>OX326960.1:32824961-34124294 GCA_946800325.1 Luzula sylvatica | reverse complement strand
GAGACAAAAACTTATAAAAAAAAACAGAATAAAAAGTATCGTAGTATACTTTGGGGCAGCACTTCGCACAGTTAGCACACCGGATGAATTTGACATGGCCACGACCATGCTTGTTGCGTCCTCCATTCCTACGCTTGAACGTCTACAAAACACACACACAAATACTAGATCAAAATGACAATAACAAACGACGTAAATACAGATCTAGGGTTAGGGTTACGGTTCTGGTACCATATTCGCCGAGAGAAGAAGCTTGCACTTGCGATTGCTCTGTGAGCGAAATCTGCTTCTCTAGGCAAGGCTTATGGAGGAGGAGGAGGAGGCGGCGGCGGCTAGGTTTAAAAGACACTTGAGTTTATATACGGTTCACAAATTTCCAACTACAGAAATAAACTAATGGGCTTTCAAAAAATCATACTCTTAATATTCATTGGACCCGCTAAGAAAATAGGCTTTTTAAAATTAATGGGCCTTTGTAATATTGTAAATTTAGTCCTTCCATTGTGTTGTTTGTGAATAGTTTTTTCTTCCCTCCAAAATCTTCAGACGCGGAGCAGCTCGAAGAACCAACAATGGTGTTTCTCCAGCGAAGCAGCGGAGCGAATCCTCGGAAGCGTCCTGTCTCCGCTCCGCCTCCTCAACCAGTTCCGGTTTCCCCTGATGACCCCGAGATAGACACCATGATCTCTCTTTTAGCCGAGGCTGGATGTACACTACGTGTCCCCCTCGGTGCACCGCCATCCGTCCCCTCTGACGATCCTCACAGGATTCGGCGCCACCTTGAGCGTCGTCTCCGTGCTGATTCAGATCTTCTATCTACTTTCCTCTCTGGCTTTAATGCTTATGTAAAAACCCAATCGGATTTACACAGGTTAGTTCTAAATCCTCTCATAGCATCCACAGATCAATCAAAGTAAATTGATGCTTAATTGATATCAATTTGTCTGTAAATCTGTAGGGTTTTAGTACCGGCATCACAAGATAACAGGAGTCTAACCCGTATCCTACTATCCGTACCCGCAATCCAGCCTCAGATTCAACAGATGCTTCTAGAGAAGCTTCCAGAACATTTCGCTGATGTGTCACCCGAAAATCTGTCACTAAAAGACGACATAGCAAGATTAATAATAAACCAATTTAGATGGCTCGATTTTCTTGTAGATCCCGCTGGATTTGCCGAGAAATTAATGGAAATCCTTTCAATTGCACCTTATAGACTGAAGAGAGAGATTGTAGGGTTATTGCCCGAGATTCTAGGGGATCAAAGTAACGGTACCGTCGTACCGGCTCTAGAGAAGTTGTTACACGAAGATTCAGAGTTAATCGTACCGGTTTTGGATTCTTTATCGGATTTAAATCTCGACGAGCAATTACAAGAACAGGTATGTGTTTATCACTCACGACTTGATATTAATCTAATCTTAACCTACAATTTTTGTAAAATTGCAGGCCGTTACAATTGCAATATCGTGCATGAGAACCGTGGACCAAGAGCACATGCCTTATCTCTTGAGATTTCTTATGCTCTCTGCGAATCAAGAAAATTCTAGAAGAATAATTATTCAAATTAGAGACCACTTGAAATTCTCAGTGCCCATGGATTCAAATGCGCTTCGTAATAAGAAATTAAAAGGAAAATGCGTTGTTAATAGTACCGATGCAGCCATTTTAGATGCTCTTCGATCAAGTCTCCGTTTCAAAAATGTACTTTTATTTTAAACATTTCGTTTAATATTTTTTTAAACTAATGATTTCAATATTTTGGGTGTAAATATAGATGTTATGTGAGGCGATTTTGAAGGAATTGAAATCAATTAATGAGGCTCGATACCATAAAGTAATAGATATTTGGTTTTTAATTCTTATTTATTCAAATGGTGGCATTTTGCAAAAAAACTCTGAGAAAATCATGAAAAAGAAAATAATTCAAGGGTTTCTTCACGAATCTCTCTTCGATCAATGCATTCATGGACACAGAGAATTAGTAAAGGTTCGGATCAATTTGTTTGATTTATAGAACCCTAAATAAACCCCAATTAAGCCTCAATTTTGACCTGATATTTTCTTCTCTTTGTAATTAGGATAATTTTTCATCGTTTCTTTCTATAAGTGAGTATTTATTGTCATGCAAAGAAGATAAAGCTAGAGAATTTGCGATTTATTTGTTCTCAACTTTGTTTGAAGAATTCAATGATATTTATTCAAGGCAAGAGGTACTTAATCATTTAAGAAAATTCTAACTTATTTATTTCGTTATTGCAATTGAATCGTAATTTTAAAAGTTTATTATTTCATTTTATTGTAGATATTAGGTGCATTAGTAACCCATATTGGCTCTGGTGTAATTCATGAAGTTTCTTCTGCTTTAAATACCGTGCTTAAACTTGCTTCAAAGCATTCTGAGGAGCTCGTAACCGTTTCCTCTCATATAACTGGTATTATAAAACAAAATAGGCAGATTGACATATTTACCCTTCAAAATATATCATATTTACCCTCTCAAAAATATAAAATATCATATTTGCCGAAAAAGTTAGTGACATCCATTCTTTAACATCAAATTAACAATTTTGATATTTTTGATAGTTTGTAAGCTTTGAAAGAGTACATATGATACTTTAGATTTTTGAAACATAAATATGATATTTTTTTAATTTTGAAAAAGTAAATACGATATTTTGGGTTTTGAGAAGGGTAAACATATAAATCCCCTTATTTTATTGTACAGGTATTTTGGATTACTTGGAGGGTTTTAACGAAGATAATCTTCGCAAGGTTTTTTCTACATTATTATACATTTACTTATCTTTAATACTACATTTTTTTTATCAATCTTTGGCATTAAAGTGCGGTGCAATATCAGGTATACGAAATATTCTGCCACTTGGCACTTTGTGATCGTGCCAACAAGGACTCGAGTCATTCGAAAATTGCAAATGAACTCCTAATGATCGTGAGAAAACAGGTGGAAAAAAATCACAATTCAAATAATCCTCAATTTATAAATCCTTCTTAATTTTTGTCACAATTTTCACTTTTTTATTTTTTATCATTATTTAATAGGTTAGCAATCCAGATATGAAATATAAAAAAATGGGTATAATTGGAACATTACGAATAGTTTGTACACTTGGCAACATAAATTCCAACGCAAGTAATCCATCCTCATCACAGGTATAAAATATTCTTCTAAGTATTATAAAACTTGGAAAAATATATATTTCAAATATACCCCTCTTTTTTTACAGAAATCACATGGCGAGGAAGCATTAGAGCTTTTAAAAATGGCAATAAATTCGTGCAAAACAGAGAGTCTCGCATTAATACTATTATACGATGAATTAGTTGCATTATTAGTGAACAATAATCTTCAACCTATAATTTTTGATTGGTTTGTTCAAATATACAATCCAATTAATTATTCATGATTATAATTTAAAAAGTCTAATTTATTTGATTTATTTTAGGGTTGGGGTTCATGTTGGGGAATTTGAGGCGCAATTTCTTGCTGATCTTGAAGAAGGTCAATTAATTAATAAGCAATTAATTGATGCAATTGAAGGTCAATTTAATTTCTTTTTAAATATTTTTTTTTAATTTAAATTCATCATGTTTAATGAGATTTTTTTAGGTGAATTGTGGATGAATTTGGATGGGGATTTATCTCCTATTTGTCTAAATATATTGCCTTTAGTATCTTCATCCTTGCAACAGTAATTTTTAAATATATGTTGTAATTATTAATTAGTGGTCACTAAACTTTTTATTTATTTTTATTTTAGAAACTCATCCTCGTTGCCAGTTCTTTCTTCACAATTCACTCTTCTATCTGTTGTAAGTGCAATTTTTTCTCTGTACTTCTGACAATTTTCCAAAAAAACCCCTATATTTTCTCATATTTGTAAAAACCCTCTAATATGTGGAACACTTAACATAAACCTATTTTTAACTTCCTTCTTTCACAAAGACCTTTAAATATTCAAAAAAATTGAGGCTTATTTATAAATACGAGAATGAGGATGATTTTGAAAAATGTCCGATAAAATAAAATCAAAATAATAATCACTTTTGCTTGTAATATTTTTGTGGATAAAAGATGGAGAAAATAGCAAATGGAGGCTCTCTTTGTGGAATTGATGCATTGCTTGGGTGCCCTCTTCATCTTCCTTCCCCTAAAGTAAATAAATTTGTTATTATTAATTTATTTTATTACTTATAATTTATTTTATTTATTCGTTTGTAAACTCAAAAATTCGTCGTGATATTTTGTATTTTCAGTATCTAGATGGAGATAATTGGGGCAAATTATCAGAAAAACAGAAACAAATCGTGTGTTTCTCCATCTACTATGCTATTAACTGGATTAGGGAACTGGTAAATACAATCTATTATAAACTTTTTTATTAAAATTGTTCAAATTGTGTCTGGGATTTAGGGTTTTGAATATTATTTTCAGATTAATGCTTTCAGCTCACAAATCGGTACAGTGGATTTTGCTAGTCAAAAATCAAAGAACGAAATGGCCTCGAAGCTTCTAAAAAGATTAAGAAATCTCGTGTTAGTATTTCAAAAACCCTAATAAATTTATTTTACTTAAACATCTAATTTTTAAAACCCTAATGCAGCGTACTGGAGGATGTGTTAAACAAAATACTGGAGACCATTTCTTTCTCTCTACCTCAGCTAGTTTATTCCCCAAACAAAACTAATTCAAACAACTCGTTCAAACCCATCAATTCGAATTCAAATTCGAAGAAAAGGGGAAGAAAGCCCAAATCAGAGGCCTTGGATAAAGAGAAAAATCTCGAGCAACCAACAATAAAAGACGCGTTTAAAAAGGCAGGAATTTCTGCCAGTCAAGAATCGACAAATGGGAGCTCGCCATCTGTACCATTAAACGATAACGGAACTTTTGAAATTGGGATTGTAGATCTGTCATTGGTTCCTTTGCAATTGGAATTGCAGAGATCCAATTTCAGGCCTCTATTACCAGTTTCTCTCTCCTTGCTTGCTATCTCTGAGGTGAGTGTCAATTTTTGTTTTATTAATGAATTAGGTGTTTAATTTCATTAGTGAATATATTTTTATTATTTTGTACAGAGTACAGACTCGTGTTGTTCAGACCCTGAAGCAGAGGTACTCTTATATTTCAATTTATTAAATTCGGAGGAAACTTTCATATATACCCCTATAAAACTTGGAAATTATAACTAACGTATTTTTTTTATTTTTAGTTGCCGATTTATTTGTACATTCTAAGAGACTTGAATGTCAAGCTAGACAACAAATACGATATTTTGAAGAATATAAGACCATTATTTGGCAGTTTAAGAAAGCATTTAGATAATGCATTCTCTTTGCTCAGAGACGGTACTAGTTTTTATTTACCATTTTGGCTAAAATAAATTTCAAATCCCCATCATTTTCATTCTAATATTTTTTAAATTTTTAGGGTTTGATAATTGCCCAGATCATTGGATAAACTCTTCTTCTTCTTCTAGAAATCCATTTTTGTCTTTTATACTGGTTTCAAAACCTAGCATTGCTAATTCGGTAATTAGAGAAATCCTTTCGTGCTATAGAAAGGTTATTATTTTATTTGTATCCCATTTTCTCTCTCTAAAATCTATCATTTCTTCTCTCTAAATAATTTATTATGTACACTAAATTGCAGTTGCTAAGTATTGAAGAAATATTCGTACATGCCAACTTGCCTATTCTAAAGGAAATTCTCAAAGCTTTTCAGACAAGTGAAGAGTTAAATTCGTGCTTTTCAGAAATTAATCCTCCTCTCATAAATGGAAATTTAGATTATTTATTTGTTGGCACGTATATATTTTTCGAAGTCATTATTGATGAAGGTACATACATATATCAATCTCCTAACTTTTTATAATTGTTAAACATTCATTTTTTTTTTTCATGAATACCCCTACAAAATGTGAAATATCATGAATACCCATATAGAATATGAGAAATATCACCAATCCCCTATAGTTGATATTTGTTCTATCTTGTTTTGATAATTATTTGAAAATAATACACAATATTTTTAATCCAGCTTGTACCCATTCGTACCTATGGGCATCTGAAATTCTAGAAACCATGCAATCAATAGTAAGCTCCGTTTCAACATTGCTCGAAAAGCTTCTTGAAGGAAATGGAAAGAATTTGAATCTACAATTTTCAAAGACAATAATTCCTTTTTTGAAAAAAAGGCTCGGAATATCTGCTCACAAACTTTTACATCATGACCCAAATAAGGTAACTATTGATTTTGTAGGGATATACATGATATGTTTAAGAATTTGCAGGGATATACATGAAATTGCGCCATATCATAATGTTTATAATTTGTTTGTTTAACAGAGTGAGGTGGTACAGAAGATTCTGCGAATATATCTAAGGAATAGCGAATCCACTTCAGATCTACTTGACCAGCTTGCTTGCTCTGTACTTCCTCAGGTTTAGGGTTTTAGAATTAGGGTTTATGGGCTCCCTTTAATTGCCAAATCATGTCTTAATTGTTACATGCGTAATTGTTTTTTTATATTTAGGTTTCTTCAAGTAAAAATAAGGGATCCCAAGAAACGAATAATGAATTCCAAGCATTAAGTCCAAGCATGTTTCTCACGTGGTACCGCTCATTGGTACACATTTATCAATCTTTTTGTGATAAATCAATATTTCATTTTATTCATTATAACTATTTTATATATTGACTTGCAGCATGAAGAGAATCACGGCACTTTAGCTAAAATTGTATGATTTTCTTTTCCTATTATTTTTTTTATTTTTGATATGTGGATATTCTAATAAAAAAAAAATTTGCGGTGATTTGATTTTAGGTTAAAGAAGTAATTCCAAAAATGAAAGCTAATTCGAGCGAGGAAAATATTAAGGGGTTACTCGAAGAGTTTGATAAATTAGTGCATGTGTTAGTTTCTCTGGTTAACATGTGTAGGGCTCATGACAAGGTTATTTTTGTTCAATTTTACAAATTGCCCCCTAATATTATATCATATTTGTAAATAACACCTAATAATTCTCAAATATTCAATTTGAAGGTAGCAGTGCATGCAATAGCAGTTAAATATGGAGGGAAATTTGTCGATACTTTTGTTAAAGGTATATAAAAATTAGGACACTTTTTTCTTAATAGTCCCTTGTGAAAGAACACATTATTTTTCGTGCATATTCAAAATTTCAAATTTCAAATTTTTTATTGCAGTATTTGGCTTTTTGAGATTACACTTTGAGCATCATAGCAACACAATAATCGATATGGTAAATCTTTCCATCTCTTTTTTCCTAGTATTATTGCTATTATTTTATAGGGGTATCAAATGATATTTTTAGGTTTCGCATAATTTATTTATTTATAAATTCGAACAATGTAGGTTAAGGAGCTTCAAAAAGCAACAAGATTAATTCAGACAATTTGTTCTGAGGCTAAGGTGTGCTTTCTAGTCCCCCGAATTTATAACTTTTTAATATTAGTCCCTATATTTCATTATTATTACTTTTTTTTTTTCCAAAAGGGGTCCAAAAGAACGATGATAACAACCAAAATTCCTGCTACAAAAAGATCTTTGGAACGCTTATTATTCGAAGTCAAAGCCCTTGTCCATAATTCTTCTACAGGTCGTACTTTCACACTCGGTAAGTTACTCTATCATTAAACACCCTAATTTTGCAATTCACCCACAAATAACCCTCATTTTTTGCAATTGACCCCCAAAAAAACATCAAATTTTGTAATTGATCCTCGAGTTAACCCTATTTTCTGCAATTGAGCCTCAATGTAAACGAGACAGAAAGGGAAAATGTATATAAAATCCTGATGCAATTGAGCCTCAATGTATTTTATTTAAATTTTAGGGGTTTTGAAGCACAAGGATTTGAGTGGACAAATAGTGAGCTCTCAAGTTTACGGCTATGGAGATGATCTTGATCAAAATGACGATGAACAAAATAATTCAGTGATTCATGAAGAGGATGACATGGAGATTGAACCAGAAAATTTAAATGATAATACTGAATCAATTATAGATGAATGAATTATAATGTGTTTCTTCTTTTCTTTTGCAAGGGTATTATGAAGAAAATTTCCCATTTTACTTCATAAAATAATCAATACGACATTTCTGTATAATGCGCAAAATTGCTCAAACAGGTTTATATATAAAATCAGCTTGATTTTGGTTTGATAACCGTAAATTCAACTTGAATTCGAAATATGAAAATAGTAATACTGATTCTTATAATTTAGTTTTCTGTTGAAATCCATACAATTTTAGCATAAAAAAAAGAAGACAAATTGAGCCCTTTTACTCGAAATTACTTCGAAAGCAATCAAAGTCGATTCGATTCAACTTCCATACAAGCAAAATCAAAATACTAAAACCAAAAGAACAAAATATCAAAGAGAAGGACAATCATCAATTCATCATCATCACTAGTGATCGTCGTTATTGCCAAATCACTAAATTGAGAGATCGCTCATCACCAATTCAAGCTTTCGTCGGACGGGGGTTAACAAGAGGCTCGACGGATTGATCGGGATCGTAATTGGGGTCAAGAGAGGAGTCGATGGCGGCACGGCCACGCTCGAGGCAGGGTTTGCAAGCGATTTCGATCGCGACCCAGCCTAATATCACTGCCACGATGGCTATCACTGCCGTCGTCACCGCAGCCATTGATTGATTGATTGACGATTTGCTTTTGGTAGACGATGGGGAATTGGAAGGAAGATCGTTGGTGAGATCGGAGGAAGTGACGGAGACGAATGCCTCTTGCATTTACTTCCATTGTTCGTCTTTTCCAGAATTGTTTGTGATTTGACTGTGTAGTCTTATGTGAGGCTAAGTAAATATATATATATTTTGTATAGTGTATGCTTTTCACAAGATTTTTACGATGCAGAAATTCAGAGAGAAATTTTTCTATCTTAAGAATTATATAGAACCTACTGTGTAGTATTATATGTAGTGAGTAGAATATAAGATAATAAATTCGACCCGTTGTATTTTTCAATTAAACAAGATGTGTGGGATTTAATGATATCCACAAATTTGAAAATGTAGGATATAATCATATATTATAAAGTAAATGTTATGACTAGCACTCATGATTTTTGATAATCAATTTCAGAATAAAATCTCATTATTTTTGAGAAGTGGTGACCGGTGTTGAGCAATAAAAAAATATTCTAATCATATTCTATTTTTTTTTTATAATCAATTTATGTATGGTTAGAAATTTTCTTTTGTAGAGTTATCATTATCATGGAATATGCAATCAATTATCATTCTACTGCCGAAAATACAGAAGGCAACAAATCCAAAAAATCACTAAAAAGAAAAAAATCCTGATCTAGCTAAACTAAAACTAATATTAACACAAAGATCCTAATCAAGCTAATTAATTACTAGAATTGTCTTTCCAACTCCTCAGACTCAACAAAGGTACCATGGAATCCATATGGCACACGAGATGGTAACTTAATGGAGGCCTCCAGTCTCAAATCCGCCGCATTCACGATAAGCAACTCCGACTCGTTCTCCAGCTCATCATGCACGAAACACATCAAATATCCTTCATCTTCTTCCATTTTAACTGGCCCACCATGGCTACATTGTTGCTTCGAAACAAAGTATGGCTCGCCACCAAATCGGTTTTTGCCGTACATAAACTTTTCGATTTTCCCCGTGGAAAGGTCGATTTTCCCAAAACCGGATACTTTTGGCCACGGCTCGGCAATTGCAAGATACGCAAATCGGGTTTCGCGACCCACTAAGTTTTTGTTCACCATACCGACTTCGAGGTTAACCTGATCCGACGAATCCAATATTGGTTTGCGAGTTGATCTGCCAGTCAAAGGGTCGAGCCTGATTTCAGACAGAACACAATCGAGGCGTTCATCCGAATCGTTAAAAATTGAATCTGGAGGGGTCATGCATGATGCAATGACAACTATTTCGCCGGTAGAGCTATCCTCCCATGAGTTCCACAAATGAAAAGAAAAACAATCCGGCACGTTCACCCATTTGATCTCCGAAGCATCTTTAGCGTATTTAGGGAGGACGCCGAATCGGGCTGTCTTTTTGTGATCATACACAACAGGGGATCCGCCCCGTAACATTTCCTCCATCTTGAACACAAGTTGATGGTCAGGGATAATAGCATAGTTGTGTGTAATCGCAAAATCATGGATCATAGTAGGCCCATCGACCGGTATGTCGAGATCCGGCGACTTCTCCCCTTCCGGCGAGAAATAGAAATATTTCAAGTACGGCTTTTGGAGCACATTGTAGCTTAGGGAAAACATCTCTTTCGTTAAGGGGTCACGTTTCGGATGGGCTATCATGGCGGATTTAAGTTGATTGGAGAAGTCGTACCGCCCCACCGTTTGCAAATCTCCATTGCTCGTGATGCGCACTTGGTATGGAAGGTCATCCTCGGACATGGCTAGTAACCGCCCGTTAAAATAAATCAAACCAGCATTCGCAACTCCCGAGCCGTACGTCGAGTCAACAATGCCGAGGGCCCCACGTGCAAAAAATAATAGCAACCTTGCAATGCCAGAATGGCCGTGCAATTCCCCTATCGGCTTTGGGAAAACGGGTCGACCAATCGATTTCTCCTGCACAAATCGTGATGTCTCGGTGAACCGACATGCGTAAGAGGCACGACCATTTTTTAGACTGACAGCATGGATCATGCCATCGCCATCGAATAAGTGGTGCCCCGCGACAGGGTCCAAATATGGATTCGCCCCGTTTCGCACGTACACTCCGTCGATGAAGGGAGGAATACGACCCCTTACGGGTAGATCGTGCTGAGGTGGCGTCTCCTCGACGGGTGCGAAATTACCGGATATTTGCACTGACGGATCCGCACTCTTGGGCAATGCACGAGGTTTTTCAAGTAAGTTGATGATGACTGTTTCTTCTAGTTTGTTCAGCGCGGATGCGGCCATGCGCTGTAACGGGTTCCATTTCGGAGCGGTAACGGATTTTAGTTCGTCTGCTTTAGGCTTCCTTTCGGGTTTGAAAGAAATGGTGTTCGGTTGGATCGGGACACTAGCACTCGAACAAGAGGTGGCAGTGCATCTGGTAGACGGCAATTTGGGAACTTTGATGGGGTTGTAGACAAAAGTGGCCATTGCTTTTCTCTCTCGGGGTTTTTGAGAGTGATAATTTGGTATGAGTTGGTAGGAGAGAAGAAATGAGAGGTATATATAATGAGGGGAGGGAAAGCGAGATATCCCATTGACACGAGGCAAGTCATATAATCGACGCGTAATAAATTGGAAAAGGAAATTTAAGCCTACAAGAATTTACGCGTAAACTAATTTTTTTGAATATTCTTTTAGTGAAGTGTTTATCTTAAGTAAACATCGATAAATTCATGCATATGAGTCATATGAACATATATATACTTCAATCACTTTGACTATACAATGGCAATAACGAATCTTGCTCCGTATCAATGGTGTGTTTGGCGATTGGGGATAATTTAGCGAGACTGCGGTGAGAAATTTTAAATTTTTTTGTGAAGACGATAATACATAATTTTCAATTTCAAAATATATAATATCGTTAAAAATCTAGGAGAGACGTTGCGCTCTTATGTATGATCTTTCTAAAATTTAATACAATGTAAATAATTTAATATTTTAATATACTATCAAAATCTATATTAGTTTTGTAATGTAATATAATATAATATATTGTAATTTTTTGGCAAAATAATATTGATGTTTGGACCGTAGATATAATACAATAATAAAATTATATAAATTTAAGTATTTAAATGATCTTGTAAGAATGGTTTCATAATTCAGTTAGTTAAGTATTTGATAAAAAAAATTATATATAATAAAAAATTATGAATTCAAATTTCATTAATATCAATGGACGGACAAACCATGATTTTCCATTTATTCCAAAAAAATGACTAATCTACTTCTAAGACTAATTTGGAATGTACCAAGTAAAATGAACTTTTTGGTCCCCATTATTTATTATCTATTATCATTTATCAATTATATATCCCCTTACAAACAGTTTGGAACTTCTATCAATTATCAATTATCAATTATCAATTATCAATTGTCAATTATATATCCCCTTGCACGCTTATTGGAGGGAACATGTGGGAATGCATGGAAGTATGGAACAGATAAGGCCTCATGGTCCTGGTCTAGGGTAGGGGTGTCAACGGTTCGGATCCGGTTCGGATCCGGTTCGGATCCGGTTCGGATAGTGGTCATACCAGATCCATATCCATATTTTTTTCGGATACGGATCCGGATACGGAATTACCCGGATCCGGATACGGTTCGGATAATAAACGGATACGGATACGGTTCGGATATTGTCGGATACGGATACGGATACGGTTCTATTTCGGATATTAAAACGGATACTATGTTATCATAACATAACTTACTTTTTAGCTATAAATATATATAATTTGTGGCATTAACGATAAATATGATTATATTTAAACGTAATTTTACGATTGTGAGTTTAAATCACTCACAAATCATTAATTTGTATATGATTTTTCAACTAATATCAAATATAATACATAAAAATAATATATAATATGCGTATCCGGATCCGGTTCCGGATATTCGAATCTGGTTCCGAGTATCCGGATCCAAAAAATACCCGGATCCGGAACACGGATCCGGTCCCCGCACCAAAACCGAATATCGAATCCGGTTCCGGATCCTAAAATTAGCAACCAGATCCATATCCGGATCCACTCGGATCCGGATATTTTTTTCGAATCCGGATATTTCTTCGGATACGATTCGGGTCGGTTCGGACAATATCCACACCATTGACATCCCTACTCATGGATAGTCATGAGTCCGTACTGTTTTTTGGCTCGAGGCCATATATACTTTACCCTCAATTTGCTCACAACATTTTTTATATTTTTAATTAATGTTAATTAGCATGATATTAACCAAGTAACATTTTATTAATAATTAATTAATATATAATTAAAATACATATATATTGACAATTCTTAATTAATATCAATTAACTATTAATTAGATTTTTTTTTTTAATAATTATATTAATTAATGATTAATTCATGATATAAAGAATTGTAGTGAGGAAAATGACATAATTATCCTTTTGGCTCTACTTTACTTGTCTACATGTATCATATAGAATCCATTACCTTAATTGTGGTATCGACGGTTAGTTGAACAAATGAGAAAACAATATGTTTGTAGCTAGATATTAAATCAGATTCATTTACTAATTATCATTTACATGTTAAATCGAATTAATTTACTCATTTATCATCTAAATTGTAAGAGGGTTCGCCACTCTATATAAATTATGAATAATGGTCGTATCGTATTTGTATATGTTATTTTATCCAATACAAATATGAACACAAATAGTAGCCGAATTCGGACTCGGATTGGATATTATACAAATACGGTTCGAATATTATCGAACACAAATACGAATACGAATTAATTTTAAATACTAAAACTGTTATTATATTCTAAATATATTACTTACTAACAAGTACAATGCAAAAAATACAAATCCCACTCCAAATTTTAAATTGTATTATAAATATCATTTTTATAAAATTATTAATATTACTACTATATTAAAAGAAATGTTATTATGCCATTAATTATACATAATAAATATTTTCTTATTTGAGATATTCAAGTATAATTGCTAAAAACAAAACAAAAAAATAATAAAAAAAAGTCAATGGGTCAATAGCCTAGTTGGTTGAGTGTGAAACATAAAAAATCATATGTTGTGAGAGGTTGTGGGTTCGATCTCCATTGACATAAAAAAAAAAAAAAAAAATTAGGTATCAATAACGAAAACGATCACTTGTCGGATACCATTCAAAAAAAAAAAAAAAAAAATAAGAAAAAAAATACAAAAATAAAATACGATGGTCATACATGTATGAATTGGTATATATATGTGATTATCCTTATCCAAATATCTAAATCTGTTTCGAATCATCTAATATTTTTTTTTTCTTGAGCATTGTAATTCGATGTAATTTATTGCTTAAATATATCATGTAACTATAAAGTGATACCAATATTTTCCAACCCTATATCCGAAAGAATGTTTCAGTGAATTATGGGGGCAAAGTAAAATTGGCCAAATGTATGGATGGATACATTCATTGTCCTTGCTAAGTCAAAGGGTACACTTATCGTGTCGCCTTAACAATGCCACATCACAATTCACAACCCACCAATCACCATGACAGGTACACCAATTAGCGGTGCAATATACTTTAGTTCGGACCCTATCAATGCATAAATAATGATATACCAAAACCCTTCACATTTTGACACTTGGCCTTTACAGTGCGCCGCCCCCCTGTGACAAAAGCTCCTTTGTGTCAATTTCTCTCTACACGCTTTTACTCGGTCTTCTTCTCTTTGATGTTAACGTTCGTCTAATTTGGTCGGTTCTTCTCCAATGAGTTTGGATTTTGGATCATTTTGTGTCGAGTTGATTTCTTGTTAGATCGAAATTTTGGGTCTGGACTTTGACTTGGATAAGTTTTGGGATATTTGAATATTTGATTTTTCAAAGTAGGTAGGTTCTAAATAAGAGAAGAAAAAGAACCCCACGAAATGGATTTAGTTGGGTGTTTTATCACAACTCAAAAGTGTATTAGTTATTCAAAAGATTTATATTAAGCTTTTTTTAATGACACCCAACGTCTTTTATCGTTATTTTTTTTTTATGTGATGCAGATCAGATTCGAATTTATAATTTCTTCAACATATGATTTTGTTGTGTTAAACATTCAACCAACTAGGCTATGAGACTATTAGCACATTAAAAAAATTTACGTAGAAGATTTACATTTAACATAATGAATCATAAGAAGAATAAAATTATCCACTTAATTGTATAATAACAACTAACAAGTAATTTCATTATGTTCAATGATATTGATACAAAAAATAGTACTTAAATTGCTAAATTTATGTTCAGCAGATTTCGGTTTTAAACTCCATTTTCCAGTACCCCGAGATACCCGAATTACACACATTAATTTAAATTTAATATTACATTTGTTATCCCAAAATAACATGATATTTATTTAACCCTGATAGATTTCAATCATTTTATTTTATGTACAAAATCATATTTTCATTGCAATTTTTTTTGTATATTCAGAAATCTTTTCTAAATAAAATCATATTCTTTGGAAAAAAAAATTCAATACGTAAAAATATTAATAAATATAATGTTTTATAAGTGTAATATTGTTTTATAAAAAAATACAATACAATATTTTTTTTAAAGAAATTATGATTTCCAGTTGAAGTAGAATATTAGATTCTAAACACGGCGATTTAGGTAAATTACGGCGACCACAAACAGATTAGCGATACGAAACCAATATATCATCGATTCAACAATTAGAACATTGTGTATACCAATAAAAAAAAATCTTTAGGAAAAATGAAGTACATACATTAAGCAAGGGCATGTTGGATATACAAAAATATTACCATAAAATTTGCGGCATGCGTAATCTCGCAAATTTTATTTTTTCAATTCAGTTAAAAAAAAGTGCGAGATTACATATCGCGCACAGGGCTAAAATGCAAATATTCATAAAAAAAGTATATTTAATGTATTTATGACAAAAATATATGATTAAATAAAAAATATATATATCAAAAATTAATGTGTGTAATTCGGGTAGAAATCATGTGTACATACAGAAAAATATTTGCAAATAATTAATGTAGTAAGTATATATAGAGGTAATTTATTAAAATTTTGTTAGTTAATAGTTCATGCATGTTTAATCAGTGTGGAAATTATTCATGAATTGTCTTGTCACGATGAAACTACACTGATAAGGTCAAAAGTTAATATTTTTTTGGTCTTGGAAATAATAGCCTTAAGGGGGACTTAATTAAGACCATTGCTGAAATTAGATAAGAAACCACAATGGTGAAATAGAGTTTTGCACGCTATTAAAAATTAAAATGGCCTCTTTATTGACCTAAATTAAAGCAAAATTTTGACGGATGCAAGGTGGGATGTAAACGGGTCGAAAGTTCCAAGTATTTGACAAATAAATATCGAAGTTAATAACAAACTTTGTATTAACAATTTATGATGTTTTCCCGTAGATTTTGAACCGTTTGGGAATTTTGGTTTTATCATAGATGGACATTGGACATGTAAGAGCAAGCATTGCCTAGTCACGGTAGAAAGTGAAACTTGTCGTTTGTAGAATTTCAAGGTGAACGAATAATCAATAGAATTGCAATATTGTGTTGGAGTGGAGCCTCCTATTCATGGTAGAAAGTGAAACTTATCGTTTGTACAACTTCAAGGGGAACAAATAATTGCATGCAAAATTTTATCGGATTGGACCCTCCTCATACACATGGCAAGTTAGGGATGTAAACCAAGCAGATAGGTCTAAGAGTGTCATGAAAAAAATCTTGCAAGTCCTTTAAATTATCGAGTAATTCTACGCAACATATTTTCACAACATTATTGAGAACATGATGATGAGTTGTATGATGTGGATTGAATTAAATTAAACTAATTTTACAGTGTGAATATAATATCCAATATAAGATTAATATCTTGTTGCGAGAACATGATGAACCCGATTTATTTGAGGAATTTAGAGGAATTATGCAAGACAAGACATATATGTCTAGGATAAATGATAGTTTGCTTGTTTGATTGGAAGAACGATGATAGAATTTGAATTCTTGCTTTCTTGTCCTTCACAATTTTTTCTTCTCATCTAATGTCTTACAAAAATAATGGAAAAACAATGTCTTGCTAATATATTAATATAAATTAATTATGATCATAATAATTAATTTATATTGATATTGATATAATGAAACAATGTCTTGTCACATCACCATTTAACTGATGAGAAGACACTTAACTGATGGAAGGAGTCATTTGCACAATTTTTGAAAATTCAGGAGGTAAAACGGTGCAGATTTTAGGAAGGAGGTAAGTTGCACATTTGGGACATGTTTAGAAGGTAAAAGTGTATTTTTTTCCAAATAAAAAGGGTCTCACAGAGTCACATGTCAATGACCCAACTCAAATACCAATTATTCGGATGTTCTATAGGGTACATAGATTTGTCAGCTCAAAAAAGGGCCAGTTTGATTAGTGGGAATAAGAAAGACTACACAGGACATGGAAGCAAAATGCCGATAAAATTATTTTCTAGTGTATGATTCAAAAAAAATAAAGAATAACCAACACTCTCTCCTGTATTTTCACTCTCATCTCTATTTTCCTCTAATTTGTGTCTCTAAAAAAGGAAGGACAACACAAATATCATTCATCTTTCCTCCCAATTAATATATATATATATAAAAGGAAGGACAACACAAATATCATTCATCTTTCCTCCCAATTAATATATATATATATATATATATATATATATATATATATATATATATATATATATATATATATATATATATATATATATATATTATCAAATACACGTATATAATATGGATAATTATACCATACCCCCCTAATTTCCCCATCACATTGTCTATATCACCAATTAACCACTAATTGATGATTAATTAGCATAGTAATTAACAAAAATACATTCGATTAATAATTAATTCATATTAACTAAGAAATGTTTTAAGTATATGTATTTTAATTATATATTAATTAATTGTTGGTGGAGTGTCTTTTTGTTAATTACTTCCCTAATTAATCATTAATTAGGGAATAGAGGGGTGAGGGGGAAATGAGGGGATACTGTATATGGCCTCGTATAATATATAAGAGGAACTCTACTCTTCCCCTCAAACATCCCACACCATCCACGCTCCGTACAACACATGGGTGTGGGATGGATAAATGTTCCCAAATTGCATCCCACATTTTTGATTGTTTGTTAATTCAAATTTTAATTAACGGTTAATTCAAAGTTGATTACCGGTCAATACAATTGCATCAAAATTAATAATTTTAATTAACGGTTAATATATTTTTGAGTGCAAATTTGACAGATTTGAAATGGCCCCCCAATATCGTGAATGCTCAAGTAGATATGGGGTTCCATATATGAGCTCTAATATATAATACATCATGTATTCAGACATGTACTCCTGTGGATATGACATACGAGGTTGCTGCGTATTCTTCTGCATTATTGAAGGTTCAATCATGTCTATTCAGTGGACCAATTACGCAATGCAAAATTGAAAATTTTGGATTGGAGTGCATGTCACACATGACACTTGCTGGCCGCTGCACATTCCCATCCGTAGTCTTTCCAACGTGACTACATCGGCATAACTTTGTATAGGACGGCATCACTTTTCATTTCTCTCTCAAACACAAGTACTCAATTATCTGCAAAATTCCTTGTGTTTACCTTATTTGTACCTAGCTTCTTTTATATTTGAGGGTGAGTATTGGATTGTATTTATATATTCATGATTTCAAATATAATTCATTCTTTGATTTGATGTATTTTGGTGAAATCATAGATTTGAGGGTGAGTATTGGAATTTCGAATACACAAAAAAAAGTTGGTATTCCAAAATACACGGAGAAGCTATATCCATGTATTTTATTATAAAATTATTTTTCCAAATTATATACATGAATAACGTTTATATTATATTATAAAAATATATATAATATTATATACTATCATATAATGTAATGTAATTTAATATAATATAATATAAAACAATACAATGTAATATAAAACAAATAATATCATATAATATAATATAATATACTGTAATATCATATAATATAAAACAATACATTATCATATAAAATAATATAGTATGTATAATATAATAAAATATAACATAACATAACATAACATAATATAATATAATACGATATAATATAATATTAATATGATATAATAACAATATGACACAACAATCATATAATAAATATAAAATAATATATTATAATATAATATAATAAAAAAACAATATTAATAATATAATATAATAAAAAAAATATTAATATCATGAATTTTGCATCAATAATCAAACAAATAATTTCGCATACATGATTTTAAAATACAACTAATCAAACAACTTACCTGAATTCTTATATCCACGTATTCAGTCAGACACGTACTCGTGTGGATACGAGGTTGCTGCGTTTTGTTGTGCATTATTGAAGGTTCAATCATGTCTACACAGTAGACCAATTACGCAATGCAAAATTTTGGATTGGAGTGACACACACACACACACACGAGACTTGCTGGCCCGCTGCACATTCCCATCCGTAGTGCTTACAACATATGACTACATCGGCATAACTTTGTATAACTTCGTATAGGGCGGCACCACTTTTCGATGGTCACTCAAACACATCTGCAAAATTGCTTGTGTTTACCTTATTTGTACCTAGCTCATTTTCCCTTTTATATATATATTTTTTTATTTTTCTAATCTCCCATTCCTTGTTTATTATTTCTTTCTGAGAGTTGGCAAGGTACGTACTAGATTTCATTCAAACATTTTTTTTTTACAATATATACATAGTAGTGAAAAGTAAAGTCAGAAATAAAATAAAATAGAGGAGCTCTTTTTTTTCTCATGTTATATGGCTAATTATTTTTTGTGTTATTTTATCACCATCGTGTTAAGGCCCAGCCCAGTAGCGGAATACATATACATTTGGCAATTTGTAAATGCTGATGCAGCGAGACCTCCAATTTGGCGGGAAAGGCGTGATAGTCGAGTAATACCAGAGAGAGTGAGAGAGAGAGAGAGAGAGATGGACACCGACGAACATGGATCAGTTATTCTCCGGCGGACCCGCCGACCCATATCCGAATTTGTGACCAAGCGTCGACACCTCATCTCCTATCAAGACGGAGCTGGAGGAGGCTCTGGCACCTCCGACCTTAAAGGCAGCCACAACTCGCAAGGAAAGCATAGAGATTCGCGTCAGAAAAGAATGGACGGTGATGAGTCGGCGGCGAGGAACGAAATGGGGTGTTTTAAGTGTGGGGAGACGGGACACTGGGCGAGAGATTGTCCCTCCTCGAAAGGGAATGCGAGCTCTCCGTTTATCGATAGTACTGGAGATGATGAAGACGACCCGTACAAGGAGTGTCCCTGCGGCGGTGGGCGGTGCTTGGTGAACACTTCTAGGACTCTGACGAATCCTGGCCGTCGATTTTTCGGTTGCCCTCTCAGATCTGTAAAGTTTCTTCTTTCTTTAATTAAGTGAATTTTATTGAATATTAAAATTAAAATTATCAATTTAATTGATAATAATCCAGGATTAGCCAAAACTAAATTCATCTTAATTTTGGATAAAACATTCTAAAATTTACTCACTAACCCGTTAAATAGTCGCGTAACGCCAACTGTCACGATACCAGGAATTGGGAGGGTGTAACTTTTTCGAATGGTGCGATACTCCACAAACACAAAACGGCAATTCCAATAAAAAAGCTCGAACCGATCAGGCCAATCCGTCTGTACCGACTCGAACCAATCTCTCTTCGTGCTTCAAGTGCGGCGTGCAAGGCCATTGGGCCCGAGATTGTCTCGATCAATCGACTCGTAATAAAATTTCTTCTTCCATCTCGGGTTCTCAAACATGCTTCAAGTGTGGCGATACGGGTCATTGGTCTCGCAATTGCCCCGCAAAAAGTTCTCGTACCAGTCGTACCAAATAGGTAGTTATTTTGTTTGCTAATCTCACCTTTTTGTGTATGCCCAAGGTGTTTGTAGAAATTCTCCAAAGACACTATGGGCCTCAAATTGGAGGCCCAACATTGTTTAATTACAATTGGGGGTAATTAATTATGGAACAATTAGGGCCGTCCAATCTAAATGAAGGGTTGAGATTCGAACACATAGGAGAAGGACAACCAATTGAATTATACATAAATAATTAACAGGAAGGACCCCACAATCTTATTATATTTCACATGCAAGTGTCCTTTTGCAAATACCACCCTGTTCTTGAACAAAAATATGGTCCCCTATAAAGGCTCCAAAAAAGGATATAATAATTAGTTGGCCTAGTTCTCTCACCGAGCCCACCGTACAAAGAGATGATAGATTGTTAAATCTTAGTATAATAGAGCCAACCATTACTCAGTAAAATAATCACAGGACAAACAAACAATTGACATGACAAAAAGGGTATTTTGAGTGAACTTTACTTTTTTTATTTCTTTTTAAAGTTATAGGATAGAAATTCGAATTAAATAAAGTGTTTTGGTTTTTGTCAATTGTTGTCTTCTCTCTTAATTTTATGAAAAAACTAGTGTCATGCTAGAATACATTTTAGTTGTTAGTTAAGAAATTTAGTCTAAATCTAATTATAATAAAGAGTTTTTTTTTTTTTTTTTTTTGAATTAGGGTTATCAAAGGTATTCCCTTTTTATCATTAATAATAACAAAAAAAAATATTTACAAGATAGAAGCATCAAATCTAGCATAAGAGTTAAGAAAGTGAGTCTGTAAATTGTGCTTTAATTTACAAAGATTTTGTTGTATCAGCAAGGGGCCAGTGGAGATTTGGGTATTTATTGCTCAATTCACATTTTTTTTCTTCTTTTAATTGCATTTTACTGTTCTTTTATTAAATGTGTTTTACTTTTATTAAAACCGAATATTTTCATGATAACTCTATTTTATTTGTTTTACGAGGACAAGAATGTATTCAATATAATCCTTGTGGAAAGTGGACTGGTTTACTTTTGGTACTAAATGCCCCTTTTCTGAACCAACTTGTAGATAGTGGATATAATTGACACATATTCCAATTATCAATAGGTTAAGCACAAAAAATACGAGCCCCTAAAATACCACAGATTAACATTAAAAAAAATGAAAATCTAAAAAAAAAAAATCAAATTAAAAGAAAGAAATAAGAAAATACACATTCATGATAAAGGACCCAATATGAAACCCTAACTAGAGGCTCAACGAAAGATCGATCTCTCCGGTATCAGAAGATCCACACGAAGAATAACCCACACTAGTGTCTTTACCCGAACCAGTACCGATACCGCTTTCTGGTACGTGGTGAGGATACGATCCTCTTTGCCAATTGAGCAAATCAATCATCTCGTCCCTTCCAGCTGGCGGGTCCACGTCTGCTTGTACCGCTCTCCCACTACTAACCGCTTGAAATAATTGTGCGTTGAATCGCGGCACCCCATACATAGACCCGTAATGGTACATATCGTATTGTACCGCAGGCGAAACCGAAGCGGTTGGCACGGTACTACAAGAGTGAGACGCGATGGGCAAGTGACTCATGTGAGTCATTTGAGGAAGATAACTCGAATCGGGATTAGTATTTAGGTTAGGGGGGTTAAATGTGGATGAAGGGGGGTTGTATAGGTATGCGTTCCAACCGATACTCCGTTCCTTCTTGTGTGCATTTTGGTGGCCGCCGAGAGCTTGAGACTTGAGGAATTTCTTGTTGCAAAAGAGACAAGGGAAGAGGCGCACGTCCTTGCCCTCTCCATTTTGGTCTTGAGGAGAGGGCATGTTAGGAGTTAAGGTTAGAGAGAGATCGATGGCTTGGTGATGATGGGTTGTTTCCATTTTTTGGTGTGTGTTTTATTTATAATTTGGTATGAAGGTTCAGGTAGAGTTTTTCTTCTTTTGTAAAGAGGTTTGTGAATTATGAGGATGAGAGAGAGAAGAAGAAGAGAGAGGAGAGAGAAGTATTCTATTTATGGGGTTAATGAATAAGGCAGTGAGTTCCTTACCTTACCTTAGTTTGTCTATAATTGGAGATCTCCATTTTGGAATGACACTTCAACTTGACAATCAATGAAGATGGTTGGATTTCATTTGCCATGAGAGAGAGAGAGAATGCAGGCATATCATTTGCTGTGAAGAATGAAATGGAGATCTGTGGTTGGAAATGGGGGCATCTGATTCGAGAGGCCAGTGAAGATGGTGTTGTGATTGGGTAGATCGAATGGCCAACAAAGGACAGTGGGGGAGTGCCCACATCTGGATTAAAACAGTTTGGCTCTGGCTAGTAAGATTGGAGTGAGACATTTTGGGACCAAACAGGATGATAAATGATTATCAGTATACTATGTATATATTATATATATAATACATCCAAAACCATAGTTATTTCTCTCTTACTACATAGATTTGAGGAGATATGTATGTCCAAATCCTAGTTATTTGTTTCTTTCCTACTACAGACTTGACAAGATTTAATATATATAATATATAGAGTAGTGATGTACATTCCTTAGAACTCTTCCTCAAAAGATTTGATGACGTGAATATGACTTAATAAATTAAGAAATTAATACATAAATATATGTTTTAACATCTTAATTTATGATTTGATTATCTAAATTTATAATTGAACACTCAATTAAAATGTCAAATCATAAATCAAGATGTTAATTTTACTGTAATAAATCATATCCACATCATCTAATTTCTTGAAAGAAAGATGAGGGGAGCCACGTCATCTAGTTTCTCGGAAGAGAGGTGAGGGGAGGGTACGTCCAACGTTCTCTTTTCCCTAGAACCTTGATGACGTGGATATAGTTTAACACATTAGGAATTAACACATTAATTCATGGTTTAACATCTTAATTGGATGTTCAATAATAAATTAAGATAATTAAATCATAAATTAAGATGTTAAATCATGTATTTATGTGTTAATTTATAACGTGTTAAATCATATACACGTCATCAAAATATTGAGAGGAGAGTATTAGAGGATGTATCTCACTACTCTTTCCTATACTAAAAAGTAGGGAAAGGCTATAATCTCCTAAATTGCCCCCTATAAATGACACTTTCATAAATTTTATTTTGTTTTGAGGGATTTATAAATGGCACTTTCATGATTTTTAATATTTTGTGCATTCCACTAACACAAATCACATCACGGAAAACATTAATAATTTAAAAGAGCTTGATATTTGTGAGCTTCTGTAAAGATCTCAATCCTAACAAAAGTAAATTCTTTCCGTATGTTAAAAGGAGTCTATTATTATTACTTGTCATATCCTTCTTTTATTAGATCCTCGCGAGACATGTTAGTTTTACCATACTTTAGAATGTATTGCGATAGTAACCGAATCTAATATGAGAAAAATCTTTGATTCACACAATTGGTAAAAAATATTCTTCCTACTTTTTGTGTTGTGCGATTGGCCTGTTTTGTTAAGTATGATGTACTCACAACGTTCAATTCTAGTAATTGATTTCGTACATGTGAGGGATCTGAACGATATGAGAAAGCATAAGATTATAGTCTTGCATAGGGATGTCAACGGGGCGGGTCGGGTTCGGGTAAGTCTCCCCCATACCAGAACCCGAATTTTTGGGTATTACCCGAACCCGAAATTAAAATACCCGCGGGTAAAAAACCATATCCGAACCTGAACCCGCGGGTAACGGGTATACCCGAACCCGTTATCCGAACCCGTTACTCGAAAATCACTTATATAAAATCTAAAAAATTATTATACAAATACGTAAAATCACCCACAATTTTATATACATAAAACAAGGAAGTTGTACAAAATACATTAAAAATACAAATATTACAAATAATTAATCTATAAAACATCACAAATTTTCATATCATTGAGTATTTTCGGGTATTTCTCGGGTATTTTTCGGGTTCGGGTTCGGGTATTTTTTCGGGTTCGGATATACCCGCGGGTAAAAAATTACGAGTAATGATACAGACCACACTTTTTTCCCACGAATTGACCACGAATTGCCACGTGGCAGCCAGCTATTGGCTGCAGCTTTCCACCACTTTAGCTGCAGCCAATAGCTGGCTGCCACGTGGCAATTCGTGGTCAATTCTTGGGAAAAATGTGTGGTCTGTATCATTTCTGAAAATTACCCCCGTACCCGAACACGAATCCGAAGCGGGTAATTTTTTTCGGGTAAAACCCGACCCGCGGGTATTTTTTTTCGGGTATTACCCGCCCCGTTCGGGTTTTACCCGGCCCATTGACATCCCTAGTCTTGCAATGCTTATAAAAAAATAAAAAATAAAACTAGAGAGTACCTCACTCCATTTTGGATAAAATATATATTTTATCAAAAAAAAGACAAAAAAATCATAATTTGGAAGTATCTTTAATAGTTTCATGTTATTATTGTGCACGTAACATCTAAAAATATTGTTAGGTACACATGAAATTTACTTATGCAATTCAATAAATACTTTTTTTTTTTTGAAAGTTACGCATATGTATAATTTATTGATTAATGTGTTTATAATTTTACACATTTGAAAAAAAAAAAGTAAATGGAGAAAGTTCGGTGGTACTCTATCCATTGGTGCCAATGAGACTTGAACCCACAATCTCGCACAACATTTTTTTTTTGTGTGTCTCAATCATTGAGAATTTGTATACATTTTATTACTATATACCCTTTCGGTACTCATTCGGGAAAAAAACTTTTGTTAGTAGTGAATTTTTTGTACATGCTATAACACGTTTTTAACGTTCCTATTGTTATAATAGCTCCGAGAGGTTAATTACAAAAAAAAAATGTAATTTGAGTCAGAGAGAGAGAGAGAGTTGTGCAGAGGTATTATAAAATAAACTTTTAATGTAAACTTGATGCAAACAAATATTTTTCGTACGTTATGCTTCCCACAATAAAATTATATTATGCATGAAAAGAAAGAAACTACATGCATGCCATCACAAATTAGAACTCAATCAAGTAAAATTATTTTCCTGTTATGAACCCTCGCTTCGCTTCGGTTTAAAATCGTACTGAATTTTCAATATGTAATACCTGTTTGTGTTGCATTTAAATTAATTTTAAAAATACATACTGAGATGATTAGATCATTATATGATTTCTTTTTTTACATTTGCATGATTATTTTTGGTTTTACAAAGATATATGCATATCTCGTAGAGAAACACATATTAGAATAATTATTTTTCGTTAATAAATAATACATATACATGTCATGACTAAAAGTTTTGCATATATTTTTTATGTTTTGCAAGATTATATATAATTAATTTATTGTTATTTTTCATTGAAGATATACAATATACTAATGATTGCTTTTATTTTTCAAAGAATAATTAATCTGATAACTGTATATTGTTCACAGCAATTGTGTATGATATGATAGATAAATTAATTAAAATCTCAAAACAATTTACACTGACATAATCTTTTTTATATTAGTAATAATTTAATATTTGGTATATTATTAATATTTTAACTATAAATATAATTTCATTTCTAAAAAACCCTAAAAATATCACATGTACATCTTTGAAATATCAAATATCAAGAATGCTCCAAATATGTCAATATCATGGTACCCTTCTATTTCTAATTTTTCACAAAAACACTTAAAAGTAGCCACATATTTTCAATCAATATATGCATCAATAAAAGGTAGGGCTGCAAACGAGCCGAGCTCGAGCGAGCTGTGTCAAGCTCAAGCTCGGCTCGGAACTTATTCGAACTGGCTCGGCTCGTTTAGAATTATGGTTCGAGCTAAAAAATCAAGCTCAAGCTCGGCTCGTTCTAATTCGAGCTAGCTTGGCTCGGCTCAACAGTAACTCAATTAAAAAAAACAACTTGAATTTTAATTAAAAAAATTATAATAATTGCGAATAAACAAAAAATATTTTAAATATCAAACTATCTTAAAACATAACAATAATAAATCAAACATACAAAACAAAACATAAGAAAATAGGATTTGACCCTGGTATTAATGTCTCCCTTAGTTAATATTATTTTTAGGACCTAATTTGTAACCTGACTTGGAATTATTATGAAGATAAAGTTTTCTTTATAAAATTTTCTAATTATAATAATATATATAATATGAATTAATTATGATAAAAGTATTTAATTTTTTAAATCGAGCTCAAATTCTTTTCGAGCTTAATACGAGCGAGCTGAGTCTGGCTCAAGCTCGGCTCAATAAGCGTTCGAGCTAGCTCGGCTCGGCTCGTTTAATTTCGAGTTAATATCGAGCGAGCTATTATCGAACTATTATCGAGTCGAGCTCGAGCGAGCCACGAGCCACGAGCTAAAGTTGCAGCCCTAATAAAAGGTAACGAATCAATTGAGAAAAAAAGAAGTGAGAGGACTTTGATAAGTTATTTACTCATGCTCACAAAATAACTATAAAAAACAAATCCTTCGTGCGGGTTCAACTCATGATCACCTGAAAACAGCAAGAGTTAGGAACCACCTGCTCTGGGTGGAGTTACTGATAAATGTTTCGAGTTTAACATAATTATCATTATCATTAGTGTTATTTACTCACAAAATAACTACAAAGAAATTAAGTACATGTACAGGTTCGATGATTAAACATCTAATATGTCAAATCATTAATTAAACTGTTAATTCTTAGATTTTGCTTGGTTTCAGGGTAACGGAAGGGAAGAGAAGGGAAGGGAAGGTAACAAAAATTTCAAGGGTAAAAAAATTATCTTACTCATGCTTGATTTGGAGGGAGGAGAAAGAATGGTAAATAGAGAAGATATAATATGTATTATATTATATATTTATTTTCAAAATAATTTTTAATATATAATATATTATGAAAACAATTTTTTTGCAAAATATGATATTTTTTAAATTAATTAATTTTTTTAAAGATATTTATTCATCATCTTCATTTGATGCATTACTTGAGACGTCCATTTATCTCCCCTTCCCTTCCGTTTCCTTCCTCTACCCCAAACCAAGCATGAATTTATTCCCTTCCCTCCCCCCCTCCAAACCAAGCAAAGTCTTAAGATGTTAAATCATATTCACGTCATCAAAACTCTTGAAGAAGAAATGGCGGTATGTCCCAACATTTTCTTATATTACATTATTACTCTGAACTATTAACAAAATATTAGAATTCAGGAGGTAGACGTTGGCTCCTCTATTTGCATTATTTATGTACAAATTGAAAGATTTATATTATTATACATTAATTATAAATTTACAACTATCCTTTTTTTACAAAAATCCTTCAACTTAGAAGATTTTTCTTTTTATCGGTACAATAGTATAATATAGGAAAAAGTCTTATATGGACCCCTCATTTAGTGTTATTGTTTATTTGGTCCCTAATTTATTTTTTGAGTCATTTTGCCTCCTTATCCTTTTGTATTGTTCATTTTACTCACTTCATTAATTAATTAATGATGTGACAGTTAAATTTTAATAACTTAATGAAAGATGTGGCATAAATCGATGACGTGGAAAAAAGGAATGATGTGACAATAAAATTGGAAAAATCTAAAAATAAGGAACCTCCATCTTTTTCTCTCTCCACACCCTAATAAACCTCCATCTCTCTAAGTTTCTTTTTACTGAGAATTTTTTTATTTTTCAGTATATTTGAGAACTTTGCCAATTATTGTAAAGTTTAGCACTTCACTGTAAATACATGTGTTCATGGCCTTATAAATTTTGTAAAATCTTTTTTCATTTTTCTTTTTCTTTTTTCTATTTCGTACTTATTTGACATAAATTTAAGGACATATTATGATTTATGTTTGGTTTGTTAGTTATCTAATCTTTCGTCTTTTCTTTGTTTAAATTGGTTTGATATTTGATATTTCAAAAATTAAGTAACATTAATAAGTGAAGGAACATATCATTCATCTAAACTAATTTAGATCATAAACATTTCATTGTACATATAAAGTGCAAAAATGTAATTAGTTAAATATATACTCATCTTACGTTCAATTACAAAGAAAAGAAAAGAAATTATTTTATATTTTTATAAAATTGTATTGTCATGTCGCTAATTTTTGTCACATCATTTACGAGCTCATTAAAATTTAACTGCCACGTCATCCGTTAACTAATGGAGAGAGCAAAATGAACATTAGAAAAAGACGAAGATACAAAATGATTCAAAAAATAAACTAGAGGACAAAATGAACAATAACAAATAGACGAGAGACTAAAATCAAATTCTTTTTCCTATAATATACTACCGAACAGAGAGATCATATATAATCAACCCACAATTATTTTCTTTTCCATACATACAACAATAGCACCGGTATCTCCATTCAACTTACATTTACAATAACTCAAACAAGCAGAAAAATAAATCCACAACACAAGCCTAAGTTACGCGCAACAATCAAAACATAGCGAGCTAATTACCTGGATATTCAATCCTTCAATTACACGACGTGGCGTCATTTTGTTGGTGACACCCCATACTTCCATTACTCATATAATCATATTACACGTATAAAATCTGACATGTGGACGGTGTAAGATCCAGAAACTCCTTCAATCCATCCACCTCTTTCCATCGAATCATATAACTTGATTTACCACCGCAATTCATTTTCTTTACCACGTGCCCTATTGCGACGTGCAATCCCCTCCCCACAACAACGATCTTTTTCGCCTCCTCCAAACAAGAAACCGAGAACGGCTTCTTCACCCTTTCGGGTAACGGGTCTCCCTCAACCGGGTCCCATACATCTGTATCCGGGTCATAAACCTTAACCCGCATCCGTTCGTACTCAGAAACAACGAACAATCTTGCATCGATTACCGCGCTGAGCCCGGTCCATCCTTCTCTCATCCCGATTTTCATATTCTCCCATTTATTATTTTCCGAATCGTAAATTTTCCCACGCGGAGACGAGAAAAATGGAAAGTTACAACCTTCTGTTAAATAAAGTTTTTCGTTAATCACAGCCGAGTCAGAAACGGCCATGTTCAGACCCATACTCAGTACCGGCTCCCAAACGCCTCTTAACGGGTCGAAAACCTCTGCAGAGTTGAGTTCAAACTGGTCGGTGCTGTACCCGCCAGCTATGTAAACCCGACCCGATATGGCACCTCCACCGAAGAAAGACCGAGCAGATAACATGCGGTTCAAAACCGACCATTTATTTTTGTACACGTCGTATTTTAGCACCAAATGTAACGGGCAATCCATGTCAGAGACTAAACCCCCACATACTAATAACGAACCGGATCCGGGTATGGAAATGCACCCGAATCCACGAGGACAAGCTCGGTCTTTACATGGCATGGCTGGTATTGAGTGCCAACAGAAGTTTACCAGGTCTAGAACCTGCCATTGGATCTTACCGGTACATCTGTGGTACGCTAGAGTGAAGAGAAACGGAGACTTGAGTTTTAGGGTTTTGCGTAGAGTGAAGAGACGGGTTTTGTTAGAGAACAAGTGGTACCAGTTTCGACACACGAGTCGGTACGAGAGGTGGGAGGAAACTGGTAGCCGGAGGAGACAGTTGAGCGCCACATCATCAGGCAGACCCGGTATTAATGGGGTTAATGGGTCTGTTAATGGGTCGGGTTCGCAGGCTGGAGATATAGCCAGGGACGAAACGGGCGGTTCGAAGCGAAATTTAGCGGTCAGTTTCAATTGGGAATCACCGAGTTTGTGGACTACTGATTGGTGAGAAGAAACTCGAACTCGTCTCATTTTTGTTGGTTTCGAATTTAGGAGTTTAAGTTACAAATGGAAACAGTGAATTACGTTATACAATGATTAATGAACTGCAATTGGAAGAACAAAAGCCATTTAATTATGGGAGTGGTGATAAAATTGGAAAGGATCTAACAAAGATTGTACCTGAAACCTTGAAACCTGGAAAAGGAAAGGATCTTACTGGTTTTAGGGTCAGAAAAGAACGAATTGATTCCGCCAAGCTCTTTAATGGCGCCAAAGAAGAATTAGGGGAGAAAGAGGAAAGGAGAGGAAGGCCTTTTCTGCAAGTACTCTACTGTTTTGGGGTCTTGACTCTTGTGATGAAAAAAGAAGTTAGGTAAAGGTCAAAAGCAGAGGAAGGAAGAATCTCGGTGCGTATTATACAATTCATAATTAGTGTGGTGAATTAATTCATTCATCATGAATTAATCGTTAATTATGAGTATCAGAAATTATACAATTCATAATCTCGGTGCGTATTATACACGTAGATCTTACATACATGTGTATCAGAAATATATATACGTGATAAATCATTACGCAGTCAGTTAGACTTCAAAATAAAAACAAAATTTTAGGAGTTTTAAATCTGAATGTAACTTATGCATGTTTTTAAATTCAATTCAAATCTAAATACAATTTTAAATCTGAATGTAACTTATGCATGTTTTTAAATTCAAATATATATACGAAATTTAGATGTGTGTGTCTATATATCTATATATATATATATATATACACACACACACACACAAATGTCAAATATTTTAAGGGTGTCGCATCGAACCGTAATTGTATATGCAAAATATTCGAACAAAAATATCCGTATCCGAACGGATATCTGAAACGAATACAAATAATTTTATTGGATATGAATACGAATACGATAAACAATTTTGCTTGTCAATACGAATATAGAATATCGATTCGGATATCCGGATACAAATATAAATATAAAATATCATATTCGGATACAAATATAAATATTAAATTCGGATATTGACAAATTCAGATAATAATACTATTCATACATTTTTTTCATCAGCATACTTAAGTATTTTTAAAGAATGAAATATTTATTATATCCGAACTAATGGCAGAGTAATAATATATTTTATACATTCATAATATCTATAATTCTATAAAGCAATATTTACGATAAAATTTAATATTTGGACAAAAAACTAAATTTTTTACATGAGTTATCTTTTAGTAATTAATATAATTAAAAATATAATAATCGTTTCAATATTCGAACTTAATTTGTATTTGTATCTAGTAATATCTGATTTGTATTTGTATCTAGTAATATCCGAATTGTATTCGTATTAGTATAATATTTGAATCGAATCGGATACTATTCATATTTGTATCCGTTTACACTCTTATATGGTGTCCTCCAAACCCACTCAATAATCATTGATGCAAATTCCAAAATAATTAATTGGAGTGATTAGCAATCAATTAACATAAATTTATCGTGTACAATGAATTAGCAGTTAATCGATGTTGTGTGAATACTTCGAAAAAATGATTTTTTTCGTATCGCCATATCCGAATCGTATCATAAATTATATGTTAAAATTTCGTATCGCTGTATCGTCGAATCCGCGCAACACAACTTAATTCGCATGTATGATAAATTGATAATTAATATGTTTGGATTAACAGTCAATTCATCATAATTGGATTGTTAATCGCATGTACAATAATTATGTGGTATTTGTCAATTGCATTGTTAGTCATCCTAGCTAATTATTTTTGAAATTTGCATTAAAAATGGAGTTTAGTTTTGAGAAGATAGTATAATTTCTCTTATTTCAAATTGGAACTGTAAGACTAAACTTGATAGATAGATTGTTGAATTTTATATTGGTGATTTTATTTTTACAGCTTTAAGAAAGGAATACATTTTAGATTTTTGTATTTGGAAGGGTAATTTTATAAAGTAACAAATTATTTCTAAGCAAATTAGTAAATTACACTATACATTGGCACAGAAATTTTAGTCTTCAACTCAGATTTCTAACACAACACCCTCCATGTCTTAATTACAATGAACAAATATCAAATAATTTAATTAATAATCATGTAGTATATATTTAAGATTGTTAATTCACGTAGATGTTAATTTCATGATATATGTAAACCAGTATTTTATATTGCGGTATAGCGGTTCGTAACATTTTAACTGTATTTTACATGTAATTTCTTTTATTGTGTCGTTATTTAATGAATTATGATATTGCATTTTAATCGTCATTTTTGCTATTGCGCGCTATAACGACTCTACGACGCCGTTACTTAATTGACTGATGTAAACTAGTTTTGTGTTCATTGTTAATTACCATATTAATTAAGTGTGTAAATTCGGATATTGAGATTGTTGTGTTTAATTACCATATTGAGATCGTACAATTTTTGTAGATGAATAAACTCTTGCAAATGGCATCAACTATTCTTCTCACCCAATGCAAATAATGGGTTTGTTCAATAATTGATGCTAACAATAATAGGGATTCCCATTCCAATTAGTTGGTTTTGTATAAATCATTATCAAGTCCACCTACTATAAGCCTCAAATTGATAATATATATTTCTAAATCCACTTCTATCATAAAACACTATTCTCGTCGTGAACCGGATCATCGTATCCGACATCAAACCGATCAATGCAAAAAACACGATTAAATTGCATGTGTGATTAGACATTAATTAACACAAAATCGTACAGAAAATACAAAAACTCTTTGTATTTATTAAAAAAAAAACACAAAAATACAAGATATGAACTTATAAGTTATGTTGTGCGAATACAAATGCGGCGATACGTTAAATTTTGTAAAATATTAAGATCTATTATATATAATATTATATTATTTTATAATTGTAATTTATAAATTTCATTATTTTTTAATGTGTCAAATATTATATATTCATCGTAATAATTACTTAAAGTTTATTATAATTGAAACATCATGTTGCAAAAAGGAATATGTCATAAATTATTTACTCATATGTATCATTTATTTTTTAAATTTAAATTTTATCATTTGATTATTCTTTTTTATGTGTTAGAAGTATATGTCATTGTTTCATAATAAAATAATTCGATACGTCACGTGAAATATTTGATACGTATTCGGTGAATATTGTACCAGTACCGATATCAAATACGGTATCCAATGCATTACGACTTGATTTTTGAAATATCTGAGCAACATAGCTTGTAATTTTTACTTTGTCCAATCGATAATTTAGAAAAATTGTTTGGATGTGCAAGTAATGGTTAATTTAGTAAAGGATAGAAAAAGTCCACCCGTATATTATGACGATATGTTTGGATAGTGTTTTAAGAATTGTGAAATAAATTTTTCATTAAGGAATTCTAATCTAACTGCGTAAGAATTCAAGGGAACCGGTCTTGTCCAAACGGCTTTGGACAAGAATCCATCCAAAACCGTTTCCTAACAGTACGATTTTTAATTCATTGATCAATATTTTTTTAAATAAAATATTACACTAATTTACAATTACAAAAAATCATTTACATTAATAAAAATCATATGGAATTGTTCAATTTTTTCATGAAAAATAAATCATTCATGTAATTTTGTTCTATATTTTTGAATATGATAAAAAAAATCATATTAAAATCATATAATTACAAGTTTTGAACGAAGTAAGAAATTAAATCAAAGCCTTTTGAACATGACCCGTCCCAGAATTAAATTCAACTATATTAAGAATTAATGAATTTCCCTTTGCATCCAAACAAGTCCTAAACGGTAAGAATTAAATCCAACTACATCCCTCCACTACGTCCAAGAAAAATGGTCACGAATCACGATCATTGACACAAAAAAAAATTCTTGCATCCGGTCGAAACTTCTCATTCCACTGACAAAAAACAACTAATTGCATTTGTTCGCCGACACCATGTTCAGGGAATAAGTTGACCAACCTCCCGAGTCGGACTTGGGTTTGGCCCAGTTGACCCAAGTCACGTGCCTCCATTTATTTAAGACCTCACTTTTATATATATATATATATATATATATATATATATATATATATATATATATATATATATATATATATTCACTATGCATATAAACATTAATAAATTACATAGCTCAGCGCACTCATCTCTTTCTGAAGTCTGAACATGACCCGTTAATGGTTGAAAAAAATCCTTTTTTTTCTCTCTCTAATTTTAGAGTTTGAGGCGGGAAGACAAAACACACCGTCAGACTTTACTTCATGGGCGATAATTGAAAACGAGACGGTAATTTATGTCGGCATGGAGTGTATCAGTTTATTTTGTCTTCCCGACAGAAATTACCAAGGTATTGAAGAAGAAATTTGTTGAATTTCTTTTAAATACACTGATACGCTCCATACCGACAGAAATTACCGTCTCGTTTTCAATAAATTCAAATTTAATTGTGTACATATATATCTTTTTCTCTTCTTTAATTCACTTTTTACAGATTTGCATTTTGAATTGTAGTTGAATTGATATGTATTTTTAAAGTTGACTTTCGAAGCTTCCTCCTCCTGCTCGGGGATCTGGCCGATACCTTCGAAGCTTCCTCCTCCTTCGAAGCTTCCTACTCCTGCTCGTGGATCTGGCCGATACCTTCGAACCCTGAAGCACCGCCTCATCTAACCCCAGAAGCAGCACCTCCTGCTCGATTCTCTCTCGGCGATTTTGGGGTGGAGGCAAACCCTAGCCGCCGCCTCCACCCCCTCCTCTCTCACTCCTTCCTCGACCCAGCTCCTGGGGTTACTTGCGAGGCGAACGGCGCGGCGACCGAGGCTTTAGGGGCTAGGGTTTCGAAGCTTCCTCCTCCTGCTCGATTCTCTCGGCGACCGAGGCTTTAGGGGCTAGGGTTTCGAAGCTTCCTCCTCCTGCTCGACACGAACCCCTGAAGCACCGCCTCATCAGGCCGAAGAAGCAGCACCTCCTCCTGAAGCTTCCTCTGTTGGGGAATATCCCCGGCCCCGGGCCCGCGCAGCGGATATGTAGGCCCGGTCCGATTCCCCGATTCCCGAGATCACGCCACGACTTCGAGGGTACGATGCAAATAGAAGGTTAGATCCATACCAGTTCCAAATTGATGGAACACGAAGGGTTGATCGCTGCCTCCTATTCCTTCGGTCACGTTGGTGACTTTACGCGCGTCCCATACCGTGCGTCCTTCACCGCTCGTTGACTTCGCCGATTCGCTTGATTTCGTCTCCGACTCAATCTACTCGTTCGAATCGATCACAATCGTGAGAGCCTCAGTTGTTGCTCCTCTACGTGTATCCACCTTGAATCGCAAGACGTCGGTCACGGATGCACCTGCCTAGACGATGCACCGGTGAACTTGCTTAATCGAATTGATTCTCTAAACCGTAAAACACCTTTTCACGGTTTCTCTCTTTTACACCTTTTCACTCTCTAGAAATTTGTCTCACAAATTTTCTGGATAATTCTGAATGAATTGCTTTTGAATTACTTCTGAATTCCTTTAGTGAAGATGAGAGAGAAAATCCTATTTATACCTAATAGGATAAGGATTAGCCAAAAGGCATGTATATCCAATATACATCCTTTCATACAGAAAACTGTATGAACCTGTTCAGTATTCTGTCCAGACGAAATTGATAAATTTCTCTGACAGAAAATCAACCAACACGAAAGTTGTAGATAATCTTATTATCTACTCAACCCAATTTGGCCCAGCCCAATTGGAGTTCGTATGCAAAAGTTATGACTGTTGTACTAACTGTATGTCATACTGTTGCACCCTTTCGGTATTTCACAGAAACGACACTTATACTTCGTTCATATGAAATATATTTCTATATGAAGGTTGTAGATAATCTCATTATCTATCTAACCCAATTTGAACCATTCTAATTGGATTTTTCCACTGAAAGTTATGGCCACGAATGTACGACTACATTCGTTTATCCTTGTGTACACTTTTACGGTTGATCCGAAACTGTATTTCTTTCAGTCTCCCACTCAATTTCAGATCTACCTAAAAGGTACTCATGCATATCCAATACGCACGATTTTAGAGAATATAGCTCGCGTATCAAATACCAAGCTATGCACATCAATGTGCCGATTTTATTATCAAGCCCGACTTAGTACGACTCGTTGTGTGACCATGTAGGTTCGACTTAACGATGGCAGTAGGTTGTTTCCAATGCCTACAAGCTCATGAGCGGGATCTAGTCACTCCATCATAGCTACCCATGTTAAACGAAAAATGATTGTGATCATTGTGCCTATCTCGAATAGCGGTTACTAGTTCTCTTGTTTACGATATCCGTTAATCAAAAGGCACGGTAATAGTCATCCTTATAATTTGATTAACTATACTTATTCCCCGATTCCGAGTTGAGTTAACAAATTTCAATCGATATTAACCATTAATATCATTGACTGTGGCCACAGTTTTCGTTAATCGACTCATCGAGCGGCGCCTAAGAGATATCTCTTCCTTTCGGAATAAACAATTCCTATCTTGGAGACTCACATTGAATTCCGTGTTTCGGACAATACCCAATGATGACCCTTTTAACTCCCTGTTACGGTGAGCGTAAGATCATATCAAAGCATTGTGTTACGCACGTAACGCAATCAATGATCCCCTCAAGTATGAAGAATCTAAAACCCCATCCGTCGCAAGTCCATCTATAATGACTAAACCATGTCATGGTCTCGCGGCTTCGGTCATATCCAATATATGTAACCTAACATATATCTACGTTCCCGATTCGACAAACACCTTTGTCCCATGATTAGCAAAACATAATCATCTCCTCGGCAAACGTACTAGTGTACGCGTTCAGTCTATTATCCAATAATAGAAATGCTTCTCTCTTAAGCAAGCTGATTCGCGACTAGGGATGTTTAGAAATGACACTTTAAGTGTGACGGTTTCGCTGCACATGGTCCTCAACCATGTCGACGTCCACACAAGTTCAAATCAAGGTTCATGTAACAATCATATTACACAACCGAGCACACAGTTTTCATATAAGATAGATGCAAAAATGAAAAATTTTAAAATTCTGAAATTGCATTACTATAAGATAAGTTTGGGGTGATACAACGTTTACTAATCTATTAGACTAATCTCGTCCTACGAAACTATCGTTTTAGATAACTAACTACTCTCTTCCTCCTCTAGGTATCTCAAACCTATAGCTTTCGCATGATAATCGTGCTTAGCTTGCGAGAGTGGCTTAGTAAACGGGTCCGCAACATTCCTGTCAGTATCAATCTTCTCAATGATCACATCCTTCCTTTGCAAAATCTCACGGATCAAGTGAAATTTTCTGAGTATGTGCTTGGAGCGGTGATGTGCCCTCGGTTCCTTGGACTGTGCTATTGCGCCCGTATTGTCGCAATACACAACTACAGGTTCCGAGATGCTCGGGACTACACCAAGCTCCGACACAAACTTCTTGATCCAAACCGCCTCCTTTGCCGCTTCGGAAGCCGCAATATACTCCGATTCAGTTGTAGAGTCTGCTATCGTGGGTTGTTTGGAACTTTTCCAAACTACCGCTCCACCATTTAGACAAAACACGTATCCGCTTTGTGATCGAAAGTCATCGACACATGTTTGGAAACTGGCGTCGGTATATCCATTGATGACCAACCCGGATGTCTTTCCACCATAAATTAGAAATTGATCCTTAGTTCTTCGTAAGTACTTAAGGATGTTCTTTACCGCGATCCAATGCATATCCCCTGGATTAGATTGGTAACGCGAAACGACGCTCAATGCATACGACACATCGGGGCGCGTACAAATCATGGCATACATAATTGATCCAACCGCCGAAGCGTATGGAACAATACTCATCGCATTCTTATCTTCGCTCGATGTCGGACATTGAGCTTTAGAATACGATATGCCACTCGACATTGGAAGAAGTCCTTTCTTCGAATTTTGCATTGAAAACCGTTTCAACACTTTGTCGATGTACGTGCTTTGACTCAAGCCGAGTAACTTCTTGGATCTATCTCTATAAATCCTCACGCCTAATATATAGGCGGCCTCGCCCAAATCTTTCATAGCGAAACGAGTATTTAAATACTTCTTAACATCCGTAAGCATCGGAATGTCGTTTCCTATGATCAAGATGTCGTCTACATATAGTACAAGAAATACTACGCGGCTCCCACTAACCTTCTTGTATACACAAGGTTCTTCTACGTTTTTCACGAAATTATATTCTCTTATAACTTCATCGAAACGTATGTTCCAACTCCGAGAAGCTTGCTTCAATCCATAAATGGATCGTTGCAACTTGCACACTTTATTCGGACTCTTCGAATCGACAAAACCCTCGGGCTGTGTCATGTACACATCCTCTTCTAAGTTCCCGTTAAGGAATGCGGTTTTGACATCCATTTGCCAAATCTCGTAGTCATAATACGCAGAGATAGCAAGTAAGATCCGTATGGATTTAAGCATAGCTACTGGTGAAAACGTTTCTTCATAGTCGACACCATGAATTTGTTTGAAACCTTTCGCCACAAGCCGTGCTTTATAAGTGTTCACATTCCCATCCATGTCGGTCTTCTTCTTGAAAACCCACTTACATCCCACTGGTTTAACCCCGGGAGGTGGATCAATCAAGTTCCAAACTTGATTATCGTACATGGATTGAATCTCGGATTTCATGGCAGTTTGCCACTTATCGGAATCCTCGCTTTTCATAGCCTCGCGATAAGATGTCGGTTCATCATCTATGAATTCGACTTCATCGTCATTTGCCACGATAAAACCATATCGTATAGGCTCTTGACGAATCCTACCCGATCTACGAATTGCGCCTTGTGCACTTGACTCCGGATCCTCAACATTTGAGGAAACCGGATCAACGTTCATCGGTTCAACGTTTGTTTGCGGTTCTCGAATTTCTTCGAGATCTATTTCATATCCATCCATTCTTTTAGATATAAATTCCTCTTCTAAGAAGGTACCTCCACGAGCAACAAACACTTTGTTCTCGTATGGATGATAGAAATAATATCCCTTTGTTTCCTTGGGATAACCTACAAATAAACATTTTTCAGATTTGGGATCGAGTTTATCCGCGATTAATCTGCGGACATAAGCTTCACATCCCCAAATCTTAACGTAAGACAATTTCGGAACTTTTCCGGTCCATATCTCATATGGTGTCTTAGGTACCGATTTAGAAGGTATGCGGTTTAATAAGTAAGCCGCTGTCTCTAGGGCATATCCCCAAAACGATTTTGGAAGGGAAGTTTGACTCATCATGGATCGAACCATGTCCAACAAGGTTCGATTCCTCCTCTCGGACACGCCATTCCATTGTGGCGTTCCTGCCGGAGTCCATTGTGGAACTATTCCACAATCTTTTAGATGATCTTCAAACTCATAGCTCAAATATTCGCCACCTCGATCCGATCGAATGGCTTTAATTTTCTTGCCAAGCTGATTTTCAACTTCGTTTTGAAACTCTTTGAACTTTTCAAAGGTCTCCGCTTTCGTACGCATCAAATAAATATATCCATATCTACTATGATCGTCCGTAAACGTAACAAAGTATCGATAGCCTCCTCTTGCCTCGATGCTCATCGGTCCACACACATCGGAATGTATGAGTTCCAATAGATCGTTGGACCGCTCTCCGACCTTGGAGAACGGCGCCTTAGTCATCTTGCCAAGCAAACAAGATTCGCAATTCCCAAATGAATCCAATTCAAATGAGTCTAGCATTCCATCTTTATGGAGTCTAGCAATGCGTTTCTCATTCACATGACCGAGACGACAATGCCAAAAGAAAGTCCGATTATCAACTTTAGGTTTAATCCTTTTTGCATTAACGTTATATATAGACTTATTATTTCCGTGATCGAAATCCAACACATAAATACCATTTTCTAACAGAACATTTCCATAGATAATAGAATCCTTACATATCGAAAACTCATTATTCCTAATAACGAATTCATAGCCATCATTGGCCAGTTTCGACACACTTATTATGTTCTTACATAATGTCGGTACATAATAACAATTATTTAGTACTAAAATAAGTCCACTAGGTAAAGTCAAATTAACTACTCCTACGGCAAACGCAGCAACTCTTGCTCCATTCCCGACGCGTAGATCGACTTCACCCTTTTCCAACCTTCGACTATTTTGAAGAACCTGCATATTTCGACAAATATGAGTCCCACAACCGGTATCCAATACCCAATTAGTCATAGTTGAAATATTAACTTCAATAACGTTAATACCTGAGAGGCCGGTCGCTGAAACCGCCTTGCCCTTCTTCACCTCCTCGAGGTAAGACTTGCAATCGCGCTTCCAATGTCCAGCCTTGTGACAATGAAAGCACGTCTCATCCTTGGATTTCTCCTTTCCCCTTTTATTCGGCTTCGAACGTTTCTTAGCCGAACCGCCCTTGGACTTTGATCTCTTACGATCCTTATTCTGAATTGTGAGAACATTTCCGGCAACTCTTGCCCTGTTCTCTCCGGACGACTTTAACGTCTCCGATTCAAAATTCTTGAGCATTCCGTGAAGCTCAGGGATCGTCTTATCCATCGAATGCATGTGATAGTTAGTCACGAACGGAGAAAACATTGGAGGAAGTGCACACAAGATCAAATCTTGTTGCATAATCTTCGACAATTTCTCTCCTAGCTTCTCAAGACGGTCTATGAGAGCTTGCACCTTCAAAACGTGAGAGCTAACCGAAGACCCCGAAGGCATCTTGCAGTTTACCAACTCTTTGAGCGTACTGAACCGTTCAATACGCTCCTGCTCTTGGAACATTTCCTTGAGCACAACGTCTATGATGTGCGCATCCGAGTCCTCAAACTGCTTTTGAAGACTAGCGTCCATACATGCCAACATGAGGCACGTAACATCATTTGAGTCCTTCTTAAGTTTCTCAAACGCGGCCTTTTCTTCGGCCGTAGCATCGGGGCCCGGTTCCACTAGTTCCGTATCCAATACGTGACTCTTGCCCTCTTGCCTGAGAACTATTCTCAGGTTTCGGTGCCAGTCAAAGTAGTTCCGACCCACTAGCTTATCCTTTTCTAAAGTCGATCTAATCGACATGGTGTTGGTGTTACTAGAAGACATATTCTACAAATGAAATAAAAGATTGATTACTAACGTTGCGTACTTATCTTATAGGGCTTATATGATGATTATATAATAGTGTTATTTTATCGAATCGATAACCCTCATACCGATACGGGACTCCAAGTCCATAACACTCAAGACCCATATTTTACGATCCTCCCACAAGTTGCTTTGGCAGACGAATAGGATCTCGCTATTTAGGTAGGATTATATCCAATCACATCCAATGCGACTCTTGAACCTTTATAGGATTTCGGTGATGGATCGTATCCAATACAATCCCAGTTCCGTGTGTGCATCCTATCTATGCCCCGAACTTCCAATCAAGTCGGCTTTGGCCTCAACCCTTACTGGCTAGAACGGTTAAGTCACAACCATACTCATCGTATCGTTTAAATAAACTACTAATAAGTCGGCTTTGGCCTTAACCCTTATCAGTCCCTATTTAACGCTTGCCACCCCGTCGATGACTACAATAACCCATGTCGGCTTTGGCCTTAACCCATGTGAGACGTAGTACCGATCATAGTGGTTGTGAATATGGAAGGCATTTCCATGACTTAAATATTATGAGGGATCATGCCATTGCATGTTTCTAAATCCGTGACATAATCCAATTATATCACTATCACAAGATTTTCATAAATGCATATGTATTTATTTGGGAGTCTAATTATTCTAAATAATTATCTAATTATATGCTAGTATGATTGATGCCGATCAAATCGATATAAAGAACTCAAAATTCCAAGTTGTGTAGCCAAAGTTATCACGAAAACAAAATCAGCAACCAGAAACCAGTCCGTTGTAACGCAACATAGTCCGTTACAACGGACCTCCAGTATACTTGGCACTCCGTTACAACGGAAGTCCAGTCCGTTACAACGCTATTTATTTCGGAGTTTGGCGAAATTTTGCCAGAAACATGTCCGTTACAACGCAACCTAGGTCCGTTACAACGCTATTTTCTGCAAACTTTCGTCCAAATTTCCAGAGACCAGTCCGTTACAACGCAACATACAGTCCGTTACAACGGACCAACTGTGTAGAGCTCCGTTACAACGGACCCAGTCCGTTACAACGGACTCCAATAGACACCCTAGGCATCCCCGCAACCTCGTATCAGATACAAGGTCCGTTACAACGGACTCCAAGTCCGTTACAACGGAATATGCAGTTTTCACGGTCCTCCTCACACCCCCGCATCCTATACAGGGTCCGTTACAACGGACACCAAGTCCGTTATAACGGAATATGTGTTTTTTCGAAAAATTCTCAATTTCCTCGAAGTCGTGGCGTTATAACGGACTATGCGATTTTTGAACTGCTGTTTTCGCTCGTTTCCAAAACGATCAATCATGAAACATTTTCACGATTATTCCTAGATACTCTCAATCAACTATTGATCGATCTCTAGCGAATTTCACTTGTGATTTTAATGGAATTTGACATTCTAAATATGTAACATCATGCAAACGGGTACGAACTTTGATAACCCGTGCGTATATCTAATATACGACTATGATTCGACCCTCGAATCGATGGCGATCGCTCTGATACCACTGTTGGGGAATATCCCCGGCCCCGGGCCCGCGCAGCGGATATGTAGGCCCGGTCCGATTCCCCGATTCCCGAGATCACGCCACGACTTCGAGGGTACGATGCAAATAGAAGGTTAGATCCATACCAGTTCCAAATTGATGGAACACGAAGGGTTGATCGCTGCCTCCTATTCCTTCGGTCACGTTGGTGACTTTACGCGCGTCCCATACCGTGCGTCCTTCACCGCTCGTTGACTTCGCCGATTCGCTTGATTTCGTCTCCGACTCAATCTACTCGTTCGAATCGATCACAATCGTGAGAGCCTCAGTTGTTGCTCCTCTACGTGTATCCACCTTGAATCGCAAGATGTCGGTCACGGATGCACCTGCCTAGACGATGCACCGGTGAACTTGCTTAATCGAATTGATTCTCTAAACCGTAAAACACCTTTTCACGGTTTCTCTCTTTTACACCTTTTCACTCTCTAGAAATTTGTCTCACAAATTTTCTGGATAATTCTGAATGAATTGCTTTTGAATTACTTCTGAATTCCTTTAGTGAAGATGAGAGAGAAAATCCTATTTATACCTAATAGGATAAGGATTAGCCAAAAGGCATGTATATCCAATATACATCCTTTCATACAGAAAACTGTATGAACCTGTTCAGTATTCTGTCCAGACGAAATTGATAAATTTCTCTGACAGAAAATCAACCAACACGAAAGTTGTAGATAATCTTATTATCTACTCAACCCAATTTGGCCCAGCCCAATTGGAGTTCGTATGCAAAAGTTATGACTGTTTTACTAACTGTATGTCATACTGTTGCACCCTTTCGGTATTTCACAGAAACGACACTTATACTTCGTTCATATGAAATATATTTCTATATGAAGGTTGTAGATAATCTCATTATCTATCTAACCCAATTTGAACCATTCTAATTGGATTTTTCCACTGAAAGTTATGGCCACGAATGTACGACTACATTCGTTTATCCTTGTGTACACTTTTACGGTTGATCCGAAACTGTATTTCTTTCATCCTCCTCCTGCTCGTGGATCTGGCCGATACCTTCGAAGCTTCCTCCTCCCGCTCGGGGATCTGGCCGATACCTTCGAAGCTTCCTACTCCTGCTCGTGGATCTGGCCGATACCTTCGAACCCTGAAGCACCGCCTCATCTAACCCCAGAAGCAGCACCTCCTGCTCGATTCTCTCTCTGGCACCGACGAACCCTAGAAGTAGCACCTCCTGCTCCTGCTCGATTCTCTCCTCGGCGCTAGTGTTTTGCTTCCACCCCCAGATTCCTCGGCGCTAGGTTTTTGCCCACCTCCTTGATTCATCTCGACCTTCCTCTCCTCTCGGCCTTCCACTACATCATGACGGATGCACACAACGGAACTCATCTCTCCTCCCTCAAATCTCTGATAGAAATGATTGGCGACACTAATTGAGAGCTTCTCTTTGCGACTTCTCTTGGCATCTTCTCTTGGCAGCTTCTCGGGGATTGGCAGCGGCTGCGGCGTTCCTTCTCTCAATACGCCTCGTAACAGCCGTCTTCTCATGGATGCCGACCTCTTCTCATGGAGCTTGCCTTTTCTTTGCTAAGGTTGATGTATGATGCTCTTGACCAATGTCACCGTCGTGTCTCCTTCGTTGAATGCCGACCTCTTCTCATGGAGCTTGCCTTCTCATGGAGCGTAGCAACAAGGAAAAGGACGATGAAATGGAAGAACCGATCGTCTAAGGATGGCCGAAAGTATCGTCTCTCGGTTTGTATCGTACTTTTGAGTTTGTAATTTACTTTTGATTTAAGCTACTTTTTTACATTATCATGTAAAATCGCATCCCAATGTATTAAACTATGCTTTAATATATTAAAAGAGGCTTCGCCTCTTTAGCTTTTCAAAAAAAAAAAAAGTTGACTTAAAACCCTAACTCACTATTAAGTGAGTTCATCTGATCACTTTGTTGTAATTTTTGTGAGCACTTTCGAATCTTTTAATTCAAGAAAGAACTGTTTTCAGTTAGTATTTTTATCCTAATTTCAATTTAAATTAATCTCATTCCATGTCATCTTTAATTCTGGGAGAAATGATATCCCAAATTTGAAGAAAAATACTTCCGAAAACAGTTTTTGACCTAAATTTCTAGATTTTGAATTTTCTTTGCACTTTTCTTGAATGATTTTGAATGGGTTTAGGTCTGTTTGGATAGATAAAACTCATCAAGATTCAATGCCAATTCATCTACTTTCTATCCCCTTTTGAATTATCTTGATTTATCGAATTTTCTATTTGTTATTGATTTTTGAATTTGGAAATTTTTATTCTGGATTAAGGACCTATTTGTCAAACTGTGTGATTTATTAATCTATCCAAATTTGTGTGCGAATTATAAATTACCTAGATTATTTTAGACCAAAAAAAGTTCACCACTGTATATTATTAGTCCCAAACTTCAATTCAAAATCAATTTCAAATTATTTGGAGATCTAGAGTTTTAGTGATTGAATTTTCAAAACAGTCCAAAACCAATATTCTGTCAAATTCTTTACTGGATATTTTCACAAATTTTCAGGGACTGATTTTTAAATTCATTATAACTTTTTATCAGAACTCCAAATTACACCAAAATTTGATCATACATTGAGGATATCATAATTCATAACCAACATAATGTTTGAGTTTGGAACAAATATTCGAAATTTTTGAATATTAAATCTTAATTAACTTGCGTATTTCCTAGTGGACCGATAACTCTACTTAACATATACTATATTAAATAATCAAAAACTTTGTATGAGCATAAAACGACACTCATCACTGGCACTAATGGACCAGTGTAATCACCTCCCTCTGTTTATCTGTTGTTACAGTACTATATACAATGTAGTGTATTTGGTTGATCAAACTTTTTCTCGAGCACCTTATGTGCATACCAATGTTGAATGTCGAACACCTTGTGTGCACATCGCGCAAGTGCAATATAAGGAACATAATTCCTTTTAACCAGAATGTAAGTAAATTAAATGTATTGCTTCTTTTTATAAAATTAGGTTTTTTTTTGACAATACCAAAATGCGTGGGGTACGAGCAAAATCCTTTGAGCATTTATTACTGCTACGATCTAAATCAAGACCAATCGTCTCTCAAGACATGAATTGCAGAGGTGAATTCATCCTTTCAGAATCAATTTGTATGGAATTGGTTTCCTGGATTTGATTGCACGATAAATAAACTGTTAATTCATTTGCCACTTTTTTAGGAGACAAACACTCCATGGGAGGAGAGGGTCAATTTCGTCTTTCAACCCGGCTCTGATGTAGTTGCTAAAACTCTCCATGCTAGCCCTTTCATGGTACATTTTCTTAAAAAAATATCGAATTCTTTTGTACAAATTTTAATTTGTTGTATTGTTTTTTGCAGGATATGATGGGGAATTGGCGTTTCAATACCAACGAACCGGGTGAAAATCTTTCTGTCGTTATTTCGGTTCAACACGAAACACTTGGCAATTATTTCACTGCAATTCTACATGCCAAACAAATCGACTCTCCAAAAAATTCATTTTCGGTAGAATTGTTTTTCTGGCTAATGCCTCAAAAGGCTGCATTTTGGATATGTTGGCAGGTACATTTACTTGTACCGTCTCCTTTGTTTTAGATAATTAGATAAAAAAAATGGTTGTTTTCGAAGACAATTAGGCTTTGGTTTCAGAATGTGAAATTCCTAGACCATCCTAGATATCTCGACGCAAATCATAGAGAGGAAATCCTGATGAGATTCCAAAAATTGAGTTGCGAACGCCAGAATAGGAAACAACGATTTTGTGTTTGGACCGATGCAAAGTGGCCATGGTCATGATTTTTATTCATTGCATTTATAATTTATCATGCCAGTTTAATGTTTAAATTCTTTCGCTTAAATTATTCTCATATACAGCTAATTAATTAAGCGATGCTTAGCAAGTTTTTTGTTTTTTAAAGTTCGTGAGATGTTATCTTTTCTGTGCCGAATGTCTAGATTCATTTCATATGCTACTTTTATTACTTTTATTCAAATGAATGAATTATCATTTAAAAAACTCGATAGGGGTACTAATTAAGCTATCTATTTCAAGTTCACGTAATATCATTTTAAGAACTTAATATAATAGGGTAAATCTGCCACTCGTCCTTCGCAAACAACAATTACATGTATCCCTTGATCTGCCTCGACCAGCAACGATTTGCCTCGGCCAGCGACCATAGGTGATGGTTTGCCACTCCCGACAGCGACAGCGGAAATCGACATACGAGTACACGCTTCGAGATGAATATGCGTTGTTGCACGGGTGGCGATCATCGCAAAGACATGGTGGAGTCTGAAGTGAAGACACATTGTAGACATGCCCCTTCTTTCGCTGCTACATGGGCAATGGTCACGGAATATAATGGTAATCGATGTTTCGTTTATTTCTTTCGAGACAATAATAGTATCCGTCAGGCAGGACTGGTCTTAGATAATTAAAGATCCGAGACCAATATTAAAAATTGACCCTTCTAAATTATAATAATTTTCAAATTTATTAACAAAATAAGTATTACAAATTGACCTTTCTAAATCATAATAATTATAAAATATATCCTGAAATTATAATTACAAAACAAAATCATATTTATTATCAAAGCCAATATTACAAATTGACCCTTATAAATCATAATAATTGAAAATTGTATTATAAAATACCTAGATTATAATTACAAAATGAAATCATATTTATTAAGTAAAATAATATTTTTAAATTACAAAATAATACTCTTTTTGATACAAGTTGTGTTTTTTTTGTATATGTAGCATCCAAAAAGCCTAATTTGCAAATCTAGCATCAAATTTTTTAATTTGCAAAACTAACACTTTTGCTAGCTAGCTTGGCAAAAGTAAATACACTTTTGTCAGGCAATTTGTTAAAAGTGCTTAAACATAATTTTTTGCATGTTAACCTTAAATTTTTTTTTTAATGAAGTCATTTTCACCAACCCAGCTGGCAAAAGTGGGATTTTTTTTCCGCCAATCCAGTTGGGGAAAGTAGAAAAACAAATTGACTTTCGTCAATCACATGTTTAGGAACTTTTCTTTAGGAACTTTTATGTAAGATTCTAGCTACCTATATGTAAACATGTAATTATTTTTTATTGTTATGTCCGAATTGAATTTTGTTTATTTTGTTATATTTGTTATTGTGTGTGTGCAATGATTGTGTGCAATTTGAGAGATTTACCTCAACTTTCCAATTTATTTGCATTTTTCTATCAATTCTAGGTTTATGTGAGAAATCAGCATTACAAGTTTTCTTGTGATGTTTAAAAATCTATAAAAAACTAGTTCTGCATTATTTATGTTTGGAGATTTGTCTGTTTAATCAACATTACAAGCTTTATTTGTGTTTTTCCCTACATCGACAATGATCTTCTCTCCTTTCCCCTCTTCTTTTATCCGCTTCCACCTCTGATGCTTTTACCTCCAAGCAATTTCTCCTAACTTTTCTTCGAGAATGGCAACGATTTCCTCTCGGCATGAAGGTGCTCTCCTCTTGATAGTTCTTTTTTTAGAGTGTGAGAGTGCCTTTCTCGGCAAATCAATTTATCTGATCTGGCCTCTCGTAATTCATGATATTTTTTTCCTTTGAACCACCCCTTTTTACTGGTCGGTTCTCCGCACCAACCCATCCTCCTCCTTCGACGATCATAGTCGCTTTATGTTTTTCTAAACTTATCTTTTTGGATCGAATTACAATTATGCCCTTACTTCGGCTCTTTCAGTATGGTCGATGACGTCTTTTTGTGGATCTTGAAGATGTCGGCTCGACTCTTGTTTCTTTGTTGGTTTTTCTTCGGCAAAGTGGCATACTTTGGTGGTTTATTTGTGGTGAATTTAATTCTTTTGAGGATCCTTTATCCAATGGTATTGTCTTCACCCTCCTCACGATGAACGGCTTAGTAATGGCCCCGAATAATTGCATCGAACAATTGGACGACAATCTTGTGGCGAGTGACATGCACAATCTTGGCGATTCCGATTTCTTATTTTTCTCTTTTTCTTTTGTGGGTTGTAATATATTTTCTCTTTCGCTAGGCAATATGTCCATTTGAAATTTTTTATATATAACATTTTAAAAAAACTCATATGCAAAACTAGCATAGTATTTTAATTTGCAAACTAAATTTTTCGTCTGGTACCTTAATGAAAAAAAAAAAAAATTGCAAGCAGCTTGGCAAAACTTCTTTTGTTTTGCCAAAGTTCCTTACGAAAAAGCTAGATATGCAAATTAAATTATTCCAGTGCTAATTTTGCAGAGTAAATATATACAACATTATTTCGTACCATATCATAGAAACACAATGTTTTGTTAATTTTATAGTTTCTTAATGTGGCGTAGTATACTTGACGAGATTTGATACATGTTTTCTCCGGCTCACTATCTTTCTACGATACTAGCAATAACCCGCACAATTGTGCGGGACGTAATGCCTTTATAATTGCGCGAACGTAATTCATTTTTATAGTATAATATTTCTTACGTTATGCATGCACTGATCCTTCTCAAGTTTGCCAGTTTTATTTCTTTTTTTGACCTATGAGCATATAAATAAGATGCATATAAATACAATTTCACATGATCAATTAACTACAATTTAGTATTTACTCTCTTTATCAAGTATGTTTCCACTGAAATTTAATAATTTATTATCATCATCATGTACACAATACACGACATATATAATGTGTAACCCTTTGAATATTTGGATTTCCATATTAGAAAAACCCAGTTGAATATTTAAAACTGAGAACAATAGCAAAATTGAAGAAAAACCTAAAAATCTGAATACACCCTCAAAATCCTGAAAATCAAAGAAATACACTTATAAAACCTAAATTATCAATTATACCTCTCTCAAATATGAAATTTACAAAATATTCCTTGAAATTTTTGAAAATGATAACCCTAAGATCTCACAATTACTCTACAATTCAAAAAAATCATATATATACCTCTACAATTTTTTAGAAATCTGAATTGCCGCATTAGTGAGATTCAATTAGTCCACTTTAGTCTACAAACTGTAGCACAAACCTTGATATCTAAAAACTTAATTAATTAATTGAGAATAAATTAAATTGATATGTAAATTATTTTTTGTACCTTGATATTTTTCAACACAATCTCTAATTAAGAATTTTGTTATTGCCTTTCAAAAATACTCGACCAAATTCCACTCTTCTTTCCATTGTATTGCCCTACAAAGCAAATACCAAAATGTAAAAATAAATATAGATACACAAAACCGAATATTTCAAACAAATTTTGTTTAATTAGAAGGCTTACTAATTGTCTTCTCAGGGAAGAGTGTTTCTATTAACCGGTTCGTATCTTCTCGATAATTCAATGGTGAAGGATATCCTCCCACACAAAACAAAATTAATCTAATTAATTCATTAATAAATTTTGATAATAGTTTATAGGTATATGATATTCTGATTTTTTATAGGATAAATCTGATATTTTGGACTATCATAAGGGTAAATATGTAAATCCTCCTCTTTTTAGCAAATTTGCAAAGAAGCCTTGTGTTATCTCAAAATTGCTAAAGGCCCCTGACCCGAGTGCCAAGTTGTCCTTGCAATCCCAGTTCTTCGTTTGAAGTTTGAGGAATTTCTCGCTGCGATCATTGTAGAGGAGGCATTGGAGAGCTGAAATAATTTGGGAAGGGTAAATATGATATTTTTGATTATTAAAAGGGTAAATATGTATATCCTCTCCTTTTCAGAAAATTTCCAAAGAAGACCCGTTGTTACCTCAAAATTGCAAAAAGATCCATGACCTGAGGGCGGAGTTGTTCTTGCAATTCCCTTTCTTCGTCCAAGACTCCAAAATTTGTTTCTCGCTGCAACCATCTCGCTATAATCATAACAGAGGAGGTATTGGAGGACTGGAATAGAATAATAAAAAATGTATATTGGTGAATATTACTTAACATTTGTATGAAACAATGAAAAAAATTGTACCATATATTGAAAATTTTGGAGGCATTGATTTTCGTTTAAAGTTTCAGTAATCCAAGTTTGGAATTTTTTAAAGTCAAGGTCGAAAAATCAAACTTAAATTAGGTCATGATACTTACAATTTTTTATTAAATGACACAGATTTTATATACAACCCGATGGATTAGATCTGATGCAAGGCGGCAATGGACTAAGCCTGCAATTTGAATCGCCAAGTTAGATGAGATAATATCGAATTTTGTATTTTTATCGCTTGCATAATTAGCTTTAATACCTCGTTTTCATGAGTGCAATGGCTGCTATTTCGTCGAAGAACATCTCAGAAAAAATTCAGGAAATAAAATAATTAAGGAAGATTTGACAACTTTAATCCCGATTAACCCCAAAAAACGCAAGTATTTGCCAAAAACAACCAAAATCAAGATGCTTGCAGGAAATTGGAACAATATTCGAACCAATATATGGAAACTAATCAAACAGGAAATCAATTCGACCAGTTTGGACCAAAAATTCGACAACAACTGAACCAAAACCGACCCAATAAAATAAGGAAAATAATCTTATCGTGACATATTATGAAGAGGTCAGCTTTGTTGTACTGTCTCGGCTGGAGTCGGATTATAAAGCTTTTCGTAAGCTCCGGCGTCCCTCTCGATCCGATGCGTCATTTTTTCGCTAGGTTTTGTTCGTCTCAGGGTTAGGATTAGATTTTTGACGGCTAGGTTCGTAAGCTTAGATGTCCTCTCGACGGATCGAGCCCTTTTTTGCTCGGTTTTGTTCATCTCAGCATCTTAGGGTTAGGGTTTAAGGTTTGAGAGGTGAGGCAGAAAGAAACATGGGAAACGGAAAGAGAGGAGAGAGAGTGAGGGGGATACGAACTTTAGGAAGAAAAGTTTAGACAAACTGGGTATACTGTGGTCCAAGCCGATTGGTGAACATTTAATGCTTGATGATGCATGAAAACCGAGTTCATGTAGTCAATGAACGATCCAGATGCAATCCGCTCAGAATATAACAGATCGGAAGGCCTATAATCGTCTAGTGACGTGGCCCAGAGTGAAGCCGCGGCAATGTGTAGCAATATATCTATTTAAAGATTTGCTACGATATTTTGCTGCGTACGATTGCTCCCCTTTGCAAATGGGCCTTTTAGGAATGCTATTTATCAAAAAAATTCCCTATGGGCTGCATTAAGTTGGACTACGTGGCTCCACCTCGTCCAAGAAAAATGGGCTATAGCATTAAGTTGGACTACGTGGCTCCACCTCGTCCAAGAAAAAGGGTCACATGGACGGATCATTTAACTAAACAATTTCCTACAGCCGGTCTAACCCAATTGTTTCACTGATATGGAACAACTAATTACCTAAGTTCACCAACACCATGTTCAGGCAGTACATTGACCAACCTCCCAATTTTTTTAACAGTTTTGCATAAACCCGGTTTACAGAACCAAGTTTCTATTTCTCGAATTTCGACTTCTCTTTCATACACCGTCCATATACGAATGAATACCTCTCAGTTTATCTCTCCCCGAAACCTCAACAAAGGGGAAAATTGAAGATTGAGCTTAGACTGTACAATGGAAGCATTGTATCTCATTTGTTCACTCGTCACTAACACCGCCATATCCTCGTTTCTCTCCGTTTCTCTCTTTCTCCGCTCTCTCCTTTTCTCAACACTCAGTGCTCCGTCCTCCGGCGAGCAGGAAGGCATCCGATTGTACGAGGGGCGCGTGCGACATGTGAGGACTCGACCTGCGTCGCACGAGTTTGAGTATCCAGTGAGATATGCGCTTTTTGATTTGGATCGAGCTCCGTTGGATGGACATTTGACAGCTGAGAGAGCTCGAGAGATTGCCGGCACTAATGGACCAGTGTAATCACCTCCTCTTCCTATGTGTATCTGTTGTTACTGTACTATGTAGTGTAATTGGTTAATCAAACTTTTCGTCCAACGCCTTGTGTGTGTGCACTGAATTATTATTCTTTTAACCAGAATGTAAGTAAATTTATTACTTTTTTTTTGTGAAATTAGGTTTCTTTTGACAATACCAAAAAGCGTGGGGTACGAGCAGAATCCTTTGAGCATTTATTACTGCTACGATCTGAATCAAGACCAATCCTCTCTCAAGACATGCATTGCAGAGGTAAAATTCATCTTTCCGAAATAATTCGTATAGAATTGCTTTCCTGGATTTTGATTGCACGATAAATAGACTGTTAATTGCTTTACCACTTTTTTAGGTGACGAACACTCCATGGGGAGAGAGGGTCAATTTCGTCTTTCAACCCGGCACTGATCTCGTTGCGAAACCTCTCCATGTTAGCCCTTTCATGGTACATTTGTTACAAAAAACAAAAAAGAATTTCAAGTTTTTTTTCTACAATTTGAATTTTTTGTAATTTTATTTTGCAGGATATGATGGGAAATTGGCGTATCGATACAAACGAGCCGGGAGAAAATCTTTCTGTCTCGATTTCGGTTCGACACGAAACACTTGGCAACTATTTCACCGCAATTCTATGTGCCAAACGAATCGACTCTTCAAAAAATTCTGTTTCGGTAGAATTGTTTTTCTGGCTAATGCCTCAAAAGGTTGCATTTTGGATATACTGGCAGGTACATTTACATAATTCAGCTCCTTGTTTAGATAATTAGATATATACCCTAATTGTTTAAAAAAGAATTGGTTGTTTTTAAGGCAACGAGGCTTTGGTTTAAGAATGTGAAATTCTTAGACCATCCAAGATATATCGACGCAAATTACAGAGACGAAGCTCTGATGAGAGACCACAAATTGAGTTGCCAAGGCCAGAACAGGAAACAGCGATTTTGTGTTTGGACCGATGCCGAGTGGCCATGGTCGTGATTTTTATGCTTGAATTGATCTTTTATCATGCAAATTCAATGCTTGAATTCTTCCTTTTAGATTCAATTCTTATATCCGAATCGTGCAATGTTATTTCTTCTGTGCCGTGGGTCTAGATTCATTTCATATGGTACTTTATGGAATTGAATTCTCACTGAAGAATCTTTGTTTTTATTTTCTTCATCGAAAAAGCATATATAGAGAGAAAAGTTAAGTTAAAAACAGAAAGTTTCTAGTTAATCACCAGGATCCTGTTGCTCCCATGAAAGTGTATGTTGCCCTCTATGTTAGAGGTCTGGGGTTCGAATCCCAGCCTTTCCAGATATTTATTTTTTTATATATCTATTTTTGTAATTAAAGTTATTAATACTCGTCCTCCTCCTCCCTAAGTTTATGGCTGGTTCCGTCTCTGATTAACATACACATTAATGATGTGGTAAACACGATTTGAAGTTATTGTATATAGAGATTTGGTGGTAAACTGTTAACATACATATTAATTGTTAACATACATATTAATGATGTCGTAGACCGTTGTCATACAAATTAATGAGGTGGTAAACCAAATTTGAAGTTTTTATATAGGAATTTGGTGACAATCTATTGATATTTAATAGGGTAATTTTACTCTTCCCCCGAAACCCACTCCCACCTTCACGATTGAATCATCTCACGTCATGGGGTTGGGACATGGTATTGATAGGTAACCCCAACTTCAATTCAAATTTCCCCCTCAATTTATTTACTCTTCTATTGTTGGTTAATTCATTTACAAAGAAATTTATTTTGACAATTAATTAATGTAAATACAACACAATTAATTAATGGACAATTGACCGTTAATTAACAAATATCATAGTAATTAACAATTCACTGAAAATTAACATTTCAATTAACTTTTCAATTAATTAATGGACAATTGATTGTTAATTAACCAAATTAATTAATTAACATTCAACTATTCACTGAAAATTGTAATTTCAAATAAATCATTTCAATTAACAAAACAAAGTAACAACAAAATTAAATTAACCAAATTAATTAAATTATGTTAAGGGTTTTATTTAGTTCATAAAATTAAGTCAATTAACAAAATATTATTATTATATAGTTATTAATAATTGCAAACATATATCCAAAAAATTGGTAATTATCAAAATCAATTTATTAATTATCTCAAATTCCAAATAAATCATTTCCAATTAAAGGTTAGTAAAAATCCATTCCATTATTAATCATTTCAAAATATCATTATTATTTCACACAAATTAATCAACTAATTAATACAAATAATTAATTATTAATACAATCATTAATCTCTGAAAATCGATGAATACCACCATTAACTAAATTAATCAAATATTGTGTAAAAAAATACATTACAAATTAACAAAAAATAATACACATATTAATTAACAAACAATCTCGCTCACAATCAACTCGATTCTCGCGACCTAACCAAACCGTACCAGCCATCGAACCGTACCAACCATCGAACCGTACCAGCCATCGTCGTCATCTTCGTCGTCACCCTCGTCGTCATCCTCGTCGTCATCCTCATCGCCATCGTCCCCATCCTCATCCTCGTCGTACCAGCCATCGTCCTCATCCTCGTCGTACCAGCCATCGTCCTCATCCTCGTCTTCGTCCTCGTACCAGCCATCATCCTCGTCGTCATCCTCGTCGCCATCGTCCTCATCCTCGTCGTACCAGCCATCGTCCTCATCCTCGTCCTCGTCGCCATCGTCCTCGTCCTCGTCGCCATCGTCATCCTCGCCAATCAAACCGTACCAGCAATCGATGCCGTACCAGAATCCGCACCAGTCTTCGCCAATTCAACCGTACCAGTCCAAATTAACCGTTAGTTCGACAATTGCTAATTGTTAAGCTGCAAATTGACGAGCAATTAAACTGTTAAATACCACATAATTAGACTTAATTAACTTATCAGATAATATAAGAAATCAAAATACCAGAATAATTAACTGAAATAGACTGAAATAAACTTAATTGACTTAATTGACTGAAATAAATCGACTTAATTGACTGAAATACACTTAATTAGCTGCTAATTGCTGCTTAACAGATAAGTACCAGATAATATAAAGTTCCAGACTTAAATAAACTCATTTGTCAGTACAAACAAACAGATCTGGTGCGGATTGATCAATAATTTAGAGATTGAGGTTCGATTAACAACAAATAAAAAAAACAGGAACAATTACTCTTGTACCAGTATCGAAACCCTAAGAAATTGAGGTTGGATTAATAATAAATCACTTCAATGAACAAAAAATCACTTACCATTAACATCGAAGCTTGATCTCCATTAATGAAAATTAACGAAGAAGGAAGACGATGCTTCTTCTAGAAAACGATGCAGAAGAGACCTCCGTTTGATGTTAATCAGAGAACAAACTCCATTGGTGGCGTCGTCAATCGCCAGCTCCATCGCCAGCTCCGTCGTCAATCGTCGGTCGCCATCTCCATCGTCAATCGCCAGCTCCATTGGTGGCGTCGGCAGCTCCATCGATGGCATCGGCAGCTCGATTCCAGGGTTTGACCGTCAATCGCCATGAGTGCGGTGTTTCGTCATCGTGAGAGAGAGAGGGTGGTGTTTCGCCATCGGTGCCATGCTAGGGTTTGGTGTTTCTGTGTGTGAGAGAGGGTGTGTGTCGTGTGTGTGTTGAGTGTGATGAATGGGGGGCCGATTAGTGGTTAATTCGCGTGATGAATGGGGACCACTAGCATTGACCCCTGCGTCATGCTTACTCAATCGTCGACCCGCTGGTGAATCTGGGGGGTTCCATATATGAGCCCTATTTAATAGGGGTGGCAAACCGTTTGCATACAATCTATTGATATTTAATAGAGGTGGTAAACCAATATAGTATTTTAAATTTATTTTACAAAAAAAAAGGAAACAAAACGTGATGGTAAAAAAAAAATTAATACTAATTTTACAAAAAAATATTAATATTTATTTAAATTAAGAAATTTAAATTAAGAAATTTAAATTAATATTAATTAATTATTAATTATGTATTTTTTTAACTTATCATATTTGTTACTTGTTAGATGCGCGTGCATGGAAAAGAAGAAATTTTATTTCACCCCCAAGATTTCGCCACCACATTCTCTATATTCAAATTAACACACTTAATTAGCATGTTAATCGAGAAAATACAAAATTAACACTTAATTAGTATTAATTTAAATTTATTAGTTTAAATGAATATTATATATGTATTACTTAATGATTAATTATATAATATGTGTTAGTTATCATGTTAATTAAACACGTTAACTAAAATATAGGGAATGTGATGGTAAAAGTTAGAGATCTCAGTTAACTTGTTGAATTAATTGTTGACTTCGTTTTATAAATCGGGTTTTGTTATTTCTCCTCGTAGTCATAGTCATAGTGTGTTCTGTCTAAATAATATCATTCACCTTAATTAATTGATCGGATTTTTAAAATTAGGTGGTATTACATTTTTAAAAATCGGTTTGAATTAGTTTTGAAATATTTTTTAAAATCAAATGTATTTTTCGAATTTTCTACCCAATTACAAGCAGAAATGTTTCAAAGTTTTTTTTTTGTCTTTATTCAACATTCTCTTTTTTTATACAAGGTATAGAATTTTTGATTTATCGTGAAATTAGAACTTGGTTAAGATACAATCTCGGTAGAATTGTATATTTGTTATTTTTCGTATTGATGTGATATCGGAGGAAATTGAAAAAACCGTAATGCATCGGAAACAAATCAATTAATTAAAAATACTCACATATGTATATATAGTCTCATAATATATTCACAGTTAGAAAGGGTAAAAAACAATGTGTGCTCACTTTTATGTTTTGAGCAAATCTATCATCTTATTAAATTTACAATACAAGTTGTTACAAGAGGCCACGTTGTCTTTCCTCTTATTAAATTTACAATACAAATTGTTACCAGAGGCCACGTTGCCTTTCTGTTATCATTGGATTTGAATTTTACTTTTCATTTCCATCGTTGGATTCAGGTAAAAAAGAGAGTAAAACTGTAAAAGTCCAAAGATAAAGAGAACCATGCTGAACCCATACCTTCTTGCACGAACCATACCTTTCTCTCCTTATATGTTGTGCTGGAGGTACATGGCAAACACCCAGAAAAGAGGGATTCTTCTCCTCCTCCTCCTCCTGACCCTAACTCTTTCTCTCCTGACGGCTAGACCCGACGCCCCTGCCCCTGAATCCTTCTTCTTCCGCCTCTGGACCACCTCAAGGTCATCTGGACGGTTGGACCACCTACGACTCGACTCGCCAATCATATGGACGATCTGCTAAGCCATGCACGAAAGTAGAGAGGTAAGAGACGGCACACGCGGCTAAACAACGAACCATGAATGGTTGAAAATAAGTTTCTGATTTTCCCATTTTTTCCAAATTTTTTTTTAAACTATATGTATAGGTGAAGGAAATACAGTTTCGGATCAACCGTAAAATTGTACACAAGGATAAACGAATGTAAGCGTACATTCGTGGTCATATCTTTCAGTAGGAAAATCTAATTTGAATGGTTCAAATTGAGTTAGATAGATAATAAGATTATCTACAACCTTCATGTAGAAATATATTTCATATGAACGAAGTATCAGTGTCGTTTCTATGAAATACCGAAAGGGTGTAACAGTATGACATACAGTTAGTAAAACGGTCATAACTTTTGCATACGAACTCCAATTGGGCCAGGCCAAATTGGGTTGGGTAGTTAGTAAGATTATCTACAACTTTCATGTAGGTTGATTTTCTGTCAGAGAAATTTAGCAATTTCGTATGGACAGAATACTGAACAGATTCATGCATCTTCCTGTGTGAAAGAGTGTATATTGGATATATACATGTCTTTTGGCCAATATTAATCCTATGTGATATAAATAGGATAATTCTCTCTCATCTAAAGACCAGATCATTCAGATGAATCTATGGTATTATTCAGAATAATCCAGAAATATAAAGAGACATCTTTCAAGAGAGTGAAAGAGTGTGAAGAGAGAAAGACCGAGAAAAAAGAGTTTTTCTCGGTGTAGAGAATCAATCTAATCAAGTAAGTTCGCCGGTGCAGCGTCTAGACAGTTGCATCCGCGACCCATGAACTCCGACTCACGGTGGATACATGTAGATGAGCGACACTTGTGGCTATCCGATTGTGATCAAACCGAAGGAGCAAAACTGTGGGCTGTGGAAGAGTGTGGACGTGGGACGCACAAAAGACAACCGGAGGCGTGTCAAGACGGTGGGAGACGTGTGGTATGGGACGCACGGGCTAGTCACCAACGTGACACCGGAGAAGGAAAGGATGCGAGCGATCAACCCATCGCGCGTGATCAATTTCACGCTGGTAATCGTCTATCCTTCTATTGCATCGTACCCTCGAAGTCAGGCGTGATCTTGGATTTAGGAAACCGGATCGGGCCTTCATATCCGCTGCGCGGGCCCGGGGTCGGGCGAATTCCAAACAATAGGTTCATTGAATTTTATCAAAATGCTATTTGGTAAAGTTTCCTTTTTTGATACTTTTTTTAATTTAGTCCAAAACTGGGATTGAATTTTGAATGAAGTTTCATGAAAGTGAAATTAGGGTCTGCGTGAAGTGAACTACGCTATAGTCAAAATAGTTTGTACATAATGAATAATCATATATAGTGAATTAATTCATTTTTTTTGTTGAGAGAATCTGTATCATAATGCAATTGGATTAATTAAGTTGTGTGTTTCATACATGTCAAAGTAAAGGCGAATCAAGAAAAAAACATTGATGCAACTGAGATAATAATATTCTGACCTCACAATTACACTTGTTCTTTATTTTCTACATGGAATTTCAATTTTTCAATTGAATTTTGTAATTTTCAATCTAATGTATTTTTTTTGTTTTGTAATAACAGATAACAAAACATGATGAGGAAAAATCCGAAACAACAAAAAAATCAGCTGAAGATGATAAAGAAACACTTGTTCTTTATTATAAACTAAACATTTCTTTCATGAAAAATTATGTTCATGTGTTGTTTTTTTGTAAATTATATTTTTGTGCTTTTTTAATTTGTGTTGTATTAAAAAAATTATATTGTGAGATTTTATTATTATTTTCAAGTTAGTAAATTAGCACACTCAATTCCGTACGTTTTTGCGTCTCGAGAAATATTTTGTTAATATTAGTAATGTTATGAATAATTATATTGTGTGGATGTCAATTGTAACTTAAGAATAAGTATTATAAGTGTAATTATAGAGATTTATTGTATTGTATTAATTTCTTGTTTTGTAATTTTTTTCTTGACCTAAACCCCACCTTCTACTATATAAAGAAGATATTTGGCATTGTATGGAACGATTAATTGAAATAGAAAACTTTCTCTTTCTTCTCTCTTTGTTGTTGTTTTAGCTTTATTTTAAAACAAATAATTCAGTTTTCGAGTTGTGAAAAAATTGTTTTAGTTTTTTGGTTTTATCTACTTTCAATATTATTATTTGGCCGTGTTCATTTTTTATTTTGATTATGAATACATTGAACTTTTACAAGATAAAACCCGCAGCGAAGCGCGGGAATATTCCTAGTTTATAAAGAAGGAAGAAATATAGTTTATGCATTTTCTAAGTAGAAAAGATGAAAATCAATGTTTTTAATTGCGATAAAGTGATATGTAGCGTTCAGATTGCAATTTGTACGTGATCATCGTTATTGCGCTTTATAGCGGCGATATAATATAACGTCGCTATTTAGTAGATTGCGATATTACGTTTTAGAAATATTTACCGTTATTTGTGCTATAGCAGTGCCATTGTGGCACTATTTAAATTATTGATGAAAAATAATATTTTATGATAAACTGATATTCTTTGTATGTTGTCCCTTTGAATTGAATTTTATTTCTTCTTAATATTTTACAAGAACATATGTGATATTTTCAGGTGTTTGAAGTTGACTGTTTGAGCAATGTTTTCTTTCAAATATCAAATATGATACTTAAATTATATGCAATTTATTCTGCAATAAAATAATGGAGTCGAGTTTGGTGGTTCCACACATTTTCCTTACTTATTCCTTGAATTTCATGGCGAAAATTTAAATTTGACCGAATCAAACCAAGAAAACTGATGTGAGTTTATATTTAACTTTTCCTTTTTTAATCCAATTCCATCAAATCAAAAATTCAAAACCCTAATCAACCGAAAATTGATAAATCAAAAGCAAAAATGAGCGATTTACAAATCCGGTTCGATCCAATAACTGACAAATAAAATTGATTGAATATGAGTCAAAAAAAATCTTATGATGTGAGAGGTTGTGGGTTCGATCTTCGTTGACATCATTTGATGGAGAACATATGAGTCTTCTTCATTTATTATAAAAAAAGTAATGTTCTGTTAAAATACAATACAATTCAATTTGTGCTGCAATAAAATGTTTTTTATTTTCGTTAATTAATTTATATTTTGCTTAATTAATTTATATATAGAGACCAGTCAACTTTTATCTTGTGTATGAAGTCCTCCAGTCAACTTTTTCAACAGATCAGACCAACTAAGGACCCGAATCCGATAAATAAAATAACCGACCCACTAAGGACACGCTAACAAACACGACCCAAATGTAAAGAGGTGAGATAGACTTAAAGAACACCTCTTACCTTGCACGATCCTCTTCGAGGGAGCCGAGAGAGAGAAGCTTTGGACAAGGAAAGAGCATGGCTACCAATTCAGCGCCGCCAGGTTCGTTTTTATACCAAACTTGGTTTTCAGTTCTTCCCCCCATTTCATGAAATTCACGGATTTGGGTTGCGATTGCTGTGTTTGTATTGAGATCTTCATGATTGAGCTTGATTTGTTTACGTTTCCTGTACTATTAGCTTGTTGTTTATGTAAATCTCTTGTTTTTTCTTCTGATTCGTCGGTTTTTGGTTGATAAGGGTTTTGATTGATGGAATTGGATTAAGAAATCTGTGAATTTTGCTGATTTTAAAGTTTTTTATAGTCTAGTCTAGCTTGTTTTCTTACACGGATAGTCCGCACAAATTTATTTTGCTCATAAATTTTCAATTTTTTTTTATGTTCATGGATTGTGATTGTGATTATATTAATTAAGCTTTAGTCTATTCTAATTAGGCTTTTGCATCATTTTCTTTCACTTTCATCTTGCATTTTGTTGTCTTGTTGATAATTTTAACTTTGGTTTTGTTTCCCACATGACAAAAATCTACTACTCTATTTGAGAACTGGTACTTGACATTTCTGCATTCTTCATTCTAATTCCTCAAGTTTTCTCATCAAATCCAAGTGATTCATTCACAGGAGCCCTGATTTTCTCATTAAATTCAATTAATCCATCAATTTAGGTTCCAATTTCCTTAATTCCATTGAGAAATCCTTGAATTGCAGAGATTTTTCAATACATTTTGTCACGGGGACATACATGTTGTTCTAACTTTTGCAGGGGCATACATGATATTTTGACATTTGCAGGATTTCGTACGAACTTATCCTTATATTTGTATTCTTTCAGGAAGTAATCCACCTCCAAAGCCATGGGAACGGAACAGATCCGAATCCCAATCCGGACCCGCTCCATTCAGGCCTCCATCCGCAGGAAACACAAGCGAAGTCGTAGAAGCTTCCGGAACCGCCAAACCAGGAGAAGTGGTCCCCGCAGTAAACAGGACCGCCTCGGGAACCGTTAACACTCTCACCAGACCTGTTCCTCCGAGACCGTGGCAACAGAACTACGGTAGCTCCTACGGAGGTAATAACAAAGATTAAAAATATCAAATTTACCCCTGCAAACTCAAACAGTAACGTTCACTGAACTACAATGAAAATTCAATAGCAGGATACGGGTCGGGCACGGGCACATATGGTTCGGGTACCATTGGGTCGACATATGGAGGATTAGGGTCGAGCAATCTATACGGGTCGGGCAGTTACGGGTCCACATATGGAGGATTAGGGTCGAGCAGTTTATACGGGTCGGGTATGTCGGGTATGTCGGGTATGTATGGCTCTGGGTATGGGAGCAGTCTATACGGAGGAGCATCGAGCATGTATGGGTCGGGGATGTACAATAGCGGGGGGTACGGATCCGGTATGTACGGCGGTGCTGGTGGCTATGGAATGGGTATGGGTGCGGGTCCGTATGGTAACCAACCCGACCCGAATAACCCGTTTGGACCTCCTACCGAGCCGCCTGGCTTCTGGATGTCTTTTCTTAGAGTGGTACGTCTCTTTCTTCCTATTTTTCAGTATTTTGTGGAGGGCGAATCTGATATTTCCAGTTTTTTTTTATTAGATGAGTGGAGTGGTGAATTTCTTCGGAAGAATTGCGATGTTAATGGACCAAAATACCCAAGCTTTCCACATGTTCATGACGGCCCTTCTTCAGGTATAATTTTTTTGTCTTTAATTAATAAACAATATGAATATTTTAAGTAGTTAATTGAATATACTATTTGTAGTTATTTGATCGATCTGGAATGTTGTATGGAGAGCTGGCGAGATTCATATTCAGGTTATTGGGTATAAGAACGAAACCGAGAAAGAATGTGGACGGGCCACCTGGCGCACCGGCTCTCGAAGCGCCGAAACCTAATTGGGACAATGATTGGGGCAACGATTTCGTTAAAGGAGCTGGCAATTGAAAACACTATCGTTATTTAAATGTTTAAATCAAATCGAAAATTCGTAGGGAATGTTGAGAGAAGATAGTTGAAGAGGGAAGTGATTAATTAAATGGCGGGGTTGAATTGGAATTTGGTCCAAAAAGGGAGGATAAAATCGGTAAAAATAAAAAGGGTTTGGAGTGATTTCTGTATTTTGTAAAGTTTTATGCGTGATCGTTATATTTGGTTATGATTTAACCTCGTCGTAATAATGATTGGTAAAAGAAAAAAAATATGTTTTTTAAGAAAGAGCTAGAGTAAATTGTATCTGCATTGATTTTTTTTTGTTCTGTTTTCATTTATCTTGTTGCAATGCTCCACTTGTTTGATTGATTATTTTTGCTCGAACATTTGGCTGATCCCAGCAAAATCTCGAAATATCATGAACACCCCTCCAAAATATAAAATATGCTTTTCCTCGCTTGTGAAACAATGAAGCATTTGCTGAATACTTTTATACGAATATTTATGATATTCATATTTTACGTGTCAAACAAATTTTTTTTTTTTTGAAGTGCAAACAAAATATTTTATAGGGGATATTTATGATATTTCATATTTTGTGAAAAATCAGGACTGGCACAGGGATCGACGAAATCCTCTGGTTCGTTCCCTTGTCTTCTTTCTCTTTCGGTTACGAAATTATTTCAAGGTGTTCCAAATATTTTTTGTGATAATCCAAAAAGCAGTAATATTAGTTTTTTTTAGGATAGAAAAAACGAAACAGAGGTGACGGGAGTTTGTGGATTAGATTAGGAAGCTGTGTAGGAGAAACCATACATCTTTCTAACCTCCAATTGCTCATCCACAATTTTCAATTCTTTTCAATTCTTTTATTATCTATATGGTTTTATAATTCGTATAACAAGTTAATATTTTGACTATGTCAGTGATTTGTTGCATGGATTCCATTGTACGTAGATGGGGTTCGTCTTCTTCGTTCGTATATTTTTGCAGTATTACGGTAACAACAACATTATCCAATTTTTGTCTTCACGTGTGAAAGTCATCCTCTTCTCTTTCTCTCTCTTAACACATATCCCCTCCCTCCATCCCTCGTCTCTTCATTTCATTTCCACTTCACTCAATTTTCCCTCCCTCATTCAAAGGTACCCTCTCTCTCTCTCTCTCTCTCTCTCTCTCTCTCTCTCTCTCTCTCTCTCTCTCTCTTCTCTCTCTCTCTCTCTAAACCTCTTTCTTAGTGTAATTAATCAAGAAATTACTTTCATTGCTTCTTGATTTTTGTCCTCAAAAAGAGTAAATTTTGATACAAATTTTCTTGCTTGCATGTAGTGTTGATTTACTTTTGATCATTGATCAGTGATTTAAAGATTTGAAATTGGTAATTCGTCTAGGGGTGATATTCGGATATTTTGAAGATGGAGGTTACGAATGTTACGGAGTATCAAGCCATTGCCAAGCAAAAGCTTCCTAAGATGATTTACGACTATTATGCTTCTGGCGCTGAGGATCAATGGACTCTCCAGGAAAATCGGGACGCCTTTGCCAGGATTCTGTAAGACCCTATTTCTCAAGACTGAGAAGTTCTTAAAGAAGATTAAATCGATTAAATTCATCAAATTAGAGGGATTAATTGTTTAATTTCGAATTCAGGTTTCGTCCTCGTATACTGATAGACGTGTCGAAGATCGACATGACAACCACTGTTTTGGGCTTCAAGATTTCGATGCCAATCATGGTCGCTCCAACTGCCATGCAGAAGATGGCTCATCCTGAAGGTTATACACTCACATCCCTTTTTTGCATTTTAGACCCTCAAAAACCTTTCCCTTCACATTAAAGCCAAGTTCCCTACTAATTAAGTACCAAATCGATTGAACTTTTTTTATGTTAGGGGAATATGCAACTGCACGAGCTTCATCTGCAGCCGGCACGATTATGGTACTTTCAAACATTACTATATTTTATATTTTGAATATTTATTTTTTCAAAATTTGAAATTTGGGTTTTGATTTTTTTTTTAGACTTTGTCATCGTGGGCTACCTCGAGTGTCGAAGAGGTCGCCTCGACCGGACCTGGAATCCGCTTTTTCCAACTTTACGTAAGCTCTCTTCCATTTTTCATATATGTCCCCGCAAAACATCAAAATATCATGTATACCCTTGATTACATAGGTGTACAAGGATAGGAATGTGGTGGCACAACTGGTACGAAGAGCTGAAAGGGCCGGTTTCAAGGCCATTGCTCTTACCGTCGATACCCCTCGTCTCGGCCGTAGGGAATCTGATATCAAGAACCGGTACTCATACTTCTCTATCCAATTCTTTTTAGGGGTATTTTTGATATTTCACATTTTCTGTAATTGGAGATTTTACTTATGTGTGTATGTGTGTCTGGAACAGTTTCGTGTTGCCACCTCATTTGAACCTGAAGAATTTCGAAGGTTTGAACATAGGAACGATGGATAAGGTGCGTGTAAATTTCGAAAAATATTTGATTTTTTCCATACCATTCACGCATTTTTAATCGGCTATTTTTTCAATTTTTTCGTATTGATTTTGTACAGAGTAATGACTCTGGTCTTGCATCCTATGTGGCCGGCCAAATCGACCGCACCTTGAGTTGGAAGGTAACAAATTAAAATATTCTGAGTTTTTTTCGGATACACCCCTTCAAACTAACAGATATGAAAAATAGTAAAATACCCATTATGCCCTCCGTAATTTTAATTTGGATTTGAACAGGATGTCAAGTGGCTTCAAACCATCACTACCATGCCGATATTAGTCAAAGGAGTACTCACTGCAGAAGATGGTACAAATTCTAATTTCTTTTATAGTCATGACTCATTTCGATAAAATATAAATATATAAATATATAATTAACATCTTAATATTTTATTTTATTTTGGGAAAATTCAGCAAGGCTGGCTGTACAAGCCGGCGCAGCAGGAATAATTGTATCCAATCACGGAGCTCGCCAATTGGATTACGTACCAGCCACTATCATGGCTTTAGAAGAGGTATTCCCCCCCTCATTTTCCTTCTAAATTAAAATTGAAAAAAAGAAGTATTTTTTCGATTAAAAAAAACAATTTTGTAAAATTGTAGGTGGTGAAAGCAGCTCAAGGAAGAGTTCCAGTGTTTCTCGATGGTGGGGTCCGCCGCGGTACCGACGTCTTCAAGGCTCTCGCATTAGGCGCCTCCGGCATCTTCGTAAGTCTCCCAAATTAATTTTCTAACAATATACCCTCTATTATTAACAAAATTACGAAAATGCCCTTATTTTTTTTTTCAGATTGGGAGGCCGGTGGTGTTTTCATTGGCTGCAGAAGGAGAGGCAGGAGTGAGAAACGTGCTTCAAATGCTTCGTGAAGAATTCGAGTTAACAATGGCTCTTAGCGGGTGTACTTCTCTCAAAGAAATTACCCGTAACCATATCGTTACCGAGACCGATAGGTTTCAGTACCCTTCACCCATTTTGCCAAGGTTATAAATACATAATTGTACCCAAAAACTCGGTGGATACGCGAGCGAAGAAAAAATGATTTAAGTAAAGAATTATATATATGTATGAATTAATGATAATTTGAAGTACTTTCGTTATTTGTAAGTTCTCTGTAATGATGATGATAAGATTGTGAATTTGGTATTTTGATACATTTATTTCTGCTTTATATGACCATATTTTTGCAGTTTTCAAGGATAAATTTGTTTTTAAATTTTTTTCACATTATTATCCTTTATAGCAGAATTATCTCGTTACCAAGAAGTACTATACACGACATAATACAAATATCAATTTTTTTTAGAAAAGATAATTAAGATCCAACTATAAGTTATAACAACAAAGTGCATACAATATTAAAATAGATTTGATATAAATATATTGTTTATCGCAACCCTGCTGCGCGCCCCACACATGAGGTGGCAACACGAATCTGTTCCAGACACGCATACACACATAAGTAAAATCTCCAATTACAGAAAATGTGAAATATCAAAAATACCCCTAAAGAGAATTGAATAGAGAAGTATGAGTACCGGTTCTTGATATCAGATTCCCTACGGCCGAGACGAGGGGTATCGACGGTAAGAGCAATGGCCTTGAAACCGGCCCTTTCAGCTCTTCGTACCAGTTGTGCCACCACATTCCTATCCTTGTACACCTATGTAAACAAGGGTATACATGATATTTTGATGTTTTGCAGGGACATATATGAAAAATGGAAGAGAGCTTACGTAAAGTTGGAAAAAGCGGATTCCAGGTCCAGTCGAGGCGACCTCTTCGACACTCGAAGTAGCCCACGATGACAAAGTCATTAAAAAAATCAAAACCAAAATTTCAAATTTTGAAAAATAAAATATTCAAAATGTTTGAAAGTATCATAATCGTGCCGGTCGCAGATGAAGCTCGTGCAGTTGCATATTCCCCTAAACAAAAAAGTTCAATCGATTTAGTACTTAATTAGTAGGGAACTTGGCTTTAATGTGAAGGTGAAGGTTTTGGAGGGTCTAAAATGCAAAAAAGAGATGTGAGTGTATAACCTTCAGGATGAGCCATCTTCTGCATGGCAGTTGGAGCGACCATGATTGGCATCGAAATCTTGAAGCCCAAAACAGTTGGAGCTTGAGGGTTTGGCTGGTTCCTCAAAAACAAAAATCTAAGATTGAAGGACGAGAGAGAAATACGCATTCCTGGAGTTACTTCCTTCTTATTTTTGAATATAAGTTCAATTCATTCATTTCATTTCATTTCATGTGCTTTTTTATTTTATTGTTTGTATTGCGAATACATAAAAGAAGATATAATGTGATTTTGTTTTTTTAAAGTCCAAGTTTATAAAAGTGAAGCATGGTCAATTTTTTTCAATTATTCATCAAGAAATATGATTGTTAGGTGTATATATATATTGCCTAATCAATATTATATCATAACATATCAATTTATAGAAAACGAGAAAGTACAAGAATGTCTTAACATTAAGTTAGAAAAAGAACTACTAAATATCTCAACATTTGAAAATTTAGTTCAATCATCATGGCAACACAAATCAAACATAAAAATAAGATCATGAAAGTAATCAGAAGAGTTTTGTAAAGATAATTTTTGTCTGTTTATTTGTAATCATGTCAAATGATTTAATACTAAAAATATGTACAAATTTTACGATTTTTACATTATCTTATATACAGAAAAAACTAAAGTAACTGGAGAGGTAGAAGAAGCATTTTAATTTGCATTCTCTGAACGCGGCGCAAAACAGCCGAAAATCCTTTGAAACAAAGTTGGGTATGCTCTTCGTCTGGTCCTTGTTGTGTGTGTAAGCCGAGGCTCCCGCATCTGAAAACCACCAATATTCCTAAATATTCCTCCATCCACTTCGGTGTACACTTCTGGGAGCTCTCTATTATCCTCGTACCGATTTCTAACTACTCCCGATCCTGAATAGCGACCTACTGCAAACCTGCCAGCTGGCAGACTCCAAATGGTCAGCGCCGCCATATCCCGATCGCTTAATCTAGTCGTACCCGATGTTGGAAATAATGGCATTTCCTGACGACAAACAGGACATGAATTTCGAACTGAGAGCCACGGCAGGATGCAATCGTGATGATATATGTGCTCGCATGGCATCTCGCGAGCCTTGCTTCCGAGGACGAATGGGTCGGTGCAAACCGCACAATGAGAATCCGACCGGATATGGCTGGATGAAATGGTTATGGTAGGCATTGCCTCGATAGCGGATTTCGATGCAGGGAGGTTTGAGGTTGAACCCCCCAACCCGTGTCTGGCCATCTGTGCAAGCTGTTCGAGTAACCGGTGGAGTCCAGTACGCAAGTAGAACTCTGAAATGTTACCGGATAACGGGTGCAAACACGTTCCACCTTCGCGGTTGTAGAACAAGTCATAGTAGATGTTGTTGGTTCCGGGTCGGTATCGTCGAAGTGCTACTACTGGGTTGAAGGTATTGCGATCGGATTGAAGAGAGGAGCTATCATCAGATTGGCGAGGGGATGGATGATCAGAACGGCGTGCATTAGCGAGTTGCGAGCAGCAGAGCCCGTGCCGGAGAAAGCCACGGATGCGAGGAAGGATCGGGTGCGATGGTTCTGCCATCTCGTTCCACTTTCTAATTACGGCTGTGATAAAGCCACGGATTACGATGAAACAACGGTGCGAAAAACTTGATCTTAAGAGCTTAAAAGACAATATTGGAGAACAATTGACGAAAATCTAAAGCATGGAAAATTGGGGAATACAAACAAAGAATTACGCTATATAATGAACAAAAAAACTCATAATTTCCAGTTTCCATTTTCTAATCAGAGCTTACCTGTACCCAACCGCCAGTCCATTCTTGGATAAGAAACAGGGACAAACACAATCACACATAACTGATTTTGTTTTGGTTAAATATACGTTATAAGTATTTTTGTAACTAATCAGTAATCAAATTTAAATATACGTGGTGTCTTCAATTGGTATTAAATAGTGTAAGTGTCAATTACTGGCTCTCAATTAAATGTTGTTCATTTCGAAAATAAAAATCATATTTTTCAAAAACAAAAACAAAAAAAAAATTGTACATAAAAATTATTACGATCAAGTATAAGTATGGATTATAGTTTCATTTCTTAATTTAAAAAATTAATGAAGCACATAAATCTACACAAATAAGTCAAATATATAAATATTGATTTCGTATACATCATGTTTTAATATTCTTAAATAGTAATAATGTTTAAAATATTTTATAATATTTTAAGAATTTATTTCAAGTTTCAAGTCGACATATTATCTCGTCTAAAATGTAAAAAATCCTTAACCAATTCAGTCAAAATGTAGAATTTTCTTTTTAATATTTGAAAATTAATGTGTTTACGCTTTTTGTAAATTTCAAATTTAAATAAAGGTCTTGTAGGAACTAGGAGCTGTCAAAACCAAGGGAAAAATAAAACAATTAAAAGAAAACACTTTGGAAACTCCAACAAAATCTCTCAAAATCAAATTTCATTTTAAAGTATCTTTATAGATGTTAAATTTAATATGTATGGTATTAAACATTTTTTACCGAAATACCCCTCTTTTTGTAATGTTTAATTTTAACAATTCTTGATATACTTTTTTTAAAAAAAAATCCTAATTATATTAGCTCATATATTTAGAAAAAAAATACATTGTTTGACTAGTAACAAATAATAACATATAATTTTTTTAATGTTATATGAATTATACATTAGTTCGTATATTTATGATATCTTCGAAAATAATATGAATGTACATTAAAACAATGTACTAAAAAGTTTGTTTATTTTTTGCTATGACATCGTGTAGGAGTTGAAATTTTTTATGTCGTTAGTTACTTTTTTATTATTCGATCTAAGTTTATAAAGAAAAATATAATAAACTGAAACATTAAAATTATGTAAATATTGGCAGTGGAAAATGATGAATAAGGTAATCTGATATTATTTCTATTAATTTATACAATACTATCTCTTCTCCCGCGCAATTGTATGGGAGTCCTTGAGATTGTCACAATTTATTTTTGTCTAATATGTAATAGGTTTTTACACATTATTTTTTCTTTTTTATCTAATTATTGATACATGTGATTTTTTTAATGAATGGTGTGGTTGGGTTCTGTCTTTATAAATGAGCGATTATTGAATAGCTCAAAAATTGAATTTTTAAACAATTAAGACGATCATCGCTTCAAAATTTCTATATTTTTGCATACATCATCAGCCTAGAAATGACTACTATAAAAACACGGTATATAAAATATGAATATTTCATAACCCTAAAACGGATAACATTACATAACTTCTAATGATAGGATAAATATAAGAATTACAACAATATTAAGTTCCAATAAATTCATTTACAAACAAATAACGCAATCAAATATGTCAAAAACAGCGAAAGCTCATTCGAGCACAAAATACGTGTGTATGGTGTTTGCCTCAGTAAATCATGATTTTTGTAAATTTTGTAGCAATGACCGTTTGAACCTTATGCAATATGATGACGATGATAATGATGATGATGATGATGATGAAGAAGATGCTTTATTGTTTGGGTTTGTTTTCTGAATTTTTATGTTCATCAGATTTGTTCAAATTTTGAGATTGTTTTCTCGTATGCAAAGGTTGTGTATACGCTTTTGTGAATTTTTATGCTCGCTTCATTTGTTGAAATATTATTTTGTTGTACAGTAAGTTAATAAAATATGCTTCACACTTTTTGGACCACGTGATTTGAATATAAGAGTATTTAGTGTTAAAAGTAAGTTTTTCTTTAAAAGTTCAACTTCGAATGCTTATTTCTTGAGTGTGCGATTTGTCTAGTTTTGATTGATTTAGCTTCTCAATTGACTTTCTCTCTTGAGTGTGCGATTCAGATTGATTAACTGAAAATTTTGGATTTATCGCCAGGACGTCGAAACTGAAGTCTAACATATGCTAAATGAAGGGAATTTTCCCGTCCCCGGGCCCGCACAGCGGATATGAAGGCCCGGTCCGGTTCCTAAATCCCGAGATCACGCTTCGATATCGAGGGTACGATGCAAAGGAGGATAGACGATTACCAGCGTGAAATTGATCACGCACGACGGGTTGATCGCTCGCATCCTTCTCTTCTTCGGTGACACGTTGGTGACTAGCCCGTGCGTCCCATACCACACGTCTCCCACCGTCTTGACACGTCTCCGGTTGTCTTCATGCGTCCCATGTACACATGCTTCCACAGCCTTTCACTCCTTTATATCTCCGGTTTGATCACAAACGAAGAGCCACAAAGTGCGAACTCCTCTACTCGTATCCACCGTGAGTCGTAACACCTCGGCCGCGGATGCACCTTCCTAGACGATGCACCGGCGAACTTGCATGATTGCTTTCGATTCTCTAGATGGAGAAAACTCTTTTCTCCCCTTTTCTCTTTCTCTCTTTCTCTTCGCACTGTTTCAACACCTTGATAAGAGTCTCTTTAATTTATGGACTGAACTTGTCTTTTCTAGATTAGACTGAATGAACTGTTTTTAATTCACTGAATAGAGAGAGAAACATCCTATTTATACTAAAATAGGATAAGGATTGGGTGAAAGGTTGTGTATATCCAATATACACTTCCAGCAGCATGTTCGTTCGAACGCAACATGCAGTTCGTTCGAACGTACAGTTTATGTCATGAGAATGTATAAAACACTTTTTATACCCGAAGAGGTCCATTCGAACGAACACCATGGTTCGTTCGAACGTATACTTTCTGTCTCATTTGTGTGTTAATTCCATAATTACATTTGTAGTCATCCGTTCGAACGAAATACAAGATTCGTTCGAACGGACACTCTCTGGAATGATTGTGTATAAAACCATTTTATACTCGTGGCAGTCCATTCGAACGCACCCTACGGTTCGTTCCAACGAAACACTCTCTGGAACTTAATTTTTGACAATCCTATTATGCATTTAATTAACCCATGGACATTCATGTTCATATATCCTTATATGTACACTTTTACGGTTGATCCGAAACTGTATTTCTTTCAGTAAATATTATTTTTTAATTTTTCCGAAAATAATTCCAAAATTGAAGATTAACACATGCAAAATACTAAAAAATGCCATATTTAAAGATTAACATATTTTCTCAAAAATACAGCCGAAGTTAAAATTGTTAACACATGCAAAATATTTGTATTTCATGTTTTCTATCTAAGAAACATCATAATTCAAAGCTAACAAATGCAAAATATTCAATTCATAAGTTTTGAAGGACAAAACATTAAAAATACTCAATTTTCTACAAAAGTTTAGTACTTAAAACGATTCATTTTTTTCTGAAAAGTGAACTAAAATACATAATTACAAGTTTTTTTTTTCAAAAGTATCGTAAATTAAGACTAACATGTGCAAAGTACGTATTCCATTTTTTATGTTTTGTTTTCAAAAATTCTGAAATTGAAAAGTCTAATACATGCGAAATATTCAAATTTCAAGTTTTTTTTTTCTCAAAAATGTCGTAATTCAATGCTAACACATGAAAATACTTATATTCGAGAAATGATCCCATCAAGTCCCTCAAATAATTGAAGTTGTTTAAGGAAACTAATAATAATAACATACTTCGGTGCATGCAACTACAATTTTTGTTAATCCGAATCTCTCACTCGGGGTTGAATGTCGATGGACCAAAATACTCTACTCTAGATGATGTTATTGAACAACAATGGCACGACCACACAGCTGCACCATACGTACTTTATTTCCCATTATTTATTTAAATAATTATTTTCATGATTTTATTATATTTATTTATTTGGTTATTCTAAAAATATAAACAACATAAATTTCGTGTATACCCCCTATATAGTATGACATACAAGCTATGTTGCACGGATACGGATACGGGTATCGTATCCGATACTATACGGATACGACGATACAACAATTTTCAAAAAATCACGGATACGGATACGGCTATATAATTATTATTTTAATATATTTATATTGTATATAATTAATAAATTAAATAATAAATTAATTATATTTTTTAATTAAATATCATGACAATAAATGAAATCAACATAACAATACAATTATCATAAAATGATCATAAATTTATTCTAGAATTATCCTAGAACTAATTTAGAAATATCCTAGAAGTATCATAGAAGTATCATATATAATTTATTTAAAAATATTATGGGCCAAAATATATAATGGGCTGAAATATCTTAAATGAAGTATCCCAACTGTATCCTGCCGTATCCTACCGTATCTCCGCCGTATCAGAAAAAAATAAATATTAAAATAATCGGATATGCCACGTCAATGTAAATATTAAAATAAATATTAAAATATCGGATACGTGGCGTATCTGATACGTATCCGAGCCGTATCGTACCCGTATCCTTATCGGATAGCCGTATCCTCCGGATACTTCTGCGTTTTTGAAGTATCCGCTTAACATGGCATACAAGGTATAAGTAGTTATCAAACACATTTTTATATCTGGATGATTTCAATTGCTCCCATAAAAGCTTTCATTAATACATGTGGTTATTAATCTCAAAGTAATCTATAATGAAATGTTTAATTTTTATATTTATTTTATTAGTGGTAGGCTCATATCATTCACTTCGAAGTGGGTTGGGTTCTCACGTCAATGTAAGGGTTTCGGCCAAAACTTATATTAACCGTGCATTCTTGTATGTTATATATTATTTTGATAACTACTTAATCTCTTGATATATTCTTGTATTATAAATATTATTCACAAAGGTCGAGTTCATCACATGGTAAAGTTTACTGTGTGTGTGTATTTTTTTTTTGCTTTTGTTTTAGTTTTTCTATAGTACTCTTGATTCATATAATTGGTTACTCACTTGACCAAATTCTAGTTGCTAAACTTTATACAATGTATTAATTAATTTCCTGTAATTATATTCAAATTACCATTTTTTTTTCAACAAATTATTATTTCCTTCATTACCAAGTTCTCTGATTACTTATCAAATCCTAAAATCTTCTTTTGTAGTTTCTGAGATCGATTACAATGGGATGGTCATGTTTCAACTCTGGCTTTCCACTGGATGAGCTGGCGGAAAACAAGAATAATTCGGCCTATAACAAGCTCTCTTCTAGGGATGCAAGGCTGTTGTGAGTGACATCACATTTTCGGTGGATTACCGGGTGGAAACTGTCGACGGTGAGATGATCTGTTGCGATATGAGCAAGGTTGTTGGTTTGGACATGACATGTCAGACCGTGCAATGGACAGATGAACTCGAGGGCGACCATGAGGGTGAGGAGGATAAGTCGATGCTCGATGGACCTGGAGGAGGCGTCAAAGGTGAACGAGAGGATAGAGGTTCAGGGACTTGCTGTCTTGCTGATGTGGCGTGTTCTTGTATGGTGGAAATGACAGAAGAGATTATCGATGAAGAAGGTGGACTGAAAGTTTCGCAGGAGCATTTTATAGAGGCTCTGGATGCTATGATTTGATGGCCTTAGAGACCGAGAGTAATTCTTCTTCACCTTTTCTTTGCGACAGTAGTTTATCCGTCATTCTTGAGGAGGAGTAGGTTCAGGAGGAGGAGGAAGACGAGAAGAACGTCAAGGAGAATGAGGTGGAAGGCAGGGAGGAGGAGACATTGAAGGATCTATTTATGAGGAGCCCTATGATGATATCTAAGAGAGGACCAGCCAGTATATTAAGGAGGATTGTTGGTTTTTTCTCATGATTTATGATAATTTCTAAGTTTGTTATGCTTATTTCCTTTTCTCTATCTCATGCTTTGAGTATGCTTGTTTGTTTTATGTATTTGATTGTTTTTTTAGTTATGTTGTTTATGTTTCATTTCATTTCATTTTCTTTTCTTTTTATATGTAATATAATATCTTCCGCGATTTCTAAACCCGCCATATTATTTTCAAGGAAGTATTCTTTTGAATCGTGAAATATAATTGCTAGAATTTTTCCTCTGTATAATGTTTTGTTTCTACGTAATCTCTTCGTAGTTTATGTACTAAACCTGCATATTTGGTCCATAAGGTTTCGTGGATCATATAAATCTACATATGAGGCCCAATTTGACCCAGTTTAATATCCCCTTACTACTTCAAAAATAAAATAAAGTAATTTAAAACCACTCTTAATACTATTATTGAGTTAAGATTACCAGTACGGCAATACAAGCCAATCAATAATATTATTTTTCAAAAACATATGTTTCTTACTTAACAATGTTATATAAATCAAACAATTTAATTTACGTAACAATGCCCAAAATCAAACAATTAGTACTCGAATCAACAACTCATAATTCATTATTATCTGAACTACTACTTAATCAAACAATATTTAATTCATCAATTAAATCAAACACTTTTCCAACAAGAATACTTCAAATTTTAAAAAGGGCTACTAAACCTATTCCACTTCTACCCAAAGTTGGGAAAATATACTGTGCCCCTTGTCTCGTCCCAATATACTTGATGAAGTTGACAAAATCATTAGATGGGTTAATTAACTCTCCAATTGAAAATTAATTGACATATCAATTCAATTTAATATATTAATATTAATATTAATACATGTTAATTGACATGTCATTTTAACTAGACGCTCAATTAACTCATCAATTCATAAATTAAAAATCATAATCAATCCATTTAAATAAGGGAAATTTTACTCTTTCCCCCACGCGTTGACGATATGAAAGATTAACAACTAATCTCCCACTTAATTAATATAAAGATACTCTATTAACAATTAATAAATATTAATTATTAATGATTAATCCATATGTATCTTAATTTTATAATAATTAATTATTAATCAAGTGTTTTGTGTTAATTAAGAAAGTGATTAGCCACTAACTCCCATGTGTGAGGTAATCTGATGGGCATAGTAAATGGGCTCTTTAAACAATTGTGTCCATCTCGTTAGGGGCTGTCTGGCAAGCGGAATTAGTAGAGTGGAATGGGATTATAAGGTGGAGGAGTAAAAAATTCTGGAATTACTAATTTCACAGTTTGTTTGGATGCCCAAATTAAAATTAATACAATATAATAGTATTATCATAAAATTAAATTATTATAACAATATTAACAGAAAATATAATTTTTTGTTTGGTTAGTTACAATAAATATATTAAAATAATATTAACATATTAATATTAATATTAATATATTATAATAATACTTATTATAATATTAATTATAATACTATTGTATTATTAATTAATAATATATTAATATTAATATTAATAATATATTCTAATATTAATATTTAATATATTATACTAATACTAATATTAATATATATTAATATTTACATAAATATATTATAATAATATTAAAATGTTAATGTTAATATATTATAATAATATTATTGTATTATTTATTAATATTATATTAATATTAATATTAATAATAATATTAATATTAATAATATTAATAATAATATTAATATTAATATAAATATTAATTATTAATTATTAATAATATTATTATTATTATTATGTTAAATAATATTAATTATAATATTATTGTAATGTTAATTATAATATTAATATTAATATAAATATTAATTATTAATTATTAATAATATTATTATTATTATTATGTTAAATAATATTAATTATAATATTATTGTAATGTTAATTATAATATTAATACAATTATGATTAAATTATAATATTAATTATTGATTTAATAATTAGAGGAAGATGCTTTACTTTGGCACTCTATTTTTTATTGGAATTGAAATTTACAATAAAAATGGAATAATGAGATGTTCCTTATTTAATTCCCTTTCTAATTCTAGAATCCAAACAAAAAATTAATTATTGATTTAAAGATATTTGGGTGAGTTTTGAGAGCACTGTATATAATCCCAAGTATATACCAAAAAGTTAAGGCCATTATTTTCTACAATTTTCTACTTATATATCTGATTTGGCTCATTTTAAAGCTCCTGCCTCAGCTCGAAAGAAATTAGATGTAAATTTTGAGCGTGCTCATAACCAGACCAACCTCATCACCTTCATCTATAAAACCACCAAAAAAATCCTCAAACTCAACTCAACCATCACCACTAAAATATTCTTAAATTTTGAATCAATTAATGGCGTCTACCGATGGTCTAATGTTACTAGATTTTTGGGTTAGTCCATTCGGGCAAAGGGTTCGAATTGCATTGATGGAAAAGGGTATAGAATACGAGTACAAAGAAGAGACGAACTTGGTAGACAACAAGAGCGAGCTTTTGCTCAAGTTGAACCCCATACATAAGAAAGTACCGGTATTGGTACACGACGGTAAACCGGTATGTGAGTCTTTGGCTATTCTCCAGTATTTAGAAGAAACTTGGCCTGGCAAGACGCCGCTTTTGCCGTCCGATCCGTATCAGAGGGCTCAGGCTCGATTTTGGGCTGATTTTGCTGATAAGGTTAGATTGTTGGTTATCTTTATTGTAATGATTTTAATCAGAATTTACTTTTCCATATAATTTTAGATCTGAACTTCAGCCTAGTTAGTTCTTGTTTCAAAGAAAAATAGTACTATACAATATACATAAAGAAATAGTAGTTCTGTACACTGTGATAAATATAATATTGATGTGGGTGCTTAATTAGATCCAAATTATTTGTTAAAAGTATTGTTTAATCTGTGCTCGTTAATTATTTTATCAGAATAGTCAATAGTTCATAGTATGTGCCCAATTTAAATTAGGAAAATTTTGCTTTGCCCCACATTTCACCGAAGACATCATCCATATGGTAATTAATATGGAGAATTAATATATTAATTAAATGTGTACTAATGACCATATGTTAATTAATATAAATAACATGTGAACTACGTAGCATGATAACTAACCATGTGAATTATAATATAGATGATATTTTGGTGAAACGTGGGGTCACGACAAACGGACAGTTTCAATTGATTGAATATGTTAGCAAATATAAAATGTCATAAAAATATCTTCTTAATCATCAAAACAATCTAATGTTTTTCAATTTCAATTTTATTGAATGATTTCGATCGTGCTATTGAGTTATCTTGATGACTTAAAGTGTCAACATTAAATGTAATGTAATTTAAATAGATAGTATTCAAGTTTTTTTTTTATGTAATTAATTTTTATAATTTTCATTGTTTTAGAAGTGTAAACTATTTTTGACAGATCAAATTTGGTATTTGAAATTACTGAGGATAAATTAATATTTAAAATTGTTACCTGGGTATATAAAAAATTATTCATAATCTAAAAAGACTATGTAATAATTACAGGTGTACGCCTGCGGGACAAAGGTGTGGAAGTTGAAAGGCGAAGGACGCGAAGCTGCTAAAAAAGAGATAACAGAAATTCTCCAAATACTCGAAGCCGAATTAGGCGACAAGAAGTATTTTGGTGGCAACACATTTGGCTATGTTGATGTAGCGTTCATACCGTTGACGGCATGGTTTTACGCTTATGAGATTTTTGGGAATTTCAGCATAACAGAGTTCACTCCGAAAATTACTGGTTGGACAAAACGTTGTATGGAGAGAGAGAGCGTGAATAAAAGCTTGCACGAACCCGAGAAGGTCTACGAGTTTGTTTGCCTCCTCAAGAAGAAATATGGAATTAATTGAGGAAAACTTAAAATTTGGTTAATTTTCATCAGAATAAATTTGTGTTTGTTTGGGAGGTTCTCAGAGTGATGTGGTTTTAGTGGAAGAGAATCGTTTGTTTAAAGTTTCAGTAATAGTGATTGCTTTACGACAAAAGAAATTTGTGAAAGAACAATAATAATAATATTATTGAATATTTTTAAATGTATTGCTTTACGACAAAATAAATTAAGGAACAATATAATTGCTTTTTAAATGTATTGAATATTTTTTTGGAAAATTTTATTATACATCTTTCATGGTTTTCATGGGTAGGTATGGTCCAATAATCGTTGGATGATGTTCCGATCAATACACTAATGACTACTGAATTTTGATATTGATAATAATTTCTTTACATGATATACACATGATTAACAATAACCTTAAAAAAAATATCACAATTATCATAAAAAAAAAATACATCCAATAATCATTAATGTATTGGTCGGATCATTCTCCAACAACCGTTGGACCATATCCGAACCCTCTTTTATGATTCTAATTAAATCTAAGATTCCAAATTAGATTTCTTGGATTGGTGGAGCGATTCTTCTTTAGCTATTCTTTTTGAGCGAAATTTTCTACAATCTTTTCAGAGAGACTTTAAATAGATGAGGCCTAAACACTAGCAAGGATGTTTATTGGATTGGTTAATATTATTAATTAAATGAATTAACGAGTTAATTAATCGGTTAATTGAATTAACATATTAATTAACATGTATTAATATTAATATTTAAAATGAATTGACGTATCAATTAATTTTAATTTGGGTATTAATTAATACAACTAATCGCAACTTATTTACCTCACAAAAATTGTGGGAGTGAGATTGAGGACCATGCCGTATTTTCTCTATTTGATAAGCATACAAACTTGAGGAAAGGAGCCTCGAGCCTAAAACATCAATCTGAGGACTAAAAACAACAAAGAATGAAGAGGGAAAAACAAATCTCAAAATAATCTTTGCTAACAAAGGATTGCATATCCAAATTGACCGAACCCAGTAACCATACAATTCCTCCAAGCCCAACAACTCAAGATTCTCAATCAAACCAGCATTCAATTCCTTTACTCAAAGCAACAAACCATACTGCCCAAAACAAACATTTATCAATAATCCCAAAAGGAATATTTCGAAGCCATACATTTTCAGACCAACAAGAAGATCAAACCAAAGCTCAACATAAAGAATATTATGATCTTGATAACTCGAAAAAAACTATTGCCGTTTTAAGTGTTAATTCACGAGTTTCATTTTCAACAAATTTATTATTTTTCCTAAACTAGTACAATGCAAGTAAAGGTGTCGATCCACAAGGAGACTTGACCTCAATTGAAATTACTATGTTCAATATATTTTTCTTACACAATGTTGATTAATATCAAGCAATAATTTTGATATTAAGTCATCATTATATCAACATATTGTGCAATTGAACTACCAACATGCCTGATTTTAGTCTGACCCACGTTAGTCCACAATTAACACATACTAGAAATTTAATGACTCAAATATTGAGGGATCATGCTAAACATGTTTAACTTTTGACATAATCAAATTATATTGACGTATCACAAGATTTATTGATATACGAATGATTTGAATGATTTGATATAAAGAACTCAATATTTTGAACTTTGTAGCCCAAAAACAGCCCAAACGGAAAACCGCAAACACGGGCAATTCCGTTCGAATTGTGGACACGTCCGTACGAATGAACTGACCCCTGGGGACGTGTGACTGTCAAACCCCTTTGGCACTTCCGCAACCCCGGCTCCGTTCGAACGAGGGGGCTAGTCCGTTCCAACGGACTGTCCCTTGGGGACGTGAAAACTCACTCCAGGGACGCATAAATTCTGATTTTCTTCAGTTTTCGCCATTTCTTCCGTTTTTTATCGTTTCCAAAATGACCAATCGCGAAACTCTTTCACGATCATTCCTATATACTCTCAATCATCATATGATTGATCTTTAGTGAATTTCACTTATGATTTTAATCGGAATTGAACTTCTAAATATCTAAATTAATGCAACGCATACAACTTTTATACGCGTGTGTATGACACTTATATGCAATTCAACACTCGAATCGATGACGGTTGCTCTTATACCACTGTTGGAAAATCGACGGCCTCGCGTCCCGCACAGCGGATGAAGGACGCGGAGCCCTTTCCCTAATTTCGAGGATCCCGTTATCGATTCCGAGCGTGTGAATCATGAAATAAGTAATAGACAAGCATACCGCACCAAATTGATGGTGGGCGAAGGGTTAGTCGCTTTCTTTCATTGTCTTTCCACTCCGGCAACGCGTGCGTCACACACCACACGACTCGACAACGTTGTGGTTTGCCTGCCGTCTCACATGCGTCCTTCTCGTCTCGACTTCGTCTCGACTTCGTATGACTCTTTCTCATCCTTGTTGTGGGTAAACCGAAATGATTTCGGTCAAACCCGAATCTTCAGTTTGATCGCAAATGAGAACCAAAGACATTGTTTCTCTACTCGTATCCACCGTGAGTTGTAGTCTCTCGGTAATACCCGCAACTACCTAGACAAAACGTGTGTGAACTTACTTGATTCGATCGATGACGTTTTCTAATGGAGAAAATCCCATTTTCTCCTCTTTCTCTCTTTCTCTTGTTCCAACTATTGGACACCCCTTGTTAGAATGAATCTGGACTTTTAGATGAGAGAGAAACATCCTATGTATATTTAATAGGAAATAATGGCAAAAGGGAGCATAACAGTCCGTTCGAACGGAGCATAACAGTCCGTTCGAACGGAGTGTTCACTGTTTCTGAGTTATATATAACTCGGCTAGTTCCGCTCGAACGGAGCCTAGCTTCCGTTCGGACATACACCCTTTTGTAAATGTACTCAATCATATTAAATACATACATGAGTGCTTCCGTTCGAATGATGCCCATCTTCCGTTTGAACGGACCACTCTCTGAAACTCAGTTATGTATAATCTCATCATACACTTATTGTTTTCCATGAACATGTACGTTCATTCATCCTTATATGTCCCATTTTATCGTTGATCTCAAATTGTATTTTCTTCTGGCATAAGCTTACTAACATCGTTAAACGAACGTACATGGTCACACAACGAGTTGTATTATTACGTCGAGCTTAATTTTCTTAATAGATATATATGTTATACACATTGGTGCATTTTATTCGGACCTAAAATTGAGTGGAAAATTGAAGGAAATACAATTTAGGACCAACATGTATAATTTTCAAATAAGGATAAATGAACGTACAAATTCATGGAAATTATCAAGTGTACAATAAGATTATACACAACTGAGTTCCAGGGGATGTTCTATTTGAACGTAATGGTTTATCTGTCCAAACGGTAGCATACGAGTTATTTTGTAATATGATTGCATAGACTAAACTTGGAGACATAACTCTCTCCGTTGGAACGGAGCATGTTATGCGTTCGAACGGAAGGTGTTTTGACTTTGTATAATTGTTATCCACACCTCTTGTCCCATCTTTATCCTATATAGCATATATATGATGTTTTTCTCTCTTAGAAAAGTTGTTCTTGTTTATATTCATTCTAACAAGTGTATTCATAACGAGGCAACTTTCTGAGAATTGTTCTAGAGAGCGTGAACACCAAAGAGAGAGAAGAAGAAAAAAAAAAATCTGATTTTCTCCATTAGAGGTCAAAAAAGTGATTAAGCATGTTTACGTTCGTGTCGTCTAGGAAGTCATGTACGTATCCGACAAATGACAACTCACGTGGATACGAGTAGAGGAGTTACACGTGTGAATCTCGGTTGTAATCAACGAGTAAAAAGTTAGAGTTAGATCGAAATTGTTTCGGTTAGACAAAGAAGAAGAAAAGTACTTGTTCGAAGGTGTCGAGTTGTGTGGGCGTGGGACACACACGTTGCCGGATCGAATCGACAAAGTATGACTTGTAATATTGGATATTGCATAAGAGTCAGACGATCGAATGGACGGCGTGATCCGGGATTAAGGGAACGCCTCCACGTCCCTCTTTCCGCTGCGGGTGATGTTGTGTCACGGTTTCCTCACCTTCATTGTATGGATGTGAAATTCTTTTGGCCAATGGAAGTGAACGTGACTTGCGATTTCAATCCATTCTTTATAGTTCTTTTGTGATTTTCTCAAGAAGTTAAATTGAAGATTTTTGACAGATTTATTGTACATTGCTCGATTTTAGTCCATTTATTGTGATCCGTTTTGTAGATAGGAATGATTGTGTAGCTGTCACATTTGTCTGATTACAAAGATATTCGTGAATGAACTGATTTGATGTTCAGTTTAATTAGTTAGTTAAAATCAATTCCTGATAAGATTCGAAGAAGCAGTCTTGATCGTGTTTGGATTAAAGAATTCGCTGTTTTCAAGGAGCCTTTTAAATCTGTCAAATTTGTGAATTTTAGTAAATAGCAAATATAAATTATATTTTATAAATTATGTAATTTTACTGATTTTCTTTGTTTCGGTGATTTTAGGCAACCTAAATGAAAATTATAATTAAGGGAAGCCTTCATCATGTTTCGAATAAATAAGGGGTTATATATTCAGCCTCCCAACATCAAAAAAACATCCTTGATGAGGTGGCAAAAGGGTGTTTAGTGGGTTGTTTAGCCTCTCTAATGAAATAAAATATGGCTTAACAATTAACTTGGAAGAATTTATATAAATAGGCAATTATGCAGTCAGAATTAGGTTCGTTCGAACGAACTATGTGAGTGCGTTCGAACAGACTTATTCGTGACAGTCAGATTTGGGTTAGTTCGAACGAACTACTTAAGTGCGTTCGAACGAACTGGGTTCGTTCGAACGAACCATTTAGGTGCGTTCGAACTGACTTAGTTCCTATATATATAGAATTCTGATTTCGTTTTAACCTAAGTTTTTCAGTTTTTCTAGGGTTTTGAGCCGCCGTTTCTCTCTTCTCTTCAACAGAAATTCTAGATCAGATCTGGAGTGATTGAGAGGGAGAATTGAGCAAGGATCTAGAGAGAAGTAATCGTGACGTCGGCTAGAACGACGTTGGTGATTTTCGATCGGTCGAAATCAAGGTGGACACGAGTAGAGGGACTGCACGAGCATTCCTTGGAGAAGGTTCACGGATTTGGAGAAGTAATCGACACGTACTAACTTGTACGAGGTAATTATCTCCAACTCTTCCTTTTTGGATGGTTTTAGAGCGTGATCCCGGTAGAATTAGGTTACGCATGCGAAACTAATTCCGCTGCACACTTTGATATAAGCGTGTGCGTAACCCTACATCTAATTGACTCGATTAAATATTAATTGACACGTAAATAATTTATAACATGTTAATATTAGTACATGTTAATTGACGGATCAATTTAATTAACCGATCAACTAATATTTAATCGAGTCAATTAAAGAGGCTAAACAACCCACTTAACTCTTCTTTTGCCACCTCATCAATGATGTTTTTTTGATGTTGGTGGACAAAGTATATTTTCCCAATAAAGAATTCTCTTTCAATTTGAAAGAAACTTTTCAAGCTGTCAAGATTGTGAGTTTCATTAAATATAAATATATATTATAAATAGAGGTAGAAATGAAATAATAGCACAAGCAGGTAAAAAACACGCTATTACTATTTCGACTGATATGGCCGAAGAGGGACCAATATTATTATTTATTTATTTTGATTAACTGAGACCGGGGGGCCAATATAATCTTAGGTTGTGATAAGGGGATTTTTCATCACTTTTTACAAGTATAAAATATAGAATTTAAACACATAAATATGATTAAAGTATAAGAAATATTCATAATTCCAATATATTGAGATTAAATACTTTAAATTGTGTTTTTGTATTAATGTCAGGTGAAAAGTGCAAAATATCGCAGAACCAATGGTGTAGATGGATTCCTCTCGTCGAGCCGGTCGATTTGATATATAATATGTAGATATTTGACGGAAGGATGAGAGAGAAATCGAGCTTTTACTTCAACCGGGTCAAAAATGACTCATTTCATGATGAAATCTGACACACGTAAATCTGCACGGGAATAGACGCAGCAAATCAACCATAGACCAGTCAACGATTACTGTTTCCCGGATTCTCTGTGGAATCACGATCTTGTGACGTGCGCTACAGTACCATACTCTCTCTTTATCCGTTCCATTACACGATCGGCCACACGCGAAATATCACAGAGAATCGAGACGGGTTGTTCAAACCACTTTCTTGGAGCCATGCAGCCAAATCTTCTTCTCCATTTGCTTAGTAACCGAACCCTCCAGTTCCGCCTGAAAGAGAGCTTTTACGACAACCGCAGTCTCCATTTCTCTGAAAACCGCAGAAGAACAGAACTATTTTTGGGAATTTCAGAGGATTTTCGGAGGATTTAATCTTGATCCGTGGGAGAAGTTTACAATCGTATTTTTGAGTTTTCTCGGCCGTCCGATGTCCAAATTAGATGAGGTTTAAACCGTTGGATTCATTGAAACATTCTCTACCTACCCATACAAGTTGCAACTCAGGTCTTGTCCTGTAGCAATCTCCACCTTCTATAAAAGAGATCCAAGACCATTCTCTCTTTACCCTTGGTCCCCATTGGTCAAACCACCATTTTAGGGGGAAGGTAAGGTCTCTTCCTCTTCCCCCTCCATTGTAAGAAGCTCTCAAGCTCCTCTCGCTCGTCGTCGAGCCATTTTGCCGAGAAGATCGTGTCTCCGCACGGTTTTCGAGGCCGCTCCGAGGATCTTTTCCTCCCTCTCTCAAGCTCAAGGAAGTTGTTCTCCTCGTCCTCTCACCTCCTCTCAAGGCGTGAAGGCTCGAGGACCTCTCCAAGATCCATCCTTGGACTCAATTCTCTCCTTTTTCGGTACTCTCTTTTACAATTATTGCGTTTTAATTAGGAAAATCTTAGATTTGAATAAACTCTGATTGTAGATCTGTTATATTTGATAAAATAGAATTTGTTGAATTTAAGTGGATTTTATTTCGTAATTTTCCTATTTTTCCTTTGTGAAATACTCGATTGTTTTGTGCTGTTTTGTTAATTCCATTTAAAATAGAAAATTACTCAAAAATAAGTCTTTCTCAATATCACTGTTTATATCTGGATCTTTAGTTTAATATAGTTTTTTGAATAAATCAATTTCCTGCAATTTTCTATTTGTTATTGATTTTACAAAATCAGCCTGTTAAGGACTAAACTGTAAATTGATGAAAAATCTTAATTCTGGACCTCATTGTCTGTGCTGTTTGGATCAATTGTACAACCGTTTAAATTCCTAATTTCACTCAAAACTTTAGATCTGATATCACTCTTGAATTAGGATTTTGATTGAGTTTGTTTGATATAATTTTCGATTTGATATGAATTTCTGAAAACTGTTACTCAACCTCAAAATTGTCTGGACTATTCTGTAATTTGCCAGGTACCTGGTTGTAATTTGATCATTACTTTTTACTGAAATACCAAACCTGTGAAATTCTTCTGTTCTCTCTCTTAGTATTAAATTGTGAATCTTTGTGCCAAATTTGAGATCTTGTTTTGCGATCTATATTTTTCTGGAATTCGATTAGTGCCTAAAATACCCTTGTGATCAATCATCTGCATAAATTAGAAAATTGTATTTTTGAAAGTGAAATTCTGATCAGTACTTTGTGAACTTTAGATAATGATTGTGACAAAATTTCAAAGTCTCTGGAATAGTAGAAATAATTCTTGAATTGCAATTTCGATTATACGCAAAATTTCCTTGGATCGAACCTATACTTATCACTTTGATTAGTATTTGTTATAAATTGTTTTGATTAACTTGTGAGATTGAATTTACACATTTTAACGACCTATTTTACGTGTTATCAGGTTGCAATTTCAAGATTAATAAAAAACTCTTTTGACTTCATTCTCGAAATAATCGACATATCTTTTCACTGATTTCTCGAAAACGTCCAAACATATGTCTTGATTTGTACGGTGGTTTCATACATATCCATTCTTAAACCATCCGCATTAACGCCTAATGCATCGTATGCATAGACATAATCTTCCTTTCTCGCTTAACTCCTTATTGGAACCATAGATCGATATGAATATCATTCAAAGTACATTCAGTGCACATGAATTCGTACATTTCTTTAACGATTCTTTCCCAACATGTCTTACAATAAGCATAAAATCGGATGACTTCCTCTATATTTGTGCTTTCGGGCACTAGTCATCACAATCAAGCCACCCTTCATTATTTTGGGCTAATGAAATACACATTTCGTGATGTATGTGAAAGAAATGCAGTTTCAGGTCAACCGTAAAAGTGTACACAAAGACACACGAACGTACGCGTTCGAGAAGACGGATAGATGCACAATAGGATTATGCAGAATTGGGCAAAATAACACAGTGCGTCATGACGCACGATATGGTGCGTCACGACGCACCTAGTGTGTTCAGTCTGGACTTAGCCAAATTCAGAAAAAATATGGTCGTGCATCATGACGGACTATATGGTGCGTCATGACGCTAGGATGCGTATTTTGTACAGAAACTTTTTGATATAGTCAGTCATGACGCACCATATGGTGCGTCATGACGCACTGTGTTAAAACGCCGTTTTCTAGCAGTTTTTGGTACACATGATTTGGTGTGTCTAAAACGTGCCTTTTGGGTGTCCTTATCCTGTTTAGTATAAATAGGATAATTGTCTCTCTCACGTTATGGTTTTATGGTTCTATGGCAGAATTAGTCCAGATCATTCTAATTCTAAGAGAAACACTTTTCATAGAGTGAAATGGTGCAAAGAAAGTGAGAAACGAGAAAAGGGATTTTTCTCGGTTTAGAGAATCAATTCAATCGAGCAAGTTTACCGGTATATCGTCTAGGCAGGTATACCCGTAACCGAGGTGCTACGACTCACGGTGGATACATGTAGAGGAGCGACACTTGTGGCTCTTCGTTGTGATCGAACCGAAGGAGCGAAAACTGTCAAGACGGTGGGAGACGTGTGGTATGGGACGCACGGACTAGTCACCAATGTGACATCGAGTAAAAAGAAAGATAAGCGATCAACCCTTCGAGCGTGATCAATTTCACGCCGGTAATTGACTATCCTACTTTGCATCGTGCCCTCAATATCGAAGCGTGATCTCGGAATTTGGGAACCGGACCGGGCCTTCATACCCGGGCCCGGGGTCGGGATGATTCCCATCAGTATGTATACAGATTCTACACGTGTTTTGTTTTCTAATATATGATGTCATATAAATGACAGTCAATCACGGGTCGATCATTACGATCATTACGGTGGACGAAGGTGAGAGGATATGAGTTTTCTCAAAAATATGTCTCTTTGAACTCAACTAGCGCTGCGCCCGCGCGATTGCGCGGGCTTTTTTCTGGGTTTGGATTTTCATTGTATTTCATTTTTATTTATTTTATAATGTGTATTTGTGTATATATATGTTACGAAAATTATTTTGAACGGCAACGAATGAGAGAAATTGTGCGGAATTGCTTGGGAATTTACATGGCTAATTTCATAATTTGTAAACTAATTTCTAAATTATGGAAATCTTATTTTTGCTGATTATTCATTGTTTTCGTTGTAAGTACAAAAATGTTTCGGCAAATAGAAATCAAGGTTCATAAGTATGTTGATCAGAATGTACGAAATTATCAATCTTATCATAGATAACACCAAATATAATATGTAAATAAAAAATTAATCTCATTAACTTAAGTATATACCCTCTGCTAATAATATCAGGATGAACACCATACTCTTTAGCAGGCACAAATGGTACAACTTGATGAGGTTGACCTGGATGCGCCCAATTTACCAAATTGCCCTTCAAATATTGTACTTCAAGTCAATTTATATAGCCATAGAACCTAATTATGTGCATATATTTGAAAATTCAAACACATAAATACTTCCGAAATATTTGAAATGAAAGGAGCTAACCTGTACTAACATAGGTCCAACCAAATCGAAAAATATCTCTTTAATATTCATATGTAAACAAAAAATAAAATATTCGTAGTAAACAAAAATATAAACTAAATTAAGTATAATTGTTATATTTCATACCTTGATCGTCAGGAAAAACAATGCCTAATTTTAATCTATAAATAAACCCTTAATACATAAAACGAACATTTCGAGTACTTCCCTTGAAAAGAATGACAGCAATATAGCCCTTTTGCGTTGTTGACCTTTTTGATTGTTCTTGTTGGGGATTCTACCCGGCCCCGGGCCCACGCAGCGGATATGTAGGCCCGGTCCGGTTCCCCGATTCCCGAGATCACGCCATGACTTCGACGGGTACGATGCAAATAAGAAGATTAGATTCATACCAGTGCAAAATTGATTGCACACGAATGGTTGATTGCTATTCTTCTTTTCGTGTCACGTTGGTGACAATCCGCGCGTCCCACACCACGCGTCTTTCACCGTTCGTTAACGTCGCCGATTCACTCGATTTCGTCTCTGACAGAAATTACTCGTTCGAATCGATCACAACCGAAAGAGCCCCAATCGTGACTCCTCTACGTGTATCCACCTTGACTCGTAAGACGTCGGTCGCGGGTGCAACTGCTTAGACGATGCACCGGCGAACTTGCTCGATTGTTTGATTATCTATACCGGAAAATACCTTTTCACGGTTTCTCTCTTTTACACCCTTTCACTCTCTAGAAATTTGTCTCACAATTTTCTGGAATATATTGAATGAATTGGACTGAATGAACTACTAGAGATGAGAGAGAATTATCCTATTTATATCACATAGGATTAGGATGGGCCAAAAGACATGTATATCCAATATACACTCTTTCACACAGAAAATTGCATGTATCTGTCCAGTATTATGTCCATACAAAATTGGTAAATTCCTATGACAGAAAATCAACCAACACGAAAGTTGTAGATAATCTTATTATCTACACGACCCAATTTGGCCTGGTCCAATTGGAGTTCGTATGCAAAAATTATGACTGTTTTAATAACTGTATGTCATACTGTTGCACCCTTTCGGTATTTCATAGAAACGACACTGATACTTCGTTCATATGAAATATATTTCTATATGAAGGTTGTAGATAATTTTATTATCTATCTAACCCAATTTGAACCATTCAAATTGGATCTTCCTACTGAAAGATATGACCACGAATATATGCTTACATTCGTTTATCCTTGTGTACACTTTTACGGTTGATCCTGAAACTGTATTTCCTTCAGTTCTTTCACCTGAAACTTAGTTCAGAAACCAATTTATTGAAGTTTTTTTAAAAAGAATTGTTTAAAATAGTCAAAAGTTGCACATTTTTAAAAGAATTCCGATTTTTTTTTCAGAAATTTGCGCAAGGACTTTCGAGGAGTACTGAAAATACTCGCAATAGACAAATTAGCAATCGATTAACTGTGTATGTGCTCGAAATTCATGAAGGGACTTTAGAGGAATTCTGAAAATATTCCCAACAGAAAAATTAACCAAAAAATACAAATAATAGTGTATAATTATTAATTAATATATTTACCATAGTCTTCATCTTCAAACAATTTCATGCAATTTTTCGTGCTGCTTGCAATAATCGTACGTGGCCGAAATTATCCTGTAAAAAGAAGAAAAACAAATCAACTACCGAAAGCATCACGAATCTAGATTAAACCAAATTAAACACAACGAAGATTAAAAAAAAATTAGTTTAACACCATAATATCTACTGTTGTATTTTAGAGTGGCAATCTTGTTTCGCTTGCTTCGATTGCCGTGCGGCGGGCTCTTCCTGTTGAGATTTGTCAGAGCTGATTCGAATTTATGACAACGAGTGAATGGGAAAGAGACATACTTCGCATTAAGCTCCGTAGGCGATCATCTTTGCTCCATTGTTCAAACGATATGCATCAAACTACAGCTCCAACTAAACCAGAAAAGAAATAAACAAAATTTAATTCAACCTTGAAAGACAGAAAAACCAACATCTAGAAAAAACCTAGAAACGAACTTCCTACGGGATCTAAAAAACAACCTGCATGATTAATGCATGGAATCATGCACAAATCGAGCACGAATCAAACAAAAAACAATAGCAGAACAAACCGAAGTGAAAAAATTGAACCAAAAAAGGTTACCTTCACGTGAGCTGAAATCTGCGCAAGCCCTGGAAATCGCCGTGCTCGTCGGCTGCAGAAACCCTAAAAATCGCCGTCGTGCTCGTCGGCTGCAACCCCAGGAATCGCCGTGCTCGTCGGCTGCGCAAACCCTAGGAATCGCCTTTTTCGTTGCGGATATGTTCTGTCCAGCCGACCTAAAGAACTGAGGAGAGAGAAAGAGATGTTGTTCTTATACATGTCATAGTAACGTGGACTGGGTCTATCATGGACCGGGGAAGAGAATAACTGAGGTGTACAAACACCGAGTGTAGGCAGAGATGAACGGCTGCGATGTGTAGCGAAAATTTACAGCCTAATCAGATGGTCCAAATTTTCTGGATGACATGGCAACCGGAAATGCAAGCAAATCCGGCTGCATTAGAGTTCTGCCATGATATCCCACCATTCTTTTAGAGGAGAAGAAGATGAATCCATTAATGGATAAAGATGTAAGATAAGAAGACCATTAATGAGATGACGAAGAATATGTAAATGTGGACATATTAATAGAATTAAAAATAATGAAAATATAATATATTTGTTCATGCAAAAACATGTCATTGATAGGACATAACACCGTCACAACAAACAAATATAATCAATATTTTCTTGCAAAAACATGCCATTGATGACATGACAATGTCACAAAAAACAAAAGATAATCAAGGTATAGGCTGGTAACAGGGTTTCGGGTAGTATGATTTAGTAAATATGTTAGTAGGATTTAGTAAATTTGTTAGTAGGGTTCAGTAAGTATGGTGTTAGGGTTCAAGGTATCGAGTAGTAGGATTATGTAAATATGTTAGTAGGGTTTAATAAATAGGTTAATAGCGTAAAGTAAATAGTTTAGTACGGTTCCGTAAATAGGTTAATAGGGGTTCATGGTATAGGATAATAGTGTTTAGTAAATATGTTAGTAGGATTCAGTGTATCGGGTAGTAAGGTTGCATATATTGAGTTCTATTAAAGGGCTGGCATGTAAACTGATAATCATCATCATCATCATCATCACCATCATCATCTTCTTCTTATCTTCTGCTTCTAGTAAATTTCGAGAATGAATCCATTGAATCCTCCTCCCCGTGATCACATTTGACTCCATCATGTATTGTCATTACAATTTCACAATATGGACGACGTGACAAATCGATATTTTTCTTTGATGATTTCTTAGCAACAAATAATTATCAGTTTTGATTCAAGAATCGTTCCGTCAACAAGTGCTTCCATTTTACTACACCAGAAGGACCACTATCCAGGATGAATTTTATAACTGGAGAATCGAAACAATGTCTCAATATTGGAATCTAAATGATTTATTAGTAATATGATGAAACCACAGTATGATTATTCTATGTCAAGGATCAAATGAATAATCAAGTAAATTATATCTTCAAATATAAGATTTCAGGATTTGACATTCAACAACGTACTAATCCACAAATTCCTTTGGCTAGATTTTTTTGACGAAAAAATTAAGAAAAAAATACACTTTTGCCCGCCCCCCGCCCCCCCCCCCCCCCCCAAACTTGTCCCAAATGTGCAACTTACCCCCCAAACAAAAAACTGCATTTTTTTACCCCCTGAATTTTCAAAAATTATTCAGTTTGCCCCCTCCGTCAATTTTGTGTTAAAACCTCTGTTAGATGGTGACGTGGCATGTTGACGTGGATTTTTTTAGTGTATTGTGGTGATGACATGGATTATGTGTCCTAACCCGATCCGTTTAAACTCAAACCCGACCCGAGCTCTGTTTTGACCCATTCATTTAAACCCTCTCTCTCTCTCTCTCTCTCTCTCTCTGCACACCATTGTTGGTCTCTCTTGACTCTTCACAAGTCACCATTAACGACTGGTGAAACTCGCCAAACTCTCTCTCTCTGGACTCTCTCTCTCGCCAATCTCCGAGCTCGCCCAGACCCGAGCCTCTCTCTGGACTCTCTCTCTCGCCAAACTCTCTCTCTCTGGACTCTCTCTCGCCCAGACCCGAGCTCGCCCAGACCCGAGTCTCTCGCCAATCTGCTAAACAAGGGCAAAATTAACAAAGATTTATGCCACCCACTCGACATCTTCAATTAACAACGATTTATGCCTAATCAAGCATGCACAGCTCGAATTCACCCCCAAATCGTAGAAATTGAATTCCAATTGAGAGAGAATTAGAAAGATTTGATCAGCAGAATACTGATGAGGACACAAAGCGTTATCGTTTGTCCTTTTTTGGGTTTTTTCTCACAAATGGCGTAGTCTACTGACTGCTGCTCACACACACAGAGAGTCGGGTTAATGGCGAGCTCAGGTTAATGGCGAGAGAGAGTCCAAAGAGAGAGAGAGTCGAGAGAAACTTCACCACTCGTGTGTTAATGGCGAGAGAGATTCCAGAGAGAGAGAGGCGAGAGAAACTTCACCACTCACGTGTTAATGGCGAGAGAGATTCCAGAGAGAGAGAGAGAGGCGAGAGAGTCCAGAGAGAGACGGGTTGAGTGAGTTTGGGTTTGGGTTTAATTAGTGATTAATGAATCTAATTAGAGAGAGAGAGAGATTATAGTTATCGGGTCGGGTTTTAACACAATACACTAAAATAATCCATGTCATCATCACAATACACTAAAAAAATCCACGTCAACATACCACGTCACCATTTAACAGAGGTTTTAACACAAAATTGACGGAGGGAGCAAACTGAATAATTTTTGAAAGTTCAGGAAGTAAAAATGTGCAGTTTTTTGTTTGGGGGGTAATTTGCACATTTGAGACAAGTTTGGAGGACAAAAATGTACTTTTTTCAAAAATTAAATTTGCAAATTGACAATTTGGTAGGCGTTCTTATCAATTAGGTTTTTTATAAGAATACGCGTAAAAAAAATCCATATTTCTAGCCATCACTCTTCCCTGATTGATAATCCAATCAGGGACAAAATAAAAAATTTCTTTCTTATTTTCCGTGCTCTACCATGTTCCACAAGGTATTGGATCGGTCTTGCACGTCGGTCGAGTTATAACTTTTGCCGCTTTTTGGGAATTTGAAATTTGAATACCAATTTATTTTTCAGACCAACTCGGGTCATCATTCCTTACCACAATTTGACACACACAATCCTTTGTGTCCTTTTTATATACCGTCACCTGTGCAAGTATTGATAAAAGACTCCTTAAAAGAATCTGTATTAGTTTCCGTAAATATGTCAATTTTTCTTAATTGAAAGAAAATTAATTTTGAAATTTATGTTTTCTTCAATATTATTCAACAAAATACAAATATCATGTTTATTAAATATTTAAATAAATAAATATATATATAATAATACAATTAAACATTACATGCAAGCATAATCCTACTTTAAAGCCAACAAAATCATATTTTTAGATAGTAAAAAAACATAAAGGTCAATAATATATAATGTATATGTATGTGTATATATATGTAATTTCGTTAAAATTTAGGATACGTTTATTTGTTGGCCAATATATTTTTTTGGCTCAAAATCAAATCTATATACATATGAATTTCATAAAACAAAAATGAAAATATAAATATTCATTTTGTTGATGAAAATACAAATATTCATGTCTATGATAACAAAAAATAATAAATTGAATAATTATGGTATAATTTCTTTTATAATAAGTCGTAATTGTTCATGTTATTACATGAATAACAATTAAGAAAATAAAATGAATGGTGGTTACATAACAATTAATTATAAGCAATTTAAAAAATAAATAGTAGGCGATGCCAACAAAAAAACGCATAGTGTTTTTGCCCCAAATTTTCTTCCTCGGGTTCTCGCTCTCATTTTTGTTTCAATTTCAAAAGTTATATTTTTTAGACTTAATAGTTCGTAGACATCCACACCTGTTACATGAGACTATTCTGATTTTTTACCAATTTTCTTTCCAGACTCGAATCCTGATCTTGCGCATGACAACATTTATATTATCCGATATGCTACAACACTGTGAATTTTTTGAATTTTATTCAGTTGCCAATTTTATTAAAATTTACTATTTAATTATAATTAGTATTTGTTAATTTGCATTGTAGTCATGCCGATTTGAAAATCGTTTATCCGTCGTAAAAATTTTGTTTGAGACTTTTAAAAACACATGACCGATTCTAACTACATTAATTGACATGAACACAAAATTGGTAAGTGTTCCGAGAATGAGTGGAAGTATTCTGAGAATCTCATTATTAAGAATATGGCAATGAATGAGTGGAATAGCAATGAATGAGTGGAAAGTCGTTTATCCTACCGCCAATGTATTTTTTCCCAATGTTTATGATATAAGAATAGCAATGAATGAGTGGAAGTGTTCCGAGAATCCCATTATTAAGAATATGGCCATACAAATGATCGAAAAATTTGATAAGTATTGGATTGAAATTCATGGGATAATGGGAATAGCAATGGTGTTGGATCCTAGGTATACCGATTCATCGAAAATTCTGATTTATGCTTTCGGACACTAGTAATCCCAATCAAGCCACCCTTCATTGTTTTGGGCTAACGTAATGCACATTTCGTGATGTATGTATACCGATTCTACCCGTGTTTTTCTTAAATATATGATGTCATATAAATGATACTCATTCACGGGTCGATCATTGTGGTGAACCAGAGGAGTGAGGACCTGAGTTTGATAAAAAATATGTCTTTTTGAACTCAATATCATACCACTCTTTTGGACGAGAAGAAGATGAATCCATTAATGGATAAATATGTAAGAGAAGAAGATCAATAATGAGATGAAGAATATGTAAATGTGAACATATTAATAGAACTGAAAAAGATAAAATAGAATATATTCGTTCTTGCAAAAACATGTCATTGATAAAACATGACACCGTCACAAAAAACGAAACACAGTCAATACATTCCTGCAAAAACATGTCATTGATAAGACATGACACTGTCACAAAAAACAAAACATATTCTAGTTATTGGGTAGCAGGGTTCGGGGTATAAGGTAGTAGGGTTCCAAGTATAAGGGTTCCGTGTATATGGTAGTAAGGTTACATATATCGAATCTAAATGAGTTAGTAGAGTGAAACATTCGTACGATGAAATCATAGTGCGATTATTATGTATGCCAAGGACCAAATGAATGTTCAGAAAAATTATATCTCCAAATACATAATTTATCATCCCGCAAACGTACTAACTCACATTAAATCAATTCTTAAAGTTCCCAAATCCATTTCTAACCATTTTCGTCAGATAGTTTGGCCAAAAACTAATCTCTTTCGCGAGATTCTTTGACGAAAAAATTAGATTTGTAAATTTGACAAGTTCGTCGGTATTCTTTTTTTTTTTTTTTTGAGGGAGAGTTACCTCTCACAAATTTTCCATTTTGTATAAGAATATAAACAATGGATACTATTGTATAGTATCCAAAAACCTAAACAATTAACAGTGTAATATCCATTTTTGATGCGTCTTCTTTGATGAACGAGGCAATCAATAATTCAACCCTTTTGTTCGTGAATATTTGGCTATTTGGTTCTTTTCATATATTTCAAATAATGGCCAACCACCGCAAATTTCATGTTTGGCTCTTTCCAGGTTCAGAGGTGTTCTTCCCTGATTGACAATGGAGAAATATAGAGAGATTCAAAAAATGGACAAAAGTAAAAAATTTCCTTCTTTATTTTTCCTGCCGTGCCATGTTCCACTAGGAATGTTAATGGATTGGATAATATTCGTGCCCGACGGGTATCCGACCCGGACGGATCGGATAATACCCGATTAAGTTTACCCGCGAGTCGGATATTATCTGATTAAAAAAATATCCGGCATGGGTACGAATAGGATATGGGTGAGGTCGTACCCGATCCGTGGATATACCCGATCCGAACCCGATCCTTAATAATCCTAGTTATATTATTATTTTAATATATTTTTTTACTATTTTTTGATGTTTTTTAAATAGTTTTAATCTATTTTTGTACTGTTTTTTATTATAATTTTCTTTTATTTGTTTAGTAAATAAAACTAAAATAAATAAGTTCCTATATTATATATATATATATATTTTTACTGCTATTTCACGTTTCTATCAATTCTAGTTTCATAATACAATTTCCACTTAAAAATATTTGTTGTGCATTTTATGATATTATTATGTTATGTGGTGATTTTTTTATTTGAAAAAATAGATTTTTCGTTATTATATTTTAATGTTTTTGTTTATATTTAGATATGGATAAAAATTCTCGTGGGTGATCCGAAAACCAGCGGATATTAAACGGGACGGATAAAATTACGCGTTTAGTTAACGAATCATAAGGATATGGATGAGCCGATCTGAACCCCGACCCAAGGTATTGGATTGGACTTGCACGTCGGCGGAGTTGCAACTTTTGCCGCTATTTTGGAATTTGAGATTTGAATTTGAATCTCAATTAATTTGTTAGACCAACTCGTGTCATCATTCCTTATCCTTACCAGTTACCACAATTTGACACACACAATCCTTTGTGTCTTTTTATATATCGTCCTGTGTAATTATTGATAAAAGACTCTGAATCTGTATTGGTTTCTGTAAATATGTACTTTTTCTTAATTGAATGAAAATTAATTTTTTTTATGACTTCTTCAATATTATTCATCAAAGTACAAATATCATGCTCGGTTTGTTAAATATTTTATTAAATAAATAAATATATAATAATACAATTAAACATGACATCCAAACATGATCCTATTTTAAAATCAACAAAATCATACTCCTTAGGGCGTGTTTGCTAGGTCAGTTTTGTGTAGCAGCAGGAAACTCATAGTTGCAGGAAACCAATATATGAATATGAGGAAACTCTGGTAGCAGGAAAATACAAAAACTGCGATTGTAGGATGTTCAAAAGGTGTTTGATGAAAACCTATGATTGTTGTTGTTATTGTTGTGTTGTTGTTGTTGTTGTTGTTGTTATTATTATTATTATTATTATTATTATTATTATTATTATTATTACTTTTTTACATTTTAATTATGTATTATTTTTTTTATTATTATTATTATTATTATTATTATTATTTGTCTACATTTCTATTATGTATTATTTTATTATTATTATTATTATATTACTTTTCTACATTTTTATTATGTATTATTATTATTATTATTATTATTATTATTATTATTATAATAATCATTATTATTACTTTTCTACATTTTTATTATGTATTATTTTATTATTATTATTATTGTTGTTATTATCATCATCATCATTATTATTATTATTAATTTCTAAATACATTATTATTATTATTATTATTATTATTATTATTATTATTAAGAATAATAATAATTATTACTATTATTACCATAATTATTTCTTATTATTAAAAATTGATAAACACATTATTATTATTATTACAATAATTATTTCTTATTACAATTATTACCATTTATTATTATTAATAATAATCGCTAAATACATCCCTCTTATTATTATTATTATTAGTATTATTATTATTATTATTATTATTATTATTATTATTATTATTATTATTGCTAAATACATCCCTAAATACATTTTTTTTATTTATGCCAACTATTTATTTATGTTCAAATGAATCCCAAATAAGTAATATTTAATTATATTTGTGTTTTATTTTAATAGATAACTAATTTGATATATTATTTTATTAATGTTCATTCTATCAATTTGAGCAAAACTTATCTCCTAGATAAGTTTTGAAAAGCCCCCAAATTAAGACCATTCCTAGGTTTTGAGTAGTCATGGATTCGAAAACTAGGATAAAAAAATGGACACCGAACACCTATAATTCAAAACCCACAAAACATGATTTCCTATCAAAACTAACCTCTCAAAACTATGGGAGCGAACAGGCCCTTAGACTGTAGAAAAACCGAAAGGTCAATAATATATAATGTATATGTATGTGTATATATATGTAATTTCGTTAAAATTTAAGATACGTTTATTTGTTGGCCAATCATTTTTTTTTTTGCTCAAAATCAACTCTATATACATATAAATTTCATAAATAAAAATGAAAATATCAATATTCACTTAGTTGATGGAAATACAAATATTCACAGTTGATAACACAATTCATTCCTCATAGAAAATCACCAGTGTACTTTACTCAAATGTTCCTGAACAACCTCACAAATCACATACTGAGGTAAGCAATGACAACGCAGACGATAGAAGTCTCTAGAACACGTCAAACTATCAGAGAATAAACCCTTTAAATAACCTACCATTACAGCCCTCAAAGCTCACAGAATAACCTCGATTGTTCATCAATGGCGTCTGACAAGGGAGTTGTGTTGCTTGATTTTTGGGTTAGTCCCTTCGGGCAAAGGGCTAGAATTGCAATGGCCGAGAAAGGTATTGAGTATGAGTATAAAGAAGAGAACTTGGCTGAAAAGAAGAGCGAGCTTTTGCTTAAGATGAACCCGGTACATAAGAAAATACCGGTTTTGGTGCATGATGGAAAGCCGGTTTGTGAGTCTCTGATTATTGTTCAGTATATTGAAGAGGCTTGGCCTGACAAAGCTCCCCTTTTGCCGTCCGATCCGTATCAGAGGGCTCAAGCTCGATTCTGGGCTGATTTTGTGGACAAGAAGGTTCGATTTTCTCTCGAGTTTTCTTATTTCGTTTCTTTGGAATTGTGAAAATAATTAATAGTGATAAAATTACATGTTGGTTAAAAATTGAAAGATTATTATAGTAATGTGATTACTGTTAATGATTGATTCAGACGTAAAAGTTCAAGTTTGATATTTGCACAGTAATTATTGATAAGTGTACTAATTGGTAATTACTCATAGTATTGGTCGAGTTCGAACCTCATGCCTGTAGAGTGCTAATTACACATAAATATTGAAAGTAACCAATTAGGAAAGGGAATTACTGTCAACTTGTTTTGCGGAATCAATTAATTTTTTTTTCGATCTCCAAATAAAATTTCTTTTATAACAATTAAGAATTAACAATAGTGGACATTACTCATCAGAATCTATATGGGGGCGTTTGGTTCGTGCTTTAAAATTACTATGCCTTGGCATCCATCCTAATTTATTCCATTCCCATGTTTGGTTGAGACATCAGGTAATAAATTAACGTCATCCACGATGCCCATGGGCATATTTCATGGGAATAGGATTACCACCAAAACTGGTGGCTTTTCTCTATTCTCATGGGCATTCTATCTTTTTAAATATTAAAAACTAAAATTATTCCAAAAAAGTTATTCATTTCATATAATTTCTAAATTTGTAGGAAAAGAAGATGCATCAACCAAACATGACTATTATATATTCCATGGAATACTATTCCATGGAATAGAATTCCTTGGCATATAATATTCCAAGGCATATTTCAAAGCTTCAACCAAACGGCCCCGGGTCACCAAGATATTTTGTTTAATCAGAGCATTTATTTTGCTTGAATAAGAACAATAAATTTGTGGATATCTTGCGTTGTTGGAATATCTTTGACAACGATCCCACACCCTATAAAAACATTGTGATCTTGATCTTCTGTGGGTTGTTTGTGTAGGAAATTATGTGTGTATTCTCTTGTCATGCATTTGAAAGCTAAAAATATTTTTATTCCTTTGAACAGATCTATGAATGCGGGACACGACTATGGAAACTAAAAGGCGAAGGGCAGGAATCTGCGAAAAAAGATATGACCGAAATTCTCCGACTTCTCGAAGCTGAATTAGGCGACAAGAAATATTTCGGTGGCGATGCATTTGGCTATGTTGACGTGGCATTCGTACCGTTCACAGCATGGTTTTATTCCTACGAGACCTGTGCGAATTTCAGCATATCCGAAATTGCCCCAAAGATCACTGCATGGGCGAAGCGTTGCATGGAGAGGGAGAGCGTGAAGAAGAGCTTGTATGAACCCGAAAAGGTTTACGAGTTTGTTTGCTTCCTCAAACAGAAGTATGGAGCTGAGTAAATTACTTTAGGTTTGGTTGGGTGAGAGAACAAGTTACGGTGTTTATTAGTGAGGTTGTGGAGTACTTCAGATTTGGGCCCTGCTTGTTGCCTGGATCTGTGATAATAAAATAAAATAAAATACCTTTCAAGTTTCAAATTTATCGAAATTGACATCGAACTTCATTAAAAATTGAAAACAAAATTTCAAATATGACAAAAATATTTCGATGGATAACCACGCCACACCCATCAAATGATACAAGGATTAAAGACGTATTTGGATGTATATGCAAGGATGAAAAAAGTATGGGAAATTTTTGTATACGGACGAAATAAGTTTGGTAATTTGCAAAATGGACAACAAAGTTTGGTAATTTGCGTTATAACACTCTCGACAATTGAAATGTCGAGAGTTTTGAATCTGGTCGACAATTGAAATGTCGAGAGGGTTAATGGCTGTTAAGTGGATGATTAAATGTCTCGACAATTGAAATGTCGAGCACTAAAAAATTTTGCAAAATTCTCAACAATTGAAATGTCGAGACACTGTTCACTCCTCCTCGGAAACCGAAACTATTTATTCTACTTCCCAACCACAAACCCCCAACAGCCCCATTTAGATGAAATGAATATTGGCGAAGGGTTGCCTGATGTTTTAGAAAATGACGAATGGGTAGAAGAAATGGTGTGTGAAGAATATGAAAACGATATTAACAATTCGTCTTTGGAACTTTCGGAAAGTGTTTCATGGATCGGGATGATTTTTCAATTGTTGGGAATATTGGCGAAGGGTTGCCTGATGTTTTAAAAAATGACGAATGGGTAGAAGAAATGGTGTGTGAAGAATATGGAAACGATATTAACAATTCGTCTTTGGAACAATTCGTCATTTTCTAAAACATCAGGCAACCCTTCGTCAATATTCATTTCATCTAAATGGGGCTGTTGGGGGTTTGTGGTTGGGAAGTAGAATAAATAGTTTCGGTTTCCGAGGAGGAGTGAACAGTGTCTCGACATTTCAATTGTTGAGAATTTTGCAAAATTTTTTAGTGCTCGACATTTCAATTGTCGAGACATTTAATCATCCACTTAACAGCCATTAACCCTCTCGACATTTCAATTGTCGACCAGATTCAAAACTCTCGACATTTCAATTGTCGAGAGTGTTATAACGCAAATTACCAAACTTTATTGTCCATTTTACAAATTACCAAACTTATTTCGTCCATATACAAAAAATTTCTTTTACTCTTAAGTGGCCGACCGAATTTTGAACGACCCGACATCAATTTTAGTAGTTGTTCGTAAAAAAAAGACATAAAACGAAATTCAAATACAAATTTCTTTTACTCTTTAACATTATAAAGCAATTTTGTAAATCCTTTTGAGTCCTTGTAATTATATTACTGTTACCTTAGGATTATTTAAGGAGTACTTAGTACTCGTCTGCACAACCATGGTTGTCTCGGCCGGCCATGTGTCGACCTAAGATGAGTTTTCCTAAAAAGAGTTTTCGAGATTGTTTGTATCGACTATCCAATCTTTATTACATAAATTTTCACAAAATTTTACAAACACAATTTTATTTTTATTTTTCTCGGTCATAATAATTTTTTTTAGAAATCCAAATAACGTGATTTTGAGAACTTTTGGATCGAATCGTTTAGTACGTAATTTTTCATCAAATTATACAAACACTACAAAATTTTGTTTTTCGATTCATAGCAATCTTTTTACTCTTTCAGAAGTTCAAAAAACGTGTTTTTTTAGATCGTTTATATCGAATCGTTTACTACATAATTTTTCACTAAATTTTACAAACAATAATTTTTTTTTTTTCGATGCATAACATTCTTTTTACGTTTTGATGAGTCAATATAACGTGTTTTTTAGATGGTTTGGATTGAACCTTTTATTACGTAAGTTTTCACAAAATTTGACAAAACACAAAGAAATTTTATTTTTTCGATTAATAATTTTATTTTTTACGTTTTGAGGAGTCCAAATAACATGTTTTTAGATTGTTTGGATCGAATCATTTATAAGAAAAATTTTCACCAAATTGTCCAAACACTAAGAAATTTTGTTTTTCGATTCATAGCAATTTTTTGTACGTTTTGAGGAGTGCAAATAACGTGTTTTTGAAATTGTTTCTATCGAATCTTTACTACATAACTTTACATCAAACTAGCACTAGTCCGCGCAATAATTGTGCGGGACTTCATACCTTTTTTTTTTACATGTTTTTTGTATAATTTGTTTAAATAGAATATGCGTGGGTACGTTTAAACTCAATTATATAATCATAATATGTTTGCAAATATATTGATGTCAATAAATACATTATAATTAATAAATGTTCATAAAATTTGTCTATTATGGATATATGCATTATAATTAATAATGATTCATGAAATTGGTTCATCATTATAAATCCACACTAAATAAATAAAATATAACATGTTATAATTCAAACAAAATTAATGTTTCAAAACAAATAAAAGAAAACCGTGAATAATACACATAAAAACCGAAATATATATTTAAAATGTCATCCATTAACATAAAAAATATCACTTTAAAAAAAAACAATTGTAAATTATACCATAAGAAATTAACAATTGAGTCATATATTGATTGGTATTATTGATTGTCTCATTTAACGATTTAATTGATCATTTAATTGAATTAACATGTCAATTATTTATGCATTAATTAAACGTGTCAATAAACATTTAAGTGAGTCAATTAGAAATGATCAAATTATATTTTTCAAAATATAATTGATTGGTGTTATTTTTGTGATGAGTTTGGGGACAAATTATATTTTTCTTCCATACAAGGGTATAATTTGGATTGCAATATAAACTAAACCAAAAAAATATATAAAACAATTATGTATTAATTAAACGTGTCAATAAACATTTAATTGAGTCAATTAGAAATGTTAATCCATTCAATTTGTCACATCATCAAGAATATTGTGATGAGTTTGGGGACAAATTATATTTTTCTTCCATACATGGTATAATATGGATTGTAATGTAAAAAAAAACAAAAAATATATAAAAAAAAATATTGACACGTGTCACTTCCATGTAACACGTTCAAAATTAATACTATAGAATGATTTTACAAACACAAAGAAAGGTTGTTTTTTCGATTCATAACAATTTTTGTACGATTTGAGTAGTCCAAATAACATGATTATTAGATTGTTTGGATCGAATCTTTTATTACGTAAATTTTCACCAAATTTTACAAACACTAAAGAAGTTTGTATTAATTTCGATTCATAGCAATAATTCTACGTTTTGAGGAGTCCAAATAACGTGTTTTTTAGATTGTTTGGATCGAATCTTTTACTACATAACTTTTCACCAAATTTTACAAACACTACGAAATTTTGTTTTTCGATTCATAGCATTTTTTTACGCTTTGAGAAGTCCAAATAACGTGTCTTTTAGAGATGGTTTGGATCAAACCTTGTATTACGTATGTTTTCACAAAATTTGACACACACTAACAAATTTTGTATTTCGATTCATAGCAATCTTTTTACTCTTTGAGGAGTCCAAATAACGTGTCTTTTAGATTCTTTAGATCAAATCATTTATGACGTAACTTTTCACCAAATTGTACGAACACTAAGTTAGTTTGTTTTTCGATTCATAGCAATCTTTTTAAGCTTTGAGGAGTCCAAATAACGTGTTTTTGAGATCGTTTCTATCGAATCTTCACTACATAACTTTTCTTCAAATTTTACAAACACAAAGAAAGTTTGAATTTTCGATTCATAGTAATTTTTCTACACTTTCAATGGTTAGATCCCATTAAATGACAAAAATAAGATGAAAGAAAAATAAATAACTATAACAAGAGAGAAATGAACAAGAATAAGAATCTGAAGAAAATGAACAAGTTTGTAACTCTTATAATACAACTAAATTTTTTAATTATTCACCATATGTACCATACGTACAATAAAACCTGAACCATAGGCCTAATTTCAGGAATCATATAATCTTTAATTAAAATTTTTTGTTTTTTTTTTTGACAGTGTAAGATCTTGTCAAACTTTACTTTTCAGAAAAAATAAATTGATTCTCTTCTATCTCTATTAAAAAAATTATTCAACATAACTAAATTATCATATTTTGGAATATTGCAAAATACGTTTGGAAAGAATCGCCAAAAAAATATACGACTTCATATGCAAGGAATGTTACTTTTGACGATTTATATATCGATTTGTGGTTTCAAAATGACATAAAGTTAGAAACAAAGATTATGTCGGCGCATACGAAACATGACGCGTTCATGATGATGGTTCCAGAATGGATGATCCTCAAACTACCGTTCGCGCATGGATATACAAGAATGATTTTGGAGAGGTGGATCGTAAGATATGTGGACATGCACAATCAAGTAATAACATAATTTTTTCATTATCTGAATAATGAGTAATATATTGAATAAGTCTTTATTTGTTAAGTTTCATGTTTAAGAATTTTTTGTTGTGTTATTTATTATTCATATTTGAAGTTTGTTAGTTATGTTTTGTAATGTGTGCGAAATTCTAAAATTTAATTTTTTTGTGTTTTAATTTATTTTTTTATTGTTTGTTGTTCTATTTTTAATTGTTTGCAACTTGACGAATTCAATCACACTGTCAAATATAATTTGACGAAATTCACCCGCCCGTCAGGTTTTATTAAAAGCTTAATCAATTTTTCAGCTATTTAAAAGTCCAGTTTAACAATTGGCGGAATGGGAGATTCTCCCATTTTCTATTTTGGCAGAATTGGAGACTCCGTACTTGATTAATTTCGGAATCAAGTCATTTGATTGATTACTTTCGAAATATTTCAATTCAGTTGGTTATTCTAAGAAAACCTTCTACTTTTTATTCGAAAACATAGATAAAAATCGAACAGCGATCAAGCAAAATGACTAAAAAAAAAAAAACATTCATAATTCAGTGTGGAACAACTATCCAACTTATTAATCGATTATCAACAGATATACCATGATCTAGTCCTTGCTTCCCAAAATGGTGTCCTTATCCTTGTTCTCTCCTGTGCCCAAAGTGGTGGTGTCTTTGTCCTTGTTCTCTCCCATTCCTAGAGTACTCTTCACTGCTTCAGTTGCTCCTTGTGCCGCAGTCTTAATCTGCTCTCCGGCCTGCATCAAATTAAACACATCTAAACCAACCAAACAACACAACACATCCAATGCAAAATGAGCAAAAACAAAGTTGTAAGCGAACCCACCTGTTGGATGATACTTCCGGTTTTGTCCCTGCCAGATTCTGCAGTCTCTTTCGCATACTGTGCGGTCTCGGAAGCCTTTTGCTTGGCATCCTCTGTCCTCTGACCCAAGAAACTGCCGGTCTTGTCCTTGCCCTCTTGCGCTCGCTCCTTCGCAGCTTCCGCAGCATCCGAAGTCTTATCCTTGGCATCGTAAGCTACCTCCCTCCCCTTGTCCATCATTTGTCCCGTCTTCTCCTACAAATATCATGTTGTTATTAATGTGGGTACATTGAGTTATTGACAATGGATATTAGATACCTGAGTACGACCCTTGGTCTCGCCGGCCTTGTAGCTAACATTATGATCATCTTGGGATGCCATGAGAGTATTGTTTTATGTTTCTTTGGGTTGTTCGAAATATTCTAGGGGATTAAGCTGCTTGTTTCACTGTGAGTCGAGGACTGGATACGTTGTGTTTATATAGGAGTGATTGATGAGCAAGAAGGATTGACGCGTGTATCAGGACCTTTCTAGTTACTATACACGTATTGGCGTAGGTGTCCCGAATTAATTGAGTCGAAGAGAAGCAAACTTGAACTTGTATGTCTCGTGTTATTTTATAAATAACACGGATTTCGAAACTTTGTTGTGATAATTCTATTGGTTGAATCATGAACATTTTGTTGTTATGGCCGGCGGATCTATAAGCGTCTCCTTATAATTTTTGAACGTAGTGTGTATATATAAATTTGGTAAGGAGAATTCAAAAAAAAAAATCCAATAAAATTCACGCGTGCAAAATATACTTATGCAAAATATATCGATGAAACTTACAAAATATACTATTCAAATTAACAAAATATACTGATAAATCCAATATGTTAACATAATTAAGATTGAGAATAAAATAATACATTTTCAATAATATATTTTGATAAATACAAAAATATATTTTGCAAATTTGATCCTTGAAATATATTTTGGATTTGTTTTATGGATTCTTGTTAGCATATATATATATATATATATATATATATATATATATAGTTCGTTTCTTGTTGTTGCAAATTATGCGTTCGATTATATTTCCAAGACAAAAAATATATGAGGCCATATATCATGCCTCCTCAATTCCTCCACAATTCCCCCACACTAATTAATCTCATAATTAGTGTGGTGAATTAACGATTAATTTATAATTATTTATTTTTAAATATTTATAATTAATCATTAATTACATATTAAAATTTTAATAATCATGAATTAATCGTTAATTCATCACACTAATTATGGGATTAATTAGTTTGGAAGAATCTCAGGGGAATTGATGGGGTCAAAGTATAATTTCCCAAAATATATACAGACAATTATATTGTTTAAGATTGTATTATTATTTTGCTAAAAGAGACCGTACTATTATGAAATACGTTGTCAGATCCATTTTTATAATTATATATTGATAAACTTGAGTAATGTTGCGTGGTAATATTGACAGCAAAATATTGAATTGGTATCAAAATCATATCACACCGCATAATAAAAATAAAAAATAAAAAAGTCGACAATACATCCAGATAGGGGTGTCAACGAATCGGATACGGTTCGGATAGCTCATAGCGGTCATGTCAAATGTATATTCATATTTGTTTCCGAATACATATTCGGATACGGAACTCTCACGATGAGGATAAATATTTTCGAATACGAATACGGATACGGGTAATATTCGAATATTAAAATGAATATTATAATATAATAATATAATATTATTTTTAAAACTCAAGTTTTAATTATTTTGTAATTTTAATATAAAATATATATATTAAATTATAATTATAAATTAATATAAAAGTGAAGGGTAGAAGGAAATAAATTGGAAAAAAAAACAGTAACATAAAGATGGATCATAATTTCAAAGATATCATGCTTCTATCCTACTGCCAGAGAATATCAGAGTATATTTACTCAAAACTTTAATATAACTTGTTTGGTTATTGATTTGTATATTTTATGAGGACAATAGTATGAAGGCCTTCGTTGTTATTTTGAGCTTGGGCTATAATGACATAGTATTAAGGGCTTCGTTTTTATATTCATCGGAGCAATGGGCTAACCCAGAAAGAAACAAAGCGAGAGTAATCTCTAATATTTACAAAGTATAAAAGCACAACATGCAAAGTAACATTTCTTGCATTTGATTATAGTAAAGAGGTTTTCATACATCTATAAAAAAAAAATTATCAGAACCAACCTAGCCTCCACATAAAATGACTCAGCATAGAACAATACCAATTTCCCCAAAAAAAACTCACACCATGTTATTATGATAGTTGTGAACGGTCATAACTTTTGTATTTTATTATGATAGTTAGAACATGATAGTGTTGCCTACTTACCAACAAATCACAACATTCATGTCATATGAAGTTTATAAATACAAACCATATTGATTGTATCTTACCATAATTTTTATCATTTGTTTCCAATGCAAACAAAAAAAAATATTAAGTTTCTGTGAGATACTGGAAGAAACTAAATTGATTAGAAGGTTCGCCGTTACCTTAAGTGCAAGAAACTTGCGGCTTTCAAGCGCTGACCAATTGCCCGTCGAAGAATCCAATATGGCAGCGCGGACATTAGATTCTGGCACATCATTAATTTTTCGCACCCCTCCTTAAGCACCATTTGCATTGAACTGATTAGTGACTTCCTCGAGCAATCACTAGAGTTCTACCCCGAGCTCTTCCTGTACATTCCTAAGAAGAGGATACAGAGTCTAAAAATTTGCAAAACGAAATAAAATTGAAACTTCATTTTTTAAACAATTAACAATGTACATATATAGTAGTAACCTCGTTTCTTCTCCACACAGGACGTCCTGGACTTTGGCCCAGTTGGCCGACGCCACAGGCCTCTCAATTTACAAAAGCCTCCAAATAATTTTTCCAGTGAGTAGAAGGTATATAAATAGGGGTTGTATCTTAGAAAGAATAAAAAACTGAATCCTGGGACTAAATTAGATGCACAAAACCGGCACAATTACTAGATAACAATTACAAAAACATATTTTACATACACCAAGGTTTTATACTATGTGGTTTACAAGAACCAAGTTCATATAACAAATATTCAACAAATACTGAAAATCGGTGAAAATTAATGTGAGAGAAAAATATTTAGACCCGGTTCACGCACGCCTTAAACTTTATTCATGATAATTTTCGAAGACCAAGTCCATACTTTCAAAATAATAAAGAAAGATGCAAGTTTCTGTAACCATCTTGACCAAATTGTACATGTCACAATTAAGAATATTAGTGAAAACTTAGGAATCATTAAATGCAGATTTTTTGTAATTCTTTACATCCGGTTTACATTCTCTTTTGTATTTTTACAACATAAAATAAAATGAACTTAAATCACACAAAAAGTAACATAGTTCTATTGACATGTGGTCGAAACAAACCAGGCCATGCATAGTATTTATATTAGTTTTTTTCATTTATTTTGAGCATCTTTTAGTTATTAATTTTTTTTCCTTTTAATTTGAAGTAAAAATTAAAATTTTAATGATACATGACAGCAGGTCTCGACATTTGTCGTCGTCTTAGGCCTCCGAAAATACAGGACAGGGCCTGTCTCCACACTTATATTTTATCGAATACTATTTTCTAGATTTTTAATAGTACATCTAAAATCACCAGTTATACTAAAACAAAACAAAAAAATATGTAATCATTTGTGTGCTATATAAGTTTTTTCTTGGATTGTGTAGAATACTTGTTTCTCTTGTATAGTGTATATGTATGTGTTTAGATTGATACAAGATTTCTTACCACAAATTCACTTAATTTTGTATGAATAATCAACTATCAACTATTTCTTTTATTTTTCTCCGTTATTTTGCTTGTTAATAAACTAAAACTATATTGTAGATAAAAGGAATTACAATAACGAAAAGTTTAGGTTACATGGATTAAATAAATCATAAGTAGACCAAATTTCAGGACCAAAACAAAAAATAAGTAACCACAATTTCACGCCTTACCTTACAATTACACCTCTACTATTTCACACACAAAACAAAAACCAAAATCTTTGTAAAACGCAACTACGCTACTTATAAACAAAACCATACTTACATTAATCCCAAATTTATTTCTAATTACCACTGCAAATAATACAAATTAACTCGCCTTTACCATTTCCAACTTCCACCTTCGCCACACAATTTTACGCTCCACCCCTCCCATTTTTCTCAAATCATGGAACCTTCCTTTCAAATCCAAGCCCCTTTTCTTTTTCTCTCTCTCGTCGGCCACATCAGCACTCACCAAAGGCGCTTGTGGGTCCCCCATTTCTGTATTTTCAACAATCTTCTTCACCATTTCCAACACTTCACTCATTTTCGGTCTCGATTTCGGCAATCTCACGAGACATTTATTCGCAATACTAGCCAATTTAGTCGCGGATTTCAAGTCATATTGACCCTCTAATCTAGGGTCAACAATAATTCGAAATCTTTTTGCATCTGAAATATAAGGTTTGACCCACTCTAGAAGCTTCTGTTGGCCTTTCGGGCGGTTTTTATCTATCGGGCGCCGACCCGTTATGAGCTCGTATAATACCACACCATAACTCCATATATCACTCTTCGCATTGAGTCGACCCGTTTGTATGTATTCTGGAGCCGCATAACCAAGCGTACCCATAATCTACCATAAACCATAAAATAATTATCCAAATTTAATAAAAGGGCATTTTGGTAATTTTGAAAAGTCAGTATACTTACAGCAGTAGAGACATGGCTAAAACCATCGTCAGGTCCTTGTCTAGCAAGTCCAAAATCAGACAATTTCGCTTTCCAATTCCCATCAAGCAGAATATTCGATGTCTTTAAATCTCGAAAAATAATCTGCCAAAAGTAAACACGAAACTAAAAAAACCATAAATATTAAAAATATAAATAAATAAAATAGAAAATAGTACTTGAAATTCCATTTCTTCGTGTAAATAGGTCAAGCCACGAGCAGCATCAAGAGCGACTTTTAATCGCATGGGCCAAGAAAGAGTAACGTTAGATCGAGTCGACAAATGATCTTCCACACTTCGATTCGGCATAAATTCATACACTAAAAGTCGTTGAATTCCTCTTTCGTCATCTTCGGCACAATACCCGATTAATTTTACTAGATTCGCATGCTCCACCACCCCGAGTACATTCACTTCGTTCAGCCACTCCTTGTGCCCCTAAAATTTAAAATCCAAAAATATCATATTCATCCTTTTGAGTTTATCATTGTTAAATTTTACAGATTTAGTTAAATTATTAACTAGATGGGACTAATTAAAAAAATTTTAAAAGAGAGAAGAGAAAAGAGAGCTTGCCTGATGGCCTTTGCGGTTGAGTTGTTTAACTGCTATGTCAATACGGGTTATCGAATGATTCGACTCCTGATCCGAATTTTTAATACTGCCTCGATAAACGCATCCAAACCCGCCTTCGCCAACCATAAACGATCTGCTAAAATTCTTCGTCGCGGTTTTCAATTCCGGGAATGTGAAAACCCTCAGATTGGTCGGGATTTGAGAGAAGCTCGGGTATTGGGCGCGATTGAGAGATGAACCGGTGCTTATATCGGATCCGGATACGGGTTTGGAAGTGGAATCCGACCCGGATCTGAATTCTCGATCGGTGGAGGTCGTGCTGATGGAGCGAACAGAGGAGGATTTTGTGATTGCGAGTTCTTCTCTGTTTTCTTCTCCATTGAAGAATGGGAAGCACCACCTCATAATATTTTTTTTTGTGTGCATCTGTGTAAATTGGAAAAATCACATGAATTCAACAAAAAAATATGACTTAGAACAACTACTTCAATTTAGAAAAACAAAGACCTCTTTTTAATCAATTACCAAGTTTAAAACTTTAAAGTATCACGAACAAACACTATAGGTTGGTACTTTTTCCAATTAACTCGAAAATCCATGTACCTTTTTCAACAATTTAAATAACAAACTTCTATATAGATGGAGGGGTTGCCTTCTAATCGACTCTAAGATCAAAAGAAATATGAAACTCTACAATTCTGCTACATTTCCACTTGATTTTAAAAATTACAGAAATTCAGACACAATCAACAAACTCTTTAAAGGTAAACAAACTTCTCTCTGTCTCCGCCCTTTTAGTTTTTTGCCAGTTTTTTAGTTAATTAATTTATTTTTTAAGCAATTCAGAAAAACACATCACCATTTTATCAAATCCAAGCACAAGAGAAATTAAACACTCAAGCAACTGTATAAATTTCGTGAAACCAACAAAACCTAGCAAAATTTTCATTGAAATTAGCACGCAAGCAACCATGAATATACCTTTTTATCAACGAAAAGAAAACTTTGTTCCTCCACCGGATCTGGTAACACCCGAGCCAGAGAGGTTTGTTTAGTTTGTCAATCGAAGCAGCAAAAATGGGAAAAAGGAGAAAGATAGCATTAATTAATTAATTAATTGAATACGCAATCACTTGACAACTGACCAGAGCACTCACGAGTCAATATTGGGTAGCTCGGCTTTTTTATTTTCTTTCATATATTTGCAGATTCACCATTCAATATTCATAATTTACAGACACACCCTTTATGATTTGTTATATATGGTTGGGGGACTGTGGAGTGAAAGCAATATAGGCCCAAATAAGAACAGTCCATATCAAGTGAAATAATTTTATCGCTTTATTTTTCTCGAGTTGTTCTTGAGCGATGAGAACTCGTCGCCAAGCGATAATACCAATATGGTTGGGGAACTCTGGTATTTTCACTGACTGGCTGGATTTACAGTGACAATTTAGGGTTTTCACTGGTGAAATTATATAGCATGCTCTGAAAATTGTTTCGAGCGATTTTTGGAACGGAAAGCTTTCGTTCGAGAACGCGGATATTCTGTTCTGAACGGAAGCCTTTCGTTCGTGTGGACGGAAGCCCTTTATGAGGTTGAATGAATTTAGCACAGTTTTTACATTCTTACCAGACTAGAACCAACTATTTCGTGAACGAGGACCGTAATCACTTACAATAACTTTGTTCTGAACGAAGCTTTGAACGTAGGGTTCGGTTCTCAACGAAATGTTCCGTTCGGAGCAGAACCATTGTGATTTGGATTATAATCATTTCATCACTTCTAAAATTGAGATTAATAAATATAAATTGAATGTGAGATAACCTATGTTGCATATGTGACATATTTTACGATTATCCAAGTCGTATCGAGTCTTCGCGTTCCAATCTTGATGATTCTTCGCCTTCCGGTCTTCCTAATTCTTCTCGTGTTGTTTCTCGCTCTTGAGAATATATTGTCTTGTTTTCTTGCATCAATTTTTTTTCATATTTAGCTGCTTTATCTTCTAATCTTTTAAACACGTCTCGAAAAGAATATTAGAAGAATCAGTATTGTTTTGAACAATCAAATATAATTCGAACCAACAATTTATCTCGGAGATATTGAATGTTGTTGTCAAAATAAACATGCATATATAAAAATGTTATTCATTATATTTTTAATAATGAGTGATTGTACATTATAGAAATGTTACCAATCCATTTCGTATAAAATAATGACAAAATTTTATACGTTTCTTATTTACATTTCAATCAAATATAATTCGCCTTCCGCTCAGATTTGCCTCCTAAAAATCCAAAATTACGTATAATGCTATGTACATGCTAAAAAAAATATGTTGTATAATTTCACAAAATTAATATAGTTCAAGTGATAAGTTTGCTTACTTAGTTATTATAGATTGCAAGTTTGAATCCCACAACTTGTACGGACATTTTTATATTTCTTTTTAGTAAAGTTTGGCCCCCCTAACTTTTGTTCCTGGTTCCGTCTCTGGTCTTCGCCTCTACTATTTTCGCCAAATTTCTCAACCCCATATCTCCTCTTTGCCGAGTATACTCTGCACCGAGTTCACCTCATCGCCATATCTCTTCGCGAATATCAGATTTTTAGCCCCTCTCTCTTTGCCAGGATCGAATTTTCCTATTCAACCAATCTCTCTTCCAAATTTCACGTGCTAAGGTAAATTTGTTTTCAGATGTAAGTTAGGTCTTTAATCGAGACTAAATTTCTTGTCTCCTATGAATTGGGTAATTTTCTATTTTGATATGTTATTATTGGAGCTAAAGTGTCTCCTTGTGTATCTCGCAAAATAACTGATTCGAGTTTTGAGTTTATTAGTTCAATTAAACAATTATGGTATATAATTAACTTTTACTAGAGACACATTCAATTAGCATTCAATTATGGTTTATTAGAATACATATGAAATTCAGGTTAACTAGCTTTATCCCCGCGCAATTGCGCGAGATGTTTTTTATATAATTATTTAAATAGAATTAACGCGTGTGCGAATTAACGCGCATGCGTTTGAACTAAATTAATCTAATCATAACATATTTGCAAATATCATGATGTCAATAGATGCATAAGGTTCATGAAATTAGTCTATCACGGATATTATTTTCTAATATAATTTGTATAAATAGCATTTGTTCAGGTGCTTCTAAAATCGATTAATATAATCAGGACATATTCGCAAATTTTAATATGTATTTAAAATAGGAAAAAAAAACCAAATGTAAAAAAGGACCAAAATGTAAAATAAGAAAAAATGATCAAAATATAAAAAAAACATATTTGCAAATATCATGATGTCAATAGATGCATAAGGTTCATGAAATTAGCCTATCACGGATATTATTTTCTAATATAATTTGTATAAATATCATTTGTTCAGGTGCTTCTAAAATCGATTAATATAATCAGGACATATTCGCAAATTTTAATATGTATGTAAAATAGGAAAAAAAGACCAAATGTAAAAAATGACCAAAATGTAAAATAAGAAAAAATTATCAAAATGTTAAAAAGGATCGAAATATAAGTTAAAAAGGACCAAAATGTAAATAAAAAAGACCAAAATGTAAATTAAAACTAAAAATGACCAAAATATAAATAAAAAGGATCAAAATGTAAATTAAGAAATGTAAAAATGGACCGAAATATAAATAAAAAAGAACCAAAATGTAAATTAAAACTAAAAAGGACCAAAATATAAATAAAAAGGACCAAAATATAAATTAAAAAATGTAAAAATGGACCGAAATGTAAATAAAAAGGACCAAAATGTAAATAAAAAGGACCAAAATATAAATAAAAAGAACCATAATGTAAATTAAAATATTTTTTTTTCATACAAAAGCCCTTGATGACGTGGAGACTTATAATTGTAAGAAATTTGTCTAATTTATACATATTATTATTAATAATTGGAATCTGATTGTCGACGGAGTGAATTAAACTTGATGATTAGCATTCACTGGATGAAATGAATTAGAGTACATTTGAAATTGAGGTGAATTAGCATTCACTGGATGAAGTGAATTAAACTTGATGATTTTAATAATAATCGAAACATGTACGTTGTGCATATTTTTACTAGATTGAATTAATATTTGTTTTTTTCCCTTTTTTTTTGTTGTCTTTTTCAGGATATAGATAGATTATGGTTCCGCGCCGATGAATGCATAAGATGACATGGTTGAGGAACCGAAAGTGGGGATGGTTTTCGACACGGGTGAGTGTTCTTATATTATGCAAGATACGCTAAAATAACGGATTTGTGGTGGCAAAGAATGTATGTGCGGGTGTGAGTTGCATAGAATTATTACCGATCAATTTATGATAATGATAATGAAGAATGGCATAGAATTGCATTTCCGGATATTCATCATCGATGATGTATCTGGCATATCATGAAAAAGGGAGTTGCAAAAATTCATAAGAAGAAAAAATAACGAGAAAAGAAGAACAAGAAGAAATCGAAGTTAATATATTTATTAATTTCGGTCTATTAATTTTGTGACATTGTACTTACTGTTAAAACAAAATATAATAAAACGATATATTCGGATATTGATAAAGAATAAAATACATAAATTATAATATTGATACATACAAAATCAATATAAAATAAAATAATAACAATAAAATTGAAACCGTTTACCCGGATCGTGTGAACACTGTCCTAAAGCGTTATTCCGTCATATCGTACAGACATTGTGGAAACGCCCCAAGATAATCCGGGGATGTCGTTCTTTAGGGCACGTCCATGAGAACGACGGATGATGGCCTTCTTCAACACCCAACTCGAAATAGTATATTACATATATAAAATATTATATTGAGAATAATAGGGGATTATTGGAAAACATACAAGTATAATGAACACAGATATTAAATGTATACTTTGTATCTCACTCTCTAGTATGTATATCTGTTTGTCTCTCTCTTCTATCTGTGTATTTGAGTAGGTCTTGTATATATAGGCATTTACAATATTTATAATAACTTGCACGGTTTTGAATGAGTAATTGCTATAATAAAGTCATTAATTAATTTTAAGAAACGGCTCAATTAAAATTTACCCAAACAATGAATTGAATGTAATAACCTATAATTTATAATGAACAGTAAAATAATTAGATTTCTAAATGTTATTTAACTGGTGATTTAATTTTGAGTTTTAATATTTTATTCCAACAATCCCCCACAAAACTCAAAATTATTATTGTTTGAAAATCATATAATAATTATTATATAAATATATATTTCAATTGAAAATATAAGTAGTTGGGTATTTATATCATACATAGGTGTAAGTATTTTACAAAATTTGAACTTCACCTTGTGTGTTAATTTCTGTCTAGAGGAAGCGGAGTGAACCAAGTCTTGAACTCATACCTTTGACCTAGACTCCACTAACACACACGCATAACATGAAGACTATCATCGGCGGGTTGTGCGTTATTATTGGCTCTACACAAATATCTTGGATTTTTCGTGAGAATTTTTAAGGACTTACCCATGCCCCGCACCGCGGCCATATACGGACAATTCTCATATAGGTGAGTTCCTACCAGGAATGTGTGTAGAGTCACATCTCGCGGAAATTACCGTCTCGGTACTCATTAAGAGCTAATTGCTCAACCTTTACCACTACATAATCACACTCACCATAGGGATAGGTTTGGAGTCAGTGCTCCAACTAATTGTGTGATTTGGACCAACTTATCAGCTTGTTATTACCCATTGAACATCCTTCAAGGGATCGCCTATAACGGATGTTGGGTTACCACTGCAAGAAGATCAATTATGGGCTTAACCTATCCCCCTCGATGAAAATTAAGGATCGATGTATCCTTATATTTGATCTTCAAAATCATATTTCTTCTAGCTCGAGCATGCAAATTATATATTTATTCATTTACCTGCAATGATGAACTTGCGAAAACAAAATTCTTCAAGAGAAATATTAGTTCATGTAATTATTATATTGTTCTCCTAATACACAGATATCGTATAAATGCAAAAAAAAAAATGTATTAATAAAATTAACTCATCTGAAATTGTGGTACTTAGGAAAATAATCATCGCATTCCATTATGTCATTTGTGCGACCATGTAATCTGCAAAACAAACTTACAAACTTCTCCAGATATTTTCATATATAACTTGAGACAAATCAATTCTGTAAATAGTTCACTAAAACAAAACATGATGGCTAAATAATATTTAGCCAACATCAAGAATTACCCCCACATTTCTGTGTTATTATTTTTGTTGTCTCTGGAATTTATTAAATTACTACATTGTCATATCAATTCTGGCATCTAAGGTCTCAATATAATAATAAAATGGATATTCAAAGGTTACACATGTTTATACAGACCAATTAACTCATGTGAGCATTTAATGACCAATATAACAATGGATATGTGATAGTAAGTAGATGATTGACATATATGTCTTCCTTATTGTATTATACTTAAAAGATTAACTCAATTATCAATAATTATAAGAATAAGAATTTCATCGTATCTATATTATATTTTCTCACTGATTTAAATCGTAAAATGAGGAAAAGAAAACAAGCCTGGTATTTTGCATATGTGGTGGTTGATTCTCTATCAAAATGCATTATCCAAATTTCCATGTCTCATTTGATATGTGTTTCTTTTGATCCTTATGAGATTCTTCATTTCATGATGACTCATAAATTGTTACCGACAAAACAAACAAATCAAATAATTAAAATCATAAAACAATAAATGTAAATGGAGTTTGGATTTATATCTACATAAATTTTTCATGTATATATGTGAACAATAAATAATTTTATTCTTTATCGTATCCAAATCCGAAAATAACGCTTTAGAATGTTAAAACAAAATATAATAAAACGATATATTCGGATATTGATAAAGAATAAAATACATAAATTATAATATTGATACATACAAAATCAATATAAAATAAAATAATAACAATAAAATTGAAACCGTTTACCCGGATCGTGTGAACACTGTCCTAAAGCGTTATTCCGTCCTATCGTACAGACATTGTGGAAACGCCCCAAGATAATCCGGGGATGTCGTTCTTTAGGGCACGTCCATGAGAACGACGGATGATGGCCTTCTTCAACACCCAACTCGAAATAGTATATTACATATATAAAATATTATATTGAGAATAATAGAGGATTATTGGAAAACATACAAGTATAATGAACACAGATATTAAATGTATACTTTGTATCTCACTCTCTAGTATGTATATCTGTTTGTCTCTCTCTTCTATCTGTGTATTTGAGTAGGTCTTGTATATATAGGCATTTACAATATTTATAATAACTTGCACGGTTTTGAATGAGTAATTGCTATAATAAAGTCATTAATTAATTTTAAGAAACGGCTCAATTAAAATTTACCCAAACAATGAATTGAATGTAATAACCTATAATTTATAATGAACAGTAAAATAATTAGATTTCTAAATGTTATTTAACTGGTGATTTAATTTTGAGTTTTAATATTTTATTCCAACACTTACTATTTTCATGTATGTTTCGCAGAATATTGTCAATGGGGTAGTACCCGACTTAAATATTCAAGTGATCGGAACTCAAGAGACTTTTCCGATTTATATGGATCAAATTCAATGGTCATATATTGGACAAGGCGGTTTGATTTCATTTATTTCAACCAGTTTGTGCGGACAAGAAAGTAATATGCCAAGTTCATTTGAATTTTTTTGATGTCCAACAACTTGTTGAGACATTTGTAGTATTATTATTTATTTATTTTGATGATTTAGGGGGCGTTTGGTTGGAGCTTTGAAAAACGCCTTGGCATAAAGTATGTCAAGAAATTCAATGCCAAGGCATACTATTCCTTGGAATACTTGATTACCATGTTTGGTTAGAAATTTATTTATTCCATGTCATGATAATTCATCAGAAATATAAAATTTTTAAACATTCTATATTTGCAAAACTAACATATTTATACTAAATTTTTGTTATAAAATAAATAACTCATCCAAAAAAATAATTCAAATTATAAAAATAATTATTTATTGTCAACAAAATATTATAAATCAAGCAACATATTATTATAAAATTGATTACTCAAAATATTACTACTTTCAACCACCAAGCACCCAAAGTACATATTCTTCCTTCACATTATCTGGTAGTATGAAAAAGTACTTTGTCATGCTTGTATCTTTTGAAATAAGGGCTCTTGCTTTCATGCGGTCTTGACTCATTAATCCTGGTAATTTCATTAGCTCTTCAAATACTCTATCTTTCTTTGCTGCATCTTCAGACTTAGGAGAAAATCATATTATCATGTGAAAATTCAATGTAGAATCATTTCTGCATGTGCACTTTTACATAATCATATTAGAAGAGAGATGCTTGTTGATCCTATGGAAGAAGAATCTCAAGAAAATAATTTATTTCAGTCGACGAATGAGATAGAGAATAATCGAATTAGATATATCGAAACAAGTGACGAGTGGACACATTGGAGAGATACTCTAGTCGAACAAATGTTTAATCAGTGGAGGAATTCAAGGAATATTAATTAAACCAATTTAGTTATTTCGTATTTTGACGAATTATTAATTTTATTATTGCAATGATATATTTTGTTGTATTTTTTATTTTATTCTAGTATATTTTATGACAACAATTTAATATAAATATATTAATTTAATGAATATGTTGTTTTTATAAGTACAATATGATATGACATATAATTTCTTTCCCATGGGAATAGAGAAAAGCCACCAATTTTGGTGGTAATCCTATTCCCATCAATTATGCCCTAGGGAATGGAGTATTCCGTTACTTTATTACCTAGCGCGCAAACCAAACATGGGAATGGAATCCATGCTGGAGTATGCCAAGGCATTCTCATTCCAAAGCTCCAACCAAACGCCCCCTTAGGGTTTTGCAATGTTTTAGCAATAATTCAAGGTTTAATTTGATGATTCGAAATAAATGATGGATTAGATGCTTAGAAGTAATTATTGTGGAGAATATTAATCGTTTACAAGTATTTGTTGTAGAGAATAATGATTTGAGAGTTTTGCATGTTTAGGAATAGTTGATGTTAAACTAGGATAACATTCACATTCTAGAAATATTGATTTTGTTTTCAAGTCAACACAAAAACCATTTTCATTGTGCTTGTAATTCAACATAATCTTATATACAAAAATACACGAAGATTTTGTACATAATACATAAGATCATATCAATTTAAGAGACTTATAACTTATAATCACATGCATAAAAATTTATACATTCTCTCTCAAATAAAAGAGATCGCACATAATATCAGAGGCCGAGGTTGTCTCATCTTTTGAAATAAAAAGTATTAGTTTATTGAAATTCATCGTTGTCTCATTTCCGACTCATATGTTGAGATCCATCACTGTCTTGTCGTCTCGTCGTTACGACCGTACACAATGAAAAAGAAAATAAAATAATCCATTTACCAAAATACATATATGCTTTGCAATACAAAACTACATTGCTTTATGCTTAAAGTGGTTCAAATGCAAATGAAAAACTATCATTATTCAATTTACCTGCCATTAGACCTTATCAAGATCCATGCATTTGCAAAAACATCTTATATGCAGATGCAAAACTATCATTATTTTATTTATGTGTCATTGACTCATTAGAACCTTATCATATTCATGTACCTGTCGTTAGGAGACCCTTAGCACCTCCATTAGGAGAACGAGAAGAAGTTGAAGAGATTTTCTTAATTATTCGATTACACACATGGTGGCTATTTATACATGCTTCAATAACTAACTCTCTCTCTCCACTAACTCTCCACCATTCATTTACACAAGTGCTTAATTAATCGTGAACTACTCTAATCATCTAATTTATTACTTAATCTTGTCACTAATCATATTCTGCGGAGTACATTAACAATATGCAAAATTTAACTCTCTACTTTTTGCATACCAAAATACCATATCTGTTAACTTGTAAGGTTTGTATATGAGTATATTGTTACTTTTACGTAAGGGTGTACACAAAATTCTCCAACCCGTCCAATCCGATCCAGACCGACTCGTCTTTTGCGAGTTTCGAAGTTGTTGGGTCGGGTCCGGATTGGAACTTTGACAAACCCAATAGTATGAATTGGGTTATGGGTTTGAAACTAAAAACCTGCATTAACCCAACCCGACCCGTATAATTCCAAATTTTCAAATAATTGTTTAAGTTTTTAATATAAATTATATGGTATGCTATTTTTTCGTAATTTATATTGCTATGATTTATTTATTATTAATTATTTTCAATATTATATAGTATCTTATCTTCTTTTATCTTATATGAATATTATGTTTATCACGTAATTAAAAAATTTCAATTTAAAATACAAAATTTCTTAACTTAAATCATATATGACATGTTTTGTTTTCTGACAAAAAATGAGTATCCTCTTTTGTTATTTTTATTTTGTTTAAGAGTAAGTTTCGTGTTTGGTTATTATTTTGTGGTTTCTTTAATAGTAAGGCTTTTTAATTTTTATGATATCATTATATCAGTTTTGTCATCCAATATATAATTAGTTTGAATTTTGAAATTTTTTTTATATAATATGTGGTTTATATTTATTGTCGAAAATATAACTATAACTCGAACATCTTGTTATGAAAATCTCAAATCTCGTCTCTTCTACGTGGGCATAATCTTGTTTTAGGGAACATCAGAAGCACGTACTAAAACACAAATTGTCATAAATAAACTACAATTATAAATTCGATAATTTATATACATTTTAAGTTTTGTAATATTATCTATGAACATTTTGATTTTAATTTTCACAATATTATCAAATAATACAATACATTGTTGGCTCGACATCACCTTTTGTGTGTGTGGGGTGGGTGTGTGTGTGTGTGACTTATCTACTAATACAACTAATATGTTATATGTAAATGTTTGAAAGCGTAAATCAGATTAACCACAAAGGCCCAAAGTAGCAAATGTAAAAGTGCGAAAATATAAATAAGTGAAGAAAACTGGTTTATCCTAAGTAGTTATTGTCTGCAACTATGCAACTTTTATTAGTTAAATTCAAATTATTTTTGTAATCAAGTTACCGTCAAACCGAGTCGAGGTAGTTCGATTTAATATGAGTCGAACTTGAGCTTAAGTTTTTAGCTCGAATCTTAATTATAAACAAGCCGAGCTAGATCGAATCGATTTCAACCCGAACTTGAGCTGAGAATAGCTCGCTCGCTCGAACTCGACTCAGCTGCAGTCAATAACCGTAAGGGGCCGTTTGGTTCGTGTTTTGGAGAATGTCTTGGCATGAAGTATTCCAAGGAATCTCATGCCAAGACATATCATTGCATGACATCATCTAATATCTTGTTTGGTTGGTACGTTTATTTATTCCATGGCATACTCCAAAAATGTAAAAATGAGTTTATTTATAGAAACCTTGAGATATTTATTTTTGGAAATTAAAATAAAATGTATTCGCTTCTCATGGGAATGGAAAAAAACCACCAATTTTGGTGGTAATCATATTCCCATGAACTATTTCCTAGGGAATGGAGTATGCCATTACTTTATTACCGAGCGTGTAAACCAAACGTGGGAATGAAATCCATAAGAGAGTATTCCAAAGCATTCTAAATCCAAATCTCCAACCAAACACCCCCTAAGTAAATAAAGAGAGTGTGAAGAAAGTAAATGTACGTGAAAGTAAGTAAAGAAGGAAATGTATGAAAATGTAAATAAGTTAGGCCTGTAAATTTATACATTTGTATTATATTTATGATTTGCTTCTGTGATCATATCATTACTCTTTTGCACATAAACGTGATTAATCACAAATTTGACACAAATACACAAGTTTGTGTTTGATTTGGGATCCATTTGTGTTTAATCAATTAAATATGGATCCAAGATCAAATTCAAATTTATGATTGACCATTTTTTATATACAAAAAATTATAATATGATCTTATAAACCAATTAGAAATTTAGAAATATAATTCATATGTATAAATTTATAATATCAATTATTCACGTATGGATTACGAATCATACATTACCTTGTATATTTGTGTTACCTGATTGGTTGATGTGGTGAAGGTATCATTTTTTTTTCAAGGCCCGTAGATTATGTACAATATCACCATTATAAGTCGAGTTTGTATTAAAAACAGTGATTTAAGTTGACGGTTCCGTTGATAAAATCAAGGACCTAAAATACGTCGAAAGAAGACGTTTTCTTTGTATACATGATACATTAGGTAATTGAAAATCCAAGTCTGTTATTTGGATTCTCGGATTTGAAAATGCACTAAAATTATTTTCTCTTCAATAATACTCCAGAGCGTCGTGACTTTTCAATACGATCGTGACTCTTCATCGTAATATTTCAGAGAGTCGTGGCTCTTCATTGTAATCCTGCATCTAATACTTCGCAACTTTTCAACGTGACTATTTATCGTGACTCTTCAATAATACTATTCATCGTGACTATTCACCGCGGCTTTTCAATACGTCGCAACCCTTCGCAATCCTTCGCAACCATTCACAACTCTTCGTCGAATCAACGTTTTAGTCGACAGTAACGATCAGAGGTGTTCGCAATTACGATCAGAGGTGACTGGGGCTTTGCTGTTTCAGTCGTATTTGTTCATTTCGGTACAGTTTCAGTCAATTTTGAGTCAAATTTCAATCGAATTGCAGTTGAATTTCCAGTCAAATTGAGGCAATGATGAAGGAGCGATTTAGGCCAACGATTCAAGAGATTGAAGAAACGGAAGAGGAGCGCTTTAAGGGCAGGGATGCAGCGATTTTCAGTCAAATTTCAGGGATTCAGTGATTTTGAAGAGGAACGATTTGAGACAAGAAGTTCTGCGGTTTGTAATGAAAGGATTGAAGAGGTTTTGAAAAGGAAATCGATTGAAGAGGAGTGAAAGATGGAATAAAATAACGCAATAAATTATACAGTCAATGTCTACGATCATTTCGACTGTCCAGACAAACGCCAAAAGAGCGAAAAAGAAGAGAATGAGTAGAGGCGTCATTTTCTCGCTTGGCTCGCCACTAGCAAGACATTTTTTATGATTCTGATTTGATTATGTCATATCTGGTGAAGGTATCGTTACTTTCATAAACACCAATCACTTTTATAATAGTATTATTTTATTATACATGTTATATATTCATGAACGGCCCAAACTACACTAATCCATTCAAGCCCAATCCGACGGTCCACACACAATTTTTCTGCCGATATAAAAGTACCCCATCTCCTCCCAAAACCCTAGCCGTCGTCAGATCAGAAGACTCCACCAGCGAAGCCATGACGACGAGGTTCAAGAAGAACAGGAAGAAGAGAGGCCACGTCAGCGCCGGACATGGACGTGTCGGCAAGCACAGGAAGCATCCGGGAGGACGTGGTAACGCCGGAGGTTTGCATCATCACCGTATCCTTTTCGATAAATATCACCCTGGATATTTTGGTAAAGTGGGTATGAGGTATTTCCACCGCCTTCAGAACAAGTTCCATTGCCCTACCGTCAACGTCGATAAGCTCTGGTCGTTGGTTCCTGAGGATGTGAAGGCCCAGGCTAATGGTGAAACCGCTGCGCCGATGATTGATGTCTCGCAATTTGGGTAAGTTCATGTCGTATCTTCTTTCACTTTTTCCAGATATAAAGATTAGATCTTGTAATCGTACTGCTATATTGATGTGATCTCTGTAGTATATAATCTACATTTGGAACTGAAATATGGCTTCATAATCAAACCCTTAATGGTTCAAAATTATGATTTTGATGTTGTTGATTAAAAATGAGGCTTAAAAGTTTGCTTCTGTGCACAGGTACTTCAAGGTTCTTGGGAAAGGAGCTTTGCCGACTCAACCAATGGTTGTGAAGGCGAAAATCATTTCGAAGATCGCAGAGAAGAAAATCAAGGCTGCTGGTGGTGCTGTTTTGCTTACTGCTTAAAATTTCAGTTTGGTAAGTTTGATTTTCGAGTGTTCTGATTTTGGGATTGAGTAGTTTTTAGTTGTTTTCGGACCAGTTTTTTTGTAAGTTTAAAATCCTTTTGCATTTAGACTTTAAAACTTCAATATATTTAGGTTGTTCTGATGATTTTGATGATTTGATCTGTTGATGAAAAATGATATATTTACGAATTGAAGGATAACAAACTATGCAAAACTAATCTTCTCAATATTCATCTAGATGTTTCTCTCCATCTAAATCCTGAGAAACCCCCCCCCCCCCCCCCCCCCCCCCCCCCCCCCCCAGAATCAATCAACATACAAATAACCTCTCGTAGGCCTATCCAAATGCTATTTTCAACACTAGACAAGTCTCGCAACCAAACCCGTACACCCTCAATTCCAATGGGCATTATATAAACTTGACCCGATAAGATCTTCAGACCCGTGGCGTGCTATAACCTGCCGGACCTGGTTCCAAAACTATATGTCACATTTCTGTGTCATTTTCATGGTAAATGCATATTCTGCCAAACAAATAATAATTTTGATGAATTGATTTATTTAAATAAATTAGTAAGGGGCCGTTTGGTTCGTGCTTTGGAGAATACCTTGGCATGAAGTAGTATGTCAAGGAATATCATGGCAAGACATATCATTTCATGTCATACTCTATAATCGTGTTTGGTTGGCACACTCATTTATTCCATGACATACTTTAAAAATGTAAAAGTTTGTTTATTTATAGAAGGTTGGAGCTATTTATTTTTGGAAAAGAAAATAAATTGTATTCCTTCCTCATGGGAATAGAGAAAAGCCATCAATTTTGGTGGTAATCATATTCCCACCATCTATGCCCTAGAGAATCGAGTATTCCATTATTTTATTATCCAGTGCGCAAACCAAACGTGGGAATGGAATCCATAAGAAAGTATGTCAAGGCATTCCTATTCCAAAACTCCAACCAAACGCCCCCTAAGGGTATTAGCAATGGTATTAGGCACCCCGTTATTTTACCCCGTAATTTACCCCCAATAACAAATTAGGTAATTTAATGCATTAATTGGGGTATTAGGGGTGATGTATCCGTATGATCAGGCGACTGCAAACATATTTTTTAAATTATCGATACAAGATAATTTCACCAACCCAAAATCTCCCACATGAGTGTTCATATTTTCGTTGAGCAAATTATTATTTGATTTTATATTCTGCCAAAATAATAATAATTTGGATGAATTGATTTAAATAAATTAGTTAGGGTGTTTTTGAAATAGTTATAATTTTTGCCTGGGGTGATGTATCCGTAGGTTCCGGCAACTGCACTCTCCCACAAGAGCCTCCATATTTTCGTTGAGCAAATCAGTATTCGATTTATATATTTGTACCACTCTAGGTTTACAATCGTCATCTAAAATATCAATTCCTCTGCGGCCTCAATCATTATTTTATATCTCATCTTCCAATCTAACAAAACATTATTATTATTTATACTCAAAAAAAAAACATTATTATTATTATTAGGAAAAAGTCTGTTTTTGGTCCCTAACAAATACCGAAATGTTCAACTTGCCCCCTGACTGTTTTTTATTGCGTGGATTATATGATTTATTGATATTATTGTTATTATTGTTAATGCGCCATAAAACATTATTATTATTATTATTGTGCCATAAAACTTTCCATATAAATGTTCTAAAAAACATCTTATTTGGACTCCTCAAGGCCTAAATAGGTTGCGAATATCGTTTATTGCGAAAAACAAAATTTCGTAATGATTGTCCGATTGTATAAAAAGTTGTGTTGTAAAAATTTCGTTACAAATGCTCTCAATACATGTTTTTGGACTCCCGAAGCACTAAATAGATTCTTAAACCGCTTATTGTGAAAAAAAATCGTAATGTTTATACGATCATATCAAAAGTTGTGACGTAAAAGTTTTCATATAAAAATTCTCCAATACATGTTATTTGATCTCCCGGAGTCCTAAATAGATTGTTAATACAACTTATTACAAAATGAAATTTGTAATGTTTCTACAATATATTGAAAAATGGTGTGGTAAGACTTTTTATACAAATGTTCTAAAAAAAACATGTTATTTGGACTCCCCGATGCATAAATATATTGTTTTGATTGTTTTTTACGAAAAGAAACAAACATTCGTAATGTTTCTAAAAGCTAGTGAAAAGTTTTGTCCTAATATTTTCGATATAAAAATTTTCGAAACATGTTTTTGGACTCCCAGCAGACTAAGTATATTGCTAACACCGCTTATCGTAAAAAAAACTTTTGAAGATGGATAAACTGAGAGGAAGGTTGTGGAGGAGAGAGAATTTGTCTGGCGGCTAAAGTGAAAAGAAGGGGTCCGAAAGGTCACTAGGGATATAAATACATTAATCCTGGAGTTATAGGATTTCTTGTGTTGCACGGATACGACTGCGAGTAGCGTATTTGCCATTTGGTACATATCGGATACGGCGATACAATATTTTTATATATAATTTAAGATACGATACAGATCCAACGATACGGGTATAGTCTTTTTTTGAAGTACCCGCGCGAGATAGAGGATTTCAAGTCTTAGTTTTCAAATACGGGATCCAAATATTTCTTAAGGGGCTGTTTGGCCATGCGGAATTTGGGATAGAATTGGGTTTTATAAGCCCGCAAACCAAAATTCCTTGTTTGGAGTAAATTATTGGGTGGAATTATCACATGCAGGTAAATACTTTTTGCTCTTTTACCCGCAAAGTTCAACTCCTAAAATTCCTGAAACGCCAAGATGCGGGGAAAGTTTGGCTCTCTTGTGGGCTCTACCACTCTCCTATCATTTTTAGTATTATAATCTTGGGCTCACCTCTTTCTCTTTCTTTCTCTCTTTAATTTTGTTCTCAATCTTCTACTTCGCCTCTTATCTGCAGCCCCGTCTCTCATCTCTCAATGATTTGGTGTCCAATTTTTCTAACTCTTGCTGCCTCTTTCTTTTGGATTTTCTATTCCAATTTGTAATTCAAGTTTAACCGTAATTTTTGGTTAGTGCCTCTCGTGATTTGTGTTTAACTGACACTTACATTAGATTATTTTGGTCCTCCATTTACAACTCATATTATTCTAGGGTTCGATGTTATTTCTAATTCATTACTTATAGTTGTAATATCTTTTAATTAAACGAAAAAGTTTATGTATTGCTCTAATATTTCATGAAATCGGTAGTGAATTGAGCTGACTAAAACTACTAAGATTTTTAGTTTTCCTATTATTTTTATTTCTGAATAATTTTGTATTAATTGGTAATTGTTTTATTTACGTACTAATTGGTAATCACTGATAGTTATATTTTTTGTGATAATAAAGCAATTGTATTATTATATTCACATAATTAATTTAATAATATGTATATCATTATAATAAGATATAATATATTTAGTATAAGAAAAATATTATTATTATTATATTCATACAATTAAATAATATTATATATATTATTACAATAACATAAAAATATTATATCTTTATAATTAAAATGATATTATATATATTGTTCTAATAATACAAACATAATATATTATTATTATAATAATAATAATAATAATAATAATAATAATAATAATAATACATGGAAATAATGTAATATGATAATAATAGAACATTACATTTAATAACAATTTTTAATTTTTTACCAATTTTTACATAATATAGATATAATACCAATTTTTAATTGAATGAATATAATACTATATATTATTATAAGAACGCAACATTATTATATTATAATTATTATGTCAATATTATTAAAATAATCACATATATATATATATATATATATATATATATATATATATATATATATATATATATATATATACAATACTATTATTATATGAATAAATAAAAATATTATAATAATATCGTAACGATATATTTAATTGCAAAGTTTTACATATTGTAGATAATAATGACAATTTAATATTATATATCTAATTTTTTATCAATTTAAATGAAATATTTTCTCTACATTTTCAATAACAAAATTCCAAAATTTTATAAACAACCAAACAAAGAATTATATTTTCCAGCATCTTATAATTTGGACATCCAAACAAACTGTGGAATTATTAATTCCAGAACTTTTTACTCCTCCACCTTATAATCCAATTCCACTCCACTAATTCCGCTTGCCAAACGGGCCCTTAGATTATTAGGGTTGGGAAATGTATTCAAGTTTTTATAAAATGTGTGTATTTCAAATTCAATAGGTTAGAGAAATTAGAAAAATATTTCTGTAAGGTAAAATTGCAAGGATATAGGTTCCACTGAGTAGAACTTATATTTTTCTATAATAATTGTATAATTATTAATTGATTAAATTGATAAATATGGGACTTCTTGAGCACATTTTGTTTTTTACACAGAATTTAGGATTTAGTGTTTTTTAGTCGTTTCCGGAGCAACTTTTTTTTTAAGGTTTATCTCGATGTATTTAGACTATAAAACTTTTAATATATTTAGATTGTTTTGATGATTATGAGTATTTCATCTATTGAGGTCATATAAGGGAGCTTCTTATATCCTAAAAAACCTAGAAAAACAAACTTGTTTCTTTATGATGCATTATATCAAAAAAAAGGTTACAAATCATAAGATAACTAAGAAAAACCAATCTTCTCGATATTCAACTATTCAATTCTCTCCACCTAAATCAGGAGATGAAATTGAGCAAGACGAAACCCTAGCATCGATCAACATACAAATAACCTCTCTCATACTCGGTCTATCCGAAGGCGACTCGCTAGTGCAAAACAAAGCTATTTTCAACACGAGACACATCTCATCGACCAAACCTTTGCGCCCCAATTCCAAACGGACGTCAAACAAACCCGACCCGACAAGATCCTCCGACCCGTGATGCGCTATAACCCGCCGGACCAAGTTAACAAGATCCCCTCCTTTATCTAAAGGTTGTATCGGAGCTTGACCAGTTATTAATTCGAGTAGTACAACTCCAAAACTATATATATCGCATTTCTCCGTCACTTTCATCGTAAACGCATATTCTACCAAAAAAAATGACAAATTTTGATGAATTAATTTAAATAAATTAGCAAGGGTATTTTTGGAATAATTATAATTTATACCTGGGGCGATGTATCCGTAGGATCCGGCGACTGCAGACATAGTTTTTGAATTATCGATATTAATTAATTTAGCCAAACCAAAATCTCCCACATGAGCCTCCATATTTTCGTCGAGCAAAATATTGTTCGATTTTATATCTCTATGTACCACTCTAGGTTTACAATCGTCATGTAAATATCTCAATCCCTCTGCGGCCCCAATCATTATTCTATATCTCGTCTCCCAGTCCAATAAATTATTATTATTATTATTATTATTATCATTATTATTATTATTATTTTCGTGGAGTATATTTCCTAAACTACCATTCACCATGTACTCGTAGAGAATTAAATTTGCATCGTTAACCGTGCAAAACCCGTATAATTTCACGATGTTTTTGTGACGAACGTTGCCTAGAGTATTAATTTCGGTTAGAAAACTATGGTCCATGTTGGAGCCCTCGCATTGGGTTTTTAATTTTTTAACCGCGATTATATTTCCATTCGATAAAACCGTTTTGAAAACCGTGCCACACGCGCCTTTACCGATCACGGCATGTTCGGAGAAATTGCAAGTGGCTTTTAGTATTTCTTGGTACGTGATTTTATTCTTCTCCTTGAGGAAAAATAATGGACCGGACAGACCGGGTCCGTGGTGGACCGAATCTGATGAGGTGGCGCTTGCGAATTGTTGTTTTAACGAATATGATATCAAGCCGATTAAGATCAGACCGATTGTACCGATTATGATGCAAGAAAATGTGACTATGTTTTGTTGGTTTGAAATAGCCGATTTTGAATTGGTTGATTGGTACGGGTAGTTCGGCATCGACGAGGATTCGCATGGTTTGGTTTTGAATCCGCATAAATTGGTGTTTCCTATAAAGTTTGAAAAATCCATGTTTTGAAATAAAGAGATAGTTGGTACCGGTCCAATAAGGTTGTTGTAAGAGAGGTTACATGCTATAAGGCTCGTGAGTTCGGTAAAAGAGGCTGGTACGGTACCTTCGAATTTATTATTATCCAAATATAAAAACTCTAACATGTGTAAATTTCCAATTTGGCTCGGTATTTCCCCCGAGAGAGAATTATAGCTCAAATTTAATGCGATTTGGAGGGCGGTAAGTTGACCTAATTCGATTGGTAAAGGACCCGTCAACCCGTTTCCACCTAATTGGAGCTCCGTTAATCGTACCAACCCGCCTAAACTACTTGGTACCGACCCGTTTAAACAGTTATCGGAAACCTTTAACAGTTCGAGATTGACCAACGTACCAATTTCAACTGGTACGGTGCCTATAAACTTATTCCGGCTTAAATCGAGTCTTTGGAGCTGGGTACACTTGGCAATTTCTCTTGGTAACGCACCAGTCAGTTGATTCGACGAAACATTAAAGATGACGAGCTGTGATAGATCCCCAATTTCAGAGGGGATCGTACCGGTAAAAAAATTGTTTGATAAAAATAACCTCATGATAGATTTGAATTTGAAAAATTCGGGTCTAATTGGACCTGAAAACAAGTTTTGATCCATTTCAAGTGCTGATAAGTTTGTTAGATTCGCTAATTCAATTGGTAAATTACCCGTTAAGAAATTATTACCAATTCTTAGTTGTACCAAAGGTTTACAAGTTCTCACTCCATAAGGTATGGTACCAATTAGTCTGTTTGCACCAAGACTAAGAAAATACAATTTTTGGTAGGCACAAAGATAGGGAGGTATCGTACCGGTTAGTTGGTTATCAGAAAGGTCAAGGACCGAGAGATTTGAGTTGGCTCCTAGTAAACGAGGAATGGTACCGAAAAGATTGTTGTCAAATAATTGGAGATATTCTAAATTTATGAGGTTCTGGAACTCGAACGGTATCGTACCGGTCAAGTTATTAATGGAAAGATCAATTCTTGCTATAGATGTTAAATTACCTAGCTCTTCAGGAATGGTACCATGTAACAAATTCTCAAAAAGGTACAAGAGGTGGAGATTTGGTATCGTACCGATTTCTCTTGGTATCGTACCAGTTAACCGGTTTTCTGACAGATCGATTTCGAGTGCACTCACGCAATTCCCTAACTCTAGAGGAATCGTACCATCCAATTGGTTTCTATAAATATATAGTTTTTTTAGCATGGACAGTTTACCAATTTGCTTTGGTACCGAACCGGTGAATCCATTGTCATTTAATGCAATCACTGCTAAATTCGAACAATTCCCAATTTCAGGGGGAATTCGGCCTGTTAATTCGTTTTGCAAAAGAACTAAAGTGGTCAAATTTTTTAGATTTTGAATTTCATTTGGTATAGGACCATTTAGTCTATTTTGAGCCAATCCAAGAATTTGTAGACTATAGCATTCGCTAATTTCGATTGGAATTGGGCCTGAAAAATCGTTTAAACCGGCACGGATTATTCTAAGGTTTTTAAGATTTTTAATCGAAGAGGGTATTGAGCCTGTGAGATTGTTACTATAAATCACAAGTTCTACAAGAGAACTTAAGTTGCCTATAGAATCAGGCATTTCATCGAACAAGTAGTTCTCACTCAGAAAAAGCTTTTCTAGAGAATTTAAACTGCAAAGCTCAATGGGGATTTCACCGTGTAGCTTGTTGGTACTGAGATCGAGTACCTCTAGAGATCTACAATTAAAAAGCTCGGAAGGTATTGGCCCAGAAATCGCGTTCTTTGAAAGGTTTAAACTGGTTAAGAAAGGGAAGGCACAAATTGAAGGAGAATTGGTAAGGTTGCCTTGTAGATTCAAATCGTGAAGTGTAATTGATATTACCTCTGAATTGTTCAAGCATGTAATGCCGTTCCAGTTACATGGGTTTGGGTAACTGGAGTTGCCCCAGTTCCACAGGTGGTTGTCAGAATCAATTAGCCCCTTCTTGAACTCCATTAGAACCTCCGTTTGAGTTGGTTCGACCAAGAAATCTGTATGTAGTAAAATGGCGAAACAGAGGAGAAAATACAGTACGCGCCCCATTGTTCTTTTTACTCAGGAAGCAAGCTTTACATGGAAGTTGGTTGGTTCTTTGATGAAACACAAGAGCCTGAGTAAGAGAAGAGCTCGAGAGGGTGTAATAAAAAGAGGATTAGTCTCGAGAAGATGTATAAATAGTAGAGAAGTAAAAACTAGAGACGTAGGAGGTGGTAGTCACTATTCAACAAGGAGGTAATAATTGTTTGGGTGAGTGAATGTACAATGGATTTAGGTTGGTGGGTTCACGGGCTGTAGTGTGGTCTCAGAAGGGACACTACTAGCACAACCATTGATGAGAGGGAGGAGAGGGTGGAGTCAACGAGCGAGGCATTTCGTCGAACAGTTGGGCGATAGATGGAGAGTGGTGAAGGAGCGATAGAGGGAAGAGTGGTGAGGGACCCTCCTTTGAACTCTGTTCTTTTTCATCCTTTTGGTGGACGGCGCCATAAGAGCTGTCATTTCATGTTGTAGGACAAAACAACAATTAAACCTCCTATTGTGGTCAGGATTAGAGGTGGCAATTAGTCGGATTCAGAACCGAACCGAATCATTTCGATTCATGATCATTCCAGTTTCACAAAACTTGATTTCAAATCGTTTTTCATTGCGCTTTTATAACACAAATTATAATATATGTTCATGTTAAATATTAAAAAAAAATTGATCGATTTGTGTCGAATTGAACTGACCCAACGAATGGAGATCGAGATTGAGATTTCATTTCGAACTTTGATGCTAAATTAACCGAGCCGTGCCAAAAACAAATTACGGATCAAAATGAATATGAATATAACTCGTTCGAACTCGATTTCCTTATGGCCCCTAATTGTGGCCTATACGGTGATGTTGTTTGAGCATGCAAGGAAAATACTTGAAAATATCGAAGGCTAGCACTATAGAAGATGTTTGCGTGTTTAAATCAATTTTTTTGACATGTAGCATTATCAAAAGTCCAATTTGTAAAAATAACTACTGAGTTGGCCAATTTGCAAATCTAACTCTTTCGCCAGGAAAACTAGCAAAATAAATTAAGACTTTCGCTCCTTGCCCCAAATCCTAGCCTAGCTAGCGAATTGGTCAAGTCCAAACCACAAGTGGAGTATCATTCAATCAGCGAATTGACATGCCAGACTATGACCATGCAACACGTAAACTCATAATCAATGCATGCCTTACTTGCTACGCACGTGTAAATCTGTGCCAGACTATGGTCATGCAACACAGATAAACAAACACTAGTCTTGAAGGTTCCACTTTGGGAGGCAATTGACTTGATAATTACGTGGAAGGATTTTCTTTTATAAAATCATTTAATTTTATTCATTCACAAAACAAATAAAATTACGGTATAGCATATTGGCCTTTAAGTTTTATGAGCAATCATAAAGCCTTAAATTCCCAACCCTAAAACTCAAGATGATCTTTTGCTTTTCTTGAAGATCCAATCTTCGTGTCGTGTCGTATCGTGTCGTCTTGCCTTGAAGGTTCCTCTTCGAAACTAAACCTATTCTACTACAATTTTGGAAGACTCACCGGTCCCCATATTAAAATAGTTTACAATTTGGAAAGCTCACCGGTCCCCACACAACACACATACAAACATTCACAAACAATCATCCCCGTTTTAGGCTATATGCTATACCGAATCGAATTTATAATTTGGAAATTTTAAATTATTGGGCATTTTTGACAGAAAGAAACCAAAATTTGGCTGTCCAGAACCTTGTTCGTTCGAACGCAACCCTAGGTTCATTCGAACGCACAAACGACACAAAATTTTCAAATTTTCAAGCTAAGTTCGTTCCGAACGAACTCCAAGTTCGTAGGAACGGACTAAAATATATATATATATATATATATATATATATATATATATATATATATATATATATATATATATATATATATATATATATATATATATATATATATATATATATATATATATATATATATATATATATTTTTTTTTTTTTTTTTTTTTTTTATTTTTTATTTTTTTTATTTTTTTTTTCGAAAACCCGACCAGTTCGTCCAGAACGAACTCCAAGTTCGTTGGAACGGACTCGATACTGCCAGTTTCCTCAAAAACCTGATTTATGCGCAGTTTTGTTCGAAAATCAAATTTTCAACAGATCCAATCTGTTTAACACTTTAATAACATGCAAATATCCAATATTTGATTCACTAAAAGTCTTTCTATCATCAATTTTGCTCAATTTTGTGTAATTTTGCAATTTTAGCCCAAAATTCTAAAATTTCCTAAATTCCACATAAAACATCGATTTTCGATGGTTTTAGCGAGCAATTGCTCTGATACCACTGTAGGGTTACGCACATATTTATCAAAGTGTGCAACGGAGTTAGTTTCGCATGCGTAACATAATTCTACCGGGATCACGCTCTAAAACCACCCAAAAAGGAAGAGTTGAAGAAATTTACCTCGTACAAGTTAGTACGTGTCGATTTCTTCTCCAAATCCGTGAACCTTCTCCAAGGAGTGCTCGTGCAATCCCTCTACTCGTGTCCACCTCGATTTCGTCCGATCGGAATCGCCAGCGTCGTTCTAGTCGCCGTCACGATCGATTCTCTCAAGATCTTTGCTCCAATCTCCCTCTCAATCTCTCTAGATCTAATCTAAAATTCTGTGGAAGAAGGAGAGAGAAACGGCGGCTCAAAATCCTAGGTTGCAAAATGGCTTAACCTAAAATTGAAATCAGAGCTCTATATATATAGGAAATAGATTGCTGAGTCCGTTCCGAACGGACTCAGTTCGTTCCAATGGACTCAGCAGCTCTGATTATCACGAATTAGTTCGTTCCGAATGCACAAAAGAGTTCGTTCGAACGAACTCAGTTATGACTGCAGATTTGCCTATACATATAAATTTTTATATTGTAGTAATACATTATTAATTATATTGTAGTAATATTTTTTGTTGATTCAAAATTCAATGCTAAAATATAAAATAATATAAAACTTAATAGTGGAAGTAATTTAATTAATAATATCAAAACTTAATTTATAACAAACATAAATACAAATTTATATCATATGATTTTTTTTTATTTACATTTTGTAAAATAACAATACTATTCGATAGGTGTTCATAAGTTTAAGAATTTATTTAGATGGTTACACTACTTTTTATTTATATTATTATTTGAAAAAAATAATATTAAATTTGTTTGCTTAATAACACAAATATAATCTACTTAGTATTATATGAGATTCTTATATTTATAATTTTTAAAAAAATAAATTATAATACTTAAAAATTATACTATGCAAATAATATATTTAAAAATATATTATGTAAATATAGATTTTTTGTGCATTGTATTTTCTTACTTAATATCTTTACAAATTGAAATTATGAAAACGGTATGTATGAACTATGCTAATATGAATGTCAAAATAAAAAGGAAATTAAAATGAATATACTTGATGGATTTTTAAAATTATATTTCTAAAAATAATACTAATATATGTTGTATGTTTTATAATATTACATATTAAATTATTAGTATTCATATATAAACTTTTCATATTTCATTGCATTCATATTTGATCATGTAATCTTATGTGAAATGTTAAACAATTGATTAGACTTGGTCTAATGTGGCATAATCAATAATAATAGTCCACATCATTAATGTATGATGATGTGGATTTCTAAGAATGCTTAAAACTTGCTGTAAATAATGATACATAAATGACTACACAAAATATGATCTTCAAAAAATCTAACAAAAAATTAATATTTGAGATTAAACCATCTCTCACTACATCTAACGGTTCAAATTAATACTTACAAATAGTCTAAAAAATGAATGTGTTAAATGATCAAATATAATATTAATGTACACGATGAAACCAAATCACACAATCTAATGGTTAATAATCATGATAACCATGCTAATATTGTTGCTTCATGATGATACTCATAAATATGGAGTAATGATACAGACCACACCTTTTTCCCACGAATTGACCACGAATTGCCACGTGGCAGCCAGCTATTGGCTGCAGCTTTCCACCACTTTAGCTGCAGCCAATAGCTGGCTGCCACGTGGCAGGGTGTGGTCAATTCGTGGGAAAAAGGTGTGGTCTGTATCATTACTCATAAATATGTGCAACATAAGGAAATGTGTAAATTACTTGATCACATCAAGTGGAGATCAGAGAAGCCTAAAACAAAGAAAAGGAAAAGAAATCTCATGTAAAAGTTAGAATACATAAAACTCCCAAACTCTATATTTCTATATTTGTAAAGACACAAAATATGTCTACTTAACCATTTCATTTACCACAAAATTGGTATAATTTAAAGAGAAAGCACGAAAATGAGATAAGTTAGGTCAGTATGGTGAACAGTTGGACAATTTGCACTTCGTCTTGTTTCATCAAACTGTTCAAAACAATCAATATATTTATCCTAATAATTTAGTCTACACACAAAATTTGAATGATCAAAGTTAGTTTGAGTAGTTTGATAAGATTACAATCTAGTTCCTGTATTCTTAATTTGAGACTAAATGACAATAGAAGATAAAAATGATGTCAAAAGTTAGATAATGATAATTCGTCTTTTGCTTGTTAGGCAGAGGAGACATGCAAGAACAAGAAAGAAGGTACCTAACAATTGGATGCAAGGATATTCGAATTATTAATTTATGTAGAATGACATGCAATTCATACTTGTCACATGTACTCAAAATTAGCACAAATATAGTTTGTAAAATAAATAACTAAATAAATTAATTAATTAATTAAATGTATGTTGTATATGCTAAGTGAGCCGTTTTGCCGCTATATCGGACCATTGTAGTCTGTAGCATTGTAAAGTAAAGAATGTAACGATGTAGTTTTCTATTTAATTTGATTCAATTAAGTTTTTTCAATCAGATGATCAGATCTTTAAATTGTAAGATAATAGCATATGACTTGGAATATTTGATGACATATCGACATAAATTATATGTTTTACATATATGTTTGTTAACAATAAATACGTATATGTTTTACGTGTATGAAAAAACCTATAGTAAAAAGTACAAAAAAGAGAAAAAGAAAAAAAAAAGTAGAAAAAAGAGAGAAAAAAAGTTAACAGACAATCTTTTCTCAAAAAAGAAATAGTATTCGGGATGCCAAACAATTTTGGAGGCTATGGACAAAAAATAAGGTTTTATTATTTTCAAACATACACAATTTCAACTATCCAAAGTGGATTGAAACTATTGAAGCATCTTATCATAATAGTCCCAAAACCTCATCGTGTCTTATACATGTTTCCGCCAAGAACAATAATACACTTTGGAGTTTGGACTTGTATGATAATTATGCTCTCAATTTATTATGCTGAAAACATACATATGTTTTCTTGTTTTGTAGCTTTCAAAGAAGAAAAGAATAGATCATATCTACAATAATTTGAAATATTCAAGTCAAGTTATATTTCATTAACTTGAACAATATACTTGGCTCCCATAATGAATAGGGAGGAATTAACATGGATAAACAAAGATAATTAAGGATTACATTTACTCGTTCAGAATTGTTTTGTTTTCTCCATCCATTAAAAACTAAATAAATGCAGAAGCAAAACTACAACAAAAGATTTGCTCTATGATCATGATCATGATTAAAGGGACATAACCATATTATCCCTTGAACCTAAAAACACACATACCTTAATTAATTAATTCGCCAAAATTGGCCTTAAATAAATACATGAAAAAAAAGAGTTTTTATGCGATATAAGCACTCTTTATTACAAATTATCGCCATCTCCACTTACCTACAAATTAAAAAAAAATAACATTTCGTCAGGCACTATTTGAAACTATATATGCATTTTTCTTCTAATAATCGGACAAGTAATAAATAAATGATAAATCGATCAAAATAATAAAACATACATTTGTTTTGAAACCTACAGTTTTGAGTACTATAATTTATATTGGAAAAAAAACATTTTACATTTTTTTTGGATTTAATATAAATTATAGTACTCAAAATTGTAGGTTTCAAAACAAAATAAAGTGTGAGATTACATAACAAAAATGGGTACTTTAAATATTTAATATATCATTATTATACAATAATTCATTCCATCAATTAGGTAAATCTAAGTAAAACTAAAATAAAGTATGAGATTACATAACAAAAATGGGTACTTTAAATATTTCATATTACTTTCATGCATGCAAAACCCTAGTGTATCATGCAAGAGGACATAAAAACAATGCAAGGCTCATATGTGATATATTTAAATTTTACTCTACTTTTATAAAAGTATAAATGCTCTTAATAATATAGTTCCATCTATCAATCAAAGAATAATGCCGGATATTTTGAAAATTAAAATGTATTTAAAATCAGGTTTTTACAGTGACTATAATTATTCCATGATATCATTATATATAATTCTATGACAAATTATTAAATTATGTCTGCCAAAGTAGAAACATTTGAGCAGTTAAAATGATGATACTTGAAACAATGTCAGATTTATTTTGCAGATTGAAACAATCAATAATTTATCAGTAAATCTAAATCCCCAATATGTACCCATTTATTTTCAATCATTTCTCCTTACATACAAAATTATAAAATAGAAATTCCGTAATTGTATAAGGGCTTTTGAATAAAAAAAGTTTAGTAAATAGTAAGTACTTGATATAATTATGTAACTAATAAAATAAATTCAGTGTATGCATTTTTGGTCCATTCGTTCGAATTATGCAATCATATCAGAATTTAAATCAAAAATGTATTCATAATATTTTAGTTTTTTAAGATTTTGCTATACTTTTATAGAATTAACATATATTTCAAGCAATATGATAACTCTCTCGAAGTATCATTTCAAGCAGTATGATAACTCTTTATTTGCTAAACATATTTTCTAAGAATCAAAATATATTTTCTTCAGATCTTATTTTAGAGTGGTGTCTTTTTTTTTGTTCATCAATATATCATTTTGAAGGTGAATATATTATTTTGGTTTCAAATAATTCTTCTTTTCAACTATTGATAACTTTTTATGTGTCAAGACCAAAAGGAACATATGTGATGTATTCAAAAAATAATTTATGAACTATTGACCATTATTCAATAAATAATTATTGACTATTTTGACCAAGAATTTTCTAACAAAATGATAATACTCCAATTATTTTTTCTCATATTATTTAGGTCATTATCTTACCTTATTAATTTCCTTATAAGAAAAATATCTTCATTTCAGTTTCAACAACACTCATAAGTCAATGACCGTTGATCATTATTCAATCAATACTTGACCATGAAATTTTTCATGAAAACAAAATTTATTAATTTATTTTTCTAATCTTTAGTTTCATTTACTTTCTTTACTAATTTCCTTTAAAAAAATATCTTAATTTCAAGAAATTTAACAACACTTGTAAGAATTATACTTTATACATCATCAATGCCATTATATAGTAATAGTTCCTTAATTTCTTTTTTCTAAACACAATTTTAAACAATTATGTATGCATTCATAGTATAATAGATACCTAATTATGTTAATAAAGTACATAACTAATATCTATTAATCAGGAGCAATATATTTCACCAAATCTATAGAGATTATTAATGCAATCAAGACAATGTTAAATGCTTCAATGTGCTACAAAAAAGATTTCATAATTGCGCTATTATGTTCCCCTTTTAAATTGAAAACAAATTATTAAATTGTCTGCAATAATGGGAACAAAGTAAAGCCTTGAGCAGTTAAATTTATGTCTCTTAAAATATTGGCAAGAGATTTGTGTGCGCTCAAATTGAAACACTTAAAAAACCCAAATTGAAAAATACTAATCTGTAACTAATGGACACCTGTTCTACACTCCAAAAGCAAATTCAGTGCTTTGCACTTGTCGAATACTCATTCAATTTCAAATTTTAAAAACCCAAACACCCACAAAAACCAACAAATTAAATACAAACAAACAAATCTCGAGAAAAAACAATGCAATAAATAACACACAGAAAGCCAAAAATCTTTATAAAACTTTCCAAATCAAACCCAAAAATTAAATTCGAAAAAATCAACACACCCAATCAAAAATAAAGTTGACAAAAATTAAATAAAAATAGAAATAAAATTGTGTACCGAAAGAGAAGAAGCTCGACAAAAACACCATTAATTCTTGCCTTTCTCCTTGATATCAGAATGGTGGTGTCCCCTATGGTACCCATCCCAGAACTGAATGAACTGATTTTCCGCTGAAGTGGCACCGTTACCGGTGCCAGGTGGAGCACCGGGTCCGAAGAAGAACGGGAGGTTGAGACTGGATCCGTCCATTGGAGACGGAGCTGCGAGCCTTTGCAAATTGGACTGAAGGGTCCCCCTACTATTGACACCCACTAAATTACTTGCCGAAGACATCGAGAAATTCAAATTGTAATTATCGCCAGCTGGCGCCACCGACGCCACTGGTATCAAATTGTTATTCTCTTGCAGAAATGAATATTCCGGCGCCACGGCTTGGGTCACGTTGTTGGGGAAGTTTATCATTTGCGCAAAGTTTCCATATACTTGGGGCGAAGAAAACATTTGCTGATGATTATGATTATGATTATGATTATGATTGTGATTATTATGATTATGGTCGTGAGTATGAGTATGGTTGATTTTGAAATAATCGGCAGTGGTTAAGACCGTTGCGGTAGGCAAATGGACGGAACTGGAGGGCCCGGTGTTACAACCATGACTGGAGGCTCCAGTGAGGAGTTCGGTAAAGCTAGCATTGTTACCTCCATTATGATTGGTTTGAGTCGGAGTGTCGTCTTGGCTCTTCTCTTTATCTTTGGTTCTCTCTCTAGCTCGTTCTCTCGCCTTGACTCGATTTTCAGACCGAGATAAAGACAAAACGGATCCTTTACTCGTCTCGGAAGTGCTGCTACAACCCGATTTGGTTAACTGGTTGTTGTTGTTGAATCCTGTTTGGTCCGGGTCGGGTTCGGTTTGATCAGGTACGGTTCGGTTGTACTTACTCATGGAATTGTCCATTGGAAACGAGGAGTGATCTAACGAGGGGAGTTTATCAATGGCGTTCGATGCAGCTTTAATTAGCCATTCGATCGCTTTGCTGGGTTGGTCGTACCCTAATCGATCTTGTAAATCGTAGAATTGAATTGCAGTTGAGACGGATAATCTCACGCGTCGATCTCTAATGCCTTTTGCGGTGTAGACTTTGCTGTGGCGATCTTTGCCTCCCGACGCACGGGATACTCGGTAAATCCGCGATGAAGGGTGTGACGACCATGGCATGATACGTTTCCTCGAGTCCTCATCGAGTTCGTCTTCTACTTTGGAAATGGTGTTGCCTGTTATGGGTCCCAGGCCTGATCCATTGCAGATTGAGATGGAACTGCGGTGACGCTTAGTGTTGGAGTTTGGGTTGTTTGTTTCGTCGAGCTCCATTGTTTCTGCAAGCTCATTACTTGAGAGATGGGTGTAGTTGAAAATTTGGGGCAAGTAGGAGGGCAGGGTTAGGGTTCTGGGAAGTTTTAAGAAGGGGTCGGTGAAGAGCTGTCCTGCTGCATTGATTGATGAACGGTTCTCAGTAAGCACAGTATAGCATCAGAGCAGAAGAAAAGAAGAAGAGAGAGAGAGAGAGAGAGAGAGAGAGAGAGAGAGAGAGATGGAGAGAGAAAGAGAAAATAAAGTGCTGACCTTTTTTTGATTGCTTTGCACAGCTTAGCTTGTCATGTACAGTACTGCTTCTCTCTTCCTCTCTCTCTATACTTTATCACTGGAGAGCACACAGTGAAGTGTCAGACTGGAGCAAAAGAGGAGCCTGAAATGTAGCAGAAGCTCAGACTGAGACGAAGAGCACGAATTTAGACGAAATTTTACAAAGAATTGAAGCTTAAAGAATATACAAAACAAAACAACAGCTTTTAAGCTTTTCTTTGCTTTTCCATCATGGATCTGAGATGCACAACATGAAATCTCACTAAAAAAACATTACAACCCTACTCAATCCCACCAAAATGAGGAAAATCTCACCTTAATCTGAAAGCTAAATCCTCACTCCGATCAGATCTGAGCTCCGTATTTCAACAATTTAACCTTGTCAAGCTTCAAACAAGCTCTGATCTAGCTACATTACTCAGTGAATTCAGCTTCCGTCATTGCTCCCCGCAGTCCTCACAGCACAGCACAGAGAAAGGGAACCAACAGAGAGAGAAAGAGAGAGAATGAGAAAGAAAGCAGCCTTCACTGGGAGGAGATAGATAAGAGAACAAACTTTTATTTTTATTTTTTATTGTATTTTCTTATTATTTAAATAAATTAATAATTGCAAAAATATACAATTTAGAATTATAGAGCACGAATATTGATGCATAGAGGTTGCCATTGGAGCAATCACGGAGCACTCCGCCGTCCTCTCTCTTCACTTTTATATACTAGCCTCCCTATTCCTCGTCATTACCCTCAAAGCTCCACCTTATTCACGAGTATGCCATCCCTCACATATTCATCCAAAACAGCAAGCATTCGATTCCACCAATGATAGGAGTTATGCCTTGATTTTTATTGGATATAAAAGCTGTTTGTAATTATGATTTACTGTACTGGTTAGTCTGATAGCTTGTTGTAATAGAAGGGTCTGTATTTGGGTTTAATTACGATCTTACCACTGTGTTTTAATATTGTAGGGTACTGTGGTAGTAAATGTTTGTGCTGACGGCGTTAAAGTTGACGGTGGGATTGGCAAAGTGTAGAAATAAATAATTTTTGTAATAATTTTACAATAATCATTATTTACTGCCTTTCAATATTATGTAAGAATAATAAAAAATAAAAAAAATTAATGTGAAAGTAAAAGTTACTGGTTACTATCATTGGCGATGCTAAAATTGCTGATATCAAATAGTACTATAGAATTGAATTTTAAATAAAATAATATAAGTTGTGAAGGGTACATCATGCATGTAAGAATATATATGATTTAAATATAGTTTTCACTAACAAGGATTCATAGTCAGTCCCATCAAAGATACAAAACCGGTTTGGTAACAGTTTTGTCATAAACTTGGTGGCTACAAAATGCTCCAATTTAATTCTGCACAAATAAATAAATAAATAAAGGGAAATTTACATATAACCCCCTAACTTTTCTTGAATTTATAAAAAAAACCCTAATTTTTGAGAAACTCCAAAAAAAAAATTCCTACGTACGAGATTTTCTTTTCAATTACCCCCTATAGAGATATTTCATGGTATTGCAATTTTTTTGGACCAAAATATTCCTCTATTTTTCATCTTTAAAATTATAAAACATATTTTTGTATTATTTTATTAATTTATTAATTTAAAATAACTATAAATATTTTTTAAAATATACTAATTTAAAAAAGTATATGTTATATATATAATTTTAATCTTTTATTTATTATATATTTTATCATAGAAAATTAAAATTAAATAAAAATATGATATAAAATATTTTTGAAAATATCTTGACAAATTAATATTATACTAGTATTTAATTTTAATGTTCAATAATTATTTCAAGGACGAATCCTGACGATGAAAATGAAGATATTTGTGCACTACACTGACGTTCGTTAGTCGCCTTCTTATTTTGAATGTTCCCTTTGAAACTCACCTTTTTATTTTTCAAAATATAAACACCATTTATTTATAGTTTATTTATCATAAACTTGATTTTGTATAATTATTGAAGCATTCTAAGAATTGAAAGGAGATTTGCATTTGTATTGGTGTGAGAATGGAGATGAAAATGAAGATATTTGTGTGCAATGATAGAGATGATGAGGAAGCATAAATGACTGTCTCCCCCTTTCTCTTTACCATGGGGCCTTGTCTCTGTGCTCAGTGACCCTACGACCCCATTTTTAATTAATAATACTATTTTGATTTTTGAAACATCTCCATTTCTTACTACTACTGGAAATGTCCTTGAGAATATATGATGCAAAGTCTTGCGTAGTGTTTGTTATATAAAGAATAATTGTGAAGTCTTCATACAAAAATAATATTGTCACTTATATTATATTGTTCGGCATGATAAGTTTTTCGATTCGAATGGATATGGTTCGGATACGGCTGATTTCATTGACACAACATACATAAAAACATCCAATGTTTTCACTATTTAAAACATCTAGTTTTTTATTTACAAGTTATTAAAATAATGTTAAATAATGTATATATATATATATATCGTATAGTATCCTAAATTTTTTTTAAAGTATTGTATCGGCATATCTGAATCTATGCCTCGTATTTGTATTGGTGCCCCCATAATTTATACATGTGATAATTGATAATTATTACATAATATATAATTTGGTATAAGCTACATAAAATGAGATAGTGAATTAGTAAAAAATATAACTTAATACAAACATATGAAATGACTGATGAATTATATTTATATTTATATTTAAAAACAACAATAAATGGAGTCAGAAGGGATTGGTGAAAATGGAGATGATGAGAGAGGTAGGCAAGAAATGAGAGAAAGGAGAAGCATGGATGAAAATGAACATATCTGACAGTTGTGTGCATTGCATATGGTGAGAATGCACGAGACATTGAGAATTGAGGAGAGAGGGCCTCAATTTCCATGAGCAGATCAAATTGAAATCGAAATCGAATTGAATTCACTGTCCATCTGTTCGAGTACTGTGCCAAATCATATCTATCTAGTGATCCAATTCCAGTGCTATCCTCATATGCTCACACCCATTCATTACTGTTCTTACTCCTATTTTGCAATTATACCCCCCCTTCCATCACAGTTGTTTGTGTCTGCTTTCAAATTGTTTTTTTATAAATCAATGCAGCCTCCAAGATTTTCACCTATAAATAGTTAATAATTCAATGTATTATTCTATACAAAAATAATATTTCTTTTGGCACCTTCGAGATTCTTCCTATTATTATTTGAATTCGAATCATTATTTTGTATTATGCATGGCCCCTCCAGGCATTTAAATGTTCATACAAGATTCTTTCTATACAGATCTATATCTTATAGAATAAATAAATATATATTTGTTTCTGATTTCATTATACTTTTTATATAAAGATACATTTATCAGTAATCAATAATTGTTTGCAGTATTATTTCTTTTTATATGCAAACAGTGTACCCTTTTGTGTTAGGTGAGATTTTGCACTATGAATACATCTTTCTTGAGTTTTAATATGACATTTTATAAGTATCAATATGTTTGTGTATTACTGTAGATATATAATAAAAGTTTGATGGGAAAAAGTAAAATATAATCTCTAGAATGATGGAAATTGCAATAATCCAAGAAAGTGTGAAATAGAAAAGTATTCCATTCTCGTACCAAATTAATAAAATAAAAAAGATAGAATAAAGTAATTGGGCTGGCTTGCCCAATGCCCATACATAGTTTTATGCGCAGCCCAGAATCCCATGAATAAAATAAAGAACAAAAAATCTAGCCATCCCATCATCAGAGCTTAAAAGAATACAATAATGCCATTGAATAGATTTATCTTTTATGATGTGTTTCCTGATCCAAATCCACGGCTGAGACTTGTCACCTACGATGCAGCAATGCTTTGAGATTCGTAATGCCGACGCGTGGCCGGGGCACCGGCCGCCTGCCGGAATTCCGTACCAACTTTCTCTACATCTTTCATATACATCTCCTCATTTTACCCCTTTATAATTAGTGTACTTTTTTTTGATGTATGTACTTTTTTTTTATCAAATGTAAAATAGTGATTGAGTAAATGGTTAGATATAGATATATGTCCTAAATTACATTAATTTTGATTGTGTTGTACTGATCGTGGTGACGCTGGTGATATAAAAAAAAAATCTTTTAACGTTCCAAAATAAAATGAATTACACGATGAGAAGATAATTTATAATTTAGTTATTTGTTTAAGGAACTTTTAGTTTGTGGATTTAAACGATTTATTAATACCAATTAAGAGATAATGGAACTGTGAGAAATGTATATGAAATTTCAAGAATTATGGAATTTTTTTGACAAGTAGAGTTTTTTTTATGGAATTAACAAAAATAACATTGATGTAGATAAATTTATAAGTATATTATTTTCGCCCATTTATTTAGCTATAATGTTGAATTTTCTTAAACATGCATAAAAACAATAAATAAATAATTGTTCAACATCGTTGTCTGACGATTAGTACGTTCAATTTTTCCGAAATTATCGAATTTTTTTCATACAGTGTATATTTTTCCGAAAATATCATAAATATTTCACATAATTTTTTTTCATACAGTGTGGCAAAAATTATTTTTTCGTATTGTTATTCTCACTCAACAAAAAAAATTATATAGTGAAATATAAACCACATTTTTAAAAAGCGCCAATAAAAATAAATCAAGTGTATATTCTTGTTTGTTTTATTGTGTAAGCAAATTTAGTGAATGGTAGAGTTATGATCTTCGGATATTCTATGAGGCACTTTTATTTTTTATACAGATAAAATGTGCTCTTTATATATATATATAAAGATGAGTGCAAATCTTGAAAATTACCAAATTATATGGAGAAAACTGTTAATTTCATAATTTACGCAACTGAAGATTAACTAAACGTCTAACGATGGTGTTAAGTTTTGTTTTTTTTAATTTTAGCCATATAAATTTGTAAAAATGTAACTTTATCGTCAAATAAATTGCAAATAGATGGTTAGAAACAATATATATATAAATATATTTACATCAACATTATTTTGCTAATTTCATAAAATGAAGTCATATGTCCAAAAGTCCGTAATTATGTGAAGTCATAACAATAGTTGTGCCAATTTGTGAATTGTAACGAATCAATAAAAGAAAAGGTAATAAAGGGTGTGGCGTGTGCAATGCCACGAAAGAGAAGCTCGTGGACAGATAAAAAAAATACATTAAACAAGTAAATTATATTAAATTAATTGAAAGGATCTTTTAGCATTTATGTCTATGTCAAGTGGGCTGCTCAATGTTCCCTTTGTTCTTGATTCACCACTTGTCAAGACGTTATTGGCTGCACTTGGACACGTTTCGGCACACAAATGGCTTATTATGGATAATAACGGATATAGGATTAGCATTGTTAATTAATTAACATTGTTAATAATTCAAATCCTGCTTTGTATATTTGCAAATTAGTCCCTTGAAGACCTCTTTCTATACTTAGCCATACAAAACAAGCTAAGCTTTTCTTTCAAAAATAAAATGATTGCTTATTGCACATTGTGCCTCACACTTTTGACGAAATATATAGTCAAATGTAATAAATATAGTATGCATGTGAATGTCTTTTCATGGTTAATGTTATTGTTAAGTTTAAAAGTTATGTGCATTTGTATAATTATGTATGGATGTATAGATATAAAAAATTGGACAAATATGAATATGAAAAATTAGATAAATATGAACATAAAATTATATTGGATCAATGAGTGTCATGTTATCACTATTTTTTTTGAAAGTAGAAGCTTTGTTTTTTTTAATATATTAAAGCAAGTTTAATACATTATTTTTTAATTTTATGAGTGCTATGTAAAAAAACCTAGTTAGAGAGTAGAGGTAGAGATGATGGGTGTGATTAGAAATTCGCTAATTAAAAAGTAATAATAATAAAGAGCTTTTTTCCTAGTAGTGTTGCGACCATAAAGTGACTTCGAAGATGATTTTGGCGATTGTTATCTCCGGTGTGGACCTTTTGTTGTTGAAAATTCTCTCGTTTCGTTGTTTCCAAATGCTCCAAATCGTTGCAAGGACGAATCTTCGGGGCTTATGTTTTTTCGATTGTGTGATCACTATAAGCATCATCATTTGTAGTAAAATTTTGATCAAATAAAAAAATTCCTCTATTTATCTTCTCATTGTGTTACTTCATCTTCAATTTACAACGGTCAAAAGCTTATCTTGTTCTTTTAAAACATCAATTTAAGGAAGGTGATTTATGTAATTCATTTTGGTTAGGGATGTACATGAAGCGAATTGGACGATTTTTGATAGAAATTATAATCCAATCCAACTATGATGTTTTTTTTATTTTTGGGAGCTTCTATGATCATAGACCCAATTTGCAAAAAAGACATTTTCGGTATATGAATATTTAACAAAAATTGAAAATTGAATGTCTCCATTTAATTCATGATTGGGCTCTCCATTAATTATGTCTTCCAATTTAACCTCCTCTCTATATAGCATGTATCAAAATTAAATGCTAATTCAATTATCATGTTTTTTTGGATTATACTAAAAAACTCTATACAGCATGTAGCAAAATTAGATGCTAATTTAGTTATCAATTTATTTTGGTCTATACTAGAAAACTTACACTACAACACTGGGCATGTTTGGTTGATCGTATTAAAAATTACATCAAGTAAATTAACTTATCGCAAGTCGACTTCCCGAAAATGCACTTCAAATTCAAATGTTTGGATTCACGAAAGTGAAACGACTGGATTTATAATTTTTATGTTTGTGTTGATGTAATTGAATTATGAAATTTCTAGATTTATATGTATTAAAATTTGAAAATAAATTTAGGGAAATTTTTATAAGAAGACACAATATGTTTTAGATTTACTACAATAGACCAAATTTTTTGAAAATTTGAGATATGACACAAGGTCGAGAGATGTAGAAATTGGTTTTTTTCCTTGATATATAAACCCATATTGAATTCATAAATATGTATGTCTAAAATCTATATTATTTAAAAATATTTAAAAATAATATAAAAAAATAATATTTAATATAATTTTAGTTATTTTGAGATTATGGTGATTGATTAGATTATTATATTAACACAATGAAAATATAGGGCATGTTTGATTTGTGGGATTCCGAGGGATTCTGATGTATATGTATTTCGAAATCCTGGATAAGTCTAAAATCCAGTGTTTGTTTTTAAGGTGTATTGTATTTCATGTCTACAATACAGGGATATTGGTTTACAGATTTTTTTTTGAAAAATGTTGCTCCTCCCCCACTTGTCCCCTAGCACTCTTGATGTGCTGGCATAGTGTTAAGCCGTAACACTGTGTTAAGCCGTAACGCGGATTTGATAAAAATTTCATACTTATGGGTTAACACGTGTTAATTCTTGAATTAACAGATTTTCATTAAGGAAAATTGGTAGATGTTATGGTCGATAAAATGTGTAAATATCACTCAACTATGTGTAAATATCACTCAAAAATTCTCCTGTTAACATGTGTAAACAACATGTGTAAATATCACTCAACTATTAATCCGTAATTAACATGTATTAAGTGTAAATCGACAGTAATTAATCAAATGTTAATGTATATATAACAGTAATTAACAACAATATCACTCAAACAGTTTTTTATTAACAATAAATAACAACAAAATTCACAACAGTAAACAATATCACTTAAAAAATCACACTTTAATTAACACTTAATACACAATTACAATCTAATTAACAAATACCAATTAACACAAGTAAACTTAAAGAATTACATTTCAATTAACACTTAATACACAAATTACATTTCAATTAACATCTACCAATTAACAACAGTAAACTCCAAAAAGTTACATTCCAAAATTACATCTACCAATTAACAGTCCTGAAAAATTCCTGAAAATTAAAAAAAAGCCCTTGAAAATTACAAAAAATTCCCTGAAAATCACAGAAAAACCCCTGAAAAATTACAGAAAGCCCCTAAAAATAGAAATTAACAGCAGTTAACATAAATTAGCAGGAAATAGCAGGAATTATCAGTAATTACCAAGAATTTACAGGAATTAACTGGAATTACCCCAGAAATTTACTGGAATTACCAGGAATTACCAGGGATTTACCAAAAAAACAGGAATTATCAGAAAAAACTCGAATTTAAGCAAAAAAGTAACCAAAAAGTCGAATCTAAGCAAGAAATTAACAAAAAAAACTCGAATCTAAGCAAGAATTAACAAAAAAAACTCGAATCTAAGCAAGAAAATAACAAAAAAACGCAAATCTAAGCAATAATTAACAAAACAACTTGAATTTAAGCAAGGAAATAACAACAAACCTCGAATCTAAGCAAGAAAATACTAAAAAAACTTGAATCTTAGCAAGAAATCAACAAAAAAACCCGAATCTAAGCAAGAAAACGAACAAAAAACGAATTTCGTAACCTCTTCTTCTTCAAAAATCTTGCAAAACAAGAAGATTAGGGTTTAGGGTTGCCGGCGGCTGTGGAGAGAGAGAGAGAGAGAGAGAGAGAGAGAGAGAGAGACGGCGGCGGCTGGGGAATGAGAGGAGAGAGAGAAAAATAGGGTTTGTAATTTTATATATATGGGTCGGATCTAGCAATTAACACGCAAGCCCGTTAAGCCCAAAGTCCGATTTGCCATATAGGGGAAGAAAAAATGGTGCTATCAATTAACACATCAAAATGATGACACATCAAGACATGTGGGGGACAAAAGAGGGGTATGTACACATCATCACTCTTTTTTCTGTATTCCATGCTTGCTCCCTGTATTTCATTCTTGGCGCTGAACATTTTAACCCACCCGCCATTTCACGCTTCTTCTTCTTCTTCTTCTTCTTCTTCTTCTTCTTCTTCTTCTTCTTCTTCTCTCTTCTCACTTTGGAGCAGATCCACATCTCGCCAATTTATTTTCCTTCACGTTGGCTTCAACTCTCTCAAGCATTTCATCATTTGCTCTTGTTCTCTAGGTAATTTTTTATTTTTATTTCTCCTCATCTTTGCTTCAACTCTCTCACGTTGGCTGCAAGTTATTTTTCTTCCTCTTGCTCTTGAATGGTCTAATTAGTTAAGACTTCAATCTTTCTAATAGTTATATCACTGATAAGACATTAATCATACACATTTTATGCCCTATACATAAGTGATATTTCACCATAATATGCATTAATTGTCTCCTTTATATATAATAATCACAATTTGAATGTTGATACTACTAATTAAATGAATATGTGATTTTAGGTGCAATTTGGATCAAGCATAACATGAAGAATAAAAGGAAATGAAGAGATGACCAAGATTCGGATTGCTGACCACTGCTTTGTATTTCGGCCATAACTTTAGTTGTGGGCCTTAGATTAATTAATGCAGTATCTTGTTGGAAAGAAGACACAAAGGCCCAACTTTCAATTATTTTCACCAGAGTCCAATTAAGACCAGACGAAGGGTCAAATAGAGCATCTTCCAGAGTCTTCTATCATGCAATGGGCATGCCTCTCATGCCTTGGGCATGTGTACTTCACAAGGACTTCACACACTCCTCATGATCACTTTTTAGGCTATATAACCTGGTGCAAGGGCACCCTCTCTTGGTTCCCCTTTTTACCTAGCAATTCTCCACCATTTTTAGTTTAGAATTTTAGTTATCATGTTTTTAGCGTAAGCCTCTTTAAGGCATATTTAGTGTTTGTGTTGTTGTGTTGTAGCTTTTGAGACTTTTTATAATGAATTATATTTGATTGTTGTTATTCTTTTCGTATTTTGAACTTATTATTGTCATGCTCAGTGATTCTTGTAAGTTTAATTAGGCCAATTTCTATGCTCAATAGCAATTTACAAGGGCCACAAATCTTAAATGGCTGCTTTGCTGAATAGCTTCCATTAAGGGTTTGAATAATTTCTAGTGCAAATTTCTTTTTAACGGACTCAATAATCTCCGAACAAGCTCATTGTTTGGTAGGTTGTGATTTGTCTAAGTAATCATTGATTTCTTTATTTTTGGTTATGATATTCAAATATGTTAGTGTTTTGATTTACGAGCTGATCTAAGTTGAAACACTTTCTTTTCGTTTAAGTTATTTATCGGTTAGATCTCATCTAACTGCACTTTGATCTTAATATCATTTTATTATTGAAGTCAAGGATAGAGTTACACGCAACACACTACACGAAACTGTGCCTTATCCCTCACTGAATCCAAACCTCATTTTTACGTTACGTTTTCTTGTTTTGTTAAAATCAACCAACCAACAAACACCCCCCCCCCCCCCCCAATTGTGTGTCTCTTTCTAGTTTTTGTGTTTGGTTTCGTTTCTTTCTTTTAGTTTTGAGTCTTTTCTTTTCTTTCCTTCTTTTATTTCTTTTCGTTTATTTTAATCTAATCTAGTCTACGCAGCTCTCTGTGGTTCGATCCCTACTTCCACTTTCTAAAATTTTAAGTTTAGGGTTATAAATTTCTTTTGGTAAACCTTTTAACGACTGTAAAATAAGTGGTTATCAAAATGGCGCCGCTGCCGGGGAGCTGGTAACGGTATTAGTTTAGATTAATATTCACACTTTTCTTGTGTTGTACTTTTGTCTTCATTTGTGTAAGAGTCAACCAAATTTGTAAAACTTTTTGTTAGTTTTTACCTTTTTCACTTTTTGTCAGTCACATTTTATTTACCTTTGTAACTTTTTCACTTTTTGTCGGAGTCACATTTTATTTACCTTTATAACTTTTTCACTTTTTGTCAGAGTCACATACTATTTATTTTCTTTTGAGTCTGCATATTGCATTTACTAACTCTCGTTTGTAGACTTTGTTCTGTTTATGAGAGTAACTCGGAGTGCCAAAATTCCACTTACACCGCTGGATCTAGAGATTGAAAGAACACGCCGGGAGCAAAGAAGAGCAATTCCGGTGACACTGGAGTTAGGCGAGAGGTCTGGAAAGGTGGAGTACACGGACAACGAAGGCGAGTATCCTACCCCGCCATCTTCTCCTCACGCTACAACAGGTAACATTTTAAGAATGGCAAATAATGATGATAGAACCCTTAGGGACTTGTCTACCTTTGATTTTGCTACCAACCAGTACGGTATTGTCTTACCACCAGTCCCAAACTTTAAAATTCATACGGGTCTCCTTCAATTGTTGCCTACCTTTAATGGGAGTGTGGGAGAGGATCCACACTCTCATATGAGGGAGTTTAATCACATCACCGCCACTCTCATGCCGGCGGAGATTGTGGATGAAGGCCCGTATAAATTGCGATTGTTTTCATATAGTCTTAGAGGCCTAGCAAAAGACTGGTACTATCATTTAGCTCCATTTCCAACAACTTGGGTAGAACTTCAAAAATTGTTTCTGGATAAATATTTTCCTGTCTCTCTCACTGCTTCTATTAGGAAACAAATATGTAGTATTCAACAAGAAGTAGGGGAAACCCTATATGAGTATTATGATCGTTTTCAAAAATTATGTGCAAAGTGTCCCAATCATCAAGTGCCAGAAAATCTTTTAATTCAACACTTGTATGACGGGATGCTTCAAGAAACTAGGGATAATGTAGATTCTGCTAGTGGGGGTGCATTCATAGATAAAACTGTTAGGCAAGCACGTACCCTGATTGAAACCATGGCCAAAAATGCCCAATCTAGTAGAACCAGATCCAGAATTAGGGGAGTTAGTGAAGTGAGAGATTGTGATTTAGAGAAACGAGTGAGTGGAATAGACGCCAAGTTGGATAGCTTAGCTAATATGATGGCGTCGTTCATGGGAACGAAGGCGGAAGTAAAGTCTTGTGGTATATGCACCCAGACGGGGCACTCGACCGATTCTTGCCCGACACTCGAAGATGAAGAAAAAGTCACAACCACAGCTTGTGGGATCTTCAAACTGAACCATCAGGGAGGCTCAAATGGGGGTCAAAACCGCAACTATGATCCCTACTCTAAAACTTACAACCCTGGATGGCGTGATCACCCAAACTTCAGGTGGCGTGAACCTGGAAATCAGTAACAACCTCCTCAGAACTATAACCAAAATCATTCTTCTCCTCCTCCTCCTCCTCCTTCTCAAATGGACCCAAATCTGAAGAATCTTTCTGACATTGTGTCCTCCTTGGCCGCTTCAACTAGTTCTTTTCAGAAAGATACAAAAAGTGCGCTGACACATCTCAGCACTCAAATTGCTCAAATATCCTCTGAGGTAAACCAGTTGAAAACTCAAGGGTCCTCTCAACTTCCTTCTCAACCTCTGAACCCTCGAGAGCATTCATGTGCCATCACCTTACGAAACGGAAAAGAAGTCGAAGGGAGCCATTCGAACAAGGATGATGAAGGAGAAGTCGAAGTAATTAAGGTGGATTCGGAGAAAGTGAAGGAGAAACCCAAGGAAGCTACACCTTATAAACCTAGAGTTCCTTTTCCTAGCCGCCTAGTGGTTAACACGAAAAAGGATGAAGCAGAAAGAGATATCTTAGAGGTTCTGAAGAAGGTGGAAGTGAATATTCCGTTACTCGAGGCCATTCGCCAAGTCCCTCGTTATGCGAAATTTTTGAAGGACTTGTGCACGAATAAGAGAAAATTAAATGGCCATGAGAGGGTGACAATGAGCGAGAATGTCTCTGCGGTTCTCCGTAAGAAGCTTCCAGTGAAGCAAAAGGATCCTGGCATGTTTGCCATTCCTTGTAGCATTGGGCACCATGAGTTTGCTCGATGCATGCTTGATCTTGGGGCATCTATCAATGTCATGCCCTTCTCTATCTATTCCTCCCTCGGTTTAGGACCTTTGAAAAAGACCGGGGTGATTATCCAACTGGCAGATCGTTCCACTTCTGTGCCAGAAGGAGTTATAGAGGATGTCCTTGTTAAGGTCAATGGTCTAGTCTTCCCTGCAGATTTCTATATCCTGCAAATGGATGAGTCCGAGAATTCTCCATGCTCGACTCCAATCCTTCTTGGAAGACCCTTCCTTAAAACTGCCCGAACCAAAATTGACGTGCATAATGGCACTCTTTCAATGGAATTTGATGGAGAGCGTATCTCCTTCAATATCTTTGATGCCATCAAGCACCCTTCTGATGAGCATGTCTCCGCTATTTGCACCATCGATCCTGTTGACGAGTGTGTCGACAACTTCTTCTCTTTTGAGTTCATAGAGCTACTGGAGACCATTCTTGATCTATCTCCAGATGAGCAGAATCTCTTACAGAGTCTATCTGCACTCGCCATTGGTGAGGCATCTTCTTCTTCTCCTCTCTCGATAGACCTGAAACCTTCTCATGAGCCCACCAAACCATCCATTGTGAATCCTCCATCTCTTGATCTAAAACCTCTACCTACTCATCTCAAGTATGCATACTTGGATAAAGGAGAAACACTTCCCGTAATCATCTCTAGTCGCCTCACTACTACTCAGGAAGATAAATTGGTTGATTTATTGAGGGACCACAAAACTGCTATTGGATGGACTCTGGCTGATATAAACGGAATCAGCCCCTCTATGTGTATGCATCGTATATTGTTGGAGGATGGTTCAAAACCGTCTCGAGAGCCTCAACGCCGGCTCAATCCTCCAATGATGGAAGTGGTTAAAAAGGAAATAATCAAATTGCTTGATGCGGGGATTATATACCCTATTACCGATTCAAAATGGGTATCTCCTATCCACGTGGTTCCTAAGAAAACTGGTATTACGATAGTTGAGAATCAGGATGGTGAAAAAGTTCCCATGAGAGCACAAAACGGATGTCGAGTATGCATTGACTATCGCAAGCTGAATACTGCCACCAGAAAAGACCATTTCCCTCTTCCCTTCATTGACCAGATGCTAGAGCGCCTTGCTGGGCGCCAGCATTATTGCTTTCTAGATGGTTTCTCTGGTTACTATCAAATAGCCATCTCACCAGAGGACCAAGAGAAAACCACCTTCACGTGCCCTTTCGGCACATTTGCATACAGACGCATGCCTTTTGGATTGTGCAATGCACCTGGCACTTTTCAGAGATGTATGATGTCCATCTTCTCTGACTACGTTACCCGAATTATTGAGGTTTTCATGTATGATTTCACTGTTTACGGTGATTCATTTGATGAATGTTTGGGAAACCTTAAACTGATTCTTCAAAGGTGCGTAGAGACCAATCTGGTCCTGAATTACGAGAAATGCCATTTCATGGTAGATCAGGGCATAGTCTTAGGCCATGTGGTTTCATCTCATGGTCTCGAGGTGGATAAAGCGAAGATCGACGTCATTAGATCCCTTCCACATCCAACCAATGTGAAGGATATTCGATCATTTCTCGGTCATGCCGGCTTCTATAGACGTTTCATCAAAGACTTCTCCAAAATCGCTCAACCTCTCTGTTTTCTTCTCCAAAAAGAGGCTTCTTTTGAGTTTGATGAGAAGTGCAAAACGGCATTCGACCTTCTCAAGGAGAAATTGTGTTCTGCCCCAATCATTAAAGCTCCAGATTGGAATATGCCTTTCGAAATCATGTGTGATGCAAGTGATAAGGCAGTTGGAGCCGTTCTTGGGCAAAGAAATGGACGAGAACCCCATGTTCTGTCCTATGCTTCTCGGACCTTAGATGATGCTCAGTGCAACTATACCACCACAGAGAAAGAGCTTCTAGCCATTGTTTTTGCACTTGAGAAGTTTCGGTCCTACCTCTTAGGGGCCAAGGTGATCATCTACTATGACCATGCCGCATTGAGGCATCTTTTCAAGAAGAAGGAATCCAAGCCGAGACTTATTCGATGGATTTTGTTGCTCCAGGAGTTCGATCTGGAGATTCGAGATAAACCAGGATCAGAGAATCTAGTTGCCGATCACCTTAGCCGCCTTCCTACGAGCATTAAAGAGGGTACTCCGATCTTGGAATTCTTTCCGGAAGAGTATCTTTATGCTGTGCACAGTTACACACCATGTGCCGCAGAAATCCAGAGTCTCGACTCTGGAAAGATCTTCAAGGTAAACGAGCATCGACTCAAGCGCTTTCATGAGAGTTTCGACGCGAGTTGGATTGACATTCACGAGCTTGGAGAGCCACCGTCCACTTCTTGATGGGATGGATTCGTCGGGCCAATGACGTTAAAGGAGGCGCTACTGGGAGGCAGCCCTGCGAATAAAGGTTGTATTTTTCTTTGTTTCTTTTACTTTATTGCATTTGCATAGCTACTTCACTCGGGGACGAGCAAAACTTTAAGTGTGGGGTAGCGTCTTAGTTACACGTTAGGTAGAAAACACCCAATATAAAAAATAAAAAATAAAAAGGCCCAAATTAAAATCGAAATCATGAGTGAAAAATTATACTTTGTGTTGGAAAAGTGATATAACATGTTTAGATTCAAAGGGATCGTGTGGACCAGTCAAGAAGAATAGAGGTCGTGGGTGTAGGGATCATTTGTCACTGGTAAACTCGATTTTTAGTTGAGCGCCAGCATAAAATTTTAGAAAGATGTGAGGACTTACCATTGGACCGTGACCCGGAGCTCAAGTTTGTCTATACTATAATATCCATAACACACCACTATATAATCTCGTATAATATCCAAATCTATTAGTTTCCGAAGTCTCTTTGTTGCTTGGTTTCGGAGAAGGAGGGTTAGGCATTATTTAAGTAGAAAGGGTACGAGGAGTATAAGGGTAAGTGTGTCAAAGGAGTTTCGAGTTAGAAGATAGGTCATGGACAATATTTTATTCTCTCGGGTAAACTCTATTTTCCACATATAGGCAATTTAGGACATTATTATCATCAGATTCATGAGTCAAAAAAAAAAAAAAAATTTACACAAAAAAGAAAAAGAAAAAGAAAAAGAAAAAGAAGAATAATAAAAGGACTCAAATCTGTTTTATTAGCCCCTTGTATTTAGTCTAAACCCTAGTTTACCCGATGAGCTGTGAGAAAGAGTTAGTTCCAGTCATACATCTTAGGCCAGTAGTTAGGTTGAAACAAATTAGGCCAAATGACTGAAGGTGCTAGGAGATATGCACAATAAGAGGTTCATTATTACAAGCAGTTAGTGGTATAGGCGGACATTATTTCAGAAGTAGAGGTACGAGTGTAGAAAACCAAGTAACAACGTGACTGAAAGTAGCGAAATAGACAAGGAATAGTATAATCCACTATATCTCTAATATTATCCACTATAAATATACCATCATATATCAATATAACCTCCATTATAATAAAATCCACCGTATTCCACCAGACATGACTTGAGAATTCCCCTCACACCATGGTAGGAAATCATTATACATCTCAGAGATTGCGAGACACTCTATATATTCCACATTCATATTCCACTTTATAACTGAGAGTGAGTGCGAGTTTCACCAAAGTACATGGAATCTTACACACGGGACCAAAAATCATTATGGCTGATACATTAGTGAAGCTTGATTCTGGAACATGGGACCCACTTTACCAACGCAAATATACTTGTTGCTCGAGGACGATCAAATGTTTAAGTGTGGGGTGATTTGATAAGACATTAATTATACACATTTTATGCCCTATACATAAGTGATATTTCACCATAATATGCATTAATTGTCTCCTTTATATATAATAATCACAATTTGAATGTTGATACTACTAATTCAATGAATATGTGATTTTAGGTGCAATTTGGATCAAGCATAACATGAAGAATAAAAGAAAATGAAGAGATGACCAAGATTCGGATTGCTGACCACTGCTTTGTATTTCGGCCATAACTTTAGTTGTGGGCCTTAGATTAATTAATGCAGTAGCTTGTTGGAAAGAAGACACAAAGGCCCAACTTTCAATTATTTTCACCAGAGTCCAATTCGGACCAGAAGAAGGGTCAAGTAGAGCATCTTCCAGAGTCTTCTATCATGCAATGGGCATGCCTCTCATGTCTTGGGCATGTGTACTTCACAAGGACTTCACACACTCCTCATGATCACTTTTTAGGCTATATAACCTGGTGCAAGGGCACCCTCTCTTGGTTCCCCTTTTTACCTAGCAATTCTCCACTATTTTTAGTTTAGAATTTTAGTTATCATGTTTTTAGCGTAAGCCTCTTTAAGGCATAGTTAGTGTTTGTGTTGTTGTGTTGTAGCTTTTGAGACTTTTTATAATGAATTATATTTGATTGTTGTTATTCTTTTCGTATTTTGAACTTATTATTGTCATGCTCAGTGATTCTTGTAAGTTTAATTAGGCCAATTTCTATGCTCAATAGCAATTTACAAGGGCCACAAATCTTTAAATGGCTGCTTTGCTGAATAGCTTCCACTAAGGGTTTGAATAATTTCTAGTGCAAATTTCTTTTTAACGGACTCAATAATCTCCGAACAAGCTCATTGTTTGGTAGGTTGTGATTTGTCTAAGTAATCATTGATTTCTTTATTTTTGGTTATGATATTCAAATAGGTTAGTGTTTTGATTTACGAGCTGATCTAAGTTGAAACACTTTCTTTTCGTTTAAGTTATTTATCGGTTAGATCTCATCTAACTGCACTTTGATCTTAATATCATTTTATTATTGAAGTCAAGGATAGAGTTACACGCAACACACTACACGAAACTGTGCCTTATCCCTCACTGAATCCAAACCTCGTTTTTACGTTACGTTTTCTTGTTTTGTTAAAATCAACCAACCAACAAACACCCCCCCAATTGTGTCTCTTTCTAGTTTTTGTGTTTGGTTTCGTTTATGTTCTTTTCGTTTCTTTCTTTTAGTTTTGAGTCTTTTCTTTTCTTTCCTTCTTTTATTTCTTTTCGTTTATTTTAATCTAATCTAGTCTACGCAGCTCTCTGTGGTTCGATCCCTACTTCCACTTTCTAAAATTTTAAGTTTAGGGTTATAAATTTCTTTTGGTAAACCTTTTAACGACTGTAAAATAAGTGGTTATCAATCACATCCATTTTTATGAGTTTTTCTTGGCAGAAAATGGTTTCAAGGTGGTGGTTTAGGTGTTCAATGAAATGCATACTTAAAATATAGTGTAGTTTTAATATGATTTCATTCAATTACTGATGATGTAGGTATATTTTTGCAATTAGAGCATAATATAAAGAATCCTCTTGTTGATATAAGGTTGTAGTTTAGGTGTTCGATGAAATGTATTCTTAAAAGAGAGTGCAATTTTAATATGATTCCATTCAATTACTTTGTTGATATAAGATTGTAGTTTATGTCTAATTAGTAATTAAGTTTTAAGTTTTTCTCCTAATTTTGGCTCCACTGTTGTAAATGCTCACTGATATAATTAATCTTTTCTTAATGGCATTGTAATTAAGTTTTTCACCTTGTAAATGTTCACTAGATGGAATAATTAATGTAATATATATGATTGAATGACATAATAATTAATGTAACATTTTGTGTAAATTTTAGTTCACACAAATTTCACGACGATCATACTGATGTATCTTGGCAAGAAAGGATTCAAAAGTGTTACAATCGCCGCGGCTGCTAAACACGTCAACGAGAAAGTTCACACAAATTTCACGACGATCAATGTCCAAAATCATATTAGAACCATAAGTGGTGTTGGCGGAATGGGCGGTATGAATGGGGCAAGTGGTATTGACGGAATGGACAATGTGGGTGATGGTAGATTTTTCTAGACGGCGGCACTTACAATATAAGAATATATTTTGTGTTTTGATAATGTTTAAAATTATTAAATGGTAATGTCAATAGTATTTTGTGAATGATTTAATATTAGTTTATGGTAAAGTTTAGTAAACATATTTGTGTTGTTATGTATATTTTCTATCGACGATATTTTGTGAATGATTTAATATTTTCATCTGACAAATAACTAGAATCAAAATTTTAAATCATGAATTTTCATCAAATAATCAAACAAGAATTCTTTTGTATACATGATCTAGAAATACAACAAATCAAACAACTAACATGGATCTTCAAATACATGGATAATCATATACATGTATTTACTATATCCATGTATTCCAAAATTCCTCAAATCAAACATGCCCATAATTTATACTTATACTACAATGTAATAATTTCTTGTAGTATTTTCGAGTTGTGTCTATTTGTTTATTTAGATTATTGTGAGTAGTGTTTATTTATTTATTCAGATTATTGAGCTTGATTAATTTTTTAAATTAACACAATGAAAATATAATCCATATTTGAGGGGAGATTGTGTTGTGATGTATCTCCACTTCATGTAAATTTGAGGGAATCTTGATTTGCAGGAAAAGTGAGAGACAATGTAAGTCGACTTGCGGTAGTTTGACAAATTACATCAAACCAAACAACAAAAAATAGACTAATGCAGTAGGTCGACTTACTAACAATCTTGAGTTACTGCAAAACAAACATGCCCTTACTTTTTTTTTCTCCCTCTCAGACTGACTTACGACTACAAGGTTGCTCCCTCTTACTCAGGGCATGATTTAAATCATTGAGAGTATGGAGTGTGCTTGCATGAAATTGAGTTGTGATTACCTTGTAGCCATATTTTGAGAATGTTAATTGAGAGGGGTGTAAATGTAATTCCCGAGTGTTGTGTGGGGAAAAGATGGACCAAGGACCCGAAGACTTGTTTACCGTCACAAAGACCTTCATTAGTTCAATGGTTCGAGTTAGCCCAAGGTGAAACAAATTATCCATTGTTGGACGTTTCTAATCCGAAAGTACCAAAAGTAATGGTAGGTAGAGGTGTGCCAAAAAAAAGAATTAAAACCTTTCTAGAGGTGAGCAAGACGGGCAAGATTAGATCTGGAGACTATCGAGAATTCTGGCATAACATACAAACATAGTTCGGTTCGTTCGATATTTGTTCGAAAACTTAAAAAAATTCATATTTAATTTATTTTCTTTATATTTTATTAATAAAAAGTATCAAACTAATTTTTTTTTTTAAAATTAATAAAAAGAATCTGAAATTTTAACTTTTTAATATCAAAAAATAAAATTACATTTATAATCCACACAAAACATAGATCTAAATATAATAAAATCTGAACTAATAAAGAAAATAAATGTATATAAACATATACCTAAAATAATTCTATCATTGAAAAAGACATACAATTATTTCAACTCATTTTTTATATGTATGCTTAACATGAGTTAATTTATAATGATTAATTTGAGTATGAACTCTAATTTATATAAATTAAAAATATAATAATCGAACATTCGAACGAACCAAACGAACACATTCAAGTTCGAGTTCGGTTCGTTAGTTATCGAACAATGTTCGGTTCGGTTCGATAAGAATTCGAACAGTTATCGAACGAACAATTAACGAACGAACTCGAATCAAACTCAAACGAACATCGAACTTCGAACAAAACTCAAAGCCCTATTTGTAGGATAACTCTCTCCAAGACATCTCACCCTACTAATCTCAAGATTATCAACCAGGTTATCTAAAATTTCTCCAAAAATATCTGATCTGGTTATTAATTAGTCTAACACTACAACAAAACATGGTATTAGATACGATCACTTTCGTAATCAATATTATTACTGACTACCAAATAAAGTATTGGATATGACATGTCGTCACTAATAGTCTGTTATGTATTTGAAGTTGTAAATTTATTAATTCTTATGAAGTTGAAAATATATTCATCGATGCACTTGAAGTTGCTAGATTATTTTCATTGACGCATACACAAATTTATTGTGCTTATAAAATCTATACTCGTAGTATTATTCTCATTGAAAAAGCATTAGTATTTAAATTATGAAACATTATTAATGCCAGAAACATGATAATAATATCGTAAGCATAATAATATTAACGTCGGATACATAATACTTCAGAAGAGTACATGTTCCATGTATATGTTATGATGATAAGAGTTTATGTTACATGTTTTGTACCCGTAGTCTAGAATATGTATTTTAAGATTATAATTTTAAATTTAATGAAATTTGTTGTATACACCAGAAGTGTATATTAACGCACCCGTAGTAGCTCATTGAAAATACACACCAGGAAGTTGTGAGCATATTTATATTTATTTTTGCATGTTTATTTTATGTTATTTTATTATTCGCACATTTATTATTAGTACGTTTAGTTTATGTACTTGTATTGTTCGCACATCTATTATCGTTTATATTTGCACCTGTAGTTGCAATCCAGTATTAATGCACACAAAGTTTGAAATTTTATCTTATTGAAACCTGGAGTTTCAATTACGATGTTCAAGTTAAAGAGCACCTAATAAAGTTGATAATGTTATTGAAAGCACCTAAACTTGCAAGAGCACAAAATATGTAATATATTTATCCAATATTAAAGACTTGATATGAATAAATATTGACATAAAATAAATAATTGAAAATATTCTAGAAATGCGCTCATGCAAAAGCAAATAGAAATAAGATAGTTTAAGAAGTATTTGGATTAATATTATCATGTCTTCTTTATTGAAAAACAAATTAGATTGCTGATTGATTTTATTCCATTCCCAGAAGTGAATGTTGCCTCGAAGGCTGAAGTCCAAATTATATCAGACACAAATATTGATCTTGATAACAAAAACACATAATAAATAAAAGTGTTAGTTCTAATTTCCTAGGGTTTGATTATCTCAAAATAATGTCGATACCACTAATCTATTTGTGGGAGTAACATTTATAGAGATAGAAGACGTAACCCACAAAAGGATCAAAAGAAGAATCAAGACGTCGCAAGTCAAGACGGTGAAGAAACGATGGCACGAAAACGCATGATCAAGTGAAGATATCAAGACATCGAAGATTCCGCAAGTTGGGGTATCACATAAATCACTAAAACAACTTATAGGTATCCCTAAACTTGTTTATGAATTATTAAGCTCAAGATTAGTCAAAGAAATATATTCGAAATCCATTAAAATGATGAAATAATAAAACAGATTTCCAGAAGCATGTCGGTTATAACGGACCTCAGGTCAGTTATAACGGACATACATAAATACTGCTAAAAAGAGCATGTCCGTTATAACGGACTACATGTCCGTTGTAACGGACATCCTGTCAGTTATAACGTAACTCAGGTCAGTTATAACGGACTTACATTAACCGTGTTAATAAGAGCATGTCCGTTATAACGGACCTCATGTCAGTTATAACGGAGTATGTCAGTTATAACGGACATAAACTCAGTTATAACGGACTTGTGAACTCACTTCAGAATAACCAATCATCCGTTGTAACGGAATCACCAATCCGTTGTAACGGACATATACTAACCGTTGTAACGGAAGTCTCTCAGTTATAACGGAACCACAGAATAAATCTGAAGTGCAGTCACAGAAAGAGGTCGGTTATAACGGACCTAAACTCAGTTGTAACGGAGTAGGTCAGTTATAACGGACCTAAACTCGGTTATAACGGACTATGGATTTTTCGAATATATTGCCTGTAACGGCTAGTTTGACTTTGAGTTCGTTATAACGGACCTCAGGTCAGTTATAACGGACTATGCAGAAAAAGCATATTAAGGGAAGGGTCTATGTGTTCTATAAATAGAACCCTTCCCTCATTCTCTCATATGATCTCAACCAATATATTTTCCCAATCAAAAGAGAGAATCCTAGCTTTAAATCTTGAGCTTAATCATCTAAACATTCTTAGAGATTATTAGATCCAATTTCGAATCCACTACTAAACAATTCCCAACTTGCGTGACCGATCACGACTAGTTCGTTAGTAGTAAATTGTAATAGGCTAGTTACAAATTGTAAAGCCCGCCATTGATCGATAAATTCGTGTAAATCAATCAAGGCAAACCTTGTAATTGTTTGAGTTAGGTATTCAATCGAAAGCCGAAAAAGCGCAAGGGAACCCCGGAGACGTAGGTACTTGCAATCAATCGAGTCGGTCGATTAAGCAAGTAGCCGGTGAGTTAAAGCTACAAAGCAACCACCTACCGAACTCCGTAAACAAATATCGCGTGTTATTTGTTTCGGTATTGTATTTTTTTTCTAATTTATTTACGCTTCCGCACAAAATTGTAATTGTATCCATTACCGCGAAAATTGGACCGTAGGACTTCATATTCACCCCCTCTAGATCTAAATTAAACAACAATTGGTATCAGAGCAAAATACTAACCGTCTCTTTGTGTAAGTGACAATTTGTATAACGATCATGGCCTTAATCGGTAATAGGACCCAAATTACATACCCCGATAGATTAGATGGAAATAATTGGAATCTTTGGAAGAGATGCATGTTAAATGAATTTACTATCCAAAAATTGAGATCGGTGGTGGAAAAAGGTTTTGAGGTTTACACGATAAATACCTCCGAAACCAACCCCACACGAAAAATATGCCACGGCACCGATCTCAATGTGACCGCCGACACATATGCCCAAAACCTTATTCTAACAAATATCGTCGGGTCACTTTCCATACTTGTGGATGGATGTACCACATCTCATTCTATGTGGCAAGCGCTCCTAGACCGATTTGAAGGAAACGATAGAATGAAGAGAACCAAATTAATGGGACTCGAGCAATCATTTGATCGTTTCCGAATGATCGAGAATGAATCCGTAGATGATATGTACTCACGAATGACTTATATCAAAAACGGATTCATCGCTCTAGGAGAAACACAAACAAATTCTCGAGTTGTAGGTAAACTTATTCGAGCTATGCTGTCAAGTTGGGAAACTCTCCTCGTCACCTTGTAAACCATGATGGCCACCCAAGACATCACCCCGGAAAGTCTCGTAAGTCATCTTCGGAATTTCGAGGCACGCATGAACCAACGAAGCAACAATATGGCCAGCACCTCATATTCCGAAAATCATGCCAACTTCATTGTCGACACAAACAAAAACGAAAACGAGATGTCTTTGTTGGTAAGGAGACACGAGGATTTAAAGGATCAAGAGCGCAAATTCAACGATGACCGAAAACGCCAACACTTGGAACCGGTGTGTTTCGAATGCAAGAAAATGGGTCACACAACCGACATGTGTTGGACCATACATCCCGAACACGCACCATGGAACAAACGCGAAGACAATCCAAGAGGTAAGGATAGAAAGGATTCGAGGTGCGAACGAAAACACGAGCATAAAGACCAAACCAACAAAGGCAAAAATAAGGTGAAGAAATTCGGAAAGACGAATGCCTTCATCGTCGATTCGGATCCATGGGGAGATTCAGAGTGCTCAAGCACATCCACCGACTCGGAATACCTATTCGACAATGAAGGTGTGGATGTGGGACTAATGGCAAATACACCACCAAACGTAAATGACGTGGTTGAGCGAGCCATTCAAGAAATGCTCATGCAAAACACTCCTCTTCCGGAACCAATTGCCTATGTTGCTCCTCAAGATGTTCCGCAAACTTCCGACATCGATGCTTCGCATGACCCCGGTCATGAGGTAACCCTAAACTCTAAACTCAAATCAATTTCGATAAAGGAAGAGTCTAGCTCATCCGATGAATCGGAAAGTGAGTTAGAATTTGACTCTCACAAGAGTCTAATGCGAGAAGTCAATCGACTTCAACAGAGTGAAATTGAAATAGAGAGCATGATTCTAAATCTCAAGGATAAGGTATCTTCTCTTGAATTATCGGTAAAGTCGCACAAAGCACAATTAACCGAATTTAACGGATTTTCAAAATGCGAGTGTCAAGCCTTAAAAAGCGAGACCTCATCTCTAAAAGTCGAAATCCAAAATTTGAAATTTGTGAATGAGTCCTTGAAGAGCGCATGTGTATCACTCACACCTAGCACTCCTTCATTGGACAAAGTCTTGGAGGAACAAAATCCCAATGATAAGACGGGTCTAGGATTTAAGAAGACTAACGGTCATAAACCTGTGTCTTCAAAATCTCAAGATCAAAAAGGAAAACGGGAGTACAATACCAATATGAATCGCGGAAATACTTTTATGTACCGCGACTACAATAAGGGTAAAAGTGCTAAAATTAATCAACCTAAAAATGGTAGAAACTATAATAGTGTTAATCATTACGCACCTCACTCATCTTATAGAGATAACCATACGGGACGAACCGAATGTTTATACAAACGGGGATCCAATGGCTATTTCTATAAGGTAGTTCACCACATGTCGCTAATAACCAAAAACGTACTCCCAAACATTTCACAAGCACACAACGATTTAACAAATCAAATAATAATTGTGCTACGTCGACAAAACCGATAACTCAACCGAAAATCGTTTAGAAAATTGATTTAGAAAATCGTTGTGTGCTTGTGAAATGTTTGGGAGTAAGTTGTTGGTTATTAGAGGCATGTGGTGAACTCACCTTATAGAAGTATCCATTTGATCCCCGTTTGTATAACCATTCGGTTCGTCCCGTATGGTTATCTCTATAAGACGAGTGAGGTGCATAATGATTAACCCTTTTATAGTTTCTAACATTTTTAGGTTGGTTAATTTTAGCACTTTTACCCTTATTTGAATCGCGGTACATGAAAGCATTTCCGCGATTCGTATTAGCATTGTACTCCCGTTTACCTTTTTGACCTTGAGATTTTGAAGACACGGGTTTATGATCGTTAGTCTTCTTAAATCCTAGACCCGTCTTATCATTGGGATTTTGTCCCTCCAAGACTTTGTCCAACGAAGGAGTGCATGGTGCAAGAGACACACACGTACTCTTCAAGGACTCATTCACAAATTTCAAATTTTGAATTTCGATTTTTAGAGAGGAAGTCTCGCTTTTTAAGGCTTGACATTCGCATTTTGAAAATCCGTTAAATTCGGTTAATTGTGCTTTGTGTGACTTTACCGACAACTCAAGAGAAGATACCTTAGCCGTGAGATTTTGAATTGTGCTATCTTTTTCAATCTCACTTTGTCGAAGTCGATTGACTTCTCGCATTAGACTCGTGTAGGAGTCAACTTCTAACTCAATTTCCGATTCATCGGATGAGCTAGAATCTTCCTTTATCGAAATTGATTTAAATTTAGAGTTTAGTTGTACCTCATGATCGGAATCATGTGAAGCATCGATGTCGGAGATATGTGGAATGTCTTGAGGAGGTGCGACACTCGGAATTTCGATTTCTTGCGGTTCCTCTTGTGAAGCTCGTTGAAGGATCAAGGCTTGAATGGCCCGTTCAACCACATCGTCATTTGGAGAGTCGATTTCCGCCATTAATGTCACATTGGCTATTTTGTGCTCGAGATTGCACTCCGAGTCGGAGAATGTGCTTGAGCACTCCGATTCTCCCCATGGATCCGAATCGACAAATAAAGCCTTTGTTTTGCTTACATCTTTCACCTCCCTTTTTCCTTTTGGATTGTCTTCGCGTTTGTTCCAAGGTGCGTGTTCGGGGTATATGGTCCAACACGTGTCGGTTGTGTGTCCCATTTTCTTGCACTCAAAACACATCGGTTTCAAGTGTTGGCGCTTTCGATTGTCGTTGAATTTGCGCTCCCGGTCCTTTAAATTCTCGTGTCTCCTTGTCAACGAAGACATTTCATTTTCGTATTCGTTCGTGTCGATAACGAATTTGGCTTGATGTTCGGAATATGAGGTGCTTGCTATATTGTTGCTTCGTTGGTTCATGCGTGCCTCGAAATTCCGTAGATAACTTACGAGAATTTCCGGAGTGATGTCTTGGGTAGCCATCATGGTTTCCAAGGTGACGAGGAGAGTTTCCCAACTTGACGGCATCGCTCGAATAAGCTTACCTACAACTCGAGAATTTGTTAGTGTTTCTCCTAGAGCGATGAATCCGTTTTTGATATGCGTCATTCGTGAGTACATATCATCTACGGATTCATTCTCGATCATTCGAAAATGATCAAATGATTGTTCGAGTCCCATTAATTTGGTTCTCTTCATTATATCATTTCCTTCAAATCGGTCTAGGAGCGCTCGCCACATAGAATGAGATGTGGTACATCCATCCACAATTATGGAAAGTGACCCGACAATATTTGTGAGAATAAGATTTTGAGCATATGTGTCGGCGGTCACATCGAGATCGGTGCCGTGGCATAATTTTCTTGTGGGATCGGTTTCGGAGGTGCTTACCGTATAAACCTCAAAACCCTTTTCTACCACCGACCTCAATTTTTGGAAAGTGAATACATTTAACATGCATCGCTTCCAAAGATTCCAATTATTTCCATCTAATTTATCGGGGTATGTAATTTGGTACCTATTACCGATTGAGGCCATGGTCGTATACAAGTTTGTCACTTACTCAAAGAGACGGTTTGTATTTTGCTCTGATACCAATTGTTGTATAATTTAGACCTAGAGGGGGGTGAATAGGAAGTCCTAAGGTCCAATTTTCGCGGTAATGGAATACAATTACAATTTGGTGCGGAAGCGTAAATAAATTAGAGGAAGAATACAATACCAAAACAAATAACACAAGATATTTGTTTACGGAGTTCGGTAGGTGGTTGCTTTGTAGCTTTAACTCACCGTCTACTCGCTCAATCGACCGACTCGATTGATTGCAAGTACCTACGTCTCCGGGGTTGCCTTGCGCCTTTTCGGCTTTCGATTGAATACCCAAATCAAGCAATTACAAGTTTTGCATAGATCGATTTACACGCTTCTATCGATCTATGGCGGGCTTTACAATCTTTGCACTAGCCTATTACAATTGTCTAATACGAACTACACGTGATCGGTCACGCAAGTGGGGAATCGTATTTTATGGAATGAAAAGGGATCTAATAATCTCTAAGAATGTTTAGAAGATTAAGCTCAAGATTTAAAGCTAGGATTTCTCTCTTTTGATTGGGAAAATATATTGGTTGAGATGATGAGAGAGAATGAGGGAAGGGTTCTATTTATAGAACACATAGACCCTTCCCTTAATATGTTTTTTCTGCATAGTCCGTTATAACTGACCTGAGGTCCGTTACAACGGACTCAAAGTCAAACTAGCCGTTACAGGCAATATATTCGAAAATTCCATAGTCCGTTATAACTGAGTTTAGGTCCGTTATAACCGACCTACTCCGTTACAACGGAGTTTAAGTCCGTTATAACCGACATTGTACTGTGATCAGATTTATTCTATAGTCCGTTATAACTGAGTTTAGGTCCGTTATAACCGACCTACTCCGTTACAACTGAGTTTAGGTCCGTTATAACCGACATTGTACTGTGATCAGATTTATTCTATAGTCCGTTATAACTGAGTTTAGGTCCGTTATAACCGACATCTTACTGTGACTTCACTTCAGATTTATTCTATGGTTCCGTTATAACTGAGACTCTTCCGTTATAACGGTTAGTATATGTCCGTTACAACGGATTGGTGATTCCGTTACAACGGATGATTGGTTATTCTGAAGTGAGTTCACAAGTCCGTTATAACCGAGTGTAGGTCCGTTATAACTGACATGAGGTCCGCTATAACGGACATGCTCTTATTAACACGGTTACTGTAAGTCCGTTATAACTGACCTGAGTTCTGTTATAACTGACAGGATGTCCGTTACAACGGACATGTAGTCCGTTATAACGGACATGCTCTTTTTAACAGTATTTATGTATGCCCGTTACAACTGACCTGAGGTCCGTTATAACCGACATGCTTCTGAAAATCTGTTTTGTTATTTCATCATTTTAATGGATTTCAAATATATTTCTTTGACTAATCTTGAGCTTAATAATACATAAACAAGTTTAGGGATACCTATAAGTTGTTTTGGTGATTTATGTGATACCCCAACTTGCGGAATCTTCGATGTCTTGATGTCTTCACTTGATCATGCGTTTTCGTGCCATCGTTTCTTCACCGTCTTGACTTCCGACGTCTTGATTCTTCTTTTGATCCTTTTGTGGGTTACGTATTCTATTTCTATAAATGTCACTCGCACATATAGATTAGTGATATCGACATTATTTTGAGATAATCAAACCCTAGGAAATTTGAACCAACAAACTCCCCCTTTTGATTCATTTCAAAATAATGTCGATTTGGAGAGTTGAATCGATTACCGAGTAACTTTCCATATGATTTTCTCTTCTCCCCCTTTTTGAAAAGGATCAAAAGGGAATAGAGCGTAATCATACGAGAAGCTCCCCCTACATACAAGCTCCCCCTAAATCGTTGCTTTTTGCAATTTTAAGCTTGTATATAGATGAATTTCGCAAATTGATGTTGAGTTTTTCATTTTGTAAAGATGTATGAAAAGATTTTTAGTGTAAAATCGGTTTTAACAAAGATTATCAACATTAGCGATGTATTCAAAAAATAACCGAGAACTTAATAGATTTTGAAACTCAAATGTAATTTTCAAGAGTATGCATACCTAGCTCGAGCCATGGACTCGAGTCTTGATCTAAAACGCACGACTCCTCGAGTGACACTTTTCAACATCCATTTACGTCGAGACATTAGCTCCCTTGATGGTACAAGGTGATGATGTTGAGTTTGGTACGCATATTTATTTAACGTTATTGCCTCTTTCCGATTCATTTTCCATTTAGCATACCTACATACTAGTTAAAATACCTTTCTCGTCTTTTTGTAAGTGTAGAGATGATTGAATTATCAAGAAAGAAAATGGTCAAGATATTCGAATCAACTAAACCCAAGTTTAGTGATGCGAATTCTTGTATTAGCACTCCCCCTCAAACTATGGCTAACTTTACACGTGGATAAGGGAGTGCATTGTCCATGACTTAAGTCGCTTTCATACACACCCCATTTGAGGTGGAGGTGCTAGCCATGTTTCGATCTTTTCGAAGCCACAACCAATTGGAATTTGGTTGCGGTTTTCGAAGGGGACAACCCGTGGAAATATGTCCCATATTGCAACAATAGTTGCAAAATGCGCGAGTCGGTTTATTTGTGTTTTCCGAGCTCTTGACAAAGTGAGATTTGAAGTGGTTTGAGTAATCTTTCGGTTGGGTTATCGTCTTTGTCGACTTATCACAATTATTAATTGATTTAGAAAATCGTTGTGTGCTTGTGAAATGTTTGGGAGTAAGTTGTTGGTTATTAGAGGCATGTGGTGAACTCACCTTATAGAAGTATCCATTTGATCCCCGTTTGTATAACCATTCGGTTCGTCCCGTATGGTTATCTCTATAAGACGAGTGAGGTGCATAATGATTAACCCTTTTATAGTTTCTAACATTTTTAGGTTGGTTAATTTTAGCACTTTTACCCTTATTTGAATCGCGGTACATGAAAGCATTTCCGCGATTCGTATTAGCATTGTACTCCCGTTTACCTTTTTGACCTTGAGATTTTGAAGACACGGGTTTATGATCGTTAGTCTTCTTAAATCCTAGACCCGTCTTATCATTGAGATTTTGTCCCTCCAAGACTTTGTCCAACGAAGGAGTGCATGGTGCAAGAGACACACACGTACTCTTCAAGGACTCATTCACAAATTTCAAATTTTGAATTTCGATTTTTAGAGAGGAAGTCTCGCTTTTTAAGGCTTGACATTCGCATTTTGAAAATCCGTTAAATTCGGTTAATTGTGCTTTGTGTGACTTTACCGACAACTCAAGAGAAGATACCTTAGCCGTGAGATTTTGAATTGTGCTATCTTTTTCAATCTCACTTTGTCGAAGTCGATTGACTTCTCGCATTAGACTCGTGTAGGAGTCAACTTCTAACTCAATTTCCGATTCATCGGATGAGCTAGAATCTTCCTTTATCGAAATTGATTTAAATTTAGAGTTTAGTTGTACCTCATGATCGGAATCATGTGAAGCATCGATGTCGGAGATATGTGGAATGTCTTGAGGAGGTGCGACACTCGGAATTTCGATTTCTTGCGGTTCCTCTTGTGAAGCTCGTTGAAGGATCAAGGCTTGAATGGCCCGTTCAACCACATCGTCATTTGGAGAGTCGATTTCCGCCATTAATGTCACATTGGCTATTTTGTGCTCGAGATTGCACTCCGAGTCGGAGAATGTGCTTGAGCACTCCGATTCTCCCCATGGATCCGAATTGACAAATAAAGCCTTTGTTTTGCTTACATCTTTCACCTCCCTTTTTCCTTTTGGATTGTCTTCGCGTTTGTTCCAAGGTGCGTGTTCGGGGTATATGGTCCAACACGTGTCGGTTGTGTGTCCCATTTTCTTGCACTCAAAACACATCGGTTTCAAGTGTTGGCGCTTTCGATTGTCGTTGAATTTGCGCTCCCGGTCCTTTAAATTCTCGTGTCTCCTTGTCAACGAAGACATTTCATTTTCGTATTCGTTCGTGTCGATAACGAATTTGGCTTGATGTTCGGAATATGAGGTGCTTGCTATATTGTTGCTTCGTTGGTTCATGCGTGCCTCGAAATTCCGTAGATAACTTACGAGAATTTCCGGAGTGATGTCTTGGGTAGCCATCATGGTTTCCAAGGTGACGAGGAGAGTTTCCCAACTTGACGGCATCGCTCGAATAAGCTTACCTACAACTCGAGAATTTGTTAGTGTTTCTCCTAGAGCGATGAATCCGTTTTTGATATGCGTCATTCGTGAGTACATATCATCTACGGATTCATTCTCGATCATTCGAAAATGATCAAATGATTGTTCGAGTCCCATTAATTTGGTTCTCTTCATTATATCATTTCCTTCAAATCGGTCTAGGAGCGCTCGCCACATAGAATGAGATGTGGTACATCCATCCACAATTATGGAAAGTGACCCGACAATATTTGTGAGAATAAGATTTTGAGCATATGTGTCGGCGGTCACATCGAGATCGGTGCCGTGGCATAATTTTCTTGTGGGATCGGTTTCGGAGGTGCTTACCGTATAAACCTCAAAACCCTTTTCTACCACCGACCTCAATTTTTGGAAAGTGAATACATTTAACATGCATCGCTTCCAAAGATTCCAATTATTTCCATCTAATTTATCGGGGTATGTAATTTGGTACCTATTACCGATTGAGGCCATGGTCGTATACAAGTTTGTCACTTACTCAAAGAGACGGTTTGTATTTTGCTCTGATACCAATTGTTGTATAATTTAGACCTAGAGGGGGGTGAATAGGAAGTCCTAAGGTCCAATTTTCGCGGTAATGAAATACAATTACAATTTGGTGCGGAAGCGTAAATAAATTAGAGGAAGAATACAATACCAAAACAAATAACACAAGATATTTGTTTACGGAGTTCGGTAGGTGGTTGCTTTGTAGCTTTAACTCACCGTCTACTCGCTCAATCGACCGACTCGATTGATTGCAAGTACCTACGTCTCCGGGGTTGCCTTGCGCCTTTTCGGCTTTCGATTGAATACCCAAATCAAGCAATTACAAGTTTTGCATAGATCGATTTACACGCTTCTATCGATCTATGGCGGGCTTTACAATCTTTGCACTAGCCTATTACAATTGTCTAATACGAACTACACGTGATCGGTCACGCAAGTGGGGAATCGTATTTTATGGAATGAAAAGGGATCTAATAATCTCTAAGAATGTTTAGAAGATTAAGCTCAAGATTTAAAGCTAGGATTTCTCTCTTTTGATTGGGAAAATATATTGGTTGAGATGATGAGAGAGAATGAGGGAAGGGTTCTATTTATAGAACACATAGACCCTTCCCTTAATATGTTTTTTCTGCATAGTCCGTTATAACTGACCTGAGGTCCGTTACAACGGACTCAAAGTCAAACTAGCCGTTACAGGCAATATATTCGAAAATTCCATAGTCCGTTATAACTGAGTTTAGGTCCGTTATAACCGACCTACTCCGTTACAACGGAGTTTAAGTCCGTTATAACCGACATTGTACTGTGATCAGATTTATTCTATAGTCCGTTATAACTGAGTTTAGGTCCGTTATAACCGACCTACTCCGTTACAACTGAGTTTAGGTCCGTTATAACCGACATTGTACTGTGATCAGATTTATTCTATAGTCCGTTATAACTGAGTTTAGGTCCGTTATAACCGACATCTTACTGTGACTTCACTTCAGATTTATTCTATGGTTCCGTTATAACTGAGACTCTTCCGTTATAACGGTTAGTATATGTCCGTTACAACGGATTGGTGATTCCGTTACAACGGATGATTGGTTATTCTGAAGTGAGTTCACAAGTCCGTTATAACCGAGTGTAGGTCCGTTATAACTGACATGAGGTCCGCTATAACGGACATGCTCTTATTAACACGGTTACTGTAAGTCCGTTATAACTGACCTGAGTTCTGTTATAACTGACAGGATGTCCGTTACAACGGACATGTAGTCCGTTATAACGGACATGCTCTTTTTAACAGTATTTATGTATGCCCGTTACAACTGACCTGAGGTCCGTTATAACCGACATGCTTCTGAAAATCTGTTTTGTTATTTCATCATTTTAATGGATTTCAAATATATTTCTTTGACTAATCTTGAGCTTAATAATACATAAACAAGTTTAGGGATACCTATAAGTTGTTTTGGTGATTTATGTGATACCCCAACTTGCGGAATCTTCGATGTCTTGATGTCTTCACTTGATCATGCGTTTTCGTGCCATCGTTTCTTCACCGTCTTGACTTCCGACGTCTTGATTCTTCTTTTGATCCTTTTGTGGGTTACGTATTCTATTTCTATAAATGTCACTCGCACATATAGATTAGTGATATCGACATTATTTTGAGATAATCAAACCCTAGGAAATTTGAACCAACAAACCAGGTTTGTTTTCTACAATTTGTCAAAGAGAATGATTTTGTATTCTCCATACAAATTGGGCACGATAATCTACCGTGCGTTGACCAGCCTGACACCATACCGTATGCTGGAAAATCATTAATCGTCCATAAAAGAGACGCTTTCATTGTAAAATTATTACGACGATATGCATTGTACGTAACAACACCATTTTCCCACAGCATTTTTAACTCATCAACTAAGGGCTTCAATAAAACATCAATTTTATCGCCCGGATGATCGGGTCCTGGAATGACGAGAGATAAGAATATATTTTGATCTTTGAGACTCATTCCCGGCGGTAGATTATACGGCACAATGAAAACATGCCAACACGAATAAGGTTTGCCGCTCGAGAGAGTATAAGGACAAAAATCATCAGTGGACAACCCTAGACGAACGTTTCGAGGTTCGATTGCAAACTGGGGATAAGCGGAATCAAAATCTTTCCACATTTGTCCATCCGATGGATGAATCATAACATTGGGATTTTCTCGAGGACCTTGATGCCAGGTCATGTGTTGAGAAGTTTGTTTGGCCATGTACAATCTCTGTAACCGAGGAGTTATCGGAAGATATCGCAACACTTTACAAGGAATAGGTTTTCCTTTCTTACCTTCTTCCATAGGTAAGAAACGAGATTTGTTACATTTATCACATCTATTTTTGAGACTATCATTCCCATAAAAAAGCATGCAGTTATCCGGACATACATCAATTTTCTCATACTACATACCCAATCCTTTGATGAATTTCTTAGATTCATTGAAATTTTCAGGAAAATTATTCTTATTTTTTCGAGGGATAATGAAGTTTTTGATTACATACAAAAACCTATCGAAAGCTATTTTGGTAACTTCACAATCGGATTTGACATTCAGTAACATTGTAACAACAGACATTAGAGAATGTTCTGAAAACCCCGGCCCATCCCATAAAGTCTCATCAGAAGCTCGAAGCATCTCAAAGAAACGAGCAGCTTCCGAATTTGGTTCCTCATTCTCCTCTACTTCTTCTTGCCAATCAAACGAAGGTCCGGCAACATCACGAACCATTTGTTCCATCCGATTGGGACTGAACGACGACGACCCACCAATTTCGAAATTTGAATCGCCCTCTCCGTGTTTTGTCCAAATTAGGTAATCCGGCATAAAACCGACACTACTTAAATGGGTTATTATGTCATCATGGATACGAAGAAAAGAATTTTGACAATTCTTGCATGGGCACCAAGTACATTGTTTTCCTTGGCTATTGATTGGCAATTTCTCTAGATTTGCGAATGCAAAATTAAGAAAATCAACCATTCCATTCCAAAACTCAATCGTAAGAGAATGATTATACATCCAAGAACGATCAGTGTCCATTGGGAGTTATTCTAACATTGAAAATAATTGGTATTAAGAAAATGAATTGGGGAAAAGAATTTGGAATAACAACACTACCGATGATTTTTTTTTTTTGACTGGTTTTGAACTCGCGTGGTCTCAACCGGAGATTTCTTTAGAATGGTTTCTAACAACTAAGATTTGTTTGGATGGAGTACAAATTTGTAATACGAAATAATAACATCATATATTTCAAAAAACTTTCATAATTTTATTTATATTTTGAGCAACCAATATGAATTTGTAGACACAAAATAATATATATAATTTTTTAATATCATACAAAATAATAAAATTAGTTAATTTCCTTACATATATAATTTGGACATACAAACCGAGCCTAAATTATAATTCATAATTATTTATAATTATCTTGGTTCATATATTACCAAACTTCAATTATGATTCATAATTTTTTAATTCATAATTTTTAAAATTATGTAAATTTTTTTGTATTCATACTTATTATTTTTAAATATAATTAGTTAAATATTGTAATATAATATACAAATATTTTTAAATATATATTGTAAATATATTTAATATAATATAAATACTTATCATTTTTTCAATGTTTTTTAATTTTTTATTATCAAAAATATATTAATAATTTCACAACTCAACAATTTATAAAAACTACGCATTTTTCGCACATACAATATCGCAACAATTTATAAAAACTATGCATTTTTCAAGAAATATAGTTAAATTTTTATACACTACGTTATAATCGCAACAAATAAAGTACTACATCCAAACAACAATAAAAACCTAAATCTAAAACTAATATTTTTCTACATCCAAATAACTCTAAAATTCTAAATCCAAACTAAGATATAAACTTCGCATTTTTCACACATACAATATCATCAAAGAAATTATAAAAATGGAACTATTATTAACCTTGGTCTGGAGTTGATTATTTAATTCGCCAAAAAGTCCGAAATCCAAATTTCCTAAAATAATAATAACTAATTAATTAAGCAAATTTCAAAAAACATAACTAACAAATTTAAAAATAATAGATGTAAAAATTGATTTAAAACAGATTTTAATAAAATCAGATTAAAAAAAACAGATATAAAATACACTTAAAATAAATTAAAATTTCATATTTAATATGCCTACAAACTCTAAAAATTCATATTTAAAATACCTAAAACAAAATCAGAACAGATTCAAAAATCGTAAATAAAATATTATTTAATCCTACAAAACCAGATTTAAAATGCTTATGAATCCAGATTCAAAATTTTTTACACCTAATTGAACCTAAATTTAAATCTAACCTAACCAAACCGAGAAAGATAAACATACCTTCAAACAAATAGAGAGCAGGAGACTTTCCACTACACCAGACCCGAGTGTCGAGAGAGCAGCCGAGATTTATGACTTTCACCTAAAAAAACAAATTTAAACAAAAATTTAAAAAACAAGTTTAAAAAAACATACAAACAAATTTCAAAAAACATAACTAACAAATTCAAAAATAATAGATGTAAAAATTGATTTAAAACAGATTTTAATAAAATCAGATTAAAGAAAAAAAACCAGATATAAAATATGCTTAAAACAAATTAAAGTTCCATATATAATAAGCCTACAAACTCAAAAATTCATATTTAAAATACCTAAAACAAAATCAGAACAGATTCAAAAATCCTAAATAAAATAATTATTTAATCCAACAAAACCAGATTTAAAATGCTTATGTATCCATCCAACAAATTTTTTTACATCAAATTAAACCTAAATTTAAATCTAACCTAACCAAACCGAGAAAGATAAACATACCTTCAAACAAATAGAGAACAGGAGACTTTCCACTACACCAGACCCGAGTGTCGAGAGAGCAGCCGAGATTTATGACTTTCACCTAAAAAAACAAATTTAAACAAAAATTTAAAAAACAAGTTCAAAAAAACATCTAAACCAGGTTTAAATTAGATCTTTGTCTTCAAAACAGATTTTCTAAAACATATTTAAATAGAACATCTAGACCAGGTTTAAAACGGATCTTTGCCTTCAAAACAGATTTTCAACATCATATTTAAAACAGATTAACAAAAAAATATTAAACCTAAATTAAACAGATTCAAAAATTATTTTAGAAAAAATTTAAAAAAATCAGACCTAAATTAAACACAAATACGAACGAGCTAATTAAGCCTAGAAATCAACATGAATGATTCAAACAAAAAAAAATTCAACAGTTTATAAACCTAACCAAAAGGTGAAATAAACATACCTTCAAACCGAGAAGAGGAGATATTGATCACCGAGAAACGAACAAGCCGGAATCCATCCAACAGAAACGAGCAACCAACCGAGAAGAGGAGGACGGGCTGGGCGAAGGGGCAAGAGGAGAGAAGGGGGCTGCGAAGGTGACATCAGAGAGGGGGAGGAGAGGTGAAGGGGGCTGTGAGGGGGGAGGGGGGAGGGGGCTGGGCGAAAGGGTGGCTCTGGACGGGCTGGGCGAAGGGGGTAGAGGAGAGAAGGACAGGGGGGGTAGAGGGCGAGAGAGAGAAGGAGGGAAACGAAATGAACGCATGCCGGGGGGGGGGGGGGTATATATCTAAACCCTAAACCATATCACCGACGGGCCGTCGGTCCGTATTAGCGACGGCACACTCCATCTGCGACGGGATATTGAATCTGCGACGGGCCATCGGGGAGTTATCTGCGACGGTAATTATGGGCCGACGGGCCGTCGGAGATAGGTTTGAAATCTGACGATTTTTTAATGTATCTGCGACAGGAAACTATGAGCCGATGGGCCGTCGGTGAGCATCAGCGACGGGCCTTTTAGTTATCGACGGGCCGACGGAGGGTTTTACCGATGGTTTCTTTATCTGCGACGGGCCAACGGAATCTGCGACGGGCCGTCGGAAATAAAAACCGTCGGAAATAGTGCTTTAGCGACGGGCCTTTTAGTTATCGACGGGCCGACGGAGGGTTTTACTGATGGTTTCTTTATCTGCGACGGGCCAACGGAATCTACGACGGGCCGTCGGAAATAAAAACCGTCGGAAATAGTGCTTTAGCGACGGCCCGTCGGTGAAAGTGATTTATATTTACGACGGCCCGTCGCTGATAGAAGTTCCCCGTCGCTGATAAGCCCATCTGTTGTAGTGGTTGCAAATACGAAATCCCTGAAGGATAAATTACATAAACAACTAAGATTAGGTTATGAAATAACCAAACATGAGTGAAATATTTTGAAGATATAAGATATCATGCAAGTCCCGAAGAACTTCATTAGATAAAATATCAACAACTCGTGCCTAAATCAGGGGGAGAGAATGAAAACTGGAAAAATAAGAAATTATATGAATTGCATCATCACGTCAGATCCTCGAACATGTAAGCATGAACTAGGTGTTCATTAATAAATTATTTGCACGAAATTGCAAATCGGTGATTTGATGCATTGATCAATACAAGAATGATTAATGAATAAAAAATTTCCAGTCTAAAATGCTCATATTTGTAGTATAATATCTTTGGATAATTATAAATTTGATATAAGCCTGAAGCTTGGTCGACCAATCGGTTCCATATTAGAAATCCAAATGAATAAGAAAGAGCATGATAAAAGTTGGCAATCTAGAGGTTGATAATACTTCTAATAATATATATCCTTTTTGAAAGGATAATGAAAGATTAATTAGTAGATTTGACATAAATAAATATATAACCTTTGAAAAATATTCAGGTACCTGACAACATCTAAATTGTTGAAAATAATGAGATCTCAAAATAATTTCTATACTAGAAAAAGATGGAACCGAAATGAAACTATCGTTATTAGAAAGTCGGCATGGGTGCGCTTTCAATTTATAATTAATAAAACGAGGATCTGAAATTAAATACATTGTGGAATGTCGACATTTAAAATTATTGGCCAATAACATAAATCACATAAGAAAGTGAAATTGATGGACCTGAAGTCCGAAAACCACCTTACATGGTGATACAAATTTTATTTATGTTTTTAATTTGTTTAATGGTCTCTGAAGGACTAAAATTGTTTCTTTTATTCATTATATTAGATTATTCACATGACTCATTTTTCTACAATATTCATGAAAATCCCCGAAGGATTTAGTATGCCTGAAGCATACAATTTAAACTCTCGAGAGATATATTATATTAAATTACAAAAATCTTTGCATGAATAGTAATTTGAGTCATAAGATATAATCGATGTAATAAGTAAGAATATATAAATCAGTATGAATGATCACATTTGCAAATGCATATTTATTATAAATAAATAGTGTTTAATTAATAATTAATTCAACTCCCGAAGAGTTCTAAAAGTCAAGTAGCAAAAGAAGAAATTTGACGTGAAAGAAATCGAATGTGAAATAGTATTTTCATGGATTACAAATATAATAAACATTTCCAGAAGAAATTAGTTTGTCGGTGGAAACTAAGATTTCAAAACAACTAGTGCAAAAGATTGAACTTGTTAGTCATAAAATATTTGTATCCATGGGGAGAAATAATAGGCAATGCACTATTTTTGTTCTTGATCATGGTTTTGTCCCACTGAGTTTTCCTGACAAGATTGTTAACGAAGCAGTTTATGAGGCGTATGAAACATAATGTTGCACTCTTTTTCCTTTACTCGAATTTTTCCCATTGGGTTTTACCTAGTAAGGTTTTAACGAGGCAAATTTTTATGATATAAATATCCAAAGAGAAATTATGTAACCAATTCCCCATTGACATTCAACGTGACTAAAAACGAAAGGAAGCAATTCAAGAAGAATCAAATTCACTTGAAAAACGTAAAGATTTTGGACCTGTAGTCCAAACAACTATTATATGCAACATACAAATTACAAACATGTATGTATAAGAAAATGCGCAATGAGAAATGAAACCACACTCAGATTTTTGATTAGATTGACAATTTTCGAGGACTCCATTTAATTTTCGTGGACGTTATAATAAAATATGGATCACTTTATAATGTTATGAAAATCCCTGAAGGATTAAAATCAATGTGTATTTGTCACGAGATTAAATTATAGATTTGCAGTATACGTCGATGATTTGAATATCATTGAAACTCCTGAAGAAGTTGCAAGAACTGCATAAAGACCAAGGAAAGAAAATGTTTTCTCTTTCTCTGCAAATCGAGTATATAAGAAATGGGGTATTTGTTCATGTAGAGAATATCTTGGAACGTTTAATATGTACAAGTCTCACCCATTAATCTCATTTATTGTGATCAATCCATTGATAAAGAGAATGATTGGTTTTCGTCCTAAAGAAGATAATGAAATTTTTGTTGGTCCAGAAGTACCACATTTGAGTATAATTGGTCCTAACAAGCAGCACTTCACGGGCCCAAAATAATGGTCAGATAAACGTCCCACAAATTTACTCGAATGATAACCTGGATGATCTCTTCACCAAGTCGTTGTCATTGCATATTTCTATAACTTGGTTTACAAGATGAGACTTCGTCGTCTTAAGGAGATTTGCCTATATGAGGGGAAAATTTAGTACGCACTGCACTCATTTCCCCTTGGCCATGGTTTTATCCCAATGGGTTTTTCTGACAAGGTATTTAATGAGGCGCGTTCATGGCAAGGATAATTCTCCAAAACTATTTTCCTCACACAAGCTCCAGAAGAGCGGCGAAATCGATATCTATCAAATTCGCTCAAGTAATAATCTTGAAGATTTCTTGCCAACTAAACTTTCAGGCAATTAAGACATAAGATTAAACTCCGTTATTTTGGAGATATGTGTACCCATCAGGGGGAGAAACAATATGCGCTACACTCTTTTTTCCTAGTCATGGTTTTTATCCCACTAGGTTTTTCCTGACCAAGTTTTTAACGTGGTAGATTCTTATGCGTATGAAATATTGACATCCAAGGAGGAGTGTTATGAATATAATAATATGGATGTCAAGCAACAAATCTTGCGAAGATGGAGGCATTAATTATAGGATATTTTATATATTTGATACTGTATTATTCCCTTGTATTGTAGCGTTTTATATGGCAAAAAGTTTCTTGACCTGCACTCACCATCTATTATATAAAGGGGTAGTGACTATTGTATTCCTCCAACTCATTCAATAGAAACTTTGTCTCTTCCAATTCTTTCTCTTTTGTTCTTTATTTTATAACAATATTCAGGTTAATCAACAAATCTTGATAGAACTAGTATTAATGCACACAGAGAGAAGTAGAGGTAGACAAGGAGATATACAATAGTTTACCTAGGATTTTCGAGCAAAGAAAAAAGATGCTTCATAATAGAAAAGGATGGTCAGAGAGAAAGGAAGGGGTATACAAGAGCTCAGGCGCTAAGTGTGTCGTGGAGATTAGTTGAACAAATCATAAAGGGTGCTAGAGAAATGGTGTGTAATGAAGCTCCGGCTAAGTTTGTATCATAAGGAAGAAGAGATGAGGCGGTGAAATGGTGTGCTGGTGTGCTGGAGAGAGAGGAGATCGAGTTCCATATTTACTACAATTACTAAAACCGGGAAAATAATTCCTAAATAGGTATGTGGACTTTATTTTCTGGATTTTCTTTGAAGGTTTTTGACGTTTTTCTTTTCTAATTATTTACCAATTAATGATGTATTTAATTTTTTTTCTAGTTTGATGGTTAATTGTTATATTTGTGACATATTAGTTTAATTGTTTAAGCAACGCTACTAACATTTAGGGTCCCGTTTTGAAATCTTAAAATAGTACTAATTTAGAACTTCGTCGCAGCACCAGAGTGAGCCACGTAGACTTTTTCCGCGTGAGCCGTTCGATCAGAAGGCTACGCCGCAGGCAAATTTGCCTGCAACTGGTTCATGTGCACCGATTTAAGCAACACTACTATCTTTTTGTCAGTGATTTGTTCGTGTTTATTGTTGTTTTCTCATTTGATGTTCTTCTATCGAGTACCGTGGTGATTGCTGGTGATTTCACACTGTTTTCGATTGCAAATGACTGGATTTGTCTCTGCAGATATGGTACCAGTAGCTCATATGATTATTGGGCGATTTTTGGGGATTTTTTCGTATCTTTTTTGTCGCTGATTTGTTCGTGTTTTGATTGTTTTTTTTTTTATTTTGTGTTCTTCTTTTGAGTTTTGTCGTGAGTGTTGGAGCTTTTGCACTATTTTTCAAATTGCTCTGATTCTTTTCTCTGATTCTATTCTGAAAACCTATAATTTCTCTCATTATTTTCTAGAAACCCTTCGTTTGTGGGATTATTGATTTGGACTTGATTTAGGCTTGGTTGCTGTCGAATTGGATCGAAAAGACTTGATTATGTTATCGTGTAGGGTTTCGAAAATCCTGAGTTGCTTTTGAATATTGATTTGGGTTTGATTTAGGCTAAGCCCTCGGTTGCCTATGATTATTGATTGGGGTTTGATTTGAGCTTTGTTGCTATCGATTTGGGTCGGAAATGTTTGGTTATGTTATCGTATAGGGTTTCGAAAGCCCTCGCTCCGGTTATGTTTTCTTCTATGCTTACTTTATGCCTATGATGCCTCTCGGAATTCGTATCGTTGAAAAAAAAAGATTGATGATTGTTTGAATTGGGGCTGGTATGGTAGTGGTACGGATTTCAATTTTCCCTATTTGCTTCACTTGGATATGCTTTAGCTTATGTTGATCTGGATTTCTTCCCTCTTGATTCATAATTATGTGATGAAAGTGAAATTAGGAACAGATGCAAATAAATAAGAACAGATATTTCGAGAATAAATTTGAATTTAAGAGGGAAGACGTTCTTGATTTTTCATGAGTCGTGGCACCTAGACACGTCTAGGATGGCTTATCATAAATTGAGATAGGTATGCTTGAAAAATAAATAATTCATCGTGAATTTTCATGTTATCGTGCCAACATTGGCTCAGCGTCTTCTCGCTCTGGTTATGTTTTCTTCTCAGCTTACTTTCTGCCTCTGATGCCTCTCGGGATTTGTATCGTTGAAATGGTTATTTGAATTGGGCCTGGTATGGTACTAGTACGGATTTGAGTTTTTTCTATTTGATTTACTTGGATATGGTTTGTCTTATGATGATTTGGATTTTTTCCCTCTTGATTCATAATTTTGTTACGAAAATGCAATTAGGAGCAGATGCGAACAAATAATAACGTATATTCCGAGATTAAATCGAAACTTAAGAGGGAAGATGTTTCGGATTTTTCATGAGTCGTGGCACATACACGTTTAGGATGGTTCATCAAGAATTGAGAAGCACGCGTTTTGTTTAATGCCGCAAGTATTAATTGTTGTGTCGAATTGAAAAATGTAATAAGTACTTATGATAACTGTTTTATGTTCAAACTATTTACATTCCTGGAATTTTTTAGTAGAAAATAGTATACGATTCGTACAAAAAACAAACAACACATAAATACAACTTATAAAAACAAAAAAAACCAAAAATAGTTGCGATTCCAAACAGCAAACCCGCGCAATTGCGCGGGTACCATACTAGTGGGATCTAAATTTTATAGAAATTGTAAATTTTTTATGAAAAATATAATAGATGGAGACATATGAGGCTTCTCTATTCTTTCTCAACAAAACACCAAATAATTTAAATATTTCTAAATTTATTTTCCGGTCATTACATTAATTTCATAACCGACTACATTATCATCTTAAGAAGTAAAAACTCAAGACAAAAAGACAACTACCAAAATTACTTCGCAGCTCTTACATTTTTAAATATTCCTAATTGGACCCTAAAAAGATGATTCATAATGGAAGAAAAGAACTCAAAGCGAGAATGGAAGGGTATAAGAGGGATCTTAGATGTAATCGAGATTTCAATTATGAGCTTCCTAACAATGCACGAGATCTGACGAAGATCCGAGGCGGACAGGCTGCGACAGCGACAGCGAGGGTCCAAGGCGGAGATCCGACAACGACAGCGACACCGATGGGCCGAGATCCGAGGGCGAGATCCGACAGTGACGGGCGGAGATCTACGACAGCGAGAGCGACGGGCGGAGATCCGAGGGCGAGATCTGACAGCGAGGGCCGCGACAGCGACAGCGAGGGTTGCGACAGCAAGGGCTGCGACAGAGAGGGCGACGGTGCCGCGACAAGGAAGAGGGTGACAGCTCCGACGAGGTCGATTGTGGAGACGATCCGATCATCTAAGGATGGCCGAAAGCATCGTTTCTCGGTTTGTATCTTACTTTTGCAATTGTAATTTTCTTTTGCGCTAAATTACTTTTTTACATTAATCATGTAAAATCGCACTCCAATATATTAAACTATGCTTTAATATATTAAAAGAGGCTTCGTCTCTTTAGTTTTAAAAAAAAACAAAAAACAAAAAAAACAATGCACGATATCAATACCTGATTTTCTAAAAATTCATAATTTCAATTCCGACAGTGCAATTTGATTTTTCACAACTGTTTTATGGCCCCAAGAAAAAAGAGGTGTCTTTAGCATGTCATCTACGTGATTATGAAATATGAAATTTATGCACCTGTTTGGATAGTTGTATTAGACACTACATAAGAAATTAGTAATGCAGCAGATGAATTTCTTGTTATTATAATTCAATGTTTTATGTTTGGACATAAGAACTTGAAATACTGTGGTTGCAAATCAACTGTTTGGATTTATGTAATAAAAACAACAAAACAATACATGTAATAAACTTTTAACCTTTTATAAATGTTTAATTCAAGTGATATACCAAATAAAATTTAGAATCATAATTCTAGAAAAAAAAAATGAAACACAACAAAAAAATTTAGCGATCGAAGTATATCATTAATTCTCATTCTTTTTGGTGTCCTAATAATCATCACATAACCTGATACCCAACTTTGAAAATCGAACAATCTCGAACCTAGATCAGAATGACTACAAAATCGAACGACTCACAACTTCGAATAACCTGACCTAAAGCATGACATTTGCCATCTCTAACAAAAAAATTTAAGCATAAAAATTTCCAAAATTGTTTCAACAAATTATTTTAATCTAAACTTTTTAATCCTAAAGGCTTGATGGGCAATTAATCTAAACTTTCTTTCCTAACTAATTAAATCATGCAAATCTTCAAAAATGATACAAAAATACCAAGATGCTATGGAGCAGTTTAAATCATCAATAATGGAGAAGTTGAAATCATCAATGCACAAAACACTAGAAAACATAAGCATTACTGGATCACAAACAAAAAATTATTTCAACTGTCACCAAAACAAATAGCAAGTAATCTAGGATTACAAACCTGACTCAATCGAAAGGTCTTGATAGAGAAAAAAAAAGTAAGCAACGATTTGTTTTTACTACGGAGAGAAGAGAAGAAGAGAAGTTAAAAATAATTTGAATCCTTCGTGAAAAAGAGATTTTGTGACTCTTGAAAGTTCAGTTAATTACTCCCGCCAAAGTTTCTCCATTCCTGCATTTTGGACTCTTGGAGTTTTTACCAGGTTCATGAATGCTGCAATGAGATGGTATAGAGAAAATACAAATGCAGCAGTAGAACAAATACCACAGTCCAAACATAGGTTTCAGACTAATTACTGCAATTACTATTCCAAACAGACCCTTTCATTCTCGCTTTGAGGAATTAAAAAGTAAAGAAAGTTAAAAAAAAATGTGAAATGCATATTACCATTTATATAAAGAGGAATTAAAACAAACTCGATACGATCTCAAAATTCAATCATAGAGAATAAAGAAAAAAACAAGAGAAATGAGAACTGAAATGGATTACGTTTAGAAGATGGCATAATGGTTGATGCAGACAGCGATCATCAGATCGATGCTAGCGATTATTGGGACGAATACCCAAAAGATGCGATAAAGCAGGATGCCTACTTCTGTTGAAATTTGCGCAGCACAACGATATAAAAATATTATTTTTATTACTCAAACTTTGATATTACAAAAAACATTCTTACAAACTATCTTTCTCCCACTAAATTATTTTTTCTCTCTAACTATCCCTAGCACTCTCTCTCTTATTCTTTCTATTTGACTTCCCACCTTCTATTTGATCTGATACACTATCTATCTCAAATTATATATCACATACAACTACACCAAAGTCCTATTTATTGGCATCATGAGAGTGTTGGGTACATTGTGGAGTTTTCTAGATAATTTTGGAGCTTTGTTTGACCGATTTTATTAGTCATGAATATTCATGACAATTCTATAATCAACTCCATTTTATCTTCAAAGTTCATGAAACTTCTATGATCTTCTCCATTTAATATTCTAGAAGACTCTCCATTTCTCTAGCACGTATAAAAAAAAATTGAATTATATTTCAACAACTTCGTCTACCCAGAAGATGCGGTATTATAAGTGTTGTCCTGGTTTTATTCTTTATTTTGTTTCACTAAACACTTTTTTGTATTTGCATATAATCAATGATCATCGTGTATGTTCAATTGAGAAAAAAGAACTAACCCAGGACCCAATCTGTTCAAGAATTGATTTAATATTTTTAATTGATTTTGCATTTTCATTGGGCCTTTTATGGGCTTTTTTGTTATGTTTTATTTTAGGGAAATTTTCAAAAACCCCCTATCTTTTTTTTGGATATTCTAAAAAATCCTTATCTTTTTGGAATCTCCAAAAAACTTCCTTTACCAAACTTTTATTTTCAAATATCCCCCTATGGGGTTAAAATTAACTATGGATGGTGTTAATTTTTTTTTTATGACCAAAATACCCTTCTTTTTACATATTTAGTAATTAAAATAATATTTTTGTTATTTGTATTAATTTTAAAAAAGTCCTAATTTTTTTTAGCTTATTATAATTTTTAAAAAATAATTATCATATGTTATATTTATATAATTTTAATATTTCATACATTATATATATTTGACTTTCATATTTTTTTTAGTGAAAAAATAACATAAAATAATAATAATATGAACAATAATATTAAAAGAACACCTTGCAAATATTTAAAAATTAAAATATCATGGATCTATTAAAAACATACATAAAAGAAGAACGAAAATAAAAATAAAATATATGTTTAAAGAAATATTTTTCTATCAATATATTTTCAAGGTGTTTATTTTATTATTATCTGATGTTAGTTTTTCATGAATAATAAATGAAATATTAAAATTATACAAACACAACATTTAATAATTTTATTTTTGTGAAATCATTATATGTTAAAAATTATTTATGAATTTTCTTAAACTAATAAAATTAATGAAAAAATAACAAAAATATACATATGAAAATAGAAGGGTATTTTGGTCAAAAAAATTTTTTAACACCATCAATGGTTAGATTTAACCCCTATAGGGGGGTATTTGAAAATAAAACTTTGGTAGAGGGGTTTTTTTGGAGTTTCCAAAAAGATAGGGGTTTTTTTAGAATATCCAAAAAAGATAGGGGGTTTTTTGAAAATTTCCCTTTATTTTATTATGTTTTAATTGTAGTAATTTTTAATTAAGTAATTAATTGAAGGCTTTCTATTATTTAATTCTGAATTCTGGTTTATTTTTTTCTTTTGAATCATACAATTATCTTAAAATATTTAATTATTTGAAAACCATCAAAGACAAAGATACTAATAAGTAATAACTAATAAGCTATGTTGCGCGGATACTTCAAAAATCAAGCCGTATCGTATCGGATGCCGTATCGGATACTGATACTCGTCGGATATTCGTCGGATACGTATCGGATACTCCACGTGGCGTATCCGAATATTTTATTTCAAAATAATTGCGGATACTTCTCGGATACTTCCGGATACTTGTCGGATACTTCTAACGTATATACAAATGTACTTGAAAAATAAAAATAAAAATTTGAAATCGAAATAAATGAGTAATACATATAAATAAATAACTAAACAAAATAAACATTTACTTAATAAGAAGTTATTTCTGTTAAAACAAACTTTTAAGATATTTTATGTCAAATGTATACTATATAAAATATTAAATAAATAAATTATAATTAATAAAATAATAAAATATTATATATAATGGCCGTATCGTATCCTATGTATTTTTGAAAACTGCCGTATCGCCGTATCCGTATCGTGTCGGATACGATACTCGTATCCGTATCCTTGCAACATAGCTAATAAGTCTACTGAATTTGAAAATAAAAAAAATAAAAATTGAGAACTCACCAAACAAACAATCAAAGAACTTTGAATGAGATATAGTTCAATAATATTAATAATTACAATAATATAAATGAAAAGTCAATTATAAACTTAAACTAGGAATAATACATGTAATTAATTAGTTGGACCATTTCATGAAGTTCTAATTAATTGGGCTTTAACTTAATTCCTGACTGCTTTGGTCCTTGATTTAATTTCCTCAACTTTTGATTTAATCTCCTGGCAGATTGATTGGACTTGATTTAACTTCAAAAGTATTTTGTAGCTCTTATTCAGTTTCCTGGTAATTTAGGACCTTGTTTTAATTTGCTGAATCATTTGGGCCATGATTTTTTATTTTCCGAGTATTTTCGGACTTGCTTTAATTTAAATTCAAATTTTAAATTTTAAATTAGATTAGGGTGGGCAGGTTTGTCTTCTTAATTCAGTTGTTACTAGTTATAGGCTTTTAAGCAAAGTGGATTGTTCACCTACAAATTACAATGCACTCATTGAAATACACAATATATTATTTCATATGTTACGCGGATACTTCAAAAATGCAGAAGTATCCTGAGGATACGGATATCCGATACGGATACGGATACGATACGGCTCGGATACGTATCGGATACGCCACGTGGCGTATACGTATCCGATTATTTTAATATATATATTTTTTTGGATACGACAGGGATACGGCAGGATACGGTCGGGATACGTTTAGGATACGGTTGGGATACTCCATTTAGGATACTTCGGCCCATTATATATTTTGGCCCATAATATTTCTAAATAAATTATATAGGATACTTCTAAGACACTTCTAGGATACTTCTAAATTAATTCTAGGATATTTCTAGAATAAATTTATGATACTTTTATGATACTTGTATTGTTATATTTATTTTATTTATTGTCATGATATTTAATTTCAAAATATTATTTAATTTATTATTTATTTATTTATTATATACAATATAAATATATTAAAATAATAATCATATATCCGTATCCGTATCCGTGATTTTTTGAAAATTACAGTATCGCCGTATCCGTATCGTATCGGATACGATACCCGTATCCGTATCGTGCAAATTATTTCATGATATCTAAATTCTTATGATTCAAAACATAACAGATTTTTAGGGTCGATCTGAACATATAGTCAAGTCAGCATATTATTGTACTATTCTAAATGCATTTTATACCAGTATACCATTTGTCTATCAATATAATTACTTTTATTATGTAAAAGATACCATTTAAAATCACTTTACCACAAATACTATATTAATTTCTCCTAATCTTATTTTGTCAATGAAACAATTAGTATGGTGCCGAACATCTTAATTTATTTACCAGTTCAATAACTTGTAATGTTTCTATTGATAGAAGTGCTTAGTTCAATTATTGATTAGTGATCATGTTTTCCAAACTTTACAAATTTTAACTAACTGTATAATGTTAAAATTTACTGCATATGTTTTGTTTGTTGGTTTGTGTTTTGATCTGATTTGAAAAAGATCGAGCCAGAAGTGGAAGGCAGAGTGGTCAACTCACCAAGTGCACTTTCTCTCTCTTTATTGCACACACACGAACATAACATATCAGACAAATATATATGTAGTGCCTCTCATACATAGTACCCAGAACCCTAGCTATTACTATGCCATGTATATATCCCTCCTAATTTCACTCCTCTCCGTTTCAAGTTTTCAACCTCTCCATCAAAGAAAACAGAAACAATATGCATTTTTCTGATTTTAGGGCATGATCAATAAAAAAATGATTATTTTCCATGTCAACTAGTTAATTTTGCTTCGAATTTGGATCACCAATAAAATATATGGCATTTATATATAACTATGCATTTTGAAGCAATTATGAATTCATGATCAAGTATCGATCCATTGAGAATGGAAATGGAGAAGATGTGAATAAAATATATATATGCACCAGTATATATATACATACTTTGTGTTGAATTTGTTTTGTAATCTCTGGGCGAAGAGTTCCAACGAGGTGAGACCAAAATATGGCCAAGGCTGTTCCACTTCTCAAAGCTCTCTCTGTGTGTACTTTACTCTCAGCCAAGCCCACCCAAACACAACAAGTTAAAACTCACATACTAATCCGAGTCTCCCCCATGGAGAGAGAGAAAAATAAAGGCTCCATGCACACACACACACACACAGAAGAGAGAGAGAGAGAGAGAGACAGAGAGAGAGTTACTGTGTGTATGTGAGAGAGAGAAGAGGCATGCAAGTTCCTGTCAGGAGGGGAGAGGAGGCGTGAGGTGAAAAGAGAGAAAGAAAATGAAAAAGAAAGAGCGTGAATAGCATGAAAAGAGAGAGAGAGAGAGAGAGAGAGAGAGAGAGAGAGAGAGAAACTAACCACGAGTTAAAAAGGCGTGACCTTTGACCATCCTTACATTACAGAAATCAAATGGCTCCTCTCCTCTACTTTTCCCCCCTTGCAATTTCCATGGCACACAGTTTGCTGGTTGGTATATATGGACCCAAATTGAAATTACATATAGATCGATCTGATTGGTGCGAGTATTTTTAACGGTTTGGAGTGTGGAGAGGGGACCGGTATATATATTAAGTCATTGACAATAAAATTTGCCTAACTATATAAGTCTCGTGACAAGATCATGACGAATGAATAACTAAAAGAAGAAGAGACAAATCCTAATATTTATCTTCTATTCACTTACTTAACTAGGACATTGATCTCATGCACCCCTATCCAACCCTACAAGATTCTCAAACCCAAAAACCCTAAATCACATTGATAATATCAACTCACAATCCCAGAGATTTTACTTTCCTTAATTTATGATCTGTTTTGTGGTACGATCATGTAAGTTGGTATTATTAAAATAAAAGAGAATATTGAAATAAAATAAAATAGTAACCATCAAATCTCTTTTGTTGTTCCACCACTCGTTAACTAACCCCAACTGTTTGGATAATTTCATTAGAATAAGCTAGGTAATTTATCATTTTTTAAACTTTATTTTGTGTAATTCTATGTCAACAGACAAATTGAATAAAAAACTTGGGGTTTCGAAAACAAATTGATCGTATTGTTCGAGAGAGAAAATGAGGCATCGTGTTTTATAAAAAAATGTTTTGAGTAAAAACAGTTCACAGATTAGGATTACTGAATTATAAAAAGAAAATTCAAAATGTTTGAGGAAGCCGTTCTTATCTGAACTTCGATTTCGATCATATGTTATTTTTCAAAAAAATTCAAAGGATCATGGTGCCTTTCCTAACCCCATTCCTTAAATTTTAGCAAACTTAATTTATATTAAAAGAAATTCAGGCCTTCAATATTTATGATCAAAACCGGCTACTAATTTTAGCACCTTCATAATCGGCTCAATTAATGGGATGTTAACCTACGTTACGTGAATATTTTAAAAATCAAATCGGATCGTATCGGGTACCGGTATCCGTACAGTACTCGTCAGATACATTTTGGATACTTCATGTGACATATTCGGATATTTTATTCTGAAATAATAACATATATTTCTGGATACTTGTCGGATACTTTTAAGGTATTAATAAATATATACTTGAAAAACAAAAGTATCAAATTTGAATGGAAACAAATAAGAACTATATATAAATAAATAATCAAATATAATAATAACATATTCATGTCAATAATAACAATTTTTTAATAAAAAATGATACACTCACAAACATAATCCACAAATCTAATCCCGACAAATAATTTTAGGCATAAATTAATTATATATGGAACATAATTTGTCTGGGTCCTACCTAATTTATACCTAAAAATGCTCTTCGGGATTAGATTTGTGGATTATGTTTGTGAGCGTATCATTTTTTATTTTTTAATATATTTTACATCCATCATATAATATATAACACAAAAAAAATTAATATATAAATATATAAATTATAGTTAAAATAATAATATTGTATTATATATAATATATGTAGAGTATCCTACCCGTATCGTCGTATACGTATCATGTCAATACAATACCCGACATTGATGCTAACATGCGATAATAGAAAGAAAATAAAAATATTGATATATCTAGTACCGGTTAGTCAAAATAATTTGAATTTCACATCTCTAGCTTTATATTTTGTATTATATTTCCCCATCTAGGCATTACAATTTTTTTATATATCGATATACATTTTGTTACCTATTCAACATATATGTTTATCTATCAATTATAATTTTAAATACGAACAGTTTCATAAACACGTATCCGGTGAAATTTGTGTCGTAAAACATTTGATATAAAAAATCTAGAAAACACGTTATCTGAACTCTCCAAAACCTAAATAAATTGCTAAGATCGTCTATCGCGAGCAAAAAAAACTTGAGATTTGAAAAGAAAGTTGTAAAAATGTGAGAAAAGAATAAAATATCAAACCAACAAGTAAATAACTATGCAGAAAAAGTTTAACTAATCATCGAGGTTTCTCGTTAATATGACTATTAAGTTGTCAAATGCATAATAAAAAAAAGGCTCAATTTCAAGTGTAACCCCTGAAAAACATAAAAATTTCTCATATATCCCTCAATAATCTGAAATTTCACGAAAACCCTTGCAAACGTCTCAAAATATCATGAATACCCCTTCAAAATCCTTCAAATATCATTATTACCCCTATATTTTTTTAAAAATATCACATACACCCCTATTATATCATTTAAAAATCATCAACGTATTTCTCGTTGGTAATATGACAATTACCTAATTTTTAAAATTATTTTTCTATGATAATGAATATTTTTACTCAAAAATAATATTTAAAACCATAAAAAATCAAATATTGTCAATTCTATCTCATAATTTCTTTCCAAAAATCATTATTGAAATCAATACAATTCTCAAAATTTTAAGTAATTAATATGTTTTATATAAAGGTAAAATGAAAAACATTTTGAACGAAAAATTAACAAATTATTAAATACAAATTTAATTTAGGGGTATCCATGATATTTGAAGGGTTTTCTAGGATATTTATGAAATTTCACGATTTTGAGGGATATGCACGAAATTATGATGTTTTGGAGGGGTACACATGAAATTCTGCCAAAAAATAAAAAAAGGTATCATTTTCATATCATCCAACACATTGCTCGGTCACATCGACTTGGAGTTGGGGGTACAATTGTTTGATTGAAATAAGTACATATAATTCATCATTTTATTTAATTATAAATTACTTGAATTAAATAGATATAAAAAAAAATTCTTTCTCTTTGGTCATTTCATCAAACACATCATTTTACTGATCTATTATAATCTATAATTTTGTTCTACATATTGGTATCTCGTCCCAAGTAATTGTCCTAGTTCGAGAGCACGCGTGCAGAGGCACGCGGGCAGGGACAAATCCAGGATCCGATATTAGGGGAGGCCAAGTCAGACTAGCGTGTTTTTTTTTAATCTGTATTTTTATGTGTTTCCTTGAAAATTGTGTTATCAACAATTAAAAAAATTAGAACATAATCATCGGCGCGGTCGGTTCTGTCATCGACGATAATTTAAACAAAAAATGTTAATTTTAAAGAAGTAATTTATCTTGTGAAATCATTTATCAAACTATAATATTCAATTTTTATAGTGAAATATATTATTATATTGATAAGCACACTTTCTAATATAATTCAGCTCACTAGTTACGACACAAAATTTCACTAAAAAAACTAATTTATGCATCTAATCAAGTTGGATTAGTATTACATCTCTACTCTATTAAATTGTAAGAAATTTCGTAAGCACCACGCGTTCTCAACATGAGATTTTTTTAATTATAACATGAGAATTATTACAGGAAAATTCTCAATATGTTACAAAAGAAATTGGCTTTTCGAGTAATTTACCATTTATGCATGAAAACATTGTATTTGTGATGTATTTGTGGCAAGGGTTTTAATATTGATCAAAATTATTTCACAAAAAAACTCCAATTTGTATACTATTAGAGATTAGAGATTAGAGATTATTCCTTGCTCCGACTAAAAATACACAAATAATATGTTAATTTATTTTATCTTTATTGACTCGATCGGAATTGTTTATTAGGATTTCCGTTAATTTAGATTTTAGATATTGTACAATATTAAATTTCATGAATCATGGTTTGAACTATTTTTATAAGAATTATATTTTTGTTTAATTATTCATGTGTCCTCTTTTTGGACTATTTTTAACCATTATAAAATATCACATCATTCTAATTTATAATTTGATTTTTAATCATATGTTTATGTTGTCGAAGCAAATAAAATTAGAACTTTTCTACTATGAACTCAATATTAGTGTGTTTTTTCTTACTAAAATTTCGTAATTTGATCATATGATATATGAAGATAAACTATACAATATAATATGTAAAAACAAATATGCAGAAAATACAAATCAAATATAATTTGTGTTAATGATTATCATTCGAATTTGGTTCAAAGATAGTTTGACAAAAACTTGATCATATGATATATGAAGATAAACTATACAATATGATATGTGAACAAATATGTAGAAAATACAAATCAAATATAATTTGTGTTTAATGATTATCGTTCGAATTCGGCTCAAAGATAGCTTAACAAAAACTTGTTCCGGAACTGGCTCGAACGATCTTGAACTAGCTCGAGCCGAAGTCGAGCTCGACTCGAGTTGGATGAGCTCGAGCTCCAGTCAAATTCGAAAAATTTAAATATAAACAAAAAAACCATATTTTTTTCAAGCCGAGTTGAGCCAGCTCGAGTTTGAATCGAGCCGACCTGGCTCAAGCTAAATTTAAGCCGAGCTGGAGCTGTAAAATACAGTTTGAACCCGTATTTCGAGCTGAACCGAGATGGCTCGAACAAGGATCGAGCCGAGATAGTGCTGAGTTATGTTCGTTCGAAATTGACCATTACCATAATTTCATAAGATTCCATGGAGTGATATATGTCTTGTTAGCTTTTGAAAAATCTAATTTTATTGGATTTTGTATAGGAAAGGAGAGAGAAAATAAATCATAGATATTATAGTTCTCTAATTTATTTGTTTATTAATTAATTATATAAAGAATAATGAATAATAAAAAGAGTAAAGAATATAAAGAATAAGAATAACAAATAACAATAATTATAGCAATAATAATAGTAGTAGTAGTACTGCTGCTGCTGCTGCTACTACTACTAATAATAAATAAATAATAACAATAATAATATACAAATAATGCATAATTAAAATTATATTTATTGTTGCCGTCATGTTGATTTGTACTAGTTATGATTATTTATTTAATTGAAACTAATTTAATAATACATAATAAAATTAAAGAAGTAAATACATTGTATTTGATATATTAAATAGAGTAATATAATAACTTAAATTAAAAAATACGACTTCGAAGCGATACGACAATGATATGGTACGGTATATTCCATATTTTGTGTTTTGTTTATTATAATCAACTAAAAATCATAGATACGTTTTTTTTCTTTATTTTGTAAGTTCAAAGTATGTTCATAATATTTCCAATTTAAATATCTAGAAATTAATATGTGAAATATTTTGTTCTCAAATGTACTTTTTAGCAAGTGTATATGTAGAAAACAAATTATAATTGTATATAATATTAAAATAATTCGTTAAATATCAAAAGAATACATTTAATAAATTTTGAACTACAAATATTTGTTGGTGATAACTGAAGAATATATATTAAAATTATGTACCAGATTAATTTTCTTCGATTTGTATTATTTAATATATAATTGTAAATTATTCATAGGATTTATTTATGATTTAATTATAATATTTTTATATTATTTACAATTAAATATGATACAAAAAGTTAGTTGGATTTGTAAAAAATCAAATTAATTTAATTAAAAAATATTTCATGAAAATTTATAATAATTAAAATAATTTTTGGTTGATAAATAAACAAAAAAGAAAACCTCTACTATTTAGATTGAGATTTTCTGAATTGTTGGAGATAATCGTTTTTAAATACTTTGTTAATTATTTTATCCATTTCTACTTGAGATGTTTAATATGAATGTGTGTTATTTTATAAATTGTTTTAATACATATTGGTACTTAATTATTGTATGTGCTACAAATTACAGCATCCGCTATAGCTCTCGCTATAGTGCAAGCTAATCATTATCGTTACAAAAAATGACCACGCTACCGACCGCTAAACGCTATTTGCAACATTGGTTGACGGAAATACAATTATAATTGATATGTTAGTTCTAAGTGGATTGACGCACGCACACACACACGCACACACACACACACACACACACACACACACACACACACACACACACGCACGCACTCACGATGAATTTAAGGTATATATATATATATATATATATATATATATATATATATATATTTTTTTTTTTTTTTTTTTTTAAATACTAACTTTTTTTAATATAAAAAAACTCTAAACATGACTTTATTTTCATTTACTCAGCTATAGGAGTAAAGATTAACTTTGAATGATATTAAATATATATTAGACCAAAATACCATCTTTTTCAATATTTAATTTTACTAAATTCATTTTGATATTTTTTATTAATTAAAAAAATCTCCATTAATGTTTCTAACATATACTAATTTTGAAAATATACAATTATATGTGATATATATTTATATAATATTACTATTTCATTCATTATATATTTTCTGAAAAACTAACATCAAATAGTAATAAAATAAACAACAATATTAAAAAATAAACACCTTGAAATATATTTATAGAAAAAAGCTTTTTAATAGATAGTTTTTTGTTTCCATTCATTTTTTATTTATCTTTTTAATATTTTCATAACATTTTTTTGATTGACTAATTTGATAATTATATATTAATTTATCATTAGTTGTTATGTTAAAATATATATTAATTATATGTTTTAATAATGTGTAAATTAGATGTGGGTCCAACTTTTTTTAAATCTTTACAGGGAGTAAATGAAAATATAATTTTGTTTAGAGGTTCTGTTTGTTTACTCCAAAAAATAAGAGTTTTTTTTTAAATACCCAAAAATAAGTTTTTTTGTGTAAGATTCCCTTGAATTTAAGAACAATAGTAGCTTTATTGATTTAATATTCAGAGTGTCTTAATAATTATTCCTAAATACGGATTTGTTATTTTTATATTTGTATCATTTATCAATAACATTATAAACTAAAAAAAGAAAAAGAAATGTGCCATCATTAATATTATTAACTGAAGCACAATTATTTCATAAATACATACATACATCCGAACCCCATTTCACAAAATATACAAAATTGAGGGCCATATTGAAAACACCAAGTAAACTGGACGGGTTGGGCCGTTAACGGCGTTAATAAAAAGGAAGGACGGTCAAACGGCGGCGCGGAGGACGTAATGGTGTCGGGGTGTCGCGCGTGACGGCCGTTTGCTATTCCCCATTACCCCGTTGTCTCCTCGTCCCGTTTCTCTTTCCGTACTCTCTCCACCCTTTCCCTCCTCTACAATCCTTTTTATTTGAAAAAATATTCCGAGTACAAAATTCTCTCTCTCTCTCTCTCTCTCTCTCTCTCTCTGTAGATCTCTCATGTATAAGGAGAGATGAGGGTTGGTCAGAGCTTGCCGGGTTAGTTTCTGCTCTCGTCTACTGCACCTTGTCCTGCCAAAAGCTACCCTAAAATATTTTCTCTTTTGACCCCTCAACTTTCTCTTCCTTTATATATCCACCCCTCACATTATCATTCCCCTAAGCTCAACCTCGCTCCCCTTCATTCCTTCCTTTCTTCCAAACCCTAAACTTAAATCATTACCTTCAGAACCTTCTAGAAATAATTAACCATCATCATGAGAATGCAGCTATCAGAAGAAGAAGAGAGAGAGGAAATAATCTCCAGCTACGAACGAGTCCTACACATGGCGAGCAACAACGCCGTCGTAATATTCAGCGTGAGTACCTGTTGCATGTGCCACGTAATCAAACGTCTTTTGATCGGTCTCGGAGTCGGGCCGACGGTTTACGAGCTGGACCAGGATCACGGAGGTCGTGAGATTCAAGCAATGCTGACTAGGCTGGTGTCGGCATCTTCTCCAGTCGTGACGGGACCACACGGTGCGGTGCCGATTGTATTCGTCGGGGGGAAATTACTTGGTGGTGTAGAGAAGGTCATGGCTTGTCATATTAATGGCTCTCTCGTTCCTTTGCTCAAACAAGCTGGCGCTCTCTGGCTTTAGATATGATAATAATTACAATAATATTGCCATTGCATTGCATGGTTCTAATCTAATATATCTTTCACTTTAATTTTCTCTTGTGAGTTAATTAATTAGTATGTTTACTTCTTTTTTTTCCCTTTGCTTAATTAAGTTTTAATGTGCTGTATTGTATATAAAGTACTATTTGAAATCGAAATTAAGGACTCATTCTTTTTTGTTTCAAAATTTCAAACCTAGATACAGTACTTGTATAAAACTTGGAAAGTTCATAACTAAATATTAATATAATATGTAATGTATATATGGCACTAGTGAAAGTTGATGTCTAGTGTTAAGGAAACAAGTGCTCGACCAATAGGCCCTTATTTTATTTTGGTTTTGTTACTTCAACATACTTGCTTTCACTGTGTCATGAAATTGTTTTTCTTCACAATTTATGCATTAATTAATATAATTTACTAGGAAGAAATAAGCGGCCAGAAAATATATTGACCCAGTCAAATACTACATACACATTTCCATAATTAATTATACATCAATAAAGATAATACAATTTTTTGTTTTTGTATTGATGGTTCCTTTTGAATGATTATGTGTGAATATCATCAGTACAAACTGTATCCACCTAACGACTAGTGACGTGTATGTACAATCACCAATAACAACTGCATGGCATGAATTATTCACATAAGATTATATTATCTTAGTTAAGCCCCATTTATTAGTGCCAAATATATATTTTGTACATATATATAGATATATTTATTAAGTATATAGTGGTCAAAGAAAGAGATAAAAAAGGTTACGTTAGCATGGTATCATGCAATTCAGGTTGCCAATAATAGGGCCGGCACCCACTGGTACCGAAATTCTACAGTACCACTAATGTTTTGCATGATACCAAAACTTCAACAACTTATTATTATTATTATTATTATTATTATTAATAATAATAATTAAGTAACATGAAAGTCTACAAAGTTATGATAAGGTGGCAAAGGCATGTGAATAGTATTAGTAATCCTTTTTCTACAGTGCTGACGTTTATAACTAATTTTGCCTTCATTTTTTCTCTCTTTACTTTTACTGAGATATTCTGACAATGTGGGGAATCACCATGATCAAAATCAAATATGCCCTTCACTATTGTGAAATATCATCAATGTCCTTGCAAAGAAAAAGTACTGAATAATTTACATGACCATCAAAATTTATTATTGATTATATAAATACAAAAAAAAGAAATTAACCATTACTAGTTTTTCTATTTAAAGTTTGATATGTAGGATCACCAAGAGGTCTACAATGAACAAAATCAAAATTATTCCTTTAACATAATAATGACCAAAAAATTGAAAAGATTAGAGCGAAATTAATTAATTAATTAATTAAATAATTAATTACCTAGGGGTTTTGACATGAATAAGGGCGAACAAAATCGCGAGTAAAACAGAGGAAAATCCAGTGAGAAGATAAGCAAAACCTAGAAAATTATTCTTGCTCGTACCAAGCCAATTCGAAGTCGTCAGAATAACTCTCTTAGCTCCGCCGAAACTATAGGTATTATAATTATTTGAGATTTGCATGGAAATTATCGCATTGGTCCCTAAATCTTCTTCAATTACGCCGTATAATTTTCTGAATTTTGGAAGGGCCGAAGTTCGCATCCATACCATTAAATCCTCTTGCTCGCTCAACTATGCAAAAAATCATTATCAAAATATTCAAAATTATTTACAAATAAGCCCCTAACTTTTTGAATATAGCAAAGACTACTTACGGGTATGTTTGGGTCGAGAGATCCGCCTCCAATAAGAGACCCGTTTTGGAAATTAAAAGGATACACATTTTTTCCAAATTTATGGTCTCTGTCGCTCTTCCAAGAAATATTTCTCTTATTTATTCTAATTAATTCTTTTTTCGAGTCGTGTTGAAAATTAAACGAATCGTTGAATAAACTCCATGCGATTAAACCACATGGCACGATTGGTAGGTTGTTATTTGTCTCTAACGGGTCGCATGAACCCGTACCCGTTTGTTCCAACCCGTATTTGAGTTGCTTATCATTCCTACTTTTTATGTACCTGCATAAATAAGAGAAAATTTCAAATATATCCATCCCCTTTCAAATAATCAAAATATCAAATTTTTTCTTCTGGAGAGAACAGAAAATATCAAACTTATACATTAAGATTCAAAATTATCAAATTTTATCAAATATGTCTATTTATTGCCATTCTGACTTTTGGAACCCATATAGGAAATAAAAAATATATAATTATTACTTATGTATTTATTTACCTTCGATGGTTTTGGTAATAATTATCGAGTTCATAATAGATATATATAGGGGCTTTCATATGTTCATGCACCTACAAAAAATCAAAGAAATTTCTAAAATGCACGTTTTCAATAGGAAATAGGTATATTTTTGCAATTACATCCAATATTTTGCACAATTGTAAACAATATTGGGAGCAATAATAATAAAAAGGTTACCTTGATTTTGCGAGTGCAATTCTTTGAAATTGAGCTGTCTTTAATATAAGCTATTTTATCGCTTTTATAAATTTCAGGTACGCAATCGTTATCGTACCGGTACCCAATCTCCATAATCTGTACAAACAAATAAGCAAATTCTTACTTTTCAACCAATCAGTGTCACTATTAATATAACTAGGGTTAGGAAGTATGCATTTTGCGATGCACGAAGACAAACAAGGCCAATTGGTATAAAAGCAACCCCCATAAGCAAGAATATTGTAATTACCTACATTCAGAAACAAAAATAGGAATTAATTTCAATTTTTCACAAACAAAATACAGGGATGAATTTCAAATCTTACACATCCAGGTGATAAAGCGGGTTTCCAAGCCGGTAAATTCTGCTGCTTGAATTTGGATAAAGCTGCTCGAATCACAGAAAAAATCTCGAATTCAAATCGAAATCAGACAAGAAATTGAATCGAAATGGATCAAAATGGATCATGCAATGAAGTACCAGTGGAGCGAGGTGGAGAGAAAGAGGGATCGGCGACATCAGCTATAGCAGAAGTAGAGGTGATTGCTTCATCAACCTCCATTGAAGATCCAAATCCGACGAGTGAATCCAATCAGTTTTTCTTTTCAAAATCGCCTGAAGTAATGAACTTCAACAAAGCGAAGTCATCTTCTTCAATGAAGCGCAGTAATCTTCTTCTCTTTTCTTTCCAAACTTTATTTGGGCCTAGAAAATATATGGGCCTAGAAAATATATACTTAGTAAAAATCTGTAATTTGCAAATAAATATTTATAGTGTTGAAGTAATAAATCTAATCCAAGAATAATTAATATGTTATGAATATATTATTCTATGAATGTCAAATTTGTAACTCAAGAATAAATAGGAGTAATTATAGGGATTAGAATATTTCCAATTAATTATTTTGTAACACCCCATTTAATTTCTTGCACTCACCATCTCCTATATAAAGAGGGTACTAGCTATTGTACCTTGGATCCAATTTTGAATAAGATTTTATCTCTCCTAAATTCTCTCTTTCTTTGCTATTGTTTTGTTTATTTTTCAACACGTTATCAGCACGAGACTCTACCAAATTGAGATTTTTCTATCACGCGACGTTCTCGAAATTTCAGTCGAAGGTACTATTTATTCTCTTCTAATTTGTAGATGTATATTTATTTTTTTAATGATAAACCGTAATTTGTCTATCTTGTCATACTTGGATTTTATGATAATGGAACCTGAAGTTTCATTGTGATTTGCAAAATGTAAACCTGAAGTTTTTCTTTTCTTGTGATTTTTGTGCGAAATCTGAAATTTCACATAAAATTATGATATTTTTAATTGTGAATCATAATTACATAAAAAAAAAAACCTGAAGTTTTTTGATATTTGGTGATTTTATATGATACGTTTTATTTGATGCTTTTATAATTTTATTTGGTCCTTTATTTGCAATTATCATTTTGAATGCTATGATTAAGACACATTAAAAGAATAAACAAATTTAACCAGAAACCGAATCATATGATTTATTGCTAGACCATGAATTAGACCATTTAGATTTACTGTTAGACCATGCTATTTACTGCTAGATCATTGTCCATGATATTTATTGTTAAGACCATGAAATCATGAAATATTTACTGTTAGACCATTGTTAGATCATTGTCCATTATATTTGTTAGACCATTTTTTTTTGAAGGAGGAGGCTACGCTCAATTTTTGCATTAATTAAAAATTAAAATATTACATTTGAGAATCACAACTCTACTAAAGTTAGAGAGCTGAGAAAAAATTAACAATTACGCATTCCTTACTCACTACTACTAATTACTAAAATAATCAGCAATTGGCCATCCATTTGCCATCACTAATTCATTATTCCGTGATTTATTTTTGTTGAACTTAATTATAACCAGAAGTTTATAATTAACGAAGAGAACTTAATAAAATTAATTTAATATACACCATATTATATGATTAGCGGACAATAACAATAACTTTATGAAATATCATATTGATTAAGACATGACTAGTTGAGGTCTCATTTTAATTTTATTATATAACCAGAAGTTATAAACTTAACAAGAAAAATATACACCATAAGTTTATATTCACGTACTACATTGTCCAATTAATTTTTCATATTTTATTAATGCACCCGAAGTTGTTTGTTTAAATTATGCACCAGAAGTTGCAAGTATATTCACATTAATTTTGCGTACGTTTATTTTATGTATGTTTGTTTTTGTTTTTATTATTTTTTAGTATTTTGTTTAGCATGTTATTTTGATATTATAATTATCTTATCTTGTATTTGTTTTTGTTTTGTTTAATAATGGAAGAGACTTGAAGATCTCTATTCTTTCAAATTTGACGAAATGGATGACGATAATATATGCCTAGCAGACAGTGCGACGACACATACTATACTTAAGGACATAAAATATTTTTCTAATTTGACAAGGATGAAAGCAGATGTCAATACAATATCAGGCACCTCAAATTTGATTGAGGGCTCCGGAAGAGCCATTATTTTACTCCCTAAAGGAATTAAATTTATAATAGAGGATGCTTTATTATCTACGAAATCAAAAAGAAATTTGTTAAGTTTTAAAGATATCCGCCGAAATGGATATCACGTAGAAACAATGAATAAAGATAATATTGAGTATCTTCAAATAACAAATATTATTTGTGGGAGTAAAAACATGTTAGAAGAATTGCCTGCTTTGTCAATAGGTTTGTATTATACACGTATTAATACAATTCAGGCACATCATGCTATAATGAAAAGTGAATTTAATAATTCACAAAATAATTTTATGGTCTGGCATGAACGTTTAGGTCATCCAGGAGCAATAATGATGCGAAGAATTGTACAAAATTCAGATGGGCATCAATTAAAGAACCAGAAGATTCTATTACCGAACGAAATATCATGTGCTGCATGTTATAAAGGAAAATTAATCGTTAGACCATCACAAACTAGGGTTGGGAATGAATCACCCAATTTCCTTGAGCGTATCCAAGGTGATATATGTGGGCCTATTACACCATCATGTGGACCGTTTAGATATTTTATGGTTTTAATAGATGCATCTACTAGATGGTCACATGTATGTTTATTAACATCTCGAAATGTTGCATTTGCGAGATTACTTGCTCAAATAACTAGATTAAGAGCACAATTCCCGGATTATACAATTAAGACAATCCGTCTTGATAATGCCGGAGAATTCACATCCCAAACATTTAATGACTATTGTATGTCAATTGGGATTAAAGTTGAGCATCCAGTAGCCCACGTACACACGCAAAATGGTTTAGCATAATCTCTTATTAAACGATTACAATTAATCGCAAGGCCCCTAATTATGAAATCAAAGTTATCATCATCTATATGGAGCCATGCAATATTACATGCTGCATCACTAATTAGATTAAGACCAACTGCTTATCACAAGTATTCTCCCCTACAACTTATAACAGGCCAGCAACCAAATATATCTCATCTAAGAACTTTTGGGTGTGCTGTATATGTTCCGGTAGCTCCACCGCAAAGCACAAAGATGGGACCCCAAAGAAGATTGGGAATTTATATCGGCTTCGAATCTCCATCAATTATTAAATATCTTTAACCATTAACTGGAGATCAATTTACGGCGAGATTTGCTGATTGTAAGTTTGATGAAAGTATGTTCCCAGCATTAGGGGGAGATAAGCGAACGCTGGAAAAACAAGAAATTACATGGAATGCATCAACATCGTATCATTTTGATCCTCGAACAAATCAATATGAACTTGAAGTCCAGAAAATTATTCATTTGCAAAAAATTTCTAATCAATTACCAGATGCATTCGTTGATACAAAAAGAGTAACTAAATCATATATTCCAGCAGAAAATGTTCCTGCTCGTATTGAAATACCCTTGGATAATTCTAAAAGTGATATACGCCAGAAGCGTGGTCGACCAATCGGTTCCAAAGATAAAAATCCAAGGAAAAAAAAGGAACATGATAAGAAAGTTGGCATAACTGAAGTTATTAATACTTCTGATGAAATAAACTCTTCGGAAAAGAATATTGATGTTAACATAGTAGGAGACATGAATGACAAAATAACCCCAGTAGAGGTTCAGGTACCTGATAATAATGAGATCTCAATAAACTATGTCTCTAATGGAAATAGATGGAACCGAAATAAAACTGTCATTGACAAATACTTTGTATATACAATCGCGATTGATATAATGAATGAAAACGAGGATCAAGAACCAAAAACAATTGAAGAATGTCGACGTAGAAAAGATTGGCCAAAATGGAGAGATGCAATTCAAGCAGAATTACATTCTCTTGAGAAACGTGATGTTTTTAGACCTGTAGTCCGAACACCTGATGGTATACAGCCCGTAGGATACAAATGGGTGTTTGTTAGAAAACACAATGAGAAAAATGAAATAGTAAGATATAAAGCAAGACTTGTTGCACAAGGATTCACACAAAAACCAAGGATTGATTATGACGAAACTTATTCCCCTATGTTAGATGCAATTACATTTAGATTTTTAATTAGTTTGACAGTCTCGGAAGGACTGAATATGCATCTCATGGACGTTGTAACAACTTATTTATATGGATCACTTGATAATGATATTTACATGAAAGTCCCTGAAGGATTAAAAGTGTTTGAAGCATGTAACACAAAATCTCGTGGAATGTATTCCATAAAATTAAAAAGATCTTTATATGGGTTGAAACAATCCGGAAGGATGTGGTAGAACCGTCTAAATGAATATCTTACAAAAGAAGGATATCACAACAACCCGATTTGTCCATGTATTTTTATTAGAAAATATAATTCTGGATTTGTAATTATTGCGGTATACGTTGATGATCTAAATATCATCGGGACTCCAGAAGAACTTGAAAGTACCGCTGCATACTTGAAAAATGAATTTGAAATGAAGGACCTTGGAAAGACAAAGTTTTGTCTCGGATTACAAATCGAACATTTGAAAAAGGGGATATGTTGGGAATTTGTCCCGTCCCCGGGCCCGCGCAGCGGATATGAAGGCCCGGTCCGGTTTCCATAATCCAAGATCACGCCATGACTTCGAGGGTACGATGCAATAGAAGGATAGACGATTACCATCGTGAAATTGATCACGCACGACGGGTTGATCGCTCGCATCCTTTCCTTCTCCGGTGTCACGTTGGAGACTAGCCCGTGCATCCCATACCACACGTCTCCCACCGTCTTGACACGCCTCCGGTTGTCTTTCGTGCGTCCCACGTCCACACTCTTCCACAACCAACAGTTTTTCTCCTTCGGTTTGATCACAATCGAAGAGCCACAAGTGTCGCCCATCTACGTGTATCCACCTTGAGTCGGAATACGTCGGTCGTGGATGCAACTGCCTAGACGAAGCACCGGCGAACTTGCTTGATTGAATCGATTCTTTATTCCGAGAAAAACTCTTTTTCTCGGTTTTCTCTCTTCGCACTATTTCACTCTCTGAAAGATGACTCTCTATTTCTCGATAATTCTATTGATTAGAATCAATTGGACTGAATGATCTGCCATAAGAGAGAGAGAGAGAGAGAGAGAGAGAGAGAGAGAGAGAGAGAGAAACATCCTATTTATATCACATAGGATAAGGATGGCCCAAAAGGCATGTATATCCAATATACATCCTTTCACACAGAAAAGTGCATGAACCTGTTCAGTATACGGTCGAAACGAAAATATTAAATCGTTCCAACCGACTTTAAACCTTCACGAAAGTTCTAGATAATCTTATTATCTTTCCGACCCAATTTGGCCTGGCCCAATTGGAGTTCGGATGCAAACGTTACGGACTTTTAATTAACTGTATGTCAAACGGTCGCACCCTTTCGGTATTCCATTAAAACGACACTGATACTTCGTTCAAATGAAACATATGTCTACATGAAAGTTCTAGATAATCTCATTATCTATCTAACCCAATTTGAACCATTCAAATTGGATTTTCCTACTGAAAGTTATGACCACAAATGTACCCTTACATTCGTTTATCCTTGTGTACACTTTTACGGTTGATCCGAAACTGTATATCCTTCAGTCTCCCACTCAATTTCAGATCTACCTAAAAGGTACTCATGCATATCCAATATGCACAATTTTAGAGAATATAGCTTGCGTATCAAAATACCAAGCTATGCACATCTTATGTGCCAATTTTATAATCAAGCCCGACTTAGTACGACTCGTTGTGTGACCATGTAGGTTCGTTTAACGATGGCAGTAGGCTGTTTTCAAAGCCTACAAGCCCATGAGCGGGATCTAGTCACTCCATCATGGCTACCCATGTTAAAACGAAAAATGATTGTGATCATTGTGCCTATCTTGAATAGCGGTTATTAGTTCTCTTGTTAGCAATATCCGTCAATCAAAAGGCATGGTGGTAGTCATCATTATGTCTTGATTAACTATACTTATTCCTCGATTCCGAATTGAGTTAACAAATTACAATCGATATTAACTTTTAATATCATTGACTCTGGCCAGAGATTTCGTTAATCAATTCATCGAGCGGCCTAAGAGATATCTCTTCCTTTCGGAATAAATAATTCCTATCTTGGAGACTCACATTGAATTCCGTGTTTCGGACAACACCCAATGATGACCGTTTGGGCCCCCTGTTACGGTAGGCGTAAGGTCATATCAAAGCATTGTGTTACGCACGTAACGCAATCAATGGTCCCCTCAAGTGTGAAGAACCTAAAACCCCATCCGTCGCAAGTCCATCTATAATGACTAAACCATGTCATGGTCTCGCGGCTTTGGTCATATCCAATACATGTAACCTAACATATATCTACGTTCCCGATTCGACAAGCACATTGTCCCATGATTAGCAAAACATAATCATCTCCTCGGCAAACGTACTAGTGTACACGTCCAGTCTATTATCTGATAATAGAAATGCTTCTCTCTTAAGCAAACTGATCCGCGACTAGGGATGTTTAGAAATGACACTTTAAGTGTGACGGTTTTGCTGCACATAATCATCAATTATGCCGGCGTTCACACAAGCTCAAATCAGGGTTCATGTAACAATCATATTACACAACCCGCACACAGTTTTCATATAAGTTGAATGCATATTAATTTAAGTAAACAAAATTTTTAAAAGGGATGCATTCATATGGACTAAGTATTTGGGTGATACAACGTTTACCTATGGGTATCTTTATACCCACAACCTACGAGGACTATCGTATTAGATAACTACACTCTACTCTCTTCTTCCTCCTCTAGGTATCTCCATACCCATAGTCATCGCATGACATTCACGCGTGACTAGAGAGAGCGGTTTTGTAAACGGGTCCGCACGTTCCCGCTAGTGTTAATCATCATCAGGATTGGAACATTTCCAATCACTATGTTCACATCTTTTCACAAAATTTCATGGATCAAATGAAATTTTCTGAGTATTGGCTAGAAGTGGTTGTGACCTCGGCATTTTTGGCTTGTACTATTGCGTCTCACGCAATAAACAACCATAAATCCGATAACTCGTGACTACTAGAGTTTGGTCATGTATCCTTGATCCATACCACTTCCTTTTGTGATTAATAACTGCAATATACTCGCCTCCGTAAATAGAATCATAAACTATTGGTCTTGTGGAACCTTTCCATATAACCGTGTTTTCATTTAAGCAAAACATGTACACACTTTGTGATCGAAAGTCGTGCTACATATTTGGACGTGCTTAATCTTTGGAAACTGTTGTTGTTATAACTTTTTATAACCAACACGTCCTCCACACCATTATAGATAAAATAAAATCCTGAATTCTTTCGCAAAGTATTCAAGGATAATCCTCACCGCTATCAATACAAATCTCGATGGGTTTAAATATACATAACCATTATGTATATATTTGTATAATCATTATACATTCACAAGAGTTAGTCTCGTGTAATCGAATTACATTCAAACTCATGTGATTCCCATGAATTTTATTGACGGTGAACTAGACGCTTTATTTGTATGACAAATAGCCACATACATATCATGACAGATATAATAGATCCTTACATCAAATGTAAGGCATCATTTTATTACTTTTCGCGCTGCTTGATGTCTCACATCGAGCCGTTGAAAATTTCTATCATTCGACATTTCGATTTAACTCCGCCAAGGAGTAATATGTTGAAAACCATTTTCAACAATATGTCGATATATGTGCTATAACATAGAACGAGGAACTTCTTAGATCTATCCTATAGATCTTCACGCTTATTTCATAAGCGGTCTCGCCTAAATCCTTTGTTGTTACAAGAAATATAACGTGGCTCCCACTAACCTTCATGTGTACACAAAGTTTCCATTCATTCCGACAATGTTATAACTGTTTATAACTTCGTCAAAACGAATATTCCAATTCCGAGAAGCATTCTTTAATCCATCATATGGATCGTTAAAGCATGCATATCCTATTCCGATTCTTATGAATCGACAAAACCGTAAGGTTGTGTCAAGTACACGTCCTTTAATAAAATTTCTGTTAAGAAATTCGGTTTCGACATCCATCTTGCCACATCATATAGTCATAATATGCGATTATGGCAAGCAGAATTTCGAAAATGGGAAAGCATGGCAACATGCGAAAACGTTTCTTCATAGTCCGACTATGAATTGCATGAAACTCTTCGCAACAAGCCTCGCTTTACATATATGCGTATTCCTATCCATGTAGGTTCTCCATCTTGAAAAACCCACTCACATTTCACGGGTCTAACCCAGAAAGTAAAGAAATCAAGTTCTGAACTTGATAATTTACATGGATCGAATCTCAGATTTCATGGCACCATGTCATGTGGAATCAACTTTTCATAGCATCATTGTAGGATATCGAATCATCATATGATTTCGATCTATCATCATTAGCCACGATAAATCCGTATTTACCGGCTTATGATATAGCCTACTTGATGTACGAAAAATTCCTTTGTGTATTCGACTTGCGTTCATCAACTCTTGATGAAGCCATGTCAACTTTCATTGGTACAATGTTCATTTTCAAATCTCGAACTCTTTCGAGATTTATTCTACTCCCACTAGCCCGCATAGAGATAAATGGCACCAAGTTTCAAACTTGTGCGCATCTAGTCCTCCTCCAAGAAGGCATCTCTTCGAACCACGAAAATCTCATTTTCGTCGGGACGTTAGAACTAATACCCTTTAGTTTCCTTAAGGATAAACGAACAATTTCCAGATTTGGGATTGAGTTTAACCGAAACAAATTTCGAAACACACTCACATCCTCAAATCTGTACAAGTGACAACTTCGGAACCATTCCGATCCATATCTCATATGGCGTCTTTTGTACCGATTAGAAGGTTTATGGTTTATATCTTATATGCAACCATTCATTAGTGCCGCTGTCTCAAGGGCGTATCCCCAAAACATTTTTGGGAGATCCTATTGACTTATCATTTATCGAACCATGTCCACTTTCATTCATTTCCTCTTTTCGGACACATCTCAATGTTCCGAATAAAGGCAATTGTGAAACGATTCCACAATCATAAATGATCATCAATATTCATAACTCAAATATCGCCTCTTCGATCCTATCGAAAGGTTTAGCTTTTCTTGCTTAATTGATTTCGTATTTCGTTTTTGAAACTCTTTGAACCTTTCAAAAGTCTCCATTTCGGCACGCATTAAATAAATATTTTCATATCTACTTTAACCGTCCATAAACGCAACAAAATACCGATAGCCTCCTCTTGCCTCGGAACTTATCGGAACATCATATGTAAATATAATTTCCAATAATTCATTGGATCTTTCTCCAACCTTTGGAGAATGATGCCTTTTGTCGTCTTGCCTAATAAATAAGTATCGCATTAATCAATCAAATCTAATTCGAATGATTCTAGCATTCCATCATATGGAATCTAGATACGCGAATCTCGTTTATATGGACAAGACGGCAATGCCAAAAGAAACAATCAACTTCTAGGTTTAATCCTTTTCGGATTTCACCGTTCTTTGAGTCATTAGTTTGGACAACTCTTTGTCCGAACTTTCTGTTTGGAAAACATTTTCCCAAAATACCCTTAGACATACATTTCTTTCGATCCCACCTTTGAATTACAAGGACATCCACGCATCTATATGCATTGGATTCCTCGGATACTCCGAGCATCTCCAATTCAAATTTAAATCACATCTCATGCAGTTTCGGGATCGACTTATCTATCGAATGTATATGATATTCGGTCACGAAGATCAAATCTCGTACCATCAACACACGAGTGTTAATCCAAGACCCATAAGGCGTCTCAAAATTAACCTACTCTTTGAGCCGCATTGAATCATTCAACGCGCTCTAACTCTTGAAACTATTTCATGAGCGTTGTGTTTTATTTTCATATACACCCGAATTCTCAAAACAATTTTGAGAAATATGCGTCTATACATGCCACCATGGGGCACGTAATATCGTTCGATTCCTTCTTAAAGTTTATCGAACCCGGCTTTCTATAAAGCCAATGCCTCGAGCCCCGAATCTACGATTTCCGTGTCCAACACGTTCCTTTAAGTCTAAAGAACTATTCTTTAACTATCAAGGTTAATCATGGTAATTCCGGCCCAATAGCCATCTATCATATCGATTTCATCGATATATATTTGGTGTTTGCTTGAAAACATAATTCTAAACGGATGATGAAGATTAAGCTCCTAACCGTGCGTACTTAATCTATATGCTTATATGATGAATATATGACAATGTTATTTTATCGAATCGGTAACCCTCATACCGATACGGGACTCCAAGTCCATAACATTCGAGATCCATATTTTACGATCCTCCCATAAGTGACTATGGCCGACAAATGAGATCTCGATATTTTAGGTAGGATTAAATCCAATCGTATCCAATACGACTCTCTTTCCTTTATAGAATTTCGGTGATGGATCGTATCCTATACAATCCCAGTTCCGTGTGTGCATTCTATCTATGCCCCAAACTCCAATCTGATTGGCTTGGACGGTCAAGTCACAACCGTATCCAACAAATCGTTCAATTGAACTACTCACGTGCCCGACTATGGCATGAAACCACGTGAGTCCCCAATTAACGCTTACCACCCGCACCAATATATACAATAGTACGTGCCCGACTATGGCCTGAAACCACGCACTATGTCATATCAATCTCGATGGTTGTGGATATGGAAGGCATTACCATGACTTAAATATTATGAGGGATCATGAAATTCATGTTTTTAAATTCGTGACATAATCATATTATATCACTATCACAAGATTTTCAAAATGCATATGATTTATTTAGGGAGACTAATTATTCTAAATAATTAATTATCTAATATGCTAGAATGATTGATGCCGATCATATCGATATAAAAAACTCAAAATTCCGAGTTGTGTAGCCAAAGTTATCACGAAAACAAAATCAGTAAACAGAAACTATTCCGTTATAACGCACCATGGTCCGTTACAACGGAACCCCTGTTTCCATCACTCCGTTAAAACAGAACTCTAGTCCGTTACAACGCTATTTATTCCGGAGTTTGGCCAAAATTGCCAGAAACATGTCCGTTATAACGCAACCTAGGTCCGTTACAACGCTATTTTCTGCAAACCTTTGTCCAAATTTCCAGTAACCGGTCCGTTATAACGCAACAAAATGTCCGTTACCACGGACCAACTGCGTAGACTTCCGTTACAACGGACCATGTCCGTTACAACGGACTCCAAAAGACACCCTAGGTATCCCTGTAGGGGAATATCCTCGACCCCGGGCCCGCGCAGCGGAATGAAGGCCCGGTCCGATTCCCCGATTCCCGAGATCACGCCATGACTTCGAGGGTACGATGCGAATAGAAGGATAGATCTATACCAGCGTGAAATTGATCACGCACGAAGGGTTGATCGCCGCCTTCTATCTCCTGTCACGTTGGTGACAATCCGCGCGTCCCATACCACGCGTCTTTCACCGTTCGTTGACCGTCTTCTCACTCCTTGAGTCGATTACAATCCAAGAGCCACAATTGTCGCTCCTCTACTTGTATCCACCGTGAGTCGCAAGACGTCGGTCGCGGATGCACCTGCCTAGACGATGCACCGGCGAACTTGCTCGATCTAATCGATTCTCTATTACTCGAGAAACTCCTTTCTCGATTTCTCTCTCTTCGCACCCTTTCACTCACTAAAGATCAAATCTGAATTTGCTCTTTTTCTTGTGTATATTGGGCAGAATAATCAATTGCTTAGAATGATTCAACTGATTTCCATAGTGAAGATGAGAGAGAAAATCCTATTTATACCTAATAGGATAAGGATTAGCCAAAAGGCATGTATATCCAATATACACCCTTTCACACAGAAAACTGTATGAACCTGTTCAGTATTCTGTCCAGACGAAATTGATAAATTTCTCTGACAGAAAATCAACCAACACGAAAGTTGTAGATAATCTTATTATCTACACAACCCAATTTGGCCCAGCCCAATTGGAGTTCGTATGCAAAAGTTATTACTGTTTTACTAACTGTATGTCATACTGTTGCACCCTTTCGGTATTTCACAGAAACGACACTTATACTTCGTTCATATGAAATATATTTCTATATGAAGGTTGTAGATAATCTCATTATCTATCTAACCCAATTTGAACCATTCTAATTGGATTTTCCCACTGAAAGTTATGGCCACGAATGTACGACTACATTCGTTTATCCTTGTGTACACTTTTACGGTTGATCCGAAACTGTATTTCCTTCAATCCCCGCATCCTCGTATCATATACAAGTTCCGTTAAAACGGAACCCATGTCCGTTACAACGGACTATGCGTTTATTCACAGTCCTCCTCACATCCCCGCATCTAATTCAGGGTTCGTTATAACGGAACTCCAAGTCCGTTATAACGGACTAAGTGATTCCTGCAGATTATCCCCAATTCCTGTATCCAATACAGTGTCCGTTATAACGGACCAACCAGTCCGTTACAACGGACTATGCGAATTTTCTGCTGTTTCGTCTGTTTTCGCTCGTTTCCAAAACGATCAATCATGAAACCTTTTCACGATCATTCCTAGATACTCTCAATCAACTTTTGATCGATCTCTAGCGAATTCCACTTGTGATTTTAACGGAATTTGACTTTCTCTATATGTAACATCATGCAAACGGGTACGAACTTTGATAACCCGTGCGTATATTGAATATACGACTATGATTCGACCCTCGAATCTCAGCGATCGCTCTGATACCACTGTTGGGAATTATCTCGACCCCGGGCCCGCGCAGCGGATATGAAGGCCCGGTCCGGTTCCCATAATCCAAGATCACGCTTCGATATCGAGGGTACGATGCAAAGTAGGATAGACGATTACCAGCGTGAAATTGATCACGCACGACGGGTTGATCGCTCTCATCCTTCTCTTCTTTCGGTGTCACGTTGGTGACTAGTCCGTACGTCCCATACCGCACGTCTCCCACCGTTTCGACACGCCTCGGATTGTCTTTGTGCGTTCCATGTCCGCATGCTTCCACAGCCCGTTACTCGTTTACTTCTCCGGTTTGATCACAACGAAGAGGCACATGTGTCGCTCCTCTACCCATATCCACCGTAAATCGTAACACCTCGGTCGCGGATGCATCTGCCTAGACGATGCACCGGAGAACTTGCATGATTGCGTTTTGATTCTCTAGACGGAGAAAACTCTTTTCTCCTCTTTTCTCTTTCTCTCAATCTCTTCGCACTCTTTCATCAAGTGATTAGAGTCTCTTAATTTCTGGATTAATTCTGGATTAACTCCATTAATTTCCTGGTTCAACTTCTCTAATTTTACTGATGAGAGAGAGAGAAACATCCTATATATACTCCATAGGATAAGGATGGGCCAAAATGTATGTATATCTTCTATACACTTTTTCAAACAGAAAACTGCATACACCCTTTCAGTATTCTGTCAGAACGAAAATATTAAATCGTTCCAACCGACTTTGAACATTTACGAAATTTGTAGATAATATTATTATCTTTCCAACCCAATTTGGCCCAGCCCAATTGGAGTTCGGACCCGAAAGTTACGGCCGTTTTACTGACTGTATGTCAAACTGTCGCACCCTTTCGGTATTCCATTAGAACGACACTGATACTTCGCTCAAATGAAATATATTACAACATGAAAGTTCTAGATAATCTCATTATCTAACTAACTCAATTTGAACCATTCCAATCGGAGTTTCCTACTGAAAGTTATACCAGTTTTACTAATCTGTTTCGTATGCCCACGAACGCGTACGTTCGTTTGTCCTACGTATCATTTTAGCGTTGATCCAAAACTGTATTTCCTTCAGTACATGGGGGTGTTGCCATGTTCCGTGTGAGTACGCGTGGTGTCTCGAGTACGTGGGGTATTGCCATGTTCTGTGTCGAGTACGCGGGGTATTGTCGTGTTCCGTGTCGAATACTCGGGGTGTTACCGTGTTCTGGTTTGCCGCTTTCATAGTATTCTCATATGTTTTTCTTTTTCTATTTCTCTGCCATAGAGCGATGATGATTTTTCAAAAAAAATTAGAACATATACAAGAACAGAAATGGCTAATAGAGAGATCTGAGATCACATCATCATCATCATCATCATCATCATCATCATCATCATCAACATTATTGTCATATCATCATCATCATCATCATCATCATCATCATCATCATCATCACAAACAATATTTTGTTTAATTTGGTGTTCTATTAGATCAGTGGAGTTTTTTTATCAAGAGGATGTATTTCGTTTTTATTGGATATGAAGCAACAATTTCAATATTTTGTTTTCTGTACTATCCTTGAAAATCAAATATGAACAAAATGCCAACATGGACAAAATAAAAAAAATAAAAAATATAATCTTTCTTCTTTGCGAAGCCATGATCAAAATGAACAATATAGCGATCATTGATCTGTATTTGGGTTTTTGCCAATTGTTATTTAAATAAATGATATATAAAAAATTATCTTTGAATTATCTTTGATAAATATTGTCTTTGATAAATGAACTCTTTATGAAAAAAAAAACTTCAATATTTAAATTGTGTATGTTTTTACAAATGCTAAATACATAGAAAAACAAAACAATGCTCTTAAGTCGAAGTGCTAAACGGAATGAATGTGCATATATAGACTTATTAAAAGATATACTCTATAACATTCCTTTCCAATTGTCTTTGATAAATTATGTCATTATGAAAAATAAGTCCATTTGAATTGTGTATGTGTTTACAAATATTTCAATTGAATTGTGTATTTGTTGACAAATGCTAAATTACATGTGCTTGATTAAGCGTTGAAAAATAAAAAATCGTGACATAAAGTGCTAAGTGGTATGAATAATTTGAACATGAACTTATTCAAAAAATATATTCTGAAAAAAAGTTTAATTAATTAGTGTATCTCTTTACAAATGCTAAATACCAAGAAAAATTGAACTTGAACTTAATCAAAAGTACAAAAAAAAATACTCATAATATCAAGTGCTAAGTGAAATAATTTGATAAATGATTTGGCTATAAGAAATAAAATTGTATTTGATTTGTGTATGCCTTTACATATTTTACAAATGATAATAAACATTTATATTATTCACATTAATACTATATATTTTTTGTTTTATGTTTTCAGTTTCACAAAAGAAATGCACACCATATGTATTTCATAGCCTCAGGTGATATTTGCATGTCTTGGATTATAAAAAGATAAAACAAAGTTGTGACATTTAACATTATCAATCCAATTTAAGAAAAGAATGTTATGATAGTTTTTATGTCGGTTATAATAATAATCTACTTTAAAATATTTTAAATATTGGAGAAGATCATATGTTTTTTTATTCGAAATGTTCTTGTCAGGACAACACCATTTGGACCTAACACCCACAATATTATATACATCAAATACTCATATTCTAATTAATACATTATTGTTCAAATTTATTAATCAAATAACTTGATCATTATATGATACATAATATGTGTATTGTTGATAGGGGTGTAAACGGTTCGGATCCGGTTCGGATAGTGGTCATACCAGATCCGGATCCGTATTTTTTGTCGGATCCGGATCCGGATCCGGATAGTGTCGGATCCGGATACGGTTCGGATATTAAACGGATACGGATACGGTTCGGATATCGTCGGATACGGATACGGATCCGGATAATATTCGGATAGTTCAGACATATATTGTATATGTAATTAATTATTTTTTTCTAACCAAAATATTTATGATACAATTATGATAATATTTAAGTAATAAATAATATAATTATACTTTACTAAATTCAAATATTTGTCGAATATAATAGAGTAATTTGGTCGAAATGATGAAAACGTGAGTTTGACTAATAATTTATGTCGCGCGAATACGGATACTAATAATTTATAATGTATACAATATTATATTTTAATTAATCAATTCAAAATATATTTCTTAAATTTTAATTTAATTCTTATATTAAAGGAAATTCTTATATGATATTTTACAAATAACAATAGGTCGTGGCTTAAATTCTTTATTTTGACAAGACCATGGCTTGCAGAGACCATGTTATATTTGTAATTAACAATATGTTCATTATTGATAGGTAATTAAATACATTACTTATATTTCAAGTTTTATATGTAGGGACTTCTATCATACACATTTTTTTTCCGGGTATTAAAAATTAATATATTAAAAATGGTAATGAATTTGGAAAAACGGGTACCCGTTTTGCATTGCTATTCGGATCCGGGTAATTATCCGGATCCGGATCCGGATCCGACCGTATTTTTTGTTCCGGATCCGGATCCGGATCCGAAAAAACGGATCCGGGTAGTATCCGGATCCGCTCGGATCCGGGTAATTTAATTCGGATCCGGATATTTAGACGGATCCGGTTCGGGTCGGGTCGGGCATTACCCGCACCATTTACATCCCTAATTGTTGACATTAATATAACACATACTAATTATAATTATAATTATATTAGAACAATGTTCCAACAATTCTGGTCAAAAGAGTGAACACGAGTCTGTTTCAAGCAGATGGAACCAACTCCTCAAAACAACACACGAGTCTCTTCGTCTTTGTGCTCTGGAGAGCCCGTTGTAGAAGGGTTTTCACAGAAGAAGCAAAAGGGGTTATCGAGGTAGTTCAGGAGGTGGCCAGGGAGATGGATCTGGTCAAAAGAGTGAACACGAAGCAGAAAAGAGAAAAACCGAGGTGCGAAAACAATGGCGTATAATCGCCTATAGAGAGAAAGAGTTTGGTCGGGCAAAGTGGACAAGGCACAAGTGCAAGACTGAGAAGAAGGACAAACCTTGGTTATGTCGTCTTGGTCAAAAGAAGAGGAGAAGATGGGCCAAGCCGAAATCCCAGCCCAAAGAACATGCTATTAATTGGTTATTTTTCCATTTTTGATAGGGTTGATGTTTTATCTTCTTTATTTTTGTATATAATAAGTTTGATATAGCTCTTCATTTGTATACAAAACTCTTATTATATATGAAAAAACATTAGAAGGGGGACCTCTCGAGCCCTCTCTAATTTTGTCAAAAAAAAAATGTTCCAACAATTCTAACAAGAAAATGTCTCATTCCCATGAATGTATTCAAAGCAAATCATAACATCATATACTTCTTCTATTATTTATGGACAGATTTGGTTATCTTAGGGTTTTCACGTTAAGGTTTTCACGATTTTTGAAGTCTGGCTACTGGCTCGGGAGTAATTTGGGGGATTATTGGCGACATGGCCCACAACGTCGCCACTACTGATCTCCAGAAAACATACCAAGCCAATTGCCTTTTGTTGTCTCTAACAGATACCCCAAAAGTACACACAATGTCGTCGTAAATAGTCCGTCACCAATAATAGCCCCCACGTTACACACAATATTTTAATCAGTTTATTTATTTCATACACTGAATATATTAATTAAAATATTATTTAATATATTTATATATCAAAAATATTATTAGTTACGGAATAAAATTGTAGCTACTAATATTATTGGTTACAAATATTATTGACTACATATTATGTTGTAACCCCCACATTTTTCATGAATAGCTTTATGCGTAGATCATCGAGTGTGCTTTAATGATTTGATTGGATTGATTAATCTTTCAAATCAATGCTTAATTTAATTAATTCAATTAAAAAGACTAATCAATCTAATGAAAAACCCACGATTGACGCATCAAGAGTATCAAAGTGTGTTTGAGGACACGCATGCTATTTTTTCACTAATTTGATTTGCTACCAAATACTATTGACTACTACGGTCGTAGCTAAAATATTACTATTGGCTGCCGAAACTAGTATTAGCTACGAGATTGCAACCAATAATTCATTATTAGCTATGAAGTGGTAGTCAATATTTGGTTGTAAATAATGCGATGTTCTAACATTTGTTATGGCTATTCCTGATGATCTTTCATCAACTGTTATGGTTAATCTTAGAATGTTCTAAAAGATCACTGCCAATAACGATAATTACCTAGGGTTTCCTCGCAGTGTGAGAAAACCTAACAATATCGTTTTGAAATTAAATACTAACAAACAAACAAACCTAACGATAATTACTTACAATGAATACAAAAAAACAAATCAATAGAATTACTTACAATGTATACTAACAAACAAACCAAAAAAAACAAAGTAAAAACAAAAACAAAAAACGAAAGACAACTTAAGTATGGAATAATTCATTTTGAAATGAAATTCTAAAATTGCGAGATTCAGATTACCCTCCCTATAAAAGGGATTACATCATTCAACAAAACTCAACACGATCGCGATATTTCAATCAGAGATAGCAAAGAAAAAATAGGGAAATAAATAAGTGAAAGAAATGGCTTACATCTACAGAGATGATGGGATAATTATCGATGCGGATGGAGATGTCGTTATGATTGACGCGAATGCGCTTCCTGCGACAAATGTGATTCTTACAACTAATGTGACTACCCAGGAGAGGCGGCGAGGCAGGAGGCCTCTCTCGTTTGGAAAGAAGACCTGGCAATTAAAGATGATTGCCTCGTTTGGCAAGAGGACGCTGGATTTCAGGATGTTTGCAAGGGCAGAAAGATATAATCACCGTAATGGAAGAAAATAGGAAGCCATCGAGGGACTGGCTGGCAAACCTCTGCCCCAACAAGGCCTCACCCGAGGTTTCCTCCAGCACACCCACGCAACTCCTACACTCTGGGTTCCCTAGCATCCTCTGCCAGGCCCTCCTACACTCTGGGTTCCCTAGCATCCTCTGCCAGGCCCTCCTACACTCTGGGTTCCCTAGCATCCTCTGCCAGGCCCGGCTTCACTACTGCGACTGCTCAAGGCATCCGTCAGCACGCCTTGCAGACCGTACCTCTCGCTCGAGCTACTCAAATGACTTTGTCACCAGCTAACATGACTCATATGGGCTCGAATATCGCTGTCTTCAAGGGAACCTTTTCCTAATGCTCAAAACCAGAATGCTAACATGGCAAGCCGTCAAGGTGCTTTCTCCACTTATGCTGCTGCTGTGGCAATCTCTGCACCTCGAGAAGGCAAATGCAACGTTCGAGGACCACTAACCAGCAAACTGTCGCAAGACCGTTACCCCTTCCTCTACCTCCGAATCCCTCGAATCCGGTGTGGTATAACATGTGCTTCAAGTGTTGCAAACAAGGCCACATCAGAAGCGCGTGCAAGGAATCGGTGCATTGTGTGAACTTTCACCACCACGGCCACAATGCACGTCAATGCCGCGAAACACCCATAGGGCAACACTAACCTGGCCCCGCAACCTCTGCTCCTCAGTATTGAAAAAGACGGTCCTTAACGGTGTTTGACGGTCCAAAAAACGGTTAACGGTGGGTTAAAGTTACGCTTTTGCATAACGATTTAAATAACGGTCAACCGTTATTTGCCCGTGTTTGACCATTTTAACGGTTCTTAACAATCCTTAACGATGTTATTTTCACTGTTATTTACATGCAATATACTGGGCCAAACTTCAACTGAGTTTTTCAACAAGTTAGAATGAGAATTAACAAATTATTAAAATTTCCAAATTGTAGATCTTTTTATGTACTACAATTTGGATACCTTGTTTGTAATTTTTCATTATCATTTGAGCTTTTAAAAACGCCCACAAAAACAATCATTATTAATTTTTAGAGTTCCGTTTACAATTTTAACACCATTTTTTTATCACGTTAGATTGAAAATTAGCAAATTATTCAAATATCAAAGTTTTAGATATTTTGAATTACTAAAATTATAAAATTATAATATAATAAAATAATAATATAAAAATATGATATAAAATAATAATAATAATATAATTTTATTTATTCCGCGCCATGAGTACACCTTGGAGCTGAATGCCATACATCATCAATTGGTTTAAACTTTCAATGTATCGTGTTTTGTTTGTTTAGACTTTGTATGTTACGTTTGTTTAGACTTTGAATTGTAATGTTTATGTTAACTTTATCTTCAAATTTGAATTATAGTTATCATAATTTCGAAAAAATAATAATATTATATACAATATATTATTACGGATCAGGATAATTGTCATACTAATGTTATATCACTGTTATATTACCGTTAATCGGCAATTCATTTTAACAATGTCCGACGGTTCTGTTCCGTCAAACGGTATATGCAACATTGGCCCCGAGACAAAATCAACAACGCAAGAGGCAACCGTGGGGAAGCAGATCTTCCGGCCATGAGGCCGGACATGGTGCACTGTTTCGTGGATATAACTCATACGCTGTTGCGAGAGACCTCGAATGGCTAACTCGTGGGGTTTTCATTGATGCGAGGCATGCCCGGCCTCACATGTTAGAAGACCCAAAACCAATATTAAAAATCAACCCCATTGAATTATTATCATTATAATTATAATTTTAGTACTTTATAAAGTAAGTTCTAATTATAAAATATTAATTTTAATTTTAATAAAAAAAATCATGTTTATTAAGTAAGAAATGAGTTTTTGTATTAGCGTGTAATATCATGCTAATTATTAGCATATTTCAACAAAACATTTTCTGTATATCAATTTACATAATATACCTAATTGTTATATAAGTTAAATTAATTCATTGGGTCAATTATTTACAGATCAATTATGTGATATATGAATTAATTATGTGTTATGTGCTAATTAATATTAATATGTAAATTTTAAGTTAGATGATGTTTTGGTGAAATATGAGGGGCAAAATAAAAAATTCTTGTAGTTAAAGATGAGCCTTATTTTATTTGGAAAACCAAGAGAAGACGAATCATATTTTAGATCTTATATGATTCTTCTTTGTAATAGGATATATTTGACCTGTAAAGTACTATTAAATAATTAAGAACATAAATCATCATAACATTTGGTTCACAGAAGATCGAAAAATCTTTTGTCATTTATTGTCCCCATTCATCGTCCTATTCAGATATTACGTTATCTTCTTCCCAAACAGGTTTATTCTCCATTGTTACGAGCTCAAGAAAAATATTCCTTCTACAATATATATACGTCAGTGTTTTAAATAGCGGCGCTGTAGTGCCGCTATAGCGCGCTATAGTGGGTTTTGGGAGACAAACGCTGCATCGCTTCGGAATATAGCACTGTAGCGTTTTGTTCCGCTGCAACGCTATAGCGGACCGTTATAGCGTTGAAGCGTTCAATTATAGCGTTCGTAGCGGCGCTATAGCGTGATGATGATGATGATTATTATTGTTGTTGTTGTTGTTATTAAATAATAATCACTATTATCATTACACAATAATAATAATTGTTATTATAATTATTATTGTTATTATTATTATTGGTACTAAATAATAATAACAATAATAATAATAATTAATATTATTAGTATAAAATAATAATTATTGTTATTTAATAATAATAATAATATTGACAACGATACAAATAATAATAATAATAATAATAATAATAAAAATAATAATAATAATAATAGTATACTATTATTATTATTATTATTTTTATTATTATTATAGGAAAAATAAGATAATAACAACATCAACAACAACTATTAATAGCCTTATTATAATTACAATAATTACAATAATAAAAAGAAAAACAAAAGTAATAATAATAATAATAATAACTAGCCTTGCCCCCCGCGCAAATGCGCGGGCCATTTTTTTTTAATAGATACTTGTATTGTTGTTCTAGTGATTTGTGTGTTATTGTTTCAATATGTGCAAATTTTCTCGTGTACAATTCCTGAATGTGTCCAATTTGCCATGAAAATTTTGAACCATAAAAATTGTCCAAATTTAAGACATTCATTTGCTAGCGCAAAATTGTTGAAATTAAATTGTTCAAAGTGTATTTCTCAGTTTATCGAACTTTACAGTGGTATAAAAAAATGAATGTCTTAAATTGAGTGAATAAAAATGGCCCCATTGAGATCATTCACTTAGAACAATATTTTTTTTTTAGGATCCGGTTTTCCTTAAAAATAAATGTTTTCCTATTATTTTTATGAATAAATGCCTCAGTAAACATCATCGGTGATTTGTCACTTTTTCATTTTGAAGATATAAGATTTTTTTTTTTTTCAACGCAAAGAAATTATTATAAGTGGTTTCAATGTATAATACAGCACAACTTGTTTAGTGCACAGGGTACAGGAAAAACTCTACATCATTTAAAAGCTTTTATATTTGAAGATTCTTGTCACATTGATAAAAATTATGTGTAAAATGGTAAAGGACTCTTCATGTTTCTAAAATACTCTTTTGTGAAACTCGTCATCACACAGCTATTTTATTTGTACCAAAAAAAAATAATTTTAATATTGGGATTGTTCACCTCAGTAAAAATGGCCCCACTCAGATCATTTGTATAGAAAAATATTTATTTTTTAGGATCCGGCCTTCCTAAAAAATAAATATTTTCCTATTATTTTGATCAATAAATGCCTCAATAAACATCATCGGTGATTTGTCACTTTTTCATATTAACGATGTAAACACTTATTTTTCTCAATGTGAAATATCTTTTGTGAGCTTTTTCAATGTATATTTTTACAATTACAAAATAAATTGTTTCGCGTTTAGGGCATAGGGTGTACGCTTTAGGGATAACAGTTTAGGTCTAGGGTTTAGGATTTTGGGTTTAGGGTTTGGGGTTTAAGGATTAAGGTTTAGGGTATGGGGTTTAGCTTTAGTGTTTAGAGCCTAGGGTTTAGGGATTTTTTCATTGTGTTGTCTCCTGAAACGTACGTTGTTATATTTTGACATTTAACTTTTTTCAGCAGCATTTAAGCAGATTTCATAAGCTGGCAAAAATTATTTACCATTCAAAGTTTTTTGCAGGTGTATTCTTAAAAAAGAAGTGTATTTTATCACCAAATGACTATTTTGTATCTCATCGATGTTATTTTGTTAATTAATGCAAAACAAATTATTTACCGTTTCAATTTTTTTGCACTTCTGTTCTCACAAAAGCAGTATATTTCATCACAAAATGACCATTTTCATGTCGTTGATGCTGTTTTCTTAATTAATTCGAATCGATTACAATGAATCATTACGATAGACTTGTTCACATCATGCAAATTAATTACAACATTTTGTTTATGGCGAGAAGAACATTTCATTCATGATGAGGCATATTTCCTTTTGTTTGAAGTTTCATTATTACTCTTGAAAACACATATAATTTTTTGCACAAATAAATAATTCTTTGTAGCAAATAAATAAATACGTCTGAAATAAATTATCTCGTTATGTTATCCGTTGAAGCATACATTATTATATTTTGACAGCAAACTTTTCTCAGTATTATTCATCCATATTGCATGACTGAGAATAAATTATTTACCATTTAAAAATTTTTGCAGTTCTATCCCCAAAAAATAATCACATTTCATAAGAAAATAACCATTTATGTCTTTGAGATTATGCCGTAAAGTAATTGCAATTTATTATAACTAATTGTACATGATTCCTATTGACATCAGACAAATTAATCACAACCTTTTGTTTAAAGAAACAACAATATCTTATTTATTCATTATATTACTCTTGACCACACATAAAACTTTTTATTTTATTTGCTATTTCGAGAAAAAAATATTTACTACGAAAAGTTTTTTTGCAGTTCTATCCTCGTAAAAGAAGTATATTTCATCATAAAATAACAATTTCTATGTCATTGGGATGATTGTGTAAATTAATTCCAATCTATTAGAAGTAATTGTACATGAGACTTATTCATATCACACAAATTAATCACAACCCTTCGTTCAAAGCAGGAACAATATCTTATTCATGATATTACTCTTAACTACACATATAAGTTTTTTCTTTCTTAGGTATTCAACAGAAGCAATGTTCATCTCACATAGAATTAGCGTTTTTTAGTTTTATCAACTTGTATTCAATAGCAGCTAAGAAGAAAACAGCCCTAGTCAATTGTTAGCTTTTTGATGATGATATGATGCAAATGATGATGATGATGAAAATGATGATATGATGAAAATGATGATATGATCGAAAATAATGATATGATGAGAATCACAACGATGACATAATGAAGATCAGATTACGTGAAAAAAAACATTCTTGAATTTTTTAGCCTTTAGATGAGATAATTTTGTTTACAATGAATGTTGGCAAGGCTTTGTTCTCAGATAACAAACATAACTTATTTCTTTCTATGTAGCTTGATAATAAAAAAAATACAATCAGAGCAATTTCTTCTACTTTTCTTCAAATGATCTCAAACCATGATATCATTCTACATGGCAAAATTTATTAATTATGAAAAAAGTACATAGGATTTTTTTTTATTGCTCAACATCAGGCCGAATAAATCAATTGACACATAAGTTGTTACAAATAACTTAACAATTTTTGAATCTTTCAATATCGCCCTTTTCTGAACACAAACAACTAAACATTTAACATGGTTTATCACAATAGTCTTTAATCCAACATACAAACACAATAACAACACGTTCAGAAAATCACACAAGCCTCAGTTAAAAGAACTTTTACAATGAATGCTGGTATGGCTTTGTTCTCAGGAAACACATGTAACTTATTTCTTCCTATGTTGCTTGTTATTTAAAAAGGGACAATCAGACCTTTTTGCTTCAAATGAGTCAAGAATGTTTGAATATCGAACAAAGCAAGCATCGAATATCATAGACAATTTGGATCGACCAAAAATCATAGCCAAATATAATCAAATGTAAATAATATCACATTTCATATTCAAATAGAGACGAATAGAAGCAATATCACATTTTGTTTAGTGCTTGATAATCAATCGAACGAATTAGTATAAATACGAAAATCACAGACTGCAAAAGGCAAATAGTTTCGTCTTCTTTTATTAGAATAAATTTTCCTGTTTTATTTCAAGAGAATGATTTCAGTTTTTTCCATAACGCGTATGTTCCGATTTTCATCTTTAAGTACGTATGTACAAAACCATGAATTTTTCTGTGATGAGCTTAGTTGTGCGCACAGAAAAAAGAGCTGTTTGCACGTTTTTTTTTTTTTTATGTCATGTCTTATTTTTCGCGGCTCAGTTGTGTGCACAGGAAAAAATGAAAAAAATTTGTCGAGTAAGAAGTTACAATATTATGCTTCACGATAAAAAAGACAAGTTCTTTCTTTTTCTTTTTTTTTTTTGCATGTTTTGTTTTTCGTTGTCGTGTCTTATTTGGCGCCCCTTGTTTCGATTCATTTTTCTTTTTTTGTATAACTAAATAACAAATAAAAAGAGCTGTTTTGCTTTTTCGTCGTCATGTATTATTTCAACACAATTTGCTTCTGTTTGTTCCTATTTGATCTTTGAGCTTTGATTTATCCAAAAATAGTCACGTCACATAATATACTATCTTGTTTCACAAAGAAAATTGAATGATGGAAGAATCTTGAACGCTATATCATGTGTTTGTTCGTTTTGATGTGAGAGCCATGATTAGATTAAAAACCTCATGAGAATTAATGTATCGTTATGTTTTCGAAAGTATGCGAACCATATGCAATATAATGATATGTCAATGATGATTATGACGATGAGATGATGAGATGATGATGATCATCATATGATGATATGATGATGATGAGATGATGATGATGAGATGATGGATGATGATAAAATGACGATGATGAGAGAAATATCAACAATTATGGCCAAACAAATTATCAAATTTCGCTTTGTAAGATTAACAAATTATGGCCAAACAAATATCGCTTTGTAAGAGAACTTTTGCTTAATATTTCTCGAACAATTAACAAATTTCACACATTACAATTAAATTAATTTTTGCGTACACATCATCAACAACAAACAATAATTTGTTCTTTTACTATGAAACTGGAGATAACAGCTTGTATCATTATGAGAGAATAAATAAATCTTTGCACAATTGTTTATTTCTTATACATGAGAGGCAATGGAGTAACATGAGTTTGAGTCATCTGGATTGTTTTTCATGCGGATTGGTTTTTCGTGCGAATTGTTTTTCATGTGAAATATTTTTTCATGCGAATTATTTTTTTCCGCTCAAGTTTCTTTTTGCACGTATATACATTCATTATTACAATTATCACGACAATAATGATTGATGATATGATGATGATAATATGATTATGATAATATGATTACGATATGATGATTTGATGATGTGATGATTATGACATAATGCTATGATTATGATATGATGATGATTATGATATGATAATGTGATGATTATGATATGTGATGATTATGATATGATTATGACATGATGCTATGACGACAATAATTAAAAAATGTACAAATATATTCATAAATGAATTCAACAATAACTAAATTAAGGTTAATTGAGATGAGAGAAAACCTGTAGTGACATCGAATCGAATCTCCTAGGAAATCTAACAATACCAAATATAAGTGAGTAATTATAAGATACTAAACTAAATTACAATGAAAAAAGAAATTACCAAAATACCCCTCGACTAAAGCTGGAGAAATCCATGCTGCGAAACGTAACACATCCATTGATTCTGTCAGAATATAATTCCCAAAAACCTGAAATTACAAAACCCTGAAAATATTGGTACGTTGCCAAACCCGAAAAATTCAAACAAAATTACCAAAAAACCCAAGATTATATGAGTTTCTTTCTCCGTGCGAAGAATCCTGAGTTCTATCAAATCATCATTATATGAGTATTAAATTAATTACAAAATAAGCACGCAAGTATCTAATAGATTAAATAGCTTCTAGAACAGATTAAATAGGTCCTCGTATATTAAAATACTCCAAAAAATGCAAAAGTATACAAATATCTTTTAGAACAGATTAAATAGCCGAAATACCCAAGATTACATTTTTTTTAACATCAAATTGAACCAAAAAGAAGTTTGAATAATACTCATAGCAACGATATATCTTCTGCAATTTGGCATTGCCTAAAAAATAGTCGAGTTTAAAAAAATCATCAATAGTTTAATAGATTCGAAATAAAAACTATACTTGCATTGCGAGGGGTCGAACACAAAAAAAAAGTAAAATAACAAATAATAATCAGGACGAATTGTAAAGAAGAAAACCGCAAAAAAATGCAAAATACATTTAAAGATTCGAAACTAACCGATGAGCATGAGCCAAGAGGCTTGTCGCCGTTCGTCCAGTGTTTCGCGGCCAGTCACAGCCACAGTCGCGTCAGCCTTCTGTAGGTTTCAGCCGGGTCGCCGTTCCGTAGGGTTTCGTCGTCAGTCACACTTTTTCGCTTCTTTGTCTTTCTCTGTCGAGTACGAACGATGTGTGAACTTTTTTGCTTCTTCTTCTCTCTTGGAGTCTCCTCCATTTGAGCCGCCTCAATCTATACTCGTAAAAATATAAATTAATGAAGTCGACAATAATACAAATAAGGTGGAATTTAACGTATGCCCCCCAAAAAAATTGAAAAATATCATCAATAGCACTATGTTCCTAACTTTTCAAGGGTATATACGATATTCATATATTTTAAGGGTATCCGTGATAAAATTATGTTTGTAGGGGTTAACATGATATGGGTTTTAATTTCATGAAGCAGAAAAAAGAAACCTATATGATATTTATATATTTTTGGGCGTTTATGTTCCGAATGGAATCAGCAATAAGTGTGTAAATCCATGGGATTATCTGTTGAAAATAAATTAATAAATAATCAAAGCAATCATTTATTTTCTTTTTTATATTAAAAAGGTGTTAAACAACACAAATTTTCATAGTGGTCCCTATTATGTAGATATTTTGAAAAAGACTTATACCAAATTTAAATCACTGTTGTTCCAATTTTTGTTGATTATGCCCAAATCAACGACATAAGAAGCAGAAATCGAACAAACTCAACACTCAGAAACAGCAGCAACACTTGGAACAAATTGAATCACAGCAACAGTCCGAAAAAAAAGGAAAAAAAAAAAACTAAATCAGCGAAAGAATCGGCAGAAATCGAAGAAAACCCTAAACAAAAGAACCTGGAGGCGGGCATCCTTTTCTGGGCATGAAGATAAGTCTCCACTCCAGACCTGAGCATATTCCATTTACATGCCAACGTATGTCTCCATGTCCATCGGCATGACTTTCCAGCAGCGTTGGCCTCCTTTTCGGTCGTGCCGAAACCCTACAATCGCGTCTTCAGTCGTCGCCTGCTTTCCCGCCTAGCCGATTGGAAAAATCTAATCGGAGATATTTTCCCCCGATTATTTGCGATTCACCCAAAATAACCCCTAATCCAGCCATTTCAGAAAACATTCATCATATATTAATCCTAATTAGTAATAGATTGACTTTATTGAGGAATAATTACCCTTAAACTTGTACAAATTGAGGCAAAATTCGTGTGTACTGTCTCCTGGCGAGCAGTTGGTGCTGTTAGCGTTTCCACACTTGCTTCTTTGCGAGGAATTCATCATCCTCTAATTCAAAACAGGGTCCGAAAGCCAATATTTCGATGCCTTATCTGTCTCGAGAACCTAACGTCTTCATGGCGACTGTTTGGTGCGGCTAGGGTTTCGCCAGACTTCGTTGTTATTGGCTTGGCTCACCAAAAGGAGAAGAAAGGCTCGCCATAAACGTGTACGACGTCCTTGCCATCGGCCGCGGCGACTACTTCGACTCGACCAGCGCGGTGGCTAGGGTTCCGATTTCTTTCTCTCTCGAGAGAGAGAACTGAGAGATGAGAGAAACACTCTCCGAGGCAGGCGTCGCCATGGGGAGAGAGAAAGAGCAAAACCGGCTGAGAAAAAGCGAACCGGCGAAACCCTAGAAATCGCCTTCTCTGTGGCAGTCGCGATATTGGGTCGAGCGGAGAGAGAAGGGGTAGATTTATGCAGAAAATGAGGAGAGAAGCTGATGCCACGTGTCGCCATCAGAGAGCACGTATAAAATTATATATAAGTATATAATATATTTTTCTTAGAGATGAATTTTAATTTATGTTAGTTTGCGAGGTTGATATAAATATGCATTCAACATAATTTTATTTATAATATTGGACCGCTAATTTATATTTATATTTGTATTGTAGTATTATAAAAATAATAATTTCGATCAAAAATCCGCTGTGATGGTGAAGCGGCGCTATATCGCCCGCTAACGCTAAACGCTAAATTAAACGTCAAAACGCTGCATGCCGCTGCACGCTATTTAAAACATTGATATACGTATATGAAAAAATTGGACCCCCGTATTTTTGAGACCCCAGGCCCAAGCCTCTCCGGCCTATGCCTGGGGCCGGCCCTGATGCGAGGCTCTTACCGGAACACTTCATTGAGCAAATACAAGCAACCATTGGAGCTTTGTGGGACTCCGACTCCACCATCCAACTAGCGCACATGAGTGGCCACCGGTATATTCAAAATTTGCCAAGGAACATACGGCCCGAAATCTTCATTAGTACATACGTGTATGTGCTCCAAAGAAAAGGCCTAGTTCTTTAGAAATGGAGCCAAGGCATTGTGGCTAACTCGGCTCTCCACACGGCAACGGTGTGGTTTGAGTTATCAAACCTTTAACCAATCGTGTGGAGAATAGAGTTTTTACGAAGCACCGTGAGTTTTTTTTGGTGTGATTTTAGATTATGCACCACTCAACGATCTTCATTCATTTGTTACGCAAAAACAATTATCCAGTCCAAGCTTGAAGCAAGGAACGGATCATGAAGAGCAAAGGAGAAGCATTCGATTAAAAGACAAGCAAACAGTTGTTACATTTTTCCGGTGGCGAAAGAACAATTAGTTCAATACAACAAATTCGACAAATGTGCAAGAAAAATGCACAATAAACTAAGCCCAAATCAATCCAATAGATCCAACAAATCTAAATGATGAAGGATTAATGAATGAGGAGGATTTAATGGGAATCCTCAACAATATTGGTATTGAATTACCAATAGAAGATTCGAGCATTCTTGAGAATTTATTAGGAAATACTAGTAATCTGAAATGACAATACTATGCACACAAATAAAAATAGAGGTAGACAATGAGATATACAATTAGTTTACCTAGGATTTTCGAGCAAAGAAAAAGATGCTTCATAATAGGAAATGATGGCCAGAGAGAAAGGAAGGGGCATCTAGGAGCTCAGGCGCTAAGCGTGTTATGGAGATCGGTTGAACATATCAGAAATGATGTTAGGGACCGTTTGGTTGAAGCTTTGAAATATGTCTTGGAATATTATATGCCAAGGAATTCCATTCCATGGAATAGTATTCCATGGCATATACAACAGTTATGTTTGGTTGATGTGTATTCTTTTCCTACAAATTTAGAAACTATTTAAAATAAATAATTTTTTTGGAATAATTTTAGTTTTTAATATTAGAAGAGATAGTATGCACATGGGAATAAAGAAAAGCCACCAATTTTGGTGGTAATCATATTCCCATGAAATATGACCATGGGCATCGTGGATGACGTTACTTTATTACCTGATGTATGAACCAAACATGGGAATAGAATAAATTAGGATGGATGCCAAGGCATAGTAATTTTAAAGCACGAACCAAACGCCCCCTTAAAGAAATGTAATGAAGCTCTGGCTAAGTTTTTATCGCAAAGAAGAAGAGAAGAGGCGGTGAAATGGTGTGATGAAGAGAGCAAATCGAGTTCCATATTTACTACAGTTACTAAAAGTCTAAAACCGGGAAAACAATTCCTAAATATGAATCTGGACTTAATTTTCTGGATTTTCTTCAAAGGCTTTTCTTTTCCAATTTACCAACCTCTTACTTTGGACCCATCTTTATGCAATTTTCTCATGTCACCTCATCACAACTCATGCCACATCATCACAATTATTTCAACCATTAGATTAGGATATGTGGCAACATATAAACCATAGATTAATTTTTGATTTTGTATGATTATGTTTTATTTGTAGATATTTATGTGTCCCTTATTTTACACATAGTTTTAAGCAATTTTAGAAGTCCACATCACCTTACACTGATGACGTGTCAAAATATTATTTGTTAGGTTCATGTTGGACCAGTTGTATTTGATTTTGCATTTTTCACAATATGTTACATGATCAAATGTGAATACAAATAGAACGTGAAGAGTTTAAATATATAACATTAATAAATTAATATCATAATATCATAAAACATACATCAAATATTGTTAGTATTTTCATAATATAATTTAAAAAAATTCAGAAATATATTCGCGGTAATTTTATCTTTATTTTGAGATCCATATTATCATATATTTAATATTTTTCTCTAACTTAAAATTATGAAAACAATTATGTAAAAAAATATATAAAAATAAATATAATTACATTAATGACTTGTAAGACTATTTATTATTATTTTTAAAACTATAATTGAAAAAAATTGCACATACTACTAAGTATGTTATTATCATATATTCAATATTTTTCTCTAACTTAAAATTATGAAAACAATTGTGTTAAAAAAGATATAAAAATAAATATAATTACATTAATGACTTGTAATCCTAATTATTATTATTTTTAAAAATATAATTGAAAAAAATTGCACATCCTAATTATTATTATTATTTTTTAAATAATTATGTTATATTTGTATTTGTACTTAAAACAGTTTCATGTTAATCTTTAAAAAAAAATAATGAAAGATATTTATTTACTAAACACAAATGATTTCTTTAACTTATATAATATTTTTCAATAATAAACATGAAACATAAAATTTATCAGACAAAAATAATTTTTTTAAACTTTTACAATGCTATTATTCTTAATTTTAGAGATGAAAATTTAAAATAGCATATGGTTTTGATTTTTGTTTATGACCATACATGTTGTTTTATTATTTTATAGTCAAATTTATTATTTTGTATGTGTTGTATTAAAGTACTAAATAAATATTTCACAATGTGTCATATTAAAAAATAGTACAATAATTTTGTCATCATCAAACTTTCTTAATCAATATGACATTTATTTTCATAAAATCTTATATTTGATCCCGAAAAATCATAACTATATATTATATTTATGGTAAAACAAATGAAACAAAACCGACGCGAAGCGCGGGTAATCTCCTAGTTCTTTATCAATTAATGATGTATTTAAAGAATTTCCTAGTTTGGTGGTTAATTGTTATATTTGTGACATATTAGTTTAACTTTTTAAGTAACAACAATAACATTTACGATCCCATTTTGAAATGGGGTCCTAAATTTGATAGAAATTTTAATTTTTTTAATGAAAAATATAATAGACGGAAACATATGAGACTTTTCTATTCTTTCTCAAAAAAAATTACCAAATAATTTAAATATTTCTAAATTTATTTTCCGGTCATTACATTAATTTTCATAACTAACTGCATTATCATCTCAAGAAGTAAAATCTCAGAAGAAAAAAAGACAACCGTCAAAATTACTACGCAGCCCTTACGTTTTTAAATATTCCTAATTGGACCCTAAAAAGATGATTCAGAATGGAAGAAAAGAACTCAAATCGAGAATGGAAGGGTATAAGAGGGGTCTTAGATAGAATCGAGATTTCAAATATGAGTTTCCTAACAACGCACGAAATCAGTGGACGTCGAGATGGGCGGCGATGCTATGAGACGTATGGAAGGAAAGAAATAAACGAGTATTCCAAAACAAAAAATCTTCCCCGATAACCATAGCTAGAAAAGCGGTCGAGGAGGTCAAAAGTTGGCAAAAATGGTGTTAAAGCTTACTAGCTCAAACACGGAAATTCTTATTCTAGGATTTATAGGTTTATTTTCCGTTTATTCTACATGAGCAACACGTTCATGAACTTTTTCTTATTTCAATATATCAAAAGGCTACGTTTTTTTTATCAAAAAAAAAAAACAACGCACGAAATCAACACCTGATTTTCTACAAATTTATAATTTCAATTCCGACAGTGCAATGTGATTTTTCAGAACTGTTTTGTGACCCCAAGAAAAGAGAGGGGTCTTTGGCATGTCATCTACGTGATTGTGAAATATGAAATGTATGCAAGATGTCTATTTAATTGTAAATTTTCGCATGTATCTAAAGTAAGTTTTGTTAAGTTATTTTTTATATATTAGCAATTGTTTAAAAAAAGTGATTATTATATCAAACTATAATATCCTAAAAGTTATGATAAAAAGATATATAAATTCAAGCAAGTCATTAGAGGAAATCAAGATTAAATCAAAGACCCTCATTTATATAAGAGGCCGGATTAAACCAATAAAGAGGGATTAAAAAAAGTAAAGAAAGTTTAAAAAAATGTGAAATTCGGGAAAGCCTTTTTTGGAAAAGTCCTTGTACGGAGAGCCCCAAAAAGGACGATCCAAACAAGACAACCCTAGGCCGCCGCTTCCCCCTCCTCCCTCCTCCCACCTGCCTCTTTCTTTCCCCCTACTCCGATTGGTCTTCCTCTCAACCAGATCTGCAAGGTTAGTGTATCTCCCTCCTCTTTCTCTTTCTCTTTCTCTTTCTCTCGAGCTTTTCTTCTTCGAGCGTATCTCATGTCGCTCCGATTGGTGTTCCTCTTTCTCTCGAGCTTTTCTTCTTTGAGTTCTCCCTTCGACGATTTGACAAAGGAAGCTCTCTGTATTTTTTTCCCTCGACCAGATTGGTGTTCCTCTTTCTCTTTCTCTGTATTTCCTTTGACGATCTGAGCAACGAGCTTATGAGTCTCTCTCTCTCTCTCTCTCTCTCTCTCTCTCTCTCTCTCTCTCTCTCTCTCTCTCTCTCTCTCTCTTTGACGGGAATGACAGATCGTGGCAGACTCCTTATTTCTGAACATAAGTGGTGGTGATTGTTGGTAACAGCCGGCGATCTCATCATATCCCGTGTCCTCTTTTCTTCTTTGCGGAAGCAGTAGTTTTCCATATGTGCTCTTTCTTTCTTATGCAGTTCTCTTTGACGAAGTGACGGCGCTGTAGGTTATTTATGTGCAAGCAGCCTGTGGCTTCATCCTATCCCGTATCCTCTTCTCTTTTCTGTGATGTCGACCATCTATCTATCTATCTATCTCTCTCTCTCTCTCTCTCTCTCTCTCTCTCTCTCTCTCTCTCTCTCTCTCATTGCTGCAATTTTGACTTTTTCAATGCTCGCTGGGGAGTTTATGGCGCGCAGGAATGTGACACCTATGGAAAGAACGTAACCGAAGGGTGTTTTCTTCAAAGGCGATGTCCTTCTAGCCTACTTCTCTAATTGGATAATGAGCATTGGTTTCTTCACTTCATATAGGAAATTAGCAATGTAGGAGTTTAGTAGGGAATTTTTCCCATCGCTTGGGTGTCTATTTACTTGAGAGTTTTTTCTTTCCTTTTTACTTATATTCTGTAATCTATTGACGATTTTGGGTTTTTTTAATATATATCGAGTGATGGCTATTGCCTCCTCCTTCAAAAAAAAAAAAATATGTGAAATTCGTATTACCATTTATATAAGAGAGATTTAAACCAAACTCGATACGATCTCAAAATTCAATCGTAGAGAATAAAAAAAAGAAAAGAGAAATGAAGAACTGAAATGGATTACGTTTAGAAGATGGCGTAATGGAGACAGCGATGTGATGATCAATGTGAGCAATTTTTGGGACGAACTTCGTCTGCCCAGAAGATGCGTATTATGAGTGTAGTCCTGGTTTTATTCTTTATTTTGTTTCACTAAACACTTTTTTGTATTTTCATATAATCAATGATCATCCTGTATGTTCAATTGCAAAAAAGGAACTAACCAGGACCTAATCTGTTCAAGAATTGATTTAATATTTTTAATTGATTTCACTTTCGTTGGGCGATTTATGGGCTTTTTTGTTATTTTTTTTTTATTATGTTTAAATTGTAGTATTTTTTAATTAAGTAATTAATTGAAGACTTTCTATTATTTAATTCTGAATTCTGGTTTATTTTTTCTTTTTGAATCATGCAATTATCTTTAAAATTTTAATTATTTCAAAACCATCAAAGATGCTAATAAGTCTACTGAATTGGAAAAAAAATTGACAACTCACCAAACAAATAATCAAAGAACTTTGAATGAGATCTAATCAATAATATTAATAATTACAATAATATAAATGAGAAGCCAATTATAAACTTAAACTAGGAATAACACAAGTAATTAATTAGTTGGACCATTTCATGAAGTTCTAATTAATTGGGCTTTAACTTAATTCCTGAGTGCCTTTGCTGCGTGATTTAATTTACTCAACTTTTGATTTAATCACATGGCAGATTGCTTGGACTCGATTTAACTTCATAAGTATTTTGTAGCTCTTATTCAGTTTCCATGTAATTTATGACCTTGTTTTAATTTCCTGAATCATTTGGGCCATAATTTTTTATGGGGCCATATAGTGTACCCTCTCATTTTTCCACAACACTATCAATATTTCTAATTAATGATTAATCATTGAAATAAATAATAAAATAATATTTCATTAAAATTAATAAATATAAAATTAAAATAAACAAGTTAACAATTCTTTATTAATATCAATTAATTATTAATCAGATGTATTTTATTTAATGATCACGCTAATTAATTACTAATTAATGGTTACTTGGTGATATAAATTATGTGGTGGGGAAATTAGGGAGTATTGTATAATTATCTATTTTTTTCCGAGTATTTCCGAACTTGCTTTAATTTAAATTTAAATTTTAAATTTTAAATTAGATTAGGGTGGGCAGGTTTCTCTTCTTAATTATGTTGTTACTAGTTATAGGCTTTTAAGCAAAGTGGATGATTGTTCACCTACAAATTACAATGCACTCATTGAAATACACAATATATTATTTCATGATATCTAAACTCTTCTTCATGATTCAAAACATAACAGATTTTTACGGTCTATCTGAACATATAATCTAAGTCAACATATTATTGTACTTACCTACATTCAGAAAAATAACATATTTTCATGATATCTGAAGTATATATTTTGCGATGCACGTAGACAAACAAGGCCAATTGGTATAAAAGCAACCCCCATAAGCAAGAATATTGTAATTACCAACATTCAGAAACAAAAATAGAAATTAATTTCAATTTTTCACAAACAAAATGCAGGGATGAATTTCAAATCTTACACATCCAGGTGATAAAGCGGGTTTCCAAGCCGGTAAATTCTGCTGCTTGAATTTGGACAAAGCTGCTAGAATCACAAAAAGTTTCACAAAATCAAAATCAAAATCAGACAAGAAATTGAATCGAATTGGATCAAAATGGACCATGCAATGAAGTACCAGTGGAGCGATGTCGAGAGAAAGAGGGATCGGCGACATCGGCTATAGCAGAAGTAGAGGTGCTTGCTTCATCAACCTCCATTGAAGATTCAAATCCGACGAGTGAAATATGTCAGTTTTCTTTTCAAAATTGCCTGAAGTAGTGAACTTCAACGAAGTGAAGTCATCTTCTTCCCTTTTCTTTCCAAACTATATTTGGGCCTTTCGGCCCAATTTATATGGGCCTATAAATATATATTTCGTAAAAATCTCTAATTTGGAAATAAACATTAAATTTTTGAAGTGAAATCTAATCCTTGAAAAGTTAATTTTTTTGTTTCAATTTTTTATTTGTGATATCAATCAATGAAATTTTAATTCTTGACTTATGGTATCTTACGCTAATTACTTTTTCACTAGGCTAAAGAAACCATTGGTATATAATTTTGGTTTCATGGATAATAATAAACATTTATATAATTCACATTAATTATATATATTTTTTATTTTATGATTTCAGTTTCACAAAAGAAATGCTTTTTTACTAGGCTAAAGAAACCATTGGTATATAATTTTGGTTTCATGGATAATAATAAACATTTATATAATTCACATTAATTATATATATTTTATTTTATGATTTCAGTTTCACAAAAGAAATGCTTTTTGCCACACCATATGTATTTCATAGCAAATTTTATTTGCCTGAGTCCAAGTGATATTTGCATGTCTTGGATTATAAAAAGATAAAACAAAGTTGTGACATTTAACGTTATGAATCCAACTTAAGAAAAGAATGTTACGATAGTTTTATGTCGGTTATAATAATCTACTTTAAAATATTTTAAATAAATATTGGAGAAGATCATATGCTTTTTTTACTCGAAATGTTCTTGTCAGGGCAACACGATTCGGACATATCACCCACAATATTATATACATCAAATACCCATATCATTACTGTTTAAATTTATTAATCAAGTAAACTTGATCATTATATGGTACATAATATGTGTATTGTTGACATTAATATAACACATACAAATTATAATTATATTATAACAATATTGAAACAATTATAACAAGAAAATGTCTCATTCCCAACATCTTAAAGATAATAGATACATCATAACACATGAATGTATTCAAAGCAAATCATAACATCATATACTTCTTTCTATTATTGATGGACCGATTTGGTTATCTTAGGGACGTTTTCACGATTTTTTCGTTCTCGCCACTGGCTCTGGAGGTAATTTGGGGGATTATTGGCGACACGGCACACAACGTCGCCACTAATGAACTCCAGAAAACATACCAAGCCAATCGCCTTTTGTTGTCTCTAATAGATATCCCCGGAATCGTACACATAATGTCGTCGTAAATAGTTCGTCACCAATAATAGCCCCCACATTACACACAATATCTTAATCAGTTTATTTATTTCATACATTGAATAAATTATTTCATATATTTATATATCAAAAATATTATTAGCTACGGAATAAAATTGTAGCTAATAATATTATTGGCTACAAATATTATTGACTACGGATTATGTTGTTGCCCCCCCCCCCCCCCCCCCCCCCCCCCCCCCCCCCCCCCCCCCCCCCCCCCACACACACACACACACACACACATCTTTCATGAATAGTTTTTTGCTTCAATCGAGGGTGCTTTAATCGTTTGATTGGATTGATTAGCCTTCAAAGCGATGATTAGTTTAATTAATTCAATTAAAAAAACTAATAAATCTAACAAAACACATTCGATTGACGCATCAAGAGTATCGAAGTGTGTTTTTGGGCATGCATGCTATTTTTTCCCTAATTTGAGTGGCTACCAAATACTATTGGCTACAACGGTGGTAGCTAAAATATTAATATTGGCTACCCAAACTAATATTAGCTACGAGATCGCAACCAATAATTCATTATTAGCTACGGAGTGGTAGTCAATAATATTTAGTTGTAAATAATGCGATGTTCTATTATTTGTTATGGCTATTCCTGATGATCTCTCATCAACTGTTATGATTAATCTTAAAATGTTCTTAAAGATCACTGCCAATAACCTACCTAGAGTTTCCTCTCACGATGAGAGAACCTAACAAGATCATTTTGAAATGAAATACTAACAAACGAACAAACCTAACGATAATTACTTACAATGAATACAAAAAAAAACAAATGAATAGAATTACTTACAGTGTATACTAACAAACAAACCAAAAAAACAAAGTATAAACAAAAACAAAAAACGAAAGACAACTTAAGTATGGAATAATTCATTTTGAAATGAAATTCTAAAACTGAGAGATTCAGATTACCCTCCCTATAAAAGGGATTACATCATTCAACAAAACTCAACACGATCGCGATATTTCAAACAGAGAAAGCAAAGAAAAAATAAGGAAATAAATAAGTGATAGAAATGGCTGACATCTACAGACATGATGAGATAATTATCGATGCTGACGGAGATGTCGTTATGATTGACGCGAATGAGATTCCTGCGATAAATGTGATTCTTACAACGAATGCGACTACCCAGGAGAGGCGGCGAGGCAGGAGGCCTCTCTCGTTTGGAAAGAAGACCTGGCAATTAAAGATGATTGCCTCGTTTAGCAAGAGGACGCTGGATTTCAGGATGTTTGCAAGGGCAGAAAGATATAATCACCGTAATGGAAGAAAATAGGAAGCCATCGAGGGTCTGGCCGGCAAACCTCTGCCCGAACAAGGCCTCACCCGAGGTTTCCTCCAGCACACCCACGCAACTCCTACACTCAGGGTGCCCTAGCATCCTCTGCCAGGCCCCGTTTCACTGCTGCCACTGCTCAAGGCATCCGTCAGCGCGCCTTGCAGACTGCACCTCTCGCTTGTTAATTTATAAAGTAGTATTTTATATTAATAAAGTTTATTATGCATGTATGTGTGAAAGATCATGTTCGTGAATGTTCTGGACACATGTGAAAGGTTATGTTCACACTAATGAAGAGTCATATTCATAGATCATAGACACTAGTGAGGAGTCATGCTCACACTAGTGAGGAGTCATGTTCATGAACCATGTAGCCTATAAATAGGGATGTAGTTTGTGCCATTTGAACACCAGAAAATATTTTGTAATCTCTCTCTTTCTTCTATAATAAAATTCAAGTTTCATTGAATCGTTTCTTTTTCTATATTTCGGTTGTGATCCTTGGCTAGTGCAACGTGTTGTTGTACTATTGTTAACTTCGGTTATCGTTACATGGTATCAGAGCTACGAGAGTGGTAGACGGTATTTTTCAAGATCTCTTGGTGAAGAAGACGATTGTGCATCGATGGAGTTCGGTGGTCGTGTTAGTGGACTTGGTGTGGAGGCTCTTACCTTTTCGAATTATAAAATTTGGAAGACGTGTATGGAGTCTTATCTTAAAGGAGAAGATTTGTGGGAGATGGTTGATGGTACGAAAATTACTCCGATTCCGGCCGTTGGCGCTAATGACGTGATAACCAATGGAGCGGAGGTGAAAGAGTGGGCAACTGCTAACGCAAAGGCGGAGTTCGTGTTGAAGAGATCTATTTCGCACGACTTATTCGAGCATATCATGAGTTGCAATTCGACGGCGAATATTTGGAAGACTCTTGATGAGTTACTAAATAAGAAGAATATGGCACGACTTCAATTCTTGGAGAATGAGTTGGCTAGTGTTGTGCAAGGACAATTTTCGATTTCTCAATACTTCTTGAAGGTCAAGAATTTATGTCCGGAGATTTCACTTTTGGAGCCCGAGGAAGCTATCTCGGAGGCACGAATGAAACACTATATTATTCGTGATCTTCGGAAGGAGTATGTTCCATTTGTTACATCGATACAAGGTTGGGCGCAACAACCATCCTTGAAGGTCAAGAATTTATGTCCGGAGATTTCACTTTTGGAGCCCGAGGAAGCTATCTCGGAGGCACGAATGAAACACTATATTATTCGTGATCTTCGGAAGGAGTATGTTCCATTTGTTACATCGATACAAGGTTGGGCGCAACAACCATCCTTGATGGAGTTCGAAAATTTGCTGGCTTCTCAAGAATCTTTGGCTCGACAAATATCGGGTGTTTCGATATCAGAAGGAGAAGGGCAAGCTTTGGTGTCTTCTAAGGCGACCAATTATGTGAAGAATGAATACAATCAAAATACTACGAAAAATGGAGAGTTTTCTCCTAATAGTAGTGGTTCTCGAAAAATTTTCAAGTGTTATCGATGTGGCAAGACTGGGCATGTCAACAAGAATTGTCGAGTGAAGTTGAAAGGAGGAAACGCCGCACACCAAGAGGATATTCCCAAGGGAGAAAATTGGGATAAGTGTTTTATGGCGGAGAGAACTATGATATCTTCTATTAATTACGAGAACGATTGGATCGTCGATTCTGGTTGTGGCCATCATCTTACTGGTGACGATTCTTGAAAGAAATACAGTTTCGGATCAACCGTAAAAGTGTACATATAAGGATATACGAACATGAATGTTCATGGGTTGATTAAATGCATAATATGATTGTGCAAATTTAAGTTCCAGAGAGTGGTTCGTTAGAACTAACCATCGGGTCCGTTCGAACGGACCGCCACGAGTGTAAAATGGTTTTACACATATTCATTACAGAGAGTGGTTCGTTCAAACTAACCTTATGGTTCGTTAGAACAGATTACTACCAGCGTGTTCGAACGGACCATAAGGTTAGTTCGAACGAACCACTCCCTGGAATGAATATGTGTAAAACCATTTTACACTCGTAGCGGTCCGTTCGAACGGACCCGACGGTTAGTTCGAACAACCACTCTCTGGAAACTTAACTTTGCACAATCATATTATGCATTTAATCAACCAATGAACATTCATGTTCATATATCCTTATATGTACACTTTTACGGTTGATCCGAAACTGTATTTTTTTCAGTCTCCCACTCAATTTCAGATATACCTAAAAGGTACTCATGCATATCCAATATACATGATCATAGATAATATAGCCCGCATATCAAATACGTTAAGCCATGCACATCCTATGTGCCAATACTTGCAATCAAGCCCGACATAGTACGACTCGTTGTGTGACCGTGTATGTTCGTTTAACGATGGCAATAGGCTGTTTCCAAGGCACTACAAGCCCATGAGAGGGATCTAGTCACTCCATCATGGCTACCCATGTTAACACGAAAAATGATTGTGATCATTGTGCCTATCTCGAATAGCGGTTATTAGTTCTCTTGTTAGCGATATCCGTTAATCAAAAGGCATGGTTATAGTCATCCTTATATTTTGATTAACTATACTTATTCCTCGATTCAGAATTGAGTTAACAATTTCAATCGATATTAACTATTAATATCATTGACTACGGCCGTAGTTTTCGTTAATCAATTCATCGAGCGGCCTAAGAGATATCTCTTCCTTTCGGAATAAACAATTCCTATCTTGAAGACTCATATTGAATTCCGTGTTTCGGACAATACCCAATGATGACCGTTTTGGCCCCTTGTTATGACAGGCGTAAGGTCATATCTAAGCATTGTGTTACGCACGTAATGCAATCAATGGTCCCCTCAAGTGTGAAGAACCTAATACCTTACTCGTCGCGAGTCCATCTATAATGACTAAACCATGTCATGGTCTCGCAGCTTTGGTCATATCCAATGCATGTAACATAACATATATCTACGTTCCCGATTCGACAAGCACCTTGTCCCATGATTAGCAAAACATAATCATCTCCTCGGCTAACGTACTAGTGTACGCGTTCAGTCTATTCCCTTGTAATCGAAATGCTTCTCTCTTAAGCAAACTGACCCGCCACTAGGGATGTTTAGAAATGAAACTTTAAGTGTGACGGTTGCGCTGCACATAATCATCGATCATGCCGACGCCCACACAAGCTCAAATCAGGGTTCATGTAATCATATTACACAGCCCGCACACAGTTTTCATATAAGGTGAATGCATATTAATTTAAGTAAACAAAAATTTTAAAGGGATGCATTCATATCGATTAAGTATTTGGGTGATACAACGTTTACCTATGGGTATCTCCATACCCATAACCTGTGAGGACTATCGTATTAGATAACTACACTCTACTCTCTTCTTCCTCCTCTAGGTATCTCCACACCCATAGTCATCGCATGACAGTCACGCGCGACTAGAGAAAACGGTTTTGTAAATGGGTCCGCACGTTGCTGCTAGTGTTAATCTTCATAAGGTTTGGAACATTTCCAATACCTATGATCACATTTTTTCACAAAATTTCATGGATCAAATGAAATTTTTCTGAGTATTGGCTAGAAGTGGTTGTGACCTCGGCATTTTTGGCTTGTACTATTGCGTTTCAAGCAATACACAACCATAAATTTGATAATTCGTGACTACTCGAGTTTGGTCATGTATCCTTGATCCATACCGCTTTCTTTTGCGATTAATAACCCCAATATACTCGTCTCCGTAAATAGAATCATAAACTATTGGTCGTGTGGAACCTTTCCACATAACCGTGTTTTTGTTTAAGCAAAACATGTACACACTTTGTGATCGAAAGTTGTGCTACATATTTGGACGTGCTAAATATTTGGAAACTGTCATTGTTATAACTCTTTATAACTAACACATCCCCCACACCATTATAGATAAAATAAAATCCTGAATTTTTTCGTAAAGTATTCAAGGATAAACTTCACCGCTATCAATACAAATCCCGATGGATTTAGATATACATAACTATTATGTATATATCCTTATAACCATTATACACACACAAGAGTTTGTTTCACGTAATCACATTACATTCAAACTCGTGTGATTCCCATGGATTTCATTGACGGTAAATTAGATGCTTCATATGTACGATGTACAGCCACATACATATCGTGACAAATATAATAGATTCTCACATCAAATGTAAAGCATCATATCATTTCTGTTTTTGCCCTGCTTGATGTCTCACATCGAGCCACAAAAATGTCTGCCATTCGACATTTTTCACTTTAACTCCTCCAAGGAGTTATATGTTGAAAATCATTTTCAACAATATGTCGATATACGTGCTATAATCAAGAACGAGAAACTTCTTAGATCTACCATATAGATCTTCACGCTTAATTCATAAGCGGTCTCGCCTAAATCATTTGTCGTTACAAGAAATATAACGCGGCTCCCACTAACTTTCATGTGTACACAAAGTTTTCATTCGTTTCGACAATGTTATAACAGTTTATAACTACGTCAAAACGAATATTCCAATTTCGAGAAGCTTTCTCTAATCCATCATATGGATCGTTAAAGCATGCATATCATATCCCCGATTCTTATGAATCGACAAAACCGTAAGGTTGTGTCAAGTACACATCCTTTCATAAAATTTCTGTCAAGAAATTTGGTTTTGACATCCATTTTGCCACATCATATAGTCATAATATGCGACCATGGCAAGCAGAATTCGAGAATGCAAAAGCATGGCAACATGTGAAAACGTTTCTTCATAATCCAACTATGAATTACCTAACTCTTCGCTACAAGCCCGCTTTATATATATGCGCATTCATATCCATGTCAGTTCTCATCTTGAAAACCCATTGACATTTCACGGGTCTAACCCGGAAAGTAATGAAATCAAGTTCTAAACTTGATAATTTACACAGATCGAATCTCAGTTTTCATGACACCTTGCCATGTGGAACCGTTACTTTTCGTAGCATCCTTGTAGGATATCGAATCATCATATGATTTCGATCTATCATCATTAGCCACGATAAATCCGTATTTACCGGCTTATGATATAGCCTACTTGATCTACGAAAAATGCCTTTGTGTGTTCGACTTGCGTTCATCAACTCTTGATGAAGTCTGAAAGAAATACAGTTTCGGATCAACCATAAAAGTGTACACAAGGATAAACGAACGTACGCGTTCGTGGTAGATAGATAATGAGATTATCTATAACTTTCAGTAGGAAACTCCAATTTGAATGGTTCAAATTGGGTTAGATATATAATGAGATTATCTATAACCTTCATGTAGAAATATATATAATGAGCCTATACGATATGGGCGAGGCCGCTTATATATTATACGTGAGGATTTATAAAGATAGATCCAAGAAGTTACTCGGCTTGAGTCAAAGCACGTACATCGACAAAGTATTGAAACGGTTTTCAATGCAAGATTCGAAGAAAGGACTTCTTCCGATGTCGAGTGGCATATCGTATTCTAAAGCTCAATGTCCGACATCGAGCAAGGATAAGAATGCGATGATCAGTATTGTTCCATACGCTTCAGCGGTTGGATCAATTATGTATGCCATGATATGTACGCGCCCTGATGTGTCGTATGCATTGAGCGTCGTTTCGCGTTACCAATCTAATCCAGGGGATATGCATTGGATCGCGGTTAAGAACATCCTTAAGTACTTGAGAAGAACTAAGTATCAATTTCTAATTTATGGTGGAAAGACATTTGGGTTGGATACATGTTTTGTCTAAATGGTGGAGCGGTAGTATGGAAGAGTTCCAAACAACCCACGATAGCACACTCTACAACTGAATCGGAGTATATTGCGGCTTTGGAAGCTGCAAAGGAGGCGGTATGGATCAAGAAGTTTGTGTCCGAACTTGGTGTAGTCCCGAGTATCTCGGAACCTGTGGTTGTGTATTGCAACAATACGGGCGCAATAGCACAGTCCAAGGAACCGAGGGCACATCATCGCTCCAAACACATACTCAGAAAATTTCGCTTGATCCGTGAGATTTTGCAACGAAAGGATGTGATCATTGAAAAGATTGATACTGACAGGAATGTTGTGGACCCGTTTACTAAGCCACTCTCGCAAGCCAAGCATGATTACCATGCGAAAGCTATAGGTTTGAGATACCTAGAGGAGAATGAGAGTTAGTTAGTTAGTTATCTAAAACGATAGTTTCATGGATCGAGATTAGTCGTTAGATAGTAGTAAACGTTGTATCACCCCAAACTTATCTTATAGTAATGCAATTCCAGATTTTAAAATTTTCATTTTGCATTTATCTTATATGAAAACTGTGTGCGCGGGTTGTGTAATATGATTGTTACATGAACCCTGATTTGAGCTTGTGTGGACGCCGGCATAATTGATGATTATGTGCAGCAAAATCGTCACACCTAAAGTTTCATTTCTAAACATCCCTAGTCGCGGGTCAGTATGCTTAAGAGAGAAGCATTTCTATTATGAGATAATAGACTGGACGTGTACACTAGTACGTTTGCCGAGGAGATGATTATGTTTTGCTAATCATGGGACAAGGTGCTTGTCGAATCGGGAACGTAGATATATGTTAGGTTACATGTATTGGATATGACCAAAGCCGCGAGACCATGACATGGTTTAGTCATTATATATGGACTTGCGACGGATAGGGTTTTAGGTTCTTCACACTTGAGGGGACCATTGATTGTGTTACGTGCGTAACACAATGCTTTGATATGACCATACGCTTACCGTAACAGGGGCTAAAACGGTCATCATTGGGTATTGTCGGAAACACGGAATTCAATATGAGTCTCCAAGATAGGAATTGTTTATTCCGAAAGGAAAAGATATCTCTTAGACCGCTCGATGAATTGATTAACGAAAACTATGGCCATAGTCAATGATATTAAAGGTTAATATCGATTGTAATTTGTTAACTCAGTTCGGAATCGAGGAATAAGTATAGTTAATCGAGATATAAGGATGACTACCACCATGCCTTTTGATTAACGGATATCGCAAACAAGAGAACTAGTAACCGCTATTCGAGATAGGCACAATGATCACAATCATTTTTCGTTTTAACATGGGTAACCATGATGGAGTGACTAGATCCCGCTCATGGGCTTGTAGGGCTTTGGAAACAACCTACTGCCATCATTAAACGAACCTACAGGGTCACACAACGAGTCGTACTAAGTCGGGCTTGATTACAAGAATTGGCACATAGGATGTGCATAGATTGGTATGTTGATACGCAAGCTATATTCTCTAAGATCGTGCATATTGGATATGCATGAGTACCTTTTAGTTAGATCTAAAATTGAGTGAGAGACTGAAATAAATACAGTTTCGGATCAACCGTAAAAGTGTACACAAGGATAAACGAACGTACGTGTTCGTTGTCATACCTTTCAGCAGGAAACTCCAATTTGAATGGTTCAAATTGGGTTAGATAGATAATGAGATTATCTATAACCTTCATGTAGAAATATATTTCATGTGAACGAAGTATCAGTATCGTTTCAATGAAATACCGAAACGGTGCAACATTATGACATACAGTTAGTAAAACTGTCATAACTTTTGTATACGAACTCCAATTGGGCTGGGACAAATTGGGTTGGAAATATAATAATATTATCTACTACTTTCGTGAAGGTTGATTTTTTGTTAAAGGAATTTAACAATTTCGTTTTTACAGAATACTGAAAGGGTTCATGCAGTTTTCTGTCTGAAAGGATGTATATGGGATATACATGCATTTTGTCCCATCCTAATCCTATGTGATATAAATAGGATATTTCTCTCTCCTCTATTCAGTCAAATTCATTATATCTAGAGAATTATCCAGAATATTGAGATTCATCTTTCTTAGAGCGAAAGAGTGCGAAGATAGAAAACCGAGAAAAAGGAGTTTTTCTCGGTGTAGAGAATCAATCTAAACCGAGCAAGTTCACCGGTGCTTCGTCTAGGCAGTTGCACCAGTGACCGACGTCTTCCGGCTCAAGGTGGATACACGTAGAGGAGCGACACGTGTGGCTCTTCGGTTGTGATCGACCCGGAGGATTAACAATCGTCAACGAGCGGTGAAAGACGCGTGGTGTGGGACGCGTGGATTGTCACCAACGTGACAGGAGAAAGGAGGAATAGCGATCAATCCTTCGAGTGCAATCAATTTTGCACCAGTATGAATCTATCCTTCTATTGCATCGTACCCTCGAAGTCATGGCGTGATCTTGGATTTTGGGAACCGGACCGGGTCTTCATATCCGCTGCGCAGGCCCGGGGTCGGGTGAATTCCCTTCAAAGTCATGTTAACTTTCATCGGTACAATGTTCATTTTCAGATCTCGAACTCTTTCGAGATTTATTCTACTCCCACTAGCCCGCATAGAGATAAATGGAATCAAGTTCCAAACTTGTGCGCATTATGTCCTCCTCCAAGAAGGCATCTCTTCGAGCCACGAAAATCTCATTTTCGTCGGGACGTTAGAACTAATACTCTTTAGTTTCCTTAAGGATATATGATAAACGAACAATTTTCAGATTTGGGATTGAGTTTAACCAAAACAAATTTCGAAATATACTCACATCCTAAATCTGTACAAATGACAACTTCGGAACCATTCCGATCCATATCTCATATGGCGTCTTTTGTACCGATTAGAAGGTTTTGAAGGAAATACAGTTTTGGATCATCGCTAAAATGGTACGTAGGACAAACGAACGTACGCGTTCGTGGGCATACGAAACAGATTAGTAAAACTGGTATAACTTTCAGTAGGAAACTCCGATTTGAATGGTTCAAATTGGGTTAGTTAGATAATGAGATTATCTAGAACTTTTATGTTGTAATATATTTCATTTGAGCGAAGTATCAGTATCGTTCTAATGAAATACCGAAAGGGTGCGACAGTTTGACATACAGTCAGTAAAACGGCCGTAACTTTCGGGTCCGAATCCAATTGGGCTGGGCCAAATTGGGTTGGAAAGATAATTAGATTATCTACAACTTTCGTAAATGTTCAAAGTCGGTTGGAACGATTTAATATTTTCGTTCTGACAGATTACTGAAAGGGTGTATGCAGTTTTCTGTTTGAAAATGTGTATAGAAGATATACATACCTTTTGGCCCATCCTTATCCTATGGAGTATATATAGGATGTTTCTCTCTCTCTCATCAGTCCAACCAGTTGAATAATTAGATTAGTTCAACCAGAAAATTAATGGAGTTAATTTAGAATTAATCCAGAAATTAAGAGACTCTAATCACTTGATGAAAGAGTGCGAAGAGATTGAGAGAGAAGGAGAAAAGAATTTTCTCCGTCTAGAGAATCGAAACGCAATCATGCAAGTTCGCCGGTGCATCGTCTAGGCAGGTGCATCCGCGACTGAGGTGCTACGACTCACGGTGGATACGGGTAGAGGAGCGACACATGTGGCTCTTCGTTGTGATCAAACCGGAGAAGTAATCGAGTAACGGGCTGTGGAATCATGCGGGCATGGAACGCACGAAGACAACCCGAGGCGTGTCGAAACGGTGGGAGACGTGCGGTATGGGACGTACGGGCTAGTCACCAACGTGACACCGAAGGAAATAGAAGGCGGTGATCAACCCTTCGTGTGCCATCAATTTGGCACTGGTATGAATCTGTCCTTCTATTCGCATCGTACCCTCGAAGTCGTGGCGTGATCTCGGGAATCGGGGAATCGGACCGGGCCTTCATTCCGCTGCGCGGGCCTGGGGTCGAGGATATTCCCCTACAGGTTTATGGTCCATATCTTATATGTAACCATTCATTAGTGCCGCTGTCTCAAGGGCGTATCCCAAAAACATTTTTGGGAGATCCGTTTGACTTTTCATTTATCGAACCATGTCTAGCATGCGTTCATTTCCTCTTTTCGAATACATCTCAATGTTCCGAAATGAAGATAATGGTAAAACGATTCCACAATCTCAAATGATCATCAATACTCAAAACTCAAATATCACCTCCTCGATCCTATCGAAGCGCGTAGCTCAAATATTTGCCTCTTCGATCCTATCAAAGGGCTTTGATTTTCTTGCTAAGTCGATTTTGTATTTTGTTTTTGAAACTCTTTGAACCTTTCAAAAGTCTCCGCTTCGGCACGAATTAAACAGACATTTTCGTATCTACTTTGACCGTCTGTAAACGTAACAAAATACCGATAGCCTCCTCTTGCCTCGGAACTTATCGGAACATTTACATCTAAATGTAATTTCCAATAATTCGTTGGATCTTTCTCCAACCTTTGGAGAATGATGCCCTTTGTCATCTTGCCTAATAAATAAGTATCGCATTAATCAATCGAATCTATTTCGAATGATTCTAGCAATCCATCATATGGAATCTAGATACGCGTATCTCGTTTATATGGCCAAGACAGCAACGGCAATAGAAGCAATCAACTTCTAGGTTTTATCCTCCTCGGATTTCACCGTTCTTTGAGTAATTAGTTTGGACAACTCCTTGTCCGAACTTTCTGTTTGGAAAACATTTTCCCAAAATACCTTTAGACATTTATTTCTTTCGATCCCGCCTTTGAATTACAAGGACATCCACGCATCTATATGCATTAGATTCCTCGGATGGTCCGAGCATCTCCAATTCAAATTTAAATCGCATCTCATGCAATTTCGGGATCGACTTATCTATCGAATGCATATGATATTCGGTCACGAAGATCAAATCTCGTACCATCACCACACGAGTGTTAATCAAAGACCCATAAGGCGTCTCAAAATTAACCTACTCTTTGAGCCGCATTGAACCATTCAAAGAGCTCTAGCTCTTGAAACTATTTCTTGAGCGTTGCGTTTTACTTTCGTATGCACCCAAATTCTCAAAACATTTTTGAAAATATGCGTCTAAACATGCCACCACAAGGCACGTAATATCGTTCGATTCCGTCTTAAAGTTTATTGAACCCGGCTTTCTCTAAAGCCAAAGCCTCGAGCCATGAATCTACCATTTCCGTGTCCAACACGTTCCTTTCAGTCTAAGAACTATTCTTTAACTATCAAGGTCAATTATGGTAATTCCGGCCCAAAAGCCATTTATCATATCGATCTCATCGATATATTTGGTGTTGCTAGATAACATAATTCTAAACGGATGATGAAGATTAAGCTCATAACCGTGCGTACTTAATCTATATGCTTATATGATGATTATACGAAAGTGTCATTTTATCGAATCGGTAACCCTCATACCGATACGGGACTCCAAGTCCATAACACTCAAGACCCATATTTCCGTTCCTCCCACAAGTGACTTTAGCCTATCGGGTGAGATCCCGTTATTTAGGTAGGATGAATATCCAATGGTATCCAATACGACTCTTGAACCTTTATAGAATTTCGGTGATGGATCGTATCATATACAATCCCAGTTCTGTGTGTGCATTCTATATATGCCCCGAACTCCAATCCGATTGGCCTGGACAGTTAAGTCACAACCATATCCAACGTATCGTTCAAATAAACTACTAGTGAGTCGACTTTAGCCTGGGCCTCACAAGTCCTTATTTAACGCTTGCCGCCCTTTCCATAGTTACAATATCACATTCCCGACTTTAGCCTGAACCCACGTGAAACGTAACACCAAACTCGGTGGTTGTGGACATGGAAGGCATTTCCATGACTTAAGTATTATGAGGGATCATGACTTTCATGTTTGTATACGTGACATAATTGTATTATATCATCATCACAAGATTTGATTGATCATTAACCTTTAATAATCATTTTTATGCAAGTATGAGTGATGCCGATTCTATCGATATAAAGAACTTAAATTTTTGAGTTTCGTAGCCAAAGTTATCGCGAAAACAAAAAACAGCATTCTGCCAACCGGGGACAGTTCGTTCCAACGAACTGAGGTTCATTCCAACGAACCTATCCCTGTCTTTCAAGACCCCTGGTCGCATCTCCATACCCCCGGTTTGTCCGGGACGAACTGGCCCCTGGGGACCCAGAAAACCCTGTTTTCATGCTGTTTTTCGTCGTTTTTCCGTTTTCGCTCGTTTCCAAAATGATAAATCATGAAACATTTTCATGATCATTCCTAGATAATCTCAATCATCTCATGATTGATCTCTAGTGAATTCAACTTGTGATTTTAACGAAAAATTAAACTTCTAAATATCCAGCATCATGCAAACGTGCGTAACTTTTACACACGTGCGTATAAACTCTTATACGGCTATGATTCGACCCTCGAATCTCAGCGTTTGCTCTGATACCACTGTAGGAAATTATCCCGACCCCGGGCCCGCGCAGCAAATATGAAGGCCCGGTCCGGTTCCCAAATTCCGAGATCACGCTTCGATATCGAGGGTACGATGCAAAGTAGGATAGACGATTACCAGCGTGAAATTGATCACTAAAGGGAATTATCCCATCCCCGGGCCCACACAGCGGATATGAAGGCCCGGTCCGGTTCCCAAATCCCGAGATCACGTTTCGATATCGAGGGTACGATGCAAAGTAGGATAGACGATTACCAGCGTGAAATTGATCACACATGACGGGTTGATCGCTCGCATCCTTCTCTTCTTCAGTGTCACGTTGGTGACTAGCCCATGTGTCCCATACCACACGTCTCCCACCGTCTTGACACGCCTCCGGTTGTCTTCGTGCGTCCCATGTCCACACGCTTCCACAGCCTTTGACTCCTTTATTTCTCCGGTTTGATCACAAACGAAGAGCCAAAAAGTGCGAACTCCTCTACTCGTATCCATCGTGAGTCGTAGCACCTCGGTCGCGGATGCACCTGCCTAGACGATGCACCGGTGAACTTGCATGATTGCGTTTTATTCTCTAAACTGAGAAAACATCTTTTTCTCTTTCTTTCTTTCTCTTCGCACTCTTTCAACAACTTGATAAGATTCTCTCTAATTTCTGGACTGAATTAGACTTCAATTCACTTAGACTTCTTTGGACAAAATTTTGAATTCTGAATTGTCTGAAAATTGTCTGAATATATATATATATAGAGAGAGAGAGAGAGAGAGAGAGAGAGGGGGGGGGAGAGAGAGAGAGAGAGAGAGAGGAAAAAACATCCTATTTATACTAAAATAGGATAAGGATTGGGTGAAAGGTTGTGTATATCTATATACACTTCCAGCAGCATGTTCGTTCGAACGCACCATAAGGTTCTTTCGAACCAACTGCTTCCTGTCATTAGAATGTATAAAATCATTTTATACTCGAAGAGGTCCGTTCGAACGCACCCTTACGGTTCGTTCGAACGAACCATCTCCTGTCCCACTTCAGTGTTAATTCCAAACATCATTCGTAGTAGTCTGTTCGAACGAACACCAATGTTGGTTCGAACGAACCACTCCCTGGAATGAATATGTGTAAAACAATTTTACACCCGTAGCAGTCCGTTTGAACAGCCCCGACGGTTAGTTCGAACGAACCACTCTCTGGAACTTAACTTTGCACAATCATATTATGCATTTAATCAACCCATGATCATTCATGTTCATATATCCTTATATGTACACTTTTACGGTTGATCCGAAACTGTATTTCTTTCAATCACGCACGACGGGTTGATCGCTCGCATCCTTCTCTTCTTCGGTGTCACGTTGGTGACTAGCCCGTGCGTCCCATACCACACGTCTCCCACCGTCTTGACATGTCTCCGGTTGTCTTCGTGCGTCCCATGCCCACACGCTTCCACTGCTTTTCACTCCTTCGGTTTAATCAAAACGAAGAGCCACAAGTGTCACTCCTCTACCCGTATCCACCGTGAGTCCCAGCACTTCGGTCGCGGGTGCAAGTTCCTACACGATGCACCGGCGAACTTGCTTGATTGCTTTCGATTCTCTAGATGGAGAAACCTCTTTTTCTCCTCTTTTCTCTTTCTCTCTTTCTCTTCGCACTCTTTCAATTCCTTGATTAGGGTCTCTCTAATTTCTGGACTGGATTAGATTGTAATTCACTTAGACTAAAAAGAGAAGAGAGAAACATCCTATTTATACTAAAATAGGATAAGGATTGGGTCAAAAGTTGTGTATATCCAATATACACTTCCAACATGAGGTTAGTTGGAACGCACCATAAGGTTAGTTGGAACGAACCATATTCTACCTCATTTCTGTGTTAATTCCAAATTACATTCCTAGTAGTCCGTTCGAACGAACACCAAGGTTAGTTAGAACGAACCATTCCCTGGAATGAATATGTATAAAACCATTTTATACTCATAGCGGTCCGTTCGAACGGACCCGATGGTTAGTTCGAACGAACCGCTCTCTGGAACTTAACTTTGCACAATCATATTATGCATTTAAACAAACTCATGAACATCCATGTTCATCTATCCTTATATGTACATTTTTACCGTTGATCCAAAATTGTATTTCCTTCATCAACATGAGAGGCATGCGTTGATTGGGGACAAGCGTGGGTTCATGCCAAAGTCGGGCACGCTTGTAGTCTAATTGAACGATATATGGACACGGTTGTGACATAACCATCCAAGTCAATCTGACTGGGGTTCGGGGCATAGTTAGGATGCACAAACGTAATTTGGATCATATATGATATGGTTTAATACCGAAATCCTATAAAGGGTCAAGAGTCGCATTGGATGCGATTGGATTTATCCAACCTAAATAGTGAGATCCCATTTGTCGGCCAAAGTCACTTGTGGGAGGATCACGAAATATGGATCTTGAGGTGTCATTGGATTTAGAATCCCGAATCAATATTAGGGTTATTGATTTGATAAAAGCAACATATTCATATCATCATATAAGCATATAGAATAAGTTCGCACATGTTAGTATCAATCTCATTTTTAAAGTATTTTTCGTTGTACCAATCATGACATCAAGCAACACCAACTCCATGTCGATTAGATCGGTCATGGAAAGGGAGAAGCTAGTCGGCAAGAACTATATTTACTGGCACCGTAACCTAAGAATTGTTCTTAGGCAAGAGTGCAAGTGTCACGTGTTAGACACGAAGATGGTAGCTCCCGATGAGAAAGCTTCAGATGAAGATAAAGCGGCATGTGACAAACCTAAGGAGTCAAATGACGTGACGTGCCTTATGTTGGCATGTATACACTACAACAAAACTGGGTATCAGTGACGGCAAAAACCGTCGCTAAAGGTCCAAAAAACCGTCGCTAAAACTGTTACCGACGGCCAACCGTCGCTAAAAGTGGCGTCGCTGATGTTACTTTCTCCGACGGGCCGTCGCTGATACTAGCATTACCGATGGTTTATTTTCTCCGACGGTCCGTCACAGTTTTCTCCGTCGGCCCGTCCCTGACGACTTTCACCGACGGCCCGTCGCTGACGACTTCTCCGACGGCCCGTCGCTGACGACTTCTCCGACGGCCCGTCGCTGAAGCCTATATTATATTTTATTAATCGCCTAATAAATAATACTTAATTAATATTATATTTAATTAATAATAAATAATACTTAATTAATATTATATGTTTATTATTTGTTATATATATACACACATTTTATATTATATATTCTATTAATGTTAAACATATAAATTAAACAAATAACAAACGCAATATACACACATACAATTCAAACATTACGCACAATACACACATAACAAACGCAATATACACACATAACACATTACGCACAATACAAGTATACACACACACTACAATTCAAACACTCGAACTCAAATACACACACATACAATTCAAACACTCCGCAAATCCCTGCAAAAATAATTCCAAAAATCAAACAAAAAAACAGAAGCCTCTCTCGCGGAGCCAAACCCATTTCCGATTCATCGTCCATCTCGCACAGCCTCTGGTACCCGCCTCCTCGGCCTTCACCGCATCCTCGGGCTTCTCCACTAGCGGAGATCTCCATTGCCTATATTATAAGATGCATGGATAAATAACAAGATTTAATTATGCATAAAATTAACATAATATTAGTAAAATTGAGCTAACAAAATGTGCCCTTATTATGCTTACAATCTTCTCGAGGAGTGTCGTTCGGCACCGTTACTCCATCTTCATGTACCGGTACTGGTATGGAGCTGGATCTGCGTAGTACCGACACCGTTATTTCCCTGCTACTGGACGCCTCCATTTATTCCGAAAACCAGCATTCAATCCAAAAAATACATTAAAAATAAGAGTGAAAAAAATCAACTTCAAATCTATAAAAAATGTCCCTACTTAATGAATTTTGACAACCAGTAAAAAAAAATCTAAAAATGATAAGCAAAAATAGCTTTTCTGCCAGAAAAAAAGAACAAAAAATATTAATTTTACAGTAAATAAAAACAGTAAAAAATTATCAGAAAATTTACCAACATTGAAGCCGCTGTCGCATGTAACCAGCTCCGATCGAACCCCGGCAACGGTGAAACTGAAATTCTATGCCTCTGTCGCATGTAACCAGCAACTCACAATCCACGTCCGATTCGTCCTCTATCTCTATAAACAATTTTAAAAACGAAAAAATAAAAATAGACACGAAAATCAATTGATAGTAACAAAAATTAAAAACAACAAAAAGAAATCAACTTACAGTAATAAAAATTCTAAACAAGACAAATCCGAGCACCACCAGTGCAGACCACTACTCCAGAGGGAGAAGAGAGAGGCAGTAGCGAAACCCTACCTAAACAAGAAACTTCGGCGAGGGAGGGGCTGAGGGAGGGGGCTGTAGTGAAAGGAGGGCTGTAGTGAGGGGCGGGACAGGGGGGATGTGGAGAAGAGGGGAAGAGGGGCTGAGGGGGAAGATGGGGCGGCTGTGGAGAGAAGAAGGGGAAGAGGGGCGAATTTAGGTTTAGGGTTAAGAGAGAGAGAGAAGGAGTCCAGCGGGGTATATAAGAAGGAGTCTACAACATCACCGACGGGCTGTCGGAGCGTTTTCAGCGACGGGTGAAGCTTCAGCGACGGGCCGTAGCAGGCTTTCTGCGACGGGCGTGGGATTTCTGTGACGGGCCGACACAACAGTTAAACCCAGCAGCGACAGGCCGTCGGTGAAAGAACCGTCGGTAAAATTGTATCTGCGACGGTTAAGAGTATTAGCGACGGGCCGTCGGAAACAGCGTCGGTCCGTCGCAGAAAAAACCCGTCGGTAATGACCTGTTGCGTTGGCCCGTCGCTGAAAGTGGTTTTTATTTCCGACGGCCCGTCGCTGATAAGAGGGCCCCGTCGCTGATACTCCATCTGTTGTAGTGGTATGGACGCGAATTTGCAGAAGCAATTCGAGGATTCGGATGCATATGACATTAACGCGATGCTCAAGGAAATGTTTCAAGTGCAAGAACACATTGAAAGGTTCAATACGTTGAAGGAGTTGGTTAACTGTAAGATGCCTAACGGATCTTCGGTTAGCACTCACGTGTTAAAGGTTCAATCGTTGATTGATCGTCTCGAGAAATTTGGAGAAAAGGTGTCACCGATAATGCAACAAGATTTGATCTTGTGTGCGTTGCCACCGATTTTCTCAACTTTCGTGACGAACTATCATGTGACTCGATGAACAAGACGATTCCCGAGCTTCATGGGATGCTCAAGAACTTTGAGTCGGAGATGCTTAAGGCATCCGGAGAACCCAAAGCAAGAGTTGCTAGGGATGTTCTCGTGATTCAAGGAGGGATTCGTAAAAGGCAAAAGTACAAAGGCGGTGCGGGCAAGTCGTTGTCCAAACCAAAGACTAAGGAAAAGGAGAAATCCGAGGATGTCACCTACTTCCATTGCAAAAAGAGTGGGAATTGGAAGAGAAATTGCAATATTTACCTCGAGGAGGTGAACAAAAGCAAGGGGAAGGTTTTGGAAGCCGGAACCGCAGGTATGACCGTTATTGAAGTTAATATTTCAACTTTGAATAATTGGGTATTAGATACCGGTTGTGGAACTCATATTTGTCGTAATATGCAGGTTATTCAAAGTAGAAGAAAATTAGCCCGAGGCGAAGTGGATCTTCGAGTTGGGAATTGAGCAAGAGTTGCTGCATTGGCCGTTGGAGAAGTTCATTTAACTTTACCGAGTGGATTTATTTTAGAGCTTAATAATTGTTATTATGTTGCAAGTTTGTGTAAGAACATTATTAGTGTTTCAAAACTAGCTAATGATGGTTATGAATTTATTATTAAGAATAATGAATTTTCTATTTGTAAGGATAATTTATTCTATGGAAATGTTCTATTAGAAAATGGTCTTTACGTTTTAGATCTAAATTACACAAATGATAAATCCATTTATAACGTTAACACTAATCGGATTAAACCTAAAGTTGATAGTAAAATCTACTTTTGGCATTGTCGACTTGGCCATATAAATGAGAAGCGTATCTCAAAACTCCATAAGGATGGACTTTTGGACTCATCTGAATTTGATTCTTATGGGGAATGTGAATCTTGTTTACTTGGTAAGATGACAAAAGCACCATTCTCCAAGGTTGGAGAACGGTCCAAGAAACTATTGGAACTTATGCATTCGGATGTATGTGGTCCAATGAATACCGAGGTAAGAGGAGGTTATCGATACTTCATAACGTTTACGGATGATTTTAGTAGATATGGGTATATCTGTTTGATGCGTAACAAATCTGAATCTTTTGAAAAATTCAAAGAATTTCATAATGAGGTTCAAAATCAACTTGGCAAGACAATCAAAGCACTTCGATCATATCGAGGAGGCGAGTATTTGAGCTATGAGTTTGAGGATCATCTAAAAAATTGTGGAATCGTTTCACAATTAACTCCACCTGGAAAGCCTCAATGGAATGGCGTGTCCGAGAGGAGGAATCGGACCTTATTGAATATGGTTCGATCGATGATGAGTCAAACTAGTCTCCCAAAATTGTTTTGGGGATATGTCCTTGAGACAGCGGCTTTTCTAATAAACTGCTTACCTTCTAAATCGGTGCAAAAGACTCCATATGAGATAAGGACCGGACATCCTCAGGTGTTATCTTTTGTCAGAATTTGGGGATGCGACGTTTACGTCCCGAAAATGTTTCGGATAAACTCGAACCCAAATCTGAAAAATATTTATTTGTAGGATATCCTAAGAAAACTAAAGGATATTATTTCTACAATCCCGAAGAAAACAAGGTTTTCGTAGCTCGAAGAGGTATCTTCTTCGAGGAGGACTTTATATCTCAACGAGCTAGTAGGACCCGGCTTGAACCAGTATGATATGGATTTATCGTGACTGATGAAGGCAACGTCAAACTCATTGATGATGAGCCGACAACCTACAAAGATGCTATGTCGAGCGAAGATTTCGACAAATGGCATGATGCCATGAAGTCCGAGATCCAATCCATGTATGATAATCAAGTTTGGAACTTGATTGATCCACCGCCAGGGGTTAGACCCGTGGGATGCAAGTAGGTTTTCAAAAAGAAAACGGACATGGATGGGAATGTGCATACTTACAAAGCACGGCTAGTTGCTAAAGGTTTCAAGCAAATTCATGGTGTAGACTATGATGAAACGTTTTCGCCGGTAGTAATACTTAAGTCTATAAGGATTATACTTGTCATAAATGCGTATTATGACTATGAGATATGGTAAATGAATGTCAAAATCGCATTCATTAACGGAAAATTATTAGAGGATGTGTATATGACACAACTCGACGGTTTTGTCAATCCAAAAAATCCAGAGAAAGTATGCAAGGTTCAACGATCCATTTATGGATTGAAACAGGTTTCTCGGAGTTGGAATATTCGTTTTGATAAAGTTATCAGTGAATATAATTTTGTCAAAAACAAAGAAGAATCTTTTGTGTACAAGAAAATTAGTGGGAGCCGAGTAGTAATTCTTGTGCTATATAACAAGGCATAATAATATTGAGAAAATGTATATTAATATTGAAAAAAATTAAGGTATACTGGCATTAATGTATGACAAGGTGGATGTGTCAAAATGCATACTTATATTTGAAAAGATATACTCGATAAATATAACGATATTATACATTCAGAAATAAATAAATATAAACAAGGATAAAAGGTATACTGGCATTAATGTACGACTACAAAAAAGTACACAGGTGCAGCGCATAAACAAATATAAGCGTAATGCATGCACGTGAGAAAAAAAACTCGCAAAACTATCGATTTATCATCCAAATAAAATATTATGGTGAATGGGCAAAAAAATATTGTTACATATGTACATAAACATAACATTGTAACTATTTAGTTACAAACGTACAATTAAAAAACAAAATTGTCACATGCTTGTTTCGCGGCGGGAATAATTGCCCCTAATCAATTTTTTTTTAATTTGCTCATCTCAGCTTCTCTTTCCAAATCTCGTATCACTTTCCTAAACTCGAAATCCACACTTTTCAGCATAGTCGACAAAGGCATTTTAAGCCCTCTTTCGACCAACTCTCTATGTCTCGGTTTAATCCTTTGATCCAAACTAAACGCGAAATATTGAGGGAACTCTCTAAGCTCCTCCGCATCCCACTTCATCTCTTCAGTGAAGTACTGATATTTCGGTTTCAAATTATTTTCGATGCTCAATGTTAATAAATCTGGCGATCTCATGATCATCGTGACGGCTTCTGAGTAAGAGGAGTAAATGCTGGTTAAATATTCGACTTTTGGAATCATGGTTTTTTCTACATTCAGAACTAGAAGTACTGGATGCCGAATTGCGATGATATTTTTGTCTTTCAGACCGAGTGTTTGCAGGTAGTACACTGCTGGTCTTAGCTGGTCCCTATTATTAAAGAAAAATGTATCGGAAGATAATTAAAGCAAAATTGCATAAATTAGGCTTGGAGAAATCGGGTGAAATTGATGAAATTCGTACCTGACACTTGATAAGAGAATTCTAGGGCACCTCCTGACAACCTTGTTCATTTCCTTATCTGGTACTTGGAGATCGTTAGAAAGAAAATCAAATACTGGTGACAAGTGGTGTTTTATGCTAGCAGTAAGGATTTGTGGACAGAATCCAAGCATTTTCCCCAAATCTTTGTACCTGTCACGAATTTGAGAAAATTAGCACCCAAAAAATAAATTTAACCCAAATCCAGTACTAAAATATGCTGATTTGAGTGAACAAACATACTAAAACAATACCTAATCCCTTTATATTGCAAAAAGCATATGATTTTCTGAATAGAATCAAGAGAAGCCTCTCGCAAAGCCGGGTTCTTGCAAAGTGCCTGACCCGCATCGAGACCCATTAACTCGAGACTGAGAATTTTCTCCTTCATTTCCAAGGATATGTCAGGGGCGGGTAGAGGGAGAGGAAGGCGTTGTGCAATGTCACTAACAGGGTTTCGGATTTGGGTTTCGTTTTGGGTTTGTTTCGGGACTGGAATCGGATGGTGGAAAATGGGTTTGGAGAGGAGATAGGCAGGGACGCCGGGGAGGGAGGCGCGGAGGGTGCGGAGGACAGGTGGAATGGAGCCATTGGTCGGTGTAGAGGAAGAGGAAAGGGAGGTGGAAGAGGGGAAATAAGGCCTTGTAATGGTGGTGGTATACATGATGTTTTTTTTCTGTGGAGGGAGAAGGAGGGTTTTGTGCCCCCTATCGGTCTTTTATCCATTATAATTGATGACGTGGTCGTTTGTGGTTATCTCAGTGGACGATTAGATTTTTTTTCATTTTTCTTCTTCCTTGTATATCTTGGAGAATGGTGGATTATCATTGCTAACTAGGGTGATTTTAATTTATGCAAGGATCTGATACAGCAATTTTGAAAAAATCTAAAATAGAATATAGCTATATAATTATTTTGTTGAATATATTTATATAATATATATAAATTAATTATATAATATAATAATATGTACAAATCAATTAAATAATAAGCAAATAATATTTTCGAATTTTATATCATAACATACAAACAAAAGAATCAGAGAAATATTTGTACAAATATCTTAGAACTACACGGTACAAGTATATAATGTATTTTTTTATATACATTTACTAATGTACCAAAGCATTAAAAAGACAAGTACCTTAGTTATATTTTCAAAGCATCTTGAAAAATATCAAATGTATCCATCAAAATAAAATAATTGACAACTTAGTAATACCATATTAAAATGAAATTAATGACAAACTGTTATTACATTAAGAATTTATACGGTATTTGGGAAAGGGATTGGTCCCTCCAAATTTTCGACAAACAATGTATATTGTTAGTGATTCAAATGTATTTTATCAGTATAAAAATATTAATTCTTTTGCTTGAACATCTCAAAAAAAAAATCATATTATTTCACAAGATATTTTTTATTTAACCCTCCTAAAAGATCCCAGCAAGATTACAATTTAGAATTATTAAAATTAAAATACCTTAAACCAACAAAGGAGAAACAAATTAAATCCTAGTGACATGGTTTTGAAAGTCATAATCAACGACACAAACGATAAAAATAAAAACAAGTACAAGTTGATCACAAAGTTCATATCTCGCCATGCACAAATTAGCCTAATAATCTCAATTACAGAAAAAGGACTCAATAAATAGATTCAAATTTTACATTATTCGCTCTTCTACATAACCTTCGAACAATTTCACTTAGCTTTGCCAAACTGCACAAAACAATAGTAAGTAAACTAATCAATAATTTTCATCATGCACCTTAAATTTCCATAAATTCATATATACCCTCAAATTAACGCTTCCCATGACTTTTGCTCGCAGACTGTCGCTTCATGAGCTTATGACTAGGCGCCCCATGATCATCCTACATCATGACATCAACATAAAATAATCTGTAATATCAAAAAAACTCATGGTGCTTTTAGCAAAAACTCCATTTTTTCTTTTTAATTTTTACCTTGTATAAAGAGGCAGCAGATTCAGATTGCATGGTTTGGTTCTGACCTTGACCAAGCGACTGACAGCTGTCCAGCGCATCTAAAGTCAACTGCCAGCCACACAACAACACATAATTAGTACTACCACTAGACGACCCGTCTTGACCCGCCTCGCAAGAAGCAGCAGCGACATTCCCATTCACCCACGGACAATACTTCTTGTGGTGCCTTATCGGGTCGAATTCTCCCATACCCGAATCATAAACATTCTCTCCATTCGTCGCCCCTGTTCAAAACAACATAATCATTTCTCAATAACAAAGGGGTATTTTTGAAATTTCCAATAATATAAACAATTTTGTGAACAATACCAACAACGCCATTCTCGATATCGAAATCGACGTTATTTCCCATCTGAGTGACCTCCTCTTTAGAAACCTCGAAAACAGAATAAATCCCTGCGTTGCACGAGAGAGACGGCTCGGCGGCCCTGACGCCCTTCTCGCCACTCTCGACTGAGTCGGCCTTAGCGGATCCGTAAATCTTAGACCCACTATCAGCCTTGGATCTCGACACCATGTCCTGTTCCTGACTATCTCCTGCATGCAGGTCCATTATCTCCGGACCCGGTATCGTCTCCCCTGTATGCCCTCCGAGATTCTCCGTGACCTCAGCAAGATTCTCGGTGACCTCAGCGATCGGTTCCGTGTCGTTGATTATTTCGGTCCCGTGTATTTCCGCCTCGTGACTCATGCCCATTCCTACGCTTCCTCCACTTACACCTAGACTCACCTGATCCCTATAAAAATTTGAAAAAAAATTGTAAAAATTTCTTACATGCCTAAAATTTTTGAAAACTACAAACCTGTTATCTAATTGAAACCTATCATTAGCAGTTACGGTATTATCGGCATTTAAAATCTCTTCGCCTTCGTTGGTGCTGCTTCCACCAACCTCTCTGACGACACAAGTACTCTGTTGCGCTTGATTGCTATAATTCAAATCCAACCCATCATTTCCGTTACCATTTGCATTCACATTCGAATTCGCGTTCATATCCAAATTATTATTATTATTATTATTTGTGCGTGTGTCGTCCACATCACCAGGATAATTCTCCACGCTCTCCATCGAATCATCGTCAGACTCGTGGTTAACAGTATCCATGGCAATAACCGAAGAAGCCCTAGTGGATTCCCTAACGGGTTTGTTATCGAACGAGAAGTTCGTATTCGTACGGCTCGGACCCGCACCGGTTTCGTCGGTACGGGGTGGGCGATCACGGAACGAGCCGAATAAATCCAAACTCCTCATTCGTTTATTCGAATCCTGAGTGAATCCCGTCTCGTTTATTTCATCGTCCACCTCATCGCCACCGTCTCTGTCGATAACGGTTCCTTCGATACTATCCGCTTGGTGGACCCGGCCCGCGTGGACCGGTTTGTCGACAGTACTGCCCCCTTCTTCGCGGTTTCGTTTCCGCGAACTCGGTCCGCGAGATTCGTATGAGGCTGCCCGATCCCCAACTTCGCTGCCCGTAGGTTGCCCGATCATTAAATCTCGACCCATTAACATTCCAGTACCGAAACGGTTAAACGGATCTGACGAGTTCGGTACACCGTACAGAGTCGACGGTAGACCGCCAGCCATTGTCAGATTCAAGTCCACGTCAGCGTTGGATAATGATTTACCGTCACCTTCGTTTCCGTTTACCACACTCGCTGCGCTGGCCCCGCGCGTCAGTTTTTTCAAATTCTCGATATTGGTATCGTTGGATCGAGAAACGGTACGGAAATCCCAAATTCGCACCGTGGATCCGCACAAACTGCAATCCAATAAAGGGGAGCGAGTGTTGCTCGATTTGGATTCTTTCATCGGCATTTTGCCTTTGCCTTTGTCTTTGATCGAAATTGGTGGGTAGTTATTTCCTCTAACGGGCCGGGTCGATTGCGTCGAGTTCTCTTCACAGTCTTGAATTATTGGAAGCCATCTTGGTTCCCACCCACATAAGCTTATCAACTTCTGAGACTGACAGTATGGACTGGAGGGGTCCAGTTGGGCAGGATCGTCACCGGAGAGGAAATTGGGAGGTTGGGACAAAAGACGATCGAGCTGACCGCTCCTTGTAACGCGAATTGTTTCGAGTGCTGAGGTGGCGATCAGTGGAAGAGAGACGAACTGGAGAAGTGCGTCAGATCTGTCCTTGAAACCGCCAATTAGAGTCGTGGGGGTTACGCTGAACTGGAGGAGACTGTCTGGACAGCTGTTCCCTCTCCATGGACAATCCTCTGAGTGGCCCGAATCGAGATTCTCTGTATTTAAAAAAAGTTCAAATTGAATTTTTGAAGTTTGATTGTCAATAAATATTTTGGGGAAAATAAATGATTTATTTATTTATTTATTTACCTTCGGTTGGAGATGAGGGGAGAGTAGAGTAAGTGAGATGGGCCCCACAAGACTCGCACTCGATTTTTTCATTGTCCATGTTGACCCAGCCTCGTTGAGAACAAGACAAAATACTGATTGCCTATAAAAAATGCATGATTTAAAATCTTGTTAGAAGGGCATAAATGTAATTGGCGCAACAAATAAAGAAATAAAAGAGTTGAAACCTTTGATTTGGGGGACCAAGTGGAGGGTTTGAAGGTGGCTAGACGGCGAAGAAGATCGCCGCGTTCCCAAGGACGGCAAGACGATTGAGTCGTATCGAGATTCGTGCTGAGAGCAGGACGAGATTGTTGTGGGCCCGTCTTGGATACCTGACAGCTGTTGTTCCCCAACCAATCACTGCTCGCCACGTTGGCAATTGGCGCTGGTGATGATGCCCCTGCCGAACTGGATAAAAAGATTGGAGTGGTTATATAATACTCAACAATCTCATATATATTGTGAAATTAACATAGACACGAGCACAAAAGATATATATTCCACAAATCTTGATTCAATTTTAGAGTTTTGGTACATGAATAGCCGAATTCAGGGGTTGGAGGAGGCAAATAAGACCTAGCAAGACAAACAGCATATATTTTAGGCCTTTAGACCTAAATTCAGTTCTAGGGTTTGGAGACAATTACGAAGATTGCATTCACCGAATTCCCAACATACCTAATTCAGTAAGAATCACAATTCACGAAGCTGCGAATTCTTGCTAAATCAGGCCTAAACAAACAAGGGAGATTTAGAACTCAATTGGATAAATCTAGGGTTCTATATCAATCCAATTGAGTTCTCACCTAAGAAAATGAACTAATTAAACAACTTAAATTCAATCCAATTCCAGTACGACGAGGTCACCAAATCAAACAAATTGTAACCTAAACATAGCGAAAGAAGGACGAGAAAAAGCGAGAAAAACCTAGCAACGGGTGTCGCCGGAGGCGACGAAGACCTAGCGAAAACAAACGGCGGATCCGCCGTGCCGGAGCTCCTGACCTCTTCTCTCATGCCGCCGTGTCTCTCCCTCATCGTTAATTTTCTCGCTCTACCGTTTGTTCTTTTTTTTCCAGTTATTCTGGGGAATTGGGAATAAAATAAATTTTTTGACCGTGACTCTATGGCCAGCTCAAAAGTTATTGCTCGATTATTAATAATATAATATAATATTATACTAATATTGCTTGCACGTGGAGTTTTGTTTGCATACATGGTACACCGTACACTGGTGCATTTGCATAGGGACGCCTGAACTATTATTATTTGATAGTTCTGAACTAATATCTTATATTTTCTTGTAATACTTTATTTTTTGGAGGGTTAGGATGAAAAGAAGTCATTCTCAGCAGCAAGCAATGTTGTGAATGTCAAAAATACGACGACTAGATACTTGATGATTAATCGGATATTAGTCGAAAATTAGTCGGAGACTATAAAAAAAATATGATTTGTTCAGATCGTCAAAATTTTCACATATAATTTACCAACCCCCTTATTTTTCACCTATCTTTGGGCTTTCTCATGAAGTCACATCATCATACTTATCATAATTATTAACCATTATATTGTGTGATGTGGCATCATCGCATACATTATTAATCATTAGATTTTATGAATATTTTTAAGTATTAATTTGAACCATTTGATGTAGTGATGTGATTTAATCTCAATCATCAAATTTTTTGTAAGATTTTTTGAAGATCATATTTTGTGTAGTCATTTATGTGTCATTATTTTACACCATGTTTTAAACATTCTTAGAAAGCCACATCATCATATATTAATGATGTGGCATTTTATTATTGGCTAGAATCAAATTAGACCAAGTTTAATCAATTGTTTAACATTTCACATAAGATTACATGATCAAATATGAATGTAATGGAATATGAAAAGTTTATATATGAAATACTAATAATTTAATATGTAATATTATAAACATACGACATATATTAGTATTATTTTTAGAAATTTAATATTATAAACCCATCAAATATATTCATTTTAATTTTTTCTTTATTTTGACATCCATTTTAGTATAGTTCATACATATCGTTTTTCATAATTTCAATATGTAAAGATATTATGTAAGAAAATATAATGCAAAAAAATGCATATTTACATAATATATTTTTAAGAATTTTACTTGCATAATAGACTTTTTAAGTATTATTATTTATTTTTTTAAAATTATAACTATAAGAATCTCATACAATACCTAAGTAGATTATATTTGTGTTTGTAAGCAAACAATTTTTTTTTTCCGAGCATAATAGAATTTACAAATATTGTATCAATCTAAATAAATTTTAAAACTTACAAATACCAGTCAAATTGTATTGTTGTTTTACGAAATGTAAAATAAACAAAAAATCATATGATAAAAAAAAAATTTATTTATGTTTATTATAAATTAAATTTTGATATTAATTGTTAATTACTTGAACTATTAAGTTTTATAATTTTATATCTTCCATTGCATTTTGTATCAATAAAAATTATTACTACTATATAATTAATAATGTGTTACTACGTATGTTGTATAATTCATTATTTTAAATATTTGATATTGTATGAAATATTATGAACAACGATATAATATTTGCTGTTATCTTTTTTCATAAAATTGTATTATATCTTTTTCTTATATTATTAATATTATCATACACGTGTGTAATTTGTATTACAATAAAAAAAATATAATTTATTATCATACATATGTTATTATTATTTTTAAACATATTACTCAAAAAAATTGCACATCCTAATTATTATTATTATTTCTAAAACAATTATGTTATATTTGTATTTTTACTTAAAACAGTTTCATGTTAATCTTTAAAAATAATAATAATAGATATTTATTTACTAAACACAAATAATTTCTTTAACTTATATAATATTTTCAATAATAAACATGAAACATAAAATGTATCAGACACAAATAATTTTTTCAAACTTTAATAATGTTATTATTCTTAATTTTAGATATGAAAATTTAAAATATCATATGGTTTTGATTTTTGTTTATGTCCACGCATTTTTTTAATTATTTTATAGTGACATTTTTTTGTATGTGTTGCATTAAAGTACTAAATAAATATTTCGCAATGTGTCATATTCAAAAATAGTATAATAATTTTGTCATCATCAAACTTCCTCAATCAATATGATATTTATTTTCATAAAATCTTATATTTGATCCCGAAAAATCATAATTATATATTATGTGTATGGTAAAACAAATGAAACAAAACCGCCGCGAAGCGCGGGTAATCTCCTAGTAGTACTATAATTTTTCAATTAAGAAGAAATAACATCACTACAAAACTAAATAACATAACTTCAAATTCTAATTAAACTAATTCAAAAATCATACAAAACATAAAACCCCATAATTTTAGGTCCAAAAAAGTAATAAAATATATATAAATTCACATAAATATCAAAAAATAAAAACAAAACAAAACAAACAAATAAATCAAATAAACATCCAAATTAAAATTAAAATAAAGTAAATTACGAAATCAATTTTATTAATATCATAATTGTTTTTTTTCTGGGTCAAATTTATCATCGACAACTTTTCTCATTTCGAAATCCTTGTTATAATTATTCTGAAAGCTGAGAATTCACTAATGTTGGCAAAAGTCGGGACCAAAACCATCTAAAGTCGAACAAATATCGGATTAAAGTCGGTTGAACTACTTGAACAAATTGAATTTGCGTTGTCGGGTCAATAAATTGTTGATTTGAGACTAGTCAGTGACTAGTGAATGACTAATTGTGATTTTTGCAACACTGGCAACAAGTGTAGTTTAGACTTATATATTTACCTTTCTAAAAGTTAAAATATCATTTATTTTATTTTTATTATGAAGAAAATATCATATTTACCTTTCAAAAAATAAAAATGTCACATTTATCATTTGGAATATTCATAATTTATAATTTATTATTTGGAATATTTATCATTTGGAATATTTTTTTTTTATAATTTATAATTTATTTATCATTTGGAATATTTAAAATATAAGGACCCAAATTGTTAACTTAATACTAAACTAGTCAAATTTAATATGATTTAATTTTAGGAATCTAGTTAAGTTGTGATATATAAGCTCTTTGATAGAGGATAAATATGATATTATTAATTATTAATATATATAATTCTAAAGATATCCTTATTTTCATACAAGGCCACATCATCGTGTTAATATGAACCATTTGATCTTGATCAAAAGGACCGAATTACTTGATTCTTTATTTGAACATGGTGCATACAAATCAACTAATGTAAAAGTTACACAAACATTGGTTCATCGTGGACCAAGTTTATTCATATTTTTTTATCTGAACTAAATATGAGAAATTTTCAAAGAAACCCTTAATTTTTTTGGATATTGTAAAAAACCTTAAATTTACATATGTAGTAATTAAAAAAAATTATTAATTTTTATTAATTTTACAAAAATCCTAAAAAAAATTACGATATAATAATTTTAAAAAAATTATTATTATGTGTTACATTTTTATAATTTTAATATTTCATACATTATATATATTTGATTTTTATATATGTTTTCTGAAAAAATAGTATAAAATAATAATAAGATGAACAACAATATTAAAATAAAATCTTGCAAATATTTAAAAAATAAAATATGAGGAAACTATTACAAAAATACATAAAAGGAGAATGAAAATAAAAAACTAGATGTTTAAACATATATTTTTCTATCAATATATTTTCAATGTGTTTATTTTATTATTGTCCGATGTTAGTTTTTCATGAATAATAAATGAAACATTAAAATTATATAAACACAATATGTAATAATTTTACTTTTTTGAAATCACTACATGTTAAGAAATGTTTATGAATTTTCATAAAATTAATAAAAAATAACAAAATATTTTTTTAATTATTACATATGAAAATAAAAGGATATTTTGGTCCAGAAAAATTTGATATCATTCATGTGGGAGGGGAGGGGAGGGGGGATAATTTGGAAATAAAAAATGGGTAGAGTTTTTTTTGAAGTTTACAAAAAGATAGGGAGTTTTTACAATATCCAGAAAAAGTTAGGGGATTAAAAATATACCAAAACACATATGTGTGAACAATGAGACAAAAAAACATATAATTTAATTACATATTAGAAAAAATAAATCATGGCAGACTCGAAAACTCCCGCGCAATTGTACGGAGAAAAAAGTAGTTTAACTTTATAAAAAGATAAATACATAAATTCCTATTTATAAATGGATAATATTTGTTTATGAGCTTAATAAGAAATATTAAAACAAAATAAAAAAAACTTAATAAGATATACAGTTTTTATGGGCCTTTTTTATTTTTATACATGAATCAAGGCCATATTAGAAAATTTGCTAAATTCTAATAAAATTATATTTATATGTATGATTGATTTTACACGTGACAAACTCCTTGCTTTTGCAGTTTTGCTACTCGAGTAAGCAGAACCACCCAGATTAAGATATACAAGGCAGTCGAGAGGCCAGCTCAACGGCGCTGCTGCACTGAGTAGCCGCCGCCTGGCCGGTTGATGCGAGGGTTGCAACTTCAATTGAACGACTCAGTTAAGCGAGATCAAGCTGCTCGGAATACCAGTCCTTGTTTGGCGACCGTTGATCAGTGAAATCTGCGGATCGAAGGTGAAGGGGTTTACGGTTTCAGAGGTGTTAGAGGGGATTGATTGACTCGCCGGAAGGTTCATAAGCAGTAACAGATCGACCTGGGTGGTGATCTGAGTAGATCTGGTATAGCTTTTATCAAAATTTGGCAAAATTTAAAGAAAGGGCATCTTGAACGTTGCTTTTGGGCTGTTCTCCTAGTGTTTTTCAAAGCCATGGAGGTAATTTAAGAGCGAACAATCCTTCTACAAGTATTTCATAAGTTGATCATCACTGCAGTGAAAGAATTTACAAACTTCTAGGCTTGAATATGAACAAATCAGCATGAATGGACAGCCCAGATGGGAATCGATTCCCAGATTTATTGGGTCTGGTTAAATCATGGATTCCACTAAGAACCACAATGTCCGCTCCTAACTCCAGCGCAAACCCTAACCATAACCCTAACACTAACAACTTCCCGAGGGACTTCTGGATGCCAGACCAGAGTTGCCGTGTATGCTATGATTGCGACTCACAATTCACGCTAATCCATAGGCGGCACCATTGTCGCTTATGTGGACGTGTATTCTGTTCCAAATGCACTTCGTTCGTGCCACGTCATCCCAAAACCGAACAGACCGAAGAAAGAGAGAAGGTAAGAGTATGCAATTTTTGCCTCAAGCAATGGGAGCAAGCCATAACCGGTAACTTGGTGCTAAGTCCAACCGTTTCTTCCACCAGCCTAGTCAGTACCGAGTCGAGATGTACCGGACATACCACTAGTAGTTTGACCGGTGGTTCTGGTTCGAATCAAAATTACGATTCTGCCCCTGGCGAGACACAAGTAAAAGACGTGGTGGTTTCCGATCCTTGTGAGAATTACCAACTTTGCTTGAATAGGTATGCATTCATTCATTCATTCACCTTATTCATTCTTTTTTCTTAGTTAAATGGAGTGTATATGTAAACAGGAGCGATGATGAGGACGAAGACTATTTCACACACTCAAACGATTCAAATTTCCATGACAATCAAGACTCTTATCAATCAGATAAAGACACAAACATCATCGAACAAAACACCAGTCTGAAACCCCCGTCCTCTCCAGTTCATTCCGAGGACCAGAGGTTCGCATCGTCAGTTTTATTCGGTATCAAAGAAATCGAAGAAAACATGGTCGACATTGAGAACAATCGCATGCTATGGGTACCGCCCGAAGCCGACGACGGCGAGGAGGACGAGGAGAACGGGAATATAGATTTCGAAGAACTAGAAAATAATGGCGATTGGGGGTATAATCGATGTAGCAGTATAGGCAACGGCTTTTATCGCAACAGGTTTTTAATAAAAAATAATATATATTTAATTAAATATTATAACTGGAACTGAAATGCAGGGAGAAATCGGCGGAGGAACACAAGAAGGTGATGAAGAACGTGGTGGAAGGGCATTTCAAAGCGTTGATTACTCAACTTTTAGAAGTGGAGAATATCTCGATTGATTGGTTGGATATAATCACTTGCTTGGCTTGGGAGGCCGCATCGCTTCTGAGGCCAGACATGAGCAAAGGCGGTGGCATGGATCCTGGCGGATACGTGAAAATCAAATGCATCGCCTCTGGTTGCCCTTCCGATAGTGCGGTTGTGAAAGGGGTTGTTTGCAAGAAGAACGTGGCTCACAGACGAATGAGGCTAGAAATGAAGAAGCCTCGAATTCTCATTCTCGGAGGAGCTCTCGAATATCAGCGCGTTTCGAACTTGCTCTCGAGTTTCGATACTTTATTACATCAGGAGATGGAGTACTTGAGAATGGCGGTGGCGAAGATACAAGCACACAATCCGAACATTTTATTGGTGGAGAAGGCTGTTTCGCGGAGTGCACAAGATATGTTTTTAGATCAAAATATTTCGCTCGTTTTGAATATCAAGCGTCCGCTATTAGAACGTATATCTCGATGTACCGGCGCACAAATAGTACCTTCTATTGACCACCTCTCGAATCCGAAATTGGGGAGTTGCGAAAGATTCCACGTCGAGAAGTTTATAGATAAACACGGCTGTTCTAGCGAGGGAGGGAAACAGGTGTTAAAAACCCTTATGTTTTTCGAAGACTGCCCGAGACCCTTGGGTTGCACGGTTAGTATCAATCACTCTTCATTTATGCGAGTAATCACTTCATTTTGAATTTTCTCTTTTTGAATTCTCATAGATACTGCTGAAAGGAGCGAGAAGTGACGAATTGAAAAAGGTGAAGCATGTGGTACAGTACGGAGTTTTCGCAGCGTACCACTTAGCTCTCGAAACATCCTTTCTTGCCGATGAAGGCGCCACACTTCCAGAATTACCCCTCAAAGCTCCTGTACTCGTTTCTTTACCAGAAAAACCCAAAGCATCTGTTGTCGAACGATCCATATCCCTTATTTCTCCTCGACCCGCCCCAGAAAAACACGACATGGAAAACAACGACCTTTTCGGTTTCCTATCAGAGAGTTTCTTATCGTCCCAAGCTACCGTAGAAGGCGTAAATAGAGTTTTGAAAAAGGCGCATGACTATACATTGGACGTGGATATTTCTGGCGGTACCGTCAGGGACGATCCTCTCCCATCTCCCTCTGATCACCAGAGCATATTAGTTTCTCTCTCTTCGAGATGCGACTGGAAAAAGACGGTCTGTGAGAGTCCTCATTTGTTGCGAATCAAGTACTACGGAGCTGCCGACAGACCTCTCGGGAGGTTCTTACGAGAACAACTATTCGATCAAGTTAGTTTACTATTTTAAATCTTTCCTATATTTAAAAACACTAAATCAATTATTTACAGAGTTATCTATGTCGTCATTGCGACATGCCATCGGAGGCGCACGTGTACTGCTATACGCACCGTCTAGGCAGTCTGACGATTTCGGTTCGGAAGCTTCCGGAAGCCCATTTACCCGACGGTAAAATATGGATGTGGCACCGATGTTTGAAATGCTCGCAAGTTAAAAAACTTCCTCCTGCTAATAAACGAGTCGTCATGTCTGACGCTGCATGGGGCCTTTCTTTCGGCAAATTTTTAGAACTCAGTTTCTCGAATCATGTGTCTGCGAGTCGAGTTGCGAGTTGCGGCCATTCGCTTCATAGAGATTGTCTTCGTTTCTACGGGTAATTAACAAAAATTATATAAATTAAATGTTGAAATGGGTGGAAGTGATGAATGAAATTTGGTGTTGTAGGTTTGGAAGAATGGTGGCTTGTTTTCGATACTCGCCGATTAAAGTCCATAATGTTTATTTACCGCCTTCGAAACTCGATTTCGGGTTCTTGCATCAGGAGTGGGTGGAGACGGAAGCGAAAGAGGTGGTTCGGTTTGTCGAGCTCACGTTCAAGGAAATATCGAACGTGCTGGAGAAAGTTGCGGATAGAGGGTCGATCACGGGAGGGTCTCTTGGTGGGAACGAGAAACTTCTCGAGTCGTGGTGGATAATTAATGAGCTCGATGTTTTGTTACAATCTGAAAAAACACAATTCCAGGTGAAAGATGCTATCTTTTTATACTTTGTATATAGATTTGATGTCCTTTGACTCGATTGAATAAACTTTCGTAATTTATTTTAGGAAGCGGTACAGAGATTAATTAAGAAAGAAACCAAAAAAGGGGAGACTGTTATTGATATACTCGATGTGAATAAATTGAGAAGACAATTACTTTTATTGTCGTATTTATGGGACCAACGATTGAAATTAGCTCTTAGTTCAATCAAGGACAATTTAACCGAGGAAACTGGCGGTCTAAGGCGAGTCCTTTCTGAAGGCGAGTTTTCGATAATTGGAGATGTCCCAAATGCACTCGATGCGAAATGGAGAGGCGAAAATGAAAAAGAATTGGATGGTTTAGGGGAGTATAACCCGAGTTACCTCCCGATATTTCGAGATTTGGTACGGTATGGAGGTGTGAAACTATTCGTACCAATCGGGGTTAATTCCACGGTGATTCCCCTATTTGACGATGAACCTACTAGCATAATTGCATACGCGCTTGTTTCTCACGATTATCACTCCGCGATAAAAACTAAAGAAAGTTGTGTCGACCCGTCGGGTCAATCGTCATCACATGATTCAGTGATTTCTGACGATCTCTCGTCAGACAATGCCAACCACATTAGGGTTTCGTTTGGAGAGAGTGGATTTAGTGTCAAGGCAAAGTACACCGTGTTCTGCTACTATGCCAAGTGTTTCGAATCATTGAGGAAGAAGTGTTGTCCATCTGAATTGGATTTCGTGAGGTCGCTTAGCCGGTGTAAGAAATGGGGTGCGCAAGGGGGGAAAAGTAATGTTTTCTTCGCGAAGTCTTTAGATGATAGGTTTATCATAAAACAAGTGACCAAAACCGAGCTCGAGTCATTTATTCAGTTCGCACCCGAGTATTTTAAATACGTGTCCGAATCGATTGGCACGAAGAGCCCTACTTGCCTCGCGAAGATTCTCGGAATCTACCAAGTACGTTGTATTACTTTTTACTTCTTTCAATTTTACATGAAAATTTATATGATCGATTTTGTTGGTGAAATAATAGGTAACGAGTAAACAAGGTAAGGGAGGAAAAGAGACGAAAATGGATTTGCTCGTGATGGAGAATCTATTATTCGGGCGAAACATAACCAGACTTTACGATCTAAAAGGTTCGTGTAGGTCGAGATACAACTCGGACCAAAGCGGTAACAACAAAGTGCTACTCGATCAAAACCTAATCGAAATGATGCCCACTTCTCCCATTTTCGTCGGCAACAAGGCCAAACGGCTCTTCGAGCGAGCCATTTGGAATGACACATCTTTTCTCGCCGTTAGTATTTTATTCTCTTTCCCAATATTTAAACTTTAAACTCGATCATCATTTCGCTTACACGTGCAGTCGATAGACGTGATGGACTACTCGTTGTTAGTCGGGGTGGACGAGGAGAGACACGAGTTGGTGTTAGGAATCATAGATTTCATGAGACAATACACATGGGACAAGCATCTAGAAACATGGGCGAAATCGTCAGGCATACTAGGCGGCCCCAAGAATACGTCTCCGACAGTCATCTCGCCCAAGGAGTATAAAAAACGGTTTCGAAAGGCCATGTCCGCATACTTCATCGTAGTTCCCGACCAATGGCCTTCCTCGTTTCTCTTACCGAGTAAGTCCTTTTCAGATCTCAGCCGCGAATCGTAGGAGGTTTGTGTGTTTTATTGTTCCGTGTGCTTTTTGGATTATTATTTTTGGTGGGTTATAGTATTAAGGTTTTAAATGTTCTGTTTCTGAAATGTAAATTTAATATAGTCATAAGATAAGATGTGATTAAATAAATATGTTTCATTGCATTATACTTTTGAAAAAAAAAGCGAACAGATTATTTGGTGTGTTTGCGTGTGTTTATATATGTGTATATAATATAAGAAAATTAAATTATATTTGTTTTACTGAAATACATCTAGAATGTATATCCCATATAACAGGGAAGAAACAACCTGTTTTCTTTACCTCGCCGGCACGGCACCGAATATTGAATTCAGAGTAAAATCCTTCCTCATCCTTCAATTAGAAAAAAGAAGTTATGCTTCTACAGTATTGAGCTACCTCAGTTTACCTAATTTTAGAAAACTAAATGAAGGCTAAAGATTAATAAATAGGTCATAGGTCCGAGAAGAATTATCAAAGCGAGAAGAAAGCGAATTATCTTTTTTCCTTCTTGTTTCATTTTTGAGTCCTCGGTGTGAACTTAATATTTCTAGTTTAAGTTTGAGAAGAAGATGTTTAGCGGTTGGTTTCGCTCGACTCCCGAGCCTCTCCCGCCGGTGAATATTCCAAGCAGGAACCAACTTCTCATAGGTAAACAATATAACTGAATTTCAATTTATATTTCATTTCTAGTTTTACAAAAGGTAAAAGAAAATCAAATGTTTCGAAATTCTCATTGTTTGGCAGGCGCGGCATCGAATATCAAATTGCTGTATAAGTATTTGCACGAACATGCCAACTTGACCAAGTCGGACGAGCATCTAAGACAGACTCGGTTGGACATCATGTTCGAGATTTTAGACGATATCAAATACCGTCTCGAAAAAACTGGTTTTGACGAACCAGAAATCCCCAAAAGCGAGTCCATTCCAACGCCATTTCGTCGTTGCAACACTGATCTTCGTCGCACCACACCCATCACCATCCCTTCCGTTAGCTCCTCCTCCACCACGCCTCCTACTCCACTAGCCGACGAACACCCAAAGCCTCTTAGCTTATCCTCCACCCCTCCTAATCCACATCTTAACAAACACCAAAATCCTCCTAGCTACTCCAATACCCCTCCGAAATCGTTTTTCTTTAAATCGTCAACTCCTCCTTCGTCTAACTCAAACACCCCTCCGAGGCCGCAACAACTCGATAAACGTTCATCGAGTCCTAATCTGACCAAAGAGCCTCCTCGAAGGCCGCCACATCTGATGATCACTCCTCCTCTATCCCCGAAGCCGCAAAAACACATTTGCACTCATACCATGTCCCCAAAGCCGCGTCGACGCCCTACTCCGTTATGCATAGAATCGCAGTCGCCGACGCCGGCGGAGGAAGAAGTCCCTAGTTACGATGCCATTCTTCACGAGAATAACCAGTTGAAACGCAAACTCGTCGCTGCCAACGCTGCACGAAAAAGCTTGGAGAGCATGTGCAGCACTATCGGAAGAGATAACGGCACGCTGTCCCAAGAGCTCGGAAGGACGAGTCGAGAGCTCGAAGATGCGGACGAGACGGTTCACGAACTTATGGACATGAACCGAAGGATTTACGTCAAGCTGTCGGAAGAAGATAACGACGTGGACGTTAATGCAGAATTAATGGCCACGAACAAGCAACTCGCAGACCGCATTCTCAAAGCCGGCAAGGACTACAAGGCAGTCGTGAAGAAGCTTAAAGAGGGAATGGCATTGGACGGGAGGATCGCTTCGGAGATGGGGTCGTGCGTCGAGATGCTGTGCAAGGTACGTCATGAGAGGATCCTCGACGACAGATGTGATCCCGTGAGGACGAAAAAACTTTTGGCCAAGATAGAGTGCTTCCTCATGGCTTGGCAGGGGAGATTGATTGATTCCCCGTTAAGGAAGATCAACTAAGAGATTATCAATTCAGGCGAACCTATGCTGATTTCGCCGACTGGATCAGAATTAATTTGAATGTGATAATATAATTAATTATCATATATCGCATAATTAACATATAGAGTAATTATCATGTGTCGCTTGATATGATTTATATGTTAGTTATGTATCGTTTCTTAATTGGATATTGTGGTGAAATAAGAAGGCAGGATAAATAGCCTCTTAATTAAATGTCAATTTTTCCGGTAATTGGATATTGTGGTGAAATAAGAAGGCAGGATAAATAGCCTCTTAATTAAATGTTAATTTTTCCGGAGTGTTATTTTATTTATTATTTTTTGGATGGATGCATGTTCTTATTTTCTCAAACTTCATAAATCATATATAGTCATTAAAATTTAAATATGTGTACTATGATTTTATCTCTTTTTTCAATGTTTTAAATAACGTTTAGCGGCATATAGCGTTTTGATGTTTTATTTAGCAGTTAGGCTAAAACGGATGATATAGCGCTGCTTCACCATTGCAGCGAAATTTTATCAAAGTTATTCTAATTATAATATTACAATATGCACATAAACATAATTTAGCAGTCAAATATGATGTAAAATAAAAATAATACTAAATGTACATTATTATTATCATTATTATTATTTGTACTATTACTATTATTATTATCATCGTTATTTTATTTTTATTATTATTACTATTGTTGTTGTTGTTGTTGTTATTATTATTATTATATTATGTTTGTAGTCAATGTTTTTGTATAAACATATTTAATTGATCATGTTACTTTTGTAATCACGCTATAGAAACGCTACAACCGATATATTTGTATGCTTCACACTATAGTATCCCACCATAGCGTTGCAGTGGAACAAAACGATACAAAGCTAAAATTTGAAGCGATGCAATGTTTACATTCAAAAATTCGCTATACCGCCGCTAAAGTGCCGTTATTTAAAACATTGTGTTTTTATTGGAAAATTTTTACCTATATCCCTACAAACCTCATAAAATACATATTAACGCTACAACCGATATATTTGTATGCTTCACACTATAGTATCCCACCATAGCGTTGCAGTGGAACAAAACGATACAAAACTAAAATTTGAAGCGATGCAATGTTTACATTCAAAAATTCGCTATACCGCCGCTAAAGTGCCGTTATTTAAAACATTGTGTTTTTATTGGAAATTTTTTACCTATATCCTACAAACCTCATAAAATACATATTTATCTCTTTTAAGTTTTAAGTTATTAATATCATATTTATCCCTACTAAACACAATCGAGCAAATTTATCCTTTGCTAAAATCTACATAATATCAAATTTACTCACACTGTTAAAAAATAACATTAAATTAAACACAATTTTAAATCTTAAAATTATTTAAGTTATGAAATTTAAATTTATTACCTAAAATACCCTTTAATAAACAAACCTACTTCAAAGTTCAAACCCGTTAACAGCCCTAACTCGTACCCTTCTCTTCCCTTTCTCAAATGGTATTCTCTTTCTGCTCTTTTCTGGCGAAAAAAGAAGGGAATGTTTTTTTTTTCTTTTTTAATGGTATCCGACAAGCAATCGTTTTCGTTACTGATACTTATTTTTTGTATGCCAATGAAAATCGAACCCACAATCTCTCAAAACATATGATTTTTTTTACTTCACACTCAATCAACTATGCTATGGATTCATTGGCAAGAAAATAATTTCTTAACAACTAGAGAGGACAAAAGAACTTTAGCGAACAATTCTTCTGGCGAGTGATCTTCTCGCGAGTGGCGAGTGGATGGTATTCATATGAGAGTGGACTGGGTGCCTGGTGGTGTTTCTAGCAATTGGAGGTGTTTTCTCACGGAGAATTCTCCCGTGGCCTTTTAGAAAGAAGGGATATCATGTTATGAATAATCAAGTATAGCTTTTTGGTCTCTGTCCTCTGGTCAGGTTGGCTTTTACGTCCCTAAATTGTTATAATTTAAATGAAATTTAAGTTTTAATTAGTTTTTATTTTGCCCAAAAAACTCTCAAATAAGTTATAATAGGCATAATTAATGATTTTATTCATTTTTAATTTATTATAATTTCATCTAAATTGGCCTCTATTATTCTTTTTTTTTTTTTGCAATAAGGCTCAATTAAACTTCAACTAGCAAATTGTTAGCACATATAGGGGAAATTTTTCTTTTTATTTTATTTTTGATCTGTATTGTAGTACTCATATTTTCGTGTAATATTTTCAAATATTGTTAGATGTTGCCGTTGGGACATAGTTTAATCACATTCTCTAGTTATGCGGTTGATTTTTTTTAACTCACATTTTATGTAATCTTTTGTGTGTTATTATTTTATATTATTTAAAATTATATTTCTGAGTCATATTGTTTTAAATTTTTGTAAGTACAAATCGTATCGATGCTTCACATTTGATGTTGTATTCACATGGTTAAAAAATATGAAAAGTTATGTTAAAATCATAATTTTATCTTTTGATAAATATTTTTAGTAGTTTTTAATAATGAACATATATAATCATATGTTGCACGTATACTCCAAAACATCAAGTCGTATTGGATCGGATACCCGTATAATACTCGTCGAATATGTACGATACACGTATATTCCAAAATAATAGCATATATTTCCCGGATACTTGTTGGAAACGTATGAATAAATATACTTGAAAAAAACATAAATATTAAATTTGAAATCGACTTGAGTAACAGATACAAGTAAAGAACTAAATATAATCAGTATTTACTTTATATCATGTTAATTCAATAATAACATTTTTTGTATTTTTTACATTGATTATTTAATGTCTAATACATAAAAAAATATTGAATCCATAAATCATAAATAACAAAATAACAAAATATTATATTAGACGTATCGTGTCCTATGTTATTAAAAAGTATCGTACCACCGTATCCGCATCATGTCAGATCCGATAGACGTACTCTTTACCCGTATCTGTGCAACATACTTTTTATTTGTTTATATACCAAATACTAAATATACATATTTATTTAGATGTAAGACATTATATTATTTCCAAATAGAAAAGAGTATGAATATATTTATCTTTGATGTGAAAAAAATATTTGTTTAGAAGTAGAAAAATATTTATCTAAGATCAAATTGGAAACAATTGATACAAAATATAAAATGTGAGTTCTTGTGAGTTCTTGAACTTGCTTCGCTTTTTAAAAAAAATTTAAATGGTCATTGATTTTCTTTTTACCCGATTCAAAAGTAAACTAACAACCAAAAAAATCTCCAACAAGTGCAAGAGTCCATAGTTGTTTACTTTGTCTCCCTCGAATTTTTCCCGGTTTGAAAACAAACGACACACCAAAGCAATTTAACAATCCAACGAAAAACAGCTGTGAAAAAACATCAAAGATGACCTAAGCCCACAGTTTGGTAGGCCCTAAATACAAAGTGGCTCCTTCTCCTCAGGCCACATCCTCACTCTTTCTCTCTCTCTTTTCTTTAATGGGAAATTTACAAATAACCTCCTAACTCAACTATGTTGCACGAATACGGACACGGGTATCGTATTCATATGTTGCGGATACTGCGATACGGTAATTTTCAAAAAATCACGGATATGGATACGGGTATATAGTTATTATTTTAATATATTTATATTTATATATAATTAATAAATATTTTTAAAATAAATATCATGACAATAAATAAAATCAACATAACAATACAAGTATCATAAAAATATCTTAAATTCATTCTAGAAATATCCTAAAACTAATTTAGAAGTATCTTAAAAGTGTCATATATAATTTATTTATACATATTATGGACCAAAATATATAACGGGTCGAAATATCCTAAATGAAATATCTCAACCGTATCACGAACATATCCCTGTCGTATCTTGCCGTATCCGAAAAAAAATATTAAAATAATCGGATGCGTCACGTGGCATATCCGATACGTATCCGAGCCGTATCGTACCCGTATCCGTATCGGAAACCTGCATCCTCAGGATACTTTTGAATTTTTGAAGTATCCGCGTAACATAGTATATCAGTTGATCATTAACGAATATATTTTGTTAATTACTATGTTAATTAATTATTAATGGATAATATAGAATTTGTTGGGGGAACTCAGGGGCACCCTCTTTCTTCGAATCCCTACAAAAACACACTCTACAAGCAAAAGCAAAAGCAAAAGCAAAAGCCAAAAGGTCGATCACATGCTTCTCACGTGGATCTCTTGGCCCTTTTATAACCTCACTTCAATATAAACCCCCCTTAAACACAGATTGAAATATAAAAAGAAAAAGAAAAAAAGATGAGAGGTCTCCGGGTTTACACGCTCATGATCATGGCAATGGCGATGGTTTGCATGATGGAAACCGAGAGAGTCGAGGCCATGTCATGTGGAGACATAACCTTGAACCTGAGTGACTGCATGTGGTACTTGATGGGGCGGCAGGCACAACCATCAGGTGCATGTTGCTACGGTGTCCACCACCTCGAGAAACTGGCGACGAGCAACGGTGACCGGCAAGTGGCCTGCGACTGCGTGAGAGAGACGATACAACGTTTGCAAGGTATCAGCACTGATCACCTCGACTCTCTTCCTCGTGAATGCTCCGCGAAGCTCCCTTATTTCCAGTCCCTTGATCACTGTGATCGGTGAGTCACTTTCTTTATATTTTTTTAGACTTTGTCGTGTTACGCGTGAAGTGGCCCCAATTCAGGAGCGGATCTATGTATGAGCCGGGGAGTCTAGGCTCCTCTTAGATTTTCGCACAACAGTGTATATTACTAGTGTTTTAGTATATTTTATCTGTCCTTCCTAATAAAATTATTTCAGTATATTTTAATCTTCAATTTTTTTTGTTGTTGTTGAAACAGGGCAAAGCGTTGAATGAAAAGTAGGGTTTTCTTGTGTGAGAAACGTTCCGTTATGTTTTGGTGAGTTTTCTTGTTGTGATTCATGTACAAATGAGGAGTCTCCACTCTCCAGCGTTATGATACATATTATGTATGAGAGAGTTTTTCTGTAACAAAGTATCAGTGTACAAGGCTATCAGTAATCAATAAGATCAACTAAGTTATGTCAATGGTAATAGTCAAGGGAAAAAAGGTATCATAAAAATAACATGATAACATACCACATACCAAAATTAATCAAGAACTTGCAATAATCAAACAAATTACCTAAAGAAAACGCATAATTTCGCGTACAAACGACACTATAGTAAATCAAATTAATTCGTAAACACAAACTTTAAACATCTAATTATATGACGTGAAAATAAACACACAACTTTAAAAGATCAAACTGACTTTATATACACACTACTTCTCACTTCTTTTTCACAAAGTATCTTCACATGAGATCAGTAAGATCTATATTACTTCACACCGCCAAAGTAAAACCTGCAAAAAAATACATAATCTCTCAAAATAAGAAATCGAAATTCACAATAATCCACAAAACCAAAAAAAAATATACTTACATTAAAAAGAAGTGGTTCTAGAAGTAGCCTTAGATTGTGCATCCTCGAAAACATCAATATCTTCGATTTTCTCGGGCTTCAAACATGGCGGAATATAAGCAATATAAATCGCCTCCATATTCGGACTCGTCTTAGACTCTCTCGTCGCGACTTCAAGAGGGGTCGCGGCAAAAGAACCGTAGAAACGGTTTTTGGTAATGAACGAGTAAATTATGCTAATTGGGATTAAAGGGATAAGTAACGGCGCGTAAATGAATTGCTTTATTCCCATGAAACCAACCATTGTGACCTGGTAAATGACTAACGCCGCGATGATTCGTGAGTGTATGTGGGGCCACATCCTACCGTTACTTTCATAACTCGGCACGTATACTCTCAACGCCTAAATTGAAAAAAATATATATCAACATTATATTATGCAAAAATAATCAATATTATTTTATTTTCTTACCCCGGATTTAGCGATGAGCCATCCGAGACCGAAATAAAGAACGCCAAAAGGGACAATTATGGGTGCGATAACCGAGTAGCAAAGCACGATTGTTATAATAAGCATGTCATTAGGAACCCTAGTCGCATACCCTAGATCCCCCGGGGCCCATGCCTCCTTTTTCTCATCTTCGGTTTTGCACATGTATTTTCTCTTGAGATGGTATATTATGAACGGCACGATTCGTGATAACTCCAGCCCGTACCCAACAAAAAACCTATAAAAATGCCAAGATATTATAAACTTTATATTTTTATAATTGTATACCTTACAAAAAAATGATTTACTTGAGAGCGACGAAGGTGAGAAAGAAAGTCGCGTTTCCCGGCAAACCCTGAGCAAACAATGTAATAATATCGCGCGGGTGATTAATAATCGTCTTCATATTCTGAAAGAGCGTTCCGGCAACCGCCACTCCGATAAACACATTAAACACGATAAAATAAAAGTATTTCCCGGCAGCCGCCCTGATCGCGTGACACATGTCGGGTATTCCTTCGGACTTCGACATAAACATGAGAAACGCCGGCAACAAGGCCAAGAAAACGATCAAAGCGATTTGCGGCAAGTACGCTTCCAAAATGGTTTTGATCGCGGGGTACTCCACGACTTTTTTTAAAAATGGTAAGCTCCTCTCTAAGTTTGCGAGAGTCGTGAAGGCGGATACGAAAACGATTGGGATCATGTAGAATACGACGGTGAGGAACACGACGATGTAGATTATGGTTTGTCTGATTTGACGCGTGTAGAGTTTGATGTGCAGGTTGGACCAGAGTACGGCGCGTGGTTCCGGGGCTTCCATGACCGTCCAGGTGTCAACCTTCTGCGCGTGCAAGGATTGGGAGGCGGATGCGGCGGCTACTTGCGAGTTGAAAAAGATTAGCGCGGCGGATTGTTGTTTCTCTCCCAAGGCGGTTTTTTGTGCGAGTTCTAGTTTCGGGAGGAGTTCTTTGATTTGGGTGTTCAGGTAGTCGATCGAGTCGACTTTCGACCCGATTAGGCCCATGAAACCGGTTCGCATCGTGGGTCGGGCTCCGGTTGGGTCCGTGTCGGTTTTGGACTCGTTGTAGACGAACTCGGCCCGCTCGAGTTTTTTCTTGAAACCTTCAATCTTTTTGTATATTTTGTTCGCCTGAGTAAAGAATAATTACAAAATTATTTGAGCATATATTTAAAAAAAAGAAATATTATTTATGAGTTTTGTACCTCTTTGAGATCAACAACGACCATGGATTTGTAGAAACTATCCGGATGTATCGACTTAAAATAGGAATCGACACGATCTTTAATCGGTTCGCCACGTGGCTTGCTAGGAATATCTCGTACCAATATGGTAAAATCTTCAGGTTTTGGCTCGGCACTCGATTTTGCATTGGCTCTCAAATTCGACACGTGTGTATATGATCTCCATAGGATATAATACGTGATTATCGATACCCAATATACCCCTGCTGTGAACGCCCACAGTCTAGAGCTTTTCGACTTTGCAAAAAGATAAATAAAATATGAAGTTAATTACTTGCCCTGAAAAAGAATTATAGTAAGTTTTTTGGCGTAAAATGTAAAATTACCTGAATGTTTCCCATGGCCAGCTGTTCGATGACGGAGAAATTACCGCTCGTTTTGTTATTTTTGTTTGCGAGTTTTAAATTATCGTCTGTTGCTGCGATGGGAATCAGAATAGGCAACAGCAACATGCCAGAAAATACCAATATTCCCAAAACTGTACAAAATAAAAATAAAAATATTAAATAATTCAGTCTTCATCAAAGTGTTGAGAAATCTTTAAAGTTACTATTTCTTGATGTTACTTTCTTTGTTTGTGTTTCCCAACTATAGGTCCTGATATTTTATTCTCCACAGAATAAATATGATTTAATAAAATAATCCATTTGGCATTTTATTAAAGTTTAAAGATAGTGGAGCCCATGAAAAAGACAAAATTTATATTAAAAGCTTCATTAAGAAATTTCAAAGAATCATGTCAACAACACTATATCATAATTAGAAAGTATCATTTTTTTTTGCTCGACAGGTAGCTATTTGTAGGTGGAAAATCATTTGGCACAAAGTTGGGCAATATATCCCATGGAATCTTTGTACCAAGTCCTTGATATATTGTTTAATTTACATGAACATATCAGGGGGGAATAATATATAAAAAAACAAATCTTCCCCAAATTAGAGAAATTTGTTCTGATTCTCACTCTAAAGACCTTTCAATTGTATAATTAAATAATTCTGATTAAAAATAACATACTAACTAACTAGTGGATGATTTTATCGAAGTCAATTTTGAGTTCAATTTAAATTCAGAACTAAATGAACAATTTTTTAAAACTTCCAGCTCGCTTGCTGTATAACTACACAATTCCAATCAAGGCAAGCAAAGGACGAGTAAAATTTACACTTCGAACCCTCTTTTTTGTTGATTGATATGACGGAAAGTATTTTGTGTTAGAATTTTGATAGATAATTTATACCTCACATAAATGCAATTGGTGATTTTACAAAATTAGCAGTATAATTATGCAGACAGCATAATTCTTCAAATCTAAATGCGTACAAAATCGATACGAGCAATAATGAAATTGAATTCGCAAAAAAATCTCGTTTTGTATTGGAGATAATAAAGAATGCAGAGAAAATTTGATTAAAAAGCTCAAAAAAGAAGTAAAAATTACCAGTTGCTAGAAAGACTAGATAAACGGCGGCATCAACACCACCAGCAGCAACCACATCCTCCTCAGAAGCAGAAAAAGCTTCTCGGATCCATCCAAACGGGTTCCTACTCCGCCTCCGATTCTCAAACGGATCCAAACCTCTGAGTACCATACTCGGGTAATAAACCACCGCATTCCCTTGCTTACGCGACAGCCATGTGAATATCAAAATCAGCACGCAAAATATGATAAAAGAGGTCGTTAAGGACGTAATAAACGAGCTCAAATCCATGTTTCACCCCACGAATTCGGAGAATTTGGGGTTTTGCTGATGGACAATGAATAGTAGGGTACTTGAGAGGGTTTAGAGAGAGAGAGAGAGAGAGAGAGAGAGAGAGAGATGTATAAATGGTAATGGTGAGCTGTTAAGTGTGTAATAACGCCATTGATGAGTGCAATAAAGAGGGAGAATAGGATGCTTTGTTTGGAGGATAGATATGAAAGGTAGATAGTTGAAAAGACCAAATTACCCCTATGTCTTTTGAAATTCTTGTGGTTGAATGACTGTAATACCCTTGTCGACACTTTGTCTTGTTCCCCTCGTGCATGAACATCAAATAATACGAGTGTTCGTTTGTTTTTATTTTTGTTTTTTCTCATTTTATTTGGTAATTGTTTTACTTCCCAAATTTTCTTTTTTTTTTAATTGTGAAACACTATGAATTGATATGGTTTTAACGTAACTGTCATTCTTCTGGTTTATATTTGATGTTAGGAAGGAACAAATGTTTTATTTTCTAATTTTTTAATCATTTTTCGTATAGTGTTGTCTAACAAAAAATTGAAATTTAGAATAAAGATACAATTAAATATCATGTGATAATAATATGTACTTTCTGAAAATTTGAATTTATTCATTATTTTCTTCAATATATATATATATATGGAAATTTACAAATAACCCCCTAATTTTTCTTGAATTTACAAAAAAAAACCTACATACAATGTTTTATTTTCAATTACCTCCCTATAGGAATATTTCATGGTATTACAAATTTTTTGGACCAAAATACCCCTCTATTTTTCATCTTGCAATTTAATAAACAAAATTTTGTATTATTTTATTAATTTAAAATCACTATAAATATTTTTTAATATATACTAATTTAAAAAAATCTATATGTCATATACATGATTTTAATCTTTTATTTATTATATATTTTATCATAGAAAATTAAAATTAAATAAAAATATGATATAAAAAATATTCTTGGAAATATCTTGACAAATAATATTATTCTAGTATTTAATTTTAATGTTAAATAGTTATTAATAAAAAAATAGTTACTGAATAATTTTTTTCTTGCCAAATTAACAACGAATGAATGAAAATTAAAATTAGGATTAAAATAATATTGTCGCTAATTTTAATTTCAACAACTATTTTAATTTCAGCAGCTCGTTTTGTAGTAACTATTTTTATTCCAGTAGCTAGTTTTTAGTAACTATTTTTATTAACCATTATTCATTTCATCAGCTAATTTGCTAATAGTTAATAAAAATAATTATTACAAAATAAACTGCTGAAACAAAATTAGATGTTGAAATTAAAACTAACGACAATATTATTTTAATGTTAGTTTTGATGTTCAGTCGTGCATTGCTAATTTGGTAAAAAAATACTATTTAATAACTATTTTTATTAACAACTATTTAACATTAAAATTGAATACTAGAATAATATTAATTTGTCAAGATATTTTCAGGAATATTTTTTATATCATATTTTTATTTAATTTTAGTTTTTTATGATAAAATATATAATAAATAAAAGATTAAAATTATGTATATGACATATAGTTTTTTTTAAATACATAATTTTTTAAAATTATGTATATGGCATATGTTAAAAAATATTTATAATGATTTTAAATTAATAAAATAATAAAAAAATATATTTATTAAATTCAAAGATGAAAAATAGAGGGGTATTTTGGTCCAAAAATATTGTAATACTGTGAAATATCTCTATAGGGGGGTAATTGAAAAGAAAACCTTGTATGTAGGAGGTTTTTTGGAGTTTCTTAAAAGTTAGGATTTTTTTGTAAATTCAAGAAAAGTTAGGGGATTATTTGTAAATTTCCCATATATATATATATATATATATATATATATATATATATATATATATATATATATATATATATATATATATATATTGCATAACACGGGACGCACGCAGGGGCGGTTCCAACATTTTGGATGTCTTAGCTCGAATTCGGACCCGTTATTCATATTGTTAAAAATAATTATAGGGGGGTAATTGAAAAGAAAATCTTGTATGTAGGAGGTTTTTTGGAGTTTCTTAAAAGTTAGGATTTTTTGTAAATTCAAGAAAAGTTAGGGGGTTATTTGTAAATTTCCCATATATATATATATATATATATATATATATATATATATATATATATATATATATATATATATATATATATATATATATATATTGCATAACACGGGACGCACGCAGGGGCGGTTCCAACATTTTGGATGTCTTAGCTCGAATTCGGACCCGTTATTCATATTGTTAAAAATAATTATTTCTCATCATCATAAAAAATATCAACAAAATATTTTAAAATACTTTTATATTGAAAAAAAAAATCAAAATTTCAAAAAAGAATTCAAAATGTACATCGCAATTAAAAAAAAAATTTACTAAAAGATTAAAAAAAACATGTATTTAAAAAATTATTTTACATCTAAAATATATATAGCATACATCTTCTAAAAAAGTTATTACAATTAAAAAAATATACAATTTTAAAAATCATTCGATACATCTAAAATATATATCCTACATTTGAAAATATATTTGAAACAAGTATTGTATTTTAAAAATAAATATATGTGTGAGTATAAAAAAAATATTTTGAAATATATAAATTAAATAAGTATTGATTTTTTTTTAAAACGTACCTACAACATTATATAATTTAAAATATATATTTTTTAGAACGTTAACCATTTCAAAAAATTGAGGGAAAAAAAAAAAAAAAATCCGGGCAAACAATATTTCTCTCGTAATTATTAAATTTTAAAATCAACTAATTTGGTTCTGATTTGAAAGTGGAATTTCACAAACAAAGATTTAACGCCCGCCAATGAATGCAGGGAACGCTCGCGCGTGAACCTCGACCACCGTGCACCGTCCCACGTTCTCCAGGGGCAATCACATTTATTAATCATCATCATTACACAAAGTATCCAACCCCAAGGGCATTCTAGTCATTTCAAATTCCTTTCCAAAGGTACAGCTACACAGCGCTGTCAGCGGGCTCTACGCACCTCGATAACGCCGCGCTGTTTTCATAAAATTCCTCTGTTAATTACCCTTTCATATTCTTATATGTAACGAGTCGTTTTATAGACTTAAATGGACCCGTTATACGTTTAGATGCATAGATAAAGTACATGAGTGTTTTCGTAGGACACGTGGCGGGTATTTGTGCTGCCGACGGAGCCGTTGAGAACTTGAGATCGCAACGGTTAGAAATATCGGCCGTGAATAATTGATTTTATTAAAGCCACGTGAAGAGTTTTACTAAATATGTACGCGTAAAAGGTAACGCTGCGATCGCTTTCATTAATTCGTAAAGTTTGTCCGTGTACAATGCGTCGTGAAGTATTTAATGCTCGTAGTGTTTCTGGCAGGTCATTATTCGTGTTTGTGGATATAATTACCTTTTTTTTGGATTAGGGTTAAGATTATTTGTTTTTATTGAAGAATTCATCAGATATCATGTATTGTTAGTATTTTTAAGAAATATCGCCAATTATTTTATGAGTAATTAACAAGGTTTAATTGGGGATTCAATTTATTTTCTTTATAGGGAAATTATATGATATTGAGAGATTATAGGGGCGAAAGTAGTATTACATGTGGTGCCCTGTATTGCCACGTTGATGGCTCCTGAACCTGACACGTGGCATATTTAATTGTGGGTAAGAACTCATAATATACTAAATTGTCCAAACGTGATAAAGATTATGTTTTTTTTTTCTTTTCTATAATATATCATAGCCTTATACAGGCTAGCACTGAATTAATTTGCAGTAGTTAATTTGTAAAGTAATATGGTAAAATGTGCACTTGTTTTTCTTAATTGATCATTAATATCATTAATACAATCATATTATTGACGTCAGAATATGTTCATGAATCTGGGGGGGTCAACTATTATATATTATTATTTAAGAGTCCATATGAGTTTCAAATCGCAATTCTTAAATCTTAAAAAAGTTTTTAAGGGAAATTCATATTTATCTTTCCAAACTTCAAATTAATAATGAATTATCATGTTTAATTCTTCCATAAATAGAAATATCAAAATACGTGGCAACCCATTTATTAATGGATCGCATGATCATTGCACACCTTAATAATTTCTGGGGAATTTTTAAAACCCCTCTATCTTTTCTTGATATTTTAAACAAAACCCCCAAACTTCTTGAAAACTAAAAAAAAAAACCTATCTCAATATTTTTTTTAATCTAACCCTTTATAGTTAAGTTTGTCTATTATATATTAGCATATGGTGTATTATGTAAATTATGAATGATGTCATATAATTATGTGTGGTTTATTCATTTCGAAGGGTAAATTGCTTGAATGTTAATTTGGTAATTAAAAAAATATAACACTTAGAATTCAATTATTTTAAAGAAGAGAATATACAAGGATAAAATGGTCATTAACAAAAAATAATATCAAAATGTTAATATATATATAATGGACAAACTGATTGTAGGGAGTTAAATAAAAAGGAAAATTTGAGATAGGAATTTTTTAAAAGATATGATTTTTTAAAAATTTCCCATAATTTCTTCATCGACAGCCCATATTTTCTTCGAGATAATAAGGATAGGAACGATACATCTTCATCAATCAATAAAATCAATAAATTGTAGCATGATGGAAATGAAATTGAAAGCATCACTGATTTTGATTGATGGTTCATCCTTTATCCTTTATTTACTGCTTTAATTGTGGCTATTAATAAATAATACTTCATTGTTTTCTTAGCTTTGGATATATTTTCTTGATCAGCCCAGCCCATTAAATGGCCCAATAAAATTAGAGAAAAGAGGCCTCCTAATTTGGGTTCCTCCTAAGTTGGATTCAATTATCAATTGTACATTGTGGGTGCCTACGGGACTTCTAAAATAAATAAATAAAAAAAAAAAAAATGTATAGATAAATTTATAAATTATATACAGTTCTAAATTTCATTACAAAATCTATAACTAATTACAATTGATGCCCTAATGGAGGAGATGGTACGTAACCTTCTCTGTAAGGAGAAGGTATATCCTCGATTTCTCTCTTTGGTATAGCCCATCTTCCATAATCATTACAAACCATTCCTCTATTCGCCGGTTGGTACCAACACGCCGGTATTCCGATTTCCTCTCTCAACATACCAGTCGTTTTATTTATCAACGCTACGTCTCTTTTCGCGTCGCACCGAAATTCCGATTTCGAGCTCACGTATCCATCTACCAAATGCAGATAAAGTTCCAAGTTATGGAACCCCGCAACGTCGAAACAATTCCTCAAGTAGGGAGATTGTTTAAGGTTTAACCCTAATTCTACTCCGACATGAGTGTAAACCCAATCTAACGTACCGGTCACCTTCTCTATCTTCTTTATCCCTTCGTTGAATAATATTCCGGGCATTTTCGGGACGACGTCTTGTTTCACGACCATGCGGAGAGCCTTTACTCCTAGTTCTTTCAGCTTGGTACTGAAAGCCTCATTACCGACACGTGGCGCTCCAAAAGATATTACATTAACTGGTATGCCAGGCAGTGCCGAGGCTGCTTCGTAGGCATTGAGTAATGCGAGGGCTCCGCCGAGACTATGACCCGTTATTGTTATGCTCACCTTCTCACCTTTTTCTTTGTAAAATTTAACTAAACGTGTAATCTCGGACATGACTTGCTCCGAGGCGCTCGACTTGTTGTAGCGTGTAGTCTCGCTTTTGGACGTGTAAAGGGAACGGAATCCATGTTCCACTTTTACGCCCGACTCGGTTGATACGATTGGCTCGAGTTTTCCTTGAATATCCTCGAGCCATTCTGCAGGCTCCACGGTTCCTCGCCAAGCCACGACAATATCTCGACAACCTATTCTTCGCGATTCTTCATCTCCGCTAACGCCGACATAGCCCATCCAATTCGAGTCTTTACTCCATGCCTCGGCATGAATAGACCGCTCGAGCCACTTAGGCAAATCAACATGAGACATGGCATAGAGATACTTCGTCACATTGTACCCGTGCCTCGAGAGACCGAGTTTTTCTAAGAGGCGTTCACGTCCAAACAAGCAACTACCTCCATAACGGGAGAACGGGTTCGAATCGAAGGCATCATATGTTGATTGGGAAAATTCACCGTACTTCAATATCTCACGACGGAGCCACGGGTGTAGAGTGGCGAGAAGGGAGGACCAATCAGCCGATCCGTGAATCTCGGGGTACAAGGATGAGATATCTTCCTTTGGAGAATATGTCGGGGTACGACGAGGTGAATTATAGGTATTGGGCACTGTCTTGGAATTAGAGATTTCGTGTGAGTGGTGGTTTAGGTTTAGGTGGATAAGATTGGAGAGAGAGGAGGGGATGTTTATCGAGGAGATCATATTAGACCGGTTTTGTGGCTCGTCGATGGTGGCGTTATCGTGATAAGAAGCTCGAGGCACCAATCGAGAGTGTGCTGCCGTTGTTAGTTGTTGATTGATGATTGTTGAATAGGATGATAAAGCCATTAATGGTGAAGAGCTTTCTTTGTAATTTGAAGTGTGAGAATTTTTTTGCTTGTTGTTCTATGAGGAGGGAGAGTAGTTTGTGTCTTTGGTTGCTAATGGAACATTTATATAGGCAAACATACTTGGTTAGAATCAGTCCAAATGATATTTTGTGTTGAAATTATTGTCTATATTGAATAGGGAGGTACAATGGGGTCAAAATAATGTGGGGTAGAATAAAATTGTACTTCCAAAATTTCAAGTCAAATAACACGTTTGGACTTTAGAGTTTAATATATGACAAAAATTTGTATTGGTGCTTGGAACTGTAATTAATTAATATTTCAGCCACTACATGTGTACATAGATTAATAAAGAGCTGCTCGTTAATTATGATAATAAGTTGTGATTAGGTAGTTTAACCAGTCAATTAGACTAGATCCGAGATAATGTATCAAATATTTAATGTGAACATGAAATAGTCTTATTTCAAACCCACGCATCAGGAACTATCAAATTAGCCTTGACCTTGACCTTGACCTTGGCCACTCATGAATGAGTCATGAATCACAAATTTTAAAGATATTTTATTTATTTTGTATCATCTGCATTATTTTCCATATGGTAACACTATTAATATTTACTATTTTCCATAAAAAAAATTGCATGATGATTTTTGGAGAAAACCTTACAAAGGTACTTTGGTCGAATTTTCCATTTCTTAGAACTTTCAAATGTCAAATGAATTGGTCGAATTTTCCATTTTTTAGAACTTTCAAATGTCAAATGAATTATTTGTGTTTGTTATGAATAATTATAACATATGGCTGTCAATTTCTAAGTAAAATATTATAAGAGTTATTATAGGGAGTTATTATGTTTCTATTGTATTTATTCTTTGCTTTGTAACTGTCCATTTAAAGCTTGCACTTACCATCTACTATATCTACTATATACAGAGGGTAGTGTCTATTGTAATTTGAATCTCCATTGAAATGAAACTTGTCTCTTCCAAATTCTATGTGTTATTTTGTTTTTGTTTTCAACAGTGTTCACATTTTTTGGATCAATTAAAGGATTTTTTTATTTTATCATTTGGATTTAACACTAAAATTGGGCACTCATAAGAAATTTAACAATCACAAAATTAAAAGGAATTTTATCTTATATAAACTTTTAAATTACAAGTATAGCTAAATCATAAATACATACAATTATTAAATTTTAAAATTGTAAGAAACAAAAATCAAAAGAAAAACTGTATCATAGCTAACTAATCACAGTTCCTTATCGCTGACCATACAACAAATAAAAGATATCATTATTTTTTTATATAAATTAAGTGTTTTTTTTTTCCTAATTTATATGAATATAATTCAAATTTTATTGCTGGCAAATTAAATAGAAATTCTTGCAACATACTGATGAATTTTTCTTTTTTTTTTGAACGAACATACTGATGAATTTTTCATTGTTCCCCTTGTTTGTATCAAGAACATAAACAAATACAAATAAATCCTGTGGAAGTTCGACTAAACTAGAGTCCCATTATAACTACAAAAAATAAATAAATAAAATAATTCAGCGCTTGTCAATACTGATAATTTGACAAGGTTCAAGTGTCATCTAGATCCTAATGGCCTGATAATTCAACGAGGTTTAAATAAATAAAATAATGTGTTTAAATCCTAAAGCTCTCTTCTTCTTTTTTTTGCAAAAATCCACGTTGTCAGATATTTCAATGATGTTAAAACTCCAACACCGATGTTTCCTTTAAATATTTTTCTATCTTTCGAGTGTAATGTTACCCCATTAATCCTGCAACATTATCGTAATACTAATTTTAATTAAGGATAGTTAAAATAAAATAAAATAAAATAAACCAATTATTAAAAGACTTTTATATATTGTTGCGGTTATTTACTTTTAATTGTATTATTAAATATAAACAAAAACTTGCCTCTTTTATGTTTCTGCATGGAGCTTAAATCTTGATTGTTAACACCAAAATTTCTTCTCTGTTGTGAATTTCCAACATTAACGCCATGAGAAAGCTGTAAAACAAAAAATATAAATACAAAATAAATTGAATTTTGTAATTTTTTATTATTTGACATATAGATTCTGAATATATTAGATATTTTTCATGATATTCAGGAATAAAACTCGTGTTCATATTTCGAAAAATCAACGAGTAAAAATGAAAATTCTACTTATTTATATGGGTAAATCTGATATTTGAATATTTTATAAGGGTATAAATGAAAATAAACCTGATTGGTTTGTCTCCTTGAAGGATCATTTGTACTTGGAGGAACAAAGTGCCCATTAGCTCGTTTCTTAATTTCCTTTTCCTTTTCTTTATTTTTATCTTTTCCATTTTCTTTATGATGATGATGGTGCTTGTGTTTCTTGTGCTCTCTATCCTTGTCTCTACCTTCTTTCTCTCTCTTCCTCTTGTGCTTCTTTTCTCTCTCCTCCTCGCTCTTTGTTTTGCACGATATTGTGGGCGTTCCTCTCTCCGACTATATAAAACACGAAATTGCACCTCAATTTAACCTAATTTTACCTCAATTAAAACCAAATTTGCCCCCAATTGTTCAATTAACACAGAAGAACCCAAAAATCGATCCAAAAAACTCACATTAGGCAAGTGGACAGGAGCGGTCTCTCTCAATTGAAAAGCTTGACCCAAAGTGTCCAAATCGAAAGTCCTAATTTTCGCACTTTTTTCTGGCAAATAAGATTTATTCTCGAATAATTGATCGAGTTCCATGCCTTCGCCTTTCATAATATCGGTTTCGCCCACAATGTTTCGTAAATAGTGAGTTTCTCTAATTGAAGATGGAAGGGCTCTTTTGCAAAAGAAATGATGGTGCGGTATTAATTTGAATCGGTTTATTAGATCTATCGATCCAGTGAGTTCCCTTGGACCTAAAAAAAATTGAATTATCGTGAATTTTTCGTCAATTTGATGTCTAAGAATTTATAATAATTGTATAAGTATACCTATGCCGAAATTGCGTCTGTTTTGATCCATGAAATAAGGAGTGATCTGCAAAAGTAAAAAAAATTGTACTGATAATGTGCGTTTGAATCCAATTGTAAATTCAATGAGTAATGTTATAAAATGGTAATTTACAAAAATACATATTTCATTAAATAATGTTCATGAGAAAGAAAGACAATTGCATGGTTCATAATATCGGCCGAGTTAAATATGAAGTCGAGCAAAAACGAGACGAGCTGAATCAAGGAGACAAAATTCGAGGCAATAAAAATGAAAAAAAATAAAAATAACAGTATTTATTGATAAAATATTATATTCATAAAATAATATATTCATAAACATCATATTAATAAAAAAACATATTTTTTGTTCAAAAAACTTACAGGTATATTATATGATTAATTAAGGCTCACCTGGTACGCAAATTTCATTCGAATTACTCAAAGGCTCTTTAAAGGCTCACCTGGTACACAATTAACAGTGTCAATTCATTCGAATTACACACCTGGTACACACATTTTCAGATTGCTTCTAAGTTCAAAATCAATGGCTCTTTCGAGATGATTCAATTAAATCTAATTCCTATACTCATAAAACAAGCAATAGTTCTTTCTCTTCTAAACAATAACCCAAGAGGCAAGAGTCTGACGAGGTTTGGATGTGATATTCAACCCAAAAAGTTCACCTTAGTCTGCTAAAATCAACAAAGAGGGGAAAAAAGTCATGAACAAAAAGTAAAAAAATACCAATTTTTCTAGGGTTAGCTTCGATAGTTCGATTTGTGTGTTGGCTGCAGAGAAATCCGCCGGAGGCAGAGGAATCCGAGGCGGATTAGCTTCGTGGGGGAGGAGGAGGCACGACGGCGGCGGTTTGGTTTCGACTTCGGCGGTGTCAAGTTTTCAGGCGAAAGAGAGATGTCGCTTTTTTTTTTTTTTCGGTTTTCAGAATATAACTTAGAGAGAGAATGATGTATTTGGTTATTTATGTTATTGGGTTTTGGGTTGGATCATAACGGGTGCGGGTCCATGTATGATTAGTCCCGGGTTTGAGGTATTATGTTATTTGGCCCAATAATTACCTAATTATTATTATTATTATTATACATAGTTATATTATTATTATTATACATAGTTATAATCGGGCACATGTTAGGAAAATTAGACACGTGTCCCTTTATCTTTAAATTTCAATGAACAAATTTATATTCTTCTCCAAATTTTATCCTAACATGCTATATGTTCTAAGTTAATATATTTAATTAACATGATAACTAACAAATGTTAGCTATTAATTTAATACGTAATTGACATTAGTTCGAATTTATAAATTTGAATCAATATTAATGAATATTTAATGATATGTTCTAATTATCATGTTAATTAAATACAATATCACAAATATGGAGTATACGGCTGGTACATTTTGGAGCTTCATAAAATTTTATATTTTTCCGGCGCGTGATGAACAGTACGACTGATATTAAAAAAAAAATACTTTACTCCGAAATATGCCCGCCGTATTCTCCATATTTGTGCTATTGCATTTAATTAACGTGATAATTATATCATATCATTAAATATTCATTAATATTGATTTGAATTTATGAATTCAAAATAATGTTAATTACGTATTAAATTAATAGCTAACGTGTGTTAGTTATCATGTTAATTAAATATATTAACTTAGAACATAGAGCAAAACCCGCGCAACCATAACATGCTCTACGTTCTAAGTTAATTTATTTAATTAACATGATAACTGGTACATGTATTGCCGTTTAATCCAATTTTTTTAAAAATAAATAATAAGATCTTAAATTTCGAGCAAAGATCAAAACAAAAAGATATCAATAAAAATCTATAATGTTTTATTAAAATAAATACTAATGAATAAGATAATATATTTCTCCGATACTTTTAAATTAAAAAGTTTATATTTGGTTATTTTTTATATGTGGAATTATTGTATATGTATTATGTGAACTAAATAGTACAATTGACGACTTAGTAACATACTCCGATTTATTTGACCGGATATTGGATCAACTTGAAAAACGTTTCATTTCAATTGTACATAAAATATCAGTTAATCTACGATTAGTTTCCTACCGGCGAGTCTACTAGTTAATCGGTACATAACGGCATGAGTAGTGATTAGCGATTTTTGTAACTGTGTGTACCTCTACAAAATCTCAAATTATCACACATGCCATTCCAAAATGTGAAATATCATGAATATTTCTATGAAATATGAAAAAAATAGCACAAGGACCCTCCCCTTCTAATTTTTCAAATAAATGTTTATTGTATATATTTTTCAAAAACCGATAAATTTTCTTACATTCGACTTTAACTATCCTAATTAAAAACTCAAAACAAAAATCGTGACAATTTTCTGTTTATTTTGTACAACAGTACATCAAGTCATAATGCCGAACTGTTTCAGCTTTTCAATCATCTAAGAAGTATGGAATATGAGTCCAAATTTTGAAGTTCAATGTTAGCAAGACTGCACCAATGATCCATGTAAATTTCGGAACTATCAACATCGAAGCAGACGATGACCTGCAAAAAAAGAAAAAATAATCGACTTGAATAAGATTCGGAGACATAATTTTCCAAACTAATTAAAAAAAATCATTAAATATTATATGTACTTACTCTGAAACCAGATACTTGCACGACTCGTAGCCTGTCGAAACATAAACAGGTCAGTAATCCTAAATCAGGAATTATGTATTTCATGTACGCTAAATACAAATTTTTTAATTTATTGGAGTGACAAAAAAAAACACAAAAAATTACTAGGATCTCTCTTGGTGATAGTGGCGGTGCCACCAAAATTGCACGCAATATCCGAGTTTCCATTCTGCTGATAATAACTATTAAATGCATACGAGGCGTGCGAAAATAACGTATTAGGCTGGAAACAAGGACCGCTTGATTGTAATGCGGCACAATCGGTCGAACCGGGCCCGCATGCCCAATCAAGAGCAATCTGTAAATCGGATTGACTCGCTGATGGATGCGCCACACACCATGTCGTACCGTCGATGAAAGTCGTGTTTCCTTCTGGTGGCGACAATGTCGGTATTGGAGTTACCGATTCGGCCTTTTGTCGTAATTCTGCCATAACTGGTAAATGAAAGATTTCGCAAATGAACTCGAGTTAATTATGAATGAAAAATTATAATAAAATTAAATCAAACCAAGAAGAAAAAAAAAGTAAACTCTCATTTATGAGAAGTAAGAGAGAAGAGAACAAAACAACAAATGGTGAGAATTTCAGAGAGAGCTCAACTCGCAAACCTTCGACTTATTTTAATTTAAAATGCAAACATTGTATGCAATTGAGTACAAATTAACTACAAAAACAAAAATTCAGAGAGAATACCTAAACATAGCTCAATAATCAAAAGGGATTGAATGATGATCAAGTCTCTGATCTTCATTACTCTCTGTCTATCTGTGTGTGTGTGTGTGTGTGTGTGTGTGTGTGTTAGAGTGCTTTACAAGTAAAGGGACTGATCTAGTTAGGAAAAAAAGAGCTCTTGATCTGAACTTCTCAAATAGTAGATGTTTCATAAAAAGCGGATCGTTCACAAAAGAGAAAGAATATTAACCTTTGTAGTATTGTCGAATCGGCATAGCGCACCGACTCACGGGTCGAGGGACCGATTCGAGTAGATTGAGCATTTTTATTTTAGTTAGATCAATATTATCTGTCAGTGCGTGCGTTGGTTCACTTAGTTGATTTAGGATTTTGGCGGTACCGAACAGTATCGCTCTATCAACCTTTTCAGACCAATGTAAATAAAACTATAGAAAGAAAATTAAAATAATAAGAACATCACAAAAGTAACTGTATGGAACATTTGGTGGCTCAATTACTACTGATCATGTACAGAAGAATAACTTGGAGACAAGGCAAGAAATATTCCATCCAATTTATTTCATAAATTTCTAAAGCCTAAAGAGGGGAATTCTTCTTTAATTTTACTTTCCACTTTTTTGTTTGATTATTATAGTTTTTTAAGTTCAAATGAATAAGTTAAATTCATTCCATTTTTGTTTTGTTTGGAGTATTAGTGGTATTCAAAAAGATTTAGATATAAATATTAAATTATAATAATAGAATGGGCCTATTTTTCAATTATAAAAGGGCCTTGAATTAAGGATTCGGATAATAACCCTTACCCGATCCATCTCACAAGAAGGTCGAAAACCCTAATTTCTTCTATATATAAACTCAGCGCCTCCACCATTGATAAATACATCTTCTACATGAAAATCAGCCAACTTATACCTAGAATTCCGATTTTGTAAGATTTTTCTCTTTGCTGTGGTTTAAGTAAGGTAACTTTGTTATCTGTTTATCATTTTTCAATCTAATTTGGTGTGTTTTGATGGTAATTCGTCTGATTTGATTTCTATTGCATTTTGCTGATTCGTAAATTGTTTTATGATTTGGGATTATGATGAATATTGATTGTCGCCCCAGTCTTAAGATCTGCATAAATTTATGCCAGGTCTGTGCTGATTGACCTTTTCTAATCTGATCTCCCCTGATTTTTCAAATTCAAAGATTTGTATACCTTCGATCTGTAGTGTGGTATCAATGATGCAAAAAACATTGTTCCATCTTATTTATAATGATGATTTAATCAATTATCACCATCTTTCGACTGAGATATCACTGTTTCTCTTATGTTCTTCGATTTTATCCAAATTGTAACAATTGATCTGAAATTGCCACGAGGTATCTGATGCTTATTCAAAATCCATTGGTAGGCATCTCGTAAGACTGGCAGAAATTAATGCGTAAACAGATGCGACGCTGGTTTCTCTCTATGGATTCCCAGTTACTTTTTTTCCTGCTTACATTCTTATCTCTTCGATTGAAATTTTATTTTCACATATTTCGATTTCTCTGAAAGATTTAACTTTGAATATTTATTTCTAAATGGGCAACTTTGCCGAGGCTGCCGATTTTTAAATTTGGCTTCCTCTTTTTCCCTGTTGCCCAGATTATTTCATTTGGCTAAATTGGGAAAAATCTTACTGAAATCATGTTTCACGTAGATAATTCTCCTTGCCAACATATAATAAGTTTTAAGAGTTATTTTTAAAAAATATGGCGTCTTATTGGAAGGAACAACGGAGTTGATACTAAATTATTTGGCTAATAATTTGAATCCGAAGAAACATAAAAGCTGAATCAAAAGATAATTAAAATAAAATGTGCATATTACAAAAGAAAATGTATACATCAATTAATTTCTTTTATGTTCTCAGTTTTGACTTGTAAATAAATGTGTTCATACAAACATTATTCTATGATATATCATCCAAATATTTGTAAAGAAATGTATTAAAAACTCGAAACAAATCCCTCGGATATAAAAATAAAATCGAAGCATTCATAAATCAATTGAACTGAACCAAGCAATTTTGTGTAAAAATCAGATCAGGCTTCAAGAAATTGGTAGGTGCCGGTACATATTGATATTGCCAAACAAGCATTTTTCCGCATACATTACAAAGTCGCCAAGATTGCAAAATTGCATCTTTCAGCTATTCTTTTGTCCTTCCAACTCTATTTTTCTCTAAATTGTAAAATCTCAAAAGATTGCAAAGATGCAATAATCCGATAACATGCATCTTTTTCACAAAAATCCCTGCATCATCTTAAATTGCAATAGAACCTTTTTAACTTCTCCAATTCAAGGAGCATTTCTTAAATTCAAAAATTAATCTTCTTTTCAAAAATATTCCAAAAATAATTTTTTTCGGATTTTTAAATCCCGTCGCTACAGTGTTTCGGGTTTTTAAATCTGCCGCTATAGTGTTTTGGATAAAAAAAAATTATTCTCCTTCAAAATGTATCAATTGAATTCTTCATTATTTAATTATTATATTTAATTAACGTGATAATTACAACATATCATTAAATATTAACTAATATTTATTCTAATTTATTTTAATTTATGAATTCGAATAAATATTAATTACGTATTAAGTTAATAACTAGCAGCATAATTAATATTTCAATAATAAAGAATTCGGTAGTGACATTTGAATTCATAAATATTAATTTTATTGTTAGTTATTAACTTAATACATAATTAATATTTATTCGAATTCAAGAATTGGAATAAATATTAATTAATATTTAATTATATGTTGTAATTATCACGTTAATTAAATGTAATAGTTAAATAATGGAGAATTCGGTGGGTACATTTTGAAGGAGAATAAATATTTTTTTTTTTCTCAAAACACTGTAGCGGCGGGATTTAAAAACCGGAAATTGGTTATTTTTGGAATATTTGCGAAAAGCAGGTCATTTTGGGAATATTTTCGAAAATGGGTTAGTTTTTGAATTTTTATTTTAAAAAGGATTACATGCAGAAATGCTCCCCAATTCAATCCTTGGAGTTTTGAGCAGGTGTACGGCTGCAGTAATGAGAGATCTCAAGGAAGAAGCTATTAGGGTAATCAACTCTCCCATTAAATTTTTACTAATTTGGCTCAAAACTAGAAGGCCACGACGCTTTTACTGTTCATCCTCTTTTACAAACCGTCATGTATATCCGGGCCTTTACTGGTTACTGTTCACAGAAAATACTTTTTGTTAGTCCGAGTTGATATTATTGATTTTTAGTGTTTATTATAACAATTTTGATTGCTACAAAACTGCGTTCTTTATGCGTCTATGTACCAAGCTGCGTTTTTTTCTTTTCTTATTATAACAGTTTTGATTGCTACCAAACTGCTTCTTTTATGTTTTTTTGTGCGTCTTTTATGCGTCTATGTACCAAGTTGCGTCCTTTTGTTAGCCTCAGTTGGTATTATTATTTTTTTGTGTTTTTTATAACAGTTTTGATTGGTACCAAGCTGCGTCTTTTATGCGTCTATGTACTAAACTGCGTTTTTTTGATTGGTAACCAAACTGCGTTTTTTTATGTTTTTTTGTTTGTCTTTTTCAGAATTTTATTTTATTTGACATATTTGGTATTCTAAATAAAACATTTGAATTTTTCTTCGGAGAGGAAAAAAATTTGTATTATTGCATAATATGTGAGACTATTTAATATCAATTTTTTTTAAATTAACATTTATGAATATTACTTTTGATTTGTACTTATAACGTTTTAGATAAAATTATTATTTTATGATCATAAAAAATTTTGAAAAATCGCAGCGAATCGCGAAAAATATTTCTAGTTATATAAATACATCGTGCCCAATGTCTTTGTAATTACAATAAAAATTGTTTGTAAAAATTGTCTTCATTTGTTCCAATTTTTATCATTGTAAAACTCATTTCTAACTATTGTTATCAAAATCCAAATTATTTTTATGGTGTTAATTATAAAATCCTTACCAAAAATGTCTTGATTTGTAGCCAACCATACGTAGTAACAGGTCCTTCATAACCATCGTACCAAACATTCGAAAATTCGATTTATTCGAAAGAACCAATTGTTGATCCGAGGATGAGGAGTCTGACAGTGATGAAATGAGTGAAGATTAAGAATCCGATGATGATGAGGCGGAAACAAATGGTCAAGAAACAGATATCGAGGATGTAATTAATGCAAGAAATAATAATTTGAATGAAATGAATATTGGTAAATGGTTGCCGGATATTTTCGAAAATGACAAATGAATTGAAAAAACGATGAGTAAAGAATATGAGAATGATATTAACAATTCATGTACGAAACATTCAACAAATAATTCTTGGATCAGAATTATTTATTCTGATAAAGAATCATTACAACATGCGGTACAAATCTAAATGTACATATTTAAATTCCATAATTTCGGTATTTTTGCAAGTTAAAACTAAAAATTCCATAATCCATATGTACATATCTAAATTATTATATATTTTATTTTATTGTAAATATATATAATTCTGTTATGATGCACATACATAATATAATTACATGAATCCAATATTTTCTAATTGATTCATATTTATGATATCTTATATTTATATTACTTTTTCCATTCATTCCAACATAAGAATCGCATTTACAATCATTTCAAATTCTCAAGTCCAAATACCAAAAGTTAAGTAACTACTACGGAAAATTTGCACGCATTTGTTCAAACTACTGGTGTAATTTCTAATGCCATAATCCAAACACCTCTTTATTGAAAAAAACTGTACAGCAGCTGAGGAATAAAAAGATGGTTTTGCATAAATTTGAAATTTCAACCATAGTTTAGGTCGGTCGGTTCTTATTTCTTTTTTGAAGGACAATTGTGATCTTTTGAATTATAGCTAGGGATGTCAATGGTGTGGTTATTGCCCGAACCGACCCGAACCGTATCCGAAAAAATATCCGGATTCGAAAAAAATATCCGAATCCGAGTGGATCCGGATATGGATCTGGTTGCTAATTTTAAGATCCGGAACCGGATTCGATATTCGGTTTTGGTGCGGGAACCGGATCCGTGTTCCGGATCCGGGTATTTTTAGGATCCGGATACTCGAAACTAGATTCGAGTATCCGAAATCGGATCCGGATACTCATATTACATATTATTTTATGTATTATATTTGATATTAGTTGAAAAATCATATACAAATTAATGATTTGTAAGTGATTTAACTCACAATCGTAAAATTATGTTTAAATATAATCATATTTATCGTTCATGTCACAAATTATATATATTTATAGCTAAAAAGTAAGTTATGTTATAATAACATAGTATCCGTTTTAATATCCGAAACAGAACCGTATCCGTATCCGACAATATCCGAACCGTATCCGTATCCGTTTATTATCCAAACCGTATCCGGATCCGACAATATGGATATGGATCTGGTATGACCACTATCCGAACCGGATCCGAACCGTTGACACCCCTAATTATAGCACCAGTAGCCTCCCCGAAAACCAACCACGACATTTACATTCTGAAATCAACCTCTAAATGAAAATAGCCTAGAGAAAGAATGAATATTCTTGAGAATATATATAATGGATCTTAATACCAGTTTGTAAAAAAATATAGTTCTAAAACATATAGATGTTGGCAAGGAGTATTATCTACGTGAAACATGATTTCAGTAAGATTTTACCCAATTCAGCCAAATAAAATAATTTAGGCAACAGGGAAAAAGAGGAAACCAAATTTGAAAATCGGCAGCCTCGGCAAAGTTGCCAATTCAGAAATAAATGTTCAAAGTTAAATCTTTCAGAGAAATCGAAAAATGTGAAAATAAAATTAAGATCTAATAGAGAAAATGTAAGCAGGAAAAAAAGTAACTGAGAATCCATAGAGAGAGAAACCAGCGTCGCATCTGTTTAAGCATTAATTTCTGCCAGTCTTACGAGATGCCCACCAATGGATTTTGAATAAGCATCAGATACCTCGTGGCATTTTCAAATCAATTGTTACAATTTGGATAAAATCGAAGAACATAAGAAAAAGTGTGATATCTCAGTCGAAAGATGGTGATAATTGATTAAATCATCATTATAAATAAGAAATGGAACAATGTTTCTGCATCATTGACACCACACTGCAGATCGAAAGTACAAAAATCTTTGAATTTGAAATAAGAATGGAGATCAGATAAGAAAAAGTCAATCAGCACAGACCTGGCATACATTTTATGCAGATCTTAAGACTGGGGCGACAATCAATATTCATCATATTCCCAAATCAGAAAACAATTTACAAATCGGACAAATCTAAAAAAAAAACAAATCGGAGAAATTACCATCGTAACTTCCCAAATTAGATTGAACGAGGATAGGCAGACAACAAGACTACCTTACTGAAACCAGGGGAAAGAGAAAAAACTTGCATAATCGGAAATCTAGGTAATAGTTGACTGGTTTTCATGGAGAAGATCTGATATCGATCGTCGAGTCGCGCAGAGGTTATATATAGAACAAATTAGGGTTTTCGATGGGATGGATCGGGTTAACACGGTTATTATCCGAAGCTGAATCTTCAATAAAAATTCAAGGCCCATTTATAATGGAAAAAGGCCCATTTATAATATTCGTTTGAACTTAAAAAACTATAATATTCAAATTATGGTGTACACAAAATCCTCAAAAACTCTAAACCCGTCCAACCTGATCCAGATCGATCCGTTTTTTGTGGGTTTCGAAGTTTGTTGGATATGATCCGGATTAGAACTTTCACAAACCCAAAAGTATGGGTTGGATTACATATTTAAAACTAAAAACCCGCATTAACCCAATCCGACCCGTGTAATTCGAAATTTTCAAATAATTGTTTAAGTTTTTAATATAAATTATATGGTATGATGTTTTTTTTCGTAAATTATATTGCTGTGATTTATTTATTATCAATTATTTTAAATATTATATAGTATCTTATTTTTTTTACTTTATATGAATATTATGTTTATCAAGTAATTCATATTTCTCAAATTAAAATACAAAATTTCTTAACTTAAATCATATATGACATGTTTTGTTTTCTGACAACAAATGAGTATCCTTTCTTGTTATTTTTTTTATTTTGTTTAAAAATAAGCTTCGTCTTTTGTTATTTTTGTGTGTTTTCATTAATAATAAGATTTTTTATTTTTTTATGATATCACTATATCAGCTTTTTCATGAAATATATAATTAATTTAAACTTTGAATTTTTTTTATATAATATGTGTTTTATATTTATTTATCAAAAAGAATGACATAAATATAATAAATATAATGAGATGTATAATATTTTTATGCATGTATAATTTTGATTTGTGTGTTTGTAAAATATTTTTTGTTGATCTAATTAAAAAGATAATTTTTGTTGCATATTTTTTTGTGAACATATGAACATATGTCGTTATAGTATGTATTTAGAAAAAAAAAAACCCGGCTAACCCGTCCAACCCGTCCAATCCGGTCAAGATGGGTTTGAAAAATATTATATATATCATGGGTTGGGTTCGGTTGGAAAAATAAAAATCTGTTATAGTTGGGTTGAATTAAAGTTTAGATGAAAATCCGTCCAACCCGATCTATGTACACCTCTAATTCAAACAATAAATTGGAAAGTAAAATATAAAAGACCGACCCCTTTTAGGTTTTAGAAATTTCGAATTTGTGAAACAAACAGGACAGAATATTTGTTGCCTTGTCTCCAAGTTATTCTTCTCTCCAGACTCCAGATCAGTAATTTATCAGACGTTGTGTAAATTATAGATTGGAATTGGAATTCGAACTGAAATTGGAATTGAGCCATTACATGTTACCTCAGATCGTTAAAATTTATCTGTGCACAACTTCAGCTATGGCCATTGTTTTGTTTCATTCATTTGCTTTGGTCATTTTCTTATTATTTTGTTAAAAAATATTGCACGATATTTAAAAACTAATATTCTTGAAAATTAAAGACAATATAAAACTTGAAAATGACAAAAATATTTTTCATGTTTTTTTTTTATAATTATACGATATTTATGTCGTTTTATTGAGTACGTAATTGATTATTCGGGTTTACTGGATACTAATACAATCGATAAGGACGTGCAAAAAAATTCACGCACATCATGCTAGTATTATCTCATTATCATATATACGATATACCCAATGTTACATATATCACATATCGCTTACAGATATGCCAGATACCGATAAGAGATATGACCGACATAACGGATATTAAATCAAATAATTAGAAAATATACATGATTAATATTCAAAATTCGACAATACAACATAAATTTCAAGTTAAACTAAAAATACATTTAAAATTATAACATAAAATTCATAAATAATAGAAACTTACCACTTTTTAATCGTTCAATTCAATCAAATAATTAGAAAGTCGTTCAATTCAATAAAAAATAAATTAATTCAATCGACAATCAATCAATTTAATAGAAACTTACCTGTTTTTAATCATAATGTGAGTGGTGGAGCTGTGCAATCGAAGTCCTTAGAGGTTATCCAAGTGAAACTAGCACAACTTCGAGTGATGTGGATTTCTTGCTCGTTGAGGTGAAGATTTGTTGATGAAAGGAGAAGGAATGATGCTTGAGGTCAAATCCTAATTGATGTGGGTTTCTTGGTCGTGGAAGCGTAAGTTAGAAGAAGCAAAAATACACTCTCACACTGTATCAGAGAAAGAAAGAAAGAGATGAAAAGAATTCGGTCAAAAATATAAATGAAAATATTGGTCCAATATCGGCCTAATATTCAAAATAAATTATGTTTTAAATCCAAATATATTCAAAATAAATTATGTTTTAAATCCAAATCGGTTCAAATCGGTCCAATATCGGCCTAATATTGATCCATATCGGCCCATATCGGTTCATGTATTTGGTCGACCGATTTACTCAACCGATACGAAACATATCGCAACAGAGGGACACTGATTAGAAAATATGAAACCGACATATCGGTTCTTATCAGTGATATTTAGAACATTTAATATACCTAGGGATGTCAACGGTTCTAAACATTTGTTGATATAACACCTCGGGCCACAAACAACTATGGGCATGTTTGATTTGAGAGATTTTGTTATACATAGATATGTGAAATACATGTATATGATAATCCATGTGAAATGTTTGATTTGTTGTATTTGGTAATCCATGCATTTGATAATCCATGTGAAATGTTCGATTTGTTGTATTTGGTAATCCATGTATATAAAATTCTTTGTTTGATTCTTGATACAAAATACATGATTTTAATATTTAATATTTAATTATATTATATTATACTATAATTGTTTAATATTATATTATATTTTATATTTATTGTTGTACATTATATTGTATTATATTATATTATATTATATTATATTATATTATATTGCTTGATATTATATAATATAATATAATATAATATAATATTAATATACGATATGATATTATTTTATATTACATAATATAATATTTTATAACGTTATATTGTTTTATATTTTATATTATACTGTTTTGTATTATATTATATTATATTGATTTATATGATATTATATTACTTGATATTATATAATATAATATATTTATATTATATGATATAATTTTATTTTAATATTATAATATATTATTTTATATTACATTACATTATATTATATTATATAATATTTTCTTTTCTTTTATATTTGATATTATATTGCTTTATATTATTATGTATTATTTAATATTATATTATATTGTATTATATTATATTATATTATATTATACTATATTATATTATATCATATTATTTTATATTATATTATATTATTTTATATTTATATTATATTACATTATTTTATATTACATTATATAATATTATATAATATTATATTGTTGTACATTATATATTATATTGCTTTATATTATATTATGTTATTTAATATTATATTGTTTTATATTTTATTTTATTATATTATATTATATTATACTATATTATTTTATATTATATTGTTTTATATTCATATTATATTGTTTTATATTATATTATATTATATGATATTATATTATATTGTTTTATAATATATTATTTTATATTAGATTATGTCATATTATATTATTTCATTTTATATTAGATTATATATTGTTTTTAATTATATTATATTAATTACGTTACATAATATGATAGTATATAATATTACATTATTATTGTATAATATAATTATTATTTATGAATATAATTTGAAGAAATAATATTATAATGACATGTATGTGAAATACCAATTTTTTTTATGTATTTCATTGTCCACCTTCTTATCCATGATTTCGCCCTAATCCACCAAATGAAACAATGGATTGTATTTGAAATCATGGATATTCAAAATACAATCCACCATAATCCACCAAATCAAACATGCCCTATGTATATTCTAAACAACATAAACATTCATGTGAAAACTCCAGATAGGTTGATTTGGAAACCAGAACATAATGAGAAATTCACACTCAAAGGAGCATATAAAAACATAACTCAGCAAATGACCTCAAATGTCAGTACTAACCACCCACTCTGGTCACAACTGCGGAAAACCCAAACAATCACACTAAGAGTGCAAATGTACCTCTCGAGACTATGTAATAAGGCCCTACCAGTTGGAAAAATTCTCAATCACCGAATAACCACAATTGATCCTACATGCAAAACATGTCAGCTAGAAGAAGAAAGCATAATTCACTTATGAACAATCTGGAAAGAGAGATGTAACCACATCTTTAATGAAAAGAAATTCTGTCAAAAAAAAACAATCAAATTGCAATCCTCATATCCATTTCAAACAACCCACACTGTCACCAAAGCCAGCAATACCAAGACACCATAAACCTTAACGGCGAGAAACACTACACCTTTCCTCATGGGTCCTGCGGCATCGCATACATAATTCAAAAAGGGGCTGAGTTCAATGGTCGGAGAATCACCAACTCAAGTGGAGGCAATGGCTTGCTTGGCAGTCCTACAAAAGCTAGTTGAACCGGATATCTTCAACTGCCAGATTCATCAGACAGCGCAAATCTGATAGAATCAGTCAAGTCTTCACAACTGAAGGTGGATTGGAAGGCCTACTTTACGACAATGGAATGTAAAAAGCTTGTAAAAGATCATAAATAATGACAATTCGACCACATTCCAAGGAAGAGAAACGATCAAGCCGACAAATTAGCAAAGTGCGCAAGAACATTACAAGTACCCTTCAGGGGAACTAGCTTCTCGCTCCCAGTCTAATTCAAAAATCTCCTATCTTTTTTTTGTTTCAGCCTGTAATGCATATTTCAAACGATGTGAAACTTTTTAAGTTAATGAAGCCCATGGGCCTTTTGTCAAAAAAAAAAAAAAAAAAAAATAGTAAAAATCAGTAGAAGGAGTTAGAGACCTAACATATATATCCAAGATCCTACACTTACATATTTATATGTTGGGAAGTTTTATGATAGACACATTTTTTTTATCATGGACTATTTTTCAAAAAATTATTTTAAGAATTTTAACTATTTATTAATTAATTATACAAAATTTATGTTTTGAATGACATTAAATGATAAATATACACTATAATCTTACAAAAAAATTTATTATTTAACAAATATTCGAATTTTTTTTTTAAATGGGTCCATGATAAGAAAATGGGTCTATCACAGAACTCTCCTGGTATGTTTTTTAATAATTCCTGCGCATATCTTAATATATTATTTTATATAATGAATATACTATTTCGAATTGAGTGTTGAAGAAGATTATAATGTGTCGTTCTCATGGACGACTGGACGTTTCCTAAAGAAAGACATCTCTGAATTATCTTGGAACATTTTCAACCGGGAGCACGAACGGACAAACGACTTCAGTTTTACTGTTGTAATTTTATATAATGATTAATTTCTAAGAACAACGTTCACGCGATCCGAGTAAACGGTAATTTTATTATATGCTGATTTTGTATGTCTATTATTTTTAAATATTATAATTTATTTTTTACCAATATTCGAATATACCGTTTTATTATATTTTGTTTTGGCACAATGTACATTTATTTTTTATATAATATTTTTCACCTCCATCCCCATTAAATATTAATAACTTGAGATACGTCAGTGATTACATGCATGATTTGTTGAGATTTTGAAACCTAAACTAATAGGGAGAAGTAGTTTTCAGTCCCGTCTCTTTCTCGCCACCGGTTAGCTCGTCGTACAAAATTAAATAGCAGATCTGATGACAATTATCAAAGCCGTGCCGAATTAAACAATGGATTTAATATCAATTACTATCCTAAGTCCCCTCCTACAGTCCTACTACATTATCTCCTCTTAATTTTCTCAAACTTTCCAGTTGTGTGGCTTTAGTTGCCCATTGGATAGTTATATAGGAAAAATAATTAATACGAGGAATTCTAAAAAGAAAGTAATTTTTCAGTAAATTTTAAGAAAACCTTCTATGTTTTAGTCTTTAGATACTCAGATAGCTTCGAGGTTATATTTTATCTTGAATTTCTTTCAGAAAAATTAGAATTTTTGTAAGCATTCTCCCACAAAATATTTAAAATATGATTTTAAAATTAAAATTTATTACATGAATCATCTATTGATAGTTTTTTTTTTGTTTCAATTTTTCTTCGGATATAAATCACAATGACTACATTTTTTGTTTCTGATTTTTTTTGGTATATGTTATAAACATGAAAGTATTAGTTATAATATAATATGATGTGTATAATTATGTACGAGTGTGAAAAATTGGATATTTATGAACATGTAAAGATGCATATCGAAAATTTTATATTGAAACATTTACAATTTACATTCGATCAAATGGTGTCATATTTTCTATATAAAAATATTTTATTCTTCCTCTATTTTCTGTGTTGTTTTGTCTTTTGTAATAATACGTTATCAGCACGAAACTCTTTAAACGATAGAAAGTATGATAGAAAGTATGTATAATTATTATTGTTTTCATATAAAAACTTATATTTTCCATTTTTCTATTTCAAGTTAATATACTTTATACCGAAATTTTATACAGCTCGATCTGTTTTTCTGGGAATTTCCCCTAACTAAGGCTGGCATGCCATATTTTTTTTAATAACTTTAGATCATATGTTATGAGAGTTTCTTTTAAGAAAATATCTATTTATTTTTTTGGTCAAGGTGATTTTATTTAGACAATACTCGAAATTTGTATATTTATTTTATTTACTTGTCGATTTTGTCAAAACAATTTTAGAAAATTAGAGTTGATAATTTTGGATACATTTAATACGAACTATTTTCGTGAATTATTGATGTGCAAAATTATTTGGATATGATGGGTCTTGAAGACACCATGAAAGTAAACAACCAAACATTAATTTGAGGATTATCAGGAATTAATAAATAATTACTAAGGAAGAATTAAATTTAATTTGAAAAATTAAATGCCCAGTAAAGTGCATATTTTCCTCGGGCTCAGTGCTCTTAATAGAATATTAATCATGGATAATTTGCAAAAAAAGAGGTTGGATTTTGGCTAATCAATGTCTTGCGTAAAAGAAATGCTGAACCGGTTCACCATATATTCACTAATTGCCAACACACACACACACACTCTATTTGGATCAATATCAATGGGTTGCTAAACTTGAACCTTCAACCTGATCTGGATCAAACCCGAGTAATCTTATCCCCACAAGCATATAGCAATCTCAAGCGGCTCATGGCTCTTATGATTTTCAGTGTGTGGAAGGAGAGGTGTAGGAGGATCTTTGAGGATTCGAAATTATATGAATGGAGCGTAATTGATTTGATATTACAAGAGAGAAAGAAAATTGAGCTTGCTCATGATAAAAATATATTGAGAGAGATTGAGTCTCAAGATGAGGAAGAGTGAGGGAGGCGGGAAGGAGAAGTTGTAAGATGAGGAAGAGCGAGGGAGTATTAGGATGACGAGAATGCAAAGAGGATCGGATAAGGTCTCGAAGAGAGAATATGCGAGTTCTTAGAAGGGAGGAATTGAAGTTCTACATTATGTGGAAAGGATTTCAAGGTTTTTGTCAAGAAATTGGAAAGGATTTCTAGGTTTTGTCATGATCGTAATTATATAGGAGTTGAGAGTAGTAATTTTATATGTGTCTTTTTTATTTGTTTATGTTTTATTTTCATGTTTAAGGGGTTTTTAACACCTCTATAGAGGCTGTAATGATTCTTAAAAATTTAATTAAACAATAGAAGTGGGACTTGTGAGTCCACTTTATTTTCATCAAAATTTGTTGTTGAGACCGTGCAAAAACTACGATGTTGGTTTTTACATTCCTGAAAATGAATGCGATTTTGGATAATCATAATAAGAAAATCGCACAAAAAATATGAAGACCCAGCAAAATAAAATTACAAAGGGTTTGAAAAAATATATTTTTAGAGATATTGAATGAAATGATAGTACATGTCAAGTGGCAAGTGAACAGTGGCAAGTGAATTTGTCCCACCTTTTTCATAGTGGCAAAATAAAATTACTAATTTTCTAAAAAAAATATCATCGCTTGTATTCCGGATTTAGGGTTTTATCATTATCAAAATTGAGCTTATCCGGAACAGTGGCAAGTGAATTTGTCCCACCTTTTTCATAGTTGATTGTATCTCCTCAACTCCTAAAATAATGAATACCGCTCTATTGTCTATTCTCATAATAAATTCATGCATCGGTATTTTCCGCAGTATTATATGCCACATTAAATGCAGTATATGCTAAATAAAAAAATTATTATATTTTAATTAAAAACAGGTATCCATTTTGATAAAAAATATGTCTCTGGACAATATATGGATTCGTATGTCAATCTGACTTACAATTGATGTTCCATATCCGGATTCGAATCCGAAAAAATGCATACGGGTCGGATCCGAATATTTTTATTTCAATTTGGATATTTGTTTGGATATAGTTCGGGTCGGGTCGGATAATATTAGACCCATTTACATCCCTACATGTCATACAACATAATATCTTGATCAAACATCTTGAAAGAGAAAAGAAACACGATGAAGACGACAAATTGGTGGATTGAGCGAATAAGATATTGTTGATTTAATTAATAAAGAGACATGCACATTAATTACAAGAGTGTATATTTAAGATTCCTCTAGAAAAACTATTATTTATATTACTACGGAAGAATCAATATGTTAATATAAATATAATTATTTATTTCTGTTACATGCACACGTACTAGTCGAATTGAAATCATGTTACTACGAACTAGCAATTCATTATACAACTTAAGAGCAATCATATAGTTTGAATTAATTGTTTATGCATATAATATACTTGTCGTGATGATGACTAAATTAAAAGCAATTGTAGAAATTAAAAGTAATTACCTGGTAAAGTTTTATCAAAACAAATTTGTATGCGTACAAAATGAATACATTCATAAGGGGTTATAAATATGAATGTAATAGATATAACATAATATGATGTGTATATAATTATCTATGAGCGTGAAAGATTGAATATTAATGAAAATGAGTGTGAAAGATTGAATAAGTATTAATTCATTATACAAATTAATACAAGTCTTTACATTGGAACATGGATCAAAGAATGTCATATTATCTATATAATGATGTTTTATGTTATTAATTTGTACAAATAAAAAATCAGTCTAATGATAAAGATTTCTTCCTCTATTTCTTGTTATTTTAACTTTCATTTATAACAGCCTATAATATTTTCTAGTAGGGGATTATTAATGCACTCCAATCTTATTGAATTCTCAACCGTCCATTTTAACAACACAGTTTCACGTGGCAAAAAACAAATGATGAGAAAAAGCACGTGTAAAAAAATTAGATGAACTATCATTTTTTTTGAACTGCGTCCAATATACCTTCCGCATTCATAATTTACAGTGAAAAATGTATAAATAACAAAATAATTTTAACCATATTATATATTAATATGTATACATATTATGTAGTTTTTTTTTTATAAATTTCATCTTCATATATATATATATATATATATATATATATATATATATATATATATATATATATATATATATATATATATATATATCTGTTCTTTCATGGCTCATGGCGATGTCTCATGGAGTTTATTGTCTTCCTAATCGCGACTCTCTCTCTCTCTCTCTCTCTCTCTCTCTCTCTCTCTCTCTCTCTCTCTCTCTCTCTCTCTCTCTCTCGGGATATGATGAAGCTCCTTCTTTTAGTTGCGTGATTGTCTCACTTTACTCCCTCGAACTTGTCTATTTACCTCCAGTGCTCACAAATCTTGCTGGTATGTATTTTATTTTGTTTCGATTCATGGCTGAATCTAACAAATTGGCCTCTATTGTAATTTTAAACTGACTCCATTAAACCTCAATTGAAAAATTGCTCCAGTGCTCAATTGAATGACTCCATTAAGCCTCAATAAAAATTTTAAATTGACTCCAATGCTCACAAATTTGTCTCAATTCCATTTAACATAATTTACTCCCCCCCATTTGAGCATCACATTCATGACTAAATGGTTAGTTGCCATATTAATACGCTAATTGCATAAAAATGAAGTTAAAAACAATGATTATAACTTGTTTGATGAAATGCATATAAGAAACTATATTAAAATTATATGATTTTGGACTCCACTAAGCACACTATTTGTAAGTACATACACTTTCTCACTTCTATTTTGTATTGCAGGATTGGGAAGGTAGGCATATGTCGCATATTGAAGAGAAATTGGATCAAGTTCATGACGACATGTAGTGTAATTGCAGGACAATGTCGAAGAGATACGTAACTTGATGCCGGCGTAGATAGTCAGAAAGAGAAGTGGCATATTGAGGAATTATAATGTAATTTACAAATGTGTTGTATAAAATTGGTAGATAACTACATCATTTAGTATGCATTTATGTATAAAAACATTGAAACAAAATTCGCGACACTCAAATATATGCATAAAAAACACCACTTCAGATTGCAAATAAATCCATAACTCAAATATCAAATATAATTCATAGCATAATTCAAAACTATCCTTGCATATATAATTAAGAGCAGAAAACACAAAGAAATTCTTGAGACATAAATCAAAATAAATTTTCGAATAATTATAGAACTACATTATAAAAATCACTTCTCCTTGCAAGTAGTAAAATAGTGTCTAAATTGACCACATTTTCCACATTTTCGTTGCGTTTTAGCTTTCTTTTCGAAAAGTGGCTTCCATCGTTGTGGTTTCCTTTTTCCTTTGCATTGAGACTCTGGAGGGTCTCTCGGTTCAAAAACATCTCCAACTTCTACGTCTTCTTCTAGAATGCCCTTCTCTTTATTAATTTCGAAATCCTCTTCTACATTGGTTTTTTCTTCATCTATTGATTGATTGAACAATGCAAGTTTATCTGTGATTTCATTTATTTTTTCCGATGCCATCTCAAATGTTTCGAAGTGCTTTGATCCTTCTGACACAAGTTTAATAACTTGTGCACTTAAAGAGTTGAAACGTGATGTCTTAGATTCTAATGATTCGCCCATTAACATTCTTCGGGTACTAGATGCATATGGCGCACCTTTTGCATTTTTTGTCCATCTCGGTAAGATATAATGGGGTGGTAAAGAATAGATATGCATATGGTTCATAACCTTGAGCACGTGAGGACAGAGCAATCCATCAAACTCAAATTTTTTGCAATCACATGCAAATATTGATTTGGATTCGTCAGCTTCTACTCTGTATGAATGAAGCTGTTGATTTTGGATTAAAGGGTTAGGTATGGTGCTTACATTAAATGTCAAATTCCTCTCCATTTCTAATACGCTATAACCGGTACTAGATTGCAATAATTTCTGGAATTCTAAGAAGATAGTTCTCGTATATTCCTCACGTGCTTGATATTCTATTGGATCTTTTGACCATAATTTTTCTTTCACATCCGCTGTTTGATAATCGAAATCATCCTCCCTATCATAACGACTTTCAAGCAACTTCTCAAATCGGGTTACAAACGTATATATGGATGCCCGACAATCCATCCAAATCTTAGTCAGCGCGTTAATGCTCTCGCTTCTTTGCGATGTTGACATACCAGCAAAAAAGGTGTCCCGAAAATATGCTGGAACCCATTGCGAACGACCATTATACAATAAAGTCAGATAGTCATTTTTCTCCATGTTATGTTCGACAATCAGGTTTTTCCATTTTTTTTCAAATTCTTCAATAGTTAAACTGTCATTAATGCATGACTTAAATTCATTTTCAAATCCAACCTTATCACGATAAATCGCACCCAAACGGTCACTTGCCTTTCGCATGATATGCCATTGGCAATTTCTATGCACAGTATTTGGAAACACTTCCTCAATTGCTTTCTTCATTGCTGGATCTTGATCCGTGATAATTGCTCTTGGCTGATGACCTGACATGGCATTGAGCCATGTTTTAAATAACCAAGAAAAACTACTAGCCTTCTCATCTCTTATAAGGGCACTGTAGGGTTACGCACACGATTATCATAGTGTGCAGCGGAAATTAGTTCACGTGCGTAACCTAATTCTACCCTGGATCACGCCCTAAAACCAACGAAAAAGGAAGAGTTGGAAATAATTACCTCGTACAAGTTAGTACGTGTCGATTACTTCTCCAAATCCTTGAACCTTCTCCAAGGAATGCTCGTGCAGTCCCTCTACTCGTGTCCACCTTGATTTCGACCAATCGGAAATCGCCAACGCTGTTCTAGTCGCCGTCACGATCAATCTCTCAAGATCCTTGCTCGAATCTCCCTCTCAATCTCACCAGATCTGATCTGGAATTCTGTGGAAGAGGAAAGAGAAACGACGGCTCAAAACCCTAGAAAAACTTAGGTCAAATTCCGGAATCAGAACTTTATATATATAGGAAACATGTCAGTTCGAACGCACTTAACATAGTTCGTTCGAACGAACCCAGTTCATTCGAACGCACCTAAATGTTCGTTCGAACGAACCCACTTCTGTTTATCACGAATAAGTCCGTTCGAACGCACTGATATAGTTAGTTCGAACGAACCTTATTCTGACTGCAGAATTGCCTATTTATATGAATTTATTCCAAGTTAATTCTTAAGCCATATTTTTTTTCAAACTCCCTCTTGGATTAAGACTTAATCAACTTGGCCATATGTCCAACATATGTCGTGAGATCTAATCTCACGTGATTCCATTTTGTTTGTCCAACAAACGTATTGGTGAGCATTATCTTGAGAATCCGATATGTTACGAAATCTTGGTGTGACCGTGTAGGTTCGTCTAAGACTGGCAGTGGATATGACAGCAATCCACAAGGTATTACGAGCACTAGACTGCCGTTAATACCTACCCAGAATTAGCACGAAAAAGGTGGAGAACACCTTTATGAAGATGCAGTACATCTTCATACCTAACTCAGATAAGTGTTACTAGTCCTCTTGTTCGCGATATCTTCCGATCAAAAGAGTCACGGTGAAGCCTAAGACTTCAAGTCATCCTCTTTTCTTTTTGATCAGATATACTCTTTCTCGATACGAATTAGATTAATAATAACAATGCGAACTCTATTGAGTTCCATCGAGCTTGGCCAAGCATTTCATCAATCTCAATTCAATCGAGGGGCCCGAGAGATATCTCCCTCTATCCTTTTTCAAGGTTAGAAAGGAACAATTCCTATCTTGCAACCTCACATCCTTTGCCTATGCTAAAAACAATACCCAATAGTAATCTCTGCTACACAGTTACGCGTAGGGTTAATTATATCAAAGCATTATCTTTTCACATACTAGGTATCCGTGAGATCACTCAAGTATGAAGAACTAAAACGCACTATCTGGATATGAGTTCGTCTCCAATGACTCTGACCATGTCACAAACTCATATAGTGGTCAGTCCAATATACGACGCCGCGTATATCCATATTCTAGAATCGACGCTACCGTCCCAGATCAGTAAAACCTGATCATCTCATCTACGAATATGCCAGTGTATGTAAAAGTCTCCATTCAGTGAATGGACTACCTGGTTCAAACCTATGAACAACTTTATACACCAGGGACGTTTTAGAATTATATTCATTCCGTTTAGTGGTTTTACTATCATTCAATTGACGAATCAATATGCCAGACTATGGCCATGCAACATATTATTCTCAACTGACTCGATGCACTAAACTAGAATAAAATTCAAGGTCTATCTGATTATTATAATCGAATAACCTCTCACACACTTTCATGTTATTTAAATTTTTTGAAATATGAAGGTTTAGGTCATATGAAGAATAATAATATAAATATCTGTCTCATAAACAAATACAATCCAAATAACACGCCTAGAGCATAATAAATGTTCTCCCACTTGCACTAGGCAGATCGAATCCCCTTATGCAATAAGAAACATAAATAAAACACCCAATCTAACACTGCGATAGATATCCCAATCCTATCGCCCTAGCATGCTGCTCATGCTTGGCACGTGATAGTGGCTTCGTAAATGGATCGGCCACGTTATCATCAGTAGGTATCTTCATTATTCTCACGTCACCTCTCTTCTTAATCTCACGAATCAAGTGATAATGCCGGAGTACATGCTTGGACCTGTGATGCGCTCGCGGTTCCTTGGATTGTGCTATCGCTCCGTTATTGTCACAATATACATCCATGGGACCCGAGATGCTTAGCATAACGCCAAGTTCCATCACGAACTGTCATAGCCAGACAGCTTCCTTTGCGGCTTCCGAAGCCGCGATGTATTCCGCTTCAGTTGTAGAATCAGCCACCATCTTCTGTTTGGAGCTTTTCCAAACAACAGCTCCGCCATTAAGCGTGAAGACATAACCACTTTGAGATTGGAAATCGTCCGGGCAAGTTTGGAAACTAGCATCTGTATATCCTTGGATAATCAGATCTCTTTCCGAACCACCATAGACAAGAAACATATCTTTAGTATTCCTGAGATACTTAAGAATGCTCTTGACTGCGGACCAGTAAACTTCCCCGGGATCAGACTGATAGCGGGAAGTCACACTCAACGCATATGCGACATCTGGTCTAGTACATATCATGGCATACATGATCGATCCTATAGCCGAAGCGTATGGGATCCGAATCATTCGCTCACGTTCAGCGTCTGTCGAAGGACATTGATCCTTTGTGAGAGAAATGCCATGTGACATTGGCAGAAATCCGTTCTTGGATTGCTCCATGTGAAACCTAGTTATCACTTTGTCAATATATGTACTCTAACTTAGTCCGAGAAGTCTCCTCGATCTATCTCTATAGATCTTCACACCTAAAATATAGGCGGCTTCTCCTAAGTCCTTCATTGCGAATTGACTACCCAAATATGCCTTAACCTGGTTAAGCATTGGGATGTCATTTCCAATGAGTAAGATGTCGTCCACGTACAAGATGAGGAATACGACCGAACTCCCACTGAATTTCTTGTATACACAAGGTTCCTCAATATTTTGAATGAAACCATACTTTGCGATGACCTCATCGAATCGTATGTTCCATGCACGAGATGCTTGAAGGAAATACAGTTTCGGATCAACCGTAAAAGTGTACACAAGGATAAGCGAATGTAGTCGTACATTCGTGGCCATAACTTTCAGTGGGAAAATCCAATTTGAATGGTTCAAATTGGGTTAGATAGATAATTAGATTATCTATAACCTTCATGTAGAAATATATTTCATATGAACGAAGTATAAGTGTCGTTTCTATGAAATACCGAAAGGGTGCAACAGTATGACATACAGTTAGTAAAACAGTCATAACTTGTGCATACGAACTCCAATTGGGCTGGGCCAAATTGGGTTGTGTAGATAATGAGATTATCTACAACTTTCGTGTTCGTTGATTTTCTGTCAGAGAAATTTATCAATTTCGTCTGGACAGAATACTGAACAGGTTCATACAGTTTTCTGTGTGAAAGGGTGTATATTGGATATACATGCCTTTTGGCTAATCCTGATCCTATTAGGTATAAATAGGATTTTCTCTCTCATCTTCACTAAGGGATTCAGAAGTAATTCAAAGCAATATTCTGCCCAAGACACAAGAAAAGAACAAATTCAGATTTGATCTTTTGTGAGTGAAAAGGCACGAAGAGAGATTAATAGAGAATCGATCGAGATCAAGCAAGTGCACCGATACATCGTCTAGGCAGGTGTATCCGTGTCCGACGTCTTCCGACTCAAGGTGGATACGTGTGGAGGAGCAACACTTGGGGCTCTCCGTTGTGATCGAACCGAAGGATCGAAGAACGGGAACGAACGGTGAAGGACGCACGGTGTGGGACGCGCGTAAAGTCACCAACGTGACCGGAGGAATAGGAGGCAGCGATCAACCCTTCGTGTTCCATCAATTTGGAACTGGTATGGATCTAACCTTCTATTTGCATCGTACCCTCGAAGTCGTGGCGTGATCTCGGGAATCGGGGAATCGGACCGGGCCTACATATCCGCTGTGCGGGCCCGGAGTCGGGGATATTCCCCAACAATGCTTGCTTTAATCCATAAATGGATCTCACAAGCTTGCACACTTTATTTGTATTCTTTGGATCGACAAAACCCTCGGGTTGTGTCATATACACATCCTCGATAAGGTTCCCGTTAAGGAAAGCGGTTTTGACATCCATCTGCCATATCTCATAATCGTGATATGCAGCTATCGCTAGAAGAATGCGAATACTTTTAAACATGGCTACTGGAGAAAACGTTTCATCATAGTCTATACCATGAATTTGCTTGAAACCTTTCGCCACTAGTCTTGCTTTAAAAATGTGTACATTACCATCCATGTCGGTTTTCTTCTTGAAAACCCATTTGCACCCAACGGTCTTAGCACCATTAGGTAGATCAATAAGATTCCAAACCTTATTATCATACATGGACTGGATCTCGGTTTTCATGGCGTCATGCCATTTCGAGGAATCCAGGCTAGACATAGCACCTTTGTAGGAAGTTGGCTCGTCATCTAGAGTCAACTCATCATCGTCATTACTAATGAGAAATCCATATCTCTCAGGTTCTTGACGATTCCTACTAGATCTACGTATAGATTGTGTACTAGATTCTGGTTCACCATCCAATGGTAACTCAGAATCTTGTTCCAGATCAACTTGTTCACTTTGTGGTTCTCGAATTTCTTCGAGATCAATTTTACTCCCACTGGCTTGACGATCTAGGAATTCCTTCTCTAAGAAGTGTCCTCGTCGAGCCACGAAAACCTTGTTTTCGCTAGGCAAGTAAAAGTAGTATCCTTTTGTTTCTTGAGGATACCCCACAAATAAACACTTGTCTGATCTTGGCTCGAGTTTTTCCGTCAATAACCTTTTGACGTATGCCTCGCAACCCCAAATCTTTAGATAAGACAATGATGGCACCTTGCCATGCCATATCTCATATGGTGTCTTGTCAACTGATTTGGTCGGAACTCTATTCAGTATATGAGCGGCCGTTTGAAGCGCGAAACCCCAAAATGACTTTGGCAACTCCGTTCGACTCATCATCGAGCGAACCATGTCTAACAAGGTCCGATTCCTCCTCTCAGACACTCCATTCCATTGGGGTGTACCGGGTGGAGTCCATTGTGATACTATACCACAATCTCGAAGATAGTCCTCAAACTCATAGCTCAAGTATTCACCACCTCGATCCGATCGAATGGCTTTTACTTTCTTGCCCAGTTGAAGTTCTACTTCGTGTTGAAACTCTTTGAATTTCTCAAAAGTTTCACTTTTGTGACGCATTAAGTATAGATATCCATATCTACTATAATCGTCAGTAAAAGTCACGAAGTAGCGATACCCATTTCTAGCCTCGACACTCATCGGTCCGCATACATCGGAATGTACGAGGGCCAACACATCTTTCGATCTTTCTCCTTTCTTGGAGAAAGGTGTCTTTGTCATCTTACCCATCAAACAAGATTCGCAATTTTCTATTGATTCTAAGTCAAAAGAATCTAGCACTCCATCCTTTTGGAGTCTAGCAATGCGTTTCTCGTTGATGTGTCCGAGACGACAATGTCATGAGTATGTTTCATTAGTTTGAGTAGTATTTATGTTATAAATGGACTAATTATTGTTGTTATTTTCTAAATCCAAGACATATAGACCATTTTCAACTAGAACATTACTAAATAAAATGTCATTCATTGGCACTCCATCCTTTTGGAGTCTAGCAATGCGTTTCTCGTTGATGTGTCTGAGACGACAATGTCATGAGTATGTTTCATTAGTTTGAGTAGTATTTATGTTATAAATGGACTAATTATTGTTGTTATTTTCTAAATCCAAGACATATAGACCATTTTCAACTAGAACATTACTAAATAAAATGTCATTCTTGCGAATAAAACAATCATTAGTACCAATAACTAATTCATATCCATCCGCAATAAGTCTCGAAACAGAAATAATACTCCTACTCAAAGTAGGTACATAACAACAATTATCCAAAACTAAAATAAGTCCATTTGGCAAAGTTAAATCATACGTCCCTTCGGCTAATGCTGCTACTCGAGCTCCATTCCCGACGCGTAAATCAACTTCGCCACGAATCAACGATCTTCTACTTCTTAGGCCCTGCATATTATTGCAAATATGAGTCCCACATCCAGTGTCCAACACCCATGATGATGAAGTAAAGAAATAAGATTCGATAACGAAAATACCTGATGCCGGTGTGTCCAAGGAAGCGGTCTTTTGCTTGTTGTCCCTCAGGAAGATCTCGCAATCACGCTTCCAATGCCCCTCCTTGAGGTAGTGGAAACACTTCTTGTCATCCTTGGCTTTCTTGCTCACTGGCTTAGGCGCAACCTTGTTGCCCTTTGGCTTCCTCTTCTTGTTTTTGTTCCCATTGCTTGGACTCTTCCCTTCAACCACCAATACCTCCGAAGTCCTAGACTTCATGTACCGCGGTTTCATGTCACTTTCGAATGTTCTGAGCATTCCGAAAAGCTGGGGAATGGTCCTTTTCATGTCTGACATGTGGAAATGCGAGATGAACGAATCGAAACTCGGTGGCAGTGACAACATGATAAAATCAGTTTGTAACTCTGCCTCGAATTTCATGCCAAGCCTCTCAAGATGATCGAAATATCCTTTCATCTTGAGAAGGTGCGAGCTAACGGGTGTACCATCTTGCATCTTGCATTGCGTCGCATTGCCAAGAGCTTGATACTTCTCCACCCTTGCTTGAACCTGAAACATCTCCCTGAGCTGTTTCATAATCTCGTATGCATCCTGTTTCTCAAATTGGATTTGATATTCAGGAGTCATAGTAGCCAACATGAGGCATGTGACATCATTCGAATCGTCCGTCATGGTCGTATATTCGAATGTCTCATCCTCAGTTGCTGTATCCCCTGGCACAGGAGGGATAGGCGTCTCTAAGACATGTGCCTTTCCTTCCTGTTTCAGAACGAATCCCAGATTCCTCTGCCAGTCGAGAAAGTTCTTTCCGTTCATTCGTTCCCTTTTCAAAATGGGACGCAAACTAAAGCGGTTATTACTTGGTAATGCCATGTGTTCTACAATTTTGAAAAATAATGTAATTAATAACGTGGTCTTTCATATATTAAAATTCATTTTAAATAACTTGAAATACCCATTATTTTATCATTTCAAATAGCCCCCACTATTGAAACGGAGATTTGATACCTTAAATCTCATAATGAACAAGATCCCTATTTAACGTATTTCTAAGGTGACTATGGCCAACCACTTAGAAAATACGTCATGTCGGGTAGGTCCCTTTTCATAATGAACAAGATCCCTATTTAACGTATCTCCAAGACGATTCTTGCTTTACTTGTGAGGTCCGGTATTGAGTCCAACTCAAAACCAGAATGTGTGTACCTCACTCCTTGCCCCAAATCGTAGCCTAGCTTTTGAATTGGTCAAGTCCAAACCACAAATGGAGTATCACTCAATCAACGAATTGACATGCCAGACTATGGCCATGCAACACATCAATCATAAAACCCTAAAATTCCCAACCCTAAAACCCAAGATGACTCCTTGCTTTGAAGATCCAATCTCCGTGTCGTGTCGTGTCGTCTTGCCTTGAAGTTCCTTCTTCAAAACTAAACCTATTTTATTTTAATACAACTTTGGAAGACTCACTGGTCCCCACATATTTAAATAAAATAAAATTTGGAAAGCTCACTGGCCCCCACACAACACACATACAAGCAATCACAGACAATCATCCCCGTTTTAGGCTATATGCTATACCGTATCGAATTTATAAATTGGAAATTTTAAAATTATTGGGCATTTTTGACAGAAAAAAAAATTGGTTGTCCAGAAAATTGTTCGTTCGAACGAACGTCAGAAAAAAAAATTTCAACTTTTTACTCTTTTTTTTTTTTTGAACCAGAAATAGGTCCGTTCGAACGCAACTCCAAGTTCGTTCGAACCGATAAGTCCGTTCGAACCGAACACTAGGTTCGTTCGAACAGACCAGTTCGTTCGAACGCAACTCCAAGTTCGTTCGAACGAACCCTATTCTGCCAGCTTTTCTAATTTCTGAAATTCAGCCCAAAAATTCTAAAATTTCCTAAATTCGAATTAAATCATCGATTTTCGATGGTTTTAACGAGCGATTGCTCTGATACCACTGTAGGGTTACGCACACGATTATCATAGTGTGCAGCGGAAATTAGTTCACGTACGTAACCTAATTCTACCCTGGATCACGCCCTAAAACCAACGAAAAAGGAAGAGTTGGAGATAATTACCTCGTACAAGTTAGTACGTGTCGATTACTTCTCCAAATCCTTGAACCTTCTCCAAGGAATGCTCGTGCAGTCCCTCTACTCGTGTCCACCTTGATTTCGACCAATCGGAAATCGCCAACGCCGTTCTAGTCGCCGTCACGATCAATCTCTCAAGATCCTTGCTCGAATCTCCCTCTCAATCTCACCAGATCTGATCTGGAATTCTGTGGAAGAGGAAAGAGAAACGACGGCTCAAAACCCTAGAAAAACTTAGGTCAAATTCCGGAATCAGAACTTTATATATATAGGAAATAGGTCAGTTCGAACGCACTTAACATAGTTCGTTCGAACGAACCCAGTTCGTTCGAACGCACCTAAATGTTCGTTCGAACGAACCCACTTCTGTTTATCACGAATAAGTCCGTTCGAACGCACTGATATAGTTAGTTCGAACGAACCTTATTCTGACTGCAGAATTGCCTATTTATATGAATTCTTCCAAGTTAATTCTTAAGCCATATTTTCTTTCAGGCACATCCAAAAAAAAATAGATTGTCGATGATGATTCACCCCGATAAAAGGAGCAAACGGCATGCTATACTTGTTGGTCATGTAAGTTGTGTCGAATGTTATTACATCACCAAATTTTTTGTACGCGATTCTCGACCGCCCATCAATCCAAAAAATATAGCGTGCCGCCCCATCTTCATCAAAATCAATTTTTGAATAGAAAAGTGGATCTGTTGCTTTACAATCTTCAAAATAGGACAACGCACTTGAGACATCAACACCAACAAGATCTCTTTTCTTTTTTGTAAGCTCATTACTTAGATCCTTCCTTGTGAATGAAATATTATGAGAACCCCCTTCCCTGGCAGCCAGGAAAGACATAATTTGCATAGTGGATATATTTTGTTCACTTAGCATGTGTATTATTTTTTTTTGTTCTTCCGTTATTGAACGATAAGATTTGCAATAACGTAATTTCGAGGGGCTTGCAATCAAATTGTGGTTATGCTCCGTTATGCATTTGGTTATCCGCCATTTACCATCACTTTGTAAATTTACCCTGATACGAGCCTTGCATCCGGTTCTATGTTCAGGACAATTTCTTTTTTTTGTTTGTTCCTTTGGGGGTGTTTCATCTCCGTTATTTTGAGTTCGAGAAGTAGATGTCCCTTCTTTAGAACAACAATAAGCCAGAACCGTGATTGCATTATCCTTCTTTTTTGCCTTGTAGTGACTATCTTTGCGTATAGAAAATCCAGTTTTAAATGCATAAATATTATAAAACTTCGTTGCCTTTTCCCCGTTTTCAAATTCCATCCCGATAAACGGCTCGTCACTTGCCTTATTCTGTCGGAGACATTTGTTGGTTCCAATCTTTGATAAGTTGCTGGTCTTGATCCTTATTATTGTCATTATAAGGAGAATGAGAATAAGGATATTCATCGCCAATTGGAAACTGAATTTCGTTATCCTGCAGAATATAAGTTTTTAACAAATAATATGTCATGTATAATTTGAAATATATGTTTTTGTCCTTAAAAAGGAAATATTGTTTACAAAAATATTTTTCTGCACGATTTGTGAGAAATATACCTCTTGAAGATCTGGCGATTGTGGAATATCTTGTGCTGGTAATGGAGTATCTTCGGAGAATAGAGAGGTATTCGAGCTCGATTGTTTCTGGGGCGGAATCATGATAGAGAGGGAAAGAAGGCAGATTGAAAGAGATTATAATGGCTAATGGGAAAGAAAGCTAAGACAATAGTGGCTGCAAAGGGAAATAAGGCAGATTGAGAGAGAGAGAGGGAGAGGAAGTTGAAGAGTTTTCATGGGAAATGATTTTGAAAACAAGCAATAATTAATTACTAAACGGAGGACATAAAAATTAAACATAACTGTTAGCATGCAAAGTTAATCATCACACGCAGATCTTGATGCATATCTAGCGGTAATAAAAGTGTGAGCACATAACTCTTTGGTGCTTTCAAAAGCACCATAGCCTATCTCTATATATATATATAACACAAAAATGTATAGAAAATTTAATTCTAAGTATAGAAAAATGTATAATAATTAAAAAAATGTAAACAAACAACAAATATTTAATCCATAATATAAAAAGAAAGAATAGTGAAAAAATATAAATAACAATATTTTTTTAATCTCAAGTAGGATCATATTTTTTATTCATATAGTGTAGAAAAAAATATAAAATAATATTATAAAAACATAAGAGAAGTTAGGACTATCACGGGACGAAAAGACATCGAACACTTGACAACGATAAAATCCGGAATGCATTCAAAGTGCAATTCCCCCGCAGTGAACAAAGAACGATTATTTCGAGTGCATTTCAGCAAAGTGAAAAAACATTTCTCATTCTAAAAGTACCGGAAGTGTGTATTGTATTTTGAAATTCTCTTTTGAACTAATGTATATCTATAAGATTTCTTTTTCTAGTTTAGTCATTGTTTCGAACCTTGAAATTCGACTAGACAATAGACATCAAGCAGAGTTTGTTACTTTTGAAATGCAAATTAATGGGAAATGCTAGATGCCTCCTAAACTCACCCCATTCTCCAATATTCTTGATGTAACATTCGAATACAATTAATTAGAGTAATTAATACGGGAACTAATACTAATTTACATGTAAATTGACAGGTTAATTCAATTTAATATTTAATAAACATACATAATGAATTGACATGTAAAATAATTAATTGAATTTAAGCTCTCTCCAAATTTCGTCAAATAATTAGTTTACATGTTAACTCAATTTAACATTTCAATTAACTATTAATTAAATATACTGATTACTCTAATTAATTATTTTTGAAAGTCACGTCGAGATTTTTGGAGTGACTTTTGAGTTTTGAGTACCATACATGATACATAACCTCGGTCACGTCTCTTTCTCAATAAACCGCCAGCGGGCCTTGATTCGGTGGCAATCGTCAAAAGTTGATGGGAGTTGAAGTTTTACATTACTATCGGGTCCCCTCCTGCTGGACCTACTTCATAGTCTCCCCCAACTGCATTTCACCTTAATTTTCTCAAACTTCGGAAGTTTTGAGCATTTTTTTTTTGCTACGAAATTTGGAAAACAATCTTATTATCAGAAGAGACCGATATACCGAACTTATCCTAGCGCGATGCAACTTAAATATTTTGTTTATCGCAAGTCGACAAAAATAATATAAATCATCATATAAAATGGATGAACTTAATGAAATAAAAATTAGATAAAACTTTGAAAATATATCAATATGTTAAAATATATCACACCTCCAAAATGAATCTATGACATTTCCAAAAAGATATGAGAACAATTTATATCATAGCTTATCACATTATTGCATTTTAAAAATTACGTCCAAAAAATATCTAAAAATATATAAAACATACGTGCATATCATGCAACTAAATTGTAAATGACATAGATCTAAAAAGTTTATAATATATTTAAAAATGTACATAACATAAAAATTTATTATACATGTTAAATTAACTTAATAAAAAAATGCAAATCATGCATGTTAAACAACAAATCTTTCATCCATAATATAAAAAGAATATACCAAATAATATAAAAATATAGGGGAAAAGAACCGGGTTGCGGGGAGTGCATATATGGGTGTAAACGGTTCGGATCTGATTCGGATAATGGTCATACCATACCAGTATCCATATTTTTTTGGATACGAATATTCGTATACGGAACAACCCGGATCCGGACACGGTTCAAATATTGTCGGATACGAATACAGATACGGATTTTCTGGGATATTAAAACAAATATTATTATCATAACATAATATATATATGGGGAGTTCTATCATACACCCTTTTACAAGGGTATTTTGGATATTTTAGCAATTAATTATATTTGTAAAATGGTGTATCATAAAATTTATCTTTTATGGAGATTTTTGTTTAAATGAACAACAAAAAATTCCAATTTAGTTAAAAATTAATTGATGAATATATTTGATATCTTACCTTAAATATTCATAAATGAATAATTACTCCAAATACCCTTGAAAATGGGTGTATGATAAGGAAATGGGTGTATGATAGAAGCCCCATATATATATATATATATATATATATATATATATATATATATACATAATTTACGACATCAACAATCTAAGTTATTGTATTTAAACTTAATTTTATTATTGCGATTTTAAACCATCGAGAAATCATTAACTATCTATATTTTCTCCAACTAATATGGAATAAGACACATAAAATATATATAATATCCAGATTCGGATCCAGATCCGGTTATCCGAATCCGGATCCGAGTACCGGATCCGAATCCGACACTATAACCGAAAATCGGATCCGGATTCGGATATTTTTTTTCGAATCCGGATAATTTGCCTTTTTCAAACTCTTCATGAGTTTTAATAGTCATACATTACATATATATTATTTGCGATAAATATGTGTTGGGTCCACCACATGATACGCAACGGATATAACAAAAAAGATTACGCTGCGGGACAATGACCACAAGGATTCGTGCAACTAAATTAAACATCTAAGGAAGAGTATGTGTTTTTTATCTCCGAATCACGCTTGATTCAATAATGACAAAAATGGGCGGCGGGTCGGAATTGATCACGTCTAGCTCCAAACGATGAAGTCTCTACTCACGTCCACCGTGCTCGTCTCGAAGAAAGACCACCGTCTTGTACTACCAATGCGGTGATCGACTCGAATCCTTCTCTCTCTCTCACTCTCTTTTCTCGGCTACAAACCCTAACTGAAAATTGACGGTTACGAATAAAGAAAACAATGTCCTAGGCTAAACTGTTATGTTTGTATGTAAACGAATACCAATTATTATTTATGTTTGTTGATATAATATTATATATTTGATTAAAAATTTATTTAATAAGTGTACTAGTTATTTAACATATTTAGGAATATGTGAATAAGCTATGAATTATATGACTAGTTTGTACAGCATCATAATATGTGATTATGATAGTAAAATTGTAAAATGAACGTAATACAATTCTAAATATCCCGGATTACATATATGATGCATATGAAGATATACATGTTTAATAAACTACAGGGCATGTTTGATTTGGTGGATTATGGTGGATTGTATTTGGATATCCATGATTTCAAATACAATCCTTTGTTTGATTTGGTGGATAGTGATATACATGCATTTCACATATCCATGTATAACAAAATCCCTCAAATCAAACATGCCCGGCAATATATATGTACACCAATACATTCACACATGAGCTGATTATGTTTTACTAATTATGAACACGAAAATACATGAAGATGTGAAATATATATATGTATTAGTTACTACATATAAACTGACCAACTTATGAGGATATGCATGGCTATTAGCATTATATATATTCTCATAACAAATAGAATTTTAATTCTTTGATCTGATGTTATCGTAGGATTTTTCATATGTGAATTTTGATATTTAGATATTTTTTTTGTTATCTCTAAGTGGGTAATTCACAAAATAGTGACTACTAGAGCAATCAAAATAGTGACTCTTTCCGAGTCATCAAATATGTTCACAAATAAAATACATGTCATTTCGTAAATTAACAAAACCGTTCTGAATTACTAATCTTAATATCACGATCGACAAAATTGTTGTTTTTATTCTTTTTTTCCTCGTCTTCAAGGGATTTGATAAATTCCATTATCGTATTATGTTGTACGACATATGTGTACATATTATTTGTCAATTATATTGTTAGATTTGAACTTGACCTTCTGGGAATCCATCGTTTATTTCTCATAAAAAAACATTACATTGTTTAAATAAATTCGTCATGATATCATCCAAATTATGTTTTATTTCCACAAAACATCATTAACAAAAAAAAATACGAAATTTTACGATAATCGAAATTGTGACATACAAAAACATGGAAAATTTAAAATTAATCTCCCATATAAAAATAATATTATCCTCGTGTATAATAAGACAAGAAGATAACTGGAATATTAAATATGAAAACACACCGAATTTGAAGAAATAAAACCAAAACATAAAAATTAGAATAATAATATAAGAATCACTACAAATTTCACTTATTAAATCATTGCTATCAAACATGTTAGGCATAATTTGAAATATAAAATATGACATGAAAATAAGTCACGATATTCCTTTAGAAAAATGGAGTGATAAAATATTTTTCATAAAATAAAGTTATACCTGAGATTTTACATTCGACGGGAATTTCTATAACATCGTGGTGTTATAAATGAAAGATAAAAGAACACAATAAATAAAGTGGGATACATTTTTTTATTATAGATTGAATTGTTTGTGTGTACAAATAATTAATATTAAACATATATATATACAATGTTAATGTTTCAATGGGAAGACTCCAATATATACCTTTTCATGTGAGCAGGTATTCATGATTATACACATAACATATTAAGTTATAATTAATATATTCATATTTATAACATATATTTATTTTTCATTGAAAAAACATAATTTATAAAGAAAGAACTGGTCCTTTCACTTCGCTACCTCGTTCTATGATGTCGACAAGAATATAAGGCGGTATAATTAAACTCATTCGTTATTTGACATCATAGCTGCCGAAGAAATATCATTTTACTAAAATAATATTCAAAATATCTATCATATCATACGGATAATTTTTGGAAGGGCCAGATAAAAGACAACTTATGAAATTACACTATTTTTTTGGATGGTCAAACAATAAATTTCACATTATTATACTCACAAAATATACTGAATGCTAGTTATATATACTGTTCGTCGAAATTTTTTCGGTCCCTATTAAGGTTCGCCCTGATCAGATTCCTCCGCTTACCAACAAATCATGCTTTGTTTACAACTTGCAAGTGATACATTGTGGGGTAATATGGAGACAACTATACATAAACCTGTTTTGATCAAGATGGGCTATATAAGCAACAGGGGGAGAAAAAGAGAGAGTGGAGGAAGAGGAGAGCACAGAGAGAAGACAATAAAGAGAATGGAGAAATTAGTATTTGCTTTGAATGGAGAGAGGCATGAAATATCGGATTTCGATCCGTCAATGTCTCTGCTTGAGTTTATTCGAACCCAAACCCGTTTCAGAGGCCCTAAGCTTGGTTGTGGTGAAGGTAATTAATTGATTCAATCCATTATTTTTCCATTGATTATTTTTTTTGGATTTCTGATGTTTTATCCTTCATATTTTCTTCTGAATCAAAGGATTTACAGTACATATTTTAGTTCGGAAAATAATAATTATAATTTATAACATGTACTTTTAGTTTAGAAAATGGATAATCATATCATACTCTCTCATTTTCCTACCACATCCTTTATATCACCAATTAATCATTAATTGATAAGTAATTAACATGATTATTAACAAAAGTACATTCAATTAACAGTTCTTTGATATTAATTAAGAATTATTAATGTATATGTATTTTAATTATATATTAATTAATTGTTAATCGGATATATTTTTGTTAATTACTCCAATAATTAACCATTAATTCATCAACTCCTAAAATAACGGGCCCTAAAATGACAGGCGGTACTTCTCCTAGAAAGGATTCATCTATTTAAAGCAAGCCGTGCTACTTCGAATTTTGTTTACGTTTGTAAAACTCTTGATGAACACAGTAAGAAAACAAAATAAAATAAGAAGTATAACTTTTCTGCATTCATTAAAGGGAAATTAAAAAAAATCCTAATTTTTCTTGATATTGCAAAAAACTACTTCAAAACTCAAAATAAAACCTCCTCTCCTAAATTTTCAATTTCATGTAACTAATTATCAATAAATTAATTTAATTAAATTGGTATATTTTACGAAATGACCAAATTACCCTTCGTGCATTTTTTGTATTCTTAGTAATAATAATAGTGAATAAGAAATAATTTATGGAAATAAGAAATATATTTAATTTATGAAACCATGGTTGATATTATTGAAAAAACCCGATGATTGTAGGATATAGTTAAAGAAGAGAGTAGCATGCGCGCATGCGCTCGTGTATAGATCTATAGATGTTTTAATTCATGAATGATTCCTTGCTTTGATTTATAGGTGGTTGTGGAGCTTGTGTTGTGCTTCTATCAAAATATGATCCGACCACTGATCAAGTCAATGAATTCTCTACGAGTTCATGCTTATTACTTCTCGGTAGTATAAACCATTGCTCGGTGACAACCACCGAAGGTCTCGGAAACACCAAAGATGGTTACCATGCTATTCACTTGAGGATTGCGGGATTTCACGCCTCGCAATGTGGGTTTTGCACTCCTGGCATGTGCATGTCTCTCTTTTCTTCTCTTGTTAATGCAGATAAAGATACCAACAGACCGGAGCCACCTAGTGGGTTCTCGAAGATCACTGTTTCCGAGGCAGAGAAGGCTATTTCTGGTAATTTGTGTAGATGCACGGGTTACCGCCCCCTTCTAGATACTTGCAAGAGTTTCGCAACTGACGTCGACTTGGAGGATTTGGGCTTGAACATTTTTTGGAAAAAAGGGGACAAAAATGCAAGTGTGGAGAAATTACCGAAGTACTCTATCGGTTCAGTGTGCACATTTCCAGAGTTTCTAAAATCTGAGATAAAATCGTCGTTAAGTATTTCAAGAGACCATAAAGTGGAAACTGCAGAAAATGGTTGGTACAGACCGGATACAATCGAAGGGCTATATGCATTGCTGAACTCAATTTCATTAAGTGAAAGCAATGTCAAGCTTGTGGTAGGGAACACAAGTAGTGGTGTTTACAAGGAGCAAGACTTGTATGATAAGTGCATCGACCTACGGGGGATCCCCGAGCTTTTGGTGATTAAAAGGAATGGCGATGGTATAGAAATTGGTTCAGCGGTGACCATTTCTAAAGCAATTGAAGTATTGAGGGGAGAAAAAGAACTTAATTTGGTATTCAACAAAATTGCTGATCACATGAACCAAGTAGCCACCCCGTTTGTTCGAAACATAGGAAGCGTTGGGGGGAATCTGATCTTGGCACAAAGAAACCAATTCGACTCAGACATCGCTACAATATTACTCGGCGCTGGTTCAACTGTTTCTATCTGGTTGGGTTCAGAAAAGCTAACTCTTACCCTAGAAGAGTTCTTGGAGATGCCCCCATGCGATGATATAACTATTCTTTTGAGCATATTTATCCCTTCTTGGGCCTCCCGTAGCAATGTTCTGTTTGAGACATACCGCGCGGCTCCTCGGCCACTGGGTAATGCTGTGTCTTATGCTAATTCTGCTTTTCTTTCTCAAACTTCCACAGACAAAGAAACAGGAGATATTATCATAGATGACATTTGCTTGGCTTTTGGTGCCTATGGGACCAACCATGCAATCAGAGCAAGAAAGGTTGAGGATATTCTCAAGGGTAAAAAAGTCACCGCGTCGATTATACTTGAAGCAACAAGGTTACTCAGGGAAATGATCGTGCCCAAAGATGGCACATCACATCCTGAGTATAGAGTAAGCTTGGCAGTTGGTTTCCTATTCAAATTTTTAACGCTCTTAGCAAATGGCCTTGCCGAACCTCGAAAACGTTCCCGCATCGAAGGCACAAATGATACTACTAAGGAAAGCAAATTTGGCGAGTCTGTCAAGGTAACAAGGGATGGTACTGATGTTTCTCTCCTTTCACAACAAGAGATAGTACTTAATACAGAGTACAAACCCGTTGGTGAGCCAATTAAGAAAATTGGAGCTGAACTGCAAGCTTCAGGTATGTTTGAATCTTCAGTTTACTTGAACCATCACTGCTTTAATTCTGTAATTTATTTCGAAGAGACCCATAAGGTCAATTTACCTATATTACGCATAGATATTAGGATATCAATTTAAGTAAACAGAACATTTCTACTAAAATAGTTTTCGGGTCAGGTCACTAATAAAAAATGAACTATATATCATCTATGTGCAGGTGAGGCAATTTATGTTGATGATATCCCTTCTCCGAAAGATTGTCTCTACGCAGCATTTGTATACAGCACCAAGGCGTTAGCTCAGGTGAAGGGAGTCAACTTCAAACCTTCTCTTGCTTCAAAGAAAATAGTCGATTTTATTACTGTGAAAGACATTCCGGAAGGAGGGAAAAATATTGGAGTTGAATATATATTTGGATCCGAGCCATTATTCGGCGATCCTCTTACAGAATATGCTGGTCAACCGCTTGGTGTTGTGGTACCTATCTTCGTGCTCATTTCTTTGCTACTTTATATTCATTATTTACGCCAACATTAACTATAATTGATGTCATTAACTCATTACTATATACTTGTATCCACTTATTGTTGTATCTTAAATTGTAGAAAATATCATAAAAGAAGGTTTTCTAATAGTAATTTAATTTCTAAGATTGCAGAGACGCAAAGATATGCCAACATGGCAGCGAAACAAGCAATAGTTGATTACGCCATGGATGGTTTGGAAGAACCAATTTTATCTATAGAAGATGCCGTTCAGCGGCAGAGCTATTTTGAAATCCCCCCAATGTATAATCCTAAACAAATTGGCGACTTCAACAAAGGGATGGCCGAAGCGGATCAAACAATTCAATCTGCCGAGGTACTATTTTATCCATTATTTCTCTCCTTTTAAGACTTCTCGCGAAAACTTACAGAAATCTAGCCATTTCAAAACGTGATCTGTGATCAGCTAACTGAACTATTTTTTTCAATAATTTTCCTCCAAAAAATGTGATATCAATTCAGGTAAAGTTAGCCTCACAATATTACTTCTACATGGAAACACAAACCACACTGGCTGTTCCTGACGAGGACAACTGCATGACGATTTACACCTCACTGCAATGGCCCGTAGGTGTACAAAGTAATGTTGCAAAGTGTTTGGGAATTCCATTCAACAACGTGCGCATTATTACAAGAAGAGTAGGAGGAGGTTTTGGGGGCAAGGCGTTCAGAGGCGTAGCCGTGAGTCTCTGTAATCCCATAAAATATTTTCTTACATTTTCTCTCTTTTGCCTTGGACACCTTGATGTACAAAAAGTACACATAAGAAATTCTCACATCATGATGAATATATAAAAAATTAAATTAATGTATTTACTGTAAAAGTAGAAACCTAAAACTGATGAAAGAAAAAAAAATAAAGATCTGAACACTCAATTTGTTTAGCTAATTACTCATGCTCTCTTCTCTTTAGGTTGCCAGTGCATGTGCTATTGCAGCGTATAAACTCCGCCGTCCCGTGAGGATGTACATGGATCGCAAAACCGACATGATAATGGTGGGAGGTCGGCATCCAACAAAGGCGTATTACTCAGTTGGTTTCAAATCTGATGGTAAAATAACAGCACTACATCTCGACCTAAGATTGAACGCAGGTATATCAGCAGATCTCAGCCCAGTGCTTCCAAGTTATATAGTAGACGCAGTGAAGAAATACAATTATGTCAACCTCTCTTTAGACGTAAAAGTTTGCAAGACCAACAACACATCCAAGTCCACTATGCGAGCTCCAGGTGATGTGCAAGGCTCATTTATTGCCGAAGCTATAATAGAGCATGTGGCTTCCTCTCTTTCACTCGATACCAATATGGTTAGGAGAAAGAATCTCCACGACCATGAGAGTTTAAAGGTATTCTTTGGAACAACTGCGGGCGAGGCACCTACTTATACATTGCCATCCATTTTCGATAAATTGGCCTCCACTCCGAGCTATGAAGCCCGTGCAGAATCGGTCAAACAATTTAATAATCTTAACAAATGGAGGAAAAGAGGCATATCGTGTGTGCCTATTACATTTAAAGTATCTCTTCGTCCTACTCCAGGTAGAGTATCGGTGCTTGATGATGGGTCCATCGTCGTCGAAGTGGGAGGGATTGAGATCGGCCAAGGGCTTTGGACCAAAGTAAAACAAATGGCTTCGTTTGGTCTCAAGGAGCTGTGGGGAGACGGGAGTGAAAACCTTCTAGAGAAAATACGTGTTATTCAGGCAGATACTTTGAGTTTGATACAAGGAGGGTTAACTGCTGGGAGCACCACATCTGAGAGCAGTTGTGAAGCGGTTCGGCTTGCAAGCAGTACGCTTGTTGCACGACTGAAACCTCTCAAGGATACAATGCTAGCAGAAAAGGGGGAGGTTTCCTGGGAGGCTTTAATTGGCCAGGTTAGATTTTTTTTCTTTCTTTTTTTGTTGTCGTATGTCTGTATCGTAGTCGTTAATTGGCCTTGACTGGCCCTGATTAGCTTAGTTTTGACTTGCTACAAAATATCATGATTTACAGGCTGCTATGCAAAATATCAATCTCTCAGCTAGTGCTTTCTGGGTTCCTGAAAAATCTGCAATCGACTACTTGAACTATGGAGGTGCCATAAGCGAAGTAAACCCAATTTCCTCTTTTGTTTCTCTTTTCCCTTTCAAACTTTAACCAAATAATGCAGCACCACTAGAAAATTTTGAGAATCTAATGAAAATTGTGCAACTGTAGGTTGAGATTGATCTTCTCACTGGTGCTACCACAATACTGAGAAGCGACCTCTTGTATGATTGTGGCAAAAGTTTGAATCCCGCGGTTGATTTGGGCCAGGTAATTTTCTACTTATCATTTCAAATTTAGGACTGCAAATGAATAAAAGATAAAAACTATCTTATTAACATGCCTTTATATCCATCTTGCTCAGGCAGAAGGAGGCTTTGTTCAAGGTCTCGGCTTTTTCATGTCCGAGGAGTTTCTGACCAACTCTGATGGCTTGGCAATCAATGATAGCACCTGGAATTATAAGATTCCATCAATAGACACAATTCCCAAGAAATTCAATGTCGAATTTCTTAATAGCCCTCACAATAAGGACCGTCTGCTATCTTCCAAAGGTAGTCCTCATTACTTTTTTACGCAATAAATAATGACCACAATGATTATAAAATAATGAGAAAATGACTTGCTGTATTTTCCAATCTTTTGTAGCATCTGGAGAGCCACCATTGCTTCTGGCATCTTCGGTTCATTGTGCGATGAGAGAGGCAATTAGAGCAGCAAGAACAGGGGTTTCTTCAGGCGTGGGATCAGGGGGCTCTCCTCTCAAGTTCCAGATGGACGTTCCGACCACAATGCCGATGGTCAAGGAGCTCTGTGGTCTTGATATCGTCGAGAAATACCTGGAATCATTGGCTTGATTACGAATTATAATAATGTGTGCTTAAGCAGTAAGTTTTGTTCTGAATAAATATACAGAAATATGAGGATTTCTCATTTTAGAGATGTTCTAACTCGTGTACAATACTATATTAAGCTTCATTCGTAAACTTCAAACTATGTACCGACATAAATTTGTAATCAATCCTTTGAAGGTTATGTGAATATCAGAATATGATATTGTCCCTAAGAAAATAAAATACCAGTGTATACTTTTTTATCAAAAAAAGAACCTCCTTATATTGTACTATTACAGCGAATAAACAGGGCAAACGAAGCAATCAATTTATAGTTTTTGTTCTCGTAGCCAGGGGCGGATCCACGATTAATATTTAGGGTGGGCCGGAATAACAAAAAATCAAAATATGTGGCTTGATGGTCTTAAACTCAAGACCTACGAGCAAAATCACCTTATTTTTTGGCAAACATCGGTTCTTGATTTCATAGGGGGCCGGTCTCCGAGACTGACTATGAAACGGATGTCACTCCTCTCAATGCAAGGACGTTCTCAAACTCTCTTTTTCTCTTATACCAAACGGAAGAAGAGAAATGAAATGACTTCTTTTTCGTCTAGTAGTTTGACTCTTCTCTTATTCACGTTCCCTTTGAACATTACACCTGCGGACTTCGATATGACTGAATGGAGTGAAAACAAGTTCATTGATTAGAGGTATCCATTTCATCCAGACCAGGCTATCATACATTCCCGACCTTTTGCAATTGAATCAGTCTTCCCCTGCCGATCATGCATGTGGGGGAACTCACAGTCAAAGTCCTTTTCCTTTTCTTCCTTAAGTGAAGAATCTCCCGAGCTGCTTTCTATACTGCCACCAACCAAACCCAGTTTGCATTTGTCTTTGCAGCAGTCCACTAAGGTGCTCGCCCATATACCACTGCACAAGCTCATCGCGGCATGTCAGCACTATCAGAATAGTTTGGAGGTTCCCTTGAAAATGCTGGAATCCTTTGGGTATTGACCTTATCAATTAAAAATTACATGACGGGTTCTTTTATCGGGATTTGCACCAGAATCAGACCGAATATTTGTCAGGCTATTGTTCTCCTAATCTATGGACTAAGATATTGATTTTTCATTATGCTCATTGCATAATAAGCTTCCTTGAAAAGCATTGGCGCACGTGTAAACGAGTTGCTCTACCAACTGAGCTATAGCCCTTCCTTATTCGAAATATCTTAACATATAAAAATATAGATTGTCAAGATAGAGATTTTCAAATCCCACAGGAGAAACCTCTGATTTGTTTACTGTACAAAGATACGCTATTTTAGAGTTTTCCATTTTCCAGTAGAAGTAGATTCATTCAAGAAAGATTTTAAAAGAAGTGAATTGTAAATGAGAACATTTTTGATGAAGAAAATGAGATAAAAACTCATAATCAGATACATACGAATTGACGACCCAAGCTAAGCAAAACAATATCTTGGCGAAACCCCGAAGGATATCGAAGCGAGTTCGAATCCCACGAGGAAAAATAATTGTAACAAGCCATTTCTTTTTGAAACGAAACCAAAGGTATAGTTTCATAACCCAATTAGGGGTGGGAGAATTCCTCTTTCTCTTTGGTGAATAATCCCCATTATTGAGATCCCACCAGGACGATCTGTTTTTTGTTCCCGTCATATTTCTCTGTTTTTTTAAGGAATGAAATAATTCTATTGATTCAAATAACGTGAAATAAATAGATTTTAAAGGGAATAAAAAGTTGGAATTAGAAGAATTTCTTGATTTTCATCAGAAAAAGAAGAAAAAAAGACAGATTAATATGAATATTCCACGTTTCCACAATTTGGATATGTTTTTTTTTTGTCTCTAATGTATTAGTGATATCCTTGACCATTATTCATCGAAGGTATTGAGACGAGAAAGAGAATATGGGTAAGATGGCGGAATGAAGCGACCTGCGTCAGTGCTTTTCTCCCGATAAAAAGCAAGTATTACATACTGAGAGCAAGGATGGCTTTGAAAGCTAGGGCTTCATTTGCAGCTTTCACATTTCACCTATTCATAGGGCTTCCCCCGTAGCTTTCTCCTATGGCTCACAATACAACTGTAGTGATGAATCTAAGTAAGTCGAAAACGCGTTCTCGATGGAGCAAATTGCTCATTTCATCGATTGACTTTTTTTTCGGCTAAACAAAATAGGGTATTGATTTCTGGCTGTCCTATCCAAATAATCCAAATGTTAACGAACGACTCATCCATCAGCATATGGGACTCTGAAATCCCTCCCAGTATCTTGTGAGTAGCACCGTAGCTATGACCATCAATCTTTTAGAGGCTCGTGTTTATAGGTGAGTTCGCTGGTTTAGAATGTCCTTTTCGTTTCCAAATCAAGGAAAGAAAGCGGATAGAGTGAGAAGAAAGACTGCTTGTTCAGTGTCCAGTTGATTGAGTGGTTGAAGCAGTCCATTATGCGGAAAAAGGTACATACGCAGATTCATACCCGGACCCAAATGAAGCATCCGAGCCAGTGGAGGCGCTGAAAGAAATACAGTTTCGGATCAACCGTAAAAGTGTACACAAGGATAAACGAATGTAGTCGTACATTCGTGGCCATAACTTTCAGTGGGAAAATCCAATTAGAATGGTTCAAATTGGGTTAGATAGATAATGAGATTATATACAATCTTCATATAGAAATATATTTCATATGAACGAAGTATAAGTGTCGTTTCTGTGAAATACCGAAAGGGTGCAACAGTATGACATACAGTTAGTAAAACAGTCATAACTTTTGCATACGAACTCCAATTGGGCTGGGCAAAATTGGGTTGAGTAGATAATAAGATTATCTAAAACTTTCGTGTTGGTTGATTTTCTGTCAGAGAAATTTATCAATTTCGTCTGGACAGAATACTGAACAGGTTCATACAGTTTTCTGTGTGAAAGGGTGTATATTGGATATACATGCCTTTTGGCTAATCCTTATCCTATTAGGTATAAATAGGATTTTCTCTCTCATCTTCACTAAGGAATTCAGAAGGAATTCAGAAGGAATTCATTAGTAATTCAAAGCAATATTCTGCCCAAGACACAAGAAAAGAGCAAATTCAGATTTGATCTTTTGTGAGTGAAAAGGCACGAAGAGAGATTAATAGAGAATCGATCGAGATCAAGCAAGTGCATCGATACATCGTCTAGGCAGGTGTATCCGTGTCCGGCGTCTTCCGACTCAAGGTGGATACGTGTGGAGGAGCAACACTTGGGGCTCTCCGTTGTGATCGAACCGAAGGATCGAAGAACGGGAACGAACGGTGAAGGACGCACGGTATGGGACGCGCGTAAAGTCACCAACGTGACCGAAGGAATAGGAGGCAGCGATCAACCCTTCGTGTTCCATCAATTTGGAACTGGTATGGATCTAACCTTCTATTTGCATCGTACCCTCGAAGTCGTGGCGTGATCTCGGGAATCGGGGAATCGGTCCGGGCTTACATATCCGCTGCGCGGGCCCGGAGTCGGGGATATTCCCCAACAGGCGCAGCACCTCAACGCAGAGTGAGTCCTCCCCTCCCCCCCCCCCCCCCCCCCCCCGAGTGAAGGAAATACAGTTTTTGATCAACGGTAAAAGTGTACAAATAAGGATATATGAACATGGATGATCATGTGTTTGATTAAATGCATAATATGATTGTGCAAAGTTAAGTTCCAAAGAGTCGTTCGTTCGAACTAACCATTGGGTCCGTTCGAACGGACCGCTACGAGTATAAAATGGTTTTATACATATTCATTCCAGAGAGTGGTTCGTTCGAACCGACATTATTGTTCGTCGGACTACTACGAATGTAATTTGGAATTAACACATACATGAGGCAGAATATGGTTCGTTCCAACTAACCTTATGGTGTGTTCCAACTGAAGGAAATACAGTTTCAGGATCAACCGTAAAAGTGTACACAAGGATAAACGAATGTAGTCGTACATTCGTGGCCATAACTGTCAGTGGGAAAATCCGATTTGAATGGTTCAAATTGGGTTAGATAGATAATAAGATTATCTACAACCTTCATGAAGAAATATATTTCATATGAACGAAATATAAGTGTCGTTTATGTGAAATACCGAAATGGTGCAACAGTATGACATACAGTTAGTAAAACAGTCATAACTTTTGCATACGAACTCCAATTGGGCTGGGCCAAATTGGGTTGTGTAGATAATTGGATTATCTACAACTTTCATGTTGGGTGAGTTTCTGTCAGAGAAATTTATCAATTTCGTCTGGACAGAATACTGACCAGGTTCATGCAGTATTCTGTGTGAAAGGGTGTATATTGGATATACATGTCTTTTGGCTAATCCTGATCCTATTAGATATAAATAGGATACTTTCTCTCTCCTCACTATGCAATTCTACATAATTATTCTGCTTAATACACAAGAGAAAAAGAGCAAATTCAGATTTGATCTTTCGTGAGTTAAAAGGTGCGAAGAGAGAGAAATCGAGAAAAAGAGTTTCTCGAGGAATAGAGAATCGATTAGATCGAGCAAGTTCGCCGGTTCATCGTCTAGGCAGGTGCATCCGCGACCGACGTCTTACGAATCACCGTGGATACAAGTAGAGGAGTGACGTTGTAACGGACACTGTAGCAGATACAGGAAATTGAGAATTTTTCGAAAAAACACATATTCCGTTGTAACGGACTTGGAGTCCGTTGCAACGGACCCTGTATAGGATGCGGGGGTGTGAAGAGAACCGTGAAAACTGCATATTCCGTTGTAACGGACTTGGAGTCCGTTGTAACGGACCTTGTATCTGATACGAGGTTGCGGGGATGCCTAGGGTGTCTATTGGAGTCCGTTGTAACGGACTGGGTCCGTTGTAACGGAGCTCTACACAGTTGGTCCGTTGTAACGGACTGTATGTTGCGTTGTAACGGACTGGTCTCTGGAAATTTGGACGAAAGTTTGCAGAAAATAGCGTTGTAACGGACCTAGGTTGCGTTGTAACAGACATGTTTCTGCCAAAATTTGGCCAAACTCCGAAATAAATAGCGTTGTAACGGACTGGACTTCCGTTGTAACGGAGTGCCAAGTATACTGGAGGTCCGTTGTAACGGACTATGTTGCGTTGCAACGGACTGGTTTCTGGTTGCTGATTTTGTTTTCGTGATAACTTTGGCTACACAACTTGGAATTTTGAGTTCTTTATATCGATTTGATCAGCATCAATCATACTAGCATATAATTAGATAATTATTTAGAATAATTAGACCCCCAAATAAATACATATGCATTTATGAAAATCTTGTGATAGTGATATAATTGGATTATGTCACGGATTTAGAAACATGCAATGGCATGATCCCTCATAATATTTAAGTCATGGAAATGCCTTCCATATTTACAACCACTATGATCGGTACTACGTCTCACATGGGTTAAGGCCAAATCCGACATGGGTTATTGTAGTCATCGACGGGGTGGCAAGCGTTAAATAGGGACTGATAAGGGTTAAGGCCAAAGCCGACTTATTAGTAGTTTATTTGAACGATACGATGAGTATGGTTGTGACTTTAACCGTTCAAGCCAGTAAGGGTTGAGGCCAAAGCCGACTTGATTGGAAGTTCGGGGCATAGATAGGATGCACACACGGAACTGGGATTGTATTGGATACGATCCATCACCGAAATCCTATAAAGGTTCAAGAGTCGCATTGGATGTGATTGGATATAATCCTACCTAAATAGCGAGATCCCATTCGTCTGCCAAAGCAACTTGTGGGAGGATCGTGAAATATGGGTCTTGAGTGTTATGGACTTGGAGTCCCGTATCGGTATGAGGGTTATCGATTCGATAAAATAACACTATCATATATTCATCATATAAGCATATAGATTAAGTACGCACGGTTAGGAGTTAATCTTCATCATCCGTTTAGAATTATGTTTTCAAGCAACACCAAATATATCGATGAGATCGATATGATAGATAGCTTTTGGGCCGGAATTACCGTTATTAACCTTGATAGTCAAAGAATAGTTCTTAGACTTAAAGGAACGTGTTGGACACGGAAATGGTAGATTCGGGGCTCGAGGCTTTGGCTTTAGAGAAAGCCGGGTTCGATAAACTTTAAGAAGGAATCGAACGATATTACGTGCCTTGAGGTGGCATGTATAGACGCATATTCTCAAAATTGTTTTGAGAATTCGGGTGTATATAAAAGTAAAACACATAGCTCATGAAATAGCTTCAAAAGCTAGAGCGCGTTGAATGGTTCGATGCGGCTCAAAGAGTAAATTAATTTTGAGACGCCTTATGGGTCTTTGATTAACACTCGTGTGTTGATGGTACGAGATTTGATCGTCGTGACCGAATATCATATGCATTCGATAGATATGTCGATCCCGAAATTGCATGAGATGCGATTTAAATTTGAATTGGAGATGCTCAGAGTATCCGAGGAATCCAATGCATAAAGATGCATGGATGTCCTTGTAATTCAAAAGCGGGATCGAAAGAAATGTATGTCTAAGGGTATTTTGGGAAAATGTTTTCCAAAAACAGAAAGTTCGGACAAGGAGTTGTTCAAACTAGTGACTCAAAGAATGGTGAAATCCGAGGAGGATTAAACCAATAGGTTGATTGCTTCTTTTGGCATTGCCGTCTTGGCCATATAAACGAGATTCGCGTATCTAGATTCCATATGATGGATTGCTAGAATCATCCGAATTAGATTCGATTGATTAATGCGATACTTATTTATTAGGCAAGACGACAATGGCATCATTCTCCAAAGGTTGGAGAAAGATCCAACGAATTATTGGAAATTACATTTAGATGTAATGTTCCGATAAGTTCCGAGGCAAGAGGAGGCTATCGGTATTTTGTTACGTTTATGGACGGTTAAATTAGATATGAAAATATCTATTTAATGCGTGCCGAAATGGAAACTTTTGAAAGGTTCAAAGAGTTTCAAAAACGAAATACGAAATCAACAAAGCAAGAAAATCAAAGCTTTTCGATAGGATCGAGAAGGCGAGTATTTCAGCTAAACCTTTCGATAGGATCGAAGAGGCGATATTTGAGTTATGAATATTGATGATCATTTATGATTGTGGAATCGTTTCACGATTGTCTTTATTCGGAACATTGAGATGTGTCCGAAAAGAGGAAATGAACGCATGTTGGACATGGTTCGATAAATGATAAGTCAAATATGATCTCCCAAAATATTTTGGGGATACACCCTTGAGACAGCGGCACTAATGAATGGTTGCATATAAGATATGAATCATAAACCTTCTAATCGGTACAAAAGACGCCATATGAGATATGGATCGGAATGGTTCCGAAGTTGTCACTTGTACAGATTTGAGGATGTGAGTGTATTTCGAAATTTGTTTCGGTTAAACTCAATCCCAAATCTGGAAATTGTTCGTTTATCCTTAAGGGAACTAAAGGGTATTAGTTCTAACGTCCCGACGAAAATGAGATTTTCGTGGCTCGAAGAGATGCCTTCTTGGAGGAGGACAAGATACACACAAGTTTGGAACTTGGTGCCCTTTATCTCTATGCGGGCTAGTGGGAGTAGAATAAATCTCGAAAGAGTTCGTGATTTGAAAATGAACATTGTACCGATGAAAGTTGACATGGCTTCATCAAGAGTTGATGAACGCAAGTCGAACACACAAAGGAATTTTTCGTAGATCAAGTAGGCTATATCAAAGCCGGTAAATACGAATTTATCGAGGCTAATGATGATAGATCGAAATCATATGATGATTCGATATCCTACAAGGTTGCTATGAAAGGTTGATTCCACATGACATGGTGTCATGAAATCTGAGATTCGATCCATGTAAATTATCAAGTTCAGAACTTGATTTCATTACTTTCTGGGTTAGACCCGTGAAATGTGAGTGGGTTTTTCAAGATGAAGAACTGACATGGATAGGAATACGCATATATGTAAAGCGAGGCTTTTTGCGAAGAGTTTCATGCAATTCATAGTCGGACTATGAAGAAACGTTTTCGCTTGTTGCCATGCTTTCCCATTCTCGAAATTATGCTTGCCATGGTCGCGTATTATGACTATGTGATGTGGCCAATGGATGTCAAAACCGAATTTCTTGACAGAAATTTTATGAAAGGATGTGTACTTGACACAACCTTACGGTTTTGTCGATTCATAAGAATCGGGGATAAGATATGCACGCTTTAACGATCCATATGATGGATTAGAGAAAGCTTCTCGGAATTGGAATATTCGTTTTGACGAAGTTATAAACTGTTATAAAATTGTTGAAACGAATGGAAACTTTGTGTACACATGAAGGTTAGTGGGAGCTGCGTTATATTTCTTGTAACGACAAAGGATTTAGACGAGACCGCTTATGAATTAAGCGTGAAGATCTATAGGATAGATCTAAGAAGTTCCTCGTTCTATGTTATAGCACATATATCGACATATTGTTGAAAATGGTTTTCAACATGTAAACTCCTTGGAGGAGTTAAATCGAAATGTCGAATGACAGAAATTTTCAACGGCTCGATGTGAGACATCAAGCAGCGCGAAAAGTAATAATATGATGCCTTACATTTTGATGTTAGGATCTATTATATCTGTCATGAAATGTATGTGGCTATCTGTCGTACAAATAAAGCGTCTAATTCATCGTCAATAAAAATCATGGGAATCACATGAGTTTGAATGTAATTCGATTACATGAGACTAACTCTTGTGAATGTATAATAGTTATACAAATATATACATAATGGTTATGTATATTTGAACCCATCGAGATTTGTATTGATAAAGGTGAAGTTTATCCTTGAATACTTTGCGAAAGAATTCAGGATTTATTATCTATAATGGTGTGGAGGACGTGTTGGTTATAAAGAGTTATAACAACAACAGTTTCCAAAGATTAAACACGTCCAAATATGTAGCACGACTTTCGATCACAAAGTGTGTACATGTTTTGCTTAAATGAAAACACGGTTATGTGGAAAGGTTCCACAAGACCAAAAGTTTATGATTCTATTTGCGGTGGCGAGTATATTGCGGTTATTAATCGCAAAAGGAAGTGGTATGGATCAAGGATACATGACCAAACTCTAGTAGTCACGAGTTATCGGATTTATGGTTGTTTATTGCATAAGACGCAATAGTACAAGCCAAAAATGCCGAGGTCACAACCACTTCTAGCCAATACTCAGAAAATTTCATTTGATCCATGAAATTTTGTGAAAAGATGTGATCGTAGGTATTGGAAATGTTCCAATCCTGATGATGATTAACACTAGCGGGAACGTGCGGACCCGTTTACAAAACCGCTCTCTCTAGTCGCGCGTGACTGTCATGCGATGACTATGGGTATGGAGATACCTAGAGGAGGAAGAAGAGAGTAGAGTGTAGTTATCTAATACGATAGTCCTCGCAGGTTATGGGTATGGAGATACCCATAGGTAAACGTTGTATCACCCAAATACTTAGTCCATATGAATGCATTCCTTTTAAAATTTTTGTTTACTTAAATTAAATATGCATTCACCTTATATGAAAACTGTGTGCGGGTTGTGTAATATGATTGTTACATGAACCTTGATTTGAACTTGTGTGGACGTCGACATGGTTGAGGACCATGTGCAGCGAAACCGTCACACTTAAAGTGTCATTTCTAAACATCCCTAGTCGCGGATCAGCTTGCTTAAGAGAGAAGCATTTCTATTATTGGATAGACTGAACGCGTACACTAGTACGTTTGCCGAGGAGATGATTATGTTTTGCTAATCATGGGACAAAGGAGTTTGTCGAATCGGGAACGTAGATATATGTTAGGTTACATATATTGGATATGACCGAAGCCGCGAGACCATGACATGGTTTAGTCATTATAGATGGACTTGCGACGGATGGGGTTTTAGATTCTTCATACTTGAGGGGATCATTGATTGCGTTACGTGCGTAACACAATGCTTTGATATGATCTTACGCTCACCGTAACAGGGAGTTAAAAGGGTCATCATTGGGTATTGTCCGAAACACGGAATTCAATGTGAGTCTCCAAGATAGGAATTGTTTATTCCGAAAGGAAGAGATATCTCTTAGGCGCCGCTCGATGAGTCGATTAACGAAAACTGTGGCCACAGTCAATGATATTAATGGTTAATATCGATTGAAATTTGTTAACTCAACTCGGAATCGGGGAATAAGTATAGTTAATCAAATTATAAGGATGACTATTACCGTGCCTTTTGATTAACGGATATCGTAAACAAGAGAACTAGTAACCGCTATTCGAGATAGGCACAATGATCACAATCATTTTTCGTTTAACATGGGTAGCTATGATGGAGTGACTAGATCCCGCTCATGAGCTTGTAGGCATTGGAAACAACCTACTGCCATCGTTAAGTCGAACCTACATGGTCACACAACGAGTCGTACTAAGTCGGGCTTGATAATAAAATCGGCACATTGATGTGCATAGCTTGGTATTTGATACGCGAGCTATATTCTCTAAAATCGTGCGTATTGGATATGCATGAGTACCTTTTAGGTAGATCTGAAATTGAGTGGGAGACTGAAAGAAATACAGTTTCGGATCAACCGTAAAAGTGTACACAAGGATAAACGAATGTAGTCGTACATTCGTGGCCATAACTTTCAGTGGGAAAATCCAATTAGAATGGTTCAAATTGGGTTAGATAGATAATGAGATTATATACAACCTTCATATAGAAATATATTTCATATGAACGAAGTATAAGTGTCGTTTCTGTGAAATACCGAAAGGGTGCAACAGTATGACATACAGTTAGTAAAACAGTCATAACTTTTGCATACGAACTCCAATTGGGCTGGGCCAAATTGGGTTGAGTAGATAATAATATTATCTAAAACGTTCGTGTTGGTTGATGTTCTGTCAGAGAAATTTATCAATTTCGTCTGGACAGAATACTGAACAGGTTCATATAGTTTTCTGTGTGAAAGGGTGTATATTGGATATACATGCCTTTTGGCTAATCCTTATCCTATTAGGTATAAATAGGATTTTCTCTCTCATCTTCACTAAGGAATTCAGAAGGAATTCAGAAGGAATTCAGAAGTAATTCAAAGCAATATTCTGCCCAAGACACAAGAAAAGAGCAAATTCAGATTTGATCTTTTGTGAGTGAAAAGGCACGAAGAGAGATTAATAGAGAATCGATCGAGATCAAGCAAGTGCATCGATACATCGTCTAGGCAGGTGTATCCGTGTCCGGCGTCTTCCGACTCAAGGTGGATACGTGTGGAGGAGCAACACTTGGGGCTCTCCGTTGTGATCGAACCGAAGGATCGAAGAACGGGAACGAACGGTGAAGGACGCACGGTATGGGACGCGCGTAAAGTCACCAACGTGACCGAAGGAATAGGAGGCAGCGATCAACCCTTCGTGTTCCATCAATTTGGAACTGGTATGGATCTAACCTTCTATTTGCATCGTACCCTCGAAGTCGTGGCGTGATCTCGGGAATCGGGGAATCGGTCCGGGCTTACATATCCGCTGCGCGGGCCCGGAGTCGGGGATATTCCCCAACAGGCGCAGCACCTCAACGCAGAGTGAGTCCTCCCCCCCCCCCCCCCCCCCCCCCCCCCCCCCCCCGAGTGAAGGAAATACAGTTTTTGATCAACGGTAAAAGTGTACAAATAAGGATATATGAACATGGATGATCATGGGTTTGATTAAATGCATAATATGATTGTGCAAAGTTAAGTTCCAAAGAGTCGTTCGTTCGAACTAACCATTGGGTCCGTTCGAACGGACCGCTACGAGTATAAAATGGTTTTATACATATTCATTCCAGAGAGTGGTTCGTTCGAACCGACATTATTGTTCGTCGGACTACTACGAATGTAATTTGGAATTAACACATACATGAGGCAGAATATGGTTCGTTCCAACTAACCTTATGGTGTGTTCCAACTGAAGGAAATACAGTTTCAGGATCAACCGTAAAAGTGTACACAAGGATAAACGAATGTAGTCGTACATTCGTGGCCATAACTGTCAGTGGGAAAATCCGATTTGAATGGTTCAAATTGGGTTAGATAGATAATAAGATTATCTACAACCTTCACGAAGAAATATATTTCATATGAACGAAATATAAGTGTCGTTTATGTGAAATACCGAAATGGTGCAACAGTATGACATACAGTTAGTAAAACAGTCATAACTTTTGCATACGAACTCCAATTGGGCTGGGCCAAATTGGGTTGTGTAGATAATTGGATTATCTACAACTTTCATGTTGGGTGAGTTTCTGTCAGAGAAATTTATCAATTTCGTCTGGACAGAATACTGACCAGGTTCATGCAGTATTCTGTGTGAAAGGGTGTATATTGGATATACATGTCTTTTGGCTAATCCTGATCCTATTAGATATAAATAGGATACTTTCTCTCTCCTCACTATGCAATTCTACATAATTATTCTGCTTAATACACAAGAGAAAAAGAGCAAATTCAGATTTGATCTTTCGTGAGTTAAAAGGTGCGAAGAGAGAGAAATCGAGAAAAAGAGTTTCTCGAGGAATAGAGAATCGATTAGATCGAGCAAGTTCGCCGGTTCATCGTCTAGGCAGGTGCATCCGCGACCGACGTCTTACGAATCACCGTGGATACAAGTAGAGGAGTGACGTTTGTGACTCTTCGATTGTGATCAACTCGAGTAAGAAAGACGGTGGAAACGCTTGGACGCACGAGGACGAAGTCGAGTGAACCGGCGTAGGAAACGATTGGTGAACGACGCGTGGTATGGGACGCGCGGATTGTCACCAATGTGACAGGAAATAGAAGGCGGCGATCAACCCTTCGTGTGCCATCAATTTGGCACTGGTATAGATCTATCCTTCTAATCGCATCGTACTCTCGAAGTCGTGGCGTGATCTCGGGAATCGGGGAATTGGACCGGGCCTTCATTCCGCTGCGCGGGCCCGGGGTCGAGGATATTCCCCATCAGTGGTATAAGAGCGATCGCCATCGATTCGAGGGTCGAATCATAGTCGTATATTCGATATACGCACGGGTTATCAAAGTTCGTACCCGTTTGCATGATGATAGATATAGAGATTCCAATTTCGTTAAAAATCACAAGTAGAATTCACTAGAGATTGATCAAAAGTTCATTGAGAGTATCTAGGAATGATCGTGAAAAGGTTTCATGATTGATCGTTTTTGAAACGAGCGAAAACGGAAGAAACGGCAAAATCTGCAGAAAATTAGAATACGAAACAGTGAGTAAAACTAAGATAATTTTCAGTGGGAAACTCCAAATTGATTGTATCAAATTGGCGTAGTTATATAATGGGATTATCTATGACTTTGATACAGAAAGTTTGTTCATTTGAACGAATTATCAGTGTCGTTTTTATGGAATACTGAAAGGGTGCGACTGTTTGACATACAGAGACTAAAACGTCCGTATATGTCGCATCGAAACTCCAATTGAGTCCAATCCAATTGGGTTAGTTAGATAATAAGATTATATAGAACTTTCGTTCACGTTCAAAGTCGGTTGGAATAATTTAATATTTTCGTTTCAACAGAATACTGAAAAGGTGTCTGTAGTTTTCTGGTTGAAAAGGTGTCTATTGGATATACTTACCTTTTCATTTGTCCGTATTTTACTAAAACTGGTATAACATTCAGTAGGAAACTCTGATTTGAATGGTTAAAATTGGGTTAGTTAGATAATGAGATTATCTAGAACGTTCATGTTGTAATATATTTCATTTGAGCGAAGTATCAGTGTCGTTCTAATGAAATACCGAAAGGATACGACAGTTTGACATAAAGTCAGTAAAACGGCCGTAACTTTCGGGTCCGAACTCCAATTGGGCTGGGCCAAATTGGGTTGGAAAGATAATAAGATTATCTACAACATTTTTGTTAGTTGATTTTCTGTCAGAGGAATTTACCATTTTCGTTCTGACAGATTACTGAAAGGGTATATGCAGTTTTCTGTTTGAAAATGTGTATATGAGATATACGTACCTTTAGGCCTATCTTTATCTCTAATCAATTAATTCTATCATACTAGAATATTAGATAATTAATTATTTAGAATAATTAGTCTCCCTAAAAAAAAATCATATGCATATTGAAAATCTTGTGATAGTGATATAATATGTTTATGTCACGGATTTAGAAACATGCAATGGCATGATCCCTCATAATATTTAAGTCATGGAAATGCCTTTCATATCCACAACCACCGAGTTTGGTGATTACGTTTCACGTGGGTTCAGGCTAAAGTCGGGCACGTGATATTGTAACCATCGAAAGGGTGGCAAGCGTTAAATCGGGACTTGTGAGGCACAGGCTAAAGTCGACTCACTAGTAGCTTATTTGAACGATACGCTGGAGATGGTTGTGACTTAACCGTCCAAGCTAATCCGATTAGAGTTCGGGGCATAGATAGGATGCACACACGGAACTGGGATTGTATGGGATACGATCCATCACCGAAATCCTATAAAGGTTCAAGAGTCGTATTGGATACGATTGGATATAATCCTACCTAAATAACGGGATCCCACCCGATAGGCTAAAGTCACTTGTGGGAGGAACGGAAATATGGGTCTTGAGTGTTACGGACTTGGAGTCCCGTATCGGTATGAGGGTTATCGATTCGATAAAATAACACTGTCATATATTCATCATATAAGCATATAGATTAAGTATGCACGGTTAGGAGTTAATCTTCATCATCCGTTTAGAATTATGTTTTCAAGCAACACCAAATATATCGATGAGATCGATATGATAGATGGCTTTTGGGCTGGAATTACCGTTATTAACCTTGATAGTCAAAGAATAGTTCTTAGACTTAAAGGAACGTGTTGGACACGGAAATGGTAGATTCGGGGCTCGAGGCATTGGCTTTAGAGAAAGCCGGGTTCGATAAACTTTAAGAAGGAATCGAACGATATTACGTGCCTTGTGGTGGCATGTATAGACGCATATTCTCAAAATTGTTTTGAGAATTCGGGTGTATATGAAAGTAAAACACAACGCTCATGAAATAGTTTTAAGAGCTAGAGCGCGTAGAATGATTCAATGCGGCTCAAAGAGTAGGTTAATTTTGAGACGCCTTATGGGTCTTGGATTAACACTCGTGTGTTGATGGTACGAGATTTGATCGTCGTGACCGAATATCATATGCATTCGATAGATAAGTCGATCTCAAAATTGCATGAGATGCGATTTAAATTTGAATTGGAGATACTCGGAGTATCCGAGGAATCCAATGCATATAGATGTGTGGATGTCCTTGTAATTCAAAAGCGGGATCGAAAGAAATGTATGTCTAAGGGTATTTTGGAAAAATATTTTCAAAAATGGAGAGTTCGGACAAATAGTTGTCCAAACTTATGACTCAAAGAATGGTGAAATCCGAGGAGGATTAAATCAAGAGGTTGATTGCTTCTTTTGGCATTGCCGTCTTGGCCATATAAACGAGATTCGCGTATCTAGATTCCATATGATGGATTGCTAGAATCATTCGAATTAGATTCGATTGATTAATGCGATACTTACTTATTAGGCAAGACGACAAAGGGCATCATTCTCCAATGGTTGGAGAAAGATCCAACGAATTATTGGAACTTACATTCACATGTAGATGATCCGATAAGTTCCGAGGCAAGAGGAGGCTATCAGTATTTTGTTATGTTTATGGACGGTTAAAGTAGATATGGAAATATCTATTTAATGCGTGCCGAAACGGAGACTTTTGAAAGGTTCGAAGAGTTTCAAAAACGAAATACGAAATCAACTAAGCAAGAAAATCAAAACTTTTCGATAGGATCGAGAAGGCGAGTATTTGAGCTAAACCTTTCGATAGGATCGAAGAGGCGATATTTGAGTTATGAATATTGATGATCATTTATGATTGTGAAATCGTTTCACGATTGTCTTCATTTGGAACATTGAGATGTGTCCGAAAAGAGGAATTGAACGCATGTTGGACATGGTTCGATAAATGATAAGTCAATAGGATCTCCCAAAAATATTTTGGGAATATGCCCTTGAGACAGCGGCACTAATGAATGGTTGCATATAAGATATGGACCATAAACCTTCTAATCGGTACAAAAGACGCCATATGAGATATGGATCGGAATGGTTCCGAAGTCGTCACTTGTACAGATTTGAGGATGTCAGTGTATTTCGAAATTTGTTTCGGTTAAACTCAATCCCAAATCTGAAAATTGTTCGTTTATCCTTAAGGAAACTAAAGGGTATTAATTCTAACGTCCCGACGAAAATGAGATTTTCGTGGCTTGAAGAGATGCCTTCTTGGAGGAGGACTAGATGCGCACAAGTTTGGAACTTGGTGCCATTTATCTCTATGCGGGTTAGTGGGAGTAGAATAAATCTCGAAAGAGTTCGAGATTTGAAAATGAACATTGTACCGATGAAAGTTGACATGGCTTCATCAAGAGTCGATGAACGCAAGTCGAACACACAAAGGAATTTTTCGTAGATCAAGTAGGCTATATCATAAGCCGGTAAATACGGATTTATCGTGGCTAATGATGATAGATCGAAATCATATGATGATTCGATATCCTACAAGGATGCTATGAAAAGTTGATTCCACATGACATGGTGTCATGATATCTGACATTCGATCCATGTGAATTATCAAGTTGAGAACTTGATTTCATTACTTTCTGGGTTAGACCCGTGAAATGTGAGTGGATTTTGCAAGATGAAGAACCGACATGGATAGGAATACGCATATATGTAAAGCGAGGCTTTTTGCGAAGAGTTTCATGCAATTCATAGTCGGACTATGAAGAAACGTTTTCGCTTGTTGCCATGATTTCCCATTCTCAAAATTATGCTTGCCATGGTCGCGTATTATGACTATGTGATGTGGCAAAATGGATGTCAAAACCGAATTTCTTGACAGAAATTTTATGAAAGGATGTGTACTTGACACAACCTTACGGTTTTGTCGATTCATAAGAATCGGGGATAAGATATGCACGCTTTAACGATCCATATGATGGATTAGAGAAAGCTTCTCGGAATTGGAATATTCGTTTTGACAAAATTATAAACTGTTATAAAATTGTCGAAACGAATGGAAACTTTGTGTACACATGAAGGTTAGTGGGAGCTGCGTTATATTTCTTGTAACGACAAAGGATTTAGACGAGGCCGCTTATGAATTAAGCGTGAAGATCTATAGGATAGATTTAAGAAGTTCCTCGTTCTATGTTATAGCACATATATCGACATATTGTTGAAAATGGTTTTCAACATGCAAACTCCTTGGAGGAGTTAAATCAAAATGTCGAATGGCAGAAATTTTCAACGGCTCGATGTGAGACATCAAGCAGCGCGAAAAGTAATAATATGATGCCTTACATTTGATGTTAGGATCTATTATATCTGTCATGATATGTATATGGCCATCTGTCATACAAATATAGTGTCTAGTTCACCGTGAATAAAATAATGGGAATCACATGAGTTTGAATGTAATTCGATTACATGAGACTAACTCTTGTGAATGTATAATGGTTATACAAATATATACATAATGGTTATGTATATTTAAACCCATCGGGATTAGTATTGATAGAGGTGAAGTTTATCCTTGAATACTTTGCGAAAGAATTCAGGATTAATTATCTATAATGGTGTGGAGGACGTGTTGGTTATAAAGAGTTATAACAAACAACAGTTTCCAAAGATTAATCACGTCCAAATATGTAGCACGACTTTCGATCACAAAGTGTGTACATGTTTTGCTTAAATGAAAACACGGTTATGTGGAAAGGTTCCACAAGACCAATAGTTTATGATTCTATTTACGGAGGCGAGTATATTGCGGTTATTAATCGCAAAAGGAAGTGGTATGGATCAAGGATACATGACCAAACTCTAGTAGTCACGAGTTATCGGATTTATGGTTGTTTATTGCGTGAGACGCAATAGTACAAGCCAAAAATGCCGAGGTCACAACCACTTCTAGCCAATACTCAGAAAATTTTATTTGATCCATGACATTTTGTGAAAAGATGTGATCGTAGGTATTGGAAATGTTCCAATCCTGATGATGATTAACACTAGCGGGAACGTGCAGACCCGTTTAAAAAACCGCAGTTGCATCGTCTAAGCAAGTTCACCGGTGCATCGTCTAGGCAGTTGCACCCGCGACCGAAGTGCTACGACTCACGGTGGATACGGGTAGATGAGCGACACTTGTGGCTCTTCGTTGTGATCAATCCGAAGGAGTGAAAGACTGTGGAAGCGTGTGAGCATGGGACGCACGAAGACAACCGGAGACGTGTCAAGACGGTGGGAGACGTGTGGTATGGGACGCACGGGCTAGTCACCAACGTGACACCGAAGAAGAGACACTACAACACATATGGACTATTGGGGCAGCCAAAACTGACCCAACAAGACCTCAAAACCGTCCCTATAGGTTATTGGGTCGGTGAGACGACCCTAAATGGATGTCCCTAAAAGCTGCGTTCCTGTCAGGGGCGGGCCGACCCTATAACGTTTTTGGGGCGGTATTTAATGGGGCGGGCCGACCCTATAACCATCAGTCAATTCACAACAGAAATAGTACTGTCAGTACTGACGCGTCAGCTAATGGGGCTGGCCGACCCTAATAGTATTTATTAATATTTTTTAATTTCGATATATATATATATATATATATATATATATATATATATATATATATATATATATATATATATATATATATATATATACAATACATATATTTTTTTAAATCCATGATACAAAATACACAAACATATATTTCTCGATAATACAAAACACACAAACATACACTTTCCGACGATACAAATTACAAATACAAAATCAAATTACAAATTACAAACACACATCAGTAGCAAAAAGTATATCAATAACAAATTACATATATTTTCCGACGATACGAATTACAAATACAAAATCAAATTACAAATTATAAATTACCGCCTCCCTCCATGGCCCCTCAGTAGCCAACCACCATCCTCATCATCTTTCAATTAACCCATCTATTCCTAAAATAAAACACAAACAATTAATAAAGAAGAATTTACATTTTTACCATTCTAAACCCCAAAATATTACATTAATCATTCGAAATATAAAAACATCATATTTATCCTTAGGTAATAATTTCAAAAAGAAAAAATTATCAGAAAACTGAAAAACGATTTTGTAAAATGTTATATAAAAATGATTAGTACTATAATTTCAAAATAAATTAATAGAAGTATTTAACGAAAAATCTGTGAAGAGATACTTAATTAAAACCCTAAAAAAATATTTGAAAACAACAAAAAAGCAATGAAAAAATGACTAAAAAATTAGAAAAAAAAACTGACAGAAAAAGAACTAAATTGAAACCCTAATTTTTTTTCATGGCAAATTATTATGCAATCAAGTTTTCAATATATAATTTTAGAGGGGTATTTGTGAAATTATTACTTCTTTATTTTGGATGGAAATGGGAGAATGTTGTGCGTACCACTGTTTTAGACATGTTTGGTAATTATAAATCGAGCTCCTTGCCATACAAAATCAAATATCCAGTTTTTTATACTGAAATAAAAGAATAAACAAAATGATTTGCCAATTTACCAAATTACCCCTTTTTTGAAAATTTGTAATAAAATCTACGAAGAAAATAATTCAAACCTATTTGAGACTTGTTCCAGGACTCGAAGCTTGTACCAGGGCTCGAAGCTTGATAAGCCTTGTACCAGGCTCGAAGGCTTGTACCAGGGCTCGTACCAAATTGAGTGAAACAAATTGAGCAAAATTAAACATAAATATTTAATTATATATATATTCTCTGCCTCTATAGAGTGAACCAAATTGAGCAAAATATCAACCTTAAAACTTACCGCAAAGAGAGAAATCAGGCGAGAAGAGAGAATATAGAGCGTACGAGCCGATCGTCCAGCTGTTAGTCGAGAACTGGGGGATCCATATCCTCATTGAAAAGAACAGCAAATATTACTACTTAAAACAGTTTTAAAAAAATAAATTAGAAGATTAACCTTAGTCCAAAAGAAATTTTTCGAAAAACTAACGTCTCTCCTCTCCTCTCCTCGGCTCGTCTAGCTTCCCAACGTCTCGCGTGAAATCATCTCACCACATAAACCGCTTCCTGCAGATTTGAAAAAAAAATTTTAACCTCTAAATTAACCTCTAAATTAATAATTTAAATCGCAGTAAACCTATCCTAATAATCTAACTGAAAAACTAACTTGTTTCCTGCAGATTTCGAAGAACGTTCTTCCATTCTCGCCAAACAGATTCTCGTTCTTCCTCCATTCTCGACTTCCTCCATTCTCGCCAAGTAGATTCTTGTTCTTCGACAATTCTCACCACAACTCCATTCTTGCCCCTGAACAAAACAAAATTAATTAATTTACTAATAAGTAATTAACCCTAAATAAACCCTAATTAACAGTAATTAACCTTAAATAAACCCTAAAAAAAATTCATAAAAACCAGTAAAGAAATATAAAAACAATTAAAAAAAAAATAGTTAAAAATACTTTCTCACTTCTTTATCTCCTGATACAGGTACCACCGCCATTTCGGCCTTCCCTGAACAATCCGACATTGCATCTCTCTCCTGCCCCTTAAACCCGAACGAATCCCTTCTCACTTCTCTATCTCTCTCCTGCGGTACCGGTGCCAATTGAAGCCTAATTAAACAATTGAAGCCTAATTAAAATCAGAGAAAACAAACCCAAATTGAAGCCTAAGAAATAACAGAAAATCGAGATTAGGTGATAAATCAATTAATAGTTGGATAAATCAGAGAAAACAAACCCTAATTAAACAATTGAAGCCTGCATTAAACAATTAAAACCCTAATTAAACAATTGAAACCCCAAATCAGCAATTAAAATCATAATTCAACAATTAAAACTCAAATTCAGCAATAATGACAAAAATCATAACCCTAATTCTGCATTTTCCCCAATTGAAAATCAAATTCAACAATTTACTACGAAACAAACTGAAAAAAGAAAAGAAAAACACAAAATTACCAGATGCAAGAGAGATCCGGATCTGAAATCCCAACTGAAACCGCCGTCGTCCCTTCTACATGCCTCTTCTGTTGTAGCCGCGAGCCGAGAGAGACAGATCCGGAGCAAAAACTGGAACTTCCTCTTCTTGTAGAGTGCTGGCGAGAGAGACAGATCCAGGAGAGAGAACATTAGAGAGCGGGAGAAGCTGAGAGAGAGAGCAAGAGAGAAAGGGATGGAGAGTAGAGACTTCTCGCCTTAACCCTAGCGGAGAGAGAGAGGGAAAGGGAGAGCGAGCACGAGAGAGAGAGCACGAGAGAGAGAGGGAGAGGGAGAGCGAGCGGTAAGAAAGAGAGAGAGAGTGCTGGCGAGGGCAAAAATAGAGAGAGAAGTGCGGGACAAAGCTGACTCATGTGTAAGGTTTTGGGGCGGTAGAATTTGGGGCGGGCCGACCAAATAGAGTGTTGGGGCGGGGATTTATTGGGGCGGGCAGTTACAAATGCTTGTTGGGGCGGTTTTATCTTTTGGGGCGGGCCGACCCAAATTTTAGGGTCGGGCATACCCAAATTAAAGACGTCCCAACAACACTATAGGGGCGGTAATTTCATATTGGGGTGGGCCGACCCAAATTTTCAAACTTAATGGGGGCGTCTGACCCTGTTTTGACCGACCCAAACTTCTTTTTGGAACTGGCCGACCCAATAATAGCTCAAATTTAGGGGCGGCCCGACCCTAAAAAGCTATTGTGTTGTAGTGAGAAGGATGCTAGCGATCAACCCGTCGTGCGTGATCAATTTCTCGCTGATAATCGTCTATCCTTCTTTGCATCGTACCCTCGATATCGAAGCGTGATCTCGGAATTTGGGAACTGGACCAGGCCTTCATATCCGCTGCGCGGGCCCGGGGTCGGGATAATTCCCTTCACCGAGATCCGCCACTACTCGTAGTTATTCATTTAGAATTCTTAAAGGACCAATACAACTAGAAATAGAAAAAAATAAATGTTGCAAATAATGTGTTGTGGTATGAAGCGTTGGGCATTTTTACATAGCGTACACCATACAATGGACAATATAGCAAAGCTACACTTTTGTTGGAGACAATAACAATTATAATTTTTTTTTCGTACACATCATAAGATAATATATTATAGTACTACATATAAAATGACAAATATCCACAATACAATTAAAAATACTAACATAACATTTATATTCAATATGAAACAGAGTATGACGAAGAACTACATCATTCACTAGAATCTTTTCATCTTCTTCTACGGTATTACGAAAAAAAAGAGATGCGATAGTGGACAATTATCGTTAAAGAGAATAGCGTAAAGATCAAGAAGTTTTCGTAAATAAAATTAACAAATCACATTTTAACTTTTTAACTTTTGAGGAGATGAACTTTTAATTTTCATACCTATGGATACGTTTTTGAAATGAGAGCATATATGATGCCCCACAAAAGTGAGAAATTTTTTCTCGTTGACATCGTCATGTTAATTGAATTAATGTTTAATTGAGTTAAAAATTTAATTTTAATAAAATGTGATAGGTACGGATCAATCAACAAACATACAAATTAACAAATTATTAATTTTAATTTTGTATTATGATAGGTACGGACCGGTTAACAAAAAATTAACACACTCTCCATGATGTCATCGAAGATATTTATGTCACTTTTGTGGAAACAAGTATAATTTCCCTAATTTAATTTCTAATTTTCCGTCGAAAAGACATAAATTTGAAAGAAAGAACCGGTTCTTTCAATTCGCTATCTCGTTCAAAGATGTTGTTGACCGCTTGACGCCACACGAACGTAATTAAGTTTATTTAGTCTCTTTCGTTATTTGACATCATATCTGACGAAATATCATCTTACTGAAAGAATATTCAAATATATCTATCATCATATCACATGCCTTCTCTTACCAACAAATCATGCTTCATTTACTACTTGCAAGTGAATAAGTGATGCATGACCAAAGTGTGGGGAAATACGAAAGACATATATATTTGAGCTTATATATGGTGCCCCTCAATTTCTTCTCAAGCATGCTGATCAATCAGGCAGATACTTTGAGTTTGATACAAGGAGGGATAACTGGTGGGAGCACCACATCCGAGAGCAGTTGTGAAGCGGTTCGGCTTGCATGCGGTACTCTTGTTGAGCGTTTGAAGCCTATCAAGGAAACAATGCTAGCAGGAAAGGGTCCCGTTTCATGGGAGGCGTTGATTGGCCATGTTCGACATTTTTCTTTTTTGTGGTCTGTCTGTACCGTAGTCTTTAAATAGTTATTTTTATACCTTTCAACTTAATATTTATACTTTTTTACTATGAAAAATATTTAAGTAACAACGTATTTTTATTCATAATATTGAAAAAACATATAAATAATAAGTATTTACGTATCTTTAATACAAAATATAGAACAATATAAAAAATAGTAAAAATGTATAAATAAAAATAATAATAATAAATTTATATTACCATTTACAACATAATTTTTTCAATAATAATAAAAATTATAAATAACTGTTGTTTAATTTAGACCTAGAGGGTGGTGAATAGGAAGTCTTACGGTCCAATTTTCGCGGTAATGGATACAATTACAATTTTGTGCGGAAGCGTAAATAAATTAGAGAAAGAAATACAATACCGAAACAAATAACACGCGATATTTGTTTACGGAGTTCGGTAGGTGGTTGCTTTGTAGGTTTAACTCACCGGCTACTTGCTCAATCGACCGACTCGATTGATTGCAAGTACCTACGTCTCCGGGGTTCCCTTGCGCCTTTTCGGCTTTCGATTGAATACCCAACTCAAACAATTACAAGGTTTGCCTTGATCGATTTACACGAATTTATCGATCAATTGCGAGCTTTACAATTAGTAACTAGCCTATTACAATTTACTACTAACGAACTAGTCGTGATCGGTCACGCAAGTTGAGAATCATTTAGTAGTGGATTCGAAATTGGATCTAATAATCTCTAAGAATGTTTAGATGATTAACCTCAAGATTTAAAGCTAGGATTCTCTCTTTTGATTGGGAAAATATATTGGTTGAGATCATGGGAGAGAATGAGGGAAGGGTTCTATTTATAGAACACATAGACCCTTCCCAGAATATGCTTTTTCTGCATAGTCCGTTACAACGGACATAGTGGTCCGTTACAACGGACATAGTTCTGTGACTTTCCTTCAAGTTGGCATTAATTAGCGTTGTAACGGTAAAACTTTCGTTACAACGCTTGGTGGGTGTCCGTTACAACGGACTGGTGAATCCGTTGTAACGGACTATACTGTTTTTGCCATTCTAGAAGAGGACGAGAAGGTCCGTTACAACGGACATTGATGGTCCGTTATAACAGACATATTTCTGTCAGCCTCATTTGCTATTTCATCTTTTTGATGGATTTCGAATATATTTCTTTGACTAATTTTGAGCTTAATAATTCATAAACAAGTTTAGGGATACCTATAAATTGTTTTGGTGATTTGTGTGATACCCCAACTTGCGGAATCTTCGATGTCTTGATTTCTTCACTTGATCATGCGTTTTCGTGCCATCGTTTCTCCACCGTCTTGACTTGCGACGTCTTGATTCTTCTTTTGATCCTTTTGTGGGTTACGTCTTCTATCTCTATAAATGTTACTCCCACAAATAAATTAGTGATATCGACATTATTTTGAGATAATCAAACTGATGAACGGGTTTTTGTCGTGTAAAATATCGTGGTGTTAAAAACCCCGAACAATCAACAAAATTTGTAATCTAAGTTTGTACAGTGGCAAATGTATAGATTCGTTCCACGGGGAGCAATTGCGTCAAAATTTGGATCAAAATGGATGAGAAATAACGAAGAAAAATTCACAGAAGATAGTCCGTTACAACGGAGTCCAGTTTCGTTACAACGGAACTTAGAGTTATGTTTAACGTGGAGATTAAAAAGAACGTCCGTTACAACGGAGGAACTTCCGTTACAACGGAAATAGGTAGTCCGTCGTAACGGATAGGAGTAGCGTTATAACGGATTGGTTGATCCGTTACAACGGACCCGTATGTCTGTTACAACGCACTAGTATGAGTGATATTGAATGCTTTTCCTTGCTAGTCCGTTACAACGGAAGTAAGTTGCGTTACAACGGAATACCAACAGACTGAAAGTCAGGTACAAACCGAATGGTCCGTTACAACGCAATTTATGTTCCGTTACAACGGAACTTGTTCTGGAATTCGGAATTGTAATTTGAATTTAGGATTGAATTGAGGGTTTGTTTTGAAATTAAACTAAGGGTGATTTAGACTAAATTCAAGGCAGTAATTAAGAGTAAGAGATCAAGTAAACACATCAACAAAGATTCGATTCAAGTAACAAGGATTCATTCAAGCAAACAAAGGATTCAAACAAGAACAAGATTCACACAAATCCAAGTAATTTTATGCTACAAGAAATGCAAGAAAGGAAGGAAAACACCTAGAGAGATGAAGAGAGCTCCGAGTCTCGTCTTGAGTGCCTTCCTTGTTGTTCGAGTTGCTAGAGAGCTAGTCAATGCGCCCAACAATTTCCTTTCGTACCGATCCACCCGTCAATAGAAGTGAGCTTCGTACCGGTTGGGTGAGCTCGAGATGTGCAAAGGTTGATTGAAAAGAAGCTTCCAACCAATCACGCCGAGAAAGCTCGACTCTTCGCTTGTGAAAGTTCGAATGAAATAAGTTTCACCCTAATTCCACACTTTTCCTTAGTCGAAGTGTAAACCGATTCACCGAATGAAGTGAGCTTCTATTCGGTGACCGATCTTAGAAAATTATCGTTCGTAGTTGCAATTCTTGCGCGTTCTTGAAAGTTTCTTGGACTTGCTTAAACGGGAGAGAGAGAGAGAGAGAGAGAGAGAGAGAGAGAGAGAGAGAGAGAGAGAAAGAATGGGCGTAAAAAGAGCGTCCCTAACTCGTGGCCCTTGAGGTCATATTTATAGCACTCATGGAGTCTTCTTATTGGTCACAAGTTGGTGGAGAGGATTGGGGGTAGGGAGGTAATTTCCACCAAAGGTAGGTGGGTAGGATAAGGGCTAAGGATTGAGTGGTTTTCGTGTAGACTTTTGTGTAAGTTCCTATCATGATAATTGTTTGTCTCCCGTCTCATTCATGTACCGAATATGTCGGTGTAATATATCGTTTTCACTCCTCTTGACGTGTTGGAGACAACTACACTCTCCAAATTCCCAGAAATTCCTTCTAATTCCTGTGATTAAGCAATAAAACAAACTTAGTGAAGAAATATTCATGTTATCTCAAATATGATTAATAAAGTATATAGAATTGTTCTTCACAAGGGCTAAAATCCCTAAATTAAACATTAAATTTGTGCCTTATTTGCCTCACATCACAAACCCTAAAAAATTTGAACTAACAATAACAACAAATTTTTAATCCATAGTATATTAAAAAGATATAAATAATTGTTTACAAGTATAAATAAATAACAACATATATTTAATTCATAATATAAAAAATATACTAAAAAGATTTAAATAATAACATATCTTTTATCCATTATATAGAAAAACATAAAAAATGTATAATAATAATAATAATAATAATAATGATATAAACAACAACATATATTTTATCCATAATATAAAAAATTTATATGGAAAGAGAATGTGCATAAACAATGTACTAGACGAAAAGGAACCGAACAAACGAACAATGTACAACTCCGGAGTGTATGGGTTGTGCATTTCCCAGTGAACACAATTGTCTTCTAATTAAAATTTATTCTTCGCTCCGTCGCTTTACCCAAGAAAAATAGGTACGAGATTTGCCACGATGTTTGAATTCTGAAAAATCAAAGTCAACGACTTCAGCATCAAGTAACGTGGAATTTCTAGGTTAATAATTGAATTCTAAAATTATTAACTTGCATAAAAAAAAGATCTTCTCAGAATTACATTTTCCATTAATCATTTTTGGAAGTTGAGAATTTATCTATATTTTTATTTGGATCCAACTTTGTACAATTTTCTTGTGGCAAATCACTCTTTTTAATTATTAGATTATAATATGTGATAAAATTAAAATAATTTTTTTTATAATCATAATTTTTTCGTAACTATTTATTAGTCAATTATTTTATAGTATTTTTTATACATTCTTAAAAATTCAAATCATCCTACATTAATAACCTGGACTATTATTATTGACCGGATTCACGTTAGATTAAATTTATTCAATTGTTTATCATTGCACATAAGATTTAATGAGCAAATGTTAATGTAATAGAAGACAAAATTTTTATATATGAAATATCAATATTAATATGTAATATTATAAAACCCAGCAACATATATTAATATTATTACTAGAAATTTAATTATAAAAATTCATCTAATAAATTCGTTTTAATTTTATTTTTATTTTGACATCAATATTAACATAGTTCATACATATTATTTTTCATAATTTGAAATTATAAAGTTATTAGGTAACAAAATACAATGCGAAAAATGCATATTTACATAATAGAAATTTAACTAGTTTATCTACATAATAGAATTTGGATGATTATTATTATTTATTTTTAAAAAAGTTACAACTATAAGAATCTCATATAATATTAGGGATGTTAATAAATTGGGTACTATCCGTGCTTGACGGGCATAGTTGTCAAAATCCCGATTCAAGTCTTAAAATCTTACGATTCTACGACTTTAACTTGGCAAACGATTCGAGTCTGACATAGAATCTTTATTTGATAGAATCCTGGTAGAATCTCGATTCAAGACATTGAATCTTATATAATGTTATATATTTACGATTTTACGATTCCACTGTCATGACTCAAAAACATTTAATTTTCAAGACGATTACGACCCCATATATAATTAAATAACTTATTTTGTATATAGTATTTGTTTTATTTTATCTTAGGTTGATTAATTTGGATTTTATTTTGTACAACATAGTACTAATATGATTATTCCTTAATATTTTGGTTGATTGCGGTTAATGTTGTTTAATTTAGATCTAGATGGGGGTGAATAGGTAATCCTAAGGTCCGATTTCCGCGGTAATGGTATACAATTTTAGTTAAGTGCGAAACCGTATATAAATTAGAGAAAAGAAAATGTTGTTTAATTTGTTTAATTTGTTTAGGGAGTTCGGTAGGTGGTTGCTTTGTAGCTTTAACTCACTAGCTACTTGTTCAATCGACCGATTAGATTGAATACAAGTACCTACGTCTCCGGGAATGTCTTACGCCTTTTCGACTTTCGATTGAATTCCCGTATCAACTCTTACAAGGTTTTGCCTAGATCGATTTACACATTTCTATCGATCTATGACAGGCTTTACAAGATATGTAACTAGCCCATTACAATTGCTACTAACGAACTACACATGATCGGTCACGCAAGTTGAGAATCGTTGAGTTGAAGGATTCGAAATTATATCTTAGATCTAGGGTTTATCTAGAATTATCGAGGCTCAAGATCAAGACTTAGTTTTCTCTCTTTTGAATGAGAAAATGATTTTGCGAAGAAGATGGATGAAGCCCTACTAATAAGCCATCCTTGCTTTTAGAGATTGGAGAAAGTATTAGCTGTCTTGTTGACTCCTTTCGTTGGGCATTTAGTAAGAGAAAACTCAAAGGAGTCCTATTTATAGAACACATAATTCTCCTTTGAAAAACAGTTTTTCTGTATAGTTCGTTCGAACGAACACTCAAGGGTCGTTCGAACGAACAACAAGTCAAACTATCTGTTAAGAGTGAATCATTTGAAACGTGTTGGTCTCGTTCGAACGAAACATTGTGGTTCGTTCGAACGAACCTTCTCCTGTGACAAAGGTTGAATTGGCACATGCGTTCGTTCGAACGAACGATAGCGGTTTGTTCTAACTGGGCATGAAGGTTCGTTCGAACGAATGAGTTAGTTCGTTCGACCTGTTGATTCAAAATTTCTTTGATTCGATTATCTCAAAACAATGTCAATACTACTAATCATTGTGTGTAAGTGCAAACTGTAGATATATAGGTATGGACCGCCAAATGGATCAAAAGAAGGCAACATACATAAAAGAAAGAAGACGAGCATCGCAAAGAAAGATAAAGACTATCAAGACAATGAAGAAGTCAAGACGTTCAAGAAGATGAAATCGAAAACGCATTACCAAGTCAAGAAGTCAAGACGTCGAAGACTTTCGCAAGTTGGGATATCACACAATCACCAAATATAAATCATAGGTATCACTAGACACATAGTAGAATTATCAAGATCAAATTAATTATTCGAAACGGATGAAAAAGAAGAATGGCAAAATCAAGAACCAGAAGATGGTTCGTTCGAACAAACCTCTGTACGTTCTTTTTTATCTTGTGTTATTTGTTTTGGTATCGTTCTTTTTTATTTCAAATTATTTACGCTTTCGCATTTCACCAAAATTTTATACCATTACCGAAAATTGGACCTTAGGATAACTATTCACCCCCTCTAGGTATTAATTAAACAACACAGACGAACTGCTTTGTTTATATTATGTAATAAACAAGGCTTTGTTTCAGGAGCCAGCTCGTTCGAACGCATGGAGTGGTTCGTTCGAACGAATTAGCTTCTGATTCCAGATTTTGCCATTCTTCCTTTTTCTACGTTACGAACAATTTATTTTATCTTGATAATTCTTATGTTTTTGTTATTTTAAGATGAAAAAAGTATAAAAAAATTAAAAAATAGGTCTCCCCTCTTTTGCCAGATGGCTTGGCGAAACCGACTTAATTAACGTTTTTTTCATTTTAACGAACAAAAATGATGGTTAAACACTTTCGCCAACAACTCTGGCGAAAGACTAATTTCTTTCGCCAGAGAGTGTGGCGAAAGTGTTATTTTTGGAAACTGGAAAAAGCTAAAGCTATTCTTGCAAATTTGGCTTTTGAGAAGGCTACATGTGAAAAAAAAATTCTATTATTGTGTTATGTTAGGTTATTTAAATTTTGAAAATTGTATTTTGCGTAAGTATATATTTTTAAAGTTTTCGTTTGTGTCTATACTTGGATAAAATTTTTAGTGGAACTCGACTGAACTAGACAAGCTCAAATCACTCAAAGTAAGGTTAGGCAGGTTGACCACGTGACTTCGACTACAACGCACGGAGGTCATTTAGTTATTTAGATAATTAGAAAACTCGCGAGTACTAAATATGGCGGTAAAATTACCCATTTAGTTAACATGACGAGTATGAGTATTACCCGATTAAGTTGGTAAGAGTATAGGTGAGCATATACCCGACCGCAACCTGTCCCGTTGACATTCCTATATAAAACTAAGTATATTATATTTGTGTTTTTAATTAAACAAATTTAATCCTAAAAATATAAAAAAAAACTAACAAAATTAAGAGATAATTTATCCATCTAAATAACTTCTTAAACATATAAACACCTATCAAATAGTATTGTTATTTTTTAAACTACAAAATTACAAAAATCATATGATAGAAAAAATTTATATTTATGTTTTATGCTAAATTAAATTTTGATATTATTTTTAAATTAATTTCACTATGACGTTTATATTATTTATAATTTTCATTACATTTTGAATAAATCATAAAAATTAGTACATATAATTAATGATGTGTTACTACACACGTCGTATGTTTTATTATTTTTATATTTGGTATTGCATAAAATATTGGAACAACAATATATAATATTTGTTGTTATAATTTTTTTTCATAAAATTGTGTTATACATCGTATATTATTATATGATAACACTTTTATAAGTGTTATTATTTGATGAAAAAATTAGATTCATAATCTTGAAATAATTGTAAAACATATACATTATCACTAATAAGAGAGGTCGAATGATTTTATTTTAAAATGATATAATCAATATTTTCATATAAATGTACTTTGTATATGAAAAATATAATTAACATTCGCGCTGCCTTGGGCGAGTATTCTCCTATTATCATTTATTTTGGAGATTGAAATTCAAAATGATGTTTTACTTCTAAACTGGCCTAATCATAACCAATAATAAGCGTTAAAAATGACATTTGCAATGACAAAATAAAAAATGCTAAACTAATCCAAAAAAGAGAACTGAAAAAATAAATATTTTTGCTAGTTAAAAAAAAAGAACTAATATTTTATTTGCCAAGATATTTCAAAATGTAATTATTTTATACCCTTATTTTTTATAATTATTTAATGTTAATTTCTCATGAAAGAATATATAACAAATAAAAAGATTTGAATATCCAATAAATTAAGTTATTTTTTTCAGAAAAAGAGGGTTTTTTTTGTAATAGTTTGATACAAATTTAATTATAATTAACTGTTAATTCAGAGCTACATTAATTGAGTGACAAAATGAGAGATAAAATGGGGTTCACCAATAAACATCATGGCACCATGTCCTGACGTAGGGTGATTCAGTCGGCTGTGGTAGAGTGCATTTAAGGGGCATGGTATAATTTCCCATCTCGTTTTCTGATGTTGACCACTTGACCCACACAAGAATGTAAGGCGGCTTATTTAAACTCATTCGCTGACGAAATATCATTTGACTAAAATAATATTCAAAAATATCTATCACCATATCAATTATCATATGCCTTCTCTTACCAACAAATCATGCTTCATTTACTACTTGCAAGTGAATAAGTGATTCATGACAAAAGTGTGGAGAAATATGGAAGACAGCTATTTATAAACCAATTTGATTAAGATGGCTATATAAGCAAGTGAGTTGTTGTCACTTAGTCCGAAGATAGTGGGGGTAGATAAAGAAAAAGTGAAGGAGAGGAGGAAGAGGAGAGCACAGAGAGGAGAAGAAAAGAAAATGGGGAAATTAGTATTTGCTTTGAACGGAGAGAGACATGAAATATCGGGTTTCGATCCGTCGATATCTCTGCTTGAGTTTATTCGGACCCAAACCCGTTTCAGAGGCCCTAAGCTTGGTTGCGGTGAAGGTAATTAATTGTTCAATTTTTTATTTTGTTCATTGATTTATTTTGGATTTCCGATGTTGTATCATTCATATTTTTTTTCTGAATCGAAGAATTACAGTATATATTTTTGTTTAGGAAGTAATAATATTAATTTACAGCATATACTTTTAGTTTAGAAAATCTAAAATGATAAAGTTTGAGTTGCCTAAATTTTAGGGGTTTCTATCAACTCCTGGTTCATCCATTTAAACCAAGCCGTGCTACTTTGAATTTTCTTTACACGAGTAAAACTATTGATGAACACGCTAAGAAAACAAAACAAAATAAGAAGTATAACTTTTTTGGGGAGTTCTATCGTACATCCTTTTAAAAAGATATTTTGGATATTTAAAAAGGTGTATCATAAATTTTAGTTTTTATAAATATTTGTTCCTTCATGAACAATTCAAATTTCCTATTTAACTTATCATTTATTGATAAATATACTTGAAAATTTATCTTAAATACTAATTAATTGATAATTATTCAAACTATCCTTGAAAATGGATGTATCATAAACAAAAAAAATGTATGATAGAACTCTCCAACTTTTCTGTATTCATTAAAATTGTTTATGTCTAAATCAATATATTTTCTTAGTCAAAATAACATTTGGTTTCTAGTAGCTAAGCAGCACAAAGATGCATTATGAATATAGAAATCAATTTTGGAATACATGAAAGATATGATGGAGACAGTTCTTAATAAAGAAAAAGGGCAATATTCCTTCTGGATTTTGTAAAAGCAGTATAAATATAAAATTGGGAAATTTTCAGATAACCCAGTGACCAAAAATTCTAACTTTTGAGAAACATCAAAAACACTCCTCCAAACAAAATTTCATTTTCAATTACCCTTGTAAAGTGTATTTCATGGGATTACAATTTTTTTTGACCAAAATAACTTTTTATTTTTAATATTTAAATTTATTAAACATATTTTTGTATTATTATATTAATTTAAAATCACTATAAATATATCTTTTAACATATACTAATTTAAAACTACTAATGTCATGTACATAATTTTAATCTTTTATTATTTATTACATATTTTATCATACAAAATTAAAATAAATTAAAAAAAATATAAAAATATGCCTGCAGATATCTTGAATAATTAATAGGAGGATTTCTGCATGTAACCTTGTATGGAAGACAAAATCGAAAAATAACCTGGTTTTCAAAAATAATCCAAAACTAACATGGAACTGATTTTTAAAATTCGGTACCACCTGGATTTTAAAATCCGGTGGATTAATTAGATTAATAACCTGACTTGTGTGCACAGAAATAAAAAAAAAAAGTTTTATAAACCCGGTGAATGATGTGTGTTATTTAAATTACTTCGTGTCCCCAGTTTTTACCATTATGTTCTCTTTGTATTAGTTAACATATTTAATTAATTTAATAAATTATATGTGTCATATAATTGCGAATTAATTACTATAAAATTAACGTTAATTTGAGTTCATGAATTTGAATTAAGATATACTCATTTTTAATTATATATTTATTTAATTATAAAATTAATTAAGTGTGTTGATTATAATATGGATCATTTTGTGTGAAATTTTGGAGTAGTGTAAAATTGCACTTTATTTCATACGGCCCATGGGCTTTGAAAAAAAGTAGGAATATTAACTTTCTCCAAAATTTCCCCAACACATTCTCTGTATTCTATTTAACAAATTTAATTATTTTATTTAACAAATTTAATTAACATGATAATTTTAAGAATGCATAATTAATAATTAATTAGCATTAATTTATAGGTATTAATTCAAATGAATATTCATTATATGTTAATTAATTATTAATTATTATGTTAATTAATATGTTATTTAGTAGATAGTGATGTGGTGGTACAATTTGGAGATTATTAAGTGTATACTATTTTTGGAATTGTTGACCGGTAAATCCGGTGGTTTTGGTTGATGTGCTAAACCTGATTAAAATCCAACCAATTTAATTAAATTAATTGAAATAATTGGTTTTAAAAATCAGTTAAAATCGGGTTTTTAAAACCAGTTCTAGGTTAATTTTGAAATATTTTGAAAAATGGGGTTATTTTTCGAAAAAAAAAATTCATATAGGGTCACGTCCAGAAATGCTCCAAATTAATACTATTCTAGCATTTTTTTTTTTTTTGAGTAAATTCGGAGAGGGCTCAAAGCCCCCCTTCCAAACACAACCTCCTTTTTATTTTTATTTTTTTATTACAAACTCGTAGGCCGGCCCGTAGGCCACACACTCTATTCACTCATTTAACATTTAATCTATAATCCAGTGTCCCTGCCGGGATTCGAACCCCACACCTCTCGCTCCCTAGCCAAGATATGTGACCAACTAGGCTAACTCTAGTTGGCCTATTTAGAAAAACCAAATTTAGTTTTATTTTTTTATTTACTAATAATAGAGAAACCAAATTTAGACTTTTCTCTCTTTCCTTTTATCTTATGTACGACAAAAAAAATGTAAATATTATTTTTCACAAGGCTGGTCATACATAAACTCAAAAAAAAAAAAAATACTATGAGTAACCTTGCTAGCTATCAACATTGGCCTATCTATTTTTATTTGAGGTCATTTACTGTGCCCATCATTTCTCCCCCACATTCTCTGTATCGTGGATTAACAACAAAAAGACATTCCGATAGTAGTGGATTAATATATCATTAAATTAAATTACATATACATTAAAATTCCAAATTAATATTCATTAACTGTCAATTGGATGTTCTTTTGTGATAACCGTTAATCCGTGATGTAGAGGATGTGATGAAAAAAATGAGGAGCACAGTATAGTTTCCCTTTTTATATGAGTTGGCTCTTTTAAGTAACATATACCAATCTTTCACCAACTACATTAAAAGAGAATAATTTAGAGGAGATGCAAACTAGTTATGATCAATAATCTACTTTATGAAACCATGGTTGAAATTATTGAAAAAAGAAAGAAAAAAAACGATGATTGTAGGATACAGTTAAAGGAGGAGACCATAGATTATGCCCCATACTTCGTGATTTTTAAAGCCATATATTATGTTTCCATGCTTCATGATTTTTTATCCTTGATGTTGTTACATGATATCAGGGTATTGATGATTACTTATTAATTAGTAAATCAATTAACATTAAATTAATATCAAATTTATATGTATAAACGAATTAATAATTAATTAGCACGTTTTTTTTTTGTACGTTGAAATTAACGGTTAATTAATTTTTGTGTGTTAATTGGGTTGCTAATTATCTCCACTAACCCTCCTCGAAATACACATAGAGAATGTAAGAGAGGAGTTGTGGAAGAGACTAGCCCTCCTCGAAATACGCTTGTATAGATGTATAGCTGTTTTAATACATAGGAACCGTTTGATATAAAAGACTTTAAATGATTTTGAAGGAGTCTTGCATTATTCCAAGAAATTGAAGTAAGAATAAGAATTTGATGGATATGAATTTCTCACATGTGTTGTTTGATGTTTTAGAATATAATATGATGGAAAGTAAAATTTCATTGTTTGATGTGAAAGAAAATTGATAAGTAATCAGAATAAATTTTGTTTGTTTATGTATATTTAATTGAAAATTTAATTTAATAATAATAAATTTTGAAATATAAATTAATTATATATTAATATATTAGTACATTACACATTAAAATATATTAAATGAATATATAATTAGGATTGCAATATGTATATATAATTAATAAGTAATGTATATTTAATAAATATTAAATTTGTATCATAATATTTTATTAATAAAAAATGAATATAATGTATTTATTTATTTATTTTAAAATAATAAATAAATATTTTATTAATAAAAAATGAATATATATATATATATATATATATATATATATATATATATATATATATATATATATATAAGGGCGACTAACCTAACCTACTTAATTAAGTACAAAAGATTTGGTACTTAATGTTTTTTCACCGTTGGATTTGTATTGAGATTTGTGTTTTTTCAAATGAGCATGAAAGTTTGTGCGCATCATTAAATGCACAAATCCCAATGCAAATCTAATGGTGAAAAAATATTAAGTACCAAATATTTTGTACTTAATAAAGTAGGTTAGCTTATATATATATATATATATATATATATATATATATATATATATATATATAGATAGAGAGATAGAGAGAGAGAGAATTGTTATAGTGAATTCATTTCTACAATAAAAAAGACATCATATATAAGTGTAATTAATTAATTAATATTATGTATATGATAATATTCATTACTTAATTAATACTATATTTAATTTTGGCAAACATTGAGAGATTGTGTTTTCCCATCTTTTTTGAAAGACATCAAATGCTAGAAACTATGGATGAAAGACATGCATATGTGATTTGAGATTCCTGCTTTGTCTATCACATAAAAAATATAAAATTTACTAGTTTTCTTGCAAAATGCTTTAAAATCCTTTAGATCAAACATGCCCATAGATGATATGATATTATTTCTTGCTTGATTTTTAGGTGGTTGTGGAGCTTGTGTTGTGCTTATTTCAAAATATGATCCAGCCACCGATCAAGTCAATGAATTCTCTACGAGTTCATGCTTATTACTTCTTGGTAGTACAAACCATTGCTCGGTGACAACCACCGAGGGTCTCGGAAACACCAAAGATGGTTACCATGCTATTCACCAAAGGATTGCAGGGTTTCATGCCTCGCAATGCGGGTTTTGCACTCCTGGCATGTGCATGTCCCTCTTTTCTTCCCTTGTTAATGCAGATAACGATACCAACAGACCAGAGCCTCCTAGTGGGTTCTCGAAGATCACTGTTTCCGAGGCAGAGAATGCTATTTCTGGTAATTTGTGTAGATGCACGGGTTACCGCCCCCTTCTAGATACTTGCAAGAGTTTTGCAGCCGATGTCGACTTGGAGGATTTGGGCTTGAACTCTTTTTGGAAAAAAGGGGACAAAGAAGCAAGTGTAGAGAAATTACCGAAGTACTCTATCGGTTCAGTGTGCACATTTCCAGAGTTCCTTAAATCTGAGATTAAATTGTCGTTAAGTATTTCAAGAGACCATAAATTGGAAACTGCAGAAAATGGTTGGTACAGACCGGATACTATCGAAGGGCTATATGCATTGTTGAACTCAATTTCATTAAGTGAAAGCAATGTCAAGCTTGTGGTCGGGAACACAAGTAGTGGTGTTTACAAGGATCAAGACTTGTATGATAAGTGCATCGACCTACGGGGTATCCCCGGGCTTTCGGTGATTAAAAGGAATGGCGATGGTATAGAAATTGGGTCAGCGGTGACCATCTCTAAAGCAATTGAAGTATTGAGGGGTGAAAAGGAATTTAATTTGGTATTCAACAAAATTGCTGATCACATGAACCAAGTAGCCACTCCGTTTGTTCGAAACATAGGAAGCATTGGGGGGAATCTGATCTTGGCACAAAGAAACCAATTCGATTCAGACATCGCTACAATATTACTCGCCGCTGGTTCAACTGTTTCTATCTGGTTGGGTTCAAAAAAACTCACTCTTACCCTAGAAGAGTTCTTGGAGATGCCCCCATGGGATGATATAACTCTTCTTTTGAGCATATTTATCCCTTCTTGGGCCTCCGGTAGCAATGTTCTGTTTGAGACATATCGCGCGGCTCCTCGGCCACTGGGTAATGCTGTGTCTTATGCCAATTCTGCTTTTCTTTCTCAAACTTCCACAGATAAAGAAACAGGAGATATTATCATTGATGACATTTGCTTGGCTTTTGGTACCTATGGGACCAACCATGCAATCAGAGCAAGAAAGGTTGAAGATATTCTCAAGGGTAAAAAAGTCACCGCGTCGATTATACTTGAAGCAACAAGATTACTCAGGAAAATGATCGTGCCCAAAGATGGCACATCACATCCTGAGTATAGAGTAAGCTTGGCAGTTGGTTTCCTATTCAAATTTTTATCGCTCTTAGCAAATGGCCTTGCCGAACGTAGAAAACGTTCCCGCATCGAAGGCACGAATGATTGTACTAAGGAAAGCAAATTTGGCGAGTCTGTCAAGGTAACAAGGGATGGTACTGATGTTTCTCACCTTTCACAACAAGAGATAGTACTTAATACAGAGTACAAACCCGTTGGTGAGCCAATTAAGAAAGTCGGAGCTGAATTGCAAGCTTCAGGTATGTTGTATTCTTTAATTTACACGAACTGTCAATTTCTTAACTCTTTAATTTTTTTTTAAGCGAACCCATAAGATCAATTTACACATATACATTTGAAGATCAATTTACGTAAGCAAAACATAAGTACTACAATAATTTTCAGGGTTTGATACGATCCACCACACGTACAATTTAGATCTGGTCAGTCGAATCTCTTGGCCACTAATAAGAATTGAACCATCTATGTGCAGGTGAGGCGATATATGTTGATGATATCCCTACTCCGAAAGATTGTCTTTACGCAGCATTTGTATATAGCACCAAGGCGTTAGCTCATGTGAAGGGAGTCAACTTCAAACCTTCTCTTGCTTCAAAGAAAGTAGTCGATTTTATTACTGTGAAAGATATTCCAAAAGGAGGGAAAAATGTTGGAGTCGATTTTATGTTTGGATCGGAGCCATTATTCGCTGAATCTCTTGCAGAATATGCTGGTCAACCTCTTGGTGTTGTGGTACCTATCTTTGTGCTTATTTCTTTGTTATTTTATAGAGTTGACTCGGTATTTGTGGTAATATTAACTATACTTGATTTCATCATCCAATTAGCGAGGGTATACTAGAATCACCATCTTATCTCAAATTGCAGAAAGTATCCTTTAAGAAGGTTTTCTAATAGTTCTTCCATTTCTTAGATTGCAGAGACGCAAAGATATGCCAACATGGCAGCTCAACAAGCAGTAGTTGACTATGATGTGGATAATTTGGAAGAACCAATTATTTCTATAGAAGATGCCGTTCAGCGGCAGAGCTATTTTGAAATTCCTGAAATGCTTAATCCTAAACCAATTGGTGACTTCAACAAAGGGATGGCCGAAGCCGATCAAACAATTCAATCCACTGAGGTACTATTTTATCCATTATTTCTCTCCTTTTTAGACTTCTCGTGAAAATTTACTAAAATCTAGCTTGTGATCATGCTAACTGAACAATGTTTTTTCTAATAAGCTACCTAAATAAAAATGTTATCACAATTCAGGTAAAGTTGGCCTCACAATACTACTTCTACATGGAAACACAAACCACACTAGCCGTTCCCGATGAGGACAACTGCATGACGATTTACACATCACATCAATGGCCCGTAGGGGTACAAATTCATGTTGCAAAGTGTTTGGGAATTCCATTCAGCAACGTGCGCGTCATTACAAGAAGAGTAGGAGGAAGTTTTGGTGGCAAGTTATTCAGAAGCCTTGTCGTGAGTCTCTGTAATCCTTTTAAAATATTTTCTTACATTTTCTCTCTTTTGCCTTCAGCAACTAAATTTACAATAAAGTACACATAACAAATTCTTGCAGCATGATGAATATATATGAAAACTAAATTAATGTATTTACTGACAATGGGAGAAAACTTAATATAGATAAAAGTATAAAATAAAATAAAGATCTGCACACTCATTTTATTTAACTAACTACTCATGTTTTCTTGTCTCTGTAGGTTGCGAGTGCATGTGCTATTGCAGCGTATAAATTCCGCCGCCCGGTAAGGATGTACATGGATCGCAAAACCGACATGGTAATGGTGGGAGGCCGGCATCCAACAAAGGCATATTACTCAGTTGGTTTCAAATCTGATGGTAAAATCACAGCACTACATCTCGACTTAAAACTGAACGCGGGTATATCAGCAGATCTCAGCCCAATTATTCCAAGTGTTATCGTAGAGGCAATGAAGAAGTACAATTATGGCAACCTCTCTTTAGACTTAAAAGTGTGCAAGACTAACAACACATCCAAGTCCTCCATGCGGGCTCCAGGTGATGTGCAAGGTTCTTTTATTGCCGAAGCTATAATAGAGCATGTGGCTTCAGCTCTTTCACTAGATACCAATGCAGTTAGGAGAAAGAATCTCCATGACCATGAGAGTTTAAAAGTGTTCTTTGGAGTGGTTGCGGGTGAGGCCCCTACATATACATTGCCATTCATTTTTGATAAATTGGTCTCGACTCCGAGCTATGAAGCCCGTGTCGAATCGGTCAAGCAGTTTAATAATGTTAGCAAATGGAAGAAAAGGGGTATGTCTTGTGTGCCTATTACATACAAAGTATCTCTTCGTCCTACTCCAGGTAGAGTATCGGTGCTTGACGATGGGTCTATCATTGTCGAAGTAGGAGGGGTCGAGATCGGCCAAGGGCTCTGGGCCAAAGTGAAACAAATGGCTTCCTTTGGTCTCAAGGAACTGTGGGGAAATGAGAGTGAAAACCTTCTAGAGAAAATACGTGTTATTCAGGCAGATACTTTGAGTTTGATACAAGGAGGGATAACTGGTGGGAGCACCACATCCGAGAGCAGTTGTGAAGCGGTTCGGCTTGCATGCGGTACTCTTGTTGAACGTTTGAAGCCTATCAAGGAAACAATGCTAGCAGGAAAGGGTCCCGTTTCATGGGAGGCGTTGATTGGCCAGGTTCGACATTTTTCTTTTTTGTGGTCTGTCTGTACCGTAGTCTTTAACTAGCTTATTTTTTTTCTTATTACAAAAATTTCATGATTTACAGGCTGCTATGCAAAATGTCAATCTATCAGCTAGTGCTTTCTGGATTCCTGAACAAACTGCAAACAACTACTTGAACTATGGAGGTGCCATAAGCGAAGTAAACCCAATTTCTTCTTTTGCATCTCTTCCTCTCAAATTTTAACCAATATTGAAGCACCACGAGTTAATTTTGATAATCTAATGAAAATTTTGTAACAATAGGTTGAGATTGATCTTCTCACCGGGGCAACCACAATATTGAGGAGCGACCTCTTGTATGATTGTGGCAAAAGTTTAAACCCTGCTGTTGATTTGGGCCAGGTATTTTCTACATAATATTTTAAATTTAGGACTACAAATGGATAGACTATCTTATTGACATGTCTTTATCCATCTTGCTCAGGTGGAAGGAGGCTTTGTTCAAGGTCTCGGCTTCTTCATGTCCGAGGAGTTTCTGACCAACTCTGATGGCTTGGCAATCAGTGATAGCACCTGGAATTACAAGATTCCAACAGTAGACACAATTCCCAAGAAATTCAATGTCGAATTTCTTAATAGCCCTCACAATAAGGACCGTCTGCTATCTTCCAAAGGTAGTCCTCATTACTTTTTTACGCAATAAATAATGACCAAAATGTTTTTAAAATATTGAGAAAATGACTTGTTGTATTTTCCAATCTTTTGTAGCATCTGGAGAGCCACCATTGCTTCTGGCATCTTCGGTTCATTGTGCGATGAGAGAGGCAATAAGAGCAGCAAGAACAGGGTTTTCTTTGAGTGTGGGATCAGAAGGTTCTCCACTCACATTCCAGATGGACGTTCCAACCACAATGCCAATGGTCAAGGAGCTATGTGGTCTTGACATCATCGAGAAATACCTGGAATCATTGGCTTGATTATAAATTATAATAACTAGCATTTTACCTGCGCATTGCGCAGGGCTGATTTTGTTTCATTCCCCTTGTTTTTATTTTTCTTTTTCATAATCTTTTGGGTTGTCGAAGAATATATATTTGTTGTGTCGTTAGTTTGGTTTTCATCGAGGATAGGTGTTGCTTGCGAGTTATGTGTATTGTTGTATTATTGCAAAGAATATATATTTGTTGTGCCATTACCACATGTGTTCCGCATTTGTCTATTTTCGGCTACTCCAATCTACATTCATGTTTTGTTTCCTCATTTGTATTTCATTTTTTTTTCTTTTTCGTAATTTTATAAGGATGTCGCTATTGCAAGAGCCAACATTGCTAAATTGAGAGCGATTTCAATTTTGTTTTATTAAATGACCGTTATACCCCTGTTAATGATGAATTGATGATTAATATTTCTTACATTTATCTATTAGTTTATCATTTTTCATAATGCAGGCAAATAAAATCTTTCATATATAAAAATATTTTTATTCTGAATTTTTTTTATCATAAAAAATAATTAAATTGTAACATGTCATATATATTTAAATATGAAAATTAATATATATATATATATATATATATATATATATATATATATATATATATATATATATATATATATATATATATATATATATATATATATATGGTTAGATTTGGTTTTTTTTTCATAATATTAGGAAAAATATGTTTGCATTATTAATGAAAGATATAAATAATAGTATATAAGTATAATAAATATCAATCACCATAAATATGGATATAGTGGTCATTTGATTAAAAAAATTGAAATCACTCTTAATTTAATCATGTTAGTTCTTGCAATAACGCATCCTTTTATAATTTTGTTATGCCTTTTATTTCAAAATCAAATTTGGTTGTCTTATTTCCTATTGGATATCCAACTTAACACATTGTCTAAATAAGTAAGCAAGCTATGTAAGTTGCAACTCGTGAACAATCATCTATATTCATGTTTTGTTTCCTCATTTGTATTTCATTTTTTTTCTTTTTCGTAATTTTATAATCTTGTTATGCCTTATATTTCAAAATCAAATTTGGTTGTCTTATTTCCTATTGGATATCCAACTTAACACATTGTCTAAATAAGCAAGCAAGCTATGTAAGTTGTGACTCGTGAACAATCGAAGGGCGCTATATTCATAAAAATTTGGGACCGTTTGCTTTCTTTTTTTTTGTGTGCAGAAGTGAAATTCAACAAAGCCAAGATTTTTTTATTTTTACATGTTTCGATGAACTTTTTTTTCCCAACAATATACAATTTGATCCAACTAAGAATCGCACATTCTTTTCAAGACCATGACAACCAACAATGGTAAGCACACATGGAAAAATGTGTTTAATTTACTCCACACGACCATATATCTGCCTTTGCACCGTCATAGTCTCTATCCTCAAGTACCTACTTTATAAAAGAAATTGATTAATATTAAAAAAATATATAATTGATTAATGTGAAATAAAATACATGGCTCATGAATTCTTTGTAAATATTTACATTGGAAGCCACGTAATTAGGAGTTCCGCAACTTGTATGGAGCAATCCATCATCCTATATAAATATAATTAAATTAAATTAAATAATTAAATTAAATAAAGTTAAATTTTCATATTTGAAATCAAATTCTTTTGTTGTATTTGATATAATGATTGAATTGTGTACTCGCTCGACTTATCTATATATAGATCAGTGAACGATCTACATGTGTGATAGAAATATATATTTAGTTATTAAAAATAATTTAATAAACTACGCTAAAATAGAATAATTATTACGTTTTGTTGTTGTGAATCTCGGGAAAAAGCACTTAATTCAAAATCTGTAACTTTCAAGTTTCCACCAGCTTCTACAAGCAGATTTTGCAGCGGGAAAATTGAAAAAATAATTCAGGATAAGTTTCATTTTAGGAAAATGTAAATTACACGAATATATCGAAAGATAAAAATATTTACCTTTAGGTCCCTATGATAAATGCCTCTACTATGGAAATGAGCAATGATAGAGACCATACCTTTTGTCCTCGAATTTTTCCTCGAATCCGACGTGGCATCTCTTGGTGTGCCACTTCAGATGAGCCAGCCTTATTTAATTTCTTTAGTCTGTCTCCTGCAAAAGAAATAGCATACGGGAACAAGAGAGACAAAGAAAAGGGTAAGAGAAAAAATAAGAAAGAGAAAGAGACAAAGAAGAGAGAAACGACGGCGATATCGGAGCGACAAAAATCTGAATCGAGCCACAGAGCGAGACGAAGACGAATCTGCAGAAAGAGAGCGAGAGAACAAGATGGAGATTCTGGAGCCACTGGAGCCACAGTCGAACGACATAGATCAAGAAAAAGAGGGAGAAAAATGAGAAAGAGGACAAATCGATCTAGAGAACGACATGGATCTAGCCATTGATCCAGCAATAGAGCGAGAAATGACGATTTAGAGAAGCAACTCGAGAGACAGAGATTTGGATCGAACAAGATACCAAGATATTAGAGATTTTTTCAGGGGGTTCTTTGCAAACCTCCAAATTGGCTAATTGCGCTAGTTTTGGAATCGGTGCTCATTTCTTCCCTGCCAATTGTGCTTACTCTTGGTAAGTTTATTCAAATACTTCAGCATATTTAGGGTAGTTTTAATGTATGTGTGTCGTAAGTTTAAGGCATTTTGTTTTTAGTCTCTGACATTTCAATTTTCTTCCTTGCCAATTCTTTGTTGTAAGTTTAGGATGGTTTTAAAAAATTACTTAAATAGTCTTACCAAATAAAGTGTAGTGATAAATATATAACTAAAAAAATCTAACCAGCAATGATATTTGATATTTTGAATATACAGTGTGAATTAATATTTGATATTTTTAGTCTTTGTTGTAAATGACACGGATCTTTGTTGTGAATTAATATTTGAATATACAATGAATTAATATTTGAATATACAGTGAATTAATATTTGATATACATTGAATTAATATTTACCAATTCTTTGTTGTGAATTAATATTTGATATTTTAAATATACAGTGTGAATTAAAATCTGACCAGCAATTAATATTTGAATATACACTGTGAATTAAATAAGCTTAAGGATGTTTTTAGTCTTTGTTGTAAGTTTAGCAATGATATTTCAATTTTCAGCATATTTTGAATATAACTAAATAGTCTTCCTTGCCAATTCTAAGAAACTAATAATATTTGATATTTTGAATATACAGTGTGAATAATTCTGACCAGCAATGATGATTTCGACCCAATTCCAACCTAGCAATGATGATTTCGAAGATCTAGTCAATGACACGGATCTGTCCAGTTTTGATGAATTTTGTTGATTTTTTACTTTTGTTGGTTTTGGTGTTTAGAATTTCAATCGCATTTCTATTGTTTTGTAATATTTGTGCCGATAAATTTTGTTGATTTATCTCTGTAACATTGAATTTTGTTGATCTTGTATATGTAAACAGTGAATAGTTATAGTTGATTTTGTCTCTGTTATGCTTCTTGTACAAAATATCGCTAGATTGCCTATACCAAAATAATTCTATACCAAAATGAACCATATTAGTCCTATACCAAAATATATCCTATACCAATATAAGCATCTACTTGTCATCACATCTCGACGAACTTGGCATATCGCTAGATTGCCCATTCCAACCGATTAGAGTAAATTTCATGTTCGCAACTTGGGTCGTCTCATTTTGGGTCATCAAATTAGGCCAAATAAATTCATCTCCATAACTCGAATTCCAATTCTCATATATAATCGGTATATGTTCTTGTGCTCCCGACACATTATCCTATAATTGATAAAACAAAAATCAAGAAAAGAAAAAGAAAAAAACATGCAGAGGGAAATTGTACCTTTGTGTCTTTCTTTTTCTTCTTGACAATTTTCTCAACAAACCCTTCTTTCCTTTTAATTATGGATCTACCCTTTCGACGAACATAATTTGGATCAAGAATAGGAGGAACGACCTCATTTCCAATAGAAAAAGAATCGTTAGTGGTGCCCAAACCGGAAACATTGCTACTATTAACTCTAAAAGATTTATCACGAAATCTTTGTTTTAGCTCGCGTATTACCTTTATTGCCTCGTTAAAATTCTCACCACAACTTGCTATGAAATTAATAACCTCGTCAGATTCATGGTACCAATAGTCACACCTAAATGCTTCAATCGTACTATGATTCTTAGCATATTTAATGGGAATTTTATCGTGAATCCTTGTAACATCTTTCCTCCATCTCCTCAACAAATATTTTTCGGGTGCCTTTTGAACTCTCATATGAGCCCACACCATCAATTGGTGTTTACAAACAATACCACTACTCTCAAATAAACGACACACACATTTGGTTTCGTTCGACTCGTAGTCAAATTTCACATGAAATAAACAACGTTTCTTTCTTTTATCTTCTCCATAAATAACCATTTCAAAAATTTCAAACTCCTTTAAATTTTTTTCGAAATCATTACCTCCTCCTTTTTCATGTAATGTACATCTAAGTTTTCCAACAAATTGTTTTTGAAACTCTTGCGCTTTTGCATTCGTGTAAATATTTTGGAATTGGGTTTCCATATCATCTTCCATCACAGTAGGAATGAAAGATTGAGAACAATTTAAGTCCGCATTAGCTTCAATTGCCACTTTTGTAGCTAATGCATTTTCGTATTGTTCAACGAAGGTTTTTAAAGTGGTTTTTTCATGAATATAACCATCAAAATAACTATTCATGCTCTCACTTCTTTGAGTTGATTGCATTCCCGCCCAAAACACGTCATTCACGAAAGCCGGCACCCATCGATTTCTCTCCTTGTACAAGCCATCTAACCATTTATTCTCCTCTAACCCGTACTCTTTTATAAATAATTCCCAACCAACCTCAAACGATTCTATTGTCATTGATTCATAAATTAAAGTTCGAAAAGCAAACGAAATAGACACATATCTCCCACACTTCCCGAACTTCTCGGGTATCTTCTTCATAATGTGCCATATACACCATCGGTGTCGAGTATCGGGAAATACTTCTTCTATGGCATTTTTCATAGCCATGCATTGATCCGTAATAATTGCCCGTGGAGCACTACCCATGCACGATTTCCAAGCTCGCATCAACCACGAGTACGATTCCGTATCCTCGTGAGAAATAAGTCCACAACCCAATAATATAGATTGTCCATGATGATTAACACCAACGAATGGAGCAAACGGCATATGGTATTTATTCGTTAAATACGTTGCGTCAAATGTTACAACTTCACCAAATTCTTTGCAAGCCGCCCGACTTCTTGCATCGGCCCAAAACACGTTTCTTAATCGATTATCACCATCCGCATCCAAAAGATAAAAGAAATCCGAATTATCATCACACATATCCTTAAAATATGTATACATTGCTTGTGCATCTCCCTCTACAAGTTTTAATCGACGTTGACCATCCGAGTAATTACGCAAATCCCTCTCCGTGAATGGAAGGTTCTCGTGCCCCCCCCCCCCCCCCCCCCGCTTGAATTTGCAAAGACGTATAAGTCTTACTCAAATTAACTCCCGCCCTATTATTTAATTCGAGTTTTCTTTTAACGGATTCACTAATCACCCTATTGCTCTTGTAAAACTTGTTCTTTCCAGGGGTATGGTTATGGTTATGTTCCAAGGTAATACTACTAATCCTCCACGTCCAATCGAGATTCCTAGCCAAATTAAGTCGAGCCGGACAATCTATTTTAGTTTGTCGACGAGGTTTAAGAGGATCTTTTCCTCTTTTCTTTGGTTTCCCACCACGACTACATTCGAAAGTTAGGTGCTTCAATTCCCCGTCAATTCTTTTACGACTTTTTTTTGCCACACCAAATCCGTTCATTTTTGCATATTTTGCATAATACAAATATGCTTCGTCCTCATCATTGAATATCATATTCGCTTTTGGTTCCTCCACAATATCTTCATTTTGGAGATCTGCACCGCCTACCGCAACTGAGGCCTCCATGAATTATCTAGATTATAAACAATAAAGTTTAGAAGAAAAAAAATACAAGAGGAGTTTTATTTCAACAGAGACTCTATTGCAAGTTCAGAAAAAAAAATTACAACAAAAACTTTAGAAAATACATACAAATTCTGAAACATGCAGTAAAACCTTCTGGCAATTTTTTAACAACAAAAAAAAATCTTGTAATAACAACAGGGACTTTATTGCATAAATAGTACATAATGGAAAAAAATACAAGAGGAGCTTTATTTCAAGAGACTTTATTGCAAGTTCAAAAAAAAAATTACAACAAAAACTTCAGAAAATACATACAAATTCTGAAACATGCTGTAAAATCTTCTGGCAATTTTTTAACAACAAAAAAAATTTGTAATTACAACAGGGACTTTATTGCATAAATAGTACTTAACGGAGGAGAGAACAAGAATCGTAATTACTAATAAATGAGAAAAGAGCATTAAATTTCTTGTAGAAAGGAGAGAACTGAACCTGGTGTCGGCAAAAGAAATGGCTTTTGTTCTTTTCAATGGAAATTACTAATTAATGGAGCTTTGCTAATTTCCTCTTCAACCCTAGTTAAACCAAAATCCCCAAATGAAAAAGCGAGAAAGAAACAGGGTTGCTTTTGTTCTTTTCAAAAGAATTACTTCTTTTCAATTATTTTTTCAGACAAATATTAATTTAGTTGTAGTGACATGGCAAACCATTGCCAAGTCAGCAATTCGTGGGAAAGGTGAGGACATTAGTTATGGTCTGTATCATTGCTCATGGAAATAGCCTTCTCGTGAATTAATTGCTAGACATATCTTCGCGCTCCGTCTTCTCTCATCCCCCCTGTAAGACTCGCTCTTGCTAGAATAATAAACGATGAATGAACGTACAGCTTCGTCGGTTTCGGCACGATGAAAAAAGACACCGATACTTGATATATACTGAAGAATTTGGTAATCAAATGTTATAATTTACTTCTATAAGAGAAATTAAAATCGGCAAAGAATCAAATTTGAGAAACAAACATACCTTAACTACATTGTTTCAAGACTTGCTCTCTCTCTCTTTCTCATAATCCTTCATGTTTCGTCATCGAATTTGGAAAACATAAAAATATTGAATAAATGTTTCAACTATAAAAAAATAATAAATAAATAAAATATACTTTGGTTTGAGTTCTAAATCAACCCCTTCAAATGACAAGCTTTCTTTCAAAACACGTTTCGCGCCCTCTTCTTTGGAAAACTCAATTAAAGCGGCACTGACTAAGCACCTACTATCTACGTGGCAGTAACCTCACACTATTAATCTGTTAAACCAACCCAATTATTCAAAACCAAACCCCACAAAAAATACGCAAACAAATTATAATTCCTTAGCGCGAGGGTACCAAGGAAAGATTCAACTTTCTCCAATTGTACATCGTAAGGCAAAGGTGTTAAAGCTAATTTCCAGATTAGCGACGTCTCCAGTTAATCTAGGTAAACTGGAGAGGATGGATGCAAATAACGGTAGTTTCAGTCTGGTCTCCAGTAAGAAGGCAGCTGGGCTTTAGTATATTCTTTTATGTTGGGCTAAGAAGAATGGGCCGAGTATAGTAAGCCGTTATTAAGTTAATTAGTTTGTTTTAGTATATGTGTAATTAATTAAGCACTAAGTGCCACGTGTATGGCTGTGAGGAAATTAAGCTAAGTGGATTAGATTAGTTAATCTGTATAAGTAGGTGTAATCAGTGAGATGTAACTGTAATTATTTTTATCAGAAAAATTAAGAATTCAATTAAGTCTTTCTCTTTCGCTGTTCTCTTTCTCTTTATACAAATTAATTAAAGCTTAATCAAATATCAAATCACAAATCAAAGAAATAATTAACTTTAACAAAAGGAGAGGCCGCAATAGTTCTCGAATCCACTTGCTCTATCACCTCTTCGGATTTCAACAACTCTGCCATTCTCCCTACTCTTTTACCTATTGCAAAAATTTACAATTCGTTAATATGAATGTAATTCTTTTTTTTCTTTTTTTCTTTTTTGAAGAAAATTAGAGAGGGTTTCACTCCCTCGTCTAATTTTTTATAAATTATAATAAAATATTTACATAGTGTTTTTTTCATTCATACTTAATTACATTCGTTCATTTAAAGCTGCTAAAAAGGAATAAGAGTAATCACTTTTTTATAAAAATAATCAGCAGGCCTTATCTCCCTCCTCTCTCAGCCCAACTCCACTTTCTTCTTCATTTTTCTTTTCTCTGGCCCACACGCACTTTATGTGCCTTCTCTTCCTCTTCAAACATAAGTACATGCCATTGTGTACTTTATATTTCTCTTTCCTCTGCCTCTTCTACCAGATCTAGGGTTTCGTTTTTTGCCGCTCGTCTCTGACTGACTCCGCGAATAAAACCATTTTTTTACTTCTTTGTACCAGGTATACAACAAGATTTACTACCATTTATTTCCTCTTACATCTCTAATCTCTCTTCTCCTTTTTTCATTTTTCCTTTTTACGATCTTTCATTGAGTTGCATTTCTCCTTGGATTTCTTCTACAAGCTCCTCCACCGTTTTCTGAAACTCCGTAAACACTCTTCGACATCTCTCCCTCCACATCACAAAGACAAAGATCGAGGTAAAGACTCTACCTTTTTTATCAGAACCTTCTTTGAATATCAATTCAAACATTTGATTTAAATTGTTTTTCAGGAAATTTTCGCCATTTACATAGGCTCTGAAGCTCTGCCACGTCTTCTGCATCAACTCGCACTCCTGGATCAGATGCTCCCCTGACTCACTTGCCTTCTTGCACATTGGACATCTATTTGGTATGCACATCCCTCTTTGTATCAGATTATCTATCGTTTGCACTTTATTTTGTCTCCATAGCCATATTAGTACTTGCATTTTTAATGGGATTTTTATTTCCCAAATCAATTTAAGATCCGAGAATGAAAAGACCCCTATACTCATCTGCCTATAGGCACTTTTTGCTGAATAAACCCCTTTTTTTTCCAAATCCCATATTAATTCATCATTCTCCTCATTTAACTCAATCTGGTTCATCATCCATTCCAATTGTTTCATTTCCTGCTCTGCTTTTCTTGACATATGACTTTTATAATGACTCATATTATCCTCCTGAGATTTATATTCCTTTATATTTATTTTCTTTTCTTCCTCAAAAGAATATAAACTATGAAATTTTCTTTCTAAAATACCCTCTCCCCAATTTTGGTACCATACTCTGGTATTTTCTCCATTTCCAACTTTCACTGTTGAAAACATAAAGAAAAACTCTGACATTTTTTTCACTTCTTTCCAAAAATATGAATCCCCTTTACTCTTCTCCTCCTCCTTAATTGTAGGATCACTCACTAATTGTTGCCAATTTAACCCTTCCTTATTATTAAAATATTTCCATAACCATTTCATTAATAATGCATTATTGAATAATTCCAAATTCATTATACCCAGGCCTCCTACTTCTTTGGGTCTGCAAATCTTTTTCCAGTCAATTAAATTCATTCCTTTTTCCTTATTTCCCCTCCATAAAAAGTTCCTTCTCAATTTATCAATTTCCTTAATTGCCCATTTAGGAAATTTATATATCATAAAATAGTATATTGGTATTGATGATAATACAGTATTAATCAATATTATTCTTCCTCCAATACTCAACAAAGCCCCTTTCCATCCTTGCAACCTATTTTCAATTTTTTCCAAATTTTTTTATAATCCTCCTTCTTTGGTTTCCTGTAATGCAAATTATACCCTAAATATTTAAGGGGTAATTCTGCCATAGGACAACCTAATTCTTCCTGAATCTCTGCAATACTTGCATCTCCTCCCTTAATTACATTGAACTCCGATTTGGTATAATTTATACTCAATCCCGAGTGCTCAGCAAAAGTGTTTAGAATGAATTTTAATCTCTTCACTTGGGTCATATCTGGTTTTATCAGAAATAAGCTATCATCAGCATACATTAATACAATTTGCGCTTTTTCAATTGGCCTCTCAATAAAGTTGTTTAATGCCAATTTTTTCACAATCCTTGCTAATGTGTCCATTGCCAGTATAAAAAGGTAAGGGGACAAAGGATCTCCTTGCCTTACCCCTCTTCGCATATGTATGCTCTTTCCTGGTACCCCATTCAGTAATATTTTTGCGGATCCTTTGAGCACATTATATTCAATCCATGAAATCCAAATTTCATCAAAACCTCTTGCTCTTAATATCTTCAAAATGAAATCCCATCCAATTGTATCAAATGCTTTTTGCACATCAGCCTTAAATAGCAATAATGGTTTATTGTTTTGCCAAGAATAATGCATTGACTCCCTAGCAAATACATAACACTCCGCAATCTCCCTCCCCTTCAAAAAACCTAGCTGATTTGGCCTGACTAATTCATTAATGATCTTTTGCAATCTATTAGCCAGAGCTTTCGATACTATTTTTTGCATGCTTGATATTAAACTGATTGGCCTAAAATCCTTGGCTAATCTTGTGAAGGAAATACAGTTTTGGATCATCGCTAAAATGGTACGTAGGACAAACGAACGTACGCGTTCGTGGGCATACGAAACAGATTAGTAACACTAGTATAACTTTCAGTAGGAAACTCCGATTTGAATGGTTCAAATTGGGTTAGTTAGATAATGAGATTATCTAGAACTTTCATGTTGTAATATATTTCATTTGAGCGAAGTATCAGTATCGTTCTAATGAAATACCGAAAGGGTGCGACAGTTTGACATACAGTCAGTAAAACGGCCGTAACTTTCGGGTCCGAACTCCAATTGGGCTGGGCCAAATTGGGTTGGAAAGATAATTAGATTATCTACAACTTTCGTAAATGTTCAAAGTCGGTTGGAACGATTTAATATTTTCGTTCTGACAGATTACTGAAAGGGTGTATGCAGTTTTCTGTTTGAAAAGGTGTATAGAAGATATACATACCTTTTGGCCCATCCTTATCCTATGGAGTATATATAGGATGTTTCTCTCTCTCTCATCAGACCAACCAGTTGAATAATTAGATTAGTTCAACCAGAAAATTAATGGAGTTAATTTAGAATTAATCCAGAAATTAAGAGACTCTAATCACTTGATGAAAGAGTGCGAAGAGATTGAGAGAGAAGGAGAAAAGAATTTTCTCCGTCTAGAGAATCGAAACGCAATCATGCAAGTTCGCCGGTGCATCGCCTAGGCAGGTGCATCCGCGACCGAGGTGTTACGACTCACGGTGGATACGGGTAGAGGAGCGACACATGTGGCTCTTCGTTGTGATCAAACCGGAGAAGTAATCGAGTAACGGGCTGTGGAATCATGCGGGCATGGAACGCACGAAGACAACCCGAGGCGTGTCGAAACGGTGGGAGACGTGCGGTATGGGACGTACGGGCTAGTCACCAACGTGACACCGAAGGAAATAGAAGGCGGCGATCAACCCTTCGTGTGCCATCAATTTGGCACTGGTATGAATCTGTCCTTCTATTCGCATCGTACCCTCGAAGTCGTGGCGTGATCTCGGGAATCGGGGAATCGAACCGGGCCTACATATCCGCTGCGCGGGCCCGGGGTCGAGGATATTCCCCAACATCTTGCACCATCTTTTTTTGGAATTAAAGTGATGTAAGATAATTCATAAGGCCCCATCCCTTCTTCTCTCGCATGGGCCTTAATTATTTCTTCTACCTCTGTCCTTATAAATATCCAATATTCTCTGAAAAAATCCCCATTAAAGCCATCTGGCCCGGGAGCCTTATCTCTTTTCCATCTTTTTATAACATGATCCAATTCCTCTATAAGGATCTCTCCCTTTAATGGAGTCATATCTACTTGCTCCTCACTTGCAAAAATACTGGAGAAGTCCAGTTGTGAGTGGCTCACTTTTACTTCTGGCTTTTTTCCAATTAGATCCCTGTAAAACTCAAATAGTATATTAGCTTTATCTCTTTGAGATGTTACCTCAATTTGCTGATTATTTTCCAATACAGGCACCATAAGCTTTGATTTTTTCATAGAAGCGTATCTATGAAAAAAAGCTGAATTTGAATCACCTTCTTTTGCCCACTGAAACTTAGCTCTTTGCCTCCAATAAGTTTCCCTCTCTTGGGCTAACTCCATTATTCTTTGCTTAATCAATGCTTTAAGCCATTTCTCCATCTCCCTTAACTCTCTTTCCTCCTGTTTTATTTCTATCCATGATAGAATACTGTTACAGTTTTCCTCATATTTTCTTGAGTTATGTTTTTTATTCTTCTCCCAACTTTTCAACTTTTTCCCTAATTCTTCCATCTTTTTATGAAATTCTTTTATTGTTTTTGTCTGAGAAGATTTCAAATGATCCTCTATGATTGTTTTTGCCTCTTGATTTTTAATCCAAGAATTTTCGAATCTGAAGCCTTTAAATATAGGAAATTTTGTTTGTGCCTCATCTAAAATAGGGTTATGGTCTGAACAAGAATTTAATTTGGCGGTTTGAGAAAAAAACGGGAACTTTTGCGACCATTGCAAGTTGAAAATAAATCTATCAATCCTTGCTTTGGCAATGGCATTACACCATGTATAAATTCTCCCCTGAAGTGGGGGATTTATGAGATTTTTGGCGTTTATAAAACTTGTGAACAGTTGGGCTTCCTCCCAATTTCTTCTACTATCTCCTGTCCTTTTCTCTATTTTTGCTATGAGATTGAAATCACCATTAATAATCTATGGCTTATCTATGTGATCTGCAATCTCTTCCAACTCCTTAAGAAATCTTTCTTTATCAGCAAAAATTTGCGGCCCATATACCGTGGTAATAAAGACAATACCATTGTCCCATTTACACTTTAATCCCACTGTTACTGAGTATTCTCTCTTCTCTGCAACTATTTTCTCATAGAAATCATTATTCCATGCCACTAAGATCCCTCCAGATGCCCCATTTGAATCTAGGGTTTCATATTCGGTTAATCTGGATCCTATTAATTGCTTGTGAATTGATTGATCGTATGATTTCAATTTAGTCTCTTGGAGACATATAATATCTACTCCTTCTTCTACTCTTCTCTGTCTTACTACCAATCTCTTCTCTTTTGCTCCTACACCTCTCACATTCCATGTGAGTATTGATAATTTTTTTGTTTTCATTTAAAACTAATTTATACTTCTCTTTTTGATTTGTTTTTTATGTTTTATCTTTTTTCCTCCTTTTTTGCTAAATTAGCAATCACATTTCTTATGTTTTCATTTATTTTTATTCCAACTTCTTCCAAAGCCTTGTATACATCATCTTCCTCCAAGTATACTTTGGCCGGCAATGATGATATGAAATCTGAGCCCTCTCTTGTTTTATGCCTATTACTCCTCTTGGTAAAACCATGAGTAATTTGCTGGTACTGAATCATTTGAGCTTTGCTTGTGGCCGAGATGTAAGTATCTGACTGCTTATCTAGCAGTCTTTTACTTCTTCTCACCTCTTTTCTCTCTCCTTCTTCCAACATTGGGTTATTAATGATTACAATTGCCTTATCCATACGTTCACTGGAGCCTCCATTTACTTCTTCCTTCGCTTTACTATCCTCTACCATCTGTATTGGATCAGCTTGATATTCACTTTCATATGATTTACTGCTTTGTGAATTTGATGAATCTGATGCAACTGTAGTGTTTGATAAAATGGGGCTATGAACTGAACTCATTCTGTTCTGATCATAAGGGTTTTTGTTTGCCTCTGAGGTGTTTGATGAAATGGGGCTATGAGTTTGACTCCTTTTGTTCTTTTCGTGGGATTTTTCAAATGCCTCTGAGGTGTTTAATGGAATGGGATTAAGAACTGTACTCATTATGTTTTGAACATAAGAATTTTCATTTGCATCTGAAGTGTTTGACGAAATGAGGCTAAGATCTTCCTGATAAATTTCCACATACTCTTTTATCAAATCTTCAGTTTCATATGGTACCATAGTTCTGCACAGGTTTGCCTCCATTCTCCAATCTCTTTTTACCCTCCATTCCTTTATTGGCTCTTTTTTCTTTTTTACCCAGATCTTACTTTTCTTATCTCTTTTTTGCAGGATGAGCACTTGAACTTTTCTTTCAAATAATTCATCTTGGTACACCAGAAATTTTTGTATCATTTTCTCTTCCTTCACCCTAGCTTCAAGATAAACTTCTTTCATCTCATTTGCTCCTCTAATTTCTTTTATTTGATTAAGGATTGCAAAACCTGATACAGCCTCCTTTATTGCTTCAGGTTCACACCATTGTACCGGAATTCTTCTTAGTACCATCTGAATTTGTTTTGCTTCAGTTTTCTTCTTTGTTGCATTTGATTCATTCATTAATCCATTTGAGATGTAATGATAAGCTTGTAATGGTCTGTAATAATTTTGATTTTTTAGTTTGGTAATTTTTTGTGTGCAATATCTCTCTAGATGCCCAATCTTCCTGCACCCCCTACATCTTATTGGCTCTCTGCACTCCCATTTCAAATGATCCGTACCAAAGCAACGATAGCACTCTTTTCCTCTTTTCCTTCTATTCTTCACCTCAATCCACTCCCCTTCATCCTGCTCCTCCAACTCTCCTCCCCGCACAGCTTGTGCATATGATCTGTTGTCTATATTCGAAACTGTAGCCATAAGAGTGATTTGTGTGTATGTAATTCTATAAATTGATAACTCTGATAGTTTCAATATCGTTGTCAGAAATGTGAAGAGTGGTAGATTGGATGTTGAGAACCTCTGAAACTGCATTGACCATGCTGCCTGGTACCGATTCGGGTTTTCTACCGTTCTCCAATTTAACAACTGTGGCAAATTTTCTTCAAAAAAAAGAAAAAGAAAAAGGTTTATTAAATCAAGATTAGAATGATATAAAAATTGCATAAGAAAATACTATATAATTAAAGAACATGTTATGCACAACGTGCTTACTAAAAGCAGACTAAATAGCCCTGTAAATCGCAAAACCTATAATTCCATATTTGGAAGTTTGAATTGTACTTAAAATAAATATCGTAAAATACAAACAAAATTAACTTACCAAAACAGCAGTAGCATCATGCTTTGCTTTGTACATAACTCAAAATCTGGATTTCGATTAATCAATTATAAGAATTTAGTATGTTAAATAAAATTAGCACGAAGAATTGATACTTGAATTCCAATCGATAATATATAATATCTTACCATTTTGAAATTCAAATTGAAATTGCAGAAATTTCTACCAGCCTGGTACCGGTACCAATTGAAATGCCCGCGACTTCTGTTCCAAGGCCCTTGAAATTCTTTTTTTTTTGCAATTACAACTCTGAATATAGAAAGATGAAAATATGAAATGAACTGTATTTTCAAAACTGCATTCATTAGCAATGTGAAATACGAAATGAACTTACCCTGAATATACAATCCTCTCCTTTTAAATTGCTTGCAATGTGAAATGAATTGTATTCATTTGCAATGGAGCTGGAAATTTTCCCAATTTGTCTCCTAATAGCGTTTATTGGACCTATGAAGTATGAACAACTAAATAATGTCAAACCACTAATGCTTGATTAAATAGGATTATAATTAAGCCCAAATCAGAATTTAAAAGATCAATTTTCAAAACAGCCAATTGGCCAATCTATAGATCCAATGCTAAAAAGAATGAACTTTAATAATCAAACATACAACTTCAATGCAATCATCATAAAAAAATAAATCAAATCCTAATTCGACCCAAATTCAACCAGAATTGAAAAAGAAACAATGCATCACAACAATTGTAAAAGGTCAACAGTAAATTGGACCAAAAATTCAATCCAAAAATGTTTCCGAACATAAGTACAGTAGCAGAATTTAGGTTTTGACAGTACTCTCCGTAGGAAAATGGTGAAGGCACATGCATTCCAAACTGACTTCAATAAACAGGGCAAATGAAGTAATCAATTTATAGTTTTTGTTCTCGTAGTTATTATAGAATTATCCTAAGGGGTTGGCTCTTTCCACAGCCTTCCACGTTGCCTATTTTCCAGCTGTTGGATTTGTCCGTATGATTTCATGTTCATCTCCTCCATCCGATTGGAGCATGCTATATATCCTTATTTCTCTCTCAGAACAAACGCTCACACCCTCACACAACCTCACAGAGCCCCCCGTTTCTCTCTCGTCTTGACGACGATTATGAGAATGCGAGGCTTTCGACGACGACACGGACTAATGTCATCTCGACAGAAAACAACGGCTATTACGAATCGGGTAAGAATTATGTCCTCTCGACAGAATGCTAGAACAAATGTCGGTAGACATCTTGACAACCTAGCCCCAACCACGGCTCGATTTTGATATATTTTCAATTTATTTTTTATATATAACCTAATCTCTTCTTTTCTCTGAAATTTCCCCGATCTGTCTTCACACGGTCAGTTCATTCCAACTCACATGATAGTTGATTTTTTCTATACTTCTATTCCTGAGAGTGTTATATGTATTTTGAAATTCAATGAATTTCTATAACTAATGTATATTTATGTAAGATTTTGTTTGTAGTTTAAGCCATAATTTTGTTACTCGAAATTCAATGAATTTCTATAACTAATATAACTAATGTATATTTATGTATTTTGAAATTCAATGAATTTCTATAACTAATGTATATTTATGTAAGATTTTGTTTGTAGTTTAAGCCATAATTTTGTTACTCGAAATTCAATGAATTTCTATAACTAATATAACTAATGTATATTTATGTATTTTGAAATTCAATGAATTTCTATAACTAATGTATATTTATGTAAGATTTGTTTGTAGTTTAAGCCATAATTTTGTTACTCGAAAAACCTCGTCTAATTTGGTTACTCGAAATACCTTTGTGGTATTATTTTTCAGATATATTAAGAATTTGATATCCTAATATGGTATTTTATGTTATTTAATCTTAGATAAAAATAAAATAGAATTATTTATGGCAAGTGTTATATACAATATTTTTTTAAGTCAAGTATTGTACAAAAATCATGGTTTAGACATCTTTTTAATGTTATGAGTTTGATGAATAAGTGATCTATTATATTTATTTATTTTAGAAGTATTTTTATTTAGGTCGGATGTATTATATAAATTTCAATATTCCTTCAAGTCAGGTGTAATATATTTCAATATTGATTTCAAAATTTCAAAATTCCCCCTAAAGTTATAGTTATTATGCACCTAAATAAATTAAGTACGGTTGTAATATGCACATAAATATAGTCATATGATATGCTACACATATTTATATGATATATTTTTATAGAGGTGCATGCACTAAGTATTAATAATGATATCATATAATAATCACATTAACTTTAGGGGGAATTTCTCCTATGTCCCTCCAAAAGTTCAAAATAACAAATTTATCCTTACAAAATAGACAATTACATATTTATCCCTTCTAAACTCAATTAGTATCATAAATATCCACTTAAAATTCATAAATATCAAATTTATCCTTACCGTTAAGTTTTCTGTTAAATTTCTGTCAAACATATTATTATTTCAATTTAAACATTTAATTAAATAACAAATAAAAATAGTAATGACTATACTACCCTTCTGTTATAAAACACCTTTTATTCACTAAGATTAAACCAAATGGAGAGACCATTCCTACTGTTTAGCACTTTCTCTTCGTGAGCTCTACCCAGACGGTTCATCTTCTTCGAACCAGATTTGTTCTCTGCTCGAAGCAAGGAGCTGGCGACGAAGCAAGACTCCTCTCTTGGCTCTTTGGCAGCGAAGCAAGGATCTCTTCCTCTTCTTTCTCTTCTGCCTGTCTCTAGTCTGTTCACGGTAAGGGTGTCTCTGTCTCTTCTTTCACTTCCAAGCTTTTCTCTCATTTTTGATAATATTTCCCCCCTTTTATTTTCTTCTCCACAATAAAATAAATTTCAATTGTAGCAAAAATCATGAATTGTGAGATGAATTTGGACGTTGGGGAAACTCAGAATGTTAGCATTGAAGATTGCGACAAATCTATTTGGGAGAATATGACCGAATCGTCCAATATCGAGTATGTGATTTTTGTGTTTCTTTTCTTCTCTTTTTTGTGTACTGATCTTTCATTTATGAATTTATGAGATGTTAATTTTGGTTTTTTCAGCCAAGATTCTTGCAATAGTAGTTATAATACTGGAAGTGGTGACGAGATTTCGATGCATGAAGAGGAAACATATGCATATGACAAGAATGACCCGATCATGAAAGTCAATTCTAAATTTCCAAACGTGAATTTATTCAGGAAAGCTTTGAATCATTACGCATTGATGGAAGAATTTGAATATTCAATAGTGAGAAGTGACCTAAGGCGTGTCACGGCAAGGTGTGCTAACAAAGATTGTGCTTGGAGAATTCATGCTTCGATTCTACAAGACGATACTACATTTGAGGTGAGAATAAAAACGCTTACCACATACTTTTCTGATTTCATATGTTTGAATGATATTTTATTTTATGATACTAATTTATAGGTGAAAACGATGAATGATGTACATACTTGCACAAAAAGTAATAAATCCGGGAACAAAAGAACTACTCCAGGATGGATTGCTGATCGGATAGTAGATCGATTGAAAAATGAGGGTGAAATTCCCGTGAAAATACTTAAGAAATGGCTTTGTGATAAGTTCAACGTCGACGTACCATACATGAGGGTTTATCGTGGGAAGGAACAAGCTTTGAAAGATATTTATGGTAAATGGGAAGATTCGTACGTAAAATTGGATGACTATAAAGAGGAGCTGCTCAGAAGAAATCCCGAGAGTGTGGTCGAAATGCATCTTGAGAAGATAGATGATGTGAACCACTTTCAACGATTCTTTGTCTCATTAGGCGCTTGTTGTCAAGGGTTTATCTCTGGTTGTCGTCCTTACATCGGCCTTGATGCTTGCCATCTAAAGGGAAAGTTCACCGGAGTACTTGCGGCTGCCACTGCCATGGATGGTACTAATTCGATGTTCCCGATAGCTTATGGCGTGCTTGAGTAAAAAAAAATACCAATTCGTGGATTTGGTTTCTCAATGCACTAAAGCAAGCTGTTGGCACGCCCGAAGGTCTTGTCATTTCTTCTGATATGCAAAAAGGATTAGGCATAGCAGTTGCACAAATCTATCCAAGCGCGGAACACCGGGAATGCATAAGACATTTGTATAGTAATTTCAAGAAGCATTTTGGCGGTGACTTCTTTAAATCATCCTTGTGGGAAGCTGCACGAACATACTCAGAACACCACTTTGACGATATAATGAATAAGATTCGTGTCGTGCGTCCTGATAAGAGCCATTTTAGGCATGTTTCAAAGGGTTAAAAAAGGGGTTTTATCACATTAAATCATTTAGTTAACATATAAAATGTTCATAATTTTAACATCAATGGAGATTGCATAACTATTTGAATTTATGTTAATTTCAGGGTTAAATATGGCAATTTGGAGATCGTGGCTGAGAAGGAAGTAAAGAGAGAGAAAGTGGGACCCACTTGTGGGCCCCGCATGAAGACGTAAATTTTATACTTCGAATCAAGCAAAACCAAGCCCCTATTTGGATTCCTCTCGTTCTCCTGATCAAAATGGTACATTCACATTAATTAATTGGACAAAGAATGAAAGAGAAATGAGAGAGAAAGTGGGTCCCAAACCAGAGTGACTCGTTACACGAATGGCCACACAGAACAGCCCGCACCAAATCCAAACAACCCTGAAGCAACCCATCAACCCAACACTGTTTAGAAGATCCTCTGTGACCCGGATTCTGTTCAGCCCAAAGAAAGCCCAAGAATCAACTTAAAATGGATCATTACACTAGTAGCCACACAACAAATGTCACAGAGGATCTTACATGTAACAACCATTTCAGCATTTACTGTTCATAACTGCCTCGATTCTTGTCTCCATTTCTTCTACAATGGACATCTCCATTGATTAGGCTATATACAAATTTGAACTAGAAAAAAATCAAGATCGAGCTGAAACCAAAAATCAATGGACGGACCATAACTTTCGATTCTGTGGACCAAATCCAGTGATCCAAATATCAAACTTGCACGAAATGAGATCGTGGAGATGATGGTGGGGTCAATGTTGCAAGACCTGGTCCAGGAAGCACGAATTTTGCCTATAAAGGCTCTGGTTCTGGTTCATAGAGAATGAAAGGAGAGACCAATTTATCCCACTCCAAAGCTTTAAACACTTTAATCTAGCCACAAGAAAGGATCTGTGAGAGTTTGTTTGGGATCTGAGACACCAGAAGTGGGAATTCGACTTCCCACTTCATACCAGATCCTAGATCAGGTGTGTTCTCGAGTTAGAAGGAGCGTTGAGGTGTTGGTGACATTGGAACACACTCAAGAGAGATCAATACAACCCTCTTCAAGAGCCATTTCAACCAAATTACCCAAATGCCCCTGGCAAGGGCATTTCAGATTTATTCAGGGGTTTTTCAGGGAAATTGAGCGTTGTCGAGAAGAATTGAGCACTCTCCATCCTTTGAATACTCCCGTTAGACCCAAACCTTGGTGGAGGAGCAATCTGAAGCCACTCTCTCACGCACTTAGGTGATTTCTTTCCTTGTTGGTATAGATTTAGGGTTTTAAAGCTTGGTTTTGGTGATTTATTGTGTCGAACATTGTTATTTATGTTTAATATTGCTTAATTAATGATTACAAACCTTTTTCATATTTTTCTGGATTTTACTTGAATTTATGACGAATTTTCCTTGTCATGAAACCCTAATTTCTGTTAATCACTGTCCAACATTCTTAATTAATTATAAAATTACTCATAACTGTTTAATTTCTAATAGATACTAATTCTTGTAGATATTGATCTGTTCTTGAAATCCCTTTTTACAGATTTGAATTTGGAATTTTTGTTGAATTATTATTAATTTTTAAAGTTCACTCAAAACTTTAATTCCAGTTTCCAGATTTTTGACCTAATTTCACAGAATTGGAAGTTAAAGAACATCTTCCTTGACCATTTTTAATTGATTTATAGATTGATCTGCATCTATACAGTTAATTTATATTCAAGATAAAACAATCTATTTTCATAAACTTTTTGAATCATCTGTTTTGGTTTTATTTTCCATTTGTTATAGAATTTTTAATATTGGACTTTATATCCTTGATCAAGGACTTAATTGTAAAACTGTGTGAATCTTTGGGTTTGTACAAGTTTGTGTATGAATTGTAAAATACCTAGATACTTTTAGACCAAACCAAATTTACCACAGTATTTTACTAGTTCAATAAATAAATTATATACCAGTATCATTTAATTTGGAGTTCTAGATCCTTAGTTATTTCAATTACAAAACAGTTCAGAACTAATATTGATTCGAAAACTTAACTGGATATTTTCACAAATATGCCAGGGACTGTTTTGTAATTTCGTAATATCTTTTTATCTATAACTCTAAATCGTACCAAATTTGTACCAGACCTCATTTACATGATAATGAACACAATTGGAAAGTTTCATGACTTTTTGAGTTAAATATTAATTTAATAATGCATATATTCCTCGTGGATCGATACTCGTATTTATCACGTACTATATTTAATTATAAAAACTTTTGTTGTGCGAAAACGACCCTCAACACGTCGAGATGCAATTGCTTACCTTGAAAAAGAACACAGCAAGATATGGAGTAGGAGCAAATTTGGTTCATCTGCCAAATGTGATTATCTTACGAATAATATATCCGAAAGCTTTAATTCTTGGATATCCGAAGAGAGAAAATTGCCGGTGCTTGACCTTCTTGATAGGATCCGAGAGAAACTTATGGTGTTATTTGATCAAAGAAGGACAGACGCCAGTTCATTGAAGGGGACATTAGTCTCAATTGTTCATTCGCATATCACAAAGATATCTAAGGTACACTAATCCAAAAAATTCCATTTACTAATTCCATTATCACAAATGATTATATATATTGTTTTGTAGGGTTTGGGGATTTATATCGTGCGTAGGAGTAGCGATGTTCGGGCAGAAATACATGGCAATGGAGATCGTTGGGAAGTTAACCTCGATGAGAAGACGTGTTCTTGTCGGGCTTGCCAAGTGAAAGGTATTCCATGCGTGCATGCTGCTGCATTTGTTGGTTCTATAAGAGATGCTAATTGGGATACATATGTTCATTCGTACTTCACAATCGAAAAGTTAAAAAGTGCGTATGCCGTGGAAATTGCTCCAATGCCTGGAAGAGATGAGTGGATACATGTAGACAAGGGTTATAAGATTCACCCTCCAGTTTTAAAGCGCCCACCCGGACGTCCATGAAAGAATAGAATAAGGACATCCGGTGAACCGAAAAGAAGGCACAAATGTAAACGATGTGGTCGATATGGTCACAGTCAAAGAACTTGTAAAAATCCTCCTATTGAAAGTACATTGGAAGCTTCGAGTTCATCACAAATTTCGAATAGAAAAAGGTGAAAAAATCTACTTTCAAAACGTATTTAGTTCCATAAGTTATTTTTCTTCTTGCTCTAATATGATGTCATCTTTAATATCTAGGGGGCGAGGAAAGAAGAAAACTCGGCCACCGGTTCAATACCAAATGATAATGGAGGAAAATATTTAAGTTGGAATTTATGTGATTTTAATTTAACAATTATTTTGTTATGTTGTATTGGATTTATGTTCTTTTGTTATGTTGTTTTGGTGAATTCATGTTATTTTGTTAATGTTGTTTTGGATTCATGCTATTTTGTTATGAATTTTGACATATTGTTTTCTTATATGATGGACTTATTCATACAATTTTGATAGGTTAGTTTTGACAGAATTTAAGGAAAAATTAACTATTCATGTTAACTATGTTCAATACATATCAATTACAAACTTCTTTAAGAAAAAATTAAATATTTTGACAGAATTTAATATGATTATCTACAATTACAAATTAACTTGATACCGACTCGAAACATGACTCGAACATTTACAAACTTACAACATAATTACAAACAAACATGACTCGAAACATGACTCGAACATACAACATAACTACAAACAAACATGACTCGAAACATTTACAAATTTACATTATAATTACAACATAATTACAAATTTACAACATAACAACATGACTCGAACATTTACAAACTTATAACATAATTACAAACAAACATGACTCGCAATAACATTTACAAACTTATAACATAATTTGCAACAACTCGTTTGCTCTCATCTTCAATTTTTCACATTAAACCTTGCATAATTTGAATCGCAAACCAAGTAAATTGCGTACTCGTCTCTTCATTCAGGTACCAGAGGAGCATCACTGCAATATCAGTTGGTAAGTTTATCAGTTGGTAAGTTTAGAAAACCTCAATCAAACAATCAAGTTTTTTTTATTCCCATATTACCAATTTGACCGATAATTTGTTTTGTTCCCAAATTACCAATTACCTGAGTAATCAACGAGAAATCAAATTACCAGGTCGCCATCTCGCCGGAGCCATCGCTAGAGGCAAACCAGAGCCACTCGTCGCCATCTCGCCTGAGTCATCGCTAGCGGCAAACCAGAGTCACTCGTCGCCATCTCGCTAGTGGTCTTCACGCATCGCCACATCGCCAGAGTTTTCCACTCGTCGTCCTACCATAAGTGGTCTTCGCGCGTCGCCATGTCGCCGGTGGTCTTCACGCTTCGCCAGGTCGCCGATGGTCTTCACGCGTCGCCAGGTCGCCGGTGGTCTTCACGCGTCGCTCTTCTTCTCTTATTGCCATTATCGCCTGCTCTTTGGAGAAGAGATGGCGGAGATGTTTGGGGTCGGAATCAGATAATCTAGGTTTAGGTTAGGTTCTTGGGTTAATGGGTAGGATTGTTTTTAATGGATATGGATAGGATTAGTTTCTTATCGGGTTAATGGATTCAAGGGTAAATTAGTCAATAAAAAAAATTCTGTTAAATTTAACATGTCTGTTAAATTTTGATGGATTTGAAATAACTTGAGTTTAGAAGGGATAAATATGTAATTGTTTATTTTGGAGGGATAAATTTGTTATTTTGAACTTTTAGAGGGACATAGGAGAAATCCCCCCTTAACTTTACTCCGGAGTTAATGCACCCCGGAACGTTCTTTTTAACCACAATGGGTCACATGGCAACGTACATGAACAAAATTCGGTAAAAAAATAAATGAGCGGTGTATTTTTCGAACAACGTCTAATATTCGTGCAACATTCAATATATCTTCTGCCTTCAAATTTGAACTTCGGCCTTCAGATTTAAATAGTTATTTTTATACCTTTCAACTTAATATTTATACCTTTTTACTATGAAAAATATATAAGTAACAACATATTTTTATTCATAATATAGGAAAAACATATACATAATAAGTATTTATGTATCTTTAATACAAAATATAGAATAATATAAAAAATAGTAAAAATGTATAAATAAAAGTAATAATAAAAATTTATATTACCATTTACAACATAATTTTTTCAAAAATAATAAATATTATAAATAACAACAAATCTTTAATCCATAGTATATTAAAAATATATAAATAATTGTTTAAAAGTATAAATAAATAACAACATATATTTAATTCATAATATAAAAATATACTAAAAAGATATAAATAATAACATATCTTTTATCCATTATATAGAAAAACATAAAAAATGTATAATAATAATAAAAATGATATAAACAACAACATATATTTTATCCATAATATAAAAAAGATATAAAATAATATACCAATTGTATATGGAAAGAAACTGCATAAACAATGTATAAGAACTAGCATGGAACGAAAATGAACCGAACAAACGAACAATGTACAACTCCGGAGTGTATTCATTTCTCAGGGAACACAATTGTCTTGTAATTAAAATTTATTCTTCGCTCTGTCGCTTTACTCAAGGAAAATAGGTACGAGATTTGCCACGATGTTTGAATTCTGAAAAATCAAAGTCAACGACTTCAGCATCAAGTAACGTGGAATTTCTAGCTTAATAATTGAATTCTAAAATTATTTACTTGCATAAAAAAAGAGATCTCGTCATAATTACATTTTTCATTAATCATTTTTGGAAGTTGAGAATTTATATATATTTTTATTTGGACCCAACTTTGTACAATTTTATTGTGGCAAATCATCACATTCATTTCAATTATTATATTATAATATGTGATAAAATTTTGATAATTTTTTTTATAATCATATTTTTTTCGTAACTATTTATTAGTCAATTATTATATAGTATTTTTTATATATTCTGAGAAATTCAAATCATCATACATTAATAACATGGACTATTATTATTGACCGGATTCACGTTAGGCTAAATCTATTCAATTATTTATCATTTCACATAATATTTAATGAACAAATGTTAATGCAATAGAAGATCAAAATTTTATATATGAAATATCAATATTAATATGTAAAATTATAAAACCCTACAACATATATATATTATTACTAGAAATTTATTTATAAAAATTCATCTAATATATTCGTTTTAATTTTATTTTTATTTTGACATCAATATTATCATAGTTCATACATATTATTTTTCATAATTTGAAATTATAAAGTTATTAGGTAACAAAATACAATGCGAAAAATGCATATTTACATAATTGAATTTTAACTATTTTATCTACGTAATAGAATTTGAATGATTATTATTATTTATTTATACAAAAATTACAACTATATGAATCTCATATAATATTAGGGATGTTAATAGATTGGGTACTATCCGTGCTCGACGGGCATAGTTGTCAAAATTCCGATTCAAATCTTAAAATCTTATGATTCTACGACTCTAACTGGACAAACGATTCGAGTCGGACATAGAATCTTTATTTGGTAGAATCCTGGTAGAATCTCGATTCAAGACATTAAATCTTATATAATGTTATATATTTACGATTTTACGATTTCACTGTCATGACTAAAAAAATATTTGATTTTCAAGACGATTATGATTCCATATATAATTAAATAACTTATTTTGTATATAGTATTTGTTTTATTTTATCTTAGGTTGATTAATATGTATTTTATTTTGTACAACATAGTACTAATTTGATTATTCCTTAATATTTTGGTTGATCGTGGTTAATGTTGTTTAATTTAGATCTAGAGGGGGGTGAATAGGTAATCCTAAGGTCCGATTTTCGAGGTAATGGTATACAATTTTAGTTAAGTGCGGAACCGTAAATAAATTAGAGAAAAGAAAATGTTGTTTAATTTGTTTACGGAGTTCGGTAGGTGGTTGCTTTGTAGCTTTAACTCACTGGATACTTGTTCAATCGACCGATTCGATTGAATACAAGTACCTACGTCTCCGGAGATGTCTTACACCTTTTCGGCTTTCGATTGAATTCCCGCAACGCTTACAAGGTTTTGCCTAGATTGATTTACACATTTCTATCGATATATGGCAGGCTTTACAAGATATGTAACTAGCCCATTACAATTGCTACTAACGAACTACACGTGATCGGTCACGTAAGTTGGGAATCGTTGAGTAGAATTATTCGAAATTAGATCTTAGATCTAGGGTTTATCTAGAATTATCAAGGCTCAAGATAAAGACTTAGTTTTCTCTCTTTTGAATTGGAAAATGATTTTGCGAAGAAGATGGATGAAGCCCTACTACTAAGTCAGCCTTGCTTTTAGAGATTGGAGAAAGTACTAACTGTCTTGTTGACTCCTTTCGTTGGGTATTTAGTAAGAGAAAACTCAAAGGGGTCCTATTTATAAAACACATAATTTCCCTTCGAAAAATGGTTTTTCTGTACAGTTCGTTCGAACGAACACTCAAGGTTTTTCTGTACAGTTCGTTCGAACGAACAACAAGTCAAACTAGCCGTTAAGAGTGAATCATTTGAAACGTGTCGGGTTCGTTCGAACGAACCTTCTCCTGTGACAAAGGTTGAATTGGCACATGCATTCGTTCGAACGAACCTTCTCCTGTGACAAAGGTTGAATTGGCACATGCGTTCGTTGGAACGAACGATAGAGGTTTGTTCTAACTGAGCATGAAGGTTCGTTCGAACGAATGGGTTAGTTCGTTCGAACTGTTGATTCAAAAAAAATTTGATTTGATTATCTCAAAATAATGTCGATACTACTAATCACTGTGTGTAAGTGCAAACTGTAGATATATAGGTATGGACCGCCAAATGGATCAAAAGAAGGAAACATACATAAAAGGAAGAAGACGAGCATCGCAAAGAAAGATAAATACTATCAAGACAATGAAGAAGTCAAGACGTTCAAGAAGATGAAATCGAAAACGCATTACCAAGTCAAGAAGTCAAGACGTCGAAGACTTTCGCAAGTTGGGATATCACACAATCACCAAATATAAATCATAGGTATCACTAGACACATAGTAGAATTATCAAGATCAACTTAATTATTCGAAACGGATGAAAAGGAAGAAGTGCAAAATCATGAACCAGAAGATGGTTCGTTTGAACGCATGGAGTGGTTCATTCGAACGAACTAGCTTCTGACTCCAAATTTTGCCATTCTTCGTTTTTCTACGTTTCGAACAATTTATTTTATCTTAATAATTCTTCCTTTTTTATTATTTTAAGATGAAAAAAATATAAAAAAATTAAAAAATAGGTCTCCCCTCTTTTGCCAGATGGCCTGGCTAAAATGACTTAATTAGCGTTTTCATTTTAACGAACAAAAATGATGGTTAAACACTTTCGCCAACAACTCTTGCGAAAGACTAATTTCTTTCGCCAGAGAGTGTGGCGAAAGAGTAATTCTTGGAAACTGGAAAAAGCTAAAGTCATTCTTGCAAATTGGGCTTTTGAGAAGGCTACATGTCAAAAAAAAATTATATTATTGTGTTATGTTAAGTTATTTAAATTTTGAAAATTATATTTTGCGTAAGTATATATTTTTAAAGTTTTTGTTTGTGTCTAGACTTGGATAAAAAAATTAGTGGAACTCGACTGAACTGGACAAACTCAAATCACTCAAAATAGGGTTAGGCAGGTTTACCACTTGACTTCGACTACAACGCAGGGAGGTCATTTAGTTATTTAGATAATTTGAAAACTCACGAGTATTAAATATGACGGTAAAATTACCCATTTAGTTAACATGACGAGTATGAGTATTACCCGATTAAGTTGGTAAGAGTATAGGTGAGCATATACCCGACCGGAACCTGTCCTGTTGACATTCCTATATAATACTAAGTAAATTATATTTGTGTTTTTAATTAAACAAATTTAATCCTGAAAATAAAATAAAAAACTAACAAAATTAAAAGATAATTTATCCATCTAAATAACTTATTAAACTTATAAACACCTATCAAATAGTATTGTTATTTTTTAACTACAAAATTACAAAAATCATATGATATAAAAAAAGTATATTTATGTTTATGCTAAATTAAATTTTGATATTATTTTTAAATTAATTTCACTATCACGTTTGACATTATTTATAATTTTCATTACATTTTGAATAAATCATAAAAATTAGTACATATAATTAATGATGTGTTACTACACACGTCATAAGTGTTATTATTTTTATATTTGATATTGCAGAAAATATTGGAACAACAATATATAATATTTGTTGTTATATTTTTTTTCGTAAAATTGTGTTATACATCGTATATTATTATATGATAACACTTTTGTAAGCGTTATTATTTAATGAAAAAATTAGATTCATAACCTTGAAATAATTGTAAAACATATACATTATCACTGATAAATGAGGTCAATTGATTTTATTTTAAAATGATATAATCAATATTTTCATATAAATGTACTTTGTATATGAAAAATATAATTTAACATTCTCGCTGCCTTGGGCGAGTATTCTCCTATTATCATTTATTTTGGAGATTGAATTTCAAAATGATGTTTTACTTCTAAACTGGCCTAATCATAACCAATAATAAGCGTTAAAAATGACATATGCAATGACAAAATAAAAAATGCTAAGCTAATTGAAAAAAGAGAACTGAAAAAATAAATATTTTTGCTAGTTAAAAAAAAAAGAACTAATATTTTATTTGCCAAGATATTTCAATTTTATACCCTTATTTTTTATACTTATTTAATGTTAATTTCTCATGAAAGAATATATAACAAATAAAAAGATTTGAACATCCAATAAATTAAGTTATTTTTTTCAGAAAAAAAGAGGTATCTTTTTGTAATAGTTTGATACTAATTTTCTATCCAAAAGACATAATTTATACCCTTATTTTTTATAATTATTTAATGTTAATTTCTCATGAAAGAATATATAACAAATAAAAAGATTTGAATATCCAATAAATTAAGTTGTTTTTTCAGAAAAAAAAAAGAGGCCTTTTTTTTTGTTGTAGTTTGATACTAATTTTCCATCCAAAAGACATAATTTTGAACCAAAGAACTGGTTCTTTGGCTATCTCGTTTTATGATGTTGACCGCTTAACCCACACGCGAACGTAAGGCGACTTATTTAAACTCATTCGTTGTTTGACATCATAGCTGACGAAATATCATTTTACTAAAATAATATTAAAAAATATCTATCACCATATCATATGCCTTCTCTTACCAACAAATCATGCTTCATTTACTACTTGCAAGTGAATAAGTGAGTCATGACAAAAGTGTGGAGAAATATGGAAGACAGCTATTTATAAACCAATTTGATTAAGATGGCTATATCTATATAAGCAAGTGAGTTGTCACTTAGTCCGAAGATAGTGGGGGGAGGTAAAGAAAAAGTGAAGGAGAGGAGGAAGAGGAGAGCACAGAGAGAAGAGAAGAAAATGGGGAAATTAGTATTTGCTTTGAACGGAGAGAGACACGAAATATCGGGTTTCGATCCGTCGATGCCTCTGCTTGAGTTTATTCGGACCCAAACCCGTTTCAGAGGCCCTAAGCTTGGTTGCGGTGAAGGTAATTAACTGATTCAATCATTTTATTTTTCCGTTGATTATGTTTTTGGTTTTCGGATGTTTTATTCTTCATATTTCCTTCTGAATCCGAAGATTTTACATTATATATTTTAGTTTAGGAAACCTATATAATAATAATAATTTACAGCATATACTTTTAGTGTAGAAAATCTGTAGATTAAAAAGATAAATTTGAGTTGCCTAAATTTTAGGGGTTTCTATCAAGAGATTATATATTCAGTCCCGTAACACCAAAAATAACCTTGATGAGTAGGCAAATGATGATTAAGTGAGTTGATTAGTCTTTCTAATTGATTCGATTAACGATTTAATTGATCGTTTAATAAAATTGACCCATCAATTAATATGTACTAATATAATTTATTGATGTGTCAATTAACAATTAGTTGAGTCAATTAAAAAAATTAATCAATCCACATAATTATTTTTTGCCATCTCATCGTAGGCCTTGAATTAATTTGAGGGGATTGGAGTGAGTTTGGGGTACAAGTATGTTATCCCTTTCTATCAACTCCTAAAATGACGTGCGTGGCACTTCTCCTAAGACAGGATTCATATATTTAAGAGCTCATGACCCCCAGTTTACCGCCACACACCCTCGATATGAGAAATTAATCACTAATCACTATATTAATTAACAAAAGAGCACTCAATTATTAATTAACAAAAGAGCACTCAATTATTAATTAATTAATATAAAATTAAGATACATGTGTATTAATAGTTAATAATTAATCTCTATTAACTGTTAATATTTGGTTAATTAAGATGATGATTAGTTGTTAATTCTCCATGTCGTTGATGCGTGTGAGGATCTGGGGGAAGAGTAAAATTTTCCTATATTTAATGCAAGCCGTGTGCTACTTTGAATTTTCTTTACACTTGTAAAACTCTTGATAAACACAATAAGAAAATAAAATAAAACAAGAAGTATAATTTTTCTGCATTTATTAAAGTTGTTTATATCTAAATCAATGTATTTTCTTAGTCAAAATAACATTTGGTTCTGGTTTCGAGGTAAGTAGCACAAAAGATTCATTTTGAATGGAGTAATGATACAGTCCACGAATTGTACCCACGAATTGCCCACGAATTGCCACGTGTCAGCCTCTGATTGGCTGCAATAAAGTTATGCAAAAGATGCAGCCAATCAGAGGCTGACACGTGGCAATTCGTGGGCAATTCGTGGGTACAATTCGTGGACTGTATCATTACTCTTTTGAATGAATGGAGGTCATTAACCGTGCCCTCTCGTTTTCTCATAGTATCTTTTATATCATTCATTTCCAATTAATTACCCACGAATTAAAAAAAATATTTAATTAACAATAAATTAATATATAATTAAAATAGGTATGTATTAACAATCCTTATATAATATTAATTATTTGTTAACGAAATATTTTTTTTGTTAATCATTAATTAGTGGTATATAGTATACGATGGGGGAAATGAGGGGCACGCTATAGTTTTCCGAAATCAAGTTTGAAATACATGAAAGATATGACGGAGACATTTCTTAACAAAGAAAAAAGGCAACATTCCTTCTGGATTTTATAAAATCAGTATACATATAAAATTTCATTATTGCAGAGTATGGCCACGTTAAATTTTAGGAGAGAAATAAAATTCTTGTACCACATTAAATACTTACATTTATAAAATTTCATCACTTAAATACTTACGTATCCGTGAACTTTGACACGTAAGATATGACGTGTCTTTTTTCTTTTTGACAAATAAAAGATAATTATGTACCACATTAAAATATACTAAATGAATAAAATATTTACCAGTTCACATGAATTTTGTAACAAAATAAATTTATAAAATTAATCTACGGAACTAAGAGCATGTAGAATTCACATAAAAGTGGTGTACTTTTCAATTTTATTTTACTTTTTTTATTTTTTAAAAATTTCAAGTGAAATGGATAAAAAAAAATTTCATTTAATATTTTATAATATGGTGATTTTTTTCAAAAAGAAAATGACACTCACAAAAGTTAATATAACATATAACTGATGAAAATGTAATAAATCAGCTAAATCAGGAAGTAAAAATGTGCCAACTTAATAGTTGAAATGTTAATCATTAACTCAAAGAAATTGAAAAACTAAAAATTCACCAACTTGATAGTCGAGGAATTAAAAATGAACACTAAAAGAAATCCCCGGACAAAAAAATACCCCAAGTAAATAATAGTAGATAAACCAAAGTTAGATTTTTCTCTTTTTCTTCTTTTTCTTTTATCTTATGTATGACAAAGAAAATGTAAATATTACTTTTTACAAGGTTGGTCATAAATAAACTCAAATAATAATAATAATAATAATCTACTACCTATTAACATTAATTTGAGTGCTAATAAGTCTAATTAATTTCCATTAATTTTTCTCGATTGACGCATCATCACAACTTTTTTTTATTTGAGGAGTGCCATATAAAACCTCATTTTCTTAATTGAATTGATCTATAGTTGTTTTAATTCATATATGATTTCTTGCTCTGATTTTTAGGTGGTTGTGGAGCTTGCGTCGTGCTTCTATCAAAATATGATCCGGCAACCGATCAAGTTAATGAGTTCTCTACAAGTTCATGCTTATTACTTCTCGGTAGTATAAACCATTGCTCGGTTACAACAACCGAGGGTCTCGGAAACACCAAAGATGGTTACCATGCTATTCACCAAAGGGTTGCAGGCTTTCACGCCTCGCAATGTGGGTTTTGCACTCCTGGCATGTGCATGTCTCTCTTTTCTTCTCTTGTTAATGCAGATAAAGATCCCAACAGACCGGAGCCTCCTAGTGGGTTCTCGAAGATCACTGTTTCCGAGGCAGAGAATGCTATTTCTGGTAATTTGTGTAGATGCACGGGTTACCGTCCCCTTCTAGATACTTGCAAGAGTTTTGCAGCTGAAGTCGACTTGGAGGATTTGGGCTTGAACTCTTTTTGGAAAAAAGGGGACAAAGACGCAAGTGTAGAGAAATTACCGAATTACTCTATCGGTGCAGTCTGCACATTTCCAGAGTTCCTTAAATCTGAGATTAAATCATTGTTAAGTATTTCAAGAGACCATAAACCGGAAAATGTAGAAAATGGTTGGTATAAACCGAGTACTATCGAAGAACTAGATGCAATGGTTAACTCAATTCCGTTAAGTGAAAGCAATGTCAAGCTTGTGGTAGGGAACACAAGTAGTGGTGTTTACAAGGATCAAGACTTGTATGATAAGTGCATCGACTTACGGGATATCCCCGAGCTTTCAGTGATTAAAAGGAATGGCGATGGTATAGAAATTGGTTCAGCGGTGACCATCTCTAAAGCAATTGAAGTACTGAGGGGTGAAAAGGAATTTAATTTGGTATTCAACAAAATTGCAGATCACCTGAACCAAGTGGCCTCTCCGTTTGTTCGAAACATAGGAAGCATTGGGGGGAATCTGATCTTGGCACAAAGAAACCAATTCGATTCAGACATCGCTACAATATTACTCGCCGCTGGTTCAACTGTTTTTATTTGGTTGGGTTCAGAGAAGCTAAATCTTACCCTAGAAGAGTTCTTGGAGATGCCCCCATGCGATCATAGAACTCTTCTTTTGAGCATATTTATCCCTTCTTGGGCCTCCCGTAGCAATGTTCTGTTTGAGACATATCGAGCGGCTCCCCGGCCACTAGGTAATGCTGTGTCTTATGCCAATTCTGCTTTTCTTTCTCAAACTTCCACGGATAAAGAAACGGGAGAGATTATCATAGAAAACATTTGCTTGGCTTTTGGTGCCTATGGGACCAACCATGCAATTAGAGCAAGAAAGGTTGAGGATGTTCTCAAGGGTAAAAACATCACTGCACAGCTTATACTTGAAGCAACAAGATTGCTCAGGGAAATGATCGTGCCAAAAAATGCCACGACACATCCTGAGTATAGAGTAAGCTTGGCAGTTGGTTTTCTATTCAAATTTTTATCGCTCTTCACGAATGACCTTAATGTACCTACAAAACGTGCTCGCATCGAACACACAAATGGTGCTACCAACGGAAGCAAATTCGGCGTGTCTGTCAAGGCATCGAGGGATGATACTGATGTTTCTCTCCTTTCACAACAAGAGATAGTTCTTAATACGGAGTACAAACCCGTTGGTGAGCCAATTACGAAAGCGGGAGCTGAACTGCAAGCTTCAGGTATGTTTGATTCTTTAGTTGACTCGAACCTTTAATGCTTTAATTCTTTACTTTATTTTGAAGCGAGTCATAAGATAAATTTACACATATTACACATACACATTAGAAGATCAATTTACGCACACAAAACATAACTACTAAAATAGTTTTCAGGGTTGGATAGTACGGTCCCCCAAACGTACAACTTAAATCAGGTCAGTCGAATCTCTTAGGAACTAATAAAAATTGAACCCTCTATGTGCAGGTGAGGCGATTTATGTTGATGATATCCCTTCTCCGAGAGATTGTCTTTACGCAGCATTTGTATATAGCACCAAGGCGTTAGCTCATGTGAAGGGAGTCAACTTCAAACCTTCTCTTGCTTCAAAGAAAATTGTCGATTTTGTTACTGTGAAAGACATTCCAAAAGGAGGGAAAAATGTTGGAGTCGAATTTCTATTTGGACCGGAGCCATTATTCGGCGATCCTCTTGCAGAATATGCCGGTCAACCACTTGGTGTTGTGGTACGTATCTTTGCGCTCATTTCTTCGTTACTTTATAGTCATTATTTACGCTAACATTAACTATAATTGATGTCATAATCTCATTATTGTATCCACTCATTCTTGTATCTCAAATTGCAGAAAGTATCATCTAAGAAGGTTCTCTAATAGTAATTTCATTTCTAAGATTGCAGAGACACAAAGATATGCCAACATGGCAGCGAAACAAGCAATAGTTGATTACGCAATGGATAATTTGGAAGAACCAATTTTATCTATAGAAGATGCCGTTAAAAAACAGAGCTATTTTCAAGTTCCCCCAATGTTTAATCCTAAACAAATTGGCGACTTCAACAAAGGGATGGCTGAAGCGGATCAAACAATTCAATCCGCTGAGGTACTATTTTATCAATTATTTCTATCCTTTTGAGACTTCCCATCAAAACTATTTTATTCAGCTACCTGAACTATTTTATTCAATGATCTTACAGGTAAAGTTAGCTTCACAGTATTACTTCTACATGGAAACACAAACTACACTAGCTGTTCCTGACGAGGACAACTGCATGACGATTTACACCTCACAGCAATGGCCAGTAGGTGCACAAAGTCATGTTGCAAAGTGTTTGGGAATTCCATTCAACAATGTGCGCATTATTACAAGAAGAGTTGGAGGAGGTTTTGGGGGAAAGGCGTTGAGAAGCATTGTCGTGAGTTTCCAAAAAAATATACATAAGAAATTCTGGCAGCACGATGAATATATAAGAAAATTAAATTAATGCATTTACTGTCAAAAGAAGAAATCTGAAACATATGAAAGAAAAAATATAAAAATCTGCACACTCAATTTATTTAGCTAACTACTCATGCTCTCTTCTCTTTAGGTTGCCAGTGCATGTGCTATTGCAGCATATAAACTCCGCCGTCCAGTGAGGATGTACATGGATCGAAAAACCGACATGATAATGGTGGGAGGCCGGCATCCAACAAAGGCGTATTACTCAGTTGGTTTCAAATCTGATGGTAAAATCACAGCATTAAATCTCGACTTAAGATTGAATGCAGGCATATCCCCAGACCTCAGCCCACTTCTTCCAAATGCTATAGTAGAAGCAATGAAGAAATACAATTATGTCAACCTCTCTTTAGACATAAAAGTTTGCAAGACCAACAACACATCCAAGTCCGCCATGCGGGCTCCAGGTGATGTGCAAGGCTCTTTTATTGCCGAAGCTATAATAGAGCATGTGGCTTCCGCGCTTTCACTCGATACCAATGCGGTTAGGAGAAAGAATCTCCACGACCATGAGAGTTTAAAGGTATTCTTTGGAACAACTGCGGGCGAGGCACCTACTTATACATTGCCATCCATTTTCGATAAATTGGCCTCAACTCCGAGCTATGAAGGCCGTGCAGAATCGGTCAAACAATTTAATAATCTGAACAAATGGAAGAAAAGGGGCATATCGTGTGTGCCCATTACATATAAAGTATCTCTTCGTCCTACTCCTGGTAGAGTATCGGTGCTTGATGATGGGTCGATCGTCATCGAAGTGGGAGGGATTGAGATCGGCCAAGGGCTTTGGACCAAAGTGAAACAAATGGCTTCGTTTGGTCTCAAGGAGCTGTGGGGAGACGGGAGTGAAAACCTTCTAGAGAAAATACGTGTTATTCAGGCAGACACTTTGAGTTTGATACAAGGAGGGATGACTGGTGGGAGCACCACATCCGAGAGCAGTTGTGAAGCGGTTCGGCTTGCGTGCGGTACTCTTGTTGAACGTTTGAAGCCTATCAAGCAAACCATGCTAGCAGAAAAGGGTGTCGTTTCATGGGAGGCGTTGATTGGCCAGGTTAGACATTTTCCTTTTTTATTGTCTGTCTGTACCGTAAGTTTTTGTCGTTACTAATTTCATGATTTACAGGCTGCTATGCAAAATGTCAGTCTATCAGCTAGTGCTTTCTGGATTCCTGAACAAACTACAAACAACTACTTGAACTATGGAGGTGCCGTAAGCGAAGTAAACCAATTTCCTCTTTTGTTTCTCTTCCTCTCAAATTTTAACCAATATTGAAGCACCATTTTGAGAATCTAATGAAAATTTTGTAACAATAGGTTGAGATTGATCTTCTCACCGGGGCAACCACAATATTGAGGAGCGACCTCTTGTATGATTGTGGCAAGAGTTTAAACCCTGCTGTTGATTTGGGCCAGGTATTTTCTACATAATATTTTAAATTTAGGACTACAAATGGATAAACTATCTTATTGACATGTCTTTATGCATCTTGCTCAGGTGGAAGGAGGTTTTGTTCAAGGTCTCGGCTTCTTCATGTCTGAGGAGTTTCTGACCAACTCTGATGGCTTGGCAATCAGTGATAGCACCTGGAATTACAAGATTCCAACAGTAGACACAATTCCCAAGAAATTCAATGTCGAATTTCTTAATAGCCCTCACAATAAGGACCGTCTGCTATCTTCCAAAGGTAGTCCTGATTACTTTTTTACGCAATAAATAATGACCAAAATGATTATAAAATATTGAGAAAATGACTTGCTGTATTTTCCAATCTTTTGTAGCATCTGGAGAGCCACCATTGCTTCTGGCATCTTCAGTTCATTGCGCAATGAGAGAGGCAATAAGAGCAGCAAGAACAGGGTTTTCTTCGGGCGTGGGATCAGAAGGCTCTCCTCTCACATTTCAGATGGACGTTCCGACCACAATGCCGATGGTCAAGGAGCTCTGTGGTCTTGATATTGTCGAGAAATACCTGGAATCATTGGCTTGATTATAAATTATAATGAGTGCTTAAGGATTAAGTCTTGATATTGTCGCGCACAATTCTATATTAAGTTTCGAATAAATTATATTTTGATTTGTATTTTCAACATATTTCTTTTCTCATATATATTGTATAGTTTATATTCCAATATCATATGATCATATTAAGAAATTTTGTAAAAAAAACACACTAATATTGAGTTCATAGTAAAAAAAAAAAGTAATAACTTTATTTGCATTGACACGCATAAACATATGATTAAAAATCAAATTATACATTAAAATGATGTGATATTTTATACTGCATAAAAATAGTCCAAAATGAGGACACAACAATAACTAAAAAAATATATAATTCTTATTAAAATAGTTCAAACAATGATTCATGAAATTTAATATTGTACACTATCTAAAGTCCAAATTAACGGAAATACTAATAAACAATTCTGAGTCAATAAAAAAATAAATTAACATTTTATTTGCGTGTTTTTCGCCGAAGCAGAGCGAGGAATGATCTCTAATAATATACAAACAAAAAAAATTTGTGAAATAATTTTGGTCAATATTAAAAGCCTTGCGACAAATACATTGTTTCATGTATAAATGGTAAATTACATGAAAAGCTAATTTCATTTGTAATATATTGATACTTTTTCTTTTAATAATTCTCATGTTATAATTAAAAAAATCTCATGTTGAGAACATGTGATTATTGAATTTTTTACAACTTAATAGAGTAAAGATATAATACTACATCATTTTTCTTTTAGTAAATTTTTGTGACGTAACTAGTGGACTGAATTATACTAGAAAGTGTCCTTATCAATATAACATATTTCACTATAAAAATTGAATATTATAGTTTGATAAGTAATTTCACATTAAAACAAGATAAATTTCTTATTGAAAATTAATATTTTTTGTTTAAATTATCGTCGATTACAGAACCGACCACACTGACGATTATGTTTTAATTTTTTGAATTGTCGACAACATAATTTTCAAGGCGACTCATATAGAATTAATAAAAAAAATACACGCTAGTCTGACTTGCCCCCCCCCCCCCCCCCCCCCCCCCCCCTAATATCGAATCCTGGATCCGCCCCTGACGTACATCTTATAGCGGACAATATAGTGAAACTACACTTTTATTGCGGACAATAGCAATAATTATTTTTTTCGTACACATCATAATATAATATGTTATAGTACTAACATAACATGAATATCCAATATAAAGTCATAGTGATAAGGAAGAACCACATCGTTCATTAAAATATTTTCATCTTCTCCTACGGTATTACGAAAGATCATGAAGTTTGCAGAAATAAAATTCATAAATCTCATCTTAACTTTTTAACTTTTGAGAAGATGAACATTGAATTTCCATACCTATTGATATTTTTTTGATTTTTTCATAAATATGGGTCTTACAAAAAAATTTCGTAAATAAAAGACAGTTCAAAAAAATTATACAAACTCCAATAAAACAATATTGCAAAAATATGCAGTAGAGCAGCTATACACACAACACACGCTTCACGCCATAACGGCCGCAAAGTGAATATATTGTCAAAATTCGCAACAGAACAACAAAACCGCAATGCACAACTTTTGACCTCCATAGCACACTATATAGCGTTATATCAACGCTACGGAATGCAATTTGCAACAATGATTTTTGCATTCTATTGAAAAAAATGATAATTGATTTTTTTGATAGGTGTAAGACTTCTCTTTTTGCATCTTTGCGTATTTTTTGGAAAAAATAGAAATTTGCAAGTGTTATCCTTCAATTATAATTTTTTTTGAGGAAAAACATGAAAATTTGGTTATGATAGTACTTAATTACAGAGTTTTTTGAGAAAAATATGAAAACTGAGTAATTTGCTTGTTTTATACATAACCTTTGATATTTTTTTAGAAAATTATAATAATTTATAATTTGGCAGGTTCTATACTAGACTTTTTGCATTTGTGCAAAACAATTGAAAAAAATGAAATTTGCATGTGTAGTCTTCAATTACGGAGTTGGACATTAAATTTTGCATTTTATAGAAAAATATGCTAAATTATTTTTTTTAAGGTGTTAGACTTTAATTTTAGTATTTTTCTTTGAAATTTTTGAAAAAATAGAAATATGTTTGCTATCTTCAAATACAGAGGATTTTTTACGACAATATGAAAATTAAATACTTGCTCTTTTTAGATATCAATTTTTTCATTTTTAGAAAAATATTATAAATTCTGTTTTTTGGAAGGTGTTGGACATTAATTAATTATTTTTGTGAAATTTTTGAAAAAAAAAATTGAAATTTGCTCGTGTTAGACTTCAATTACGGAGTTTTTTGAGAAACACATGAAAATTATGTATTTTTTGTTTTAGACATTAATTTTGACATTTCGTAGAAAATATTATATTTTGAAATTTGCTCGTGTCAGACTTCTCATTTTTCCTTTTTTTTGAAATCTTTGAAAAAAATAAAAATTTATTTGTGTTAGTCTTCGGTTACGGAGTATTTTTGAGGAAAACATAAAAACTTATTATTTTACTTGTTTTAGACATTTTTTAGAAAAATATGAATTTATATTTTTGTAGGCGCCATATTTAACTTTTCCATTTTTGCAAATTTTTTGAAAAGGTTGAAAAATTGCAGTTGTTAGCTTTCAATTATGGAGTTTAGAAAAACATGAAAATTAAGTATTTTGCTCGTTTTAGACATTAATTTTTTACTATTATAGAAAAGTATGATAATTGTTTTTTTTTGGAAGGTGTTAGACTTCACTTTTTTCATTTTTCTCAAAATGATTGAAAAAAAGAATTTTACTTGGGTTTATGTTCAATTACAAAGGCCTTTTGGAGAAAATATAAAAAATGAATAATTTGCTTATTTTAGACAATAATTTTGGCATATTTTTGAAAACAATATGATAATTTTTTTCTACAAGTGTTACACTTTTCTTTGTGCATTTTTTCAATTTTTTATAAAACTAGAAGTATGTTTGTGTTAGTCGTCAATTACGGAAGGAAAACATGAAAATAGAATTTTTTAACAATATGACTTCCTTTTTTTGCATTTTTTTGCAATTTTTGAAAAAATAAAAAGTTGTATGTGTTAGTCTTCAATTACGGAGTTTTTTAGAAAAATAGGAACATTGAATATTTTGCTCGGTTTAAACATCAATTTTGGAAATTTATTGGAATATATTGTAATTATTTTTTTGAAGGTGTTGGACTTCACTTTTTGCATTTTTTATATTTTTTAACTAACATATTGTTTTGTGTGTTAGGCTTAAATAACGGAGTTTTTTGAGAAAACATGAAAACCGAGTATTTTGTTTGTTTTAGAAATCAATTTTGTATTTTATATAAAAATATGATATTTTTTTTAAGGTGTTTCACTTTCTTTTTTGTATTTTTTCGAAATTTTTGAAAAAATAAAAATTTCCTTGTGTTAGTCTTCAATTACATAGTTTTTTGAGGAAAACATGAAAATTGAGTGTTTTAGTCGTTTTAGACTTCAATTTTTGACATTTTTTCGAGAAATTAGATAATTGTTTACGGATGTTAGACTTCACTTTTTGCATTTTTGCATTGTGTTAGTCTTCAATTATGGATTTTTTTTTTTTTTTGAAGAAAACATGAAAATATGTATTTTGCTTGTTTTAGACACCAATTTTTGCATTTTTTGAACAAAAGTACATGAATTTGTTTGTGTTAGTCTTCAATTACGGTGTTTTTTGAGGAAAACTTGAAAACTGAGTATATTAATCGTTTTAGAAATCAGTTTTGGTATTTTTTAGATAAATATGATAACTGTTTTGAAATTTTGTTTGTGTTAGTCTTCACTTTTTGAACACCATTTTTTTGAAAAACTTGAAAATTAAGTATTTTGCTCGTTTTGGACACCAATTTTTTGAAAAAAATTATGAATTGAATTTTTTAAGGTCTTAGACTTCTCATATTGCATTTTTTCAAAATATTGCAGAAAATAAAAATTTGTTTGTGTTAGACTTCAATTAAGGTGTTTTTTGTGGAAAACATGAAAACCGAGTAATTTCCTCATTTTAAAAATCAATTTCGGATTTTTTTTGAAAAATATGATTATTGATTTTTTTTAAGGTGTTAGAATTAACTTTTTTAATTTTTTCGAAATTTTTGAACAGTAGAAATTTTCTTGTGTTAGTCTTACGTTACGGGATTTTTATAAGGAGAACATAAAAACTGAGTATTTTACTCGTTTTAGATATAAATTTAGACTTTTTTAAAAAAATATGATAACACATTTTTTTTAGGTGCTAGACATAATTTTTTGCATTTTAGCAAAGTTTTTGAAAATACTTGAAATTCCATGTGTTAGGCTTCAATTACATAGTATTTTGAGGATAATATGAAAATTTGCTCGTTTTAGACATTAATATTTCTCTTTTATAGAAAAATATGATAATTGATTTTTTTGAAGTTCTTGGACTTGACCTTATGCATTCTTTTTCAAAAAAATTTAAAAAATAGAAATTTGCTTGTGTTAACAATCAGTTACAGAGGCTTTTTGTGGAAAACATGAAAACTGAGTATTTTGCTCATTTTAAATATCAATTTTGGCATATTTTACAAAATGTTTGATAATTGTCTTTATGCAGGTGATAGACTTCTCTTTTTATATTTTTTCGAAATTTTAAATAAATAGAATTTATTTCTGTTAGTCTTCAATTACGGAGTGTTTTAGAAAAACAGAAAAATCGAGTATTTTGCTCGGTTTAGACATCAATTTTGGAACTTTATTGAAATATATTATAATTTTTTTTTGAAGATGTTCGACTTGACTTTTTGCATTTTTTAAATTATTAGAACAAATAGATTTATTTGTGTATTAGGCTTAAATAACGGATTTTTTTTAGAAAACATGAAAACTGAGTATTTTGCTTGTTTTAGAAATTAATTTTTGCGTTTGATAGAAAAAATATAATGAATTTTTTTTTTTACGGTGTTTTACTTTCTTTTTGGTATTTTTTCCAAATTTTCGAAAAAATAGAAATTTACTTATGTTAGTTTTCAATTACAAGGTTTTTTGAGGAAAACATGAAAACTGAGTGTTTTAGTCATTTTATACATCAATTTTTTACTAGAGAAATTACCTAAATTTTTTTGCCGGTGTTAGACTTCACTTTTTGCATTTTTGCATGTGTTAGTCTTCAATTACGGAGTTTTTTTGAGGAAAATATTAAAATTAAGTATTTTGCTCGTTTTAGACACAAATTTTTGCATTTTTTGAACAAAATTATGAATTTAATTTTTTAAGGTGTTAGACTTCTCATATTGCATTTTTTTAGAAATATTGCAAAAAAAAAATATTTGTTTGTGTTAGTCTTCAATTACCGTGTTTTTTTAGGAAAACATAAAAATTGAGTATTTAACTTTTTTTAGAAATCAATTTTGGTATTTTTTAGAAAAATATGATTATTGTTTTTTTTAAGGTGTTAGACTTCAATTTTTGAACTTTTTTGAAATTTTTAAACAATTGAAATTTTGTTGTGTTAGTCTTAAGTTATGGAGTTTTTTTTAGGAGAACATAAAAAAATTGAGTATTTTACTCGTTTTAGACATCAATTTAGACATTTTTTAGAAAAATATGATCTTATTTTTTTGTAGGTGCTAAACTTAACTTTTTGCATTTTAGCAATGTTTTTGAAGAAACATGAAAAATTGCATGCTTTAGTATTCAATTACAAAGTATTTTGAGGAAAACAAGAAAATCAAGTATTTTGCTCGTTTTAGACATTAATTTTTGCCTTTTAAGGAAAAATATGATAATTGATTTTTTTGAAGATATTAGCTTTCACATTTTGCATTTTTTTTGAAATTTTTTAAAACATACAAATTTGCTTGTCTTAATAATCAATTACAGAGGCATTTTGAGGAAAACATGAAAACTAAGTATTTTGCTCATTTTAGACATTATTTTTTGGTTATTTTAGAAAATGTATGATAATTGTTTTTTGCAGGTGTTAGTCTTCTCTTTTTGTATTTTTTCAAAAAAAATTAAAAAATAGAAGTTTGTTTGTGTTCGTCTTCAATTACAAAGTTTTTTAGGAAAACATGAAAATTGAGTATTTTGCTCGTTTTGGACATAAATTTTGGAACATTTTTGAAATATATTATAAATAAAAAAAAATTTAAGGTGTTAGACTTCACTTTTGTTTTTTTTCCAAAAAATTTGAACAAATAGATTTTTTTTTTTGTGTTAGACTTAAATAACGGAATTTTTTGAGAAAACATGAATATTTAGTATTTTACTTGTTTTAGAAATCATTTTTTGCATTTTATACAAAATATATGATAAAAAAAATTATAAGGTGTTTTACTTTCCTTTTTAGATATTTTAGAAAAAATAGAAATTTCTTTGTGTTAGTCTTCAATTACAGAGTTTTTTGAGGAAAACATGAAAACTGAGTGTTTTAGTCGTTTTATACATCAATTTTTGACATTATTATAGAGAAATTGTAGAATTTTTTCGTAGGTGTTAGACTTCAATTTTTGCATTTTTGCATATGTTAGTCTTCAATTACAGAGGTTTTTTTTTTTTTTTTTTGAGGAAAACAAGCAAATTAAATATTTTGCTCATTTAAGACACCAATTTTTTATTTTTTTTAACAAAATTATGAATTTAATTTTCTAAGGTGTTAGACTTCTCATATTGCATTTTTCGAAATATTGGAAAAAATATATATTTGTTTGTGTTAGTCTTAAATTACGGTATTTTTTGAGGAAAACACGAAAACTGAGTATTTTACTCGTTTTAGACATTCTTTTACAAAAATATGATAATTTATTTTTTTGTTGGTGGTAGACTTCACCATATGCATTTTTTGCAATACTTTTGAAAAAAACTGAAAATTTTCATGTGTTAGTTTTCTATTACAGAATTTTTTGAGGAAAACATGAAAAAAATAGAAAAATATGAGGAGCACAACAAATAAAAGATGTTAGACTTTTTGTATGTATTATGCATTATTTGCATTTTTTCAAACTTTTTGAAACTTTTTGAAATAGAAAAAATTGCATGCGTTATGCATTATTTGCATTATTTTAAACTTTTTGAAATAAAAGAATTTTTTGGCTATTAGTCTTGAATAACGGAGTTTTTTTGGAACACAACAAAACTGAGCATTTTGCGCGTTTTAGACATCAATTTTATAATTTTATAGAAACATATGATAATATTTTTCTATAAAATTTAGGTTTAGGGTTAAGAGAGAGAGAAGGAGACCAGCGGGGTATATAAGAAGGTGTATACAACATCACCGACGCGCCGTCGGAAAAGTATTAGCGACGGCTCTATTAGCGACGGGCCGTCGGAGAATTTTTGAAAATTTGGCGGTTTTTTTGAAAATGTATTAGCGACGGGGATTCTTTCACCGACGGGCCGTGGGAAGGTTATTAGCGACGGGGCTAGCATCACCGACGGGCCGTCGCAGACTATTAGCGATGGTTTTGAAGTTTAGCGACGGGCCGACGGAAAAATTTGAATATCAGCGACGGCCCGTCGCTAATAAAACCGTCGGTAATGCTCTTCTGCGACGGGCCGTCGCAGAAAGGATGTTTTATCAGCGACGGGCCGTCGCTGATGGCATACGCCCGTCGCTGATACTCCCATCTGTTGTAGTGCTAGAAGAGGCGCTATTCGAGACAAGGCCGGAAAGTATTACGGACGAAGGCAAGTGGAAGAAGATGAACCGCAAGGCGCTAAGCTATATCCAAGTATCGCTGGCCAAGAACGTGGCGTTCAACGTAGCGAAGGAGACGACGGCTTTCGGGGTCATGAAGGCGCTGTCCAACATGTACGAGAAACCATCTTCGCTAAACAAGCTGCACCTGGTGCGCCGTCTTTTCAATCCGCGAATGACGGAGGGCGGATCTGTTGCGGAGCATCTAAATGCTTTTCAGGTTATTTCAAACCAATTAGACTCTTTCAAATTTAACCTTGGTGATGAGATGAAGGCACTCATGCTACTGTCATCTCTCCCGGAGAGCTGGACGACGACGGTAGACGTTATCGGTGTCAAGGAGGATTTGATCTTTGAGGAAGTGCGGGGCCGCATCTTGAATGACGACATTCGGCGAAAGGAGCGGAGCAAAGCTTTGGGTTCCTCGGGTTCGGCGTTGAATTTGGAGAGCCAGGGACGTGAAGGTCAGAGGAGCAACAACCGCGGACGAGCCAAGTCGAGAGGACGCAGCGAGTCAAGACCACGTGGCGAATTGGAGTGCTGGAATTGTGGCAAGAAAGGTCACATGAAGCGGGACTGCAAAGCCCCTAGAAAAGAGAAGGTGGAATCGAGTTATGCAAATGCTGTCACCGAGCAGGACATGGACGACGCTCTCATCTTGTGCGTCGACAACCCCGTTGAGTCATGGGTTTTGGACTCTGGCGCATCCTTCCACTCAACCTCGCAAAAGGATAAGTTCTTAAATTTCAAATCAGGAGATTTAGGAAAGGTTCACCTAGCAGATGGAAAGCCTCTAAGCATATCGGGCATAGGTGACGTCCAGATAAAATCGAGCAACGGATTTAGATGGATCTTGCGAGGAGTTCGGTACATTCCCGGCCTGAAGAAGAACTTGATATCCGTCGGGCAGATGGATAGCGAAGGCTACAAGACGGTGTTCGGGAACGGGTCGTGAAAGATTGTAAGGGGGGCCATGGTGATAGCGAGAGGTACGAAGACGGGACCCTCTATATTACCGATAATAGAGGAGATTGTTTGGCATTTTCAGGAGCAGCGACTAATTCGATGTTATGGCACAATCGGCTCGGTCATATGAGTCACGAAGGGATGCAAGTGTTAATTTCCAAGGGTCTGTTACCGAAGGTAAAATCGGTACAAACCGATTCCTGTGAGAACTGCGTGCTCGGAAAGCAAAGACGAGTTAGTTTTTCGAAGGCCGGACGAGAACTCAAGATGGGGAAGTTAGACCTGGTGCATACCGACGTGTGGGGGCCAGCTCCGGTCCAGTCTATCGGGGGGTCACGATACTACGTCACCTTTATCGATGATTCAACTAGGAAGGTATGGATATATTTTATTAAACACAAATCTGACATGTTTAATGTGTTCAAAAGGTGGAAGGTAGAAGTCGAGACCGAGACCGGCTTGAAGCTGAAATGCTTGAAGTCGGATAATGGAGGGGAGTACGACGGTGCAGAGTTCAGAGGGTTTTGTGCGGAACAAGGAATCAAGTAGATTCGGACGGTTCCAAATCAACCTCAACATAACGGGGTGGCAGAACGGATGAATCGAACTCTGAATGAACGAACAAGGGCGATGCGATTACACGCGGGATTGCCGAAGATGTTCTGGGCGGATGCGGTTAGCACGGCCGCATACCTTATCAACCGTACTCCGATGAAATCTCTCAACCTCGAGCTACCTGAAGAGAAATGGAGAGGAAAGAAGATTTCTCTTGGTCATTTGCGAATTTTTGGGAGCATCTCGTATGTCCATATCGTCGCAGAGAACAGGGACAAACTAGACGCGAAGGCCCAAAGATGTGTGTTCATTGGTTATGGATCGAATTACTTCGGTTATCGGTTTTGGATCGAGGAGGGTCGAAGAATAATTCGGTCAAGAGACGCAACCTTTAATGAAGGAGAACTCTACGAGAACAGGTTCGGTTCCGGAGGCGAATCGAAACCGGAGGAGAGTGTCCATCAAATCACGAGCAATGACGAGTCGAGCGAGCCCGAGGAAGACGAGTTTTCGGTCCAGGATGTGACTGAAAATGGGGACGAAGACGTGCCTGAAATCGCGCAAGACGAAAGCCCAGAAACTCTGATTTTGAGACGATCAAGCCGGAGAATTAAGCCTACAAACCGTTATTCACCATCACTCCATCATTTGCTGCTAACCGATGCGGGTGAACTAGAAGGCTACCGAGAGGCGGTACACGGAGGTGATTCGGTCAGACAGATTACTGAAAGGGTGTATGCAGTTTTCTGTTTGAAAAGGTGTATAGAAGATATACATACCTTTTGGCCCATCCTTATCCTATAGAGTATAAATAGGATGTTTCTCTCTCTCATCAGTTGAACAAGATAAGTTTAACCAGGAAATTAATGGAGTTAATCCAGAATTTATCCAGAAATTAGTGAGACTCTTAATCACATGATGAAAGAGTGCGAAGAGATTGAGAGAAAGAGAAAAGAGGAGAAAAGAGTTTTCTCCGTCTAGAGAATCGAAACGCAATCATGCAAGTTCGCCGGTGCATCGTCTAGGCAGGTGCATCCGCGACCGAGGTGCTACGACTCACGGTGGATACAGGTAGAGGAGCGACATCTGTGGCTCTTTGTTGTGATCAAACCGGAGAAGTAATCGAGTAACGAACACAACCCGAGGCGTGTCGAAACGGTGGGAGACGTGCAGTATGTGACGTACGGGCTAGTCACCAACGTGACACCGAAAGAAGAGAAGGATGAGAGCGATCAACCCGTCGTGCGTGATCAATTTCACGCTGGTAATCGTCTATCCTACTTTGCATCGTACCCTCGATATCGAAGCGTGATCTTGGATTATGGGAACCGGACCGGGCCTTCATATTCGCTGCGCGGGCCCGGGGTCGGGATAATTCCCAACAGTGGTATCAGAGCGATCGCTGAGATTCGAGGGTCGAATCATAGTCGTATAATTGATATACGCACGGGTTATCAAAGTTCGTACCCGTTTGCATGATGTTACATATAAAGAATGTCAAATTCCGTTAAAATCACAAGTGAAATTCGCTAGAGATCGATCAAAAGTTGATTAAGAGTATCTAGGAATGATCGTGAAAAGGTTTCATGATTGATCGCTTCGAAAACGGGTGAAAAACGGCGAAAAACTGCACGAAAACAGGGTTTTCTGCGTCCCCTGGGGCCAGTTCGTTCGAACTGACTGGACAGTTCGTTCCGAACGAACCGGGGCTGCGGGGATGCGACCGGGGGCCTTAAAATACGGGTTTAGGTTCGTTCGAACGGACCCCGGTTCGTTCGAACGGACTCCAGTTCGTTGGAACGAACTGCCCCCTGGTTGGCAGAATGCTGTTTTTGTTTTCGCAATAACTTTGGCTACGAAACTCGGAATTTTGAGTTCTTTATATCGATTAGATCGGCATAAATCATACTAGCATATAATTAGATAATTACATAATTATTTAGAATAATTAGACTCCCAAATAAAATCATATGCATATTGAAAATCTTGTGATAGTGATATAATATGATTATGTCACGAATTTAGAAACATGCAATGGCATGATCCCTCATAATATTTAAGTCATGGAAATGCCTTCCATATCCACAACCATCGAGATTGATATGACATAGTGCGTGGTTTCAGGCCATAGTCGGGCACGTACTATTGTATATATATATATTGGTGCGGGTGGTAATCGTTAATTGGGGACTCACGTGGTTTCAGGCCATAGTCGGGCACGTGAGTAGTTCAATTGAACGATACGTTGGATACGGTTATGACTTAACCGTCCAAGCCAATCAGATTGGAGTTCGGGGCATAGATAGAATGCACACACGGAACTGGGATTGTATAGGATACGATCCATCACCGAAATTCTATAAAAGAAAGAGAGTCGTATTGGATACGATTGGATTTAATCCTACCTAAAATATCGAGATCTCATTTGTCGGCCATAGTCACTTATGGGAGGATCGTAAAATATGGATCTCGAATGTTATGGACTTGGAGTCCCGTATCGGTATGAGGGTTACCGAATCGATAAAATAACATTGTCATATATTCATCATATAAGCATATAGATTAAGTACACACGGTTAGGAGTTAATCTTCATCATCCGTTTAGAATTATGTTTTCAAGAAAACACCAAATATATATCGATGAGATCGATATGATAGATGGCTTTTGGGCCGGAATTATCGTAATTAACCTTGATAGTCAAAGAATAGTTCTTAGACTTAAAGGAACGTGTTGGACACGGAAACGGTAGATTCGGGGCTCGAGGCTTTGGCTTTAGAGAAAGCCGGGTTCGATACACTTTAAGAAAGAATCGAACGATATTACGTGCCTTGTGGTGGCATGTATAGATGGATATTTCTCAAAATTGTTTTGAGAATTCGGGTGTATATGAAAGTAAAACACAACGCTCATGAAATAGTTTCAAGAGCTAGAGCGCGTTGAATGATTCAATGCGGCTCAAAGAGTAGGTTAATTTTGAGACGCCTTATGGGTCTTGGATTAACACTCGTGTGTTGATGGTACGAGATCTGATCGTCGTGACCGAATATCATATGCATTCGATAGATAAGTCGATCCCGAAATTGCATGAGATGCGATTTAAATTTGAATTGGAGATGCTCAGAGTATCCGAGGAATCCAATGCATATAGATGCGTGGATGTCCTTGTAATTCAAAAGCGGGATCGAAAGAAATGAATGTCTAAGGGTATTTTGGGAAAATGTTTTCCAAAACAGAAAGTTCGGACAAGGAGTTGTCCAAACTAATGACTCAAAGAATGGTGAAATCCGAGGAGGATTAAACCAAGAGGTTGATTGCTTCTTTTGGCATTGCCGTCTTGGCCATATAAACGAGATTCGCGTATCTAGATTCCATATGATGGATTGCTAGAATCATTCGAATTAGATTCGATTGATTAATGTGATACTTATTTATTAGGCAAGACGACAAAGGGCATCATTCTCCAAAGGTTGGAGAAAGATCCAACGAATTATTGGAAATTATATTTACATATGATGTTCCGATAAGTTCCGAGGCAAGAGGAGGCTATCAGTATTTTGTTATGTTTATGGACGGTTAAAGTAGATATGGAAATATCTATTTAATGCGTGTCGAAACGGAGACTTTTGAAAGGTTCAAAGAGTTTCAAAAACGAAATACGAAATCAACTAAGCAAGAAAATCAAAGCATTTCGATAGGATCGAGAAGGCGAGTATTTGAGCTAAACCTTTCGATAGGATCGAAGAGGCGATATTTGAGTTATGAATATTGATGATCATTTATGATTGTGGAATCGTTTCACGATTGCCTTTATTCGGAACATTGAGATGTGTCCGAAAAGAGGAAATGAACACATGTTGGACATGGTTCGATAAATGATAAGTCAATAGGATCTCCCAAAAATGTTTTGGGGATACGCCCTTGAGACAACGGCACTAATGAATGGTTGCATATAAGATATGGACCATAAACCTTCTAATCGGTACAAAAGACGCCATATGAGATATGGATCGGAATGGTTCCGAAGTTGTCATTTGTACAGATTTGAGGATGTGGGTATATTTCGAAATTTGTTTCAGTTAAACTCAATCCCAAATCTGGAAATTGTTCGTTTATCCTTAAGGAAACTAAAGGGTATTAGTTCTAACGTCCCGACGAAAATGAGATTTTCGTGGCTCGAAGAGATGCCTTCTTGGAGGAGGACTAGATGCGCACAAGTTTGGAACTTGGTGCCATTAATCTCTATGCGGGCTAGTGGGAGTAGAATAAATCTCGAAAGAGTTCGAGATTTGGAAATAAACATTGTACCTATGAAAGTTGACATGGCTTCATCAAGAGTTGATGAACGCAAGTCGAACACACAAAGGAATTTTTCGTAGATCAAGTAGGCTATATCATAAGCCGGTAAATACGAATTTATCGTGGCTAATGATGATAGATCGAAATCATATGATGATTCGATATCCTACAAGGATGCTATGAAAAATTGATTCCACATGACATGGTGTCATGAAATCTGAGATTCGATCCATGTAAATTATCAAGTTCAGAACTTAATTTCATCACTTTCTGGGTTAGACCCGTGAAATGTGAGTGAGTTTTTCAAGATGAAGAACCTACATGGATAGGAATACGCATATATGTAAAGCGAGGCTTTTTACGAAGAGTTTCATGCAATTCATAGTCGGACTATGAAGAAACGTTTTCGCATGTTGCCATGCTTTCACATTCTCGAAATTATGCTTGCCATGGTCGCGTATTATGACTATGTGATGTGGCAAAATGGATGTCAAAACCGAATTTCTTGACAGAAATTTTATGAAAGGATGTGTACTTGACACAACCTTACGGTTTTGTCGATTCATAAGAATCGGGGATAAGATATGCACGCTTTAACGATCCATATGATGGATTAGAGAAAGCTTCTCGGAATTGGAATATTCGTTTTGACAAAGTTATAAACTGTTATAAAATTGTCGAAACGAATGGAAACTTTGTGTACACATGAAGGTTAGTGGGAGCTGCGTTATATTTCTTGTAACGACAAAGGATTTAGGCGAGACCGCTTATGAAATAAGCGTGAAGATCTATATGATAGATCTAAGAAGTTCCTCGTTCTATATTATAGAACATATATCGACATATTGTTGAAAATGGTTTTCAACATGTAACTCCTTGGCGGAGTTAAATCGAAATGTCGAATGACAGATATTTTCAACGGCTCGATGTGAGACATCAAGCAGGGCGAAAAGTAATAATATGATGCTTTACATTTGATGTAAGGATCTATTATATCTGTCATGATATGTATGTGGGAGACGTCGTACACATAAAGCGTCTAATTTACCGTCAATAAAATTCATGGGAATCACATGAGTTTGAATGTAATTCGATTACATGAGACTAACTCTTGTGAATGTATAATGGTTATATAAATATATACATAATGGTTATGTATATTTAAACCCATCGGGATTTGTATTGATAGAGGTGAAGTTTATCCTTGAATACTTTGCGAAAGAATTCAGGATTTTTTTATCTATAATGGTGTGGAGGACGTGTTGGTTATAAAGAGTTATAACAACAATAGTTTCCGAAGATTATGCACGTCCAAATATGTAGCACGACTTTCGATCACAAAGTGTGTACATGTTTTGCTTAAATGAAAAGACGGTTATGTGGAAAGGTTCCACAAGACCAATAGTTTATGATTCTATTTACGGAGGCGAGTATATTGCGGTTATTAATCGCAAAAGGAAGTGGTATGGATCAAGGATACATGACCAAACTCTAGTAGTCACGAGTTATCGGATTTATGGTTGTTTATGGCGCGAAACGCAATAGTACAAGCCAAAAATGCCAAGGTCACAACCACTTCTAGCCAATACTCAGAAAATTTCATTTGATCCATGAAATTTTGTGAAAAGATGTGATCGTAGATATTGGAAATGTTCCAATCCTGATGATGATTAACACTAGCGGGAACGTGCGGACCCGTTTACAAAACCGCTCTCTCTAGTCGCGCGTGACTGTCATGCGATGACTATGGGTTTGGAGATACCTAGAGGAGGAAGAAGAGAGTAGAGTGTAGTTATCTAATACGATAGTCTTCGCAGGTTATGGGTATGGAGATATCCATAGGTAAACGTTGTATCACCCAAATATTTAATCCATATGAATGCATCCCTTTTCAAATTTTTGTTTACTTAAATTAATATGCATTCACCTTATATGAAAACTGTGTGCGGGTTGTGTAATATGATTGTTACATGAACCCTGATTTGAGCTTGTGTGGACGCCGGCATAATTGATGATTATGTGCAGCAAAACCGTCACACTTAAAGTGTCATTTCTAAACATCCCTAGTCGCGGATCAGTTTGCTTAAGAGAGAAGCATTTCTATTATCTGATAATAGACTGGACGTGTACACTAGTACGTTTGCCGAGGAGATGATTATGTTTTGCTAATCATGGGACAAGGTGCTTGTCGAATCGGGAACGTAGATATATGTTAGGTTACATGTATTGGATATGACCAAAGCCGCGAGACCATGACATGGTTTAGTCATTATAGATGGACTTGCGACGGATGGGGTTTTAGGTTCTTCACACTTGAGGGGACCATTGATTGCGTTACGTGCATAACACAATGCTTTGATATGACCTTACGCCTACCGTAACAGGGGGCCAAAATGGTCATCATTGGGTATTGTCCGAAACACGGAATTCAATGTGAGTCTCCAAGATATGAATTGTTTATTCCGAAAGGAAGACATATCTCTTAGGCCGCTCGATGAATTGATTAACGAAATCTCTGGCCAGAGTCAATGATATTAAAAGTTAATATCGATTATAATTTGTTAACTCAATTCGGAATCGAGAAATAAGTACAGTTAATCAAGACATAAGGATGACTACCACCATGCTTTTTGATTAACGGATATCGCAAACAAGAGAACTAGTAACCGCTATTCGAGATAGGCACAATGATCACAATCATTTTTCGTTTTAACATGGGTAGCCATGATGGAGTGACTAGATCCCGCTCATGGGCTTGTAGTGCCATGGAAACGGCCTACTGCTATCGTTAAACGAACATACACAGTCACACAACGAGTCGTACTATGTCGGGCTTGATTGCAAGTTTTTGCACATGGGATGTGCATGGCTTTAGCGTATATGATACGCGGGCTGGATTCTCTAATACAGTGTATATGTGATATACATGAGTACCTTTTAGGTAGATCTGAAACTGAGTGGGAGACTGAAGGAAATACAGTTTTGGATCAACGCTAAAATGGTATGTAGGACAAACGAACGTATGCGTTCGTGGGCATACTAAACATATTAGTAAAACTGGTATAACTTTCAGTAGGAAACTCCGATTTGAATGGTTCAAATTGGGTTAGTTAGATAATGATATTATCTAGAACTTTCATGTTGTAATATATTTCATTTAAGCGAAGTATCAGTGTCGTTCTAATGGAATACCGAAAGGGTACGACAGTTTGACATACAGTCAGTAAAACGGCCGTACCTTTCGGGTCCGAACTCCAATTGGGCTGGGCCAAATTGAGTTGGAAAGATAATAAGATTATCTACAACTTTCGTGTTAGTTGCGTTTCTGTCAGAGGAATTTACCGTTTTCGTTCTGACAGATTACTGAAAGGGTGTATGCAGTTTTCTGTTTGAAAAGGTGTATAGAAGATATACATACCTTTTGGCCCATCATTATCCTATAGAGTATAAATATGATGTTTCTCTCTCTCATCAGTTGAACAAGATAAGTTTAACCAGGAAATTAATGGAGTTAATCCAGAATTTATCCAGAAATTAGTGAGACTCTTAATCACATGATGAAAGAGTGCGAAGAGATTGAGAGAAAGAGAAAAGAGTTTTCTCCGTCTAGAGAATCGAAACGCAATCATGCAAGTTCGCCGGTGCATCGTCTAGGCAGGTGCATCCGCGACCGAGGTGCTACGACTCACGGTGGATACAGGTAGAGGAGCGACATCTGTGGCTCTTCGTTGTGATCAAACCGGAGAAGTAATCGAGTAACGGGCTGTGGAAGCAAGCGGGCATGGAACGCACGAACACAACCCGAGGCGTGTCGAAACGGTGGGAGACGTGCGGTATGGGACGTACGGGCTAGTCACCAACGTGACACCGAAAGAAGAGAAGGATGAGAGCGATCAATCCGTCGTGCGTGATCAATTTCACGCTGGTAATCGTCTATCCTACTTTGCATCGTACCCTCGATATCGAAGCGTGATCTTGGATTATGGGAACCGGACCGGGCCTTCATATCCGCTGCGCGGGCCCGGGGTCGGGATAATTCCCAACAGGCGCTGCAAAACAAATGGGTCTATCGAGTGAAGGACGAGTCAGATGGGAGCAAGAGATACAAAGCGAGACTGGTAGTCAAGGGATTTCTTCAGAAGAAGGGAATCGACTACACGGAGGTGTTCTCGCCGGTGGTGAAGCTGACGACTATTCGCACGGTGTTAAGTATTGTAGCAGCGGAGGATTTGCACCTCAAGCAAATGGATGTCAAGACGGCGTTCCTTCATGGCGATTTGGAGGAGGACATTTATATAGTGCAACCTGAAGGTTTCGAGATCCCGGGAAAGGAGGATCTTGTGCGCATGCTTAAGAAGAGCTTGTACGGTTTAATGCAGGCTCCAAGCCAGCGGCACAAGAAGTTCGACAAGTTCAAGAAATCCGAGGAGGAGCAGAAGAGGATGGAGAACGTGCCGTATTCATCGGCAGTGGGTAGCCTAACGTACGCCATGGTGTGCACGAGACCCGACATTTCTCATGCAGTGGGAGTCGCGAGCCGGTTCATGGCGAACCCCGACATCGAGCACTGGGAGGCGATTAAGTGGCTACTGAGATATTTGAAGGGAACCGCAAACATGGCGCTGTGCTACAGGAAAGGTGGCATGAGTTTGCAAGGCTTTGTAGATACTGACCTAGAAGGTGATGTGGATAGTCGAAAGAGCACTTCCGGTTATATCTTCACGATGGGAGGCACGGCGGTGAGTTGGATGTCCATCCAACTAAAGTATCACTACATCCGGGAACTTGTGAAGGACGAGATCATGTCGTTAGAGAAGATCCAAGGTGCCAAGAACGTTGTAGATATGCTGACCAAGGAAGTCCCCACCGACAAGCTGAGGCTGTGCGTCGCCTCAGTTGGGCTGGTCACGTAAATCGTGGGAGTTGTCGCCGGACTCAAGGAAGTCCCGCTCGGGACGGGAGAAAAGGAGATTGGTGCAAAAGTCTCCAAGTGGGAGATTGTTATGGTATGGAGACTTTTGGAAATCCGTGGATTAGGAAATTGGAAAAAGAAAACCTTGAAGAGATAGGAAAGTTCTCCATATATTGTTATTGCCATGATTGAATAGTAATTAAGGCAATGATTATTTCCTTGTACTATTTCCTTGTATTGGGTAGGAGTTTAGCTATAAATAGAGGGCTAGGCTAGAGTTTTATTCATTCCAACAAAGTACAATAATTTGTATTCTCTCTTTCTCCAGTATAATAAAATAGTTTGAGTGCCGGCGGCCGTGGTTTTTTCCCTTCGGGGTTTCCACGTAAAAATATTTGTGTCCGTGTGTTGTTCTTGTGTGTGTTTGCGGCGAAGATCCTAACATTTACTTGTTGTCGACATCAATTTAGACACTTTTTAGAAAAATATGATAAATTGTTTAAGTGCTAGACTTCACTTTATGCATTTTTACAATTTATTTGAAAAAAACTGAAAAATTTCATGTGTTAGTCTTCGATTATAGAGTTTTTTGAGGAAAACTTGAAAATCAAATATTTTGCTCGTTTTAGACATTATTTTTTGCGTATTATAGAAAAGTATGCTAATTGGTTTTTTTAAGGTGTTATTTGACTTCGTTTTTTGCATTTTTTTGAAAAAATAGAAACTTGTGTTAATCTTTAATTACCGAGGCTTGTTAAGGAAAACATCAAAACTAAGTATTTTGCTTGTTTTAGACATCAGTTTTGGAAGTTTTTTGAAATATATTATAAATTAATTTTTTTCAAGGTGTTAGACTTCACTTTTTGCATTTTTTTCAAAAACATTGAAAAAGAATAATTTTGTGTGTGTTAGTCTTGAATAACGGAGTTTTTTTATGAACACATGAAAACTGAGTGTTTTGCTCCTTTTAGACACCAATTTTGTCATTTTATGGAAAAATATGATAAGTAGAAATTATTTTTTGTTAGTCGCCAGTTACATAGTTTTTTGAGGATAACAAGAAGATTGAGTATTTTTCTCGTTTTTGACATCAATTTTTGGCATCTTTTTAGTGAAATTTGGCAATTTGTTTTCCAGGTGTTATACTTCACCTTTTGTATATTTTGTTATAAAAAAAATAGAAATTTGCATGTTTAAGTCTTCAAATACGGAGGTTTTTTTTTAGGAAAACATGCACATTAAGTATTTTGCTCATTTTAGACACCATTTTTTTTTTGCATCTTTTGAACAATATAATCAATTTACTTTTTTATGGTGTTAGACTTCTTAGTTTGCATTTTTTATAAATATTTGAAAAATTAAAAATTTGTTTGTGTTAGTCTTCAATTACGGTGTGTTTCGAGGACAACATGAAAATTGAGTATTTTACTCGTTTTAGACATTCTTTTAGAAAAATATGATAATTTATTATTTTGTAGATGCTAGACTTCACTTTATGCTTTTTTTGTTATTTTGTTGAAAAAAAGTTGAAAAATTGCATGTGTAAGTCTTCAATTACGGTGTTTTTTGAGGAAAACATACAAATCATATATTTTGCTCGTTTTAGACATTGAATTGTGCATATTATAGAAAAATATGATAATTGATTTTTTTGAAGTTGTTAGACTTCGCTTGATGCATTTCTTAAAAAAAATTGATAAAATAGAAATTTTCTTGTATTAAGCTTCAATTACAAAGATTTTTTGAGGAAAACAAGAGAACAGAGTATTTTGCTCGTTTTAGACATCAATTTTGAAAACTTTTAGAAAAGGTATGATAATTATTTTTTGCAGGTGTAAGACTTCTATTTTTGCATTTTTTTTAAATTTTTAAAAAAAATAGAAATTTGTTTGTGTTAGTCTTCAATTACGGAATTTTTTAGGAAAACAAGAAAAATTGAGTATTTTGCTCGGTTTAGACATCAATTTTGGAACTTTTTTGAAACACATTATAAATAATTTTTGTGAAGGTGTTAGACTTCACTCTTCGCATTTTTTCGAAATTTTTGCAACAATAGAAAAAAATTTATGTTAGTCTTCAGTAACGGAGTTTTTTGAGGAAAAAAAAAGGAGTATTTTGCTTGTTTTAGACATCAATTTTTGGATATTTTTAGAGAAAATAGATAATTTTTTTGTCGTTGTTAGACTTAACTCTTTGAATTTTAGCAATTTTTTTTAAAAAATAGAAATTTCAATGTGTTAGTCTTCAAAAACGGAGTTTTCTTAGGAACACATTAAAATTAAGTATTTTTCTCTTTTTACACACAATTCTTTTTTTCATTTTTTGAACAATATTACGAATTTAATTTTTAAGGTGTTATTCTTCTCATTTTGCATTTTTCGAAATATTTGAAAAAATAGACATTTGTTTGTGTTAGTCTTCAATTACGTCATTTTTTAGGACAACATGAAAACTGAGTATTTTACTCTTTTTAGACCTCAAATTGTGCATTTTTTAGAAAAATATGATTATTGATTTTTTTTAAGGTGTTAAACTTCATTTTTTGAATTTTTTTCGAAACAATAAAAAATTGTTTGTGTTAGTCTTCAGTTACGGAGTTTTTTTGAGGAAAACATAAAAACTGAGTATTTTACTCGTTGCAGACATCGATTTAGACAATTTTTAGAAAAATATGAGAAAACTTTTAGGTGCTAGACTTTACTTTATGCATTTTTTGCAATATTTTTGAAAAAAAACTAAAAAATTACATGTGTTAGTATTCAATTACGGAGTTTTTTGAGGAAAATATGAAAATCTAATATTTTGCTTGCGTGAGACTTAACTTTTTGCAGTTTTTTCGAAATGTTTGACAAAAATAAGAATTTTCTTGTGTTGATCTTCAATTATAGAGTTATTGAGGAAATCATGAAAACTGAGTACTGTTCTCGTTTTATACATCAATTTTCGCATTTTTAGAAAAATATGATAATTTATTTTTTGCAGGTGCTAAACTTAAGCTTTTACAATTTTGCAAAAAAAATGAAATTTCTATGTGTAGGTCTTCAATTACGGAATTTTGTGAGGAAAATTAAATGTTTTGCTTATTTTAGACATTAATGTTTACAATTTATTGAAAAATATGATAATTGATTTTTTAAGGAGTTAGAATTCGATATTTGCATTTTCTTCAAAAATTTTGAAAAAAAAATAGAAATTTGCTTGTGTTAATCTTCAATTATCGAGTTTTCTAAGAAAAAGATGAAAACTTAGTATTGTGTTCTTTTTATACATAAATTTTTGCCATATTTTAGAAAAAATATGATTATTTTATTTTGCAGGTGATAGACTTAATTTTTTCAATTATCGAGATCGAGAGAGAGAGAGAGAGAGAGAGAGAGAGAGAGAGAGAGAGAGAGAGAGGATGTTGTGGTGAAATATGGGATCGAGTAAATAATCTAGTTACATAATAAATAAGTTAGAAATGTGTATAATGATGTAATGATAAGTATACACGTTTATGAATGAAAATATTTTTTTTTATTAATCTAGTTACAAGTATGTTACGTGGATATTTCAAAAATCAAGTTCTATCGTATCGGATAGCGATACTCGTATGATACTTGTCGAATGCGTGTCGAATACTCTATGTGATGGGTATCAATATTTAATTTCAAAACAATCGCAGATACTTTTCGAATACTTTCGTATATTTTATCAACAAATTCCAAAAAATATAATTACCATGGTAATCTCACAGCAAATCAAACACACCCTAATGTATACAAATATAAAAAACAAAAAAACAAATTATATATATATATATATATATATATATATATATATATATATATATATATATATATATATATATATAGGGCTAGGTTCAATGACCAACACCCTTGTTTGGCCAACTCGGCCAACAACGTTTATTTCTCACAATATATACATGAAAATAAAAATCCAACCGCATAGATGTGATATACACCACTTAAGAATGTAATAGATTTAATTTCATGAAAAATAATTATTTTTATCATCTCCATCACGATACGTAAAGATATTGACGGATGACAATATTTACGACATGATTCATCATGAAATCAATTTTAAAATTCGAATTTTTTTCATTGGATTTAATTTAAATTATATAGATAGACTTTAGATTAATTTTTACAATGTTTCGACTTTTCTTTCATCGAAATTCAAAAAAATACCGAAATAGACGGTTGTGAAAATAACTTATCGATTCTGTTAGATAGAAAAATGCAAACAAAACAAAATTTGTTCTACGACATATCTAAATGATATAGATTACATCTATACGGTTAAAATTTAATTTTCATGTATATATTGTGAGAAATAAACGTTGTTGGCCGAGTTGGCCAAACAAGGGTATTGGCCATTGAACCTAGCCCATATATATATATATGATCAATGGCCAACACTCTTATTTGGCCAACGTCGGCTAACAATACTTATTACACTAAATCTAAATATTATAATCGAATCTTAACCGTATGTTTTATATCATTTAGATATGACGTAGAATAAATTTTAAACGATTTTGATTTTTGTATCTAACAAAATCGATAACATATTTTCACAACCGTGCATTTCGGTAAATTTATAGATTTTCATGAAGGAAAACTCGAAACTTAGTAAAAAATTCATCCTGAGCCTATCTATATGATTTAAAATACATCCAAACCAAAAAAATCGAATTTCAAAATTTATTTAATGATGATTCTTGTTGTAACTATTTCCTACCGTTCAATTTTTTGAAGTATTTATGATAAGTATGATAGAAGTTTTTATTTTTCATGAAATTAAATCTACAACATTCTCAATTGATATAAATCATATATATACGGTTAAAATTCGATTTTAATATTTAGATTTAGTGAAATAATTGTTGTTGGCCGACGTTGGCCAAACAAGAGTGTTGACCATTGATCATATCCATATATATATATATATATATATATATATATATATATATATGGGATAAGATCAATGGCCAACACTCTTGTTTGGCCAACGTCGGCCAACACTACTTATTTCACTAAATCTAAACATGAGAATTGAATTTTAACCGTATAGATATGATTTATATTATTTGAAAATGTTGTAGATTCAATTTCATGAAAAATAGAAATTTCTATCATACTTATCATAATACTTAAAAAAAAATTAACGGTCGAAAATAGTTACAACATGAATCATCATTAAATAAATTTTGAAATTCGATTTTTTTGGTTTGGATGTATTTTAAATCATATAGATAGGCTAAGGATGAATTTTTACTAGGTTTCGAATTTCTCTTCATGGAAATCTATAAATTTACCGAAATGAACGGTTGTGAAAATATGTTATCGATTTTGTTAGATACAAAAATCAAAATTGTACAAAATTTATTCTACATCATATCTAAATGATATAAAACATATCCATACCGTTAAAATTCAATTATAATATTTATATTTAGTGAAATAAGTGGTGTTGGCCGACGTTGGCCAAACAAGAGTGTTGGCCATTGATCCTATCCATATATGGGATAAGATCAATGGCCAACACTCTTGTTTGGCCAACGTCGGCCAACACTACTTATTTCACTAAATCTAAACATGAGAATTGAATTTTAACCGTGTAGATATTATTTATATTATTTGAAAATGTTGTAGATTCGATTTCATGAAAAATAGAAATTTCTATCATACTTATCATAATACTTAAAAAAAATTAACGGTCGAAAATAGTTACAACATGAATCATCATTAAATAAATTTTGAAATTCGATTTTTTTGGTTTGGATGTATTTTAAATCATATAGATAGGCTAAGGATGAATTTTTACTAGGTTTCGAATTTCTCTTCATGGAAATCTATAAATTTACCGAAATGGACGGTTGTGAAAATATGTTATCGATTTTGTTAGATACAAAAATCAAAATTGTACAAAATTTATTCTACATCATATCTAAATGATATAAAACATATCTATACCGTTAAAACTCAATTATAATATTTATATTTAGTTAAATAAGTGGTGTTGGCCGACGTTGGCCAAACAAGAGTGTTGGCCATTGATCATATCCAAACAACGTCGGCCAACACTACTTATTTCACTAAATCTAAACATGAGAATCGAATTTTAACCGTATAGGTATGATTTATATTATTTGACAATGTTGTATATTCAATTTCATGAAAAATAGAAATTTCTGTCATACTTATCATAATACTTAAAAAAAATTAACGGTCGAAAATAGTTACAAGATGAATCATCATTAAATAAATTTTGAAATTCGATTTTTTTGGTTTGGATGTATTTTAAATCATATAGATAGGCTAAGGATGAATTTTTACTAGGTTTCGAATTTTTCTTCATGAAAATCTATAAATTTACCGAAATGGACGGTTGTGAAAATATGTTATCGATTTTGTTAGATACAAAAATCAAAATTGTACAAAATTTATTCTACATCATATCTAAATGATATAAAACATATCTATACCGTTAAAATTCAATTATAATATTTATATTTAGTGAAATAAATGGTGTTGGCCGACGTTGGCCAAACAAGGGTGTTGGCCATTGATCCTATATATATATATATATATATATATATATATATATATATATATATATATATATATATATTGAATAGTATCCGACAAGCGATCGCTTTTGTTACTCATACCTAATTTTTTTTTATGCCAATGGAGATTGAACCCACAATCACTCACAACATTTTTTTTTTTTTTCTAAAAATCAAAAATAATAAATAATAAAGTTTGTATATATAAGAGATGTATCATATTCTATGTTTTTTTGAAATTTGTTATATCGTCGTATTCGCGTCATGTAAGATACGATATTTGTACATGTGCAAGGCAGATTTACAATCATATCATTATTAATTATTAATAATATTAATATTAAGATCTTTATATATGATAGTTTGCATTTCGTGCAGTCAAGTATAAACTATATTGTTTCGGATTATCTGTTTTCTTTTTCAATATCTATTTTATATTCGGACAGATTTACATAGAAGTTAGAGGAAACTATGACAGTCATAAAAAATTTGATATCATAATATGCGATACTGTGTTATAATAAAATATCTAAATTTATGTATTTAACTTGTACAAATTTACAGTTATTTTAATTTTTAAATTCGTTTTCCCCTTCGTGACTTCGTCCTCCATCCTAATTATTATTGTTAATAACTTGAGATACGTCACTGATTACCTGCATTATATGTTGAGATTTCGAAACGTAAACTAATAGAGAGAAGTAGCTTTCAGCCACGTCTCTCTTTCTCAAGAAGCAGCCAGTCAAGTCAGCTCGTCGTGCCAAATAAAATAGTAGATTTGATGAGATTTATCAAACTCGTTCCAAATTAAATAGTAGATTTAAGGACAATTATAAAAGTTGACTAAGTAAGCGTTTTGCATTACTCTCCCTAGTTCCCTCCTAATGCATTGTCTCTTAATTTTCTCAAACTTCGAAGTTTTTGTGCTGCTTCAGTTAACCCATTGTATACTTTAACGGGATAGTTATACTTACAGGAAAAATAATTAATACGAGGAATTTTTTTTTAAAAAAAAAAAACTAACTTTTCAGCAAATCTTAAAAAATCTTCTTTCCTTTAGATATTCAGAAAACTTCGAGGTTTTATTTATTTTTTTCAGAAAATTAGAGTTATTGTAAGCATTCTCTGAAAAAAGAAAAACTGTAGAAAATATCATCTTAAAATTACAATTTATTGGAAGTAAATTTATGACATGAATCGTCTAGTGATAGGTTTTTTGTTTTTAATAAATTATTTTCATCCGATGTCAATCACATTAACTACAATTATGAGTGTGAGACACAAAAAATCATATGTTGTGAGAGATTGTGAATTCAAGTCTTATTGGCATCAATAGATGAAACACCACCGAGCCTTCTCCATTTATTCTCAAAAAAAGAAACTCTGGTATAGAAGTATTTTGTACCATTACTGGAAGTGTCACTACTAGCAAGAAAACGCTTTTTAGAAAGGTTTCAAAGTAGTTTTAGACCACTCAATATCGGTTGTACTTGATCATTAAATTTTGTGATGTGGATTCATACTATACAATTTTTATTGATGTGTTTTGATCTCAAGCATTGATTTTTCTTTAGATTTTTTGAATATCATATTTTGTATAGTCATTTATCTGTCATTATTCTACACCATGTTTTAAGCATCCTTAGAAAGACACATCATCATACATTAATGACGTGGACTATTATTATTGGTTAGGTTCACATTAGACTAAGTTTATTCAATGTTAGTCATTTCATATAAAATTACATGATCAAATGTGAATACCATTGAAGATGAAAAGTTTATATATGAAATACAAATCCTTTAATATGTAATACTATAAAATATACAACGTATATTAGTAATATTTTTTAAAATTCAATTTTAAAAATTCATCAAATAAATTAATTTTATTTTTTTCTTTATTTTGACATTCATGTTAACATAGTTCATACATACATTTTTCATAATTTGAATTTGTAAAAATATTACGTAAGAAAATACAATGCAACTAAAAATGCATATTTAAATAATTGAATTTTAAGTATTTTATTTACATAATAGAATTTTCAGTATTACTATTTATTTTTACAAAAATCGTAACTATAATAATCTCATATAATACTAAGTATATTATATTTGTATTTGTAGCCAAAATAATTTCATATTAATTTTTTAAAAAACTAATATAATTAAAAAAATAGTTTATCCATCTAAATAACTTCTTATACATATACGTACCTATCAAATAATATTAAATAGTATTGTTATTTTAAAAAATGTTAATTTAAAAAAAAAATCATATGATATAGAATAATTTGTATTTATGTTTATTCTAAATTAAATTTTGATACTATTTATTAAATTACTTCCACTATTAAGTTCGATATTATTTATAATTATCTTTGCATTTTGAATCAAGAAAAAAAGACTACAACTGTATAATTATTGACGTGTTACTACGCACATCGTATGATTCATTATTTTAATATTTGATATTGTATGAAATATTGTAAACAATAATATAATATTTGTTGTTATGTTTAATCGTAAAATTATATTATATCTCATATATTATTATATAATGACACTAATATAAATGTTATTGTTTGATTAAAAAAAATGAGTTTTTTTTATCATAATGTAAAATAATTGTAAAACATATGAATAATCATAGATAAATGAGTTCGAATAATATTATTTTGAAATGATATTATCAATATTATCATGCAATGTGTATCTTGTATTACAATGAAAAACATAAATAAAATTTCCGCCGCGTAGCGCGAGTATTCTCCTAGTTAAAACTGATATAATTATTACATTAAATTTTTTGTTCAAGTTTAGTCGAGTTAATCGAGTTGGCTCGAGTTTTTATCTAATTCGTCGAGTCAAGTTTCGAATTGAAAAATTATACTCGTGCCCTTTAAAATCTCCTCAACCTATTGATGTCTTGGCGACGAATAATAAATACATTAAATGTTAAATTATATTAAATAGTAAATCATAATAGATGACAAACCGTATTAGTTAGGTGGTAAACTAATTATTAAAAAATAATTTGGTTTATTTAATTTTTTTATATTTAATTTTACACATGATAAGTCGTATTTTTTTGAACAAATATTTAATTATTTTATCTCCAATATTGTTTGCGAAATTATTATTTCTATTTTTGCTATTATATTTTTGTTAATTTTTATGATAGTTTTATGTTGTAAATTTTCGACAAACTCTAATTTAGGTGTGAAACGGTGGAAATGAGTCAGTGTATCCGTTTAATATATGTTAAACGGTGAAAATGAGTCTGTTTACCACATGTTAACCGGTAGATTAATTTTGTCCAATATTTATTTTTTCCAAATTTGTAAATTTAGAGTTGATCAATTATTTTTCAAACGAGTCATATGTGCCCGCTTAACCTTGGTAAATGGTCAATTAGTCTAGCTCAATAAGTTATTTTTCACATTAATAAATTTGGATTTAATTACATATGGATGGTGATAAACAAGGATAATAAAAATTTTAAATACATTAACAATGTGTGAAACAGTTGATATTTAATTCCCTCTCATTCTATATAGGATGGTCCAAATAAAAAATTTCATGATTCATTACAATTAATGCACATGTCAACACATCAATCATCTAGATGGATTGTAAGGGAGATGAGTATCATCAATCTTTCGAATTTATGCAGTTCAAATGAGAGACCGAATCAACTCAAAATGTATGTGACTAGAGTTAAGAGTTAAAACCCGACTCGCCAAATTTATGAATTATAATATTAGTGACATCAATTCTATGATTTTATGTACTCTGAGGAGCTTGGTAATGAAAATTAATTTTTTTTCTCAATAACACAATATGACAAGAAAATTGTGTACCCATCAAAGGGAGGTTTGAATTCTGAAAAATCAAAGTCAATGGCTTCGGCATCAAGTTATAACGTGGAATTTTTGGCTTGAATCATTGAATTTTAAAAAATTGGTACGCAATTTTATGAAACAACCTTGGTTTTCTTCAAGTTCGCAAAAAAGTTACTGTTCTTCTCAACTCAGTATTACTTTTTGTATTAATCATTTTGGAAAGACACATTTTGTTTTGTGTAATATATATTATGTATATTATGTTTTTTTTTTTTGCAAAATGTATATATTTTATATTAATCATGGTCAGGGATGGATCTATATAGCGACCAGGAGGAGGTCATGTCCTCTCATAGTTTTCGAAACTATAATATATTTTGAGTATTTTTTTTATACTAAAATTTCGAAATATATGTATATATGTGTGTGTTTGGTTCCCAAAACTTATCACAAAGTTATTTTATATGAAAACAAAAATATGATCTCTCAGTACTATTGATCAATGATAATGGTACTTTCTAGATTTGTATGGAACACATTGATCAATAGTATGGAACACATTTGTTAATATCGATGGAGATTTGAATATGCAATAAAATAAGGTTTTTTAAGAAAAATTAAGTTTTTTTTTCTTTTTATTTATGCATAATTTGGTAGATCAAAAGCACTAGAGAAAATTGTACGATACTATTTTTTCATCCAAAAACAAATAGTTTTGAAAGAAAGAACTGGTATTTTCACTTTGTTATCTCGTTCTATGTTGATGACAAATTGACGCAACACAAGAATTTAAGGCGATCATCCTCTTATAATTTTCTTGATCTATTGATTCAGTGGCATTTTGTTTTTTTGTGTTGATGTGTTGTTAAATGAGTATGTGATAAATAAGTAAATAAATCCGGTTTTGCACTCGTATATGTATTAAATGAGTATGCATTAAACAAGTATATAGTAAATGAACCTGACTTTACACATAAAATATTTTTTTTTAACACATATTTTTATTTTATTTGTTTGATTTATCACCAGTTACTAACACATCAATTGATGTGGAAAATTTAGAAGAGAGACGTATCTTTTTCCGTTTATTTAAACTCTTTCGTTATTTGACATCATAGCTAACGAAATATTCCTTTATTAAAATAACATTAAAAAACATCTATGACCAAAACATATGCTTTCGCTTACCAACCAATCATGTTTCATTTACTACTTGCAAAGGATACACGAGAAAAGTATGGGGAATTATGGAAGACGGCTATATATAAACATATTTTGGTTAAAATGGCTATATAAGCGAGTTGTGCCTCCTACTCCGAAGATAGTGGGGGGGGGGGGGGGGGGGGGGGGGGGGGGGGGGGGGGGGGGGGGGGGGGGGGAACCAAAGGGAAAGGCGAGGAGATCAGAGGAAGAGAAGATAATAGAGAGAAGAAAATGGAGAAATTAGTATTTGCTTTGAATGGAGAGAGACATGAAATATCGGGTCTCGATCCGTCGATGTCTCTCCTCGAGTTTATTCGGACACAAACCCGTTTCAGAGGACCTAAGCTTGGTTGTGGTGAAGGTAATTAATTGATTCAATCATTTTATTTTATTTTTGATTTCTGATGTTTTGTCCTTTATATTTTCTTCTGAAACCGGAGATCTAGAGTATATATAACAATAATAAACTGTATATACTCTAAGTTTGGAAAATATGTACATTAAAAAGATAAAATTTTAGTTGCCTATATTTTAGGGGTTTCTATCAACTCCTAAAATTACGGGTTGACACTTCTCTGCATTTGGTTTCACATTTATAATTGGTTTAGGTAGAAATATCATTATTTTTGTTGTCCTTCAAAAAAAGTTTTATAAATTTTGAAATGGAATTCTTCAAAAATACCTAATTTTTGTTGGGAATTACCAAAAACCCCATAATTTTTGGATTCTATCAAAACACTTCTAGAAATTGAGATGAATCCATTTTTTTAGACAAAAATATCACCGTATTTATTCTATAAGCTAACAAATAAATAATATTTCATAATATTATATTGTGATATTTATTATATTGTTCTATAGTTTATTATATGATTTTTATATAAAATTCTTTTATACAAAAAAATAGTTTGAAATAATATTTATTTAATAAAATAATCTTTTATATATATTATAAATAGCAAAGTAAAACAACGGGTCGTAAAATATTATGATAAATAAATTTTAAATATAATAACATAAAATGTTTTATTTATTTATGTATTCAATCATTTATATTGAATAAAAGAATTGATAAAAGAAAATAAATAAGGGTATTTATGTAAAAAAAGAAAATTCGGATGAAATGTTAAAGTTAATATTTCTAGGATTAAAAAGTAATTCAATCTGTTTGTACGGAGTTTTTAAGGAAATCTAAAATTGAGGAAATTTTTGATAATATTCAGAAAAAATAGGGTTCTTTAAAAAAAATCTCAATTTGACTTGGTTCGTTAGAAATTGATGATAAACATCTAAATTTGCATCTAAATGCACACATGACAAATTATATTAGAGCCTTGCATTAAAAGGAAAATAAAATCGGTCTCGGAGACGACACTTTGCCTACGTTCGGACAAGAAGAGGTGCTACGACACCTGAATCTATTATAGGTTTCAATTCAGGATCTTTTAAAAGGACATACATGAAATTGCCCCTTTTTCTTTTGCCTTTTTTTCTTTTTTTATTATTGTATAAAACTTTTGTTTTAATACAAGGTTTGAATACCACCGGTATCCTTCAAAAAAAAAAGGGGAAATAAAATTCAATTTGTTTTAACTGTCTATGCCACGCATACATTTAGGTGCGGGGTCTATGGTTCATTAGCTCGTCCTTTCATAAAAGTTATTTGTGAAAAAAAATTTGGGTTTATGATATATATGTGCCAACCAAATAAATATAAAGTTCAAAAAAATATTTAGTACTTGTTTCGTTTAAAACGTATTATAAACATGGGGAGTTCTATCATACACATCTTTTGCTTATGATACACTCATTTTCAAGGGTATTTTGTGTAATTATTAATTAATGAGTATTTAAAGTAATTTTTCAAGTGTATTTATCAATAAATGATATGCTAAATAGGAAATTTGAATTGCTCTTGAAAGAAAAAATATCTATAAAAAGAAAAAATTTATGATACTCTTCTAAATACCCAAAATATTTTTTTGAAAGGGTGTATGATAGAACTCCCCTATAAACATAAAGGGGGCTTCTATCGTATACCATTTTCCTTATCATACATCAATTTTCAAGGATATTTGGAGTAATTATCCATTTATGATTATTTAAGGTATTGTCTCAAGTATATTTATCACTTAATGTTTGAATAAATTGGAATTTTTTGTTGTTCATTTAAACAAAATTCTCCATAAAAGATAAAAATTTATGATACCCCTTTTACAAATATAATTAATTGCTAAAATACCCAAAATACCCTTTTAAAAGAGTGTATGATAGAACTCTCAAACATAAATATATTATGAAGTTTTATGCTATTCTATTTTCCCTACTTCATTACGGTCCATACAATATACAAAGCCGATATTATTAGGGAAATTATACTCAGTCACCATATTGCAACCAAAAACCACTAATTGGAAATTAATTCATTTAATTAACGTCTCAATTAACAAGAAACATTGAATTAATAATTTTTAAATATTAATTATCATTTGTTAATCCGGATAGATGTTAATTATCACGTCAATCAATCCACATGTGTTAATCCATAAGTTAATTAACTTGATTAATTAGAAATGAGTAGTTTTTTGTTGCAATCTGGTGGCAGAATTTTTGAACAAATTAAAATGAGAATTGACAAATATTAAAATATCAAAATTATATGGTTGAATTAAACAAAAAAAGCTTATATTGTATGGTCGAAGGAAACAGGAAAGTACCGAGGTCAATTATCGTTTCGAATTTTTAATTCTGATGAGAAATTAGCAATTATTTTTTGAAAATCTTCATTTAGCTCTCAAGTATCATTTTCTTGGATTTTCTTTTTATTTCATTATTGAGTTAGTATATTTTTGTCTCTTCAACTTTTCTGAGTTTATTTTTTACATCTTATATGGTTGATATATTTTTAACCCCTCAATTATTAATTTAGCTCATTTATCACATTTCGTCACTTAAATATGACTTTGAAATGTAAGATATGATGTGTTGTTTTCTTTTAGAAAAAATAAAAATATTATGTACCACATGAAAAGATATCAATGAATAAAATATTCACCATTTCACATGAATTTGTAACAAATAAATTTATAAAATAAATCTACAAAAGTATTAACATGCAGGATTCGCATTATACTATGTATACTTTTTAACTTTATTTTACAGTTTTATCTTATATAAAATTCAAGTGGAATAGATAATATTTTTTCATTTAATATTTTCTATTATGGTTTTTTTTTTCAAAAAGAAAATGACACATCATGACTTACGTAAGAAAGTTAATGTACACAAAAAAGATATAACTGATGAAATAATAATAAATTTGCTAAATCAATAACTACGGGGATAAAAAAATGTATTAACTCAATAGTTTTTTTTTTTTTATTAGTATTAACTCAATAGTTAAAATGTTAATAATTGCCTAAATTTTTTGAAAGACTAAAAATTCACCACTTGATAGTGGAGTGGTTAAAAGTGAACTCAGAAAAAGTTCGAGGACAAACAATGAACCAAGTAATAGAGGGATTAAATTTAGATTTTTTCCTTTTTCTTTTACGACATTTATGACTTTTGGTGATCAAGCATAGAGTCAAAAATAAAATAAAATAAAATGAATAAATCGATCACAAATTTGACATAAATACATAAATTTGTGTTTGATTAAAAATATATATTTGACTAATTAATATTATAAATTTATGTATTTGTGTCAAATTGACCTGACTATTTTTATTTGAGTTGGCTGAGATAACAACCATCCACCAAATACATTAACAGAAAATAATTTAGAGATGTTGCAAACAAGTCATGATCATTAATCTATTTTATGAAACCATGGTTGAAATTATTGAAGAAGAAAAGAAAATAAATGATTATTGTAGGATTTAGTTAAAGAAGAGAGTAGCGCGCACGCGCCGCCTATATATGGATCTATGGATGTTTTAATTCATGAATGATTTCTTGCTCTGATTTATAGGTGGTTGTGGAGCTTGTGTTGTGCTTCTATCAAAATATGATCCGACCACTGATCAAGTCAATGAATTCTCTACGAGTTCATGCTTATTACTTCTCGGTAGTATAAACCGTTGCTCGGTGACAACAACCGAGGGTCTCGGAAACACCAAAGATGGTTACCATGCTATTCACCTGAGGATTGCGGGATTTCACGCCTCGCAATGCGGGTTTTGCACTCCTGGCATGTGCATGTCTCTCTTTTCTTCTCTTGTTAATGCAGATAAAGATACCAACAGATCGGAGCCTCCTAGTGGGTTCTCGAAGATCACCGTTTCCGAGGCAGAGATGGCAATTTCTGGTAATTTGTGTAGATGCACAGGTTACCGTCCCCTTCTAGATACTTGCAGGAGTTTTGCAGCTGACGTCGACTTGGAGGATTTGGGCTTGAACTCTTTTTGGAAAAAAGGGGACAAAAATGCAAGTGTGGAGAAATTACCGAATTACTCTATGGGTGGAGTGTGCACATTTCCAGAGTTCCTTAAATCTGAGATTAAATCATCGTTAAGTATTTCGACAGATCACCATAAACTGGAAAATGTAGAAAACGGCTGGTATAGACCGAGTACTATCGAAGGACTACATGCATTGTTGAACTCAAATTCAATAAGTGAAAGCAATGTCAAACTTGTGGTAGGGAACACAAGTAGTGGTGTTTACAAGGATCGAGACTTGTATGATAAGTGCATCGACCTACGGGGTATCCCCGAGCTTTCAGTGATTAAAAGGAATGACGATGGTATAGAAATTGGTTCAGCGGTGACCATTTCTAAAGCAATTGATGTATTGAGGGGTGAAAAGGAATCTAATTTGGTATTCAACAAAATTGCTAATCACCTGAACCAAGTGGCCACCCCGTTTGTTCGAAACATAGGAAGCATTGGGGGGAATCTGATCTTGGCACAAAGAAATCAGTTTGATTCTGATATTGCTACAATATTACTCGCGGCTGGCTCAACCGTCTCTATTTGGTTGGGTTCGGAAAGGCTAAATCTCACCCTAGAGGAGTTCTTGGAGAAGCCTCCATGCGATCATAGAACTCTTCTTTTGAGCATATTTATACCTTCTTGGGCCTCATGTACCAATGTTCTTTTTGAGACATATCGAGCGGCTCCTCGGCCACTCGGTAATGCCGTCTCTTATGCCAATTCTGCTTTTCTTTCTCAAACTTCCACGGATAAAGAAACGGGAGAGATCATCATAGATAACATTTGCTTGGCTTTTGGTGCCTATGGGACCAACCATGCCCTTAGAGCAAGAAAGGTCGAGGATGTCCTCAAGGGTAAAAACGTCACTGCGTCGCTTATACTTGAAGCAACAAGATTGCTAAGGGAAATTATCGTGCCCAAAAATGGCACGACACATCCTGAGTATAGAGTAAGCTTGGCAGTTGGTTTTCTATTCAATTTTTTATCGCTCTTCGCGAATGACCTTGATAAACCTACAAAACGCGCCCGCATCGAAGGCACAAATGGTACTACTAGCGGAAGCAAATTAGGCGAGTCTGGCAAGGCATCGAGGGATGGTACTGATGTTTCTCTCCTTTCACAACAAGAGATAGTACTTAATACAGAGTACAAACCCATTGGTGAGCCAATTAAGAAAACCGGAGCTGAACTGCAAGCTTCAGGTATGTCTGATTCATTAATTTACTGGAACCATCAATGCTTTCATTTTTTAATTTATTTTGAAGCGACCCATAAAATCAATTTACACATATTACACATACACATTAGAAGATCAATTTACGCAAACAAAACATAACTACTAAAATAGTTTCGAGGGCTGGATACGGTCCATCAAACGTACAATTTAGATCAGGTCAGTCGAATCTCTTGGGCACTAATAAAAAATTGCTCCTTCTATTCTTTGTGCAGGTGAGGCAATTTATGTTGATGATATCCCTTCTCCGAAAGATTGTCTTTACGCAGCGTTTGTATATAGCACCAAGGCGTTAGCTCACGTGAAGGGAGTGAACTTCAAACCTTCTCTTGCTTCAAAGAAAATAATCGATTTTGTTTCTGTGAAAGACATTCCCAAAGGAGGGAAAAATGTTGGAGTCGACTTTATATTTGGACAGGAGCCATTATTCGGCGATCCTCTTGCAGAATATGCTGGCCAAGCGCTTGGTGTTGTGGTACCTATCTTTTTGATCACTTATTTTCTATTCATTATGATATAGTCATTTTTTACGATAACATTATGGTATATACTTGTATCCACTTGTACTTGAACCTCAAATTGCCGAAAGTATCATCTAAGAAGGTTTTGTAATAGTTATTTCATTTCTAAGATTGCAGAGACGCAAAAATATGCCAACATGGCTGCAAAACAAGCAATAGTTGACTATGATGTGGATAATTTGGAAGAACCAATTCTATCTATAGAAGATGCCGTTCAGCGACAGAGCTATTTTGAAATTCCTGAAATGCTTAATCCTAAACCAATTGGTGACTTCAACAAAGGGATGGCCGAAGCCGATCAAACAATTCAATCCGCTGAGGTACTATTTTGTCCATTATTTCTCTCCTTTTTAGACTTCTCGTGAAAATTTACTGAAATCTAGCTATTTCGAAAATTGATCATGCTAACTGAACTATGTTTTTTCAATAAGCTACCTAAATAAAATGTGACTAAAATTCAGGTAAAATTGGACTCACAATACTACTTCTACATGGAAACACAAAGCACACTGGCCGTTCCTGACGAAGACAACTGCATGACGATTTACACCTCACAGCAATGGCCTGTAGGTGCACAAAGTCATGTTGCAAAGTGTTTGGGAGTTCCACTCAACAACGTGCGCATTATTACAAGAAGAGTTGGAGGAGGTTTTGGGGGCAAGACGTTCAGAAGCTGTGTCGTGAGTCTCTGTAACCCCATAAATATTTTCTTACATTTTCTCTCTTTTGCCTTGAACAACTAGATTTACAAAAAGTATACATAACAAATTCTCGCAGCGATGAATATATAAGAAAACTAAATTAATGCATTTACTGTCGGAAGGAGAAACCTGAAACAAATGAAAGAAAAAATAAAGATATACACACTCAATTTATTTAGCTAACTACTCGTTCTTTTTTGTCTCTCTAGGTGGCCAGTGCATGTGCTATTGCGGCGTATAAACTGCGCCGTCCCGTCAGGATGTACATGGATCGCAAAACCGACATGATAATGGTGGGAGGTCGGCATCCAACAAAGGCGTATTACTCAGTTGGTTTCAAATCTGATGGTAAAATCACAGCACTACATCTCGACTTGAGATTGAACGCGGGTATAGCAGCAGACCTCAGCCCACTTCTTCCAAATGCTATCGTGGAGGCAATGAAGAAATACAATTATGGCAATCTCTCTTTAGATGTAAAACTTTGCAAGACCAATAACACATCCAAGACCGCAGTGCGGGCTCCGGGTGATGTGCAAGGCTCTTTTATTGCGGAAGCTATAATAGAGCATGTGGCTTCAGCTCTTTCACTCGATACCAATGCGGTTAGGAGAAAGAATCTCCATGACCATGAGAGTTTAAAAGTATTCTTTGGAGCGACTGCGGGCGAGGCACCTACTTATACACTGAAATCCATTTTCGATAAATTGGCCTCGACTCCGAGCTATGAAGCCCGTGTCGAATCGGTCAAGCAGTTTAATAATGTTAGCAAATGGAAGAAAAGGGGTATGTCTTGTGTGCCTATTACATACAAAGTATCTCTTCGTCCTACTCCAGGTAGAGTATCGGTGCTTGACGATGGGTCTATCGTCGTCGAAGTGGGAGGGATTGAGATCGGCCAAGGGCTTTGGACCAAAGTGAAACAAATGGCTTCGTTTGGTCTCAAGGAGCTGTGGGGAGATGGGAGTGAAAACCTTCTAGAGAAAATACGTGTTATTCAGGCAGATACTTTGAGTTTGATACAAGGAGGGATAACTGGTGGGAGCACCACATCCGAAAGCAGTTGTGAAGCGGTTCGGCTTGCATGCGGTACTCTTGTTGAGCGTTTGAAGCCTATCAAGGAAACAATGCTAGCAGGAAAGGGTCCCGTTTCATGGGAGGCGTTGATTGGCCAGGTTAGATTCTTTTTTCTTTTTTTGTCATATGTCTGTATTGTAGTGGTTAATTCGCCTTGACTGGCCCGGATTAGCTTAGTTTTGTCTTGACTCTTGTTACAAAATATCATGATTTACAGGCTGCTATGCAAAATATCAATCTCTCAGCTAGTGCTTTCTGGGTTCCTGAAAAATCTGCAATCGACTACTTGAACTATGGAGGTGCCATAAGCGAAGTAAACCCAATTTCCTCTTTTGTTTCTCTTTTCCCTTTCAAACTTTAACCAAATAGTGCAGCACCACTAGAAAATTTTGAGAATCTAATGAAAATTGTGCAACTATAGGTTGAGATTGATCTTCTGACTGGTGCTACCACAATACTGAGAAGCGACCTCTTGTATGATTGTGGCAAGAGTTTGAATCCCGCGGTTGATTTGGGCCAGGTAATTTTCTACAAAATACTTTAAATTTAGGACTGCAAATGAATAAAAAAAAAAACTATCTTATTAACATGCCTTTATATGCATCTTGCTCAGGTGGAAGGAGGCTTTGTTCAAGGTCTCGGCTTCTTTATGTCAGAGGAGGTTCTGACAAACTCTGACGGCTTGGTGATCAGTGATAGCACCTGGAATTACAAGATTCCAACAGTAGACACAATTCCCAGGGAATTCAATGTCGAGTTTCTTAATAGCCCTCACAATAAGGATCGTGTGCTATCTTCCAAAGGTACTCCTCAATACTCATACTTTTTATGCAATAAGTAACGACCAAAATGATTATAAGATAATGTATTTTACAATCTTTTTTAAGCATCTGGAGAGCCACCATTGCTTCTGGCATCTTCGGTTCATTGCGCAATGAGAGAGGCAATAAGAGCAGCAAGAACAGGGTTTTCTTCGAGTGTGGGATCAAAAGGCTCTCCCCTCACATTCCAGATGAACGTTCCGACCACAATGCCGATGGTCAAGGAGCTATGTGGTCTTGATATCGTTGAGAAATACCTGGAATCGTTGACTTGATTATAAATTATAATAATGTGTGCTTATGCAATAAGTTTTGTTTTGAATAAGGGTCGTACTTTAATAGATAGAAATCAGCAATGATACAGACCACACCTTTTTCCCACGAATTGACCACGAATTGCCACGTGGCAGCCAGCTATTGGCTGCAGCTTTCCACCACTTTAGCTGCAGCCAATAGCTGGCTGCCACGTGGCAGGGTGTGGTCAATTCGTGGGAAAAAGGTATGGTATGTATCATTACTCGATAGAAATGCTGTTTTCCTTGTTTGAAGATTGTGCAAATTGAATTGATCTTTTTCGTTTAATCAAAGAATTGGCTTTAAAAAAAGTACTAGTTAATTTGATAATGCTCGGTACTTTAATCAAAGAAACACACAACAGTATTAGAATGTATCATTGGAACTAATTATGTAACTTCAGATTCAACTGTATAATTATTATCAGTACCGCTCATGTCACCGTCATGAAGCTTGATTACATCATAGAAGTTTAATTGATGGTACTTGTCACTAAATTTAATTCCAATTGCATAATAGAGATAAAATCATGATCAATTTGGACCCAAAAAAATGAGAAAGTGAGGACTATTTTATTACATTTCTCCTTCTAATTCACAAATAATAATTAAAATCATAAATCGGGGGAAATAATCTGTATGACATTCATATATTTTCAATTTTGGGTAGTGATTGGGATAGTAATATTTTTTTATGGTAGCAGAAAATTAATTCCTGCAACAATAAAATTTATTCCAGTCCCAATCACCATCTCACCATTTTTTATTCGGACAAGAATATTTTTGATGGTTGGATGAATTAATTTCCTGCAACCATCAAAATTGTTCATGTCCGAATCAGTACCCGTCAATTTTTTCTATGAATGTAATTTATCTATTTTTAAAAGAGAAAAAATGGTCAATAAATGAAATAGAGAGAACAATTAGTAAGGAAATTGACGGTAAAAACAAATATTACATGTGTTTATTTTGATAACAAAATTACCCTTTTTAGAAAAGAGTGTATGAAAAGATCCCGTAATGTATAATTAACCATGACCAGCCAATAATCAGGCAAATGAAGCAATCAATTTATAGTTTTTGTTGTTGAAGTCGTTCGTTTAGAATTCATAAAGGAACAATACAACTAGAAATAAAAAAAATTAGGGTAATATGCTAAACATCATACCTTGAGGGATGGATCTGGCTTCTGGCTTCTGGCTTCTGGCTTCTGGCTTCCTTGAAACAATAGAACCATAAAATTAAGGTTTAACAAGAGATGCCATTGCCAGCAATGGAGGAGCGGAGAGAGGAGGAGAGGAGATGAGGAGGCGAAGAGAAAGAGGGAGATTATTTCACGGGCTGATAAAAAAGCCTTTCGTTCTTTGCTTGAAAAGAAAAGGCCTGTATTAAATTTATATATATTTTGTTGGGCCTAACCGATTGGGAGCATCGATGTATATTTTGCATTTACTTTTATGTAATTATTCATCAGTTTATTATTTTCATGCAATAATTCATCAATATATTATCATGAAAAGATGAAAGATAATTTTCAATTAAAACCCGAGTAGGCATGATGTACATTAATCACAAACAAACTAGTCACAAATTAAGCATCCATGATAATCTACTCTAGGATGCCCATGTTTTTGAGCCCCAAAACAATTCCAACTCCGAACATGTGCCCCACAGCTCCACAAGCCAAGGTGTCTGCCAGGGTGAATCCCGCTGGGTCACCGGTCTGGAGGCCCGAATCACGTGCCTCGAGCTTGAGTCCAGCGGTGGCCTTGCGGTTTGCTGATGGAGCCAGACCGAATCTTCCGGCGAACAGCATCAAGCTTGTGGTGGTCACCATTATCTATATAAATCATTAACCACAAAATTAGTTATCAAAATGCCACATTAAGCTATAGTTTGATGTTATTTGACACCTACAAGGTTGGTGGATGAGCCGATGAAGTCGCATCGCACACCCCTGCTCCTTCTGCTGCTTCGCCTCAAGATCTGAAATTTAGTAGAATCTAAAATCCAGTATTCGTCCATAGTATATTACAGAAAGATTTATGAATTTAGTTCAAACTCACCGCTGAAGAATGAGTTCGAGCTGCGCTGAGTTGAGGGAGCGAGGTCATCAAAGTCGTAGGAGACGAAATTCTGCAAGCCATGTTTTCTTTTTGCTTTTAATTTCTTCTTGCTGAAATAAAATGGATCCTCCCTTGTATGTAGAGAAAAATGGTGTAGGCGAGAAAGAGACTATAAATTTAAGAATGGAATGGTCGGAGAAAAAGATCTGAGCCAAGTATAAGATATGTGGTTTGGAGCTCCTTTGGGGTGGATTATCTTTGGATCTTGGTGCTGATGTGGCAGACAGTCTGTGGTTAGAGTTTTGTCTATTTGGATAAGAATATGAGTTGATGTTTTTATTGTGCATTTAAACTATTTCTCCTTCCAATAAATTTTCACAAGAACACAACTTTCTGATTAAATCTCTTGAATTTTGTAATAAAAAACTATCTGGCAATTGGAACTTTTTTTGTTTACCCTAATTATATCCATCATATTATTATTTTTATTTTTATTATCTTAAAGTTTAAGGAATTGAACTATATAATGACACGTGGACTGTTCTTGAATTTTTTTTTTATTATCTTTGAAGTTTTTATATATTATATATTTATTAATCTTTAAAGTTTAATGAATTGAACTATATAATGACACGTGGACTGTTCTTGAAATTTTTTTTTATTATCTTTAAAGTTTAAACCAAGAATCTAATGTTTAGATAACTTTGCAAAAAAAACAATAAACCAAGAATCTAGTTTTACACATGAAAATCAAGAAAATGAGTAGTTGTTAAATGAGCAAATGGTAAATAAGTGAAATGATCCGTTTAACATATAAAAGTACGTAGTTTCGTACATGTTATTTTATTTGTTGGATTTATTACTGATTGTCAACACATTAATTTGTTTGATTTTTTTATAAATATTTTAAGTGATGGTGGTGGATTTTAAAAGTCCCACAAGCAGTCTCACAAACCATAACTTAGAGAAGTTAAAAAAAACAATTCAAGACACCTGATACAAGAATGATTCATGTTAAATTGCTAACCCACGCATGTGTACCAAATCAAAGTTGTTACTCAAGACAAACTAAGATAACCCTTGTTAACCAATAATTAGGTCAAACTTAGATTTGAAGCCCATGAGATATGAAAGTTAGTTTACCCTTACTTCAAAATTCAAATATTAATATTTCACAGAGTTATTTTTCCCGCACTCGTCATCTCGCTAATAAATCAATGATATCATAATCCAGATGTTTGAGTGCAGCTAATAAATCAATGATATCATAGTCCAGATGATTGAGTTTGAGTGCACAAAATGTCATATACCAAAAATGACCACAATTTATTTTTATTTTTTATAATAAATAAAAAAATCTCATACATCATCTTCATTGATGACAATGAAAATTGAACCCGCAACATCCCACGACATATGAGACATTGGGAAAACAAGGGACAAAAATAGGAGTCTAACTATATAACTAACATAAAGTACAATAGTCTATAATAATGAACAAACATTTTTTTAATAAACAATCCAAACATCTTTTTCAATAAACAAACAACTAAAAATTAGCAAACTTTTTAAAGTTAGGTCCTCACATTCTCTCGTTTTTTTTTCTTTATACAAAGTCTATAATCAGTTCATCACGCCGCAAACCAGAAACACACTCAAAAAACAAACCAAACTTGCTAAAAGCAAATACTAAACAAATCCTAAATAGCTGATGAATAATTCTACGATTCTATTTTGAGGAGGGAGTTGAGAGAAGTACTATTGAACTTCTGCGCGAAGCCCCTCATGACAAGAACGATGACATCACGCATATGCCGTGTCTGTACCATCAACTCAACATCTGTTTCGCTATCCACCACGATCTTGAACCGGTGCTGGTCATTCCTATACAACTCCACCTAAACGAAGAAATATCACAAATTCAAGTAGCTATTTCTTGCTTTTTAGGGGCATACATGATATTTTATGGTTTTGTAGGGGCATAAATGTTTTTTTGCCAAATGTGCTAGAAGGACTTACATGGAAAGGAGGGGCGTAAGATCCCCTTACTTCGGTTGTAGGAAAAGAAGCCTTGGAACCCGGTTTAACAACTTTAATTCTCTTTCTGTTCACCTCCAAAATCCTTCGCTCCAAATTCGCTACTCCTGGAGCTTGCTGAAATGTTAGACAAAGAATTTTAAAAAAAATTAGCCTCTATTTGATTTTGATATTTCTTATTTTGCAAGGCTGTATTGGAAATTGTTCCTATAAAATTAGGAACGGTATGGATAAATTGTTTGAAAATTAGGATAGGTATGAATATCTCAAATAGAGTTTACCCTTTTATCTGTGCGGTCTTTGTCACATAATACCTGTTTCAAATTTCAACATAACAAATACAATTAGCTCTCAATTGAATAACATGTTTAGTTCCCAAAAAAAAAAAATTTTAAAAAAGAAAAGGAGTAAAAAATATTACCTCGAACTTGACAGTACCAAGATCTAGCTTCTCTTTTACTTCTTTATGAGTTTCAGGTTCTGCATAAAAGAGGAGAAACAAAAATTAATCCTACAATGTACTAAATTAGCTTAGTAAAATTTGATTCGAAGGGGCAAAATTTCATGTATAACCCCTATGAAATCGCAATGTTATGTACGAAACAGGGACTATTAATCCTAAAAACCCAAATGATATCCCTCCCCCATTTGCTTCCAAAGATCCCCAAATTACCAATCTCAATTCTCATGTCACGAGGTATTCTAACTTCCATGAGGGTAAACATAATATTATCGCAATAAAAAAAACCAAAGACACTTGAAAAATTACGTACCAACTGTAATGGGCTCAGTAGAGGTAGATACGGGTTGCCCCTCAAACCCATCTTCTCGTACCGGCGTATAAATCACAACCAATCTGTACCCCACATCATCTACGTTCGCCTCGTACATTTTCTCCGCTTCCCCTGCACGGTTTTCAAAGCCGAGATATTCATAAGACCATAATTATCTCAAATTAGAGGGTTAACTGGAAAATAAAATTACTGACCAGGAATAGAAATAAGATCGGGGCTTCCAACCATAGATCTGAGCCATTGGATTCTACTTTTTCCCTCTTTGCCCCCCGTGTATACGCCCTTCACTGCGTATAAATTGGTATGGAACCCTCTTCCTTCTATCTCAAGCTTGCCTATTTTCGGTATTCCTACAAATTATACAAATATTAATTACTGCATAATGATATGCCAAAATAAGACATGCCAAATAATATCAAAAAAAGACAGAGAAAGATAGAGAACCTGGGAGAATGGGGGAACTTATAACCGACACAGGTTCGCTGCACCTTCCGAACACATCGAAAACCGTGCATTCGCATTTAATGCAGTGTCCTATATCCTCAAAATGCAGCTTGTGCTTGGGTTTGTTCCTAGCATTAGTCAGTGGTTCAAAGGACTGGACCTCTCCATTTTCAGTTGTGTAGTACCTGTTTATCAAGAGATCCTCACATTAACATTTTGATAAAATATTCATGATTTGAAATATTAAATTTGTTTTTGTTGAAATTACCATTGGTACAGAATCTCTTTCTGGTAGTTCCGAGCATTTGCTTGAGCCTCGGTATTTGGTACGACATAAACTGCATTAAGTGCATCTCCCTCAATTTCTTTTCCATTGAAAGACAGTGATTCGATTTGAAGCAGCTCTGAAAAAATATATGAAAAATCATTCGTACAAATTAACCTATTATTACCAAAAGAACCAAAATTACGGTACAGAAATCACAATATACCTGGAAAAATCACATTGGATGGCTCAGAGAATACGAGTTCCCCAACTACTCCATCTGATCGTACCGGTGTGTACCTGTCAGTTATCCATTAAACCATTAGAGTCAAAAGAACGATCAAGGTACAATACCATTTGATACCATAGACAAAAATAATTAATTACCCAAACAAAAGACGGCAAGTATAATCCGAATCTGTGACTTCATAAGTGGACGAATTAGCCCCTTCAATTTCGATTATTTTTCCTTCATTATCCTCTCTGTGCCAGCTGTACAAACTCGTACCCTCGTATCCACCATAATATACGCCTTCTCCGCTATACACCCCAAATTTTATTTCCTTCAAACAAACTCCAGATACAACCGGTGGAGCTGAAATTATAAAAATAGTATCATATTAAATTTCAAATATTGTTAATGCTAAATATTTATGAAAAAGTTCCAAGTATTTATCGAACCTGCCATTACTGGATTGTCGCTAATGGTTAATAACGCGTCACCCGTTTTTCCATCGGACCGTGTTGGGATCCATTGTAGAGCTAAATATGAATCCACGTCCTCTAGTGAAGGTTTGTAATTTCTGTTTTAATAAAAAAAATTGAGTGGTTAAAAGATTGTATTTTTATATTTAATGAAAAAATAATAATGAAGGTTCCACGTACAAGGTTTCTGCAACGACAAGAGCATGAGATGAAGAGGTCAACAAAGACAAATCTTGTTCTCCAAGTTTCTCTTTGGTTCGGTACCATGTGTACTTTCCGGGACCTTCTTTTCCTCCAAAGTAGGATTTTTCCGGTAGGATTTCACAATCCTCGTAACAGTCCGGTACGATGAGCTCTACGCCTCTTGGTTCGGCTTCATTAAGAAAAAAGAAAATGAAACTCGTGTTAATATAAGATGTAAAAGACCAACGAATTACCGAGGTACAGGTTTTTATGTGTTGAATATAATTATTTTATTTTATTTTTGAAATTATGATTATTAAATTATCACCTGGAACAATAACGTCTGAAATCACACTCTTTGGGGAGCCTTTTTCTCCATCATTTCGTACAGGTGTAAAAACAAACTCGATTCGTACCCCAACATGGTCGAGTGTCAAATCAAGAAATTCTGACAAAAAAAATTGAAAAAACATAAATGACCACATGGTCGTTTGATTTCGAGTGAATTAATAAAATTGCATAATTAAAGTTTCGAGTATACTCACCGTCATCGGTAAGCTTTTGTTTATTTCCATCACTACTTACTTCGTACCATTCTTGCGTACATGGGCCTCTAAAACTGTAGATATAAAATCAAAAAATTAGTAAACTAAAATATGTCAGTATTTAATTTACCATTCATGCCAGTAAGTTGAAAAGTTTCAATTAAATATTACATGAAAATTATAAACAGAAAAAGAAAGTCTAACCCTCCAGTATAACTATAAACGAAGCTCAGTTGTGATCCTTCAACGAATGAACCAACGAGTTCTAGTGAACTACACACAGGTGGACCTGACATCAAAAAATTTCAAAAAAGAAATAACTAAGTACACTCTTTTGTCGATGATATAAAAAAAATACGAAACTAAAAATCTTAAATTAGTTTTATTTTATTCTCAATTAAAATATATGGGCATACCTGGTACGATTGGGCCAATATGTTCAGAAAAAACAACTGGGCCGTGGGCCCCATCATTTCTAATAGGCTCACAGGAAAGACAAACAAGGGATCCAATATCATCGCATGTTAAATTGTACGAATCACCATTTGCACCTTCAATTTCGGTTTTAACGCCGTCGGAATCAACCTGAAAAATTACCAGAAACAGGTGTCATAATAATAATAATAATAATAATAATAATAATAATAATAATAATATTATTTACCAAAAACCAACGGAAGATTGAATTGCCTTCTTGGCCTCCCCAATAACTCTTATTAGCGACTAATGAGGTCCCCTCCATAGTGTCTCCTTCTATTTCCAGTGAAAGCAATCTAGGGCTACCTGTCATTTCAAAATTTATTAACATGGAGAAATTTGCGGAAAAACCCTTACATTTTTCTCAAATTGCAAAAATGAAAAGAAAAGAAAATACAGACCTGGCTGAACAGGACGATTGCTAAAGTGAACTTTAGGCTCGCCAATTGTGCCATCATCTCTTACTGGAGTGCACTTGAAACAAACGTATTTGCCAATGGCCTCCTGTGTAATTCTGTAATGGAGGTCTCCAGTTGCTTCTGTTATTTGTTCGCCTTCACTACTTTCAGTCTGTCAAACACACCCAAAGCATGTAAACTTTTATTAGTCCAGAGTATTTTATGCAGACCCAAAAATAACAGTACAAAATCAAATATGCCCAAAAAAGAAAAGAAATAGAAACATATATATTTCATTACCTCGTGAAGATACCAAGAATATTGGCTTTTTCCTTCATGACCACCCATATAACCGTATGAAGCCGCCAATAATTCACCCTCAACAAAGTCACCAGTTACATTCAAAAAATTCAAGCATGGGGGAAGAGCTACAAAAGAAAGTTAGAAATTAATAACATACACAAGAACACTAAAAAATAAATATTATAAAAATAATTCACGTATATAAACTTACTCTCAACAATGGTTTCGGATATAAAAAATGCAGGTGCGCCCGTTTCACCGTCATGGTCTATAGGAATTAACTTAGCCACGAGATAATATCCCGCTGCGGCTAAAGGAACTCTAAATACCTACAAAAGGACAATAAACATGTTAGCACATAAAACCTTACTCGTAGCAAATTGTTTGTAAATTAATTACCTTGGCTACTTTAGGAACGGTGAGAGCCTCAAGGTCATTTTCGTCATTAAATCTTGGAGAACTCGACTTGAGCCATTGAACTATGCTCGATGCCTGTGTGCCGCCCGTTATAGTCGAAGTAGCAGTCACTTTGCTCGCTTCCCTCATTTCGCCAACTATTTTGAAATTTATCACTTTTGGAGGGGCTGAACAAAAATTAAACAAAAAATAGATATCAAATTTAGGCATGCATGAAGTGAGCTAAAAGAAGAAAAAAGTTTTAACCTTTCTTGACAATTTCTGTCAAGGCACGACCAGATTTGCCAAGCAGACCTGTACGGGTAAAAATATGTCATGTGTCAAGTTAAAATTTGTATTGTGAATTTTGTGAAAATATTTCTCGTTTATAGGTGTAAAATAAACCTTGGATATTGATAGGAATGTAGACGAACAATATGCGCCTCCCTATATCCTGTTTTGTCATGGTATACTCTTTCGTACCAGACGATGCCATCACTAGACCACTTCTCACGAAAATAAAAATAAAAAGAATGAACAATATTACATTATGAAAAACGATACCTTTTTATAGGGCAAATGAAAAAAATACAAAATTAGTCATGCTTACCCAATTTCGTCTTCTCTAAACCATTGGTACTTGCTTGTGCCCTCCTTGCCACCAAAATAGGTTCCCGTACCGGTTAAGGTATTGTCTTCTATTGCATCTCCAATTATAGAGACATTACTAACAGATGGTGTAGCTGGAAAAAAAATTACAACAATGTTGAGTCAAATTTGCCCCCAAATTGGTCACAATTTACCCTCGTTTGAACAATTAATCACCAATAATTGGCAAAAAAAAAAGAATTATTACCTGCTTTTATAATATCGGTGGTCATTTTGTCATTGGGTTCTCCCGTTGCACCCTCTTGAGTAACGGGTGTATACGTATAAATTATATACGAGTCGATATCATCAAGTGTGAGTTTATATTCTTCTTCTTCGGCTCCAGATATTACTTCATCATTTGACCTTCTCCTTAACCAACTATTTCCACAAAAAAAAAAAACTAAGGGAGTTAATGAAAAGGTGATATTAACATGATATATGTTACTAAATTATAATAGATAGGTACGAACCTAGAGACACCTTTACCAGGCGCACCACCACACCAAGCAACATGTGGTACACCTTTCAAGATATTTCCTTCTACAAGCTCTCCTTCTAGTTTTACGTGTATAACCTTTGGAATTCCAGTCCCTAAATACACAAAATAATCAATATAGTTAGATTTTTCTATGTTAGGGTTTAGGGTTTTAGAGAGAGAATTACCTGGCAAAACAGGTTTAGAGAGAGCAAAAATAGGGGGGTATTCGGTTTCGCCAAGCTGTGCAGTGCATTCTACCTTCAAATATTTTCCAACATCGTCTTTCTTTGGCCAATATATCTTTTACAAAGCACTTTGATAATTAATATATAATTCACATAAACTTTTTTGAGAAAATGTGAATGAATGAATGAACGAATACATTATTTGTGGCTCCATCAATGGGTCTGAAATTATTAGGAGTTTGACCCGCAACAAACCATTGGTACTTGAGTACCAAACCGTAATTATCACCGTAATTGTCACGGTGAAATATGAAAACGCAAGCACATGGATCTTCTTCGTAGGGCTGGTTAATAAATACTTCTTTCACTGTGTAGTCTGGAGGCACCCTGTCCTTCCAAAGCTCCATCAAAAATGCAAATGTCGATTCTACAACCCAATTATTAAAGACTTTATTATAAGCATCAATAAAGTAATTATATTATAAAAATGTATGTTTGATTATTATTTTTTTTTTTCAGTCGTACCTTCGGAATCCTTTGGATCACAAGTTAACCAGCCCTTTTTAATGCAAAAAGATGTATGTGGAGGAAACTTTTTGGCCGCTTCCACCTCACTAGCTAGTAGATCTAGAGAGAGAAAGAGAATTATATAAATCTTCTATAATAGTTACGTACTAAATTATGTTTTAGAGTTAATAGTTATAAAAATTACCTCGATCGTTGAACTTTTTCAATGAGGGGCCCACGAGCGTGATCACGCACGCTTCTACATGAGGACTGTGTTCTAGAACTGGATTCTCCTCTATGCGCAAGTGCTATATAATCAAAATTGTACTGAGTTACAATCAAATAAATTGTAGAGATTTATTGAGAAGTTCAATAATATCATTATCATACCTCGAGATTAGGTAAAACCGGGAAGTTCGATAGTGTAGATATTTTGTTCTTACTAGCTGCCAAAACCTAATAGCAATTCAAACAAATAAATTTATCAAATCACAAAAAGAGAAAAAAATGTTTGCATATTATCATAAAAATCTACTATTTAATACTAACTAACCTGCAGACGAGGTTGGCTAGCCATAGCAAGTGACCTGAGTTTATTTTGTGCTACTGAGAGAAACTGGAGAGAGAGAGAGGGGTAATTTAGTCATAATATAAAAAAGTATTAAAATAAGATAAAATGAATATGGTTTGATTAGATTGATATAATACCTCCAAATTAGGGAGAGATGGTAATGTAGCTAGTGAAGTTATTTGATTCCCCGCAAGATAAAGTTGCTACAAAATGCATCAACAAAAGTTTATAATTATAGTTATTATACACAAAAAGATTTCGATATTTAACAGGTTATAATGAAATTATAAAGTTTTGAACCTGTAGGGCTTTGCAATTCCCAAGAGGCTCAAATGCTGGTGTCTTGAACTCGTTGAAGCTCAAGTCTAGAACCTATACAAGAAATAATAAGCCATATTACATAATTGTAAATATTTATATTTATACCCTTGAAGAAATTGAAAATAATTATTGAGTGAAAGTACAAACCTTGATCCTCTTCAAAACATCTATTCCTTCTACTGATGATAAACGATTGTCCCTTAGATAAACAAACTAAAAGAAAAGAACGAAAAAATGGTAAAAAAAAAAGAAGGTATGTGATAAAATTCAATTATAACAAGATATAAATTTGCAATAAAGAAAGAATAAAATCGCGAACCTCCAAAGTTGGGGATAAACTCAATTGCCTTAGACTTGCAACTCGGTGACCTCTCCTATCGAGCCTCTGGTAAAATTTGATAGACTTCGTTAAATAATATAAAAGAAGCCAAATCAGGAAATTAAAATGACAAAACGAAGCCATAAAGAAAAGTAACATAAGCAAAAGAGAACACGCACAAAAAGAGAGACAAAAGAGAGAGATGCGAGGAGACTTTTTCAAATAAGACCCTTTAAAAGTTGGGAATTCGTATTCAAATTTAAAAAAATGGACAACGTATGACAAATGCAATGCGTCTCAAGAACGAAAAGATTGCAAGTATAATTCAACGAAAAAGAAAACTACCTAAAAATGAGGTTGGTTATCTCAGGATATAAAAACATACAAAGAAAATATCAATATTAGATTCCAAGCATGCACAAAATGCCTTGTCAAAGACTTTTCATATACTCAAAAGACAAAAAAAATATTTGCCTTTTGAGGTCAAATAGATACATATATATAATTATCATTCTTTAAACAAAAAGTAAACATAATGGTGCCTCCAATGTTCTGGCAACACAACTCCAGAATAAAATAATACAATTATTTTATCTTGACCGAGCCAATTATGATATTTTAAAATTTATTAAAGGTCAAAAAGTACACCAAAAAAAGGAAAAATATATTAAAACTATTATAGAAAAACAACAGATAAAAAGAAGAAGAAAAAATAAAAAAACTTACCGTTTCATCACTTGCTTTCAAATCGACTTGAGGTAACATTAAAGAAGCCCTTGAAATAGGACTTTTTGTCTTACTTTTAACCGAGCCCAATTCGACTGAAGATGAAGACCCGTCCCGATTCACACCCATTTTACTCGTACCAGTAGAAGAAGACGAATAGCTCAAAGTAGAAGCTCGTTTCAATCCTGTACCACTACCGCTACTTGAAGATAAACCCGTACCGGTACCGTTTCTTTTGGAAGATAGACTCGTAGAAGGCTTTAGTGTCGGTTTATTTGGTGGAGATGCAGGTGCGGGTTTTTTCTTCGATTTAGACAGAGTAGACGCCGAAGAAGAAGACGAAGAAGGAAAGGAACTGGGTACACGAGAAGGCTTCTTGCCAAGTGACTCCAGTAACGGTACCGGTACTGGTATCGGCGCTGTTTCTGTACCGGTACCATTACCCCCTCTCCTGCGTAACGAAGTGGAATTGGAAGCCGTGCTGGTACTCTTGGATCCGGACCCGGTAAGAGTTGGTGGCGGAGAGGCCCCTGGTTTTGGCTTTGAGGTTGTTTGTGTCGAGGACGATTTCATGTTATTGGATATTGAACGAGGTTTTGTGAGAAATTTTGCAGAGGTACTTTTTAGCCGTTCTGATTGCTTGGTTTCTAGGAGAGCCTCCATTTCGTGGGGTTCAATTCATGTTGTTGAATTGGGGGTGAATTGGTTTGGTTGAAGGAAGAATTGGGATTGGAGAGAAAAGGTTTCAGGCCTTGATTTTAGCTAACTGCAAATTAAGAAGAAAGGAAGCAAGCAATTTTAAGTTTAAATAGAGAAACCCAGTTCAAATTTAGATAAAGAACTTGAGTTTAAACAGGCAAGAGAGAAGAAAAAAAGAACTAGGTTCAGCAATTTTGCTATGTATGTGAAATTTTCAAATTTTGAACATGATCAAAGAGAATTGAAGAAACCGAAAATTATTTTAAAGAATTGAAAACTCGCAAACCAAAAACTAGTTTAAGCTCAGATGTTCGAGTTGATCCTGCAAATTCAAAAACTAGTTTACAATTAGGAAATAAACTAAGAAGAAGAGTTTAAGCTAAAATAATTAAACCATCAAAACGCTAAATTGAACACAAATTCAAAAATGGGTCAAAGGAAGAGATAAATTAACAAATTAACAAAAACCCATTTTGTATAATTCAGCTTTCCACTATTTTCACTAACAAAAGACAAATAAAAGAAGAAATTTTACCTTCCAGGGCGAAATGTAGCAAAAACTCTCCACTAAAATTTCAATAAAAAACAAACACTGGACAAAAAAGAAGAGAAAATTTTCAAAATAAAACCGTAACTATAAGAACATTCTCTTGTAATTTTGACAGAATGTAGGCTCATAAAAGAGATTAAAAACTACGACAAACCAAAATCGACGAGACTTTTTGTGAAATGAATAAAAAAAAGGTCTACAAATTCTAACCTGTCTCAGCTAAATATATTGTCGCTCTGTGAAGAAAGAATCAAAGCCTCATCTATTTTCTCTCACTAAGCCGGACACGATGTAGAGAGAGACGAACAGACGGAGAGAGAAATTGTCGGAAACCGAAGCAAAGAAAAGGTATTCCAGGACCAGGAGAAGCATCCAAGAGGGCAAGTAGGGAGAAATATGGGTTTTACTATCTGGGCTTCATTACATTTAATTTGTACAAAATGCTACTCGTCTCCTGAACATGCACCTCCACTTGTCCCTCCTAAACTAGGATTGATTTTGTCTATTCAGATTTATTATGTGTCACTAAGGTTACGTACAAAATTTATATTTGAGACTCAGGTTTTATAGTTTTACCGAAACAAACTCAAATTTATATCTCGTTTGAAAAATCTAGATCTCAAGGCTTAGTTTTCTCTTTTTGATATTGTATAAAAATTATGGAAGAGTTGGAAAAAGAAAACTAAGAGGGGTTATATTTATAGAACACATAGTCCCCTCCTCAAACACATACTTTCTGTACAGTCCGTTGCAACGGAAGTATGTCTCCGTTACAATGGAGTGAAAGTCAAACTAGTCGTTACGTATAATATATTTGAATTCTGACTCATCTGTTACAATGCAAGTATGCTCCGTTGCAACAGACATATCAATATAAGAGCTTCGTTCCAACGCACTGTGGGTCCGTTGGAACGGTGGACTCACTGTGATTTCTCTTGAATTTGTATGTACTTATTCCGTTGTAACGCAGAGCGGTCCGTTACAACGGAGTTGGTTGTTCCGTTATGAAGGATTGATGATTCTGTCACAACGGAATATGTGTTTATTTATTTGTGCAAATTCAAGTAAAGGGACAGTGTTACCTCTGTTGTAACGGAAGGTTCACTGGTAGCTTACTTTGCAATTTTTTCATTTTGATTGTTTCGAATATATTTATGAGTGTACGATATCCCAACTCACGGAAGTCTTCGACGTCTTCATTTCTTCACTTGGTCGAACACTTTCGTCTTTTTCTTTTACCGTCGTCTTGATTCTTCGATGTCTTGAATCTTTATTGAATGATCTTGATGGTATTTCGCTCTTGTTTCTTGTGCTCACGTTTGCGTACGTGCTTGTTTCTTCTTTTGATCCCTTTTGCGGGCCATGTCGATTTCTTCTACAAGCGACACTTACACAACTTAATTAGTAGTATCGACATTGTTTTGAGATAATCAAATAATCGGAAATTTGAATTAACACATGATTTGTATTTGTGTCTCATTCACAAACACATTTGTTCATCCTCGTTATAAAAGAAAAAAAATCATTAAACGTCTACTTTTCAAAAGAGAATATACATATTCATTAACAAATCTAATAAGGGCTACGGGTATCGGCCCCTCCAAGATTTTTAAAAAATAGTGTATATATATGTATATATTGGTCTAGTAGCGTATTTTTTGTTTTTATATTGGAATTAAAGTTCATATACTCTCCCAAAGTATTTGAATTTTTAATAACTTAGTTATTTATGATCCCCTTTCCCGAGTCAATAATTTCACATCGGTGTCTATTTTCAACACGACAACTACAAAAATCCCTTCTCGTTACAAAAATATGTCGTCTATGATCAATTTTATTTTCTTAGAGATGAATGGGGTAGGCTGAGTTACTATCGCGCATTATAAAATTCAACCCATCAAAATTGATATTTGAAAAATACCAATGTTCTAAAAGGACTAACACAAATTTAGAATTTAGAATATAATTTATAAACATTGAAAATCAGGAAACCAAAATCCAAATTTATAAAAAATGAAACATCAAAAAATTCATTATTCGTGCCTTCTCTGACAGTGCTATACTCTGTTATCTTCTCACATTATGTTTATTGCTAGAGTATCAATTTGCCTCTTTATAGTGATGAATTTCATTTTTCACTCGCCAATTGAGCCTTAAAGATTTACAAAGCCTTATCCTCCTCGAATAATTTGCTTAGATTTCACCTTTGAACTTTATATGTCAAGTAAAATTTTCGATTTTCGATTTATATTAATAATTTTGTTCTTTCGTTCTCCAAATCGATAACATTTCGAAGTATTTTATCAGTAATTCATCAAACTCTCAGTTTGACCTCTTGAAAGATCATTGCACATATTTCTTATCATATTCAGTGATGAAATATAGCACGAAACATTCAAATTTTTGTCAACAAATCCTCCATGATTATAAATTCACAAGCATGAACATTATTTAGATCGATTTATTTGAAGTCCTCTTGTCTCTTATTATATCTCTCGGTCAAAAAACTTATTCTCGTTTTTTTCCATGTTCAGTTGTTACTTTTATATTATAAGCCAATAAGCAAAAATTCATCTTTTGTCTTGCAACATGCCTATATTGATCAATCTTCATTTTACGCCTCGTCTGCAACTCTCTAGATACGAATTATAAAAATGTCGTCTTTTACACATTTGTTTGTCAATTTGTCATCCAACATGCTAAATCAAATGAAATATTTATGTTACTATTCACGACTATTGTAATATTATTAAATTGTATTTTGCATTTATTTTTTATGTTATTTATGAATTTTGGTATCGTCCAATCCTCCATAATTTATTATTTGACAAAAAAAAGATTGTCTAATGTTCCAATAACAAATCAATGAAAATTTTAGACTATTTTTGTTGTAGATTAATTTTTATTATATGAGTTATGTTATAATAGTTTTGAATAAAGCTAATTTAAATATTTGTCATTACTTATCAATATAAACATCCTAAAGTTACATTACATTTTAGAAAGTTATGTTGCATTTGTTATATTCTTATTATTTTGTTTGTCCAGAGATATGAATTTTAAATATTATAACATGCTAGTATTTTTTACAAAAATAAAACTAAGTTAAGTATAGCATAATCAAACTTCATAAAAATAAGAATTTTATTTTGTTAAAAAAATCACAAACAAATAAAATTATTTAAAAAAAAAACAAGCTGGTATTTCCTCAAATTTTACACAAATGGTCTTGAAAATATTATTTAACTATCTAAGTTAAGAACAAAATATATTGTTTTTAATTAAAAAATATTCTAACAAATTTAATAAGTCAATATATATAATAAATAATAAATAATCCTCTAGTTGCATGGATGGTTCTTTTGGTTCAAAACGGGGTTATTTAAAAGGAAGGGTTTAGTCTTTTGGTGGGTGGTCTTTCAAAAGCAAATTGGAGGGCGAGTTCCTTTTACCAAATTGCCCTTATCGATATCCGGTCAGTAAATTTGTCGGCCAGCTTTTCCGGTTACAACATACCGCTGGACACTTGTTTGTCCAACTGTCCTATACACATGACACGTGTTTATTTATTTATTTATTTTAATATATGTTGATTGTGTAGAATATAAATTCTAAATAATTAGTTTATTAATTGATTATAGTACTTAATCATATTCATATAATAAAACAAAATTAGTGGTAAATATGTTCTATTTATATTTATAATACATATTCGCCCGTAAACTAGAAAAATAAATGTTTTTTTAATGTTACGTAACAAATGATTAACAAACGATGGTTTGTCGTTGTAGATATTTGTATATTCTTTTTATTATAATATCGATGAGATTCGAATTCATAATTCTTCTAATATATATTAAACACTTAATTAACTAAACTACGAGTCATTGACAGAAAAACAATGTTTAGATATTCAACATATAATTTATGTATTGGTGCATTAACGTGACATTATTTTTTTCACCAATTCGATCTAATCATTTTTTTCAACAATTCGATCTAATTAAGTAAACTAGTGAAATAGTGGAAACCATGATGATATTGTTTGTGCTCAACATGAATTAAACCAACGTTTATTCTGTGATCATATTTATATAACACGAGCAATATTATCCGTGTGACTTTGTTTGTATGGTCCATGTAGCTAACGAATAGTTTTGTTGATTTTTATTATTCCTTAACTCCGGACCAAATCGGTTATTGGACAGTGAAAATCGTGACTGACGTACTTGAAACTATTTCCGTAAAAATCACTTTTAGCAAAATTATTACGTGAAAGTACTATACATTCTACGATGTGGTTTTGGGGGTTTAATATCATTCATATATTCATATTATTATTATTATTATTATTATTATTATATAATTAACTTTTTGCGAACATTTTGTTCTTTTGTTTGTGTTTTTAACTAATTTTAACCAAGGACTTAATATTATAGAAATATTTCAAAAATCTATAACTTTTTCAAATATTATCAAAACCTCCTCATTTAAAAAAAAAATCCAAAATCCCTTACGAATGGACATAATTAATTTTTTTTATCTCTTACAAGTGTTAGCTTTAAAACTCTGTCCAATATTTTTAACAAAAATACCTTTATAAATTTTCTTTTATAAATTGTTCCATTCAATGTGAATTAACAAATACATAAATAAATAAAATACTCAATAATGAAATATTCCAAATTATTATATTTAAAAATAATTTATGATGATATTTTACAACACGTTATTTTATTTTACTATTTATAATATATAAAATCTTATTTTATTAAATAAATAGGAATTATTTTGTATCCTTTACAAATGTTAATTTTAACATTTCATGCAATATTTTTAACAAAAATACTTTTATAATTTATTTTATAAATTGTTCCATTCAATATGAATTAAAAAATACATAAATAAATAAAATACTCAATAATGAAATATTCCATATTATTATATTTAAAAATAATTTATGATGATATCTTACAACACGTTATTTTATTTTACTATTTATAATATATATAATATTATTTTATTAAATAAATTCTATCTCATATTACATTTTTACATGAAATAAGTTTATATAAAAATCATGTAATAAAACGTAGAATAATATAATAAATATCATAATATGATAAAATATTATTTATTTATTAGTTTTACATAATAAATTCAAATATAACATAAACCGTGAGGCTATTTTGGTGTAAAAAAATTTGAATGAAAAATTAAAAGATAACATTAGTAAGGATAAAATAATTCAACTCAATTTTTAGGGGTTATATGGGTTACAAAAATTCTCAAAAAACAAAAAATTTGAAAAAAATCCTTATTAATGTTAATTTATATACTAATGAATCATCGTTGTCACTGTCTAACCCATTAAAAATAGAGTAATGATAGGGACCACGAATTTGGTCCCAATAATTGACCACGAATGCCACGTGGCAGACAGCTATTGGATGAATGTTTGCACAACTTTTAATGCACCCAATAGCTGCCTGCAACGTGGCATTCGTGGTCAATTCTTGGGACCAAATTCGTGATGCCTATTATTACTCTTAAAAATATACATAACATTAAAAAAAATATGCTTGGGTTGTCGGTATCGTACGTGGCGCTCCAAATCCCTTTCAGCTCTCATGTGAAACGAGATTTTAGTCTAGTATTATAACGCAATATTTTTGACAAACATACTATTACATATATTATATATAATAATATAAAACAAGGTATCTATCATTCTATGATTAAATATATAAATATATAAATAACAAATATGTCATCCAGCTAAATAAACGTGTTATTATATGTTAAAAGATAAATTGATACAGATAAAAAAAAATGGTTACTAAAAAATGCATATGGACGTATATTTGATATAATACAAGATAAAATAAGAAAAGTAAAAACACTTCAGATTTTTGTGAGATGCATAGTCAAGACTCCAAAAGTCAAAATAAATACCAGGATATAATACAAAATGAAGGATTATTTGGGTGTTTAAAATTGATTTTGGCCAAATCATTTATCGTTTAATTAAAGTGTGCGGCAATATTTAAATAAGAAATATCACATGCCATTTTTTTTTTCTTTTTAATGAAAAGACGAAGTTTTTTATGTATATATAAATAAGGAAAAAAAAATACAATATTTTGAACGTTATATTCAAATAGAATTAACTATTTAGAAAAAACCAAAGTCTTCAACATCATTTTTGTCAACTATTCGCTTTTTGTAGCGTTCTCCTCGCAATATTAATAAGTTTTTTTTTTTTAATATACGTTTGTTTTGTACTTTCGAAATGTTCTTTGTCATTGCGGCCCATTCAATATCCACTATTTCTTTTCGCCCGGCATTTGTCTCTTGTTTTTGGAGAATATAGCTCGCATGCATTTCTTCTTTCAAAAGTGCAATGCATCTTATTTATAATTAGGAATACCGCGCGTTACACGATATGTTAAATCATCTTAAAAAACAATGTTCTCGTGTCATGTTCTTATCTCATACATGTATTATGTCATGTTCTCGCGAATATACCTGTAAATTTGTCGCTGCGCAGACTTGTAGAATAGACCTGTAAATTTGTCTTTGAAATATCTCATTCTCTCATTAAACACATTTTTGGATTATCATCGAGTTTTCTCGAGAGTATGTTTATTAATTGAGAGGTCCCAAGATTGAGTCCCTAATATTACGAATTTTGATTTTTTTAAGTTCGGCGTCCTTATAAATATTTTTTTAAGTCCCTCATTATAAATTGATCCCGACTCCGCCCCTGAATGTGTGTAGTTTTCGAGCTAATTTCTAATTAGAGTTCAATTCTATATAAATTGTGCCAATTCGGCTCGAGTCTTTGGTATCTCAATCGATTCTCTTATTTAAAGAAATATATATACTCAATTATCAAGAGCCACTGCAGAACAATACTGAAATGCATATTCTCAAAATATCACTCGAAGAAACAATGATCGAAATAAGCTTCGAGATAATACAGTAATAGAAATGGACCAAAATATGCAGCTCAGCTTTGATATTACGGCGAGCTGGAGTCGAGTGATCAGGGTCTAGTTAGCTTGATTTCGACACTTTAGCTTGCATTTTATTAGAGCCGGCTCACTCAGTTGTATTTTCTATTTTGTGCCGAAGCAATTTATAAAACACAATCTCAAACGAGTGAAATCAAAGGACACTACTGGGCTATTTTCGAGTTAAATCCAAGCAAATTGATTCGAACTACAAACCAAATTGGTATCTTATTTTGTCTTCGTGTTCTATTTCTACGTGTTAATAAAAGTAATCATAGGGATATTTGTGATATTTTGATATTTTCAGGTATACATAAGAATTTTTTGTGAGAAGTCTCTCAAAAGAAAATTATGTCTTTGTGATTGACAAAAGAGGAAAGTTTTTTAAGTTTTAAGATGGAGAAGAAAAGTAAAGTGCATGGTAGCCCTGATCACTCATCCACCAAAATCCAAGTTCAAAAATCATATTGTATGCTTTTTATGGGGCCTAATTGAATTTGACATGACAACAAATAAAGATTAAAGAGTATCCTCAAGTGGATCAAAAAACAACCAAGAATGTAGATTTTCTGTCCTGTGAAATTGTGCAAACCTATACAACACAACACTAACCTACAAGTTCACATTACTTATTTTAATGATCTTATTAGGCCTAATTATTATAACCAAAGAGATACTAAACAATAATGCTGGAATAAATTGCCGACCAATTATCCAATAAATATATCAAATAAGTTAAAAAAATACTTTTTATATATTTTTTAAATTTATTAGGTGATCCAAAATTATGCATTGCAATCCAAGACGTCTACGGGTGCAGCTAATGTCTTTTTCTCAATTTTGTTAAGAAATATTACATCATGAAATCTAAAATCATTGGATGTGAAATTTACAATCCATTATTGTTGAAAAAAAAAATATTTTTCATTGGAATGTAGGATGCGGGTCAAATTTATTTTGTTCTTTTTTTTTTTCAAAATTTTGGTTGTAATGTTTTCAAAACTACTTTATTTAATGCAAAATTCGAGCGAGACAATCGCCTCCTCCGCCAAAAAAAAAGAAATCTGAGTAAATATACACAACATTATCTCACAATATTATAGAAGCATGATTATTGTTGATCTTATATTTTTTTTAATGTGGTGTAGTGTGATTGGATGGAATTGCATGCGTGTCTATGTCAATTCAACTTCACGTTATCAATTCTATTGCGGTATTCTACTGCGGTAGCGTTATTCTATAAATCTAAAAAAAATCCGGAAAAAGAAGTGTTATTCTGGGTTGATAATATTCCCAATCAAATGGGGTCTTTATTCCATAAAAATTTTAAATCAACCAACCATGGGTGGCCATTATGGGTTGTTAGTCACATTCTACTTGACAATCATAAATAGAATAATCTTAATTTCATGATAGATTCTCTATTAATTATAAAATGGCTACCTACCAATTTTTTGAAATTAAAACCCATTATGGTGCCTGGAGATATTCTGTATTTTTGTGTTATTAAAGTGTCTAAATCATGATCAGGATATTATACTTTATTCAGACTTTTCCAGCTGTTTTAATGCACCAAAGTCCATTATTAATGAATGTGGGCTTAATGGGCCATTAAGCCCATTAATGTATTAATTAATTTAATTTATGAGAAGAAACATATTTATAGGTTTTACAAGGTTATATCAGAAAAATTCCAAGTGAAAAAGAACAGGCCTTTTTACTTTCACTGCCTTTATTCCAAGAAAACCTGTGAAAAATTGATCAAAAATGGCTGGGCAAGGAGGAGAGAAGCCACTGAGGAAAATTGCAGCGGCGTTTAAGCCGCTTGCTGATGTGGCAGCGAGCTCGAGCTCGTCCATGGAGGTGGGGCCTTTTTCCGAGGCGTGTGCACACGTGTCGATTCTCTTTGGCTGTCTTGGAATCGCCTTCAAATTCGCCGAAAAGGATTATGTTTCTAAGGCATGTATTCTTTTTTCTTTCTCTCTATATTCCATCTGTAGATCTTGTTGATTTTGTTGATTCGTGACTGTATAAAACCCCAGTTTAGCTGAAATTAACTCCAATCAAGCAGTAATTAATCCAATTAAGCTGCAATTGACCTCGATTAATCTGAAATTTTGGCAGGTAAACGATCTAATGGCGGCATCAAAATCGATATCAACTTTGAATACCATGATCGACTCAGACATCGAGAAAAACTGCGTGAGAAATGGTGGCAGTCACACGAGAAACCTCCTGAGAGTTTTACGTGGCCTCGATATGATCAAATCCCTTTTCGAGAACATGATTCAAACAGAGTAAGTTTCCCAATTTAACCAAAATCAACGTAACCCTACGAAATCGAATTATTAATGTCGTTAATTTAGGGGAAATTCGCTAAAAGAAGCCGCATCTTTAGCGTACGCGCAAGTTTTCGCACCGCATCATGGATGGGCTATTAGAAAAGCCGTGGGGGCCGGCATGTATGCTCTCCCTTCAAAATCTCAACTCTTAAAAAAACTCAACGAAGACGGTACGTAATTTTCAAAACCCAGTTTGGATTTAAAATTTATTATTTGGAGGAAATATTTAGATTGATGTTTATATTTTAAAATTATCTTAGAGGGATCTGTAAAGATTGAGATGGAGAGTTATATAAGATCTTCTGGGCCGGTTATTAAGTATATCGAGGATTTGTTCAATTCGAGGCAACTTGGTTTGGATTGGTGAATCGATAAAAAAAAATTCAGTAAATAAGAGTGACACTGTTAAATCGTGGACCGGTTAAAAAAATTAATGTTTTTTCTATATCGCGGTTAGTTTATGTTAGTGAATAAGAGACACGTAAAATTGTTATGTTTATGTTTATGTTTATGTTTAGTTTGGACCTTTTTTTGTGCGTAATATTTCATGCTATGCAATTTTTTTGCTGTCTTGAAATTGATTAAATAATGGATTGTTTCCCTTTTTTTGTTTATCTAATGATGAAGCTATGGATCAATATGTCAGATAGCAAATATAATATATATAATAGCTGTAATTAAACAAATATTAAACTTTGTTTATTTTAATAGTCAATTTTGTATACAATACTTCGATGCTTATAATTTTGAATCACCTTGTTTTTTTAAAAGAAAATAATAAAATTGGAACACCTTATATTTTTTATTTTATTTTGAAACATCTGTATTGGTACCATTTATTAGCAAGGATAAAAGGGGTTCGAGTAGGTTTGAAAGAGAGATTATTTTCGTTTCTAATTGTTTGTAGGAAAAGGGTCGAGATTTAAGTAGGGTTTTTTTTAGCAAATTGAACCCTCAAAGGTTAGGTTATTTTATTGGTTAGAAAGAAGAAAACACTTGCTATTTTACTTTTCCTATCGCATGATTGTTTTCACATTCGATTCATATATCATACGCCAGAGCTAAACTGGTTAGGGTAAGTACCAATTATTCTTCTCGTTGCCATTCTTGAGGAAGTTAGCTAATTATTTTCACTCAATTCAGTAAAAATATACATTTTAGTTCTAATTAAATTTTTACTTTTTTCATTCATTTTATTTCTGTTGGTCAGTAAAGATTCAAATGCTCAAATTCTCTCATTGTCGAGGCAACCTTCATATGACTTTAGTAATCTTATACTTTTGTCAAAATTGGCCGCCTTACTCGGGAGGGAAAAAATATCTCAAAAAAAATCTGATTTATACATATCTAATAACAATCGATCTGCATATTGCAATACAATCTCGGACATAGCACTTTTTAATATTGGTAGTTATTGCAAGGGGCTCGAGTGTCTTCTGTTTGAATCTTGTAATTTGATAATAAGAAAGGGCTCGATCAAGTTGAAACTGGCTGCACGGATCTTAAAGAGATTGATCTCACTGATTGCAATGTTCATTTGCTGGTATGGAGTTCTTTTAGTGTTCTTATTTTTTTTATATCAAGAAGTGCATTTGCTTTAGATTTAGTTTTAATTACTTATTTATTATCATTTTGCAGTTTGGGAAGTGTTTGTCAAAATGCTCGGAACTTCATGTTTTGAAATTAGGGCTTTGCCTTAGGGTTACTGACAATGGCCTTGCCTTCATCGGAAACAATTGCGATAAGCTTTTAGAGGTTGATCTCAATCAGTAAGTGGTGATGTCAAGGTCAATGCGCGGTTCCATCGAGGTGCCGGTACAACTCGTCTTGCAATTATCGGTCCTGCACAACATAGCTTCAATGGATTTTATTTAGTGTTTCAGCACCGGTATAATTCATCTTGCAACTACCCCTGCAAGTCCCCCTCTTTAGGGGGTGGATAAATGGTCCGGTTTATTTGGAAACTGAACCGAACTGGTCGAATTCGGTTTAATCGGTTCGGTTTTTCGGTTTGTTTGGTTCGGTTCGGTTCAAAATTTGATATAGTTCAGTTTATCCGGTTCGGTTCGGTCCGGTTAAACCGAATCAACTGAATTATTATTATTTCACGTTTTTCATTATGTTAATTATTAAATTTTTTTTTTTTAATGATATCCGACAAGCAATCGTTTTCGTTATTGATACCTAATTTTTTGATGAATGGGGATCGAACCCACAACCTCTCATAACATATGGTTTTGTGTTTCACACTCGACCAACTAGGTTATGGATCCATTGACAGTTAATTATTAAAATATTAAAATTTCATATCATACTATTACAAATAATATAATTATATTTCATATGATTCTTTTAAATATTTTTTGTTTAATAATAATTTGTAGTAATGTTATTAAATCCGGACCGGACATCGACCCGGCCGAGTTCCGGGTCACTGGTTCATTGGTTGGTCCAGCAAGTAAACCGGTTGAAACGTTAATTTTGCCATTGCATACATATATAAAATAAATCGTAAAGTATAATCATGATTACAAGTATAATTGAAAACATAAACAAAAATATCTAGTATAAAGTTATAAATACCAAATACAATTTCAATTTCATTTGATGATTTCAAAAAATATTCAAGTACTACATTATGTAATTGAAATTGTAGTCTACATACATACATATAAACAAGGAATTGAAGAAGATTTTTCCCGTAACCATACGATCTTGCATAGAAGAAAGAAGGTAAGGTTTGTTTTTTTTAATAAAAGTTTCTATCGTGCAGCATTAGAGAATAAGGAAAGGCCGGTTTTTTTATGTTTTTCGGTTTTTTATGTTGGTTCGGTTCACGGTTTTTAAAAAAAAACCAGGCCGGTTCAGCGGGTTTGAACGGTTCTTTTGCTATTCCGGCATTACAATTAAACCGAACCGGAAATGGGTCCGGATCCGATTTTTTCCGGTCCAACCACCCGGTCCGATCCGGATTTAATAACACTTATATTTGTAAATTTCGTGGGCCGGTCTAGGTTGGACTGTGAATACATAATTATATGGGCTTATATAAATGAATGGAAATATATAATTATCAAAGGGATTGGAGAAAACTTGGTCATTTCAAAATTTTGGTTAAACGGTATATATATATAACTAGTGATTCGATGTATTTTATCAGTATAATTGTGTAAATTTTACGATCCGACTCCCTCCATTCTCCAAGTTTTTTAATATAATTTTATTTGACATTTCCAATAAAATCAGTCAAGATCCGTGATCCGTCACTGACCACTTGTGCTAAATTTCTCATGCATGGTAGAGTACAAACAATATAGCTCTACTAGACCATTACTGTGCTATACTCAATAAGAAACATCATGATTATAAGGTGTAAATGGGCACCACTTAGAAAAATAAGCCATTCATGGTGCCTCCATATTTCGCCACAATATCATGTGATGTAGAATTCACATACGAATAATGTGATGTAGAATTCACATACGAATAATTACCAATTCACAATATCATGATTAATACACTTATTAACATGATAATTGATACATGATACGTTATTAACAATCATGTGATGTAGAATTCACATACGAATAATTACCAATTTCTAATAATAAATATAACTAATATATTAATATTAATTATTGTCATGTATGTGTTAATTAACTGTGTTAATTAGAATATAGGATGTGGTGAAATGTGGGGAAAAGTAGAATTGGCCTAAATGACCCCACAAATAACATGTTTGTCTCGGAATTCGTGCTACTTTGCTTGCCTCCTACGAATCATGCATGCTCTTCATCTCAAATCTCTCTTTTAGATTCATTTTGCATTTCAATAAACTTTTTCAAGTTCTTTTTTGGTAATTTCTAATGAGGGATATCATGATAACTATATAAAAGGTTGGTTGTATATTATTAATTTATTATGCACTTGGTTATATATGATGACTATTTTCTTACTTTCTAAAGTTCATGAAATGAATCCTTGGGTCTTGGGTATTGTTATGTATGTATTGATCTCTTATGCATGAGACAATGAAAAATTATTACTCCTTGTGTCCTTGTACACAAGCTTGTTATTTGGAAATAATTGCCATCTCTTCAATATCATCACTTTTAATTGTCAATGGATATTATATTTCAATTTATTTTGAATGTGTGCAAGTATACTTTAGGATATATTAATATTCACTTGTAAAATTTAGAAATGAATTCATATATATTTAATCAACTTGTTTAGAGAGCATAGATTCTATTATTGTTGCTAATTACATAACTGGATTTTGATCAAGAAAAAAATTCCTCCAATGTTTATCAAAGTTTAAAAAAAGTGAATGATTTTGAGTAAAAAATGAAATGGCCCCATGAGAAAATGGTGTCACTATTTAGAGTCATGCTTGTGAACAAAAAGTAACTAACATACATGTAGCTAGAAAATGCGCATGTCAACCTTAGTAGAAAAAAAATGAAAAATGAAAAGAAAGGGTCCATTGCTTTTCTCTCTCAAATTACTAACCAGCTTTTGTTGTATAAAGTTTGATGACACGCTTAGGAATTAAGGGAACATTGGGGGCCATTGGCCAACATCAAAATTCAAAATTACTCTTCTTCTCCCTTTTGTTCTCAAAAGATATCATCCATTTGAAATTTTGGATATTTGTTTTTGATAATAAATGAAGAAAACTCATATATTCTTCATATATTGATGTCAATAAAAATTAAATTCATAATTTTTTACAATATATAATTTTTTTGTACCTCACACTCAGTCAACTAGACTATAGACTCAGTGGTTGGGTTGAGAGGACCATCGAAACTTCTTCATTTACATTTTTTTTTTTAATTTTGTATATTAAATTGCATGTTTTAATATTGATAGGTTTGCATTTAGAGAGCCAAGCGAGTAAAAAAAAATGTGGTAAAATGGAGATAATGGACAAAGGGTCCCTCAAGAGGAAAATAGGGTGCAAGTCTTAACCAGGCCGAAAAAGAGATTTAAAAGACTGTAAAAAGGCTTCGGTCTTTTTATAAATTTAACCCCTGCAAAATGGGGTAGGGTTTTGCAAAATTGATCTCTTCAAATCTTGATGGGCCGCTTTGTGGAAGAAAAACTTTGAAAATTAGGGCATAGCCGCATATATGATAAACATTAATGAAACAAAGATTGCAAGAATAATTATACTAATTAATATATTGATCATAAGATTTGACTTTGGTTGTCCAAGATATGATGACTCGTCTCCAAACACCCTTTTTGTGTCAATAGTTCTTTTATAATGCATAAATTATGTACTGATCACATATTTTCTGTGTTGATAATATGATATACTTGCTCGAGTTCTAATTCCTAGTATCATACAATATGTTACTCATATACATATAATAAAATGCATTTTTGTAAGTTGCATTGTATTTACTTTTAATAGAACAACAAATCGTAAAATATTAACATTAAATAATAAATATATATTTAACTATAGTATGTATATAAAGATTTATAATTAACGGTCACGATATCAATGATATTACAAATACATATATTGAACTATTATTTATGATGATGATCATAATAATAATAACAATGTAATATTAAATTAAATTAAAAATGTCATAATTTATTTATTTTATCATACTTCTAAAATTCATATAGATATATCATCATGATATTTAAGTATTTTATAAATTACTCGTCATTTTTTATAATATAATAATCAGTGTTTTAAATAGCGGCGCTATAGCGGATTTTAGGAGATAAATGCTGCATCGCTTCGGAATTTAGTTATGTAGTGTTTTGTTCCGCTGCAACGCTATAGCGGACTTTTATAACATGAAGCGTTCAAATATATCGGCCGTAGCGGTGCTATAGCGTGATGATGATGATGATTATTATTATTATTATTATTATAATAATAATAATAATGTTAAAACTAATAATAACAATAGTAATACTAAAAATAATAATAAAATAATGATACTAATAATAATAGTACAAATAATAATAATAATAATAATAATAATTATTATTATCATTACACAAAAATAATAATTGTTATTAAATAATAGTAATAATAATAATAATTATTATTATTATTGTTGTCATTATTATTGGTATTAAATAATAATAACAATAACATCAATAATAATAATAATAATAATAATAATAATAATAATAATAATAGTATTATTATTATACAATAAGAATTATTGTTATTAAATAATAATAATAATAATAATACTTATTATTATTATTATTATTATAGGAAGAAAATAATAAAATTAAAAAAATAATAATAATAATAAATTTTTCTTCGAAATAAATTTTTAATTTATGTTTGTTTGTGAGGTTGATATAAATAAGCATTCGATATAATTTTATTTATAATATTGGGACGCTAAATTATATTTATATGCCTATTGTAGTATTATAAAAATAATAATTTTGATCAACTCCGCTGCGATGGTGAATCGGCGCTATATCGCCCGCTAACGCTAATCGCTAAATTAAACGTCAAAAACGCTGCGTGCCGCTACACGCTATTTAAAACATTGATAATAATACATATATTAACGTCTATCATAAAATAAATTTTCGAGTGACTCGTGTAATATCAAACAAAATTAGCGACTCTCCCCACGTATGTGCATCGTAAATATTGTGGCATCACGACATTAGTCGAAATAACGTGTTTTTAAAAACGTTTATATCGAAACTTTTACGACACAAATTTTAACCAAATTGTAGCAATATTATGAAAATTAATTTTTGCACAATATGAGGTCTTAGAAAATTTATTTAGACATTAGGGAGTCCAACTAACGTATTTTCAGAACGTTTGTATAAAAAAATTTAGCACACAATTTTCATCGGGTTGTAAAAACATTACAAAATTTTATTCTTTCGCAATGACGGTCTAAGCAGTCTATTGACGTCCTAGGGAGTCTAAAGGACGTGTTTTTTATAAAGTTTGTATCAAAAAATATACGACATGATTTTTGACTTAGATTGGGGAAACATTACAAAAAAAATCTTTTGCAATTGGCGGCCATCTTTGACCATATATTATAATATATGAATTTTTCAGTTGGCATTAAACACAATTAAGCAATACACGATATCATATTTAATAGAGAAAATATTTAAAAATATTTAACATAAAAATTTGACTAATATATTATTAAAATCATTTAATATCATATGGTGTTTTAAATCTACAATTCAAACAATAACAATAATAATTAGCATGTATTTTACAGTATTTATTAGTTTAAGAAATTATTTGTGTTTTGACATGTAACTCTACTTTTTCGTTTTAATGTTTTTTTGAATAATATCACCCAAATATTTTTCGTTTTAAATTATATGTTGCATTGTCTTTCTTATACAATTTCTTTCTTCAAAAAATATAGTTAGAGAAAAGTTTATTTTGGAACCATATTAATACAGAGCTCAAAGAAAACAGAAAATAAAATGGATTTAATTATGAATGTTTTATTATGAGATATGCAATATATGACTCTAAATTATCATTTTTCAAGAAAAAAAATATACAAAGAGACAGAATTTAATACGAATCATTGTAACATAAAGATTCAATGAACTACAAGAACATTGGGAAAACAGTGCAATTTATTTTTTTGTATTCATTTTCTTTCCATGTTGAATATTGAATATATGATATATAATATTAATCGTCAGTTTAATCGTAGGGCACATAATAAAAAACATTATAATGACATGGCTGACTGAGATTGCTTCAAGTAACTTGCAAAACAATGACAAGTTACATGTTTAAATGAATGAACGAGATTTAACCATCATGTTATTCTTTGATCGAAACAAAAAGATGACACGACTTATTATGAATGTTCAGTTATATTATATATGAGAAAAATTAAAAATTTGCTAAGTAGATGAAAAAGGAGACACGAGAGAGCTTTCATACAGATTGATAAAAATCTTAAGGTTTATTTGCTTGCCTCTGCGAGTTTTTAGGTGAATGTTCCTGACAGGGTCGGCCCTATAGCTAGCCAATAGTGACAATTAGCACATGCTCACATGCTCCCGATTTTGGAAAGGCTTAAATTTTTTTAGTATGAATGTAATGTAAATAATGGTCTAAAAAAGGCCCATCGATATTAAAAATACTATTTAAGTGATAATTATTAATTATGTAATAATTTTAACTATATTTTGTATTAGATTCTTGAAAAATATTTATGATCAAATGAATATAATATTAATATTTAATTAGTTTGATTAATTTTTTTTGTCAAATACCCCAAAAAATAGTATCAGAGTTATTATTTGACTTACCGATCAGCTTATTTATATGCACACTTTTTGTTTATTCAATTTGCACAGTATTTTTGTGAATATAAATAAATTCTGCCACATAATATAAGTGAAAAGGGTTTTTTTAGTAGTGCAAAAAAAAAATGATTTTCATCACATTATGTGGCGAAAATAGATGTATGTACATTCTTATTGTGGGGCGAAAGTTTCTATATTTTCGCCACATAAAAATGATATTTCCAATTCTATTAATAGATGTTTGAATTTCCCTCATATTCTCAATGAAATAGCCTAAAAATGGGATTTGAAATCCAGTACCGGCAGAGTCCCATCAAACCACCGAACCCAATGATTTGGGATCAAATCGGTTAGCAATAATCTTTGAATAAGTTTTTTTGTTTTGTTTTGTTTTGTTTCGAGAAACATATTTGTAGTTTGGAGTAGGATTTCATGAATTATTCATTTTGAAATTGTCTTATTTTTGTGGAGAAAACACTTATTTTACAGAAAAATTAACAAAAACGAATTTCTATTTCCAAATGGACTTCATTCATGATTATGGATATCATAGTGAACTGTAATAAGTTATTTTGGATCTCGAGGAACCCGAAAAAACATTTAGTTCCTGTTTTAGGGTTCAGAGTTCGTTTTTTTATTTGAATTTGTTAATTTTAAAATTGCAACAAGTTGTAGGCTCTTACGAATCATAGTGTCTTTCGCAACCGCGGATCAGTCTCCCGCCTCTCGAAATAACAAAGGCATGGCAACCAATGTCGAAAAAACAATATGTAACAATTAGCAGGGTGTTGATATGACCTTTTTGCCTTGGCATTTAAAAAAAAAGGATCAACCATTTTTCTCGTTGAATTTGTTAACGTGTTTTTATTTTTATTTTTTTGTGATGAGAAGGCTTTGGCCAGAGAAAAAAAAATGTAAACTTAAAAATTGATGATATTTATGTTTATGTTTATTTTTTAATGCGAATCATAGTTATTATAATTAAAAAAAAAATCATATTATATACGATAAATTATTACAAATTGGATGTCAAATTTTTATAGCTTTTTAATCGATTAATCATCATATCGATTCGTTTCGTTAAACTTGATTTACAACATTGTTGGCTACTCATTAAAAAAAAAAAAAACATTGTTGTCTACGCGCGAGTTGACAGCAAAGACGACGAATGTGACTATGGATCCGCTAGCTCGAAGTTGCCATCGACGACGAGAGCAAAGACTGTCTTCATTCTTTCCGTTTGAAAAATGAGGTGAAGAAACTCCGTAGTTCGAAACAATGGTGATGTTTTCTTTTTAAAACAACTAGCGTTGTGCCCGTCGCCCGAGCGATTGCGTGGACTTTGGTTTTTTTTTTATGTTGTAGTTTTATTTATTTGGCAATGTGTATTTGTGCACATATGTCGCGCAAGTTATATTTAATGACAGAGAAGAAAAAGAATCGTGTAGAATTGCGCAGGCCCGTAAGGACGAAAAATTGCGTGGGATTTCAGAGAATCGACGAATTTACATGGCTAACTTGTAGTTTTATTAATGTCCTAAATCGTATTAATTGAGATGAGATTGTATCTTGACAAAAAAACGGATCTCGCAAGACTTGAAGAAATGAGCCGTCGTATCTCTCTCGCAGGTCTTGTCAGGGTTATGGTTTGACGCTTGGAGACGTAGCGCTGCTCCGCCTCGTGCCATGGCGTGCTCCGTTTGGCGTCATGGCCTGCTCCGCTTCGCGCAATGGCCTGCCTCGCCTCGTGCCATCACTTTCGCTTTTCTCGCGATCGCTTTCTTTTTTCTCTTATTTGTGGCGTGTATAGAGCTGGCAAAATCTGACCCAACCCGAAAAAATGACCAACCCGTCCGAACCTAGACCCTACCCGACACGAAAATGTTGAAAAGTCAACGACCCGAACCCGAAGCCAAAACCGAAACCGAATGACCCGAGCCTGTAATCGACCCGAAACCGAATGACCCTAACCCGAAATCGGCCCGAAACCGAATGACCTGAAACCTGAACGGACCAAAATCCGAACTAACCCGAAATCCGAATGACCCGAATGACCTGAAACTCACGTCCCGAATGACCCGAAATTCACGAGCCGAATAACCCAAAAATTAAAATATTATTGTTAAAATCAATATAATATTGCTAAAATATTTTAGAATCAATTAAATAAATCTGGAATTACCCGAAAACTAAATTTTTTGAAAATCGAATGATTCGAAATCAAATTTTGTGAAATCCGAATTATCCGAAAATCAAAATAGCCAAGACCTGAATGACCCGAAAACCGAAACGACCCGGAACCAAATGATCCGAAAATCGAATTTATCCGGAACCGAATGATTCGAAAATCGAAACGATCCGAACCCGAATGACCTGAAAACTGAACGACCCAGAACCGAAGGACCCGAAAACCGAAACAACACGAACTCGAACAATCCGAAACCAGAACGACCCAATGACCCGAATGACCCGCAAACCGAAACGATCCGAACCAAAAATGATCCGATCCGAACCCGACCCGACCTGCCCAATTGCCACCTCGCGTGTAGATTTTTTTTTTTTTTTTTTGGTGCCGAAAATGAAGAGAACAAATGGAACATATATTATTATCTTTTGACGGAAATGAACAGAAAGGAGAACATGGAAGGAGAGAGAGAGAGGGCCACGTCAGATTTGGGTGAAATGTTTAGAATTAAAACTATTGTAGATTACCAATTGTCCATGAGATTTGAAGAAAAAAATAGTTTTTTTTTATTGAAAATGAAATATAATAATATATGATATAATAACTAGTATCTAGAGACTAGAACCCAATAAATGAAGGCATAAGCAATTAAGCATGCATATGTACAGAAACATAAAATCTGAAATATAGATTTGATTTATCACCGGTTCTACAGCCGGCAAACTAAAATCCTACGACCAAGTATCTTTTTGTATTTTTCACATGTCACGTCTCCTTTCGGACAGCGCACGAAATGGCGAGAATTGCAGTAAAAAGTAAATAATTGCGCAGTAAAATGTGGCAAAAATATCCTGTGCGCAGTAAAAGCAGATCTGCATTTTGCTTTCTTTGTGGCCGCACTTTCACCGGACAGTGACAAACCAAAGGAATTACCAATTACCATGCCTGTACTATCAATAACTCGTGTGTTTTTCTTGGAACGAGTTAAACAAACAAGTTTTCAATTTTTTTTTCCCATTCATATTGATAAATATAAAATAACAAGTACGAAAAATAATATGTAATATATGCACATGCACGAATTTACCAAAAAGAAAGGGAACATTTTGAAGTCCCTCCTTATTTCTTTTGAATATTTCCCATACTTTCCTAAAGTTCTAGTTTTGTTTGTTTTAGTTTTTAAAAATAATATTATTGATTTATTTAACCATCCTAGATATCAGGGTTGAGAATAATTTGACAGGCAAACAATATTTTTTTTATAAAGTTTGTGTTTTTCAAACCATAAATATAAATATGAAAGTAATATTTTGCTACGTGATGTCAATTAGAAAATTTGTACATATTTTAGTTAAAATTTGTTTCTAATTTTGAATAATTGTATTTGTTTTGAAATTTGTATTTTTCATGATAGGCACAAAAATTCAAATATAAAATATGTTCTTAACATTAAAATCACATATTTCCAAACAAATCTAATGGTTCAAAAATTTATAAACAAATATTACATCAAATTTGTACGAGCTTTATGTGAAATTTGCGTGCGAGACTTTCTTTTTAAGTTAAGTCCAGAACACGAAACGTGCTCTTTTGGCTCAATATTTTATTATTTATAAAGAAAGGAAATTACATCTATTTGGATTTTCAAATTATATGAGAATGAATTACGTTATTTAATATAGTTAGAGTTTGGTTATTTGCCAGTTTCGTACTAAATTCTCTATTTTTTTAACAACAAGTAGTGACATTCTCCTATTTATTTTATAAAATCTATTGTTTCTTTTTTTCCAGATCATTCACACACATGTTTCACAGGTTCTTTCTATCTCATTTCATGCGTCCGATTGAGTGCTGATATTGCTTGATTATTTTCCATATACAAATGGTTGTTTCTTCTTCTATTGAGTGCCATTATCAGTAACCCTAATTTGGCAGAAAATTTCAACTGGCCAACGAACCACTACCCCCGGGTTTCGTAGGAAGTTCTATTTACTCTTAGTGGAGAATTTGGGTGCGAATTTTGAACCGCTAGATTTGGTTTTTTACATTTCGTGTTCTCGTGATAAGCACAAAAATTCAAATATTGATGTATTAAAGTGTGTACTTAGCACAAAAATCATACATTTTCGAGCAAATCTAGTGATGGAAAATTTACAAGCAAATATCACATTAATTTGTACAAATTTTTTAGTTAACTCCCGGTGTTAACTAAAAATCTCGTACAAGTAAGTAAGAAAAAAATGGTTAAGAAAACTTCTAATTTGGAGATAAATTCAGTTAATTTTAGAGGAAACAATTTTAGTGGACTGATAAATACTGCCAGATTTAATTGTTGGCATCTCCGTCGTTCTCGTAATAAAACAAACATACAAAGTATCATAACATGCTCAAAAAATGCACAATATATTGTCATTCAAATATATATTTCATTAAAAATTTTGTAATAAATAACTAAAATATAAGAAAATAGATATAATATACCTATGAAAAACCCATGTTAAACACATATCAAATTTTTATGAACAACTCAGAACAAGATATATTTTTAAACATAACAAAATACATTTAAAATCCGATATTATTTGCTAAATTTTCTGAACAGAACAACATATATTTTTAAGCTAATTAATTTATCTGATTTTAAAAATTCAGTTTAGATTAATTTGAAAATACTTTCCGAAACCGATTATTTTTCAAATTTTTATATCTATCCAACGTCTCATACAAACATGCGCCTAAAGTCAATGTTGCGTGAATACTTCAAAAAATATATTTTCCCCGTATCGTCGTATCTGAACCGTATCATAAATCACATGTTAAAATACCGTATCACCATAACCCGATACGTATCGCCGAATTAGCAATTAAGACGTGATAAAAATGATTTTTCGTCGTTTTAATATTTATAAAAGCTAGGGTGTTTTGCAAAATTTATCTAAATAAATGACTTCATAACAGTGTACAAGCAAGCTCTGATACAAATAGTTCACAATAACACAACTTTCGGGGACAGATGTGAAAATAAACAGAACCTTAATCAAGGCAGAGCAGTAATTTTAACTGTTGGATCAGTACGTACTTCAGAATTCAGATCCAACGGCCAAGATCATTTACAGAAGGAGAGAGATAAAAGGTCGAGATTTGACGGATCAGTGTATCCAGAGGAATAGAAACATACCAAATACGAACAAAAAGAAGTTTGTGACTACTCAACAGTGTTAAATTGTTCACTGTAATCCTTGTCTTTTAGTCTCACTTCATTTAATCCTTCATTTAATTCTTTTCACCCCTTTTTTTCCTAGTCAATTATATGAATTTAATTCAAATTAAATTAAATGTACCTTTTAATATGATACAATGTACCTTTTTATTCGAATAAATATATACTTCGTAACAGGAATAACAAATAAGAAAATATTAATTTAGTAGTAATTGAAAACAATGGTTACTAATTAACTAACAATTAACATCTCTAATTCTGTAATTTCGTATGGGTATGAATGAAATTTGAAAATTAGCAAAAGTACCCATGGATGGGGATGGGGGCACGAATAAAAGTATAATCCCATTTCCCCAAAATTCTCTGAAAAGAATACAGAGATATACAGTATAATAATTAAATAAAAAGCATACAAAAGTACAAAGTTTAAATATTCAAAGAATCGTACACCATGTCCATCCAAAATGTACTACTTAAAATAATGGAATTTTATAAAAAAATTTGTAGTTTTTTTTTTTTTTGAAATTACTACAGGTTAATAAATATTTATGAATTTTTTTAAAATTAATAAAATTAAAAAAATAACAAAAATATTTTTTTAATTAGAAAATATAATGATATTTTCGTCAATTTTTTTTAATATCATCAGTGATTAGTTTTAATTCTTATATGATGTGTTTGAAAATAAAAATTTGATAGATAATTTTTTTAGAGTTCAAGAAAAATAAGAATTTTTTACAATATTAATTTTTTTTATTTTTTAATTTTTCTAAAACTATTAAATACTAATATATTTCTAAATTATATTTATTTTTTCTGAAATTATATTTACTGTCTCGACTTTATACAAAGTAGTCCCGACTCAGACTGGCAAAAAACTGCACAGCCACACTATTTTAGCTCCAGTTTTCAATACCCAGAATCTTTTCTCATACACCCCTCTATTTATTTTATTCATAACTGCCTCCCCATAACAAAAGTTAACAACACAACAAAACCCATCTTTTAAGAAAGTAAGAACATATTTCAAGAAAACCCCTAAAATTATAGGATTCACATTTCAATCATTCAAAGGAAGCTGAAAGGTCTTGGGAGGACAACAGGCAAAGAGTGCTGTATTTACAATTTGAAAAAATACCAGGGGCGGCTTCGTAACTGTACATAGTTTTTTTATACTAACGTATCTTATCTATATCAACACCTGTCTACACCCGGTCCACAACTACAATAATAAAGTACATAAGAGATGAATATAAAATGGGTGTGTGCCGGGTGTAGGGATAGAAAAAGGAACATCAGTTACACTCTCTTTTCTCCGTCTTTTTATCAACTTTCCTTTCTCTTTTATATATCACACTCACCTAGAAGCTCTCACACACACACACACACACACACTCAAGGGAAAAAACCGAGCTTTCAATCAAATCCATGGGCGCGAAGCTCGAAACGATCTCCCAAATCTAGGGTTAGGGTTTGTATTCAGTATGGCAGCATCGGCGGCGGCTATGGCGGCGATGGATGCCGGTGGGAAGTATGTGAGGTACACGCCTGAGCAGGTGGAGGCGTTGGAGAGGGTTTATAATGAGTGCCCAAAACCTAGTTCCTTGAAGAGGCAACAGTTAATTAGGGAAAATCCCCTTTTGGCTCATATTGAACCCAAGCAAATTAAAGTCTGGTTTCAGAATCGAAGGTGATTTTTGTTTTGTTTTTTATTTGGGATGGTTGTGATTTTGTCAGAAAATTGGAAAAATTGAGGGTTTTGATTTATTTTGATGGCTTTGTGGCGTGTTTTTAGTAAATATCGAGCTTAACCACATCAATGCCTGGTTTCAGTATCTCTGGTTAAATGTGATTTGGTTTTCAGGTTTTAGTTATTTTTATTCCGACTTCCTCAGCTTTTCCAAGGCCTATTGGTTGTTTTGCACAAGAAAAATTGAAGCATTTGTTTTATTCTATTTAAGCTGCTTTGATCAAAAGATCAATTTTGTGCAAAAGAACCAAACTTTTTTGAGAATTTCCGATTCACTATTTTTATTGAGCTGGTTTCAAATTTTTTGTCATGTTTACTTTATTTTACATTTTCTCCAATATACAAACTTTCTATTTCTTTTTCTAAATTAAATTTATTAGGACCAAGAACCAAACTTTTGTTGATTGAACTATGTGAAAGGCATTTTCTTGGTGTACTTATCTCATTAGTCATTTCCTTCATTTTCATAAAACTTTTCCTGCACGTTTTCTTTTGCCAAAGCCATTTTTTGCACACAACATGCTTTTCGTTTTGTAACTGATAACTCTTTAAATTTCAAATTTCAAACTTTTAAAAGACCAAAATAGGGTGTCGCAGTACTAATCATTCCATTTTAATTTTTGAACAATGTAGGTGTCGCGAGAAACAGCGAAAGGAGGCTTCGCGTCTCCAAACCGTGAATCGCAAATTGAGCGCGATGAACAAGCTTTTAATGGAGGAAAATGACCGTCTCCAGAAACAAGTCTCTCAGCTTGTTTATGAAAATGGATACATGCGTCAACAACTCCACAATGTATTCAATTTAATCTTCATTTTCCTTTCTTTTATTATTATCTTTTTAATTTATTCCATATTTTCTTATCTTTTGTTTTTGTATTAATTTTCGAAGCAACCTACTGTGGCGACCACTGACAATAGCTGCGAGTCTGTTGTCACGAGCGGTCAACAAGTTGGTTTGACTCAAAACCCGCCTAGGGATGCCAACAACCCAGCCAGGTAATTTTCATATACGCCCTCCCAAAAATTCATAATCTCAAAGTATGAAATTTCTCTTACTAATTATTATATTTTTTGGGCCATTTGTTTATTATAACAGTCTCTTGGCAATAGCCGAAGAGACCTTGGCGGAGTTCCTGTCAAAAGCAACTGGAACTTCTGTTGAGTGGGTCCCGCTGGTGGGGATGAAGGTAAATTTCTCTTTTTTTACCTTTCATGAAATTTGCAAAAACATCCCTTGATTTTTTTTTTATCTAAATTCATTTTTTTTAATTTTTTGTAGCCTGGTCCGGATTCCATGGGAATCATTGCCGTTTCTAACAACTGCACAGGAGTCGCAGCTCGAGCCTGCGGCCTCGTGAGCCTTGAGCCCACTAAGGTATGTTTCCCCTTAATTATATTGCCCTTTTTACAAGGACTAAACTGCAAATTTTTACGTCTTTATTTAGGTTGCGGAGATACTGAAAGACAAGCCGTCTTGGTATCGAGAATGCCGACGTCTCGACATTCTCTCAATCATACCCACCGGTAACGGTGCAAATATCGAGCTTATTTACATGCAGGTCCCTATCTTCTTCTCTATTCCTATTTCCGCTTGTTTATTTACATATTTCCAAGGACCTAATTGTCATTTTAATTTTTGGATAGACGTACGCGCCGACTACGATCGCACCAGCACGTGACTTTTGGACTCTTCGTTATACGACTGCTCTCGAAGACGGAAGTCTCGTGGTTCGCATAAATCCTTTTAATGTTATATTTTCAAAAATACCCCTGTTAATAAAATTTAAATTTTGGGTTTGTTTAGATATGTGAGAGGTCGTTGAATGCTACGACTGGTGGGCCGGTGGGCCCCACTACACCTGGTTTTGTCAGAGCGGAGATGCTTCCGAGTGGTTATCTTATTAGGCCTTGTGATGGTGGCGGCTCCATGATTCATATCGTTGACCATGTGGACTTAGACGTAAGTATTTTTATTTATTTTCTTTACCTTCTATAAATATAAATTTGTATGTAATTTATTTTAATTCAATTTCAGGCATGGAATGTTCCGGAAGTTATTAGGCCATTATATGAGTCGCCAAAAGTTCTTGCTCAGAAAACCACCATTGCTGTAAGCTCTCTCTCCCCCTCTCTCTCTCTCTCTAATTTTCTCTCGCTCTCTCTCTCTCTCTAACTAATTATACAATATAATCTATGATATTAGGCATTACGTCACATAAGACAAATCGCGCATGAATCCAGCGGCGAAATCTCCTTTCCTGGTGGCCGTCAACCCGCTGTTCTAAGAACATTCACTCAACGACTCAGCAGGTTAAAACCCTAAAACCCTAAACCCTAAATTATATTCGTTTAGCTAAATTGATTAACATTAATTTTGTATTTCAGGGGGTTCAATGACGCGGTCAACGGGTTCGTGGACGACGGGTGGAATTTGTTGAGCAATGACGGAAGCGATGATGTCACTGTCGCGGTGAATTCCTCGCCAGATAAGCTTCTCGGGTCCCATGCCAGCCTGGCACTCTTCTCTGCTCTTGGTGGTGGTATCTTGTGCGCCAAGGCTTCCATGCTCCTCCAGGTCTGTCCACAAATTTTCATTTATACCCCTATAAATGTTTTGTGATTGAACCCCTGTTTTTTGTTGTCTTAATTACAGAATGTCCCGCCAGCTTTGCTTGTCCAATTTCTGAGAGAGCATCGATCTGAATGGGCTGATTGTAGCGTGGATGCTTATTCTGCGTCTTCTTTGAGGTCCAATAACCCTTTTGCTGTACCGGGTTTAAGATCCAATAACGGCCTTTGGGGCAATCAAGTCATTTTGCCTCTCGCTCATACCCTCGAAAATGAAGAGGTATTTATAGAAAAACTAAATGTTACTTTTTTTTGCTAATTTGTTAGAAGTGAATTAAGTATTTTTTGTGTGAATTTTTGTAGTTATTGGAGGTGGTTAGACTCGAAGGAAATCATGGGTTTAATCAAGATGAGCTCGTTCTCTCAAGGGACATGTATTTGCTTCAAGTATGCTTATTTTATTATTACATTTATACCTTATTATGTTATTATTACACAAGATATTTAATGAATGTTGATTTTTTAAATGTATAGCTTTGTAATGGAATTGACGAAAATGCCCCTGGTGCATGTGCTCAACTTGTCTTTGCACCCATTGATGAGTCTTTTGCCGATGATGCCCCTTTACTTGCATCTGGTTTTCGAGTCACTCCACTCGAACCCAAAAACGTAAGACCATACTCCCCCTCTCCATTTCATTCAAACCAGAGACTCCAGTACTCTCTCTTACATGTGTAATTTAATATTTATCCGCAGGATGCATCTGGTCCAACTACTACCCGTACGCTAGATTTAGCGTCGACTCTGGAAATCAGGCCCAGCGGGTTAGGATCGACCCGCAACGCGAAAGACCACGCAGGTTCCTCCCACACAAGATCTGTTCTCACTCTCGCTTTCCAATTCGCATACGAGAGTCATCTGAGGGATAACGTGGCAGCGATGGCGAGACAATACGTGAGGAGCGTGGTTGCTTCTGTGCAGCGAGTTGCCATGGCGGTTTCTCCTTCCCGTGTAGGATCTGGGGTGCAATTTGGGGGCGCGAAGGGCGGATATAATGGCGGAGCTCCTGAAGCTCAGACTCTCGCTGAATGGGTTTCCAAAAGCTACAGGTGAGTTTGCTTTTTCTAATATTTGAAATATTTTGAACTTTCTAATATTTTTGTAAAATTGAATTTTTAGGGTTCATACTGGAGCGGAGTTGATACCTGGAGATCTTCCTGGCGATGGCTTGTTGAAACTGCTGTGGCACCATTCTGACGCGATCGTTTGCTGTTCATTAAAGGTGTATATCATTTATTATTTCATATATAAAAATGTAATAAAATTGGTATCGAAATGTTTATTAATTTTGTAAATTTTATGTAGGCGTCCCCGGTTTTTAGCTTTGCGAATCAAGCTGGATTAGACATGCTCGAAACGACATTACTTGCACTTCAAGATATTCGTCTCGAATCTGTTCTTGACGAATCTGGTCGCAAGGCCCTCTGTTCTGAATTCAATAAAATTATGCAACAAGTACGTAATTGAATATTTCTTTTATTTTTGTCCGTCATGGTGGTTGATTTATTTTTGTATTTTAGGGTTATGCAAGGCTGCCAGGTGGCATATGCATGTCGAGCATGGGGAGGCCGGTTTCGTATGACGAGGCGGTTGTGTGGAAGGTTCTCAACCAAGAGGATTCTTCCCCTCATTGTTTCGCTTTTATGTTCATCAACTGGTCTTTTGTTTGAACGAGGATGAATTGCGTTAAAAACTCTTATTTTGTTGTTAAAAACTCTTATTTTGTTGTTGTACTCAGAAGTTGATTTCTTTTTAAGGGAATTGAAACTATGTAGTAGATGTTATGTTATTGGGCGAACTTTTGTTTAACTGATTTGTTACATGTGATTTTATGTTTATTGCGCTAGTGTTTGGTGTTTCGTTATTTGAAAGATTCGTTGTTTCGGTGGCATGAACTTATAGATATTTAATCGAAGATAAATAATTATATAATGCTCACCGCCTGTTCAAGTTATGGAATTTATTGTAATTTTTAGTTGTTCTTAGAGCTCTTAAAGTCGTTCAGAAAAGTGATGCAGAATGTTTTTTTTTTGTACAAATTTAACATTAAAAAAGTAAAAGTAATGCTGAGTGATTTTTCTGTGTACAATTTTAACATTGTTTTTCTTATATCTTCAACATTTTTTTTCACCAATTTAGCCTGAGAATTAGAAAATTACTAAAATATCGAAGTTGTACATTTTTGGAAGTACTTTCATTTAAATATCTTATTTGTAATTTTCGGTTGTCATTTTAGCTCTCAAAATCGTCTACAAATGTGATGACGATATGTACGCGGAATGTTTTTCTTGTATACATTTCTTTAACAATCTTCCAAACACGGAAATTTTTTCAAAGTAACCAAGTTGGAAAACTTTATATCCGAAATAACCAAGTTTTGAACATAATTCCCAAAATATCTTTTGCGAGGTTCCATACCTCGCCAGGCGAGCTATCATTCAGCGCCTTTTTTTACTGGAGTAATTAAGGTGGGTAAACAAAGGCGATGAACCAAACTTCGCCAGGCGATGAACCAAACATCGCCTTTGTTTTCAAATCCAACAAAAACAATTAATCCCCTCCAAAATGCACCTGCCGAATTCTCTATTATTTGAATTATTATATTTAATTAATGTGATAATTAAAAAATATAATTAAATATTCATTAAAATTTATTCAAATTTAAAAATTCGAACGAATATTAATTATGTATTAATTTAGCAGCTAATATGTAATGGTTACTATTTTAATTAAATATACTAATTAGAACATATAATTATTATGATAAAATGTGGATAATTTCGGTTCGTATATTTAATTAAAATGATAAGCAGTACATGTTAGCTGTTAACTTAATACGTAATTAATAATGGTTCGAATTCATAAATTGAAATAAATTTTACTTAAATATATAATTAAATTTTACTTAAATAAATTTTACTTAAATAAATTGATAATTAAAATATATAATTAAATATTCATAATGACTTGAATGACTTGCTCTATGTGTGTGTGTACATATGGGGATCCCACTGATAATGTTTATATATAAATGGAGCAACAATTAATACTAAATACTCATAATGAACTTGACAATTGAATATTGTTAATCTTGCACAAAATTCATCAAAAGTTTTGAGTTTCGTCACTGGTGTTCAATGAAATATACATTTCCTGATGTGTGAAGTACGATTCAGTCCGAGTAAGAGCAAAATATTTAATAACGATTTGATAACACTGAATCACAAGTCGATTTTGGTGAGGCCGCCGAGGAGTGAGAGTGTGCTTAGAATTAAAAGGTGGTTCGTATGGAGCGGAATTATTCCACTTTGATTTAGTATAAGAAGATGAAGACATTGCTAGACGAAGAAGATGAATAAGAAGATGAATAAGAGTTTTCGACATCAGCCAATTCAATTATTTTTTGAACTTTTAGAGAGAGAGATAATTGATCAAATTAAAGCCAACAATCTGTTCTTATCAATTTTCCGGGGTTTTCATCATCGAAGAATACAAGATCATCTCTGTTTTCTACATCAGCCAACAAAATCTAGTCAAAATACAATACCTAAATTGAAATTCCTTAATAATACATGAACAAATTAAAGCCCACGGGAACAAAATCGTGTTGAGCAAAGTCTCGGATATCTTCATCGACAAACAAAAAACATACCTTAGAGAAGAGCATTTTGGGCATCGTCGGATGGCCTCGACACACCACCACATAGCCACCACATAGCCTCGCCATACGATCAGGTAGCCTCTCCACCCCACCACATAGCCTCGCCATACGATCAGGTAGCCTCTCCACCCCACCACATAGCCTCGCCATACGATCAGGTAGCCTCTCCACCCCACCACATAGCCTCGTCATACGATCAGGTAGCCTCTCCACCCCACCACATAGCCTCGCCATACGATCAGGTAGCCTCTCCACCCCACCACATAGCCTCGCCATACGATCAGGTAGCCTCTCCACCCGACCACATAGCCTCTCCATACGATCAGGTAGCCTCTCCACCCCACCACATAGCCTCGCCATACGATCAGGTAGCCTCTCCACGCCACCACATAGCCTCTCCATACGATCAGGTAGCCTCTCCATGTTGGGGAATATCCTCGACCCCGGGCCCGCGCAGCGGAATGAAGGCCCGGTTCGATTCCCCGATTCCCGAGATCACGCCACGACTTCGAGGGTACGATGCGAATAGAAGGACAGATTCATACCAGTGCCAAATTGATGGCACACGAAGAGTTGATCGCCGCCTTCTATTTCCTTCGGTGTCACGTTGGTGACTAGCCCGTACGTCCCATACCGCACGTCTCCCACCGTTTCGACACGCCTCGGGTTGTATTCGTGCGTTCCATGCCCGCATGATTCCACAGCCCGTTACTCGATTACTTCTCCGGTTTGATCACAACGAAGAGCCACATGTGTCGCTCCTCTACCCGTATCCACCGTGAGTCGTAGCACATCGGTCGCGGATGCATCTGCCTAGACGATGCACCGGCGAACTTGCATGATTGCGTTTCGATTCTCTAGACGGAGAAAACTCTTTTCTCCTTCTCTCTCAATCTCTTCGCACTCTTTCATCAAGTGATTAGAGTCTCTTAATTTCTGGATTAATTCTAAATTAACTCCATTAATTTTCTGGTTGAACTAATCTAATTATTCAACTGGTTGGACTGATGAGAGAGAGAGAGAAACATCCTATATATACTCCATAGGATAAAGATGGGCCAAAAGGTATGTATATCTTCTATACACCTTTTCAAACAGAAAACTGCATACACCCTTTCAGTAATCTGTCTCAACGAAAATATTAAATCGTTCCAACCGACTTTGAACATTTACGAAAGTTGTAGATAATCTAATTATCTTTCCAACCCAATTTGGCCCAGCCCAATTGGAGTTCGGACCCGAAAGTTACGGCCGTTTTACTGACTGTATGTCAAACTGTCGCACCCTTTCGGTATTTCATTAGAACGATACTGATACTTCGCTCAAATGAAATATATTACAACATGAAAGTTCTAGATAATCTCATTATCTAACTAACCCAATTTGAACCATTCAAATCGGAGTTTCCTACTGAAAGTTATACCAGTTTTACTAATCTGTTTCGTATGCCCACGAACGCGTACGTTCGTTTGTCCTACGTACCATTTTAGCGATGATCCAAAACTGTATTTCCTTCAGTCTCCCACTCAGTTTCAGATTTACCTAAAATGTACTCATGTATATCACATATACACTATATCAGAGAATCTGGCCCGCGTATCAAATACGCTAAAGCCATGCACATCCAATGTGCAAAAACTTGCAATCAAGCCCGACATAGTACGACTCGTTGTGTGACCGTGTAGGTTCGCTTAACGATGGCAGTAGGCCGTTTCCATGGCACTACAAGCCCATGAGCGGGATCTAGTCACTCCATCATGGCTACCCATGTTAAAACGAAAAATGATTGTGATCATTGTGCCTATCTCAAATAGCGGTTACTAGTTCTCTTGTTTGCGATATCCGTTAATCAAAAGACATGGTAATAGTCATCCTTATAATTTGATTAACTATACTTATTCCCCGATTCCGAGTTGATTTAACAAATTTCAATCGATATTAACCAATAATATCATTGACTCTGGCCAGAGATTTCGTTAATCGACTCATCGAGCGGCGCCTAAGAGATATCTCTTCCTTTCGGAATAAACAATTCCTATCTTGGAGACTCACATTGAATTCCGTGTTTCGGACAATACCCAATGATGACCCTTTTAACTCCCTGTTACGATGAGCGTAAGATCATATCAAAGCATTGTGTTACGCACGTAACGGAATCAATGATCCCCTCAAGTATGAAGAATCTAAAACCCCATCCGTCACAAGTCCATCTATAATGACTAAACCATGTCATGGACTCGCGGCTTTGGTCATATCCAATACATGTAACCTAACATATATCTACGTTCCCGATTCGACAAGCACCTTGTCCCATGATTAGCAAAACATAATCATCTCCTCGGCAAACGTACTAGTGTACGCGTTCAGTCTATCCAATAATAGAAATGCTTCTCTCTTAAGCAAGTTGATCCGCGACTAGGGATGTTTAGAAATGACACTTTAAGTGTGACGGTTTCGCTGCACATGGTCCTCAACCATGTCGACGTCCACACAAGTTCAAATCAAGGTTCATGTAACAATCATATTACACAACCCGCACACTGTTTTCATATAAGGTGAATGCATATTTAATTTAAGTAAACAAAATTTTTAAAAGGAATGCATTCATATGGACTAAGTATTTGGGTGATACAACGTTTACCTATGGGTATCTCCATACCCATAACCTGCGAGGACTATCGAATTAGATAACTACACTCTACTCTCTTCTTCCTCCTCTAGGTATCTCCATACCCATAGTCATCGCATGACAGTCACGCGCGACTAGAGAGAGCGGTCTTGTAAACGGGTCCGCACGTTCCCGCTAGTGTTAATCATCATCAGGATTGGAACATTTCCAATACCTACGATCACATCTTTTAATAAAATTTCATGGATCAAATGAAATTTTCTGAGTATTGGCTAGAAGTGGTTGTGACCTCGGCATTTTTGGCTTGTACTATTGCGTCTCACTCACTAAACAACCATAAATCCGATAACTCGTGACTACTAGAGTTTGGTCATGTATCCTTGATCCATACCACTTCTTTTTGCGATTAATAACCGCAATATACTCGCCACCGTAAATAGAATCATAAACTATTGGTCTTGTGGAACCTTTCCACATAACCGTGTTTTCATTTAAGCAAAACATGTACACACTTTGTGATCGAAAGTCGTGCTACATATTTGGACGTGCTTCATCTTTGGAAACTGTTGTTTGTTATAACTCTTTATAACCAACACGTCCTCCACACCATTATAGATAATAAATCCTGAATTCTTTCGCAAAGTATTCAAGGATAAACTTCACCTCTATCAATACAAATCCCGGTGGGTTTTAAATATACATAACCATTATGTATATATTTGTATAACCATTATACAATCACAAGAGTTAGTCTCATGTAATCGAATTACATTCAAACTCATGTGATTCCCATGAATTTTATTGACGGTGAACTAGACGTTTTATTTGTATGACAGATAGCCACATACATATCATGACAGATATAATAGATCCTAACATCAAATGTAAGGCATCATATTATTACTTTTCGCGCTGCTTGATGTCTCACATCGAGCCGTTGAAAATTTCTGCCATTCGACATTTCGACTTATCTCCTCCAAGGAGTTTACATGTTGAAAATCATTTTCAACAATATGTCAATATATGTGCTATAACATAGAACGAGGAACTTCTTAGATCTATCCTATAGATCTTCACGCTTAATTCATAAGCGGTCTCGTCTAAATCCTTTGTCGTTATAAGAAATATAACGCAGCTCCCACTAACCTTCATGTGTACACAATGTTTTCATTCGTTTCGACAATTTTATAACAGTTTATAATTTTGCCAAAACGAATATTCCAATTCCGAGAAGCTTTCTCTAATCCATCATATGGATCGTTAAAGCGTGCATATCTTATCCCCGATTCTTATGAATCGACAAAACCGTAAGGTTGTGTCAAGTACACATCCTTTCATAAAATTTCTGTCAAGAAATTCGGTTTTGATATCCATTTTGCCACATCACATAGTCGTAATATGCGACCATGGCAAGCAGAATTTCGAGAATGTGAAAGCATGGCAACATGCGAAAACGTTTCTTCATAATCCGACTATGAATTGCATGAAACTCTTCGCAAAAAGCCTCGCTTTACATATATGCGTATTCCTATCCATGTTGGTTCGTCATCTTGAAAAACCCACTCACATTTCACGGGTCTAACCCAGAAAGTAATGAAATCAAGTTCTGAACTTGATAATTAACATGGATCGAATCTCAGATTTCATGACACCATGTCATGTGGAATCAACTTTTCATAGCATCCTTGTAGGATATCGAATCATTATATGATTTTGATCTATCATCATTAGCCTCGATAAATCCGTATTTACCGGCTTATGATATAGCCTACTTGATCTACGAAAAATTCCTTTGTGTGTTCGACTTGCGTTCATCAACTCTTGATGAAGTCATGTCAACTTTCATCGGTACAATGTTCATTTTCAAATCACGAACTCTTTCGAGATTTATTCTACTCCCACTAGCCCGCATAGAGATAAATGACACCAAGTTCCAAACTTGTGCGCATCTAGTCCTCCTCCAAGAAGGCATCTCTTCGAGCCACGAAAATCTCATTTTCGTCGGGACGTTAGAACTAATACCCTTTAGTTACCTTAAGGATAAACGAACAATTTCCAGATTTGGGATTGAGTTTAACCGAAACAAATTTCGAAATACACTCACATCCTCAAATCTGTACAAGTGACAACTTCGGAACCATTCCGATCCATATCTCATATGGCGTCTTTTGTACCGATTAGAAGGTTTATGGTCCATATCTTAATGCAACCATTCATTAGTGCCGCTGTCTCAAGAGCGTATCCCCAAAATATTTTTGGGAGATCCTATTGACTTATCATTTATCGAACCATGTCCAACATGCGTTCATTTCCTATTTTCGGATACATCTCAATGCTCCGAATAAAGGCAATCGTGAAACGATTCCACAATCATAAATGATCATCAATATTCATAACTCAAATATCGCCTCTTCGATCCTATCGAAAGGTTTAGCTCAAATACTCGCCTTCTCGATCCTATCGAAAAGCTTTGATTTTCTTGCTTAGTTGATTTCGTATTTCGTTTTTGAAACTCTTGGAACCTTTCAAAAGTCTCCGTTTCGGCACGCATTAAATAGATATTTCCATATCTACTTTAACCGTCCATAAACATAACAAAATACTGATAGCCTCCTCTTGCCTCGGAACTTATCGGATCATCTACATGTGAATGTAAGTTCCAATAATTCGTTGGATCTTTCTCCAACCATTGGAGAATGATGCCCTTTGTCGTCTTGCCTAATAAATAAGTATCGCATTAATCAATCGAATCTAATTCGAATGATTCTAGCAATCCATCATATGAAATCTAGATACGCGAATCTCGTTTATATGGCCAAGACGGCAATGCCAAAAGAACCAATCAACTACTAGGTTTAATCCTCCTCGGATTTCACCATTTTTGAGTCATTAGTTTGGACAACTCCTTGTCCGAACTTTCTGTTTGGAAAACATTTTCCCAAAATACCCTTAGACATATATTTCTTTCGATCCCGCTTTTGAATTACAAGGACATCCACGCATCTATATGCATTGGATTCCTCGGATACTCTGAGCATCTCCAATTCAAATTTAAATCGCATCATATGCAATTTCGGGATTTTCGGGATCGACTTATCTATCGAATGCATATGATATTCGGTCACGAAGATAAAATCTCGTACCATCAACACACGAGTGTTAATCAAAGACCCATAAGGCGTCTCAAAATTAACCTACTCTTTGAGCCGCATCGAACCATTCAACGCGCTCTAGCTCTTGAAACTATTTCATGAGCGTTGTGTTTTACTTTCATATACACCGGAATTCTCAAAACAATTTTGAGAAATTTGCGTCTATACATGCCACCAAAAGGCACGTAATATCATTCGATTCCTTCTTAAAGTTTATCGAACCCGGCTTTCTCTAAAGCCATAGCACTCAGCCCCGAATCTACCATTTCCGTGTCCAACACGTTCCTTTAAGTCTAAGAACTATTCTTTGACAATTAAGGTTAATAATGGTAATTCCGGCCCAAAAGCCATCTATCATATCGATCTCATCGATATATTTGGTGTTGCTTGAAAACATAATTCTAAACGGATGATGAAGATTAACTCCTAACCGTGCGTACTTAATCTATATGCTTATATGATGAATATATGATAGTGTTATTTTATCGAATCGATAACCCTCATACCGATACGGGACTCCAAGTCCATAACACTCAAGACCCATATTTTACGATCATCCCATAAGTGACTATGGCCGACAAATGAGATCTCGATATTTTAGGTAGGATTAAATCCAATCGTATCCAATACGACTCTCGTTCCTTTATAGAATTTCGGTGACGAATCGTATCCAATACAATCCATGTTCCGTGTGTGCATTCTATCTATGCCCCGAACTCCAATCGGATTGGTTTGGACGGTTAAGTCATAACCATATCCATCGTATCGTTCAATTGAACTACTCACGTGCCCGACTATGGCCTGAAACCACGTGAGTCCCCAATTAACGCTTACCACCCGCACCAATATATACAATAGTACGTGTCCGACTATGGCCTGAAACCACGCACTATGTCATATCAATCTCGATGGTTGTGGATATGGAAGGCATTTCCATGACTTAAATATTATGAGGGATCATGCCATTGCATGTTTCTAAATTCGTGACACAATCATATTATATCACTATCACAAAATTTTCTATATGCATATGAATTTATTTGGGAGTCTAATTATTCTAAATAATTATCTAATTATATGCTAGTATGATTGATGCCGATCAAATCGATATAAAGAACTCAAAATTCCAAGTTTTGTAGCCAAAGTTATCACGAAAACAAAATCAGCAACCAGAAACCAGTCCGTTGTAACGCAACATAGTCCGTTACAACGGACACCCAGTATACTAGACTCTCCGTTACAACGGAAGTCCGGTCCGTTACAACGGACATCCAGTACACTAGACACTCCGTTATAACGGAAGTCTGGTCCGTTACAATGCTATTTTATTCGGGATTTTGTCCAAAATTGTCAGAAACATGTCCGTTATAACGCATCCTAGGTCCGTTACAACGCTATTTTCTGCAAACCATTGTCCAAATTTCCAGAAATGAATCCGTTATAACGCAACATTGTGTCCGTTACCACGGACTGACTGCGTAGAGCTCCGTTACAACGGACTCCAATAGACACCCTATGCATCCCCGCAACCTCGTATCAGACACAAGGTCCGTTGCAACGGACTCCAAGTCCGTTACAACGGAATATGCAGTTTTTCACAGTTTTCTTTACACCCCCGCATCTTATACAGGGTCCGTTACAACGGACTCCAAGTCCGTTATAACGGACTATGCGATTTTTGAACTGTTCAGTCTGTTTTCGCTCGTTTCCAAAACGATCAATCATGAAACCTTTTCACGATCATTCCTAGATACTCTCAATCAACTATTGATCGATCTCTAGCGAATTTCACTTGTGATTTTAATGGAATTTGACATTCTAAATATTTAACATCATGCAAACGGGTACGAACTTTGATAACCCGTGCGTATATCTAATATACGACTATGATTCGACCCTCGAATCGATGGCGATCGCTCTGATACCACTGTTGGGGAATATCCTCGACCCCGGGCCCGCGCAGCGGAATGAAGGCCCGGTTCGATTCCCCGATTCCCGAGATCACGCCACGACTTCGAGGGTACGATGCGAATAGAAGGACAGATTCATACCAGTGCCAAATTGATGGCACACGAAGAGTTGATCGCCGCCTTCTATTTCCTTCGGTGTCACGTTGGTGACTAGCCCGTACGTCCCATACCGCACGTCTCCCACCGTTTCGACACGCCTCAGGTTGTATTCGTGCGTTCCATGCCCGCATGATTCCACAGCCCGTTACTCGATTATTTCTCCGGTTTGATCACAACGAAGAGCCACATGTGTCGCTCCTCTACCCGTATCCACCGTGAGTCGTAGCACCTCGGTCGCGGATGCATCTGCCTATACGATGCACCGGCGAACTTGCATGATTGCGTTTCGATTCTCTAGACGGAGAAAACTCTTTTCTCCTTCTCTCTCAATCTCTTCGCACTCTTTCATCAAGTGATTAGAGTCTCTTAATTTCTGGATTAATTCTAAATTAACTCCATTAATTTTCTGGTTGAACTAATCTAATTATTCAACTGGTTGGACTGATGAGAGAGAGAGAGAAACATCCTATATATACTCCATAGGATAAAGATGGGCCAAAAGGTATGTATATCTTCTATACACCTTTTCAAACAGAAAACTGCATACACCCTTTCAGTAATCTGTCTCAACGAAAATATTAAATCGTTCCAACCGACTTTGAACATTTACGAAAGTTGTAGATAATCTAATTATCTTTCCAACCCAATTTGGCCCAGCTCAATTGGAGTTCGGACCCGAAAGTTCATTAGAACCATACTGATACTTCGCTCAAATGAAATATATTACAACATATTCTAATTTCCAGTTGTAGATAATCTAATTACTGACTGTATGTCAAACTGTCGCACCCTTTCGGTATTTCATTAGAACGATACTGATACTTCGCTCAAATGAAATATATTACAACATGAAAGTTCTAGATAATCGCATTATCTAACTAACCCAATTTGAACCATTCAAATCGGAGTTTCCTACTGAAAGTTATACCAGTTTTACTAATCTGTTTCGTATGGCCACGAACGCGTACGTTCGTTTGTCCTACGTACCATTTTAGCGATGATCCAAAACTGTATTTCCTTCACTCCACCCCACCACATAGCCTCGCCATACGATCAGGTAGCCTCTCCACGCCACCACATAGCCTCACCAACATTGTCTCGCCAGCTTCATCGAAGACAAGAGGAGCTCCTACGATGAAGATATAAGATGAAGATAGAGAAGAGCTTCGCGAGTTTGGTTTGGTACTTGGTTATTGGATTAAGGGTTAAAAGACGGTCTCCATGTTATCATTTATATGATTTAAGTATCGGATTAAGGGATAGTTAATCGAGAGGTAAATTAGTCAATTGTACTAATTTTCTGTAAAATTGAATAAGATTGTTAACTAAAGATAAATTTGATATCAAATTGTATTTAGTAGGAATAAATATGATATTAACTATTTTATAAGAATTTAATTTATGAAATTAATAGAGATATAGAGAAATACTTCAAAATTTTTTTTTATATAAAATCCAAGTCTGAGTAAATTAACATCTAATTTTACTGGGACATGCGCGACATTTCACATTTCAATGAACATACGTATAGGTGATATTTTGAGATTTTTTAAAGGAGTATACTCAGGACCGGTCCTGTACTTTTTAGTACCCCAAATTGACATTTATTTACGCGACTCCGAATTTACAATTACGAACTTTTTACAAACTAAACTCTCATGTATAAAAATAGTAACTTATTTTAACTAACATAACAACATGGTATAAGGAAATTTTTAATAAGAAATGTTTATTTTATTATTTTTGTTTCTTCAATTTTTCTTGGTCAGAATTTTCATCAAAAGCAATATATAAAATTGTTAATGGTCGGGACCCGTTTTTGGGGGTTTCGAAATTATTTGGTCGGGACCCGACCGACCCGTTTTTTGTCGGTCGGGATACGGATTCGAAATAAAAAACCCGGACGAACCCAACCCGACCCATAGACTATCAAATTTCCAATAAATTAGGAAAAAAATATTTATATCTCTAATAACTTAGCAAGTTAATTATCACATTTATCCTCTACATTAGTTTGACATAAATTAGATTTAGTTTTCATTCACTTCAATTAATAATCCACTAAGACACAACAACAAGTCCACTAAATAACTAACCACAAGTCCAGAACATAACTCAATAGTTAATAACATGATGAAACCTTTTTTTTTATTTTCATTACGCTCGAAGCATATGAAGTTGTAATAAACAAACTAACAACATAAATTTTTTCATGAGACACAAAATAGAGAGGAATGTGGCGATTTCTTTACATAACAACCGAGCTCTTTCACAAAAGAGGAATGTGACGATTTCTTTTGCAACATTTTTTTTTTCATATTCATAATTTACTATAAATTTAGGAATTCTAGTTTACTTAATTAATGTTATATTATATGATTCAAATACAAGTGATACCATCCAATTGGGTGTTTGTTATATTATATGGATTAATTAATTAAGATTTATTTTTCAATTATGATTAATGTGTTTGTTAAAATAATTTCGATGATTTAATCAAAAATATAATTCTTATTGAATATTTTTTTTTACATATACATAATTACACCTAAAAAAAAACCCGCCCAACCCGGTTATGTTGGGTTTTGAAATTTTTGTAAGTATCATGGGTTGGGTTGGGTTGGAAAAATAGAAATATGTTCTAAGTGGGTTGGGTTATAGTTTCGATAAGAACCCGTCCAACTCGGTTTACGTACACCCCTAATGGACTTTTTGTTTGCATCAAATACGTTCTTATGTAATTTTATGGACTAGATGTAGCGTAGATAAATATGAATGTTATGCGGTCTAAAAAAAAAATCTTTGAAAGAAAATGTTTATTATTATTTAATCTTTAATTAATTTCTAAATCAACTAATAATTTGTAAGGTCTTTTTTTTTCAAAGAACCCAAAGCTTTTGTTTTTTTTCATAGTTGTTCAATTCACGAATAATGCCCGTATAATTTACGAATAATTACGTATTACGAATACTATACGTATTGACGTTTTCGTACTCGAGCTGATGAATAATTCGGGTATTTTATAATTGTTTTTAAAAAAACCCGAATAATACACGTATTTCCGTATAATACGGTTTTTTAGAAGAAAAAAATATATATTTTTTTTAAATAAATAAAAAAACATAAATTTCCAAAAATAATTAAGAAAATCAAAATATCAATGATAATATATAAATTTATGATTTTGAACTAAAATAAATATTGTTTTATAAAATAATTATAATTATGAATTATTTATGGATAAACAAATATACATTTATATATTTTTATATACCGAATTATTGCATTCGTATTATGTAAATAAACATAACTATAGATGAATAAACGAATTGACGAATAAGTAGCGTATTGCGTTTTATTTAACCAAATATTTGACCGACTTAAAAAACGTTTGATCCGAATTATACACGAACGTATTACGTAACGTATTATTCGCGTATTTCGAATGACTGAATGACTCTGTCCGTGTTATAGGGCCGGCCCTGAGCTGTATACTGTATCCGTCCGTGTTATTTTGAAAGGGTCGCCATTATCTTCACGTAACAGAAGAATCCGATCCGTTAACATAATTCATTGATGATTCTCAACAAAACTACAAACTGTAGTTTATACTATGCATCGCCCGAATCCTAAGTTTTATATTCATTTCGCGACAACAAGAACAAAAAAAAAAGGCGTCTTTTTCCTCCTATCCTCTTTACTTAATAATGGCGAATCTGCCCCCGTCTCTCTCCCTTAACGCATCTACTTTCGTCAACATGTCGGCGCCGCCTTCGCCTTCTCCCGTCCCTCCTTCGGCGGGTGGTGGTGTCGGCGTTACCAAGGAGAAGAGGATGGCTGGCGCCGAACAACTTGTTCTTGACCTTTGCGATCCAGATCTCAGAGAAAATGCCCTCCTAGATCTTTCCAAGGTCTCTTTCTCTTTCTGTCAACTACTTTTTTGTGTGGAAAATTACTGAATATGGTATTTTGATGAAATTGATGGTGGATTTTCATCCTCATAATATCCGATTTCATCATACATTAAGCAGTATGAATTGAATGTCTCCTTTATAGTGTACCACTCTTTTGTCTTTACTCGTGCATGCATGATTTTTTTTTGTAGTTTCCTGCTTATTCCAATTAGTAATTTCTCTAAATGATTATATATTTGCAAAGTATGTGGTGTTTGTTTGAATCTCTCGATTTTTCACATACTGATATATTCTTTTACATATCTTTTACAGAAAAGAGAGATATTCCAAGACCTCGCTCCTCTATTATGGAACTCTTTTGGAACTACAGCCGCTCTTTTACAGGTAAAACTCTCTTTAATTGAAAGAACTGAGCCTCAATTGGCCCTCAATTTGATTCAATTTGACAGTAATACAAATCAACCCAATTCTAATTTCAAATAATTCGTGACGAATTGCAGGAGATAGTTTCAATATATCCTGCCCTTTCTCCACCAACACTGACACCGTCTGCTTCTAATCGTGTCTGCAACGCCCTTGCCCTCCTTCAGGTCTACTCTACAATTCCTTTCTCTACAATTATTATCGATTATTTTGAAATATTCATCACCTTATTTTGTTCTTTTTGCAGTGCGTGGCTTCACACCCAGATACTAGAGTCCTTTTCTTAAACGGTACTCATTCTTTTTTCTAACTTCATTTCAAATCAAGACCCAACAATAATCACCGTTTAATTTAATTTTTTTTTTTCACAGCTCATATACCATTGTATTTATATCCATTCTTAAACACGACCAGTAAAACAAGGCCTTTTGAGTATCTCAGATTAACTAGCTTGGGCGTAATTGGCGCCCTTGTTAAGGTACTTAATTTATTTATTCCCCATTTTCATGAATTTTGAAATTTTAATATATCATAAATATATTTTTTCTAGGTTGATGATACAGAAGTAATAAGCTTTCTTCTCCAAACAGAAATAATCCCATTATGTTTACGCACCATGGAAATGGGCAGCGAACTCTCCAAAACTGTATATTTTCACTTTATTATACTATTTTAAAGATTGCATAGGGGTAAAATCGTAATTTTGTATTTTGGACAGGTGGCGACATTCATAGTGCAGAAAATACTTTTGGACGATGTGGGGCTGAGATACATCTGCGCCACTGCCGAGAGATTCTTTGCCGTTGGATCTGTTTTGGCCAATATGGTGGTCACTCTTTCTGAGCAACCTTCTACACGGTTATTAAAGCACATTATTCGGTGCTATCTCAGGCTCTCTGACAACGCCAGGTATTTCGTCTCATTTACACGCTCCATTTTGCAAAAAAGCCCGTGTATTATTGAAAATTTGACAGCAGGCCCTTATATTCATAGAAAGTTTTAAAAAATAATCCCTGATTTTAGTTAGAAATTAACGCCGTGGTTAATTTTGGGACTGTAAATAATCGAGGTTTTTTTGCAGTTCTGGAATTCAGGGGCTTTTCTGCATATTAGATTTAAAAATTATTTTCTTTTTTTTCTTGCAGAGCGTGTTCTGCATTGCAATCTAGTCTCCCTGAAATGTTGAGAGATGGGACCTTTAATGCTTGTCTAAGGGTGAGAATTTGATCGAAATACAGGGTTTTTTTGTAATTTTATGTTTGATAATTAATGTTGAAAATATTTACAGGACGATCCAGCGACGCGCAGATGGCTACAGCAATTAATTCAGAATGTGACTTCAAGCAACTTGGCCGCAGCTCAGGCCGGTCTCGATCACATGATGACCTTGTAAATTTCAAATTTGAAAATTTAAGTTTCACGAACGAGTTTTCAGGTTAGGTTGGTAATTTGTTAAATTTCATGTGTGCCCACTTCAGAAACTCAGTATGTCATGCACATCCATACTAAGTTATGTTTAGTGTATACGTGAGGTTTAGAGATATTTTAGTAGCGGAACCACTAAGCTGTATTTTGATATATGGAATTGGTTTCTAGGATTTTAGAGATTTAGCGAGTACCTACGAGTCTACGATTAGTTTTGTAACTTTTGTAAAATGTAAGCACGATATGGATCTTTGTTGTATTTACTATTTGGATGTTGATTTGTAATTTAGATCTTCTGACTTTTTACATCTTTATTATATTGATATGTTTCTCTCGTTATTTTTCATTGGGAAATTATATTTGTACGTCACATTTCACAAAAACATCAATGACATCACTCCGACATCACTCTTTGTTAATTAATACATTTAATTAACGTGAAGAACATCTGATTAACATTCTAAAAATATTAATTATGAAATGTTAATTCAGATGGATGTTAATTTGAACTTGTTAATTCAAATGAGAATTAATCATTTTTTAATCAAGTTGTTTTTTTTGAAGGAGGTTTGACAATGTGTCGAGACCTCGAATATATTAGATCAAAGAAATGAAACGAAAGAGAAAATTTGGGGAGAATATATAAGACAATATTCTTATTTTTTTTTAAGAGAATCGTAGGCCACGAATCGTGACCATTATAGGTTTTTTTTTTGTTAATTATCAAAAAATGACGTCATCCTGGATATTTTTGCGAAATGATGTTTACATGTATATGCTCTCTTTTTTATTTTGGTGACTAATTTTGGGTTATTACAAAGGGATCTTTTAATTTTATATAGGGACATGCAAATAATATTTACAATATAATTGTACTAAATAATTATTCATAGAGGTACCCTAAATTTCTGTCTTTGCTCTTCACTGAGAGAGAATTGACCTTTGAATGAAAGAAAGGGTCTTTGCAATCTTATTATGTTATCTTGTATACCCCTTCTTATAATAAGTAAGAATGTTATCATGTATACCCCTCGTCCCCTCCAAAACATGAAATATAATCAATAATATTTTATTCCTCCATTTTTTCAATGCATGCCCAATTCACACCTTTATAGCTAGGGATGTCAATGGTGTGGATATTGCCCGAACCGACCCGAACCATATCCGAAAAAATATCCGGATTCGAAAAAAATATCCGAATCCGAGTGGATCCGGATATGGATCTGGTTGCTAATTTTAAGATCTGGAACCGGATTCGATATTCGGTTTTGGTGCGGGAACCGGATCCGTGTTCCGGATCCGGATATTTTTAGGATCCGGATATTCGAAACTAGATTCGAGTATCCGAAATCGGATCCGGATACTCATATTATATATTATTTTTATGTATTATATTTGATATTAGTAGAAAAATCATATACAAATTAATGATTTGTAAATGATTTAACTCACAATCGTAAAATTATGTTTAAATATAATCATATTTTTCGTTCATGTCACAAATTATATATATTTATAGCTAAAAAATAAGTTACGTTATGATAACATAATATCCGTTTTAATATCCGAAATAGAACCATATCTGTATCCGTATCCGACAATATCCGAACCGTATCCGTATCCGTTTATTATCCGAACCGTATCCGGATCCGACAATATGGATATGGATCTGGTATGACCACTATCCGAACCAGATCCGAACCGTTGACACCCTATTTATAGCTCTCTTTGGCGATGAACATGACTTAAATATGCATTTTAGCAAGATATATAGTACCATGAACACGACTACATCTTAAATTAAACAAGATATATAGTACCATGAACAAGAATTTACTATATGAAGAAAACATCATTATGTATCGGGTATTTAATTTTTACTTTGAATCTGTCTTTTAATTCGACTTAAATATGTCATAACATACTTTCCATTTTTAGCAAAATATACATTTTAATAAATACAATGCATATTATACTTTACTAGATTCCACGATAATATCAAGCTTGGAAATACCGGATGAAACATATTCAATAATACTAAAATTTTGGTAAGCTCAAATAGTGAGCGGAGTAAATTTCAAATTAAAAACTTGTTGACGTGACATGTTAAAAGACATATTTTCGAGAAATATGCATTTTTTATATGTTAAAAATGTATACGAGACATTTTTGTTGATGTATAAGAGAAATTCTCATAAATACTTTTTAGATGCTCTAAACTTTTGTAATAGTATAATTTTCGCTCTGTCTTCGTCTTCGAATACTAAAATGTTTTCAAAGATTGTAATTGTCATATCATATCCACATAACTTAAACATGTATTTTTTCTTCTTTGAAAATACTGAATATTGTCAAATAACTTAAACAATCAATATAATTTTTAATTGTGAATAACAATATATAACTATATAAGTGTTGTTTATCAACCTATCATCTTTTTTATAGTATATTTAAGTATTATATTTATATTTATCTTTGAGGGTACAATATGGTTGAGCATAACATTTTACTATTAATTAAGCACTAAAATGGTGAAAAATGAACGAAAGGACAAACTTAATTAGAATAAACCAACCAATCAGTGCAGTGGAAAGCCTGCTCGCCCTTTCAGCAATCTCGGAAGACATTTCTACCCTTCTTTCTTCTCTATTTTCTCATCTTTATATTCAGATTCTCTCACTTGTCATTTATTCTCTCGATTCTGTGAATTGTTCTTCTTACTGGTGTACTATCAAAACCCTAGCTAAGGATCATGGCGCAAGCTTTGTCAGCTCAGGTCAGTGAAATTGAATTTGATTTGTGTTATTTTGTGTTGATTTTGATTGATTTGCTTGTGTGGTTTTGCTGTCTGATTCATTTTTTTGTTGGTTTTTGTAGGCTTCTCTTTCAGTGACGATTGGGACTGATGCATGTGTGCGCAAGACTGGGTTTAAGGTGAGGTTTCGAATGTTGAATTTTTTCGTTCCCTAAATTTAGTCGTGGTGTAGATTTTTTGTTTTAGATCAGAAGAAGTTTGCTCTTTTGCTGATTTTGGTTTTTGTTTTAACTGATCTAGATAGGGACTACTTCTTTTTCTGTACCAGATATAATTTCGTAAAATTTATAGCCATAACGCATAAAATGTTTAATCTGTGACAAATTGACATAAATTTGAAATGTTCAGGTACAAATTTTAAAGGTAGTAACTTTTTATCACACTTGCAAAAAATCACCTCAATTTAACCCACTTTTATCCCAATTCATGCAATAATAAACATCTTTAAAGCCCTAATTTTCCATTACCACATTCAATTCTTAACTTGCAAATTATTTTCCTTTCATTTCAGGGGAGCAATAACACTCTCAGCTTCACCAATAAACCCTTCATCTCATCCTCTTCAATCTCAACCAAAACCTCGCAACTGAAACCCAAAACCAAAATTCAATGCCTGTCAGCACAACAAACCAGCACCAAAAGCAAAGTTGCAGTTAAACCCCTCGAATTAGAAAATTCGAAAGACCCCCCTCTAAATTTGTACAAACCCAAAGGACCTTACACCGGTACCATAGTCTCTGTCGAGAGACTCGTGGGCCCCAAAGCCCCTGGCGAGACTTGCCATATTGTTATCGATCATGATGGCAACGTACCGTTTTGGGAAGGCCAAAGCTTCGGTATTATTCCACCGGTACACAATCTCTCTCTCTCATTCTCTATCACTCTCTATCTCTAGAACTTTATCTAAATTTTTATATTTTGTAGGGTGAGAATCCCAAAAAACCAGGTCAGCCAAATAATGTGAGGTTGTATTCGATCGCATCGACCCGTTATGGCGACTCGTTTGATGGGAAAACAGGTAGTTTATGTGTTCGAAGAGCCGTTTATTACGATCCCGAAACAGGAAAAGAGGATCCATCTAAGAATGGCGTTTGCAGTAATTTCCTCTGCGATTCCAAGCCTGGTGACAAAATCAAAATGACAGGTACTAAAACTCAGAATATCGAAATTGCCCCTATCTTTCGAAAAAGTAAATATCCTTATTAATTAGTTTTGTTTTTTCAGGGCCTGCTGGAAAGATAATGTTGCTGCCAGAGGAAGACCCAAAAGCGACGCATATCATGATAGCAACTGGTACGGGCGTGGCTCCATACCGAGGGTACCTTAGACGCATGTTCATGGAGAACGTACCGACGTACCAATTCGACGGTCTCGCTTGGCTTTTTCTTGGAGTCGCAAATACCGATAGTCTCCTTTACGACGATGAATTCAAAGGATATCTTAGCGATTATCCCGATAATTTTAGGTATATTTTTCAAAGAAACCTATATATTTTAAAAAATAAATAAATAAAAACTCGAATTGTAGGTACGATATAGCGTTGAGTAGGGAGCAAAAGAACAAGAGCGGTGGTAAGATGTACGTGCAGGACAAGATAGAGGAGTACAGCGACGAGATATTCAAGTTATTAGATGGCGGGGCCCACATATACTTTTGCGGGTTAAAGGGTATGATGCCCGGTATCCAAGAAACCCTGAAACGGGTCACGGAGCAACGAGGCGAGAGTTGGGATCAGAAGCTTTCGCAGCTGAAGAAAAACAAGCAATGGCATGTCGAGGTCTATTAGATTTGATTTTGAATTGTAATAAAAAAATTGTTTCGGAGTTTTAATTGTTTGGATTATCGATGAATAATGAGTTATTGTGATTTGTATTATTTTACCGTACTATTTTAATGATTTTGATGGATGGAATCAGAATTTTCCACATCATGTGCGTTGTTTCTTTCCTAAGTAACTCATCTGAAATGCATTTTAAGATCATGACACTTTCATTTTGCTCGACAAAGAAGCGTGACAAAGTATTTTTTATATGATCATGTAAATTCTAAATAGAGGACACATAATTTTGTAGAATAGATAACAATAAGAAGAGAAAAAAAGAACCCTTTATGGTTTAAAGAGTTAAAAATGTGTGATCTTCTTCAAAAATTTGTTGATGAGATGTTAGAGAAAATCAAAATTTGCTCAGACATGCACATTAATAGAACGTTCTTAATTTCCGTATTGTCTTTGTTTGTTCCATAATTCAGTTTTTTATGTTGTATCTACTTGTGTAAAAAACGTGCAATGGGTAAAAACTCTGCCGGTAAAGTAATTTCAAAGAAAAATCTAGAAATTGCACGAAAACAAGACATAATTAAGGAAAGTGCATATTATGAACGAACGGCGATACCGTTTAGATAAAGCGGTCGAATTAAAAAATGTCTTCGAGGACAAGCAGGCAATAACGACGAACTAAATTTTAAATTATGTAGAGGCCAGCACATACGGTGATAAACATTTATATGTATATATTATGTGCCAAACTAGAAACATATTCAATATGTAATACACACATTAATGTGCTAACCATTACATATACATATTATAGGTACATCAATTGAGCAAGGATTAACATTAGAGTGTAGGGTTTTAATGTAACTAATTTCCTTTTTGGTGAAACGGGTTTGTCATGATAATGGCTGCACTATCGGGTTCAGTGGCGGATCTATTAAGAAACTATGATTATGCCAGTGTATTTTACAATATAATTGTAAATTTATGTACTACCGTCCCTCCAATTTTTTTTGAAAATTTCTCAGACCCCCCCCCACCACACACACACACACACAATTGATTTGGGGCAAAATCCGCCACTGATCGGGTTTGCCATGATAATGGTGAGATTCACAGGGATCTAAAACGAGAAAACATTTTGTTTCGACACAAGAGGGACATGGACTGTTGAAATCCGTAGATTTCGTATTTGGCATTTGACATTTTCCTTCCAAACGTATATGTGCTTATTTTGAAGTAGAAATATAATACATAATTTATAATTTATAAGCCACAATTAATATCTAATTTTGTACTCTTAACATTTAAGGTCATAAACCTTTCAAGAAATAATTAGGGGTGTGCCAGTGCCTTTATATGGCCCCCGAATTCCCGAGACCACGTAAAACAGAACGGAACATCGCGTCACTATTTTAGTGACTTGCCGATAAATTGATCATTAAACGGTTAAAAAAACAGTAAAAAACAGTCACCGTAATCGTTAATAATTTATCATATATAATATTATATTTAAAACATTATAATAATTATAATTCAAATTCAAAATTAAAACAAACACAAATATAATAATTCATTTCTTTTAATCCAAATCCAAATAGAACATAACAAGTCAATGTGTGGTCATTTTATTGGATGGGCTAGGGTTTCGCGAGGCAAACGCCAGGCGACTCTGGAGGCGAGGCGGAGGGCGACCTAGGGTTTCTGGAGGCGACTCTGGAGGCGACTCTGGAGGCGAGGCGTCGGCGTCCGACGGCGGCGAATCGAGGGTGAACCGAGGGCGATCGCCAGGCGACTGTGAGGGCGAGGAGGCGACTGGAGGCAAACCGACGCCGACTGGGGCATCGACTGGCGACTGGCGCCGACTGCCGACTGGCGACTGGCGCCGACTGCCGACTGGCGACTGGCGCCGACTGCCGACTGGAGGCGACTGGACTGGAGGCGACTGGAGGCGACTGGTAGGGGCGCCGACTGGTGCCGATTGGCGACTGGAGACAGGTGCTGACTGGCGACGGGAGGAAGGGGGCGCCAACTGGCCACAGCGACTGACGACGACGGGGCGAAACCCTAGCCGCCATCGAGGCGATTTTGGAGCTCCTCGAAGAGCAAAAACTCGGGCCGATTTGGGGTGTCGGCAAAAGGGCGACGAAAGGAAAAAGCGGGAAAGGAAAAAGGAAAATAGAAAAAACGCGAGGCTGGAGCCGAGTATGGGGCGAGACTGGGACGAGTCTGGGGCGAGTCTAGGGCGAGGCCGAGAGCGACGGTCGAGTCTGGGGCGAGTCTGGGGGCGAGTCCGAGAGCGACGGGCCGCGACAGCGACGGTGACAGCTTCGATGACAATCAGAGCTCGCGTGGCAAACCGAGGGCAGAGAGAGGTTGCGTTCGTCTAAGGATAGCCGAAAGCATCATCTCTCGGCATGTATCTTACTTTTGCAATTATAATTTATTTTTGCGAAACTACTTTTTTACATTTATCATGTAAAATCGTACCAATGTATTAAACTCTGCTTTAATATATTAAAAGAGGCTTCGCCTCTTTAGTTTTTCAAAAAAAAAATATAATAGTGATGTAGATAAACTAATACCACACGTAAAAATCATGACGAGTGGATATATATATATATATATCTCTTTCGTTTTGATTTGCACCAACAATATTACGAGGGCATTTACTATGTCTCCACAACTCATGTTTTTCATCATTGATGCGGATTCTGACGAAGGTAAATGCGGGTTAATTAACAACCCAATTAATACAGAAAATGAATTACTTATTAATTTCAACATAAGATAAAAATACATACTAATCAATCATTAATTCATTTTTTAGATATAGATTTGATGTTAATTGAATTACTAATTAATCTCATTAACCTTCCTCATAATCCGTATCAAAGATGAGAAACATGAGTTGTGGAAATTTTTCTTATTTTGTTTGTGCACTACTAGAAGGATTATCATTGTTTCTTTTCCTAAGTAACTCATCTGAAATGCGTTTTAAACTCATGGCACTTTCATTTTACTGGACAAAGAAGGTATTGAAGTACTTTTTATATTGTCGATTGTCATGTAAATTTTAAACGGGCAACACATAATTTTGAATAATCGATAACAAATAAGAAGAAGAAAGAAAAAAACTTCATGATTCAAAAAGTTAAAAAGAGGATATTCTTCAAAAAATTGTTGAGACATCAGAGGAACTCAAAAGTCCCTACTTCTGTACTAGTCATGTAATGCAATGCCTATATGAAATAATATGATCGGTCAAGATCGAGAGCGGGTTATCTTGACAAGTGAAGCTCTCAAGGCGCCATTGTTATTATTTCATAGAGGAAGCTCGAAGGATTTAGAAGAAGAAGAAGGACAAGAAGAGACTATGGCGGCTGGGGAAAATAATCCGGGAATGTAACTCCCGATATGCTGTTTAGGGTTTCTAGTTTTCTGAAATTAAACCCTAGTTTTTACATAAAGGGGTAGAGAATTCTACACGGAATTTTACAACCCCATATCACCAATGTTAAATATGGGTTGATCATTATATGAATGAATGAATGCAGGATTTTGAGTCTATTTCATTTCTTCAAAAGAAAAAGATTGATCCATTTTTTTTACTATTTTTGTTTTTATTTGGAATTTATATTTTGTTTTTATGGACCTTTTTTTTTCGTTGCTCTATCAACTATCAAGAACTTATTTTGATAAATTTCCATGCTGTATTGTTTTCCGTTAGTTACAAGATCATGAAGAGACTCGAGACGACATAAAGGATGAATACTTAGCAATATTGAAAAAAAATTAGAAACTCGATGAAAGTTCATTTTTTTTTACTTTTATTAATAAATCGGGATCATCAAAATTACAAAAAGATACTATGGTTACTTATTAATAACTAAGTCTCTTTTTATTTTATGAATAATCATTTTCTCTATTATAATATAGAATTATTAATTAATTAATTAATTAATTGAAAGAGAAAAGTCACAACTATATCCAGAGTAACCTCACAAACTTACTTGAAAGTTCCATAACATGTACATTGTTTCTTTCCTAAGTAACTCATCTGAAATGCATTTTAAGCTCATGACATTTTCATTTTGCTCGACAAAGAAGCGTGACAAAAATTATTTTTTATATGATCATGTAAATTCTAAATAGAGGACCCATGATTTTGTAGAACTGATCACAGTAAGAGGAAAAAAAGAACCTTTATGGTTTAAAGAGTTCAAAAATGTGCTATCTTCTTCAAAAATTTGTTGATGAGAGATATCAGAGAAACTCAAAATTTGCTCACAAACACACAATAGTACGTTCTCATTTTTCGTATTATCTTTGTTTGTTTCCTAATCACATATTTTTTGTTGCATCACAACAGGAATTATCTACTTGTGTAAAAAACGCGCAACAAGAACAAAATTTGCCAGTAAAGTAATTTCAAAGAAATTTTTACCGAGTGAACGAAAACAAGACAAAATTAAAGAAGTGCAAGTTACGCACAAACTTTGGTACCATTCAGATGAAGTGGCCAAATTGAAAAATGTCAATGATTGCGAAGGAGGTGCATCGATCGAATGACGATGAGGTATACCGTATTACGAAGAAAAAGAGGCGGCAAACATTTATAAAATAATTTTGAATTAATTTGAAATAGAAATAGAATACATAATTTATAATTTATAAGCTATAATTAATATGTATGTAATTTTTACATTTATAGTCAAAACCTTTCATGAAATAATTGGGGAGTGTCCCCCCCCCCCTCCCTAAAGTCCTTAGCCCAAAGTTGTAAAATACGTTAAATGGTAAGTCATTGTTTTAATGATTTAGTTAAAAATATAACAATTTATCGGTAATAATTGAGAGTGCCCCCCCCCCCCCCCCCCCCCCCCCCCGATAATAAAACGATAAATAAATAGTTAAAAAAATGATAAAAAAGAGTCGTCATAATCGGTAATAATTTATCGTATGTAATATTATATTTTAAAATTATAATAATTATAATTCAAAGATAAAACAAACAAAATATAATAATTTATTTTTTGAATTCGAATAAAACATAACAAGTCAACAAAGAAAATTCAAAATAAAACAAAAACATATGATTATAATAGTGATGTAGACAAACTATACCACGGAAATACCAAGACTTGAGTGGAAATTTTGTTGTTATTATTATTATTAAGTTTAATGAAAAGATTTTTTTTTTTTTTTTTTGAATAGTATCCGACAAGTTTTCGTTGCTGATACCTAATTTTTTGATGTCAATGGGAATCGAACCCACAACCTCTCACAACATATGATTTTTTGTGTTTCACACTCAACCAACTAGGTTATGGATTATTGACAAAAAAATATGTGGGTTGAGGATATTGAACTCAAGACCTCTCATCTCCCAAACAATAACTTTACCATTAGGCTACACTAATATTTGTATTGTTTCAACAAAAATATTAATCTCAGACGGAGTCGAGCTCGGGACAACAATTTAAAGAGCATAGACTCATCACCATCCGAGCTACAATGTTTTTGTAGAAAAAACTGAAAAATCCAGTTTTGTAAAAATGAAACATGATCAAAATCCAGTAAAACGTGGCAAAATAACTGAAAAATAACTGAAAGTAGATTTTTGCATGTTAAACCAGATAAAAAAAAACTAATCAAAATGGTCAAGGTTAACAATATGAGATTTGGTCCTCGTGCAATATTATCGAAAACATATGAGATTTGGTGTGTTTCGCCAAGTCAGATTTTTATGGCGATGAATCCAAAGGATATATTTGTTATTATCCTGATAATTTTAGGTAAATTTAAAAAAAAAAGAACTATATATTTAAAACTCCAATTGTAGGTATGATGTCTAATAAATTCGTATCTCAATTGTTTAAGTGTGAGATATAAAAAATTATATGTTGTTAAATGTTGTGTGTTCAATATTTCATTATTATCAATTAATGAATGAATGATATACGAGTATTTTTCATTTATTATAAAAAAAAATTATATCAGATATTCAAGTTATTCGATGGTGGTGCCCGTGCCCACCCACAAAGTTGTGGTTTAAAAGGTATGCTGCCCGAAATCCGAGAATCCTTAAAGCAGGTCGCAAAGCAACGAGGGGTGAGTTGGGATCGGAAGCTCTCGTAGTTGAAGAAAACCAAGCAATGACATGTTGAAGTCTATTAGAATTGATTTTGATTTGTAATGAACGAATTGTTTGGGAGTTCTAATTACTTTTATTATCGATGAATAATGAGTTTTCGAGATTTGTATTGTTTTACGTTCAATATTAATGTTTTGGGTCGATGGGGTTAAAGACTTCATTTCTAAGACACGTATGATTTTTTTTTTCTATACAATTAAGCATTTCACAAATTTACTCGAGAGTTTTGCTCGCGAACTTTCATACTCGAATCAAAGCACTAAATCAGAATTTTCCACGTCATGTGCATTGTTTTCTTTCCTAAGTAACTCATATGAAATGCATTTCGAGCTCACGACACTTTCATTTTACTCGACGAAGAAGCGTGACAAAGTATTTTATATATTGTCATGTAAATTCTAAACGTACAACACATAATTTTCTAGAACTGATAACTAATACGAAGAAGAATAAATCTTTATGATTTAATAAGATAAAAATGAGCAATATTCTTCGAATATTAGTTGATGAGATATCAGAGAAACTCAAAATTCCCTACTTTAACAAAGGACGATGCACATTTGCATTCTTTATTAAATACATTATCAAATGTGGTTACTTCTACAAGGCTTCAACAAGGGGGACAATGAGAAGTTGAGAACGAAATGGACGAAAAATGGATTATTCTCGTATATAATCGGACGTATGCAATTAAGAAAATTGGGGGCAATTAACCCATGGAATAAAGCACTATAGAAAATAAAATATCCCCAAAAACGAACTTTTATTCTCTGATGCAGCCGAAAAATAACTTTTGTTTCAATGGTTGAGATATTTGGATAGGTTTCTTACAACGGACAATTTAATAAAAGGGGATAGCCAAGATTCGAAACCATGAATAATATTTGTTTCTATTATAATTTAGCATTACTTAATTCATTAAAGAGAAAAAAAACATCTAATTAGTATCTAGCGAATCCCATTGCATTTAAATGTGATCGGACATCTCTGAACTATTTCTATTTCTGGATTAGAATTTTTTTTTTTTCTTTCCAGTTTCCATCTTTTTTTTTTATATAATTAATAAATACATTTGAACATCGATGCTCGACTGTAAATTTGTCCGATTATTAATTTCGAACTCAGACTTGGCCCTAATTCATATTAATCTGAGCACTTAACTTGCCAAAAATACACGAACACGCTAATCCTCTTCAGCCAAGCTACCCCTGATCCGAAATCCCTAATCAGCAATGACAATACAGATAATTTATAAGGAAAAATCCAGAGAAATCTCAAATCCTTAAATCATTTTGGAAGATTTAATTATGATTTTATAGTATCTTGTTTTCATCTCTCTTTATCTTATTTATGGATCATGTTCATCACCACGTTCGCACATGTATCCCCGTAAATCTTAAAATATCACATATACCCCTAAAAAATATCATGAATACCCCTATAAATATCAAAAATACCATGCATACCTTGCAAATCAAAATAATGAAAAGGTCATTGTTATTGCAAGAGATAACATGACTTAATTAAAAACGATTTAAAAAAAAATCACCAAATATCTATTATACCCTTATTTATGATGATTGATAACTATTATATTTATCTATTATTATTTTTCATAAATTATACAAAATAATATGTAATATATACACATATTATTGTCCTTAATTTTTCTTATCATAAAAAATCATCCAAATATATATACATATGAAAATCAATGTATATTAGTTAGATTATATATTAGTTAGATTAGATTCTTCATAATATTTAAGAAAAATATTTTTGTATGATTTGAAAGATAAAAACGATAATAAATAAATATCAATCATCATAAATATGACTATAATAATCATTTGGTAAAAAAAATTGAAATCGCTCTTAATTAAGTCATGTTAGTTCTTGCAATAACGTCATCCTAATGAAATCATCAGCATATCTTAGTTCCTTTTAATTCCAATTATCTATTCATCTCCATGGTCATTAATTAAGTTTTCCATGTCATGTCATGTGGAATATTATTTTTTAAATAATCATCTAAATTCATTGTACCATAAACCAAATTTGATTCATAAGAATATACTTAATTATCGATCCACTTAAGGCAAGAAATGTATTTTTATTATTTATATGTATATTATATTTAAATAGGGAACTCGGAGTTCTCAACATTGACAACAATCTAAGAAGAAAAATAGTTTTAATTTAAGGACATGTTTGGGTGACCGTATTAGAAATTACATCAAGTAAATTAACTTTCCGTAAGTCGACTTTCCGGAAATTCATTTCAAATAAAAATATTTGGATTCACGAAAGCGAAACTACTGGATTTATAGTTTTTATGTTTGGGTTGATGTAATTGAATTATGAAATTTCAAGATATATATGTACTAAAATTTGCAAATAAATAATTAATCAAAAAAAAATTGTAAATAAATTTAGGAAATTTTTTATAAGAAGACTTAATATGTTTCAGATTTATTACAATATACCAAAAAGTTTGAAAATTTGAGACATGACACTAGAGATGTAGAAATTAGTTTTTTCCTTGATATATTAATCCATATTGCACCCATATATATGTATATCTAAAATATATATTATTTGAAAAAACATCAAAATAAATATCGTAATTTTTTATCAAATCTTAATAAATTATATTTATAAGTATTTTATATCGAATAATCATATTTTTTCAAAGAAAATAATTTTGACATAAAAAGTATTTTTGTTCAAGTATAAGTATGGATCATATTTTCATTTGATAACTAAAAAATTATTCAAACACAATAATTTAAATAAATAAATAAAATATACAAATATTAATTTTGTATACATCATGTTTTAATATTCTCAAATACTAATAATGTTTTAAAATAATTTATAATATTTCTCAATTTTTATATTTTCTACAAATATTAATTATATTTTAAAATATTTTCTGGTTTCTTTTAATTAGTAATGAGTCTAGCATTATATTTCATTACTAATTAGTAGAAAGAGCAAATATTTAAAATATAATTCATATTTATAAGTATTAAGAAAATGACAAAATAATTAGAAATATTTTAAAATAATATAAAAAATTAATATTTAAAATAATTTTAGTTATTTTGAGATTATGGTGATTGATTAGATTCTTATATTAACACAATGAAAATATAATTTATACTTATACTTAAATGTAATAATTTCTTGTGGTATTTTCGAGTTGTGTTTATTTATTTATTTAGATTATTGTGAGTAGTGTTTATTTATTTATTCAGATTATTGTGCTTGATTAATTTTTTAAATTAACACAATGAAAATATAATCCATATTTGAGGGGAGGTTGTGTTGTGATGTATCTCCACTTCATGTAAATTTGAGGAGAGCTTGAGTTGCAGGAAAATAGAGAGACAATGTAAGTCGATATGCAGTAGTTTGACAAATTACATCAAACCAAACAACAAAAAATTGACTAATGCACTAAGTCGATTTACTATCTGACAGAGTTACTGCAAAACAAATATGCCCTAAATGTTAAACAATAAACAATCATCAGGAAATATCTGTCGATAAGATATCAGAAAAAAAAAATTGGACTTCTATATTAATTCAGTAGTGCAAGACATGCCTCGTGGAAATTATTGGATCCGTCAAAATTCAGTACAGATTAATTATGTACTTATTTTTTCTATAATGTCTTGTAATTTTTTGCTATTGTATATGGTTGCATGAATATGACAAATCATATTTTTAGATACTAATGTTTACTGTTGGTAGAGGATTAAAATTATAACGACAAGTTTATTACCCTCAAATATTCTTAACCAAAATATTAATTTCCCCCTATTTTCACTACAGTTCAAAAATCCAACAAAAACACAGAAAAAAATACAAAAAACCTTTCGATTGTCAAAATTTTACTATTACACATAGTTCCCCAATCAATGGCAATAAAGATACAACTCAATTTAATTGAACACCTTCCCACAAAACACTACTTCAAAACACTCATAACTTAACGAAAAAATTACATATAATCAAGCAAAACACAAAATTTCCTACTAAACATAGTATTCCCAATTTTAAAAATTACCCTCGAAATTCCCCAATCGTGCTCGAACCCCTAGTGAGTGAACTGCCTATTATCATCCTTGCTCCGAGGTTTTCCATACGGATTTTTAGCGTTAATTCCGTGCTTGCTTCCTTCGACCTGTTTCATCTTCTTCCTGAACTTCGACGCGTTGCTCTCCAACGCTATATCCACTTTCGGTGGATTATTAAAACAAAACGATGCGGCTATATCCTGTTAAAACAAACAAATCGCTATTTAGTCCGTGCATAATTCACACGAGAAATTCGGTCGAATAAATAAAATGTACCTTGAGGTTGAGGGTGTGCACATTGAAAATATGCTTCATTGAATGTGAATTATACGCCAAAATATAGGATCTGTATGCTTCTTTAGCTGACTGGTTTAAATAGTAATTCTCTCCCACTATTTTTTCCTGCATATAAAAATCAATTTATTATAAAAGATCAAAATTGTGAAGTTAATTAAATTAAGGAATTTTCGAACGATAACGAACCAGGTGGGATTGCAAATTTTGCACTTTCTTCTCGTTGAATTCATACTCTTTGAGCGGAACCTTGGCTTCCTACAATTACAACATTATACACTTAATAAAAATAATAATTATATAATTAAAAACAATTCTTGCTAAAATAAATAAATTATATTACCTTTAAATACGTAAGAAATCTAAGCTCTTCAGGTAACAAAAACAAAAGAGCGTGTCCTTTTCCACCTTCCCCACGAGCCGTTCTTCCTACCCTATGTATATATTCCTAAAAAAACAAAATAAAATTATATCCAATTATAATACATTCCTACAATACAATAACAAAATACAAAATTAAAATTAATACCTTAGGCTCATCAGGCGGGTCATATTGCACGATCCAATCCTACATAAACAAAAAAATATAATTATAGGGGCAAATACGATATTTAGGGTTTTTCTTTTACTAACTGACCACTGAAGGGATGTCGAGGCCACGGGCAGCGACGTCGGTACAGAGAAGAATTCCCTTCTCCGCCTTGCAAAAATCGAAAAAGGTGGTGGTTCTTTTTTGTTGTTTTTGTTTGCCGTGAATATCCATGCATTCAACTTGAATATATCTCAATAGTTCCGCGTGGTATTTCACCGAGTTACACGACGAGAAGAAAACCATCACTTTTTTTGTCAAATTCCTCTTCAAAAACGCATACAAAACGAGGAATCTTTTGTTGCTCGGGATCACGCAGTATCCCTGCTCTAATCCTTCCACCGTCACCTTAAAAAAATATTAAAAAATTGAGGGTTTTTCTTTTATTTTTTATATTATGAAAAGTTATAGGGCTTCTTGAGTAATTTACCTTGGATCGTGAATCATCGACACCAATATAAACGGGTTTTTCGCCGGTTTGTTCTTTTTTCTTGAAGGATATTTTTGCGAAATCTTCGACCTCTTTTGTTTGGGTAGCGGAGAAGAGAACTGTTTGTCTTTTCTGAATAATTAATAATGAATAAAAGGGTTTTAAGTTTTAAAATATTTGAAATAATTAATCACGAGTATGGAAAGAAAAAAAATTACATCTGGAAGACGCTTAAATATCTGCTTCATGTCTTCTTCGAAATTAGCCTCTAATATTCTATCAGCTTCGTCAATTATGAGGCACTGTTTTTTTATTCAATCATAATAAAAAATATAAATTATTAAATTTACTCATGTAAGATTAATAATTAAAAATAATCGTACCACTAGGTTTTTGTAGATAAAGCCTTTGGTATTTTGAAGATGGTCCAAAAGTCTGCCAGGTGTCGCGACTAATAAATTAACGCCTTTAGCGAGTATTTCCGCTTCGGTCCTTCTTGAATTTCCACCCATAACTAATCCAAGTGTTTGCGAATGGTTTTTCAATAGATCCTTTGCCACGGCATGGGTCTGAAAAAAAAAAAAAAATTAATTGAGGGTCTCTTTTGTAAATTTGCAATAATTTAGGTACTTTGCGCAAAATTTATTATACCTGAATAGCAAGTTCTCTAGTGGGGCAAACAACTATAACTCCTGCTCCATTTCGAGGAGTGAATCGAACTCTGTGTAGCAGCTCAACGGCTGGTATCAGAAAAGCTAGGGTTTTACCAGAACCGGTACGGGCTGCTCCCATCACATCTTTTCCTTCCAATAGAGGTGCTATTGATCTTGCTTGAATCTGAAAATCGATAGATAGTGTTACTTAACGACCAAAATAGTATATTAACAGACAAAATCGAGTAGTTTTAAGGAAGAATGGAACCTGAGTCATGTTAACAAAACCCATCTCTTTAATAGCATTCATGGTGGGCTCTGTGAGTGGGAGATCAGAAAAGGGCATTTCCGTCATAATACCCATTCCTTTCTTCTCCTTCTTCGTTATCTTTTTGGGTTCATCTCCATTTTCTTCCTTCTCTTCTTCCGTTCTCTGTTTCTTCTCCTCGGATGCTTCTTCTTCTTCTAGTTCTTCCTTCTTCCGTTTCTTCTCGACTGGAGTAGCCCCTTCCTTCTCCATTTTCTGTTCTTCTACAGTCGCGTCGAGTTCTTTCTCTTGCTTGCGTTTCTTCATTTTCTTGTCTTTCTTCTTGTCTGCCATGGTTGCTGGAGACATCTTTACCGGAGACGGGAGAGTAGAGAAAGAGGCGGCGGTAGGCAAAACTAGGTTTTATGCACACCGTTGAACTTAAACCCCTGTACAAGAAGTACAAGGTTATACAAATAAACTGTCAAAAGAATTCGGCCTAGTAAGTTTATCATTGAAGCCCAGTAAATTTAATTAATTATATGTAAGGGCCCAAAGATTAGCCTTTTAAGGCCTATTTGATTTATGAAATTTGATTATTATATATTTATTTGGGACTATATTTGATATTCATTGGAAAAATGTACATAACTGAATGATTTGAACTCGCAATAAAAATATATATATCTTGGTCATGTATATAATTAACTTATGTTTTTTCGTTTTAATACATAATTTAACTTCTTTTTGTATGATAGCGAGAATACAATTTTGAAATAAAATTATTTCATAGTACATAAATCTCTCCGTATTGTTAAGACCAGGCATCACAGAAATGAAATTGACAAAGAAAAAAGTTATTTTTGAAATAATTCATCTCAATGCGCTTGTGTTGTATCATCTATAATGCATTTCAAGTTCGTGATATCGCCTAATTCATTTAAAATGCATCGTATCATCTATAATGCATTTCAAGTTCGTGATATCGCCTAATTCATTTAAAATGCATCGTATCATCTATAATGCATTTCAAGTTCGTGATATCGCCTAATTCATTTAAAATGCATCGTATCATCTATAATGCATTTCAAGTTCGTGATATCGCCTAATTCATTTAAAATGCATCGTATCATCTATAATGCATTTCAAGTTCGTGATATCGCCTAATTCATTTAAAATGCATCGTATCATCTATTATAATGCATTTCAAGTTCGTGATATCGACTAATTCATTTTCTATTGCATTTACATTTGATTAAATGATTTTATGTGAAATGATAAATAATTGAATAAATTTAGTATAAAAAAATTAATGATTTAAATTTTGCAATATATTATAATTTAATAGTTGAAATGAATGTGATGATTTGACATAAGAAAATTGTACAAATTTAAATAAAAAATAAAGACGTGAGTTAATTCTCCAATGTTATTTCAATAATCATAGGCATCTAGATTTTTTATCTAAATTTGCACCTAGAAATACACGTGACAATCCAATTTAGAATTTCTAAAATTTTATTTCCATTTAAAAGTTTGTTGTGGCTGCACTGTGATTTGTCATGTATGTTTTTAGATGAATTCTAGATGCGAAATCTAGGTGTCTATCATTATTGAATGTTATTTTGTATGTGATGATATATCATTATAATGGTTGAAATTAAGAGAAGATATTCAGTAGAATAATAGATAAAAGATCATTTGATCCAAATCTTTGCAAGTATAATATATATAAACTACTCAATTCTCTTAACTCTACAATGTTATTTTTTATGTAAATAAAAATTACTCTTGAAAGATGATTAACTCGGTATATATATAGCTTGTTCGATTACCTTTCTAGTTAAATCTGAATTGTAAACTAGAATTAAGAGTTTAAATTGTGAACAACTAAAATTGACCCGTTAAATCATAATTAATACTATTTTTTCCTATATTCATAATAACTAAGGCAGTTACTTAGTTCAATTAGGAATTATAATAAAAATTTTATCTTAAGAAATTCAAAAAGTATCTATTTTTTTTTTATTAATACTTAAAGTATCTATTTATTTTCAATTATATGTAAAACGAAATCTTATGATTTTTATGTGCTTCCATCAATGATGGATTTTCCGGGGCCATAAATATTGTTGAGTGCCACGATTTAGTCACTCGTGTTTCCGGTTATGAAATTGAGTTTCTTTATTTGTTTGTATAAATTAAAATTGAAAATTTAATATTATTATGAAAATTTGAAAATACGGTCGTTGCTTTTATATATGAAAATTGTAGATTTTGAAATTATGTGAATTAGTCGTACCAGGATTGTTATTCGGTTTGGTTCGTTTAACCAGAAAAAACCAGTTGAATTATCTGATTTATTTGATTTGGATTTATTTTTCCTTAAATATTTATTCATCATATAGATTTGAATTAAATTTTAATATATTCAATCCAGTTTCTTTTTAAGCGGTTTGATTCGATTCAAATAGATTGAACGAACATCCTTACATTTTTAGTACGAACAAATAACAAATAGAGCTTGTAAGAAATATTTCTACTAGAAAAAAAGTATATGACTACACAATTCAATCATGAATTTGTCATAAATATCTAAATTAGTGTTTCTATAGAGGTATTTGATGGTATTAAAAAAAATTGGACCAAAATATCCCTCTATTTTTCATCTTTAAATTTAATAAACATATTTTTGTATTATTTTATTAATTTAAAATCACTATAAATATTTTTAAATATATACTAATTAAAAAAAAACTATATTTCATATACATAATTTTAATCTTTTATTTATTATATATTTTATCATACAAAAATAAAATAAAATAAAAATATGATATACAAAATATTCCTGGAAGTATCTAGACAAATTAATATTATTCTAGTATTGAATTTTAATGTTAAATAGTTATTAATAAAATAGTTACTGGACAGTTTTTCTTGCCAAATTAACAATGAATGAATGAAAATTAAAATCAGGATTAAAATAATATTGCCGCTAATTTTAATTTCAACAACTATTTTAATTTCAGCAACTCGTTTTGTAGTAACTATTTTTATTTCAATAGCTAGTTTTTAGTGATGTGAGGCAAATAAGGCACAAATTTAATGCTTAATTTGGGGATTTTAGCCTTGTGAAGAATAATTCTATATATTTTATTAATCATATTTGAGATAACATGAATATTTCTTCACTAATTGTATTTTATTGCTTAATCACAGGAATTAGAAGGAATTTCTGGGAATTTGGAGAGTGTAGTTGTCTCCAACACGTCAAGAGGAGTGAAAACGATATATTACACCGATATATTCGGTACATGAATGAGACGGGAGGCAAACAATTATCATGATGAAAACTTACACAAAAGTTTACACGAAGATTAAAATTACACCGATATATTCGGTACAGGAATATTTTTTATATCATATTTTTATTTAATTTTAGTTTTCTATGATAAAATATATAATAAATAAAAGATTAAAATTATGTATACGACATATAGTTTTTTTAAATTAGCATATGTTAAAAAATATTTATATGATTTTAAATTAATAAAATAATACAAAAATATGTTTATTAAATTTAAAGATGAAAAATAAAGGGGTATTTTGGTTCAAAAAATTATAATACCATGAAGTACCCCTATAAGGGAGTAATTGAAAAGAAAAAGTTGTATGTAGGGGTTTTTTTGGAGTTTCTCAAAAGTTAGAGGATTTTTTGTAAATTCAAGAAAAGTTAAGGGATTATTTGTAAATTTCCTTATATATAATTGGTACCTAACATAATACAAACATGCTCGTATGTGGTCGCGCGTGTGTGTGGGTGTGACGTAACAATCGTCTTTAAATTCAACTTATACATTTCTTTCATTACCGGCACGGATAATAAATTTTTTGTTGTAATATTTGTGTACCCGTTTAATATTTGAAAATTGTTTGAATTCATAAATGTATCTGATAACATTGGAACCATATATGAGAATTCGTTGATATCCAAAATCATGTCTAACTCCGGACAGAATCAAAACCATGTCTAAATCAGGATAGAGCGCCAATGAGTTCATAGCCTATTTGGAACAAACAAAAAATCATATGTTTGAGAGATTGTGAGTTCGATCCTCATTGGCATAAAAAAAAAATAGGTTTCAGTAACGAAAGCGATCGATTTTCCGATACCATTAAAAAAAAATCAAAAAAATCAGGATAGAGCTCGATTCCGGATTCGAGAAAATTGTACGATACGAATCTGATTTAATCATTATATATTTTAATTTCTTTTAACTCCAAATTATTCACATCATCATCATATTCGTATGAAAAGAATTCGGTTCATGGATCACAAAAATAACATTGACAAAGAAGATTTTTTTTTCTAAGTAATTCATCTAAAATGCACTGTATCATCTAGAATACATTTTAAGTTCATGAAATTATCATTTTACTCACCATAAGCATGACAAAGTATATTATATCGCCATATAAGATATTGGAGAAACTCAATAAGATATTGGAGAACAAATTGTCGATAATTTAAATGATAATAATGACCGAACTATTTACTTTGTCAATGAGATATCGGAGAAACTCAAAATAATTGTCTTTTATAGCGATTCCTTCATTCGAGATGGGCATCAAGAAATTATTGGACCATTCACTACAAATTTTCGGTAATATATAATATATCTTCATTTTTTTCTCATTTGTTTTGTCAACCATCAAGTTATTCCAATACGACACTTAAAAATACACATACAAATATTTACATACTTTTATTATTTTTGAATCTTGACTGGCCGGGTTCGTGACCCAGTGATTGGGTGTGGGACACAATAATCATATGTTGTGAGAGGTTATAGATTCGAATTATATTGAGATCAATTGATGGAGGACCACCGAACCTTCTCCATTTACTCGTTTTTTTTTTTTTTTTTTGAATCTTCACAGTTCCAAATTATTTCGTAAAATCACTTTTTTCTAAACAATTAGAAACTTTTGATTTACAGAAAGAGTTGTTTGCCTAGCAATAGGATATGTGGTCACATGATGCATAGAAGAAAATATGAAGTACTAATAATAAAGTATGCTCGTTTAATTTATTAATATGAATCTGTTTTTGCAATAGCGTTATTCTTATTTTAATGTGATAATATCGCAATCTTTCTTGATGTGTTTTTCCGTGTGTTTATTGTTATGAATTTCAGGGTGAAAGTTCTTTAGTACCGAATGAAAAGCGACAAGAGAAGAGGAATATTCAGTGAGGAAACGACTTACCGACCCGTAGCTAGTGAACTAATAAACCAGTGAGTTTAATGGACCCTTTTCAATAGTCCCATTTTAGATATTTCAACAAAAAATATTCAAAAACGGGTTTGAAACCAATCTCGTTCATCTTGCGCTCGTATTTTTGTATGTATATTAAGAAAAATAAACAGATTGATATCATCAATACCCTGTCCCACTTTATTTATTATTTTTTGTTAATAAAATTATATAAATTTAAAAAAGAAACAACATGAAAAATGTTTACCACATGAAAAAAAAAATCTAAAAAAAATGGAGAAAGATTTAAAATTAAGGGGAAATGAAAATATTAAAGGATCTTTTACAATATGGAATATTTGTTTATGACTATATTATTATCATATGTTAATTTACATCGTTACACATTTGACAACAACAGCAACAATATTATTATTATTATTATTTTACTATTATTAAATAAATACTATTAACAGAGAGAAAATTCAAACAATTGTATACATGAATATTTTAACATAACAAATCAGCAGTTTATTTAGTGTTATTTTTTAATAAGAAAAACAAAACTAGAAATAAATCTAAATGGACTAATTTAAATGGTTTATCACGTACAACATTATTTTAGACCATGGACATACAAAAATTATTAGTGAAATTATCAAAAAAATAAAAATCAGAGAAAAAAATTGTTCAAAATAAGCTCCAAAAAATGTAAACAAAACTTTTCAAATTTTTTGTCATGCAGACATCGCATCAAATACAAATCGTTCAATTTTAATCGTATAATTTGCATTTAGAAAATGAACTCGGCATGGTCCAAAGATATTACATAGAATCCGGTATAAAATAATGACAAACAAATGATTATATAAAGCGTGAATTTTAAAATAATTAAGTAAATAGTGAATATATAAGATCAAAACACACCACAAAAGACAACGATTGTAAAATAAGACACACAATTGATGACACAAAATACAAATATTAAGAATCAAGTATAAAATTAATGAGGAGAAGAATAAAATCACAAAATTGTTTTTTTTATATATTACAATTCATTACTAATAGTGAAAGAAAATTGAAATTTTTCCTAAGATGTCTATTGCTAACAATGTCTTGACCGTATCAGGACCGTTTTCATTGCTTTTGTTGCGCTTTGTGTCGTCGTTTTGTTTTTTTCTTTGGAAGATTCGTCCATCCCGTTCCAGTCATACCGTCCATGTGGATGCGATGATGATGAAGTCTCATACGCGTCGTCGGTTTTTATTGAGATTTTTTATGTTGTTCCTCCAAAATTGTATGAGGGTTTTATTATGGTTTGGCGACATTAAGTTGTGTATACGACCATGTATAATTCGTCAAATTTCTTTTGCATATACGCATTTCGCGAAGAATTGGTCATCAGATTCTAGATTATATTTACACCGGGAACATCTAAATGGTCTCACCCATTCCTTACGTGTTAATATGTTTCTTGTTGAGAGAGTATTTTAAATTAATTAGAACTTTTTTTTATATGTGTAATAAAGATTTTTATTTTAGCTAACGTTAATTGATAACAATATACTAGTTCATTTGACTTGTAGTAATCATAACTAAAGCAGCTAAGTGGATTATCTATTTATTTTCAATTAAAAGCCATTTTTTTTACATCCATTCCCATGACTCGGTAGTCACGAGGCTCCCCTTTGTCAAGTCCTTTTCAGTAGTTCATTTGCTTAATAACCTTCCATTAATTAAGGAGTAATGTTATGCACTAAGATACTACAGTATAATATTAAGTTGGCAACATGACAGAAGCATTCGAACTTGTATTTTTTTGATGTGGCGTAATGTGATTGTATGAGTATACGTGTTTATGTGAACTCAATATCTTAACGCTAATCCTAATGCAGTCCTATTGCTATTGGGTTGCACTACTGGTGAAGTAATTGATGAGGATTGAGGACTCACAAATCTCTTACGGATCTTCCGTGACCAATACTTACTGATAAATTGTGTAGTGAGTTGACCACAACCAGTCACCGAATATTTCAAAGATACTATTTGTTATATATGTCTCAATTTCACCATAATTATTTTGACACGACACTAAAATAATTAATTAGCATAAGACATTGAATTAACGTTCAAGTTTTATTAATCAATACATGTTATATAATATATATGTTAATTAACTGCTAATTATATATTATATAATAATTATACATTAATTAACTTATTAATTCTATATGTTATTGTAATTTCAAGAAATTTTGTGACAGTATAATTTTTCGTATACTAAATATGTAGAAATTATTCTTAAAACTTTATGAGTTGTCTTGTACTCATTTACTCACATCAAGCACGGATTTTTCAGTCATAAAGTCGGTGACATTGTGTTGGTTCACGATATAATGATTTATGATTATATAATACATCACAATATTAAAAAAAAACAATTATTTCTCTCATTTACTATGTTAATATAGATTCTTAGCTATTCAAACAATTTTTAAATCGATACAATTTTTTTTCAACTCAGACTCGTCTCGTACTAAAATTAAATATACACATTCTCTATTATGTATATTTCTAAATAATTTCTTTTCTCCACAGCCTTCCACGTCATCTTTTTCTAAATTTAGCTTTGTGAAAAAATTTTGTTCTCTGCAATTTATGGACTTGGTTTTCTGCAATTTTTAGATGGACCGTTCGATATTTTTTTTTCTTTGTTTCTTGGCCGTCTGATGTGTTTATGATGTTGCAATTGCTTATTCTTGTGTTTTTGATCCTGTTAATTCTGAGCCGTTTGATATGTGTGATTTACTTTTACTGGAATATGCTGGAATATGCCAATTAAGTGGGTTGCATGCCTTTTTTTCTTCTTGGTCTTGGTTTTTGTGGACCATTCTCTTTGGTGTTTATTGGTGTTTGTGTCTTGCTAAGTTTATATATATACCTTGCCTCTTGCTTCTCTTTCCTGTGGGATATTTCCTAGGTTTTCATTGCCTCTTCGTCTTCTCAGTTGATTTCCTCTCTTTGAGTTTAGGTATTATAATTTTATCTCATGGTTTTTGGTAGATTATGTGTTCGGTGTTTGTTTTGAATTCATTTTTTATTGTTTGATGATCCATCGAATGGTTTTGTGGTTTTTTTTATCTGGGATTTGCGTTTCTCGCATTCTGCTTCGCTGTACATGAGCAGTAATCCCTTATTTTAATGTTGCCGTTTTCGTGTATATCTTTTGATTTTTTTTCCTTTTCTTTATGTGTCATTTGTGTATTTTACAGCATGTGTGTTCATATGCGAGTATGAATTGTTTCTTTCGTGTTTTGTCTCTGTCGCTGTTAAGTATCAGGCACCATGGTTAAATTAATAAACACTTCTACACTCAAAGAAAGTTAATCAGTATGCATGTGTTATATATGTTAATACCATTGTTTCTTTCGTGTTTTGTATATGTCGCTCTTAAGTATCAGGAACCATGGTTGAATTAATAAACACTTCAAGACTCAAAGAAAGTTATGTTATATATGTTAATACCTGTGATGTATGAAAAAATAAATAGTAGTGTAGTGTAATATGGGAAATGTATTGATTTATTAGGAAGGCCGGATCTTAATAAATCAATATATTTCCCCATTTATACTCTCTATAGATGAGCTCATACCGAGGTAATTGATTTTGAATTGTTTGAAACTCATTTGTACCAGATAAAATTTGTGTTCAATTCTGCGAATTCTGGTATCGTACAAAGAATAGAGTCTTTTCTTGCTGTTGTGATATGATCTTCATGAGCATGTTTGATTTTTCAAAGAGTATTAAAAGGAGCTTATGTAATTTATTTATCAAAAAGAATCCTGATTTATGTCTGTTTCTTCAGAATTTTAGTTTCTGTTTATTTTCATGGAGACAAATTAAGAGCAAACAAGAATTATTTTTATGGGCCTGTTTGATTTTGAAAGAGTGTCAAAAGAACCTCATGTTATTATTTTTTTAAAGAAAAATCTAACTTATGCCGGTTTCCTGAGAATTTAAATTTCTGTGCGAGTTCATTGACACAAATTGGCAGCCAAGAAAAACCATTTTCATGGACCTGTTTGATTTTTCATAGTGTGTTAAAGGAAGCTAATGTAATTTTTTTAATTAAAGAAAAGGTTAATTTATGTCAGTTTCGTGATAGTTTCAATTTGTGTGTTTCTTCATTGAAACAAATTAAGAGCAAAGAACAACAAAAATACAAGTACATGCATTTTTCAGAGAAATGAAGACAGTAACGATGTATACTGAGATCATTGTTTGGATGTTATTTCATGTAAAACTAAAAGATTTATATGTGTGTGTTTTCTTTGAGATGAAAGAACAACATATGTTCATTTGATGATTATGTGAGTTGATAATTGTTTGCAACAAAGAGGAAAACAGGAAAAAAGACATGTCTTATCAAGAGTGGTAATGAAAGTCAAAAGAAAAGAAAAAGAATTGTCTTATCAGGAAAAAAGGCATATGTCTTATAAAGAGTGGTAATGAAAGTCAAAAGAAAAGAAAAAGAATTGTCTTATCAGGAAAAAAGGCATATGTCTTAATCGTTTGTAAAAAATATGGCCGAGGAGAAATAAATTAGATGTAATTATTTTGCAAAGGAATCTCAGTCACATAAAAATGCTCATTTTGTCACAAAATATTCTTGCTTCTACGAAAATTTATTTTTCTCATTTTATGAGAGTACACATCTCTTTTTGAAATATAAACAACAAGAGTTAAAAAAAAAAATTTACGCATACAAGTATTTTGTAATTTAACAAAGTAAAATTATTATGTGATAATTCAATAGAGTATGTAATGTTGTTATCGGAAAAAAAAAAACATTCAAATTTATGAACAAAGTAAAATTATTATGTGATAATTCAATAGAGCATGTACTGTTGTTATCAGGAAAAAAACATTCAAATTTTTGATACATAGTATTTCGTATTAAAAAAAAAAAAAAATTATATATGAGGCTTCGCAATAATTACAAATCACCCATGATGTTTCTTTGGATGTATTTTGATCAAAATTATAGAAATATATTTATTTTTTAGGAAAGCCGGATCCTAAAAAATAAATATTCTTCTATATAAATGATCTCAATGGGTCCATTTCTACTGAGGTGTAATAGTAAATTCTTTCATTTTTACAAAGAATTATTTATTTTTCAAAAAATAAATAACTCTGTCATGATCTGTCATGATCATTCTAAGAATAAATAATTTTTACTATAGTGCACAAAAATAAACATTAAAAACTCTCTTGTTATCAGACAAATTAATTGGAACAGCTAATAAAAAATATTTTCATGGAAAAGAGTTAGCTTTTATATCTGAACATCGAAAAAAAATTCCATGGACGATTTTTTTTTGGTAAATAATTACAAAATAATTACAAATCACCGATGATGTTTCTTTGGATGTATTTTGATCAAAATAATAGAAATATATTTATTTTTTAGGAAAGCCGGATCCTAAGAAATAAATATTGTTCTATATAAATGATCTCAATAGGTCCATTTCTACTTAGGTGTAATAGTAAATTCTTTCATTTTTACAAAGAATTATTTATTTTTCAAAAAAAAAAAAACTCTGTCATGATCATTCTAAGAATAAATAATTTTTACTATAGTGCGCAAAAATAAACATTAAAAACTCTCCTGTTATCAGAGAAATAAATTGGAACAGCTAATAAAAAATATTTTCATGGAAAAGAATTAGCTTTTATATCTGAACGCCGAAAAAAAATTCCATGGACGATTTTTTTTTGGTAAATAATTACAAATCACCGATGATGTTTCTTTGGATGTATTTTGATCAAAATAATAGAAATATATTTATATTTTAGGAAAGCTGGATTCCAAAAAATAAATATTGTTCTATATAATTGATTTCAATGGGTCCATTTTTACTGAGGTGCAATAGTAAATTATTTGATTTTTACAAAGAATTATTTGTTTTTTCAAAATTATGTGATAATTCAATACAGCATATGCTATTGTCATCAGGAAAATAAACATTCAAATTTTTGATAAATAGTGCGAAAATATATTCTTCTCATTTTATGAGAGTACATATCTCTTTGTGAAATATAAATTCTATTAAGCCTAGGAAAAGTACAAACAACCGGAGTTAAAAATGAAAATTTGTCGCGTACAAGTATTTTGTAATTTAACAAAGTCAAATTATTATGTGATAATTCAATAGAGTATGTACCGTTGTTATCAGAAAAATAAACATTCAAATTTTTGATGAATAGTATTTTGTATTGAAAAAAAAAGATATTTTATATCTGAGGCTTGGAAATAATTACAAATCACCGATGATGTTTCTTTGGATGTATTTTGATCAAAATAATAGAAATATATTTATTTTTTAGGAAATCCGGGTCCTAAAAAATAAATATTGTTCTGTATAAATGATCTCAATGGGTCCATTACTACTGAGGTGTTCATTTTTACAAAGAATTATTTATTTTTCCAAAAAATAAATAACTGTGTGATGACCAGTCTAAGAATAAATAATTTTTAAAATAATGCGCAAAAATATACATTGAAAAAAAAAAAATTAACCCGCGCATTCGCGCGGGGGGCAAAGCTAGTATAAAATAAAACTGATAAATCATTGATATTATGTGTTTATTGTTTTACCAAAAATAATTCATGTAAAATGCATTGCATCATCTACAATTCATGTTGGGATCATGCATATAATAGTGTACTACGTGCATTGCCTATTTTAAGCTCGTCATACTATCATTTTACTCAACATAAAAATATGTGAAAATATTTTTATTATCGTATTTCTAAAGAGAGAACTCTAAAATTATATAATTAATAACAACTACTAAGGAGAAAAGCTTTCCTAATCCAGAAATTAATAATGAGCCATTTTGTTCACATATATGTCTATAAGATAACAGAGAAATTCAAAAACCTTGACTTCCATACTAACCGGACCGGTTCTTATTAAGGGTAAATATCGCACTACGATAAATATGTTAAAAAAAAACTTGAGCAAATCCGAGAGAGAGTACACAATGAGATGAAGATACACAGATGAAGCTACAGCATTGAAAACAATTAAATCTGATCTTAGGTGACATCCAAATCTGAATATTTTGTGTTCTAGTGTAAATAGATACATTAAGACTACTTGTTTTATAAAAAAAGAATCACAATATTATTCACTACATAATTGCAATAATAAATCAAAATAAATGCGGAGCCAATAGCAATTCATTACGTTTTTTTTATATTAAAGTTCAATTCACTATATTTTTACATTTAATATTCTGATCATAGATGTGTTTTTTGGGACGATGCTACAGTCACTCCCAAATCCACTCCCAAATTCACTTCCTAGGTCCATTGACATGTGGACCCTGCGCCTACTTTTACAAAAATTAATTTATGTGGGATTCACATGTCATTGACTTTGGAAGGGGTTATGGGAGGGAGGGAGGGAGTGGCTAGAGCTTTATCCGTGTTTTTTGTTCGTTGGATATTATTTCGACTTTAATTAATTTGTAAGAAGTAGTAGGAATACAAATACCAATATCACTTTAATAACCAAGACATTCAAGAAAAATTGTCGCAATTATGACATTGGAAAATTCATGTCTACCCCTCTATAATCCCAAAATATTATGTGCATATCTAAACAAAAATCTGAGGATCTTCTACTGCTACAAACATGAGAATATTATGTATACTTATTCTTTATTTGTTTCGAATGTCAAAATTACTATGTTGCACGGATACGGATACGGGTAGCGTATCCGATACGATACGGATACAGCGATACGGCAATTTTCAAAAAATCACGGATACGGATACGGCTATATAATTATTAGTTTAATATATTTATATTATATATAATTAATAAATAAGTAATAAATTAATAATATTTTTAAATTAAATATCGTCACAATAAATAATATCAATCAAACAATACAAGTATCATCAAACTTTCATAAATTTGTTCTAGAAATATTTTGGAACTAATTTAGAAGTATCCTATATAATTTATTTAAAAATATTATGGGCCAAAATATATAATGGGCCGAAGTATCCTAAATGGAGTATCCCAGTCGTATTCTGGACGTATCCTCAGTCGTATCCTGCCGTATCCCCGCCGTATCCGAAAAAAATAAATATTAAAATATTCGGATACGCTACGTGGCGTATCCGATACGTATCCGAGCCGTATCGCACCCGTATCCGTATCGGATAAGCGTATCCTCATGATACTTCTGCATTTTTGAAGTATCCGCGTAACATAGCAAAATTATTCTTGATCATTTTTATTTTTATAATTTACAAAGTGAAAAGAAGATAATTCAGCCAAAAAAAATTCGAAAAATTAAGGTTATCGGTGACATTAATGATATTTGGTATTGCATGCATAATTTTGTTGTTGTGGAGAGGGCAATATCTCATGCTAATATTCAGTGCCGATAACATCTCGGTCTAGGGCAACCAAAATTATCGGACCGGACCTTATTGAAATGTATAAGTCTAGAAAAATACGAAGAAAAAATAACCGCGAAATAAAATACTAGATGATCTTGGATGAGTCCAACCGACCTTGAATAATTATTATTGGTAATAATTATGATCCTCTCTATCAATATCACACAATAATATAAAAAGATATTAAATCTATGACTCATATTATTGCACTCCAGTTCAACTCGAATTGGATCTAAAATTGATTGGTTAGTGTGAGTTTATTGAGGCGGTTATGTACTTTTCAAATGAGAATCAAATTTATGAGAAATGTTAGTTTCCGTGCGCCTTGGTGAGTTGTACAAGATTTTTTTGATGATCTAATATTATGTCGATGTATCGGCCATTTTTTGTAAGATTTTTTTTAATGTTTGGAGTGCAAGTTAAGAAGAAATCGAGTATGCGATAATCTCTATGACTTTGTTGATCCATGTGAAAACATATTTTTCGATAAGAAAATAAAAAAATCACTAAATTACCAATGAGAATAATTAATTTGTATTTTCTCAATATCAGTCATAATTAAAAGAGTGGTGATGGACATCCCCTTAGAATCCCCCACCTCCATTGATGTGTTGGCAATGGGCATTAATTAAGGATGGTGAACCATGACCATTTATTTGTTGTGCTCCTATATAGGAAGAGGAAAAAAGAAGTTCGACCGTTTCACACATAATAAATGAAATTTACATTTAATGGTAATTGATTAGAATCATTCATATGTCATTAAATATAAATTTTAAAATGTGGAAGAGAAATCATTGGATGGATCAATGTATCATTTACCACCTGTGAAACGTGTAAAATCAGATAAAAATATAACAAAATATATTTTGAATTTCTGTTGAATTGATCATATAAATACAACCCAAACCTCCCAAACCTTGTTATTTCTCTCTCTCTCTCTCTCTCTCTCTCTCTCTCTCTCTCTCTCTCTCTCTGCTGGTGAATTAAAATGAAAAATTATACGTGTCTTCCTCATTTCGGTGTCATGTGTTTGTTTGCTCTCTATCATATAAAATTCAGATAATTATGTTATTGTCTTTCTCATTTCAGTTTCATGTTTGCCAATCAAAATTGGATTGAAAAGGTAAACGATTTAAATTCCATTATTTTGGTTTGAAAATTTGAAACGATTAAATGATGAAATAAAAAAAGAAATAATTATAATAATATATTATATAAGATTCAGGAGTGGGATGCAATCTATGACAGTAACTCATCTTCAAGAAATTGTTTTATCCATACAAACAACATGGCAGTCATCTGATTGAAAGCCTCAAGACAAGACAAAAGGAGGAGGGTTCAAATATTTCATACAAAGAAACAAAATATAACTAAGTGATGAAATAACTCAATGTCGTTAAAAAAAAAAATCTCAACGAATTTGTATGCATTTGTTAGATGGCTCTAAATCATTGCATTAGACTATTATGGAATTAAACAGAAAATCATGTCATCAAACAAAATCATGTCATTAAACACCTCCAATCATGCCATTAAACGCCTTTAATTATGCCATTAACTTAATTATTTGATTTCAAATTAAAAAAAAAAATCATGCCATTAAACACCTTCAAATCTTGCCTCAATTTTTGACAGTGAATACAAAAATTAAATAATTATGGTAATAAACATCTTCAATGAACTCCTTTAATCGTGCCTCAAATGATTATGTGAGATCAATCAATTATGTACTAAATGAAAATGTCATGAGAGCTCCAATAAAAATTGTTAGTCTTGTGTGTGTATCACATGATAATTCTTGTGTAATATATATGATCTTATTTGTATAGTGATGGTAATCAAGTCATATCATAACCATCTGAAAAGAAATTAAGGATAACTAACAAAAAACATATTATTAAACAAACCGAGACAATGATTGAACATAACAAAATTACATCTCTGTAACTCTATCAGTCAACAAAAAATACAGAAGAAGAAATTTTATTTTAAACAAAACTTTTAATTAATGAAAGAAATTAAGAGTAATCATGAAATAAACAAAATTTTCTATGAAATTCATCAAAACCAATAAGATTATTCGATTGTGGTGAATGCTTTCTGAAACCAATAATCATAGGCACCTAGAATTTTTATCTAGATTTGCACCTAGAAATACACGTGTCAATCAAATTTAGAATTTCTAAAATTTTACTTCCATTTAAAAGTTTGATGTGGCTGCACCGTAAATTGCCACGTATTCTTCTAGATGAAATCTAGGTGCGAAATCTAGGTGCTTATGATTATTGTTCTGAAACCAATATGAGCAAATAAAATTGTACGCAGCGATACCACGTGCTGCATCGATTTCCGAACGAGCAAAATTTAACAGTTTTGCAGTAATTAAGCACTCGACATATTTGACAGCATAAATAGCAGAATCCACTGTGCTGCCATGTTTTGTACAAGGCGGGAAGCGTACGGGCCAGCTCCTTATATCACTATTCCCTATCTGGCCACAATTCATGGTTATGTTCCAAAATAATCGAAGCTATTGTCCATTTGTTATTCAACATGAAATCTCTGACAACTATATTGGCTCCGCATCCGGTATGCTGGACGCCATGTTTACGTTTTCTAAATCCCTCTTCAACTGTAATTAAAATACTAAATATATTAGAGCCTAACATTTATCAAAGAATGGGTGTGAAAGATACGAGAAAATGTGCCTTACCCTTGTTATTCTCTGGATTGCGATGTTTGTGTTTAGTGCGGCGAACAATAGAAAAACCCATGCGGCATGCATATGACTTGTAAAAATTATACGCATGATCTGACGAGTCGAATTGCAAACCCAAATGAGGAGGTTCCATCTCGATATGCGTGCCTGAATTATCCATACTGGTGCTTGTATTGTAATGAAACAACATGATTGATAAATAATTTTCTGTTAAATAGAATCAAGGGATGTTAAAATATTGATAAATAAATTTCTGTTAATTATGATTTACAATTGACTAATAGTACAAAATTGTTAAAAAGAATAGTTTGCTGACAAAAATAATGTGTGTTCTTGAACCATAATTACAAAAACAAGAAGAATATAAAAATTTGAAAACTAACAAATGGGCTGTGATACTAGAATCAGTGGGTGTCGACTGAAATTGAGTGTAATAGATAGTAAAAACAATAATAAATTTCTCAATACTGGATGAATAAGAACTAGGACAAAAAAAATAGAAAGAACAATAGAAGCTTTACAAGTACAGGGGAAATTGCATATTTATCAAAATTTCGCAGTTCTATCAAGAGCTCGGATTTATCAAAATTTCAGATTTACAATAATTTAAGTACTAGAAAATCGCATATTTATCGAGCAAAAAGATGGTGAAGGAGACATACCAGAAAAAAATTTCTTCTTCGAAATATAGCTTGCTCTTTCTTCTTCTCCGAAAGAATCAAGGGGAATGGAGCTTCTAACTGGATTTATTTGTGTGATTTAATGCAAAAGTCGAGGATTATCATACACGAAAAATCAAGAGGCTTAAAAAGGAAGGGAATGAAGTCTGCTTGACAATAATAATAACAGTTCATGATTTAAGGCAAAAATGAGGGGATTTGCAATTAATAATTCGATTCCTTACTAATTTGATTTCATGTGTAATTTTTAAATGATTTTTTGAGAGAGAAAATGAAGAACATTAGATGAATCAGGTTTACCACGTGGTAAACTTGAGAGATACATTTTTCTATTTATTAAAGGTAGTTAATATTTTCTTGCCAGCCCAACAAGCTATGTGGGGGATATTAGAGGGGACAAGTATAATTTTTCTAATTAAAATTGTGGCTCTCATAGCAGATCAATGAAGGAAAGAAAATAATTGGAATCACATGCAAAATACTTAGTTGAATAACTACACAAATATTTTTCAACTAACAAAATCCTTTTACGCCATCACCGTGCAAAACCCAAAACTGTAAGATCCATGCATATATAGCAAAATACATGGTTATAAAATTCATATACAACCAAATTTTATTTCTTTGATAATTATTATTTTTTCCTAGTGGTATGTAACCGGTACGACCAGCACAATCAAGAAATGATTTACAAAATTAACACGTTGTATCAACATTCAATTTTGTAAGTTATCAAACTCATAAAATATGCTTGGATAATGTTGTGCTCACACTTCTCGTTGAATTTATGATTTCAAGCTACACCACTTCATAATCTTCAACCACATAATATTTTAATGAAGTAAAATAATTTTTAATTGAAGAATTTGTTTAAACAAAATACGAGTACAGTTTTGAATAGATTGGAATATATTAAATTTATTTTTTGTATGTCGAACGCTTTTTTGCATTGTAATTTTTGTTGTGGGAAACCTATCCGAACAACAATCTGACGTTATCATCAACTCAGGATAGGACAATCGAAACATCGGGACAGCCCGTGCATCTATATGAGGTTATATATTCAGTTTTCCAAATTCAAAATAACATCCTTGATGAGGTAGCAAATGAGAGACAAGTAAACTGATTATTATTTTATGTTAAGTACAAAATAAACTTAAATGTTCACGATTGATCGTGTCGTGTAATTGAAACTTTGGAAGTATTGATTTTTCGTATTCGTCGTAAGTTTAGTTCGTTTTTTCTTAAATAATGTGACATAATCTGCATCATACTCGGTAAACTCGAGATGTAGATTTTTCGATTGTAATTCGAACAAATATCAAATCTAGCCGAGCTGGTATATATTAATCGAAACTAAAGCAGTTAACTGGATTATTTATTTATTTTCAATTATACACGTAAAAGAGAAATATTTTTACAAGATCCATTGGCATTGCCATGACTCGATTCATGATGCATACTTAGGGGTGTCAATGGGGCGGATATTGCCCGAACCGACCCGAACCGTATCCGAAAAATATCCGGATCCGAAAATAAAATATCCGGATCCGGAAGGAACCGGATCCGGAACCGTATTCGTTTTTACGGGTATGGATCCGGATCTAGGAGCTAAAATTTTGATGGATCCGGATATGGATCCGGATACTATCCGGATCCGAATAAAATGTGTAAACGGGTAACCGTTTTGTTGTAATCATGATCAAAATTATAGTAATACATAATAGACAATAATTATATTTTAATTCACAATAATACATAATAATCAATAACCACATATATATATATATATATGTATATATATAAAATTTGTTTTTAAATTATAAAATAATCAAGATTTGAATTCTAAAAATATTATTATATTATTATATCGTAGTATCCGTTTTAATATCCGAATATGATCCGTATCCGTATCCGACAATATCCGAACCGTATCCGTATCCGTTTAATATCCGAACCGTATCCGGATCCGGATAGTACCGTATCCGGATCCATATCCGAAAAAAAATATGGATATGGATCTGGTACGACCACCATGCGAACCGTATCCGAACCGTTGACACCCCTAGCATACTTCATCACATAGTTGTGGAAATTGATTGATGCGCCTGCATTAATTAAGTAATTAATGATGACACGTTCTTCTAACTTTTGCAAACCCTTCCATCCCTTGCAGATCCTCTGTGGCCAATATTAACTGATAAATTATGTAGGGAGTGACCAGTCACCGAATATTTTCGAATATTTCAATAATGACTTAATATCTCAAAGATACTATTACTTCAAACATATAATTAACATATGACATCCAGTTAATATTAAAGTTCTAATTTATTATATACTGATTATACATTAATTAATTAATTCATTAATTATAAATTATTCATGTTAGTGTCGTGTCAAGAAATTTTGATTGAATTGCATATTACAATTTTTCACATATCAAATATTAGATGGATTGTATTATGCTCCCACCAAGCATGGATTTTCGGAGCATAGAGTCTGATGACACTGACATTGTGTTGGCTTCAGGATTTAGTGATTTAGTGATTTAGTGACTTATGATTGGGATGTAAATAATGTGGATATTATCTGAATTGAAAAGAATCGAATTATATTTTTTATCCGAAAAAATATCTTGGATTTTGATCCGGATCTGGTATTTGATTTTAGCGTCGGATCCGGTATTATCCGGACCCAAATACCGGATATCCGGATTTTGATATTATATTTTTTTTATGAATCATATTTCATATTAGTTGAAAAAAATATAAATAATTAATTAATTCTGAATAATTTGAAATTACAATCATAAAATTATGTTTAAATATAATGATTTAGATGATTCATGTAACAAATTATGTACACGTAGAGGAGTTTTATCATATATCCTGTTAAAAAAATATTTTGGGTATTTAATAATCAATTATACTTTTAAAAGGTATATCATAAAATTTGTTATTTAGAGAAAGAAAATTTAAATAAAAACAACAAGTAGGATTTTTATTAAGCCAAACATTAATTAATAAATACATTTGAGACATTACCTTTAATACTCGTGAATTTGACGATTACTAAAAATACCCTTGAAAATTGAGTATGATAGAAGCCCTGAAATATATAATTAAAAACTATATTATGTTATTATATGACAGTATTCGTTTAATATCCCAAAAAAATCTGGATTCGGGTTGTTTCATATCGGGATTTGAAGGAGAATATCCTCGACCCCGGGCCCGCGCAGCGAAATTAAGGCCCGGTCCGATTCTCCGATTCCCGAGATCACGCCACGACTTCGAGGGTACGATGCGAATAGAAGGATAGATCTATACCAGCGTGAAATTGATCACGCACGAAGGGTTGATCGCCGCCTTCTATCTCCTGTCACTTTGGTGACAATCCGCGCGTCCCATACCACGCGTCTTTCACCGTTCGTTGACCGTCTTCTCACTCCTTGAGTCGATCACAATCCAAGAGCCACAATTGTCGCTCCTCTACTTGTATCCACCGTGAGTCGCAAGACGTCGGTCGCGGATGCACCTGCCTAGACGATGCACCGGCGAACTTGCTCGATCTAATCGATTCTCTATTACTCGAGAAACTCCTTTCTCGATTTCTCTCTCTTCGCACCCTTTCACTCACTAAAGATCAAATCTGAATTTGCTCTTTTTCTTGTGTATATTGGGCAGAATAATCACTTGCTTAGAATGATTCAACTGATCTGGATGAGAGAAAAAGTATCCTATTTATACCTAATAGGATCAGGATTAGCCAAAAGGCATGTATATCCAATATACACCCTCTCACACAGAAAACTGCATGAACCTGGTCAGTATTCTGTCATTTCGAAATTGATAAATTTCTCAGACAGAAAATCACCCAACATGAAAGTTGTAGATAATCTAATTATTTACACAACCCAATTTGGCCCAGCCCAATTAGAATTCGTATGCAAAAGTTATGACGGTTTTACTAACTGTATGTCATACTGTTGCACCCTTTCGGTATTTCACATAAACGACACTAATACTTCGTTCATATAAAATATATTTCTACATGAAGGTTATAGATAATCTAATTATCTATATAACCTAATTTGAACCATTCAAATCGGATTTTCCCACTGACAGTTATGGCCACGAATGTACGACTACATTCGTTTATCCTTGTGTACACTTTTACGGTTGATCCTGAAACTGTATTTCCTTCAGTCTCCCACTCAATTTCAGATCTACCTAAAAGGTACTCATGCATATCCAATACGCACGATTTTAGAGAATATAGCTCGCGTATCAAATACCAAGCTATGCACATCCAATGTGACAATTTTATGATCAAGCCCGACTTAGTACGACTCGTTGTGTGACCATGTAGGTTCAACTTAACGATGGCAGTAGGTTGTTTCCAATGCCTACAAGCTCATGAGCGGGATCTAGTCACTCCATCATAGCTACCCATGTTAAACGAATAATGATTGTGATCATTGTGCCTATCTCGAATAGCGGTTACTAGTTCTCTTGTTTACGATATCCGTTAATCAAAAGGCATGGTAATAGTCATCCTTATAATTTGATTAACTACACTTATTCCCCGATTCCGAGTTGAGTTAACAAATTTCAATCGATATTAACCATTAATATCATTGACCGTGGCCACGGTTTTCGTTAATCAACTCATCGAGCGGCGCCTAAGAGATATCTCTTCCTTTCGGAATAAACAATTCCTATCTTGGAGACTCACATTGAATTCCGTGTTTCGGACAATACCCAATGATGACCCTTTTAACTCCCTGTTACGGTGAGCGTAAGACCATATCAAAGCATTGTGTTACGCACGTAACGCAATCAATGATCCCCTCAAGTATGAAGAATCTAAAACCCCATCCGTCGCAAGTCCATCTATAATGACTAAACCATGTCATGGTCTCGCGGCTTCGGTCATATCCAATACATGTAACCTAACATATATCTACGTTCCCGATTCGACAAACACCTTGTCCCATGATTAGCAAAACATAATCATCTCCTCGGCTAACGTACTAGTGTACGCGTTCAGTCTATTCCCTTGTAATAGTAATGCTTCTCTCTTAAGCAAACTGACCCGCGACTAGGGATGTTTAGAAATGACACTTTAAGTGTGACGGTTTCGCTGCACATGGTCCTCAACCATGTCGACGTCCACACAAGCTCAAATCAGGGTTCATGTAACAATCATATTACACAACCCGCACACAGTTTTCATATAAGGTGAATGCATGAAAATTTAAGTAAACAAAATTTTTAAAAGGGATACATTCATATGGACTAAGTATTTGGGTGATACAACGTTTACCTATGGGTATCTCCATACCCACAACCTGCGAGGACTATCGTATTAGATAACTACACTCTACTCTCTTCTTCCTCCTCTAGGTATCTCCATACCCATAGTCATCGCATGACAGTCACGCGCGACTAGAGAGAGCGGTTTTGTAAACGGGTCCGCACGTTCCCGCTAGTGTTAATCTTCAGCAGGATTGGAACATTTCCAATACCTACGATCACATCTTTTCACAAAATTTCATGGATCAAATGAAATTTTCTGAGTATTGGCTAGAAGTGGTTGTGACCTCGGCATTGTTGGCTTGTACTATTGCGTTTCACGCAATAAACAACCATAAATCCGATAACTCGTGGCTACGAGAGTTTGGTCATGTTTCCTTGATCTGTACCACTTCCTTTTGCGATTACTAACCGCAATATACTCGCCTCCGTACATAGAATCATAAACTATTGGTCTTGTGGAACCATTCCACATAACCGTGTTTTCATTTAAGCAAAACATGTACACACTTTGTGATCGAAAGTCGTGCTACATATTTGGACGTGCTTAATCTTTGGAAACTGTTGTTGTTATAACTCGTTATAACCAACACGTCCTCCACACCATTATAGATAAAAATCATGAATTCTTTCGCAAAGTATTCAAGGATAACATTCACCGCTATAAATACATATTCCAATGGGTTTAAATATACATAACCATTATGTATATAAATGTATAACCATTATACATTCACAAGAGTTAGTCTTATGTAATTGAATTACATTCAAACTCATGTGATTCCCATGAATTTATTGACGGTAAATTAGACGACTTATGTGTACGACGTATAGCCACATACATATCATGACAGATATAATAGATCCTAACATCAAATGTAAGGCATAATATTATTACTTTTCGCGCTGCTTGATGTCTCACATCGAGCCTTTGAAAATTTCTGTCATTCGACATTTTGATTTAACTCCTCCAAGGAGTTATATGTTGAAAACCATTTTCAACAATATATCGATATATGTGCCATAACATAGAACGAGAAACTTCTTAGATCTATCATATAGATCTTCATGCTTATTTCATAAGCGGTCTCGTCTAAATCCTTTGTCGTTACAAGAAATATAACGTCGCAGCTCCCACTAACCTTCATGTATACACAAAGTTTCCATTCGTTTCGACAATTTTATAATAGTTTATAACTTCGTCAAAACGAATATTCCAATTCCGAGAATCTTTCTTTAGTCCATCATATGGATCGTTAAAGTGTGCATATCTTATCCTCGATTCTTATTAATCGACAAAACCGTAAGGTTGTGTCAAGTACACATCCTTTCATAAAATTTCTGTCAAGAAATTCGGTTTCGACATCCATTTTGCCACATCACATAGTCATAATACGCGACCATGGTAAGCAGAATTTCGAGAATGTGAAAGCATGGCAACATGCGAAAACGTTTCTTCATAGTCCGACTATGAATTGCTTGAAACTCTTCGCAGAAAACCTCGCTTTACATATATGCGTATTCCTATCCATGTAGGTTCTTCATCTTGAAAAACCCACTCACATTTCACGGGTCTAACCCAGAAAGTAATGAAATCAAGTTCTAAACTTGATAATTTACATGGATCGAATCTCAGATTTCATGACACCATGTCATGTGGAATCAACTTTTCATAGCATCCTTGTAGGATATCGAATCATCATATGATTTCAATCTATCATCATTAGCCACGATAAATCCGTATTTATCGGCTTATGATATAGCCTACTTGATCTACGAAAAAATTCCTTTGTGTGTTCGACTTGCGTTCATCAACTCTTGATGAAGCCATGTCAACTTTCATCGGTACAATGTTCATTTTGAAATCTCGAACTCTTTCGAGATTTGTTCTACTCCCACTAGCCCGCATAGAGATAAATGACACCAAGTTCCAAACTTGTGCTCATCTAGTCCTCCTCCAAGAAGGCATCTCTTCGAGCCACGAAAATCTCATTTTCATAGGGACGTTAGAACTAATACCCTTTAGTTTCCTTAAGGATAAACGAACAATTTCCAGATTTGGGATTGAGTTTAACCGAAACAAATTTCGAAATATACTCACATCCTCAAATATGTACAAATGACAACTTCGGAACCATTCCGATCCATATCTCATATGGCGTTTTTGTACCGATTAGAAGGTTTATGGTCCATATCTTATATGCAACCATTCATTAGTGCCGCTGTCTCAAGGGCGTATCCCCAAAACATTTTTGGGAGATCCTATTGGCTTATCATTTATCGAACCATGTCCAACATGCGTTCATTTCCTCTTTTCGGACACATCTCAATGTTCCAAATGAAGACAATCGTGAAACGATTCCACAATCATAAATGATCATCAATATTCATAACTCAAATATCGCATCTTCGATCCTATCGAAAGGTCTAGCTCAAATACTCGTCTTCTCGATCCTATCGAAAATCTTTGATTTTCTTGCTAAGTTGATTTCGTATTTCGTTTTTGAAACTCTTTGAACCTTTCAAAAGTCTCTGTTTCGGCACGCATTAAATAGATATTTTCATATCTACTTTAACCGTCCATAAACGTAACAAAATACCGATAGCCTCCTCTTGCCTCGGAACTTATCGGAACATCATATGTAAATATAATTTCCAATAATTCGCTGGATCTTTCTCCAATACTTTGGAGAATGATGCCCTTTGTCGTTTTGCCTAATAAATAAGTATTGCATTAATCAATCAAATCTAATTCGAATGATTCTAGCATTCCATCACATGGAATCTAGATACGTGTATCTCGTTTATATGGCCAAGACGGCAATGCCAAAAGAAGCAATCAACTTCTAGGTTTAATCCTCCTCGGATTTCACCATTCTTTGAGTCATTAGTTTGGACAACTCTTTGTCCGAACTCTCCATTTTGGAAAACATTTTCCCAAAATACCCTTAGACATACATTTCTTTCGATCCTGCTTTTGAATTACAAGGACATCCACGCATCTATATGCATTGGATTCCTCGGATACTCTGAGCATCTCCAATTCAAATTTAAATCGCATCATATGCAATTTCGGGATCGACTTATCTATCGAATGCATATGATATTCGGTCACGAACATCAAATCTCGTACCATCAACACACGAGTGTTAATCAAAGACCCATAAGGCGTCTCAAAATTAACCTACTCTTTGAGCCGCATCGAACCATTCAACGCGCTCTAGCTCTTGAAACTATTTCATGAGCGTTGTGTTTTACTTTCATATACACCCGAATTCTCAAAACAATTTTGAGAAATTTGCGTCTATACATGCCACCACAAGGCACGTAATATCGTTCGATTCCTTCTTAAAGTTTATCGAACCCGGCTTTCTCTAAAGCCAATGCCTCGAGCCCCGAATCTACCATTTCCGTGTCCAACACGTTCCTTTAAGTCTAAAGAACTATTCTTTAACTATCAAGGTTAATCATGGTAATTTCGGCCCAAAAGCTATCTATCATATCGATCTCTACGATATATTTGGTGTTGCTTGAAAACATAATTCTAAACGGATGATGAAGATTAACTCCTAACCGTGCGTACTTAATCTATATGCTTATATGATGAATATATGATAGTGTTATTTTATCGAATCGATAACCCTCATACCGATACGGGACTCCAAGTCCATAACACTCAAGACCCATATTTCCGTTCCTCCCACAAGTGACTTTAGCCTATCGGGTGGGATCCCGTTATTTAGGTAGGATTATATCCAATCGTATCCAATACGACTCTTGAACCTTTATAGGATTTCGGTGATGGATCGTATCCAATACAATCCCAGTTCCGTGTGTGCATCCTATCTATGCCCCGAACTCCAATCTGATTGGCCTGGACGGTTAAGTCACAACCATCTCCAACGTATCGTTCAAATAAGCTACTAGTGAGTCGACTTTAGCCTGTGCCTCACAAGTCTTGATTTAACGCTTGCCACCCTTTCGATTGTTTCAATATCACGTGCCCGACTTTAGCCTGAACCCACGTGAAACGTAACACCGAACTCGGTAGTTGTGGATATGGAAGGCATTTCCATGACTTAAATATTATGAGGGATCATGCCATTGCATGTTTCTAAATCCGTGACATAATTCAATTATATCACTATCACAAGATTTTCTATATGCATATGATTTATTTAGGGAGATTAATTATTCTAAATAATTAATTATCTAATATGCTAGAATGTTTGATGCCGATCAAATCGATATAAAGAACTCAAAATTCCGAGCTTCGTAGCCAAAGTTATCGCGAAAACAAAAACAGCATCCAGAGAAGGGTCCGTTATAACGGACTTCCCCATCCGTTGTAACGCAAGGGCCGTGGGGCGCGAGAAAACCTCGCCCGGGACGCGTCCGGGGCGCCAAAAACTGCCCCCGGGGCGGCAGAAAAACTATTTTTCTGTACCCTTTCGGTATTTCATTAGAACGACACTTATACTTCGCTCAAATGAAATATATTACAACATGAAAGTTGTAGATAATCTAATTATTTACACAACCCAATTTGGCCCAGCCCAATTAGAGTTCGTATGCAAAAGTTATGACGGTTTTACTAACTGTATGTCATACTGTTGCACCCTTTCGGTATTTCACATAAACGACACTAATACTTCGTTCATATGAAATATATTTCTACATGAAGGTTATAGATAATCTAATTATCTATATAACCCAATTTGAACCATTCAAATCGGATTTTCCCACTGACAGTTATGGCCACGAATGTACGACTACATTCGTTTATCCTTGTGTACACTTTTACGGTTGATCCTGAAACTGTATTTCCTTCAGGATTCGCATCCGAAAAAAAATATTGATACAAATCTATCCGAACCGTTTAAACCACTACTTATGATTATTTAATACATCACAATTTATATTAAAAAAAAACAATTATTTCTCTCATGTACTATATTAATATAGACTTCTTAGACATTCAAACAATTTTTAAACCGATACAAAATTAAATATACACATATAAAATCATAAAAAATAGAACTTACAAATCATTGATATTATGTGGGGTGTTGTTTTACCAAAAAATAATTCATGTAAAATGCATGGTATCATCTACAATTCATGTTGGAATCATACATATTTGATTAGATTGTACCACATGCATTGGTTATTTTAAACTGGCGATACTATCATTTTACTCTTTAACAAAAAAAAAAAGAAGAGAAAATATTTGTTATTATCATATTTCAATTTACTCAAAAAAATAAAAATAATGAGCTATTTTGAGTACGTAAATTAATCATGCTAATATATACCATGTCTTTTTTAAATTTATTTAACTAGAGTTTATTATGAAAACAAATTGTTAATATCTTATTGTCAGTATTAAAATGAGTATTTATCATTGTAAATTTCAGATGAACAAGTTGAGAAATAATTAGTCAAGAAATAACATACCTATTGATATAAATAAATCCAGTACTCGGAGTTATCTTTCCGATAGAAATAATTAGGTTAGTCGATAAATCTCTAATAATATTGTCGTGTAACTAGAAGCGTTGATTTCCCGCATTATATCTCACATTCAAAGTTTAGCTCGTGTTTTTAAATAACGGGAGAGAATCTACGCCATACTTGATAAACTCGATATGTACATTGTTCTATTGTAATTCGAGCGAAAATTAAATCTAGCTGAGCTAGTCTAAATTAATCGTAACATTTCTGAAACACGAATCCCGCTTAATCGAGTTCAATTGGCTTAATTTTGCATCCAAATCTTAATTTTTTTTTTCCAATTATTTGGTTGCAGTTCATATTCAGTCATCATAAATAGAACAACCACTTGAATTATCCTCATTATTTTTGTAAAATTTAAACCTTATTATTATTTTGTTACAAATAAATAAGAGTTTTTTTTCTCTATTTCCCAATATACATAGTTTGTGTCACTGTATTGTGGGTCCCACGGGGCAGTGACTTGTATATAAAATATATAACGATTGGGTCACACTTCCACACTCTCTCCACCGACGACTTTGTCTGAATTCTTGTCTCTCTGTCTCTCTCTCTCTCTAGCTCGATAAAACTCGATAAAAGACCGGAACTTTGTCTTCTTTTTGCTCTCCTAAAGCCTGGCGACAAACCCCTGGAAAGGCTGCGAAATCGATACCTTTTCACTTATTTTATTGCGAGTTTATACAAAGAGAAGGAAGGAAGAGAGTAAAATAGTGTATTACTGGAGAAAAGTGACCAAACGGAATTAACTACCAGTTTCAGGGTTTCTCTAATGGATAAAATCCCAGTCGTAAGTCCTCTTTGATCTTAGTTGTTGTATGAATTTCATTCTTATTTTAGCTGATTAAGATTTAAGATTTGTGATTTGAGAGATTCATCTTCCCTCTTATTTAAGTTTGTTGGTTGGAGTAGGTTAGGATTTAGGTGGTTTAATTTAATTTTCTGAAAAACCATGTTTTATTTTTTTATTGCATTCTGAGCTGTTTGGATTTTATTTTAATAAGTAGTAACTTGGTCTTGATTTAGGATCACGAATTTGAATTTTGTATGTTTGATTTTCTTTCTTGTGATGATTTTGCACTTCTCTTTAGTACTTGAAATTGCTGCCCCTAAATTAAAAAAGAAAGAAAGAGTGGCAAGTTAGGCTTTTCGGAGTACTTCACCAAATTCATGGAATCATTATGAACTTTTGAGTTTTTTGAAAAGTCAAAAATTTCGAATAATTTGTTAATATTTCATTTCGATTGATTCTACAATTGTTATATGCATGCAGGTTTCAGATGAAACGATTGGTATATCAATGGGCAAATCCAGGATCCCAAATTCTAAATATAACATTCCAGAGAATGGGGGAGATTTGTATGAAAGATTCGTATTTGATGAAGATTCTTACTGGTATGGCTTAAATAACGGGTTGAGCTCCTCGATTGATTCGAAAGACCAAAAGGCCCCTAATTTGAATTCGCCCCCAAACTCTGATGCCAATTTGGAGAAATATTCAGAAACACTGGTTTCTGATTTGGCACAGTTATTTTCAGATTCAATTGAGGATTTCGATAAGCTAAAATCCAATTTCAAAGAGGAAATTAAGGGAGTAAAAACCCTGAATTCGCAGGACGGTATAGAATTAGATAAAAAATTGCACGATTTGGAGAAATCGTTTGATTTGGGATTTGAAAAAATTCTGGATATGTTTGAATCGATAAGGGCTTCAGTTTATGATCTCAATTTGGTGCATGATTTACAAGGAGAAATCGATAATTTAATAATTAGGGATTGTATAAGAGGAATTAAAAATGAATTTGAGGCCCAATCATGCAAACAAAGAAGTGTATTGAAAGCCCTAAATCAACAGTGGCAAGAAAAATTCTCTGAACTAGACTTGATGAGAAAAGAGCTAAATGAATTTTTAAAATCTTTACCAAATCCTGAAAATCATCATAATTCAAAAAACGAAAATTCTTCAGGCGATCGAATTATCTCGAAATTTAAGGACAATGTTCGAATTGGATCGGTAGAGGATATGTTATTATTTCAAAAGGAGGAAAATGGACCCAAATTTGAAAAATTAAATTCGATCAAGCCTGAAAATCGTGATTTTTCACATTGTAAATCCATGACAAAAGAGGAAATGATAAATTATTTCAAATCAGAAATGATTAATATGAAGAGACAACACGATTTGGCTTTGCAAGATAAAACTGAAGAACTCTTTAGGTATAAAAGAGAGATCCCTAAAGGATTGTTATTTTTCAAAAAAGATAAGGAGTTCGAATCGTTAAAGAAAAAAATAACGGATATAATTACAAAATTGGACGAAATTCGTTCGAAAAGAATCGAGGTTTTTGTGGTTCATGCGGATAAAGACGAAATTAGTAGATTAAAATCTAGGGTTGAGTTGTTATATTATGAAAACCAGAATCTCAAAAAATTGATTTTGGACAAGAATAAGGAGGTGAAAGAATTATCGTCTCAATTGAGGGACCAAAATGTAAGAATCTCATCCCAGTTTAGAAAAATTGAAAAAATGAGGGGCACATGCGAAGAAATGGAGATTGAATTTTGCATTAGAGATGAAATGTATAATACTATACTTAAAAAAGTAGTCGAGGAATGTGGTAGAAAAATAGAAGGTATGGATGAAAAATCCAGTGGCATTTTGGTAAATTATCATAAAGAGAGATCTTCTCTCGAAACCCTAATTTTAGAAAAGGAGAAAGCATTGACTTTAGTCAACGAAGAAAATAGAAAATTAAAGGGGGCAATTAGTTCTTTTTTGACAACAACGGATCAGACTGAAAAATCGGTACGAAATCATTTCGAAAATAATTTGGATATTTCTGATAATCACTTGATTGGGTCTGAAGATAATTTAGGACGCATTATCATGCCTATAATGGATTTGTCGAAAAGATTTTATGAAACCGAAACCAAATTATCCAATAATATTAACAGATCTGAAAATAGGTATAATTAATAAATATTACAAGAATATCTATATATATATTTATTAATTTCGTCATGTTATTTTTTTAGATTGGAGGCTCTAAGGAATGAATGTAGCCCATTAGTTCAGAAGGCCAATTTAATGAATAAAAATAGTATATTGTACAAAGAAATGCTTCAAATTAGTCATTCTGAGCTCCAAAATGCAAAAAACGAGGTATAAACCAAATTATCCAATTATATATATATATATATATTTTTTTTTTTTTAAATTATTTTTGTTGTGGTTTATTTCAGGTCAATTTGCTTGGAAATGAAGTAGATGGGTTAGTAATGCTTTTAGAGAAAATATATATAACGCTTAGCCATTATTCACCTGTATTACAATGCAATCCAGGGGTAATTTTGTCTTTTCAACTTGTCCTTTTCTTATTTTAATCTCAACTAAATAGCACTTTATTTTCTGTTGAGTCTGAACTTCTTTCAATTTTACCCAAATTTGATATATTTTTGGCCTCGATACGAAATTAATATGATTTTTGTCGTATGTTTATGTAGTTATTAGGTTCTTTCATGAAGACATGCAGCCTAATTACGAGACTAAGAAAGAACCATAATAATTAATGTGGATAAAAGAGGAGTTAAATCAGGAAATTTGTATTGTGTATTGTATTGTATTGTGTTGTAAAATTCAATTTGTAATTGTTATTTATTTTGAAATCAGAAAATAGATTAGAAATGTTTTGATAGCATAGCAAGTTAAATTGTGAACATAAAATAATTGAGGTTTTTATGGCATATATTATTTTCTAGGCTGTAGGTCAAGACAAATTGTGATTTTGTTGGGGTTTGAAAGTGAAAATTTTGTAATGACAATCTAAAAACTCGAGAAATATCTTTTTGTATAATTAAATTGTGTAATGATTTAGATGAAAAAGACCTATTAATCCTGTATTTAGGAGTATCAATGGTCTGGATAGGGGTTATGTCGGATCGTATTCATATTATTTCTCGATACCGATCTAGATTTGGTTTGGATATTAAACGAATACGGATATAGATATTAAAATCGATATTATGATATGATAACATTATATATATGTATTAGTTGTGACATGAAACAATCTGAATTATTATATTTAAACTTAATTGTATGATTGTGTTTAAATTATTCACGAAGCACTAAACACCTATATTTTTTTCTAATTAATATCAAATATGAACATAAAAAGATATAATGTCTAGATCCGCATCCGGGTACTTGGATTTGGATCCTGATAATATCCGGATCTGAATTCGAATAAAAAATTATCCTGATTCACAGATCCCGATCTATTCGGGTTTAGATATTTTTTCGGATCTGGATATATTCCGGATGCGGTTCGGCTCGATTCGGACAATATCCGAAACATTGACGCCCCTACTTGTATTGCATTCAATTCGTATTAAGGTCTATTATGTTTTTTTAAGGCAAACTGATAGGATATATTACTATTAGTAAATGTTAATGTGTAAATTCAATTAAACGATCAATTTAATCGTTAATCAAATCAATTAATAGTACTAATCAATTCATTTAATTATCTCTTGTCGTCTCATCAAAAATATTTTTTTGAGTTTGAGGGACACCATATCAGACCCCATTATTAATTATAGTTGACAGCTAGTGTGTGATAATTTAGGGAATAACATAAGAGTTAATTAACCGAGCATTTAACTTAGCATGTATTGTGCACGGATCTAGAAGCACATCTAACGATGAAAAACCTACAAGCAACAATTGAGCTTTGCTTGCACAAAAAATACGATGAAATTAATATATTATGATGTATTTCTATTTTGATATTATTTTGAAACGAAAATGTACTTCGTATTAAAATAATAATCTAATTACAATACTCGCATTTGTACCGTCAGTACTATCCTACCTGCATAGATAATAATACGCGTGCTAATAAAATCATTCTCAGATCTTAATTACTAAGATAGTTATACGAAAGTAAAGTTGCAGCAAATCCAGTTATCAGACTAGATGGTGATATTATTCGTTGCCCTCTATTTTCAACCGATTCATCTTCGAACGAATAATCATCAAGAGAATCATCTTCAGCGGAACCATTTTCCATCGGGGGTATTGCGGTAGGTGCACCGAAAAAAGACGCTTTAAAAAAATATAAATCATGCATTTTGGTTAGTGCTAGAAATAGGAAGAAGCGATACAATCAAATAAATGTAATTTTTTCGATAAGTTTTCATACATGGAGATATATTTGAAACTCGAGGAGGTGTACCCGAAACTGCAAAGTAAATAAAACAAATCATAATTGTATAATATCCAAGAAAAATAATGCGGCGCTTACCGTTACATTGTATAAACCGAGGAGTTTTGACGTGGCAAACATAAGGTAAAAAGAGTGTTTTATTAACATCGAGTGTAATTCCCATTTCTTTACGCAAATGCGTTTGGCAAAGACAAATTATGTTTTCCTTCACCACTCGTCGAAGGCCACGACAACACGATTTATCCGGTTTATCAATTTCGCTCCCGCTTTCGATAAATGGCATGCAGTCTGTCATGCTCATCAAGGTAGATCTGCAGTCCGCGGATCTTGCATGTACACTAGGAAGAGAAGCTGCAAAATAAATCATGAACAAATTTGCAATTTGCAATTATAATTAATTATATAGAAAGTACAAATAAAAATATTGGGAGCTTTTAACAGGTACAATCAGAGGAGAAATTCATCCATAATTAATAGAAAACAATTAAAACAAAACATCATTTAAAAAATGAATTTTTTTTGGTAAATCGCATACATGGAGATATACTAGGAGCTTGAACTGGTGCATCGGAAAGGGAAGCTGCGAAATAAACCATGAACAAATTCACAATTAACATAAAACCATGAAAATAAAACATCATTTACGAAACTTAATTTGAAAGCTCGAATTCAAAAGCATTTATTTGATAAATATTAAAAGAAATAATAAATAATATTTAAAAATGATAAAATATTTGGCAAGTCACATACATGAAAATGGAGGGGGGTGTTTAACTTGTGCAACATGAAGAGAAGCTGAAAATTCAACCATAAACAAATTCACTATTAGTATAAAACAACCAAAACAAAATTCAAATTCTAAAACAAAAAAAACAATTAATATCAAAAATCTGATTCAGAGATTGTTAGCTTGATACTCAATTATACAAAAAAAGAAAGAAAAAGAAAATAAATATATAATTAAAATGTGGACATTTTAGTAAGTCGACATACACGAAGGAGAAGTTTGCGATTTGAATTCGTTAAAAAATTCAAAAAAAAAACATAAAGAATAAAAATAAAACAAGAAGGATATAAGTTATTTACTATTGCATTCGTTAATAGGAGAAGTTTGGACGTGACAAATCGCAGGTAAAGATAGCGTCTTATTAATATCAGGCATAATTTCCATTTTTTTACTGAAATCAAACACCTGACAAAGACAAGCTGCGTTTTCTATCACCAGTTGTTGAATGCCAGAACAACACGATTTTTTTGGTTTTTCTACCGTGCTCCCACTTTCGATAAATTCCCAGCAATCCGCCATGCCCGCGAAAGCGGATGTGCAGTCGACGTGTGATACGGGTGGTATAATTTCGGCACCACCGGTAATATAAAATAGCATTGTAAGAACGTATAAGAATACGAATATCATTTGTTTCGTGATCATTGTACTCTTTCGAATGAACGGAGAGACGACGAAGGAAATAATTTATTTTGATTGAAGATTTTAGGAGTTCTAACAAAAATCACGTGCTCTGTTATTAAAAGTTGAAGACCTAACAAGTTAACTTTTTCAAATATGCAAATATGTTACTTTATAATTTATTTTGATTGAATTTTGTTTTTGTGATTTCCAACAGAATGATGCCTATTTTCATCATCTTTCCTGATTATATGCTACATATTTTAGGTCTTTGTATGTAACTTCGTTAGTTTCTCAGTTATTAGGTAAATATGTGAAAACTTGATTATCTTGAAGATCACATTTAGGTAAATACTTTCTAGTGTATACACTTAATTCAAGTTATTTTTACCATTTTGAAATAATATGAGAAATGGAGAAATAAATTTATGATTTCGTGTAGTGACGGAGAAGTTTTCCGATCAATGACACGTATCAAATAAAACTATAAACTGCTTTACAAACTTGAAATAAAAATAAACGACAAAAATCAAAAACTAATATACATTGTTTTGAAACCAACAATACTTATCATAACCTCGTAAGAATTGTAAAAAAAAAAACTAATAAAAAATTATAACAAAAATAAAAAATACTACCTCACTAGCATGACAAAAAATATGTTTCATCATAATCTTCCTTATAGATTGAACGGAAAATATTATTTGTTTCTGATTCATTACTACCTCCTATGCCAACAAAACTTGTGTATTGGCGACCTTGAAAATTTATATAAAATAAAATAACCCATTTTTTTATATTTTGTTGACATATAGCGTTATCAAAATCCCAATTTGAAAGAATGGCTACGATTTTCCACAATTTACGAATCTAACTTTTTCGCCGGGATGCTTAGAGATGTATCTGACCTATTAAGAGGGGTTAATTGTCATCAAACAAAATCAATGATTACAAATTCTGAATTTGACCATTTTAGTTAGAGGATATGACGAAAGTGGTTATGTGTTGAAAATATACACTATCTGGCGAAATAAAACGTATATACACAACCCTCCTTCTTCTTCTTTTCTTTAATTTTTCCTTTATTTTCTCTTTATTTTTTCTTCTCCATCAGACATTTGTGAATTTCTACTCTTTTTCTCCAAACATAATGGATATTGATATATTCTCCAAATAAATGAATTCTTATTCGGTGTGTTATATACGTTTTTTTTATTTTTTTTTTATTCTTTCTTTTTGTTTTTCTCCAAACATGAACATTACATTTTTATTACTCCAAATATACAATATATATTATTTATTTATCTTTCTTTCTAAATTCAACAAGTCTATGCATTTCTTGTCCAATTGAAAACTTGGATTGCACGCAATTAAACCGAAATACTCTTATGGTAGAGAATGGGAAGTCAGAGGAATGAAAACAAAACAAAATCATTTTTTTTTCACACAATTAGGACATATGATACTAGGGTTCATGATATAGGGTAATAAGGTTCATGATATGTGGTAGTAGAGTTCACGCTAGATGGTATAGAGTAGTAAGGTTCAGGATATATGAGGTAGTAGGATTCGGGGTATATGGCATATGTAGTGATGGGTATTCGGTTGAAGCGAACCGAATAAGATCAAACCGACTCGATCCGAACCGAACCGAATGAAATTTGAACCGATTTAAAATCGAACCGATTAAATCGAAATTCTTATTCGGTTTGTTCGGTTGAACCGAATAAGAAGGTTTATAATGATAAAATTCAAATCTTATTTAGGAAAAAAAATTAAAAACAAATCATATAAAATATAATTTTATTATTTCTAATTTTATAATATGAAATATTAATTTTTTAAAATGAACATAATAAAAAACGTGAAAAATAATTTTAATTCGGTCGGTTCGGTTTAATCGGTTTTGAAAATATCAAAACCGAACCGAACCGAATAAACCAAATAATATAAAATTTTGAACCGAACCAAACCGAATAAATCGAAAAACCGAACCGATTAAATCGAATTCGGCCGGTTCGGTGCCCAAATAAATCGAACCATTTGTCCATCCCTAGACATATGGTAGTACGGTTCAGGATATATGGTAGTAGAGTTCGGTAGTAGGTTCATGATATAGGTTAGTAGGGTTGCATATGTTGAGTTCTATTAAAGGGTTGGCATGTAAACTAATCATCATCGCCATCGTCGTCATCATCATCCTCTTCTTCTTCTTCTTCTTCTTCTTCTTCTTCTTCTTTCAATAAATTTCTAAAATGAATATGTAGCAGGAAACAATTATCATTCTCGATTTAATCGTCCCGTGAGCAAGTGTTTTCATTTTACTACACGGTAAACACCACTTACATCACTGCATAATTTGAACAATGCATCAATCATTGGAGTCTAAACGACTTAATAACAGTGAATCATCCGTACTATAAAATCACAATACAGTTATTATATGCCAACTGTCAAATGGAAGCCCAGAGAAATTATATCTCCTACCTCTTTGGACACGAAGTCATTGTGTCCAAAATTTTACTAAAAGAGTTGTTCCAATTAGTAGATTTACGAGAAGAAGAATATATGGGTGAAGTGTCTCCTCAAATATCTGAAACATAAAAGACAAGTATCTTCGAGCATGTAAATAAAAAAATTCCGATGCAGCCAAACTCTTTTTACTCAAACATCCGGACTATATTCGACATAATTCACTACATCGTGGTTTCATAGAAACATTAAAATAACTTTTCTAAATGCTCATATGCTACATCACATATGACATTTAGATAAACAAATGTTGGAGATATTGCTAGCTATTCTCCAAAACGAAAAAACTAAATTTCCAAGGTTAATCACAAGGTTATGCCTACATTTGGAGATAAAAATGACAATTGATATTATGCATTTCTCCAAAACGAAAAAACTAAATTTCCAATTTGCAAATATTGCTAGCTATTCTTATAGGAAAATGTTGGACATACCCCCAGCTCTTCCTCAAGAGCCTTAATGACGTGTATATGATTTAAATTTTAAGAATTAACATATTAAATCATGATTTGACATATTAATTGAGTATTCAATCATAAATTAAAATAATAAAATTATAAATTAAAATATTAAATCATATATTTATGTTTTAATTTTTAAAATATTAAATTATATTCATGTCATCAAGCCTGTTGAGGAGAGTAATAGGGATGTACATCACTACTCATCTTATAAATTGGCCTCTTCGTGAGGTCACGTGTAAAAAAGGATTTTTCCAATCTAAGAGAAGCTTTGAGATTCGCAATCCGATCTGCATCTCTGGGTATCACAGAAGATAAATCATACTTAAAAAAAGAACGTTATTTCATGTATACCCCTATAAAACATCAAATGTGATTAGCCCCTTGCAAAAGTGAAAAAAAAAATACATAAATAAATGTACTAAATACGAAAGAAATGCCGTCTACGGAGAAAGGCCGATACTTTTCTTCTCGAGCCCAAAGAATAATACCAGATTTTGTAGTAAATAAAGAAATATGACCAGAGTATAGTTTGTGCCCTAATATTTTGAGATTTTGCAGGGTTATGCATGAAAAAGGGGATAAGACAGGAGGATGATACCCAAAGATTTCTTTGCTCAATTAGAGTTACCAAGGTTTCTTTGCTTAATTAATTTTGCATTTTGACATTTTGTGTTTGGTAATCTTTCTACAATTTAACTCATTCATACTGATTTTACCCTTAAAATTTAGAATCAAATTTATCCTTTGCTTTTGGTTTGATTTCCATTTTGAAAATAAATTTCACAGAGTTCTTCCTCCCTTTGATGTTGCAATTTGTCTTATATAATTTTCTATATTGGTGTATTATATAAACAAATTGTATAAAAATTATATTATTATTCATATTATAAAAAAAAAATGGGAACATGTTTTTTCCTTTTATGTATTTAATTTGGTCAAAGTATCTCCTCTTTTGTGGAAAAGATGGGATCTCAAATCTTTTATTTAATCGTCTCCAGTACTGATATTTATACAGCCGAATCTATAGAAAACTGGACATATCCAGTTTAATAAATCTGGAGATGATCCAAGATCACGCTAAACATGGCTTCATGTGTGCTTTAACCTGAAAAAACTCTGATCTGCAGCATTAAAAAAATAAGTAAAAAAGTAGATTTAGTTTTCTGGAAAATATATATAATATATTGCATGTAAAGAAGTTTAATATTTGTATATAAAAAGAGAGACTGAGAGAGTATATGAAAATAAAAGTAAGTATACATGAAATATTAAATGTTATATTTTCATTGAGAAGATTGATTATTCGAGTTATATAATTATGTAACATGATGAAGGCGAGAACAGCTGTCAGAACGTGGGACCCACGAGTAATGCTGCCACCCATAAAAATTGCTTTCTTTTTTTTTCTTTTTCTTTTGGGTACCCACGAGCTAACACACGCTTGATTACCATGATATTTTCACCCCCACTTCTTATTTTCATCAAAATCCTAAAATTTGATGAAGGTATTTTATTTCTAATTAACGTGTTTTCACTTTTTAAGTTGAGGGCCAAGTAGAGGAGAATCAAATTATAAAATGAAGACGATTTTGTCTTGAATTAATAATTTCACACTTGATTTGGTGTCTAAATTATAAGATATTGAAAAGAAAAAAAAATTATTTAGTTGTTTCCGGTTTTTGAAATTTTGATTTAGAAATATTGAAATAGTGCTAGACTAAAATTAAGATTTAGAATATTTTTACAACTTAATATGTATAATGTTAAAATAAAATTATAATAAAGATATGTCGACTTATTTTATCCATCTCGACAATAATGTAAATTATAAAATTATTATTACTTATCATGATGAAAATGCGACTCAGATAAATAAAATAATATTTTTTGATTAGTAAAATATAAACATAACTTTATTAGACAAAATTAGATAAATAAAATATAAACATAACTTTATTAGTAAAATATAAATATAAATATAAACATAACTTTATTATATATATATATATATATATATATATATATATATATATATATATATATATATATATATATATATATATATATATATATATATATATATATACACACACACACACACACACAAAATTAGACATTCACTCGATTATACATAAGTTTACAAAATTATACATTTCACTCAATTATACACATGTTGTCGAAATCAAGCATTCATTCAATTGTACATATATTCACAAAATTAACACATTCGTCGATTTCCAAATACCAATAAGAAAAGAAAAATATAAATAATTTTATTAAAACTAAACTAGAAGCAACATGGTCAAGAAGAGACACGATTTCAATCAAATGAGAGAGAAAAAAAGACTATATCGAGAGAAAATTGTATGAGAGAGAGGTCTATATTTTGCGGTACTTGGCACTCCAATTATTTGGAGAATTATGTTTTACATAATATACGTAGACAAATAATTCTATGTTCCTACGGGATATTTGATAAAAAAAAAAAAAAAATTTTAAGTTTATTAATTTCACTTGTTTTTACCAAACAAAGAGTAAATAATTAGAGTATTGCTGAATCTTAATATTTTTTTCTCCCAAATTTCACCCTCCCTAACAGGTCTTTAGTGAATCGATATTTTATTTAGGTTTGAAATTAACAAGACTTTTCGGTTCATTATTAACACAAATTTATTTACTATTTTTTTTTTTAACTTTATTACATGATATAGATCATCTCAATAACATTAACATGACTTTATTTAGTAAACACATTAGTATTATAATTTGTAAAAGCAAAATGATTGGAAATCAAATAATTTTTTTTCGAGGAAATTCAATCAAATCATGATACTACCAATTCATACAAAAACTTATTTCTAATCAGTCATGATCAAATTTCTCTATTGTCATCTAAATATATTTTGATAAATTTTAATTTATAAAAACTCTCTCAGGCGAAGCAATCGTGATATATAATTAATAAAATTCGGTAGGATACAATACAATATTGAAATTATTACATAGTTATAATTCTAAAGAGCTGTTGAGGAGTTGCCACGTGACATGTCATGTGACCGCCACGTCGCCCTTTTTATTTTATTTTTCAGTTTTTATTTTAAATTTTGGGATTTTTTCAATATTTTATAATTCTAAGGGTCCCGCCACGTCGTCCTTTTAATTTATTTTTTTCAAATATTTTCAATTTTAAGATTTCGCAGACATACTGAAATTAAGATCTGTCACGTGGCATGTTCACTTTTTTTTTTAATATTCTTCTATTTTAAAATTTTGCGAGCATATATTAAATTATAATAACAACATATCCAAAAAAAAATACTAAAAATAAATGCAATCACTAAAACAAATCCGCGCAATTGCGAAAAATATCGCTAGTTTAATTAAATACCTTACAAATATCATTTAAGTCAAAGGTCAAAATAAATCATAAAAATAAAATTAGGGAGTATGAATATCAGAACCCAAATAAGTAACCCGCGAGACCTTTTGGCGGGTAAAGGTCCCTCCTTCCAGACAAAACCCAAAACATCAGATCATATCTTCCATACACTCGGTCCACAAAACCAATCAATAAATAAGCATATATCCAATATTCTGAATCACGAACCGGGTGCAACCAAAAATAAAAAAATGAAAAACAAGAGAAAAACATAAATAAACATAAAATCTCCCCATTTCCCAATGCTCTATTCGCGCTACACACACACACACACTCACACTCACTATTGCTCAGCATTCTCACTCAGTAGCAATAGAGGAATCACATTGTTGTACCAAGATTAGGGTTAGGGTTTGTTTACAGCCAATTTGTTGTTGTTTTCTTTCTTCTTCTTGTTGTTCTTCAGCTGGTCCATGAATCATTGAATCTACTTTCTATTAAAGCTTTTTCCATTTTCTTTTGGTTTTGTGGAGCCCATTTTAATTAGTAGTAATTTCTTCTCAAGCGGTGAGGTTGTTGAGTAGAAACTAGAAACTCCATTATTGATTTGAGAGCGACCCTTTTTGTTGTTTTATCCTAAAACCCTGAGGTCTTGCCAAAGCTCATCTCTTCTTTTCTGTTTTGAGTTATATAGTCCCTGGTAAATCAGTCATTTTCACTTCCATTTTGCGTCAAATCTCTCATTTGAGCTCAAAAGTGATTTGAAGGCTAAAAGATGGTAATGGAAACCAATCCTGGGTTTTGGGTAACTTAAATTTGGCTAGAAAAGGGGGAAAAGGTGTCTCTTGGACTATTTAAAACCTCTGCATGCAAATGTCGCTTCAATCTCTTTGATTTCCAGTACCTTTTTTACTTTCACAGAGTGAGAAACCAAAAAAAGAAGCAAAAATGGAGCTCATTACTAGAATATTCGTGCTATTTCTTCTCACATTGCCCTCTTTAGCTCAACTCCCTTCACAAGATATACTCGCTCTACTTGCCTTCAAAAAGGGCATAACTCATGACCCAAACGGGTTTATTACCGATTCGTGGAACGAAGAATCCATCGATTTTAACGGGTGTCCAGCCTCTTGGAACGGCATTGTGTGCAGTGGTGCTGACGTGGCAGGTGTAGTTTTGGACAGACATGATCTATCTGGCCTCGCAGACCTCTCCGTTTTTGCCAATTTAACCCTCTTGGTTAAAATCTCAATGTCTGGCAATAACCTCTCTGGCATTCTACCCCGCAATTTGGGGGATTTCAAAGCCCTGAAATTTCTCGACATTTCAGATAATTTGTTCTTTGGTGAATTGCCTGATGAAATTGGCAAACTTTCGAATCTGCAAAATCTTTCTTTGGCTGGAAATAATTTCACTGGTTCAATTCCCGACTCAATCGATGGTTTAAAAGCGATTCAATCTTTCGATTTGAGTCAAAATTCGTTTTCAGGCCCGATTCCTGTAACCCTAAACGAGCTCAAAACTTTGGTTTCGTTAAATTTATCCTGTAACGGGTTCACAAAAGAAATTCCAACTGGATTTGGTACAATTTCAACCCTACATTTTCTCGATTTGAGTTGGAATCAATTAAACGGTAATATTGATTGGAAATTTTTAATCGAATCGAGTGTAATTCACGTCGATTTGAGTGGAAATTCTCTCACAAGCTCGAGCCCAAAGGAGCTCAAATTTTTAGCTGACATGGCTGAATCGGTTAAATATTTGAATTTGAGTCATAATAAATTAACGGGTTCATTAATTGATGGGTCCGAGGTTTCTACATTTGGGAGTTTAAAAGTTCTGGATTTGAGTTATAATGGTTTATATGGAGATTTACCAGGATTTAATTATGTTTATGATTTGGAGGTTTTGAGATTAAGTAATAATGAATTCACTGGATTTTTGCCAAGTGGGCTCTTAAAGGGGGATTCTCTTGTTCTAAACGAACTCGATTTGAGTGCCAATAATTTATCTGGTATGAATCTCTCTCTCTCTCTCTCTCTCTCTCTCTCTCTCTCTCGTTTGTTGATTGCACAATAGAGGATAATTTAGTCTTGATTGCATGATTTAGGGTTGCCTAAAGATTAAATTGGGTGCAATTGAGGCCAAATTAGGTTTTAATTGGGTTCAATTGCACAATTAGGGCTTGAATCTTATTATTCAATTTCAATATTATACTAACAAGAATAATAACAATTACAATGCAGGACATATCAACATGATCACATCCCCAACTTTAAAAACCCTAAACCTCTCGAGCAATTCAATTTCGGGCCAATTACCATTACTCACTGCTTCTTCATGCACTATTCTAGATCTCTCAAACAACCAATTCAAAGGCAATCTATCTACAATTTCAAAATGGTCAAATTCCCTAGAATTCATCGACGTAAGTCAAAATCAATTAACCGGTTCTCTCCTCGATTCCACATCCCAATTTCTTCGCTTAAACCACTTAAACCTCTCTCATAACTCTCTCACCGGTGCCGTACCGAATTCGATCACTCAATACCCTAAATTAACCGTTCTCGATTTGGGGTTTAACCAATTTAACGGACCCATTTCAACGACTATTTTCACAGCCCCAATTTTGCAAGAAATCTACTTGCGAGGTAATTCCTTAACGGGCGAAATAAATTTCTCGCCTCCAAGTACCTTAAATCCTAATTTACACGTAATAGATATTTCAAAGAACCATTTTAGAGGTGATTTCCCCGTGGGTTTTTCATCCTTAACGGGTCTCTCTCTCCTAGACATTTCATCAAACAGTTTCTCAGGCCCAATACCAAATTCTCTCACTAAATTAAATGCTCTAATTTCACTCGATATTTCCCAAAATAACCTTAACGGGTCCATACCAGATTCTCTATCCGATACTCTTCAACACTTCAACGCCTCTTACAACGACTTGTCCGGTACCGTACCAGTAAATCTCAGGAAGTTTCCGGACTCCTCTTTCCATCCCGGAAACACTAATTTAGAACTGCCACCTGGTGGACCAGGTTCATCCAGCCAATCCAACAATTCAAGCCGCAAAAATCTCTCGAACGGCATTAAAATTGCGATTATAATCTCATCTCTAATACTATTCCTAGTCATAGTCCTCTCATGCATTACATATCGCTACAAAAAACTCTCCTCAACTGAACAAGATCCCGAAAAAGTCAACAAAGGCAAAGTCAAAACGAAGGGCAATTTAGTAATTTCCAGCGAAGATTTACGAAAACCCTCTGCGTCAGAAACTTCTGAATCCTCGAAACTCGGTCCAGGCATTCTCTCCAGTCCATCGCCAGCGAAGCAAAGCCGTCTCTCGTGGTCGCCAGAATCAGGAGGAGGAGAAGCGCTCTCGCGACTGGACACCTCCATTCGATCTCCAGACAGACTCGCTGGAGATCTTCATTTCTTAGACGAAACCATCACGCTTACCCCCGAAGAACTTTCCAGAGCCCCTGCAGAGGTTTTGGGACGGAGTAGTCACGGAACCTCGTATCGCGCCACCTTGGATAATGGTGTGTTTTTGACGGTCAAGTGGTTGAGAGAAGGAGTCGCAAAACCTAAAAAGGAATTTTCGAAAGAGGCGAAAAAATTCGCGAATATTCGGCACCCTAATGTGGTCGGTTTGAGAGGGTATTATTGGGGACCCACTCAACATGAAAAATTAATTTTATCAGATTATGTCTCTCCTGGGAGTCTCGCTAGCTTTTTATACGGTACGGTCTTTTTTCGATATTATTTTTTTAAAGTTTTTTTTTGAGTATTTTTATTTTTTTAGATCGGCCTGGGAAAAGGGGGCCGCCACTAACATGGGCGCAACGGTTAAAAATATGCGTGGACGTGGCAAGAGGACTAAACTACCTCCATTTCGACCGAGCAATGCCACATGGCAATCTGAAAACAACAAATATATTATTAGACGGTCTAGATCTAAACGCACGAATCTCCGATTATTCTCTCCACCGTTTAATGACCCAATCGGGCACGGTGGAGCAAATCGTTGACTCGGGGGTGCTAGGATACAGAGCTCCGGAATTGGCGACGTCGAAGAAGCCGAGCCCGTCGTTCAAGGCGGACGTGTACGCGTTCGGGGTGATTTTATTGGAGATTTTATCGGGGAAATGCGCGGGGGACGTGGTGCAAGGGGAGGAAGGAGGGGTCGACTTGACGGATTGGGTGCGGTTGAGAGTCGCAGAGGGACGAGGCGGGGAGGTTTTCGATAAGGATTTGGTCGGGGAAATTGGGAGCGAGAAAGGATTGAAGGAAGTGTTGGGGATTGCTTTGAGGTGTATCCGACCCGTTACGGAACGACCCGGGATCAAGTCCGTCTACGAAGATCTTTCTTCCGTTTAGAGGTTTGTTTTGTGTTGATGGTCGGCACCGACTTGATGCCGGCCGCTAATTTAGATTTGGTTGCGAAAGTTATGGATTGATTATGCTAATTTGAAATTTTATGTGATTTTTAGTTTTTAGAAAGTTCTTAAGATTAGAATTTAGAGTCTTGGGATTGTGGAGACTTGGTCGTGCAATTATTTTGTATGGTTGGTTGGCTATTGTTAATGATCGTTTTTTTCTCGCACGTGTTTTCTGACCATTTCTTGATTACATGTTGTTTTCAAAAATTTGTCTAAATTTTCTAAAATTTGTTCAAAGAATAAATTTGTTTTTTGAATTTTGTGGATATAAAACTTGAAATTTTGCATCTGCTTCAGAAATTACATGGGTCACCAATTAAGATGCTCATAACATTGATGACATTTTTTTAATTTCAAAGACGGACATAAATCTGACAGAAGAGTTAATTGATCGTAATCATACTTTAATGACCTAAAATCCAGCCCCTCATGGCTCATTCAGGATGACGTACAAAGCACGGACGGACAAGAAAACAAATAAGTATGCAATTTTCAATTAAATTCACCGTTTATTCAACAAAACAACAAAAAGTCCAAAGAAAAATATATTTTATCCTTTATTTATGACTTCCTATTCAACAACCATAGTCCCCAAAACAACAAAAAGTCTCCATGCGAGATTAATTCGAAGTAGAAATTATTTTTTCTCGCAGTTTTATCAAATTATACTTCAAAGTAGAGTATATTGGCAACAAAAATATAGAAGTATCCTAAGAATATGCATATCCGATACGGCTCAGATATGTATCGGATACGCCACATGGCGTATTCGAATATTTTAATATTTATTTTTTTCGGATACGGCGGGGATACGGCAGGATACGGCAAGATACGGCTGGGGATACGTTCAGGATACGATACTCCATTTAGGATACTTCGGTCCATTATATATTTTGGCCCATAATATTTCTAAATAAATTATATAAGATATTTCTATGATACTTATTTTGTTTGGTTGATATTATTTATTGTCATGATATTTAATTTAAAAATATTATTAATTTATTACTTATTTAATATTTATATATAATATAAATATATTAAAATAATAATTATGTAGCCGTATCCGTATTCGTATCCTTGCAACATAAAATATAATTCATTTGATAGTATATTGCAAGGACTGTATGATAAAATTTAACTACACAAGGGCATTACACAATTTTTTGTCTTAAAATTACATAACTACCTATATAATGCATCATTGTTAAATCGAAAAAAAAATACATAATGCATCAATCATCATTGCGTGCATTTTTTGTTATGAATTATATGTTAAATATATATCAAACCAAACTTTTTCCTCTTCATTCCATCAATCTTTCTCCTTAAACCAAAGACAGAGAAATAACTATGGGACTTATTAGCTTTACCTCCATCATCGACTACTTTGCACGGCGTGATTTCCTCTCTGCGGGTCTGCAGCCCCATACATTTTCGCTCGACTCCGAAACAACCGTCTTTTGTTGGCTTTCTCAGCCTCCGAAACAACCTCTCAAGCTTCCTCCTCTTCTGTTGATTCACGGGTTTGGACCTCGCTCCACGTGGCAGTGGCGCTACCAGGTCGGCCCTCTCTCTCGCCACTTCAGCCTTGTAGTTCCTGACTTGGTCTTCTTTGGCGGTTCCACCTCCACCTCGCCGCTCCGGTCAGAGGACTTTCAGGTAAGTTTTTTATTAGATGGTGATTACATTCAAGATGTTTAGCTCGTATCTGTTGGGTTTTTGGGATTTATTTTATTAATTTGGATGGAGAAATTATGGAGATTCTGATGTTGGAGATTGTTATCAGAAGTTAATAAACAATCACGGATAGAGAAGAAAGTAACAGGACGGTGAGGAGAGATAGTTTTCTGTTTTTTTTTTTTTGCTTAAAAGTTTTCTGTTTTTTAATTAAAGATAATTGATACAAAACATCAAAAAGTACACTCACAATAATAAATAAACACAATTTTTGATATAAGAATAAGATTGTCTTCAACACTCTTTACCTTTTTTTTTTTTGATTGGATCACTTCGTTTGTGATTTTTTTTTCATGACAACCTTATGTGACACATTTATTCTTATTCATACATACACTAATCCTCACATTAATTTATTTATTATATAAATACATAAAAAATAGATACATTAAGAAAACATTAATTTCAATAATTGCACCTCCATTTCGCCACTGTCTTTTCAATGAAGAATGTTAAAAAGGAAAGAATGTTCAACTCACTGGAAATATCAACGGTTGACATTATTATTTCATTTAGGGACTATATTGATATATAATCTTTCTAAACTATTACTATAGAAAAAAAGAAAAACGAGTAAATGAAGAAGTCTCGTTGACCTTTCATCAATTGATATTAATGAAACTTGAATTCACACCTTTGATAACATATGTTTTCTCATATTCATACTCCACCGACTGAGCTGTGAGTCCATTGACTCAATTATATACTCTTTGAAAAACAAAACAAATCATAAAAAACAACCTTCTAAAAACTCAAAATATCGTGGAACTTCCAAAATATCAATAATTGAGAAAACGTTGATATTTCTTTTACCTTTATTTAAATAAATTTGACAATTTATAAATTTGGGATTTTTTTTGGATACTTTCAGTTTTGCAGATTATTTTTGTGGTTTTAAACAAATTTGTTAAATTAACTAAATTTTTATATATATATTCCTATCTTTCGACATGCTGATGTGATTGCAAGGCTCCTGGAGTTCCTGGTCCTACATGACACATTTATAGATTCTTATACATATTTTTACATTTTTTTTTTATGAATAAGAAACTCTACATGACAATCCTACACGACACATTTATTCTTATCCATACATACATTAATCATAACATTAATTAATTTATTACATAAATACATAAAATAGATACATTAATTTCAATAGTTCTGTCTCCACAGCATCACTCGCCGTTTTCAATAAAAATGTTAAGGAGAGAAAGTTAAACTCACTGGAAATATCAACTGTTGACATGGAGCGCCCTTTTTGTTTGGGATTAACGTAATAGTGGCCTTGTATAGAGGTTTGAGATCGAGATTATTATTTTGGAAGCCTTTGAAAAGAGTGAGGAGATCCTCTTTAATTATGTACCAAAAACTTTGAAAGAATTCTATGGGTATTCCATTAAGGCCCGAAGCTTTGCCTTTTGCAATTTCGTTTAGTACTTTCGTTATTTCTAACTCGTTAAAAGGGGTGATTAGAGACGAGAAGTCGGTATTCGATGGCGAGTAGTGTAAGGATAAGTCGTGATGCAATGTTGGGTTATGAGGTGTTCCTAGTGTTTTGATATATAGATTTGTGAATATTGATAGGATTTCTGCGGGTTATGAGGTGTTCCTAGTGATTGTAGCTTAATCTGTGCGGGTTATGAGGTGTTCCTAGTGTTTCAATCTATAGATTTGTGAATATTGATAGGATTTCTTGTTTTGAGTTGTAGATGTTGTTGTCCTTTATAATAGAAGAGATGTAATTGTTTGCCTTTTGGAGGTTGCAATTGCGTGAAAATAGGCATTGTTATCGTCACCTAACTTTAACCAAGTGCAAGACGAACGTAGTTTCCATTTTTGTTCTTGGATAGAGGCTAACGAAAAGATTTGATCACGGGCCTTGATTCTTAGTGAATTCCTCTAGAGATAATGGACGTAATTCCTCATTTTGGTCTTCTCTTTGCGTTGCAAATTTAGCGACTTCCCAGGAAGGATTGATGTTTTCAATTTTTTTATTCGCCCAAACTCTTAAAGCATTTTTTATAGAGAAGGTTGTTGCGTATTTACGTTTAAGCAGGGCTTTTCAACATTTAAAACCCTAAATGACTCTAATTGGACCACAAGCGCATGGTATTCGTTGAGTACGTTAGGGGTCGATCCACAGAGAGGGTTGAGTACTAGCGGCGACTTCAGATTCACATTCGACTCGATCTAAAACTGAGGTTTGTTGGTTGATTCGGGACAGATTTTAACGGAAAAGAAAGGGTTTTTTAGTATAGGAGAGGACTCTAGGGTGTTCGGATTCTACTTGGAGGATTTGGTGTGTTCTAAAGGTTGCTAAACGCTTTCTCGAAATCTGACTTTGGTGGAGGTGTTATCCTATTCTTCCTAGACCGACTCTCGCTCGCGACTAGACGTATCCAACCTAAACACTCTTGCTCTCGCTGACTATGCCTAAGAAAGATCCGTTACGCTCTATGATAATCCTATAATCCCGTGGGTGACGTGTACCAATGTTCTTAGAATACAACTGTCCAAGTTTGTGCGTTTACAATCTGGTTTCTCACTCCGCTCTCGCTTCGCAAGGTTATCCTAAAACGATCTTAACTACTTGGTTTGACGGGTTTATTTGAGGACTTAAACAATCCTAAACGTCCACTCTCGCTACTTAGTCAAGGATGTCCTAACCTATGTCACTTAGGCTGGCCTAAACGCGTACAAACGGTTAATTAAGACGAGTAATATCAAGACACAAAACACAAATCAAATCTGAAAGAAACAAATCATATAATACTACCAAAACATCGCAAGTACTAATGAACCCTAAACCCTAGATAAATGTTTAGCTACTCATGTTCGACAGCAAAACAAATCTAAATATCAAATACATCATAAAACTAAACACGAGAAAGAGTAAACCAATTTGTTGACGAACGTCTTCTTCTTCGTAAACTCCGGCTCCTAAACGACGTGATCTTCTTCGATGGTTGACGACTGCGAAAAGGTGTATGAAGCGAGTGGATAAAGAGGAGGATGAGAGGTGGATGGTGGCTGGTGAAAGGATGAAAATCGAAGATGAAAAGGTGACCCTAGCAAAGGCAGCGATAGCCTTTTATAGTCGACGACTAGGGTTAGGTCACATCATACATGGCTGTAGGAAGTGGCACATATCAGGGTGTGGGCCATAAAATTTGAGGTGTGAATTATGCAATCTTTTAGAGGATTCCTTCCTGAAGTTATGGCAACTTGAATCACCAAATTTGGAGTTACCAATCAAAAGATATGGCCATTTTATTCCTTGCCAAATTCTGAGATTCAGCAGTTTCTTTCCATTTTTTGATCTTCCAACAATAATCGCGATTTTGGCTTGTTTTGCACTGTGAAAACTTGGAACGGTGTCGAGACCCTCGATACTTGCATTTCTTCACTTCTAGAGGCCTTTTATCCTGTATTGTACCTAAATCTGCAAATATACTCAAACAAGATGCCAGCGAGCAATTCTCGTGGTTTTGTTAGTATTTTAACATTTAAGAGTTCATTTAGTACAATTTCTAAAATGTTTTAAGTCCAGATGAGTGCATAAAACCCTATCATATTCGCACTCATCAAAGGTTTTTTCTAAATAATTTGTGGCCATGGATTTTCCTTTGTAAGCTGATGACCAATTGTTCGTTACTATTGATCTCGATTCGTCGTATTTGAACCAAAAAGTTTCGAGTTTTGAGAAATTATTGTAGGTGTTTGTGTTTGTGAGTTTGAAGATTGATAGTAATAGGGGCGCATGATCGGAGGCCGGGTTTGGAAGGTCCTTGAGAGTGGATATAGTGTTAACTGAGAGGAAGTGCATTGAGGTGAAAGCTCGGTCTAAGTTGGATAATGTCGATTCCGGTCTTTTGTTCGACCAAGTGAATTTACTCCCCTCAAGAGGAGGTTCGAATAGATTGTTCAAATTTATGAAATTGTTAAAGTTTGAAATTTATGCCATGTTTATTGTTTTTGAGGTGGAGTCTCCGGGAGTTCTTAATGAGTTGAAGTCGCCAAGAATAATCCAAGGTGTCCTCTCGTCATTTAAGCGTGATAGTTCCTCGAAAAAGTGTGGTTTACGGTTTGCGATTGTAGGTCCGTAAACAATTGTAAGATTGAAAGAGAAGCCTTCGGGGGTCGTTAGACTAACCGTAATAGAGTATTCGTCCGTTGAGGTGGAAGTGCAAGTGAAATGGTTGGTCCAAGCGGTGAGAAGTCCTCCTTTCGAACCGTCGGCATTTTTAGCATAGAAATTAGTGAATTTAGATGGACAAATCCTTTTGAAGTCAAAAAAAGTTTGTATGGCTCCATCTAGTTTCTTGTAGACAAATAAGATTACACAAAGATTGCCTTAAAGAGTCCTAAATGACATCACACTTGTCAATGTTCCCTAAACCACGTACATTCCAAAAACGAACATAGATGTTTTTAAACGACATTTAAATAAGTAAATAAAACCCTAAGAAAGAAGCATAAGGATAAATTGGCGGGAAAGCCTAGTCCCCGATGATCTAGAGAAGATCCTCAGAGGAGCCATAGTCCACGAGCTCCTCACCCTCGTCTTTATTCTTGGACAAATCCACGTCTAAATCTGCGATAAAAGACTTACGATTATGGTTTAAAGAGATTGTAGGAAGTTCCTTATATGTAGTTAAAATATTTGATTTTAATTTTGATTGCAGAGATAATACTATATTCTTGAAAACAAAATACATCAGAAAAAATTGACCTTCTAAAAACTCAACATATCATAGAACTTCCCAAATATCAATAATTGAGAAAACTCCGACATTTTTTTTACCTTTATTTAAATAAATTTGACGATTTATCAATTTGGGGAAAAAATTTGATACTTTTAGTTTTGCGAGATTATTTTTGTAGTTTTAAACAAATTTAATTAACTAAATTTATATATATTTCTATCCTTCGACAGGCTGATGTGATTGCAAAGCTCTTGGAATTCCTCGGCCTAGACGACCGGGCAGTACCGGTAATCGGTACGAGCTACGGAGGGTATATAGCATACCATTTGGCTCGTGAACTCGGGCCCATGAGGATTAACAAGGTGGTGATTGCCAGTGCAGACTTGCTGAAAGGAGAGGCCGACGAGCTAGCCCTCACTCGACGAGGGAATGTAGGAAGCGTTGCCGATCTTTTACTCCCGAAAGAACAGAGCATTGTCAGGACTGGTATTAGTCTTGTTATGTACGAGCCACCAAAATTCATGCCAGATTTCATGACTCGAGATATGATTCGGGTAATTAACTTCATTTTTTTTTTTTTTTTTTTACATTTTAAGTGATAAATTCACTGTCAATTCACGTACTTCAGAATATATACACTGTGGCATACTTTATATTGTTGATAAGCACAAGCCCGAAATAATAAATCAAGTTTAATTAGCCCATAAAAGTTTAAGGAAAATTAATATTGTAAGGAAAGAAATTTAGAAAATAATTATAGGGAAATTTTTATTATATGGAAATTAGTTTAGGAAATAAGTTTAAGACAAGGTTTAATTTCTTGTATTCTAAGTTTATGGAGCCTATAAATAGGCCTTAGATGTTTAGGAATTAATCACATTGAAAAGAATATAATAAAATATCAATTAGAAAAGAAAGAGAAAGACTTGTAAGAGCCTATTAGAATTATAAGAGAAAATTTTGTTTATTAGAAATTCCTATTTAAAATCCCTATTTGAATCCCGTAATACCAACAAATTGGTATCAGAGCGATGACGAGTTCTGTGAGTGCTTTTGGCCATATACCGCTACCGCGATTGACGAAGACGAATTACGAAATATGGAGTATCCAGATGCGGGCGTTACTCGGTGCGCAATATGTTTGGGAGATAGTCGAGGTAGATCAAATGACCGTTGATGCACTAGGGGGTTCACTCGAGGCACACGAACATCGAAAGAAAAAGAAGGAGAACGACACACACCAAGTGAAGGGAATTATCCTGATCCCGGGCCCATGCAGCAGATATGAAGGCCCGGTCCGGATCCCAAATTCCAAGATCACGCTTCGATATCGAGGGTACGATGCAAAGTAAGATAGACGATTACCAGCGTGAAATTGATCACGCACGGCTGGTTGATCGGTCGCATCATTTTCTTCTTCGGTGTCACGTTGGTGACTATCCCGTGCGTCCCATACCACACGTCTCCCACCGTCTTGACACGTCTCCGGTTGTCTTCGTGCGTCCCATGCCCACATGCTTCCACAACCTTTCACTCCTTCGGTTTGATCACAACGAAGAGCCACAAGTGTCGCTCTTCTACTCGTATCCACCGTGAGTCGTAACACCTCGGTCGTGGGTGCAACTGCCTAGACGATGCACCGACGAACTTGCTTGATTGCTTTCGATTCTCTTAGACGGAGAAACCTCTTTTTCTCCTCTTTTCTCTTTCTCTCTTTCTCTTCGCACTCTTTCAATTCCTTGATAAGAGTCTCTCTAATTTCTAGACTGAATTAGATTGTAATTCACTTAGACTGAATAGAGAAGAGAAACATCCTATTTATACTAAAATATGATAAGGATTGGGTGAAAGGTTGTTTATATTGGGAATCGATCCGACCCCGGGCCCGCGCAGTGGATATGAAGGCCCGGTCCGATTACCAGCATGAAATTGATCACGCACGACAGGTTGATCGCTCGCATTTTTTCCTTCTCCGGTGTCATGTTGGTGACTAGCCTGTGCGTCCCATACCACACGTCTCCCACCGTCTTGACACGTCTCCGGTTGTCTTCGTACGTCCCATGCCCACACACTTCCACAGTCTTTTATCCTTCGATTTGATCACAAACGAAGAGCCACAAGTGTCGCTCCTCTACCCGTATCCACCGTGAGTCGTAACACCTCGGTCGCGGATGCACCTGCCTAGACGATGCACCGGCGAACTTGCATGATCGCGTTTGATTCTCTAATCCGAGAAAACTCCTTTAGGTATATCTATACCCATAACCTACGAGGACTATCGTATTAGATAACTACACTCTACTCTCTTCTTCCTCCTCTAGGTATCTCCATACTCATAGTCATCGCATGACAGTCACGCGCGACTAGAGAGAGCGGTTTTGTAAACGGGTCCGCACGTTTCCGCTAGTGTTAATCTTCGTAAGGTTTGGAACATTTCCATATACCTACGATCATGTCTTTTCACAAAATTTCACGGATCAAATAAATTTTTTTGAGTATTGGCTAGAAGTGGTTGTGACTTCGACATTTTTGGCTCGTAATATTGCGTCTCACGCAATCCATAACCATAAATTCGATAACTCGTGACTACTTCGAGTTTGGTCATGTATCCTTGATTCATACCGCTTCCTTTTGCGATTAATAAACGCAATATACTCGCCTCCGTAAATAGAATCGTAAACCATTGGTCGTGTGGAACCTTTCCACATAACCGTATTTTCGTGTAAGCAAAACACGTACACACTTCGTGATCGAAAGTCGTGCTACATGTTTGGAAACTGCCGTTGGTATAACTCTTTATAACCAACTCGTCCTCCACACCATTATAGATAAAATAAAATCATGAATTCTTTCTCAAAGTATTCAAGTACAATCTTCACCGCTATACATATAAATCCCGATGGGTTTAATATACATCCAGATATACTTCCGTTGTAACGGACCAAAGTTCCGTTACAACGGACTAAACTGCGAATTCTAGATCAAAATCCAGAGACATTTCCATTGTAACGGACCAAAGTTCCGTTACAACGGACCAAACTGTGAATTCTGGATCAAAATCGAGAGACATTTCCGTTGTAACGGACCAATGTCCGTTACAACGGACCTCAAAAGAAGCCATAGGCATCCCCGCATCCTCGTATCCTATACAAGGTCCGTTATAACGGAATTCCTAGTCCGTTATAACGGACTATGCGTTTTTCACAGTCATCCCCGCATCCTCGTATCCTATACAAGGTCCGTTGCAACGGAACTCCTAGTCCGTTATAACGGACTATGCGTTTTTCACAATTTTCTGTTATGTATATTAAACATATAACCATTATACATTCAAACTCGTGTGATTCCCTTGGATTTTATTAATGGTAAATTAGACGCTTCATATGTACGACATATGTCCAGATATATATATTTAGAAATACGGTGCGGCTCCCACTAACCTTTATGTATACACAAATTTTTCATTCGTTCCGATAATATTATAACATTTTATAACTTTGTCAAAACAAATAATCCAATTCCGAGAAGCTTTCTTTAATCCATTGTATGGATCGTTAAAGCGTGCATATCTTATCCTCGATTCTTATGAATCGACAAAATCGTAAGTTTGTGTCAAGTACACACCCTTTCATAAAATTTCTGTTAAGAAATTCGGTTTTGACATCCATTTTGCCACATCACATAGTCATAATACGCGACTATGGCAAGCATAATTTCGGAATGTGAATGCATGGCAACATGCGAAAACGTTTCTTCGTAGTCCAACTATGAAATACTTGAAATCTTTCGCTACTAGCCTCGCTTTATTATATTCGTATTCCTATCCGTGTCGGTTCTCATCTTGAAAACCCATTCACATTTCACGGGTCTAACCCTGAAAGTAATGAAATCAAGTTCTAAACTTGATAATTTACACGTATCGAATCTCAGATTTCATGACACCTTGCCATGTGGAACCGTTACTTTTCATAGCATCCTTGTAGGATATCGAATCATCATATGATTTCGATCTATCATCATTAGCCACGATAAATCGGTATTTACCGGCTTATGATATAGCATACTTGATCTACAAAAAATTCTTTGTGTGTTCGACTCGTATTCATCAACTATTGATGAAGTCTTGTCAACTTTCATCGGCACAATGTTCATTTTCAGATCTCGAACTCTTTCGAGATTTATTCTACTCCCACTAGCCCGCGTAGAGATAAATGGCATCAAGTTCCAAACTTGTGCACATTATGTCCTCCTCAAAGAAGGCATCTCTTCGAGCCGCGAAAATCTCATTTTCGTCGGGACATTAGAACTAATACCCTTTAGTTTCCTTAAGGATATATGATAAACGAACAATTTTCAGATTTTGGATCGAGTTTATTTGAAACAAATTTCGAAATATACTCACATGCTCAAATATGTACAAATGACAACTTCAGAACCATTCCGATCCATATCTCATATGGCGTCTTTTGTACCGATCAGAAGGTTTATGGTCCATATCTTATATGCAACCATTCATAAGTGCCGCTGTCTCAAGGGCGTATCCCCAAAACATTTTTGGGAGATCTGTTTGACTTATCATTTATTAAACCATGTCTAACATGCGTTCATTTCCTCTTTTCGAACAATGTTCCGAAATGAAGAAAATCGTGAAACGATTCCACAATCATAAATGATCATCAATACTTATAACTCAAATATCGCCTCTTCGATCCTATCGAAGTACGTAGCTCAAATACTCGCCTCCTCGATCCTATCAAAGGGCTTTGATTTTCTTGCTAAGTCGATTTTGTATTTTTTTTTTGAAACTCTTTGAACCTTTCAAAAGTTTCTGCTTCGGCACGCATTAAACAGATATTACCGTATCTACTTTAACCGCCCGTAAACGTAACAAAATATCGATAGCCTCCTCTTGGCTCGGAATTTATCGGATCTTTTACATCTTAATGTAATTTCCAATAATTCTTTGGATCTTTCTCCAACCTTTGGAGAATGACGCCCTTTGTCGTCTTGCCTAATAAATAAGTATCGCATTAATCAATCGAATCTAATTCGAATGATTCTAACAATCCATCGCATGGAATCTAGATACGTGTATCTCGTTTATATGGCCAAGACGGCAACGCCAAAAGAAGCAATCAACTTCTAGGTTTAACCCTCCTCGAATTTCACCGTTCTTAGAGTCATTAGTTTGGACAACTCCTTGTCCGAACTTTCTGTTTGGAAAATATTTTCCCAAAATACCCTTAGACATTTATTTCTTTCGATCCCGCCTTTGAATTACAAGGACATCCACACATCTCTATGCTTTGGATTCCCCGGATACTCCAAGCATCTCCTATTCAAATTTACATCGCATCTCATACAACTCCATGATCGACTTATCTATCGAATGCATATGATATTCGGTCACGAAGATCAAATCTCGTACCATCAACACACGAGTGTTAATCAAAGACCCATAAGGCATCTCAAAATTAACCTACTCTTTGAGCCACATTGAACCATTCAACGCGCTCTAGCTCTTGAAACTATTTCTTGAGCGTTGCGTTTTACTTTCATATACACCCGAATTCTCAAAACAATTTTGAGAAATTTGCGTCTATACATGCCACCACAAGGCACATAATATCGTTCGATTCCTTCTTAAAGTTTATCGAACCCGGCTTTCTCTAAAGCCAAAGCCTCGAGTCCTGAATATACCATTTCCGTGTCCAACACGTTCCTTTAAGTCTAAGAACTATTCTTTGACTATCAAGGTTAATTACGGTAATTCCGGCCCAAAAGCCATCTATCATATCGATCTCATCGATATATTTGGTGTTGCTGGAAAACTTAATTCTAAACGGATGATGAACATTAAGCTCCTAACCGTGCGTACTTAATCTATATGCTTATATGATGATTATATGAAGGTGTCATTTTATCGAATCGGTAACCCTTATACCGATACGGGACTCCAAGTCCATAACACCCAAGACCCATATTTCACGATCCTCCCATAAGTGACTATGGCCGACAAATGAGATCTCGCTATTTAGGTAGGATTAAATCCAATCGTATCCAATACGACTCTTGATCCTTTATAGAATTTCGGTGATGGATCGTATCATATACAATCCCAGTTCCGTGTGTGCATTCTATCTATGCCCCGAACTCCAATCTGATTGGCCTGGACGGTTAAGTCACAACCATATCCATCGTATCGTTCAATTGAACTACTCACGTGCCCGACTATGGCCTGAAACCACGTGAGTCCCCAATTAACGCTTACCACCCGCATTAATACATACAATAATACGTGCCCGACTATGGCCTGAAACCACGCATTATGTCATACCAATCTCGATGGTTGTGGACATGGAAGGCATTTCCACGACTTAAATATTATGAGGGATCATGCATGCCAATGCATGTTGAATTTTGACATAATCTGATTATATCAATATCACAAGATTTGATTGATCATTAACCTTTAATAATCATTTTATATGCTAGTACGAGTGATGCCGATTCTATCGATATAAATAACTCAAAATTTCGAGCTTCGTACCCAAAGTTATCGCGAAAACAAAAACAGCATCCAGAGGGGGGTCCGTTATAACGGACTGTCCCATCCGTTGTAACGCAGAGGCCCCTGGGGCGCGAGAAAATCTTGCCCGGGGCGCCAAAAACTGTCCTCGGGGCGGCATAAATGCTGATTTTCTGCAGATTTCGCCGTTTCTTCCGTTTTCGCTCGTTTCCAAAGCGATAAATCATGAAACCTTTTCACGATCATTCCTAGATACTCTCAATCAACTTTTGATTGATCTCTAGTGAATTCCACTTGTGATTTTAACGAAATTGACGTTCTAAATATCTAGCATCATGCAAACGGGTACGAACTTCGATAACCCGTGCGTATATCGAATATACGACTATGATTCGACCCTCGAATCTCAACCTGGCTCTGATACCACTAAAGGGAATTATCCCGACTCCGGGCCCGCGCAGCGGATATGTAGGCCCGGTTTGGTTCCCAAATCCCGAGATCACGCTTCGATATCGAGGGTACGATGCAAAGTAAGATAGACGATTACCAGCGTGAAATTGATCACGCACGACGGGTTGATCGCTCGCATCCTTATCTTCTTCGGTGTCACGTTGGTGACTAGCCCGTGCGTCCCATACCACACGTCTCTCACCGTCTTGACACATCTCCGGTTGTCTTCGTGCGTCCCATTTCCACACGCTTCCACAGCCTTTCACTCCTTCGGTTTGATCACAACGAAGAGCCACAAGTGTCGCTCCTCTACCCGTATCCACCGTGAGTCATACCACCTCGGTCGCGGATGCACCTGCCTAGACAATGCACCTGCGAACTTGCATGATTGCTTTCGATTCTCTAGACGGAGAAAACTCTTTTCTCCTCTTTTCTCTTTCTCTCTTTCTCTTCGCACTCTTTCAATTCCTTGACAAGAGTCTCTCTAATTTCTGGACTGTATTAGACTTCAATTGATTGAATAATGTTATTCTGAATTGTCTGAATTGTCTGAATTGTCTGAGAGAGAGAGAAACATCATATTTATACAACATAGGATAAGGATGGGCCAAAATGTATGTATATCTACTATACACCTTTTCAAACAGAAACTGCATACTTCTTTTCAGTATTCTGTTGAAACGAAATTGTTAAATCGTTCCAACCGACTTTAAACCTTCACGAAAGTTGTAGATAATACTATTATCTTTCGAACCCAATTTGACCTAGCCCAATTGGAGTTCGGATGCGAAAGTTATGATGGTTTTATTAACTGTATGTCAAACTGTCGCACCCTTTCGGTATTCCATTAAAACGACACTGATACTTCGCTCAAATGAAATATATTTCTTCATGAAAGTTCTAGATAATCTCATTATCTATCTAACCCAATTTGAACCATTAAAATTGGATTTGTTATCTGAAAGTTATGCCAGTTTTACTAAAACTGTTTCTTATGTCCACGAACGCGTACGTTCGTTTGTCCTTCTACGTACCATTTTAGCGTTGATCCAAAACTGTATTCCTTCAGAAATTGAGGAGGCCGAGTCAGCCGAGTCAGAAAAAGATGAATTCTCAGCTGTTGTACCGACTAGTCCTGTAGTACCTGATGATGAAGACGAGCCGAGATAGACACGCACGAGGAGTCTACAAGAGTTGTACGATGTTACCAGTGAGGTGCATCTTGTTTGTCTTTTGGCAGATGCGGAGAACATTTTCTTTGAAGAAGCCGTGAGAAACAAAAAATGACAATCCGCGGTGGATGAAGAGATTGGGGCTATCGTGAAAAACAAGACGTGGGACATGGTCGAATTACCAAAAGGAGGCAAGCTCATAGGAGTCAAGCGGGTCTACAATAAAAAGAAAAAATTTCAAGATTATGATCGAGATGAAGAAGAGGCTTGTGCTTAAGGAAGAAATTTGATGATAAGCCCAAGTCCGAAATAATAAATCAAGTTTAATTAGCCCATATAAGTTTAGGAAAAGTTATTTTAAGGAAAGAAATTTAAGAAATAATTATTGGGCAATTTTTATTATAAGTAAATTAGTTTAGGAAATAAGTTTAAGGCAAGATTTAATTCCTTGTATTCCCAGTTTATGGAGCCTATAAATAGGTCTTAGATGTTTAGGAATTAATCACATTGAAAAAAATATAATAAAATATCAATTAGGAAAAAAAAAGACTTGTAAGAGCCTATTAGAATTATAAGAGAAACTTTTATTTATTAGAAATCACTATTTGAATCCCGTAATACCAAGATATATATCATTAAGTCATACGTGTTTATGTATTTTTAACAATATAAATCGACTGCACAGAATATATACAGTGATAACAGAGAGAAGAAATTGGAGCTTATTAAGGGATCAAATATTGGCAAGGCTGGTTTCGTCCTTACACCGCTTTCACAGGTATTGGTATCAGTATTAGTTTGAGTATACGACTACTGGGACATAATTTATCTAGTTAACGAAATTCATGTTTAATATGTTAAATGCGTAATTAATTTCAGGATGTTCTTATAATATGGGGAGAGCACGATCAGATATTTCCTATGGAAAAGGCATTCGAGGTTAAGAGGTAATTAATCGGCTTATCAAATCGAACTTTTATTTTCAAAAAGTTAGCCAATTTAATTTTGGTAATATAGTTTGTTTAAAATTTGATCGATAAAATGAATAAATGCAGATGTTTAGGAGAAAACGTTGGATTAAAGATACTAAAGAAAACAGGCCATGTACCTCAACAAGAGGATCCGATAAGGTTCAATGAAACACTCCTAGATTTCTTATGTAATGTTGATTAAGTTCCTCGATTAGCAAAGCGTACAATATAATACCAAACAAATAAATAAATATGACTTTCTTGGGGATTCCATTTTTTTATGTATTATTTTATTTTATTTTGCTCGAGGTGATAGAATGTTATAATTTTTTTTTGAAGACCTGATATTATTTTTAAATTTTAAATTTAATACATTAATCTATGATTTTGACATTTTTATTTTAATTTTTGATTTGACAATCCAATAGAACTAGACACCGCGCACCTTACGACCGCACCCATCATGCAGGCTGACGTGGCAGATGTGCCCCTGGCCACGTCAGCAGCTCTAACGGATGAAAAAAAAAATCAATTTAACCCATTTAACCGCGCCCATTCCGTCTCTGTTTACCTAGATTTTGATACTCTGTTTTGTTACCAGCAATTTTGAAATTGAAATTGATTTGGAAACGTTCTTTATTGATGGAGGTAATGCTATCCAAGGCGATGAATCTGAATCTGAGTCTGATTCTGAATCCATATTTACGAGCCTGTGCCCTTGAATGATGAATTTGATGCAGAGTCTGATATCGAGTTTGTGTTTGGAGGAGGAGATATCGAATTTGAATGGATGAATCACATTGGTAAATCACATTAGCAGAAGTTTTTATCGCAAATTGTCTGAAAAATTGTGCACCAATGCAAAGTTCAAGTAAAATTAGCGATTTTCTTTTTGACTTGGATCAAAAGTAACCTTTATAATACACTTCTCCCCTTTCATTTCTTCACTTCAGAGCTCGCTCTCTCGCTCTCTCCCTCTCTTTCATTTCCACACAAGCCATGAAGAGCTACTCTTTATTTCCCATCCAAATCAACAACACACACACACACACTACCTAAGGGCCTTTAAGCAACAACAACAAAAATCAATACACACAGACATGAACACAGAAAGCGACTAAATACACACACACACACACACACACACACACACACACAGAGATCAACAAATCTCCATTGGTAATTCTCTCTCTATCTTCATTCCTATATTTCTTTTATACACAAATCACAGACACCTCTCTTTCTCTTCCATGCAAGCAATACGCATGAACACACAAAGCGACACGAACACACAATGCGACACACACACGTTCCTTTTAATTTTGAAAAATTTGTCTAAATTTTGTTCAAAGAATAAATTTGTTTTTGAATTTTGTGGATATAAAACTTGAAAATTTGCATCTACTTTATACGTTCTTTTGATTTGAAGAGATTATTGTTTCATTATATTTCGAAACCATTTTGTTGGATTATGCATTTTAGAAATTACATGGGTCCCCAATTAAGATGCTCATAACATCGATGAAATTTTTTATTTTAAAGACAGAGACATAAATCTGACAGAAGAGTTAATTGATCGTAATCATACTTTAATGACCTAAAATCCAGCCCCTCATTCAGGATGACGTACAAAGCACGGACAAGAAAACAAACAAGTATGCAATTCAATTTTCAATTGAATTCACAGTTTTTTCAACAAAACAACAAAAAGTCTCAAGAAAAATATATTTTATCCTTTATTTATGACTTCCTATTCAACAACCATAGTCCCCAAAACAACACAAAGTCTCCATGCGACATTAATTCAAAGTAGAAATTATTTTTTCTCGCAGTTTTATCAAATTATACTTCAAAGTAGAGTATATTGGCAATATAATTCATTTGATAGTATATTGCAAGGACTGTATGATAAAATTTAACTTCACAAGGGCATAACACAATTTTTTTGTCTTAAAATTACATAACTACCTACACAATGAATGCATCATTGTTAAATCGAAAAAAAAATACATAATGCATCAATCATCATTGCGTGCATTTTTTGTTATGAATTATATGTTAAATATATATCAAACCAAACTTTTTCCTCTTCATTCCATCAATCTTTCTCCCTAAACCAAAGACAGAGAAATAACTATGGGACTTATTAGCTTTACCTCCATCATCGACTACTTTGCACGGCGTGATTTCCTCTCTGCGGGTCTGCAGCCCCATACATTCTCGCTCGACTCCGAAACAACCGTCTTTTGTTGGCTTTCTCAGCCCCCCAAACAACCTCTCAAGCTTCCTCCTCTTCTGTTGATTCACGGGTTTGGACCTCGCTCCACGTGGCAGTGGCGCTACCAGGTCGGCCCTCTCTCTCACCACTTCAGCCTTGTAGTTCCTGACTTGGTCTTCTTTGGCGGTTCCACCTCCACCTCGCCGCTCCGGTCAGAGGACTTTCAGGTAAGTTTTTTTATTAGATGGTGATTACATTCAAGATGTTTAGCTCGTATTTGTTGGGTTTTTGGGATTTATTTTATTAATTTGGATGGAGAAATTATGGAGATTCTGATGTTGGAGATTGTTATCAGAAATCAATAAATAATTACGGATAGAGAAGAGGTAGTTTTCTGTTTTATAATTAAAGATAATTGATACGAAGCACCGACGGCGGCACACACGTTAATAGATAAATATGGGGAGTTATATCTCAGGAGGATGTATCATAAAATATATTTTTTATAAATAATTTTATTATAATGAACAATACAAATTTCTTATTTAGTCTAGCATTATGCATTGATAAATATACTTGAAAAATTATCTTAAATATTCATTAATTAATAATTACTTCATAATATCTTGAAAATGAATGTATCATAAGGAAAAAAAAATGTACGATAGAACTGTTCGATAAATATAATCTTTAAGATAGGTGTGAGATGTTTTCAATACTTCTCACTCCTTTTTTATTGGATCACTTGGTTTGTGATATGTTACTCTTTATTTTCCGGCTCTATTCTCTTTCTATTACAACATAAAAAATAAGTTGCATTTATAGATTTTCGTGTGTATTCTCACATTCAACTTTTTGTATGAATAATACAACTCTACGTGACACATTTATTTTTATCCATACGTACACTGATCATTGTTAGGAAAATTGTCATTGAGCAGTGAAAGTTTCTAGGAAGAAAGGTAATGGAGACGTCCAGTCATGTGTCTTTTTCATGTAGTAGTTAGAATGAAAGGTTGAGATGATAGTTAGATTGATCCAATGATGGTTTGATTAAACCGTTGGATAGTTTAGTTATAAATACTCAAGGCCGTATAATGATTTCGATTCAATGTTAATGTAAATAATAAAATCCTTTCTAATCCTCATAATAAATTCAATTATGAATTCTTACAATCATAACAATAGTTTATTTATTATTAAAATATTAATTTGAATAGTTCCACCTCCACTTCACCACTCGTCGTTTTCAATGAAAAATGGTAAAAGAGAGAAAGTTCAACTCGCTGGAAATATCGACTATTCACATTCTTATTTTATTAAGGGAGCATATTCATATATAACCTTTATAAACTGCAATTATATAGTAAACGGAGAAGCCTTGTTAGTCCACAATTCATTGAAGTCGAAAGAGGGTTATTTTTTTTTTTTTTTTTTTTTTCTTGAGGAACTTGAGTTTTTCTCGTATGTATTTGCGTGTGAATTCTAACCATCGCATTTATAGTTGTTTGAGTTATTTCGTAAGTTACGTATTCAATCGTAACCCGGATTATTCTGCACCAATTGTATTATTTACTTTCACGCAGTCGTAATTTTTATTTTACTCTTTTCTTTATTTTTTTTATCGGATTCTTTCGTCGATCTTATATTTTTCTACTTTTCTTTATTTTCTGTTGTTGACTTGTTATTTAATTATTAACGTGTTATTCGTAATTATTTATTTTCATGTACTATGTTAATTAGTACAATATCTATTCGAAAAGTATTAAGATTAAAAATGATCATACAATTACATATTTAAATAATTACATAATTTTAAAATAATTTAGAAATTCCGTTTATAAATCAATTCACCCTTCTCTAGGCCAATTATACTTGAACCCACACTCTCTCATAACATATGATTTTTTATATCTTGCACCCAACAACTAGGCTACGGACCCACACTCGCTCAATTATAAAAATATACTCTTTGAAAACAAAATAAATCATAAAAAATTAACCTTCTAAAAACTCAAAATATCATAGAACTTCCAAAATATCAATAATTGAGAAAACGTCGATATTTCTTTTACCTTTATTTAAATAAATTTGACGATTTATCAATTTGGGGGAAAAATTTGATACTTTTAGTTTTGCGAGATTATTTTTGTACTTTTAAACAAATTTGTTGACTTAACTAAATTTATATATATTCCTATCCTTCGACAGGCTGATGTGATTGCAAAGCTCCTGGAATTCCTCGGCCTAGACGACCGGGCAGTACCGGTGATCGGTACGAGCTACGGAGGGTATACAGCATACCATTTGGCTCGTGCACTCGGGCCCACAAGGATTAACAAGGTGGTGATTGCCAGCGCAGACTTGGCGAGAGGAGAGGCCGACGATCAAGCCCTCATTCGACGAGGGAAAGTAGGGAGCGTTGCCGAGCTTTTACTCGCGAAAGAACCGAGCGTTGTCAGGACTGGTCTTAGTCTCGTCTTGTACGAGCCACCAAAATTCATTCCAGATTTCTTGATTCGTGATATGATTCAGGTAATTAACTTCATTTTTTTAATATTTTAAGTGATAAATTCACTGCCAATTGACGTACTTCGGAATATATAAAGTGTGTCGTGCTTTATATATCATTAAGTCGTACATGTTTACAGTGACGGATTTTGACATGATTTATGAGGGGCAAAATAAAAAAAAAACATGTTCTAAAATTACACTGTCCGATTTTTTTTTTTTTTTTGAGAAGGAGACGGGAATACAAACATTAAATTTTACACTATTATACTGATAAAATACACCGAATCACTATATATATATACTGTTTCGGCAAAAATCTTGGGAGGGCGACCGCCCCCCTGGTCCCTACTAAGATCCGCCCCTGCGTTTTTATGTATTTTTAACAATATAAGTCGACTGCGTAGAATATATACAGTGATAACAGAGAGAAGAAAATGGAGCTTCTTAAGGGATCAAATATTGGCAAGGCGGGTTTCGTCCTTACACCGCTTTCGCAGGTATTGGTATCAATATTAGTTTGAGTATACGACTTACTAGGACATAATTTATCTAGTTAACGAAATTCATGTTTAATATGTTAAATGCGTAATTAATTTCAGGATGTTCTTATAATATGGGGAGAGCACGATCAGATATTTCCTATGGAAAAGGCATTCGAGGTTAAGAGGTAATTAATCGGCTTATCAAATCGAACTTTTATTTTCAAAAAGTCAGCCAATTTTATTTTGGTAATATAGTTTGTTTAAAATTTGATTGATAAAATGAATAAATGCAGATGTTTAGGAGAAAACGTTGGATTAAAGATACTGAAGAAAACAGGTCATGCACCTCAACAAGAGGATCCGATAAGGTTCAATGAAACACTCCTAGATTTCTTATGTAATGTTGATTAAGTTCCTCGATTAGCAAAGCGTACAATATAATACCAAACAAATAAATAAATATGAATTTCTTGGGGATTCCAATTCTTAATGTAATATTTTTCTTTTTTTTGATGACCCGATATTATTTTAAATTTTAAATTTAACACATTAATACATGATTTTCACATTTCTACTTTAATTTTTCATTTGGCAATCCAATAGAACTAGGCACCGCGCACTTTACAACCGCACCCATCATGCAGGCTGACGTGGCGGGTGTGCCCTCGGCCACGTCAGCAGCTCTAACAGATGGAAAAAAAATCAATTTAACCCGTTTAACCGCACCCATTCCGTCTCTGTTTACCTAGATTTTGATACTAAGTTTTGTTACCAACAGTTTCGTTATCGAAACAGAGTATTGTTTGCTGTCTTTCGTTGCAATTGATTTATTTCGAGACTCTCTTTGGAGGTGAGGAGGATCATGGTACCAAAATGGATTTGAAAACGTTCTTTGTTGATGGAGGTAATGCTATTCAAGGCGATGAATCCGAGTCTGATTCTGAATCTATATTTACGATCCCGTGCCCCTGAATGATGAATTTGATGCAAAATCTGATACTGAGTTTGTGTTCGGAGGAGGAGATATTGATTTGGGTGGTACCGAATTGAGTATGTAGGAGAAGAACGTGAATTTGGATGGTACCGAATTGAGTATGTAGGAGAAGAACGTGAATTTGGATGGTACCGAATTGAGTTTGTAGGAGAAGGATGTAGATTTTGGCTGGTACCGAATCGAGTTTGGAGGAGAAAGATGTGACTCTATGCATATCAACGTTCATTTGCTTCTGTTAGTCCGAACAAAAAGTTCGTCAAATAACATTCAGACAAACAGAAAAATACAACAATGCATTGTCAATGCCATTACAGCAGAGACCAAAATGACTCTGAAAGTTCTAAACAAAGCCGATTCGGATATAAGCACTAAAATCAGGTCTCTTCTTAAAGTTTTTATAACAAATTGTCTGAAAAATTTGCATTCTTCCAATGACACTACCGTCCTTGCAAGAGAGTCAATAGAAGGCGAAATAGATATAAAAGTTACTGGACAAAATTCGCCTGGTAATTGCCAATTTTGAGTTATTTAACCTTACATTAATTGATTGAATCCTCAATATTACGCAATTTGGATACAAATCATCCTAATTGATCAATTAAACCCAAAAAAATGAAGAAAAAGTGCAAACAAATTAGCAAGAATGAAGTAACCGATACCATTTTCTGTTTCAGTATCGATTAATTTTGATTCTAGGCCAGAAAGTACAAGATTATTTAAAATAAATAAGAAACAAATGGTACAGATTTTCTGGAAAATCGTCGAGAACAGATCCGAGAGACTGGAATCATGCGAAATCATCAACAAATGAATAAAATTTCATGAGTAAAAATAGAAACATATACATATACGGATTCCATGGGTGTGCACTCCCACGTGCACAGAGCGAAACTCGACAATTGATTTTTTTCAATTTTAACCGAATTTTTTTTGATGCATTTTGTATATTTTTTTGAATGGTGTGCACTCCCATGTTGTTTGTTATATATTTTTTGATGTATCATATATATTTTATATGTATGATATATTTTTTTTAAATACAAATCATGTTAAATTTTTTTATATTTATGATATATTTTTTCAAATAATTTTTTTTTATTCGAGCGGATTAAATATATATTTTTTGTATAACAATTTATATCTTTTTGCAGTGTGCGTTTGGAGTGTACAAATGCGATCATAATGAGACAAGTACGGTCAAATTTGAAAAAATTCAAACTACATGTATCGTATTTTTATTGATGACGTGCATATAAAGTGCACATTCATATTAGTCGATCCCTACATATAATAAAAGTATAAATTAGTAAGATAATATGCACTGTTTGATTAAGCATTTGGAATTTGAGGAACTAAAAGGACAAATGAATTTGCAAAAATTGAAATTTGGGTCATTCGCTTGATACCTCGCAGATTGAGGAGTTCATCCAACTCCTGGAAATCAACCACCAGAACACTGCTAACAACTGTTCTATGCATGCAACGAAGAGGGGGAGACGTAAATGAAAATAGATGGGTTAACGTGCTAATTTTGTATCAATTTCGTATCGACTATTCTACTTGTTTCTATCGGGTGTAGCTTATTTTGTCCATTTGACATCTGATATGGTTGTGTCACGTCAGATGCGGGTTTCTTGTGGGTTATAATCGCACGGTGTATACAATTTTTTTTTTTTGACAATCAACTAAGATGTCAAATCACGTATAAAATATTAAATCATAATCACGCCATCCATTTTTCTAGAATTTAAAGGTATGTCACACATTTTTTTTTCAAAGATGTATAAGTTATACACCTTTGAATTGTACGTTTTAATTGTATTATTTTTAGTACTTAATCCTCAATCACAAATGAGTGTCGGTAATTGAACCGTTTGTAATGCATAATGGATGCTCAAAGTCAAACCGTCATTTTTTAAATGAAAATAGCGAAAACAAAAAAAATGTTCAGTCTATTGTTGAACTTCTATAATTTTTTATTTGTTTAATATGTTGTAGTAGTTTATTCACCTACTATCTTCAAGAAAAAAATATAACATACAATATACTATTTATTAGATCTATAGATTTTGTTATTACACGTATTTATTTTACACTATATAATTATATGAGAATGGACCAATGGATAAATTATTGGACAAAAAAATAAATAAGTTTAACAATATTTTTATATATACATGTTTGCTAAGGAGAATCAAAAAAAAAAAAAAATCTATGTAGGCAAAATATACTAATGAAATTAGCAAAGTATATTATTTAAATGAACAAAATATACTGTTAAATCCAACATGTTAACATGGCTGAAATTAAGAATAAAATAATATATTTTCAACAGTATAATTTGCTATATATAAAAATATTTTTTACTAATTTCAATAGTATATTTTGATCCTTGGATTTTTTTTTTTTTTAATTCTTTTTGTGGATTCTTTTTAGCATATATATATATATATATATATATATATATATAATACTCGTACTATATATTTTATCTATATATAAAGTCTCTTATCATACTTAAACTACTTTTATTATATCAAAAATATTATTGTTTACAGTTCTATGGACTATGTTGTTTTACTTACCCATTGTGTAAGACGTAAAAACTTCTTGCGTTGTAGATTCTGGAAAAAAATTCAACCAAAAGATAGCTTGTGATTATCTAAAACAATGCAAAACTCCTAAAATAAAACTAAAATAATTGAAATTGTTCGCAAATATCTTGCATATAACAATTGGTCATTATCCCGCTTAATTAACTATGTTAACAAAGCGATGCTAAAATTAGCGAACTCAATTCCTGATAAATACATCAATCTTTACTCATATTTTTTCATCGAATAAAAACGCAAATTAAGCAAATATATTCCATTTTTCTCTCAAAACTACGAGAAACGCTACTCGACGTCGACGATATTAACTACAAATGGATAGCAAAAAAATCAATTTGATGGGCCTCGTGTTAATCGTAATGCTGATGGCACCATCTGTAAATGCGATGTGTGGTGGCGATTGCAACGATGAATGCAATAATGGAATTACAGGATTGAATGTAGTTTGTTTTTGGGAGTGTATGTGGAATGCTTGTAGTGGGCGAAAAATGGCCCTGCCATCAACCACGGGACTGCCTGCGGAGACGAATAAATTCGTAGGGGAACAAAATAATTAGATGAATATTATTTGTGAACTGTAACTTGATTGATTTATTGTATGATGATGGGTATTTAGTGAAATAATTGCATGATTTTTCAGTGATATATTTTTTCCATTTGATCTTTTCAGAAAGGGAAACTAAATCTATGTCAATAAAAGAAAAGAAGAAAAAGTGTCCTTTCAGTTGTGAAACGTAAATAACAAAGAACAATCGTAAAAAGCAAAACTTTTCACAATAAAAATCATAAAAATGGAAATCCAACTAAAATACTAAATAAATAAAACCAAAATACTATTTATACATGTGACTATTCAGATTGCCGGGATACCGGTCCACTGGTACGACTTGAAATGTGGCTCCTTGGGTAAATACGGTTGTATTATTTGTTATAAATAATACTATAAAATTTTAAAACATAAATTTATTTATTTGATGAAATAATTCAATTATTTCTACAAACTAAATTATGACCATAAGTAAATTATGGAGAGGTTTTATATTGAGAGGAGATAAAACATTATGATCAAATGCATGATACGTGTAGGTTTTGTATGTATTAATGGTCCATAATTAATTGCATTTATGTTCCAAAATGAAAACCGAATTGCATGGTCTCTTCTTCTCCTTTTTATAATATAATAGGAAGTACAAAATATAAGAGACAACTTCCTCTTCTATTCTACATCAACAGATGAAGCAAAATACCTCTTTGATATTAATAATTCTTTTCTTCGATTATGATTTATGAAGCTATTCAAATATCAACTCGGTTGGAGAATTCGGTGTACGGCTTCATTTCTTTCGAAATGAGGAACATCCATTCTCGATTGTGCTTACGGAATGGATACGAGATGAGTTCTCGAGGTGTAGAACCTTGGAGATGGAGAAACGAAATACCCTGCACTAGAGGACGTCATCTGTCTTTAGGACAGCTATGGCACGACCACGCGGCTACACCAGGCTTGTTATCGATTTATTTATTTATTATTATTATTAAATTAAATTATTTAATTTGTTTATTTGATTATTTTATTGAAATATAACCAACAAATACAACTACTGGAGATGAAAGGCCCCGGGAGTTAAAACGGTTTGCGGTGCAAATACAACCCCGATGGTTGAATTGTTTGTTGCTAATATAGAGTACATAACACGAATCAGATAAAAAAAAACAAAATCAGCAAAATTTGTTAAATTATGATCATATATACGACTCATTCAACAGATAAGACTAGAAAATTCATAATAATTTTCATAATATTTACTATGATCAAGAATCTTTGTAATATCAATTTCATATGTATCCTAAATATCAAATATTAGGAATACAAAAAAAATCATGAAAGATCAAAATAAATTTATTACTCGCAATAATTTTATTTTGTTTTTTAAATTAGCCTATCTTAATTTAACAACCCCTTATTTTAGACCTATTTTTATGCAATCTATTTATACTACATCATCATAATCATTTCAACTATTAGATTTTGATATGTGGCAAAATATAAACCATAGATAATCATAGATTTTTTTTATGTTTATGTTTTATTTGTAGTCATTTATGTGTCTCTTAATTTATACGTAGTTTTGAACAATTTTAGAAGGTCACATCACCTTACATTGATGACGTGTCAAAATATTATTCGTTAGGTTCATGTTGGACCGATTGTATTTAATTTTGAATCATTTCACATGATGTTACATGATAAAATATTAATACAAATTGAATGTGAGAGTTTAAATATCTATCACTCATAAATTAATTTATAATATCATAAAACATACATCAAATATCAGTATTTATTAAAATATAATTTTAAAAAATTATGAAATATATTCTCTTGAATTTTATTTTTATTTTGAGTTCCATATTATCATATATCCAATATTTGTTTCTCTAGATTAAACTTATGAAAACTGTTATGTAAGAAAATACAATATAAAAATAAGTATAATAACATTAAATGACTTGTAAGTCTAATAATTAGCATTTGTGAAGCTATAATTTAAAAAATTGTACAAACTACTAAGTATGTTATATTTGTATTTTTACTCAAAAAATTATAAAAAATGAAAGATGTTTGTATTTTTACTCAAAAAAATTTCATGTTAATCTTTTAAACATTAAAAAAATGAAAGATATTAATTTACACAACACCAATAACTTCTTTAACTTATAATTTTTTTTTATTCAATAATAAACATGAAATATCAAATTTATCTGACACAAATAACTTCTTGAACTTTTAAAATGTTATTATTTTTATCTTTAGATATGTAAATTTAAAAATATCATGTGGTTTTATTTTTTATTTATGCCTACTCATGTTATCCAATTATTTTATAGTACTGTTTATCTTTTTTTGTACGTCGTATTAGAGTACGAAATAAATATTTCGCATTGTGTCAGCTCAAAAATAGTATAATAATCGTGTCACCATCAAATTTCTTTAATCGATATGATTTTTATTTTCAGAAAGTGTTATATTTGTTCAAAAAAAATAACAACTAAATATTAGTGTATGACAAAAAAAGTAAAACTAACCCGTCACGAAGCGCGGTTAATCTTCTAGTTATTATTTATTTTTTAGAATAACAATATAGGCTTCAGTAAAATTCTTAATAAGTGGAAATAGGAATGGTTCAGCACAAACGTGAACATAAACTCCATAACTGAACCACTAATTGAAATGATCATACTTGAAGTTTCAGACATATTATCCACATCATTTGATTTCATGATATTCTTTAGAATCATTAAGTTATTTTATTTTAGTCGATTTTATTTCATGACATATGCTTGCATAGATGTGAAAATTACAATCCAATTTATCCAGGGTTAGAATATATATCATCAAAGCATTTAAACCCACAAAGAATTTAATATTCATAACTGTCCTAAAAATATTTTTCTTCGATATAGACTATTTAATTCAAACACATATATTATATATTTAAAAAACAATATATTACTTGTATGTCCAAAAATAATTATGGACTTACAAAGATACCGAAGCAATTCTTCGAAACATTGGAACCTGACTTTGAATTACTAGTTTTTGCCAGAAATTCAATCCATGGTTGGAAGCATTAATCTGGATGTAGTTTATTTTCTTCGTTAAAACTTAAAAGCTACTTCTAAAAGCCTTCTCCATTTACTCGTTTTTTTTTTTTAAAAGCTACTTCTAAGATCCAATTTCTCTCCTGGATGTTAGATCAAAATATATGGAAAATAAAATATATTATACCACAAACAAATAAAATAGATCTTACTAGGTTAATTTTCTTGAGTTGACTAAAATGAAATATTGACCTCAAAATCACAATAAAACATATGCAACTCAACTTTGAATTCATATATAATTTTATTTTTATACAATTTATTAGATCTATAAACTTTGTAATTACACGTATTTATTTTACACTATATACTTATATATTATATTATATATTGTTTATTTTTTGATGAAATAAGCATACTATATATTTTACCTATATATAAAATATTATCATACTTAAGCTACTTTATTATATAAAAATATTATTGTTTACAGTTCTTTGTTGTTTTATTTATCCATTTTTTAAGACGTAAAAACTAAAAACTTCTTACAATGTTGATTCTGGAAGAAAAAAAATTCAACCAAAAGATAGCTTGTGGTTATCTAAAACAATGCATAACTCCTAAAATAAAACTAAAATAATAAAAATTGTTCGTAAATGTCTTGCATATAATAATTGGTCATTATCCCGCTTAATCAACTATGTTAACAAAGCGATGCTAAAATTAGCGAACTCGATTCCTGATAAATACATCATCTTTTCTCATCGAATTAAAACGCAAATTAAGCAAGTATATTCTCTTTTCTCTCTCAAAACTTCGAGAAACGATACTCGGCGATATTAATTACAAGGGGAGTTCTATCATACACCCCTTTTGCTTATGATGCACCCATTTTCAAGGGTATTTTGTGTAATTATCAATTAATGAGTATTTAAGGTAATTTTTCAAGTGTATTTATTAATAAATGATATGCTAAATTGGAAATTTGAATTGTTCATGAAAGAAAAAATATCTATAAAAAATAAATTTATGATACATCCTTCTAAATACCCAAAATACCCTTTTGAAAGGATGTACGATAGAACTCCCCTAATTACAAATGGATAGCAAGAAAATCCAATTGATGGGTCTCGTGTTAATCGTAATGCTGATGTCACCTTCTGTCAATGCGAATAAGAGTTGTGATAGCAACGTTTGCAAGAATTATTGTGAGGGTACATCTATGTATTGGGTTTGTTATTATCAATGTATTTGGACCAAGTGTAAATGGGCGAATGAGGGCCCTCCTCGCGTCTCCAACGAGCAGTGTTCTGGAAATCGGCCTTGGCGGCCGATTAATCGGTGATTAATCGGTAGTCGAGGGTCCGCCGTCGAGATAAACCCTTGGCGTTTTGTGCTTGGCGGATTTCCGCCAAGCGGCTGCCAAGGGTCCGCCAAGACCGCCAAGGCACCGCCGAGCCGATTTTTAGATGTATATTTTTTTTTTTTTTTTTTTTTTTTTTTGAATTGCCGACGGGTCCATAGCCTAGTTAGTTGAATGTGAAACTCAAAAAATCATATATTATGAGAGGTTGTGGGATAGTATTCAAAATAACGATAGTTTTCATTATGGATTGCCAATAGATTGTCATTGACATCAAAAAAATTAGGCATCAATAATGAAAATGATCGTTTGTCGGATACTATTCAAAAAATATATTTCGACTAAATTTTTTCATATTTTTAATATTATTTATATATATATATATATATATATATTATTATTATTATTATTTGAGTTTATGTTAGTTTAGTGACGTAGTGTATTTTGTTACTTAAATTATTCAAAACTTATTAAAAAAACTGTGATTTGTAATTTTGTTTAATTAATTTAAATATTAAATATAAAAAAAATAAAAATCCGCCGAGGTCCGCCGAGATTCCCGATTAATTCCGATTAATCATCCTTGGCGATTGATGGTCGTCTGCCGACCAGCGAGCGCCGAGCGATTTCTGGAACATTGCCAACGAGAAGGCTAACGTTAAAGTAGAGAAACAAAATAATTAGATGAAAATTATTTGTGAAATGAGATTATGGCCGTAGCAATGGAAGCTTGTAACTTGATTGATTATTGTATTTTTTATGGTACTAGGAAAATAGCCCGCGCTTCGCTGCGGGATATATTATTTGATAAGAAATAATATAATAAGTAAAAGTAATAATTTTATATATTATTTGATATATTATTTCGCTGCGGGATATATTATTTGATATATTATTTGATAAGAAAATAGAAATATTTCTTGCGCTTCGCTGCGATTTTTCAAAATTTTTTATGATCATAAAATAATAATTTTATCTAAAACGTTACAAGTGCAAAACAAAAGTAATCTTCATAAATGTTAATTTAAAAAAAAATGCTGATATTAAATAGTTTCACAAGTATTATGCAATAAATGCAAACTTTTTTCTTCCTAAAAAAATAAGCATAAATGTTAATTTAAAAACAAAAGTAATCTTCATAAATGTTATAATAAGCATAAAAAAAAATAATGCCAGCTCAGGCTAACAAAAAGTATTTGTGTGAATAGTATTTTATTAACAGTAAAATTATAGTATACAAATTATACTTATTAATACGATGAAAAATTCAAATATTTTATTTGGAACACAAGACATATGTCAATTATATTTATTAATACGATGAAAAATTCAAATATTTTATTTAGAACACAAGACATATGTCGAATAAAATAAAATTTAAAAAAAAAAAAAACGATGAACAGTCACCCGGATGAACAGAATTATAGTATACAAATTATATTTATTAATACGATGAAAAATTCAAATATTTTATTTAGAACACAAGACATATGTCAATTATATTTATTAATACGATGAAAAATTCAAATATTTTATTTAGAACACAAGACATATGTCGAATAAAATAAAATTTAAAAAAATAAAATAAATAAATAACGATGAACAGTAACCCGGATGAACAGTACCGTGGTGAACAATACGGAATGAACAGTACCGAGCAGTATGGGTGAACAGTAACTGATGATGTTGTCTCACCATATCCTTTGTATCCAAAATTTAATGGGAGGGGAGATTTGGTGAAATAATTGCATGATCTTTCAAATGCTATGTTTTTTTCTTCTCATGTATGTCTATTGATTTTTAAATCTTGGCTCTGAAATAATTTTATTTGATCTTTTCACTATAAAAATCATAAAAATGCTTAATAAATAACAAAGGACAATCATAAAATTCAAAACTTTTCACAATAAAAATCATAAAATTCCATTGGGTTTCCTAATTGTCAAAGGGATTTCTAATAGTGATGCGTAGGTTTTGTGGAATATTTATGGGGACGAAGGATGTCTTGTTCTAGTTGATTTTCAGACTATTTATTTCCACGAAAGTGGAAAGTGTTTGCGCGATTATTTTTAGGTTAATTGATGATGTCTTGATAAACATTATTGTATCGTCTGCGTATTGAAAATCTTGAAGGGTCATTTTTTATTGGACTGGAGAGGAGAATTGAGATGTTCGAGAGATCCTTTTGAACTTTTTGTAGTGAATGGGTGACAATGTCAAAGAGTAGTGGCGAAAGAGAGTTTTGTTTGAATTGAGGTGTTGGCTCTGTAATTCATGCCTTGAATGAATTGGTAAAGGAGGTGTGTTTGTCGAGATTCGATGATTGTTCGAGTTTTGTTTGAATTTCGATGATCGTTCGAAGTTGATTCGAGTTTGTTCGCTAATTGTTCGTTCGATAACCGTTCGAATTCTTATCGAACCGAACCGAATCTTGTTCGTTAACTTAAGGACTGAACACAAATTATTAGGTGTTCATTCGGTTCGTTCGAAAGTTCGATTATTATATTTATTAATCAATATAAGTTATAGCTCATACTCAAATTAATCAATATAAATTGAAACGTACGTTAAAAACCCATACAAACAATGAGTCCAAATAATTTTTTTTTTCTCAATGACAAAGTTATTCCTTCGTATATTTTTGTATTCGTTACTTTCCTTTATAAGTACAAGTTTTATTTTAGTTAGATTTATATTTTGTGTGGATTAGAAATGTTATTTTTCTTTTTTGATGTTAAAAGAGTTAAAATTATAATTTGTGTTTCATTAATATTTTTAAGGTTTTTAATTTGGTAACATAAAAAATTGAATTAAACATGAATTTTTGTAAGTTTTCGTTATCAAAAAGTGTTCCAAACTTGATAACGAACCGAACCGAACAATGTTTGATAAGTTTCAAACCGAACTCGAACATGATTTGGTTTGTTCGAGTTCGGTTTGTATCCGCATCCATATCTGACAATATATGAACCGTATACGTATCCGTTTAATATGTGAACCATATATTGATCCGGGTTGCCTTGTATCCGAATATATGTATCAAAAAAAATATGAACACCGATATGGTATGGCAACGATCTGAATCAGATCCGAACCGTTTAAACCCCTACTTATCATGACATCAGAAACATTATTTATTGCCTATAGCCGTGATGGCTTGATTTTTGAAACGTTGGCCCGATTTCATTCCATTTTTAATTTGCTCCGCAATGAACGCTTAAATTGAATTGCCGTTAATTTCAACAAAACATGTTAAATTTATATTCGTAAATTAAGACAAAACGGTTTTTTATATAGTTTTTTTATCACGTGAAATAAATAATACCGCGCTAAAGTTTTTCACCTCAGAGTCAACAAATAACACAAGTACATATAAGTTACAAAATAAACGAATCCAAATAATCAGTCATTTTTTTTCTCTCTCTCGTTTCGCTCTAAATTCTTTTCAAATTAGTCCCTATGGAATCACCGCATCACACTCGAGGGCTTATATTTTGTAACGGACTCGATAATCAGATACATCCATCTATCGAGCATTCCTGCATCAGAATTTCAATTTTGTTTCAAAAGAAGTGTTAAAATGCAGTGAAATTATTTTGGCAAATTAAAACCCTAACTAAGCCCTGATTTTAAAAGTAAAAAAGAGGGACCTGTCATTGCAAAAGTACCACCAAGAACCGCGCAGAGACGAGTTAAAAAGTGAAGAAAACTTCGCCTTTCTTCTTTGATTGTCACCGTTATTGGCGATAAATCATACAAAAAAAACACCGCTAAAATAATAAAATAAATTTGTCATAATTTAACCCTGCTTTTTTTGTCAATTAATATAAAATCCAAATTAAAAAAATACCTGGCCAAGATTTATCTGTTGTTTTCATGGGATTGAAATATTCATTCACGGAGAATTGATTCGTAGGCAATACTTCCTTCGAAAGATACCTATACTCTGTCGGTACAATCTGCAAAAAAATAACAAAATTTCATGCATAACCCTACAGAACTCCAAAATAAAAAAAATGAAAATGATACAATAATATTAATACCTTGATGTAATACTTGAAAGTACCACTTTCTTCACGCAAAATTCTAGAGCTACCGTCAAGAGGATTATGAATTCCAGGGTATTTTGGTCCAAACGATAAATCATGTATCTCGTGACTCACATTCACATGACTTGATCCTTCAAATATCTTATAAACAAAAACAAAACATTACTTTAAAATATATTCTTACTAAAAGCACCTCCAATTTTCTTAAAATTAAAAATAAATAAAACCTGTTGCGCAACAAAGTAGTTTAATCCATGCACAGAAATATGAAAGTTACCAGCTACTCTTTGTACTTCCAAAACACCATATACCTGTATAATAATAACAAAATCAAATTTATAAATTTTTATTTTTTATTTTTGCAAGGACTAGAGTGAAAAATTACCCTGCAGCCTTCACCATTTTCCATGGAAGTCTTGACTTTCTTGACCATCTCCTCGTGATCCGTGTTCATCGCATGTTTCTGTTCTGCGTGCTCTTCATGATGGTCATCTTTGCAATTTATAGAGAAATATTATGATATTAAATGAATATTTTACAGGGGTATATATGAAATTATGCCGGTGTGAAAATAAACGCACCATGTTTGGGATTTGAATGCTCTTTTTCGACCAAGTCCGATAAATATTCTGTACCGATTATATGACCGTCTTTGCTTATTCGAAGCTACATTAACAAAAAAATTAATAACAAAAATTATATTGCAAAGTTGTGCAATTTTAATCTTATTTATATATTTACCTTCCAAATATTTGTATCGAGATCGACTTCATGCTTTCCAGACATGTCAATTGCATCCACGCTCACAACTAAAATTTATAATTAGTATAAATTAAAACTCGAAACCCTAATATTGATAATATATAATATATAATAAATATATAAGTTAAGAATTAATATTTAGGACTAACCATCACATGGTAAAGCAGGAAAAGTCATGTTAATGTGAATTGGAAGAGTTTGTCCTCTGTTCACATCCACAGACATCTGAAAATAAAAATAAAAAGTATGGTTAAAATAATTTTAATATGAAAATTAAAAAGTTAGAAGGATAATGGTGAAATATTGAAGTACCTGGTGAACAGTATAAGTGGTGAGATAATAATGGAGTTCATGCATAAATAGAGTAGCCATTATAATTAGACCAACAATAGATACTGAAAAAAGAAGATAAGAGAGAAAATTGATTGAATTTTATTATTATGTTAATTTATTGTTTAATTTGAGGCTATTTGAGAGCTCAATTGTTGCTTAATCATCATGATTTGCCCCAAATAAGGTGAAATTAAGTTCAGGTACAAAAAATTACGTACCGACTGCACCAGAGAAAGTCTTTTGCAGCAAATGATCTTCTGCATGTGGGAATGCATTGAAATTCTTCAAAGCCTGGAATCTTCCCATCTTTTTGATCTGTTACGATAACAAAAAAATAAATCATCACAGCAATAAACAAAAAAGATCAATTCAATTCATAATAATGATGCTTACAAGCTTAGTCTAATCACCCCAAGTCGAAAAAAAACGAAAAAATATCAAATCTTCAAATAATTTCTTAAATAGCAACAACACGGGATTCGAACGAGCGAGAGATCAAACCCTTATACTGGCGGCCAAGTAAAAAATTCAACAAAAAATTGACCTAATTTTGTGATGAATTTGAGCAAATTCGATCTAAGGAAGAGTAAATTTTGATTAGATTTACCTGAGGAAATTGTAGCGGAGACGAGTAAATTGGGTCCGAGTCGAAGAAGCCACAATACGAGAAACAAGTAAAAGAGATTCACAGAAACCCTTGATATTGTGGCTATAATCGCCGTGTCAATCCCTGTAACGAGTTGACACGAAATAAAACTCACCCCCAAAGTAACCTTGTGTTGACTAGAATTCTGTTCAAATTTTAATATTTTGGTTAGTTATTCATTATACGTAAAAACTAACTTTTTTGAATATTTATATTTGATTATAGCATAATTTATTTTGAAAATTATGGATCTAAATTTATAAAAAAATAGGATATATTGTATTATAAGCTATTTTACGAGGATACTCCAAAAATGCAGAAGTATCATGAGGATACGCGTATCCGATACGGATATGGGTGCGAAACGTATCGGATACGCCATGTGAAGTATCCGAATTTTTTAATATTTTTTTTTCGGAAACGGCCAGGATACGTTAGGATACGTTGGGATACTTCGGAGATACTTCGTGGATACGACACGAATACTTCGGCCCACTTTTGGGATACGACACTACGACATCTCATATATTAATTATAGTCCAATTATCCAAATTATTTTTTCAATCTTAAATATTTAAGAATTTTATTAATTCTTTTTAACATTTACGTAAGTAAACCCAAGCCAATGTAAAAAAACTTTGAATGATTTCATTAATATGTTGGTGAGAAATGAGTTTTCCTTCTTCACTGTATTCCTGTTCTTCACTGTGAAGCAACGAAGATGGATAAAAAAAGGGTGGCTTAAATCTTGAATCTTGAATCTCCAATTTTAATAGTTTTTCTACTCTAAATAGGTATTCAACTTCTATTGTGGTTATTTCTCTCTATTTTTTACTCTATTTACCATTGTTCGAAAATAAACCCTAACTTTTTATTTTGTAGTTTTTCATTTAATTGATTTTTTTTTGCGAAATTGACAGAAATGGAACCTGAAAACCAGTCATCTAGTCCAAGTGTTAGTGCCGCTACTAGCGGTTTGATCGATTCCACTCCTCTTTGGAAGTATTTCAAAAAAAATGAGAAAGGGAGAGGGTGGAGGAAATACTAGAATGATGTGTGAATTTTGCAAGAATTTACTGGTTCTTACCCTAGAGTGAAAGCTCGTTTGCTCAGTTTATCGGGCCAAGATATTAAAACTTGTGAAAAGGTGACTTCCCAGGAAATTGCGGATATGAAGAAGATGCAAACTGACGCGGAAATTAGGATAAAAAATGCAGCCCCGAAACAAGTTCCTCTACCTACTGTCCCTTCCTCGAGCTCCCAGTATCCATATTTTGAGGAGTACATTTTGTTATATAATATTAATATGTATCTCTTGTTTTGGGTTTTTTGTTAGTATTTTACTGATTTCAGTTTATGAACTATTGATGTCTTCACATTTTATGAATTTAATATTATTTTAAAAATATTAAATATGAGTTCGATTCATTAGCTTGTAAATTATAAATAGTCATGTATTTATATCATTTAATTAATTTAATATTATTATATTACATAAATATAATAAAAAATAACTATATATATCTGTATCCCCGTATCCTATACTTTTTGAAATTTGTCGTATCCCCGTATCCGTATCGTATCGGATACGCTATCCGTATCCGTATCCGTGCAGCATAGATTATAAGTTTCGATAATTTTAATCTAATAAGTTAGCGCGAATTTTTGTTTAACATTGATAAAATATGAATGTCATAAGTAGAGTTAGTAGACCAATCACAATCACAATCAAAATTTAAATAATTATATTTACAATCATAATTATAACTTATACTTGAAATATATATTTTATAAAAATGTGAGATTTTTCTTAAAAATAAGTTGATTTTGAAAAATACTATAAATAACAAGTTTTAGAGGGATTTGTTGATTTTTTAGAATTATAAATAAACCTTTGATGAAAAGAGAATATTATGTAATATATATTTTTATTGCTACATGAAGAACAATAAATTGATATTTTGTAAAAAAATCAGTACAAGTCATTATTCAAAATAAATAACAGAAATTGTTCTATACAAACTTATTAAACACAAATTTTGATGTGAGAAAATTATTAAATCTTATGACCGACATTGTTAGTATTTTGAGAAAACTTCAAAACAACTTAATTTGAATGAGAATTTTTTTTTTTATTATTATTAATTAATCTAAGAAGTGATTACTTATCAGTAAATTAAAAACAACTTAATTTTAATTGAAGATAAATTTTGAATCATAAATAAAAAATATCATAAATACAACATTACAATACAAAAAGAAATTATGAAATATTTTAATAAAAAAATATTTGAGCACTGCCAATTATTACTTCTACATTGTAGTAATTTCTCTCTATTAAGTTCATGAGCTAATTTATTCGCTACATTATATTCTGCATTGAGAATTTCGGATATCTTGTGGATTTGGGGAGTTTCCTAGTTGTGCTAACTGCTAACTTACTTGTATGCAATGCAATCAACATTGTAATATTTGTATGGACTTTCCAAATGAATCAATCATAACCTGGCCCCAAATATACCCGTATACTTTACCCGACCCGAAATGTACCCGATTATTTATCCCGATCCGAAATGACCGAATTCTTACCCGACCCGAACTTCAGACAACACGAAAGTCAAAGCAGCACTCACTCTCTCTCCTCTCACACACAAGCGCTAGGGTTTCCATCAAGAGTGAAATCTCGAGCTGACAACCCGTCCTGGTACTATCATCTCTCTCTAATGCCACGCAATGTTTATTTTTGCCTTTTTGCATGATTTACTATCCATTTACTCAAGCATGTTCTTCCTTTTGCAATAAATCGCAAATATTCAATTTCGAGCTGTGATTTTGATTTTGTATGGTCCATTCCAGTACCAGTAACCGGTATATCGTGTTTACTGTTTTGGGTAATTTGTAAGTTTCAACTGGTACGTGCTGATAATTGTAATGTAGGGTACAATTATGTTTATGGATGCCATACCAATTCCTCTTGCAAAGAGCAACCAAGTTCTAATCAAGCGTAATGCTCGTAAATTCGGAGCTTTTTTAATTTCTAAAAGCCGAACAAACCTCCAGTTTTCTTCCAAAGGTACTTTTGAATTAGTACCTTTTTTTGCTGTTTTTAAGGGCGATATTCTCCAAATTAAATTCTTAAACTTCCTCAACTTCCCTTCATTTCCTTCTCCCGTTTTTATGAATTTTTGTTTCATGCATAATTATTAATTGCCCAATTTAGGGTAATTAATTTTGACGGCAACTCAACATTTATGTAGGTTGGAAAAATACCCAAATTAGATGCGCAATGAAATCATACAAATTATCTGATTTAAATGATTCTGAGATTAACAGCCTCAAAGCTCGGCCAAGAATTGATTTCTCATCGATTTTTAGTACAGTAAGTTACTTATATTTTTATGTTGTACTGTTATTAAAATAAACTCAATATATTTATATTATATAAATAACACTAATCTATTATTTTATTTATTTGAAACTTTAAATTAGGTAAATCCTATTGTCGATGATGTGAAAACAAGAGGCGATGATGCAGTTAAAGAGTCTGATTTCTTTTTAAATATATTTTTTTATTTTTTTATCTAAATATTTTTGAACTAACAAATTTGTGTTTACTTTTTTTTTATTCGTTTAATTTTTCAGTTATACTGTTAAATTCGACAAAATCTCTCTAGATAAAATAGTGGAACTTGTCAGTGACTTGCCAGATGTAGAGGTATAATTTTTCTTCTTTTATAAATTATAACTCATTTATATATTTAACTAATACTTTATTTATTTTTGTTGAATTTAGCTTGATCCAGAAGTAAAGAAATCATTTGATGTGGCGTATGATAATATCTATGCATTTCATGTCGCTCAAAAAGTGCCCGAAAAAGTTGTCGAAAATATGCAGGTAAGGCCCTATATTTATTTGAAATTTCATTTTCTCACTCTATAAGCAGTTAAATGATTTGTAAATAATTTATTTTTATAGGGTGTAAAGTGCAAAAGAATCACGAGACCAATTGGTTCTGTTGGGCTTTATGTACCGGGCGGTACAGCAGTTCTACCTTCAACTGCTTTGATGCTTGCAGTGGTACATTTTTTGTTTCTTTCACATATATATATTGCATGCATACCCCTGTAAAAAATGATAATATCATATTTGATTTATTTTTAAATAGCCTGCACAAATTGCTGGGTGCAAAACTATCGTTCTTGCTACACCTCCAAGTCGTGATGGTACCATTTGCAAGGTACCAACTCTCAAAATTTTCCAATTTTATATCATTTTATTTGTATAAAGTTGAAAATATTTATTTATGTATTTAATATGTAGGAAGTTTTGTACTGTGCAAAAAAATCTGGCGTGACCCACATACTTAAAGCTGGTGGCGCTCAGGTAGAAACAAAAAAAAATTGTTTAATTAATTAATTAATTAATTTTGTTTTTGTGATAATTGAATTTGTGATTAGGCAATTGCAGCCATGGCTTGGGGAACTCAATCGTGTCCAAAGGTGATTAATTAATTAAAATCTTTTTTTTATAGTTCTTGATTGAATTTATTGAATTTTTTATTTTGCGAGAAAAAAAGTTTAAATTATTTATTTTCTCGTATAGGCAGAGAAAATATTCGGACCAGGAAACCAATACGTCACAGCTGCAAAAATGATATTACAAGTACAATCTCTCTCAACATTATTGCATATATCAAATTTACCCTTCCAAATATAAATTTTGTTTTTAATCCAGAACAGCGAAGCAATGGTATCAATCGATATGCCAGCTGGCCCCTCGGAAGTTCTAGTAATCGCAGATAAGTCCTCGAATCCCGTCCACGTAGCCGCAGACCTTCTCTCTCAGGTACCAAAATTGCAACATAAACCCCTCCATTACCCATAAATTACCAAAATTAGCCCTGCGTTTACAGGCCGAGCACGGTCCAGACAGTCAAGTGGTATTAGTATTATCAGGAGAAGAAATAAATTTAAATGCAATCGAAAATGAATTAAAAAAACAATGCGATGCTCTTCCACGAGGAGATTTTGCTTCCAAAGCGTTGAGTCATAGTTTCACCGTTTTCGCCAGAGACATGATCGAGGTTCCCATTTTTCTTAAACCCTAAACCCTAAATGTTCAAAAAATTTATATATTTATTTTATTTTATTACAGGCCATATCCTTTTCGAACTTATATGCTCCTGAGCATTTAATTATTAATGTTGAAAATGCGGAGAAATGGGAGGGGTTAATTGAAAATGCAGGTATGTGATATTATTATTTTATTATATTCGTAAATATCTTTTTTTTTAATTTTTTGGAATATAGGATCGGTATTTATGGGGAAATGGACGCCAGAGAGTGTAGGAGACTATGCGAGCGGTACGAATCACGTGTTACCGACTTATGGGTACGCGAGAATGTATAGCGGAGTTTCATTAAATTCGTTTTTGAAATATATTACGGTTCAGTCCTTGTCGGAAGAGGGACTTAAGCAATTAGGTCCTTATGTTGCTATAATGGCGGAAGTGGAAGGATTAGAGGCTCATAAAAGAGCTGTTACGCTTAGATTACAGGAAATCGAATCCAAGGTTACTGTACCGGTTTGAGATTTGGGTTTTGGATTTGTAATGATGGATTTAATTGATTTTTGTTGTTCTTGTGTGATTTTGTGTTGGTTTTCAAATAAGAGAATCCTTGTGGGTTTGGAATTTTTTTAGAGATTTGATAATTGGGGTAATAAATATGTATTTGATAACATAACAATGTATATTTTTGGGAAATTGATAAAAAACTCCCCTACATTTTCTGAATTATCTCTGAAGTTCTGCATTATTTTAGATTTCTTGAAGAACTTAATGTAGAGCGAATTGAATTTTTGTATGGGATTGAAGTTCATATTGAAAAATGCATCACATTTTTTGGACCCATATATTCTCACTTTCTCATATTTGATTTTATTAAATCCCCAATACTTTTATATTTTTTTATAGCCATTAGGCTCCACGCAAAATCTACCCTGCACTTTACCCGCATTGATTTAACTTTCCAACAATAACATTATATAATTAGATAATAAATATTATATTTAATATGTAATTAATATATAATTAACACGATTATTAATTGGTAGTCAATACGATATTTAATGTATTTAACTTAATAAATTAATACATGACTAATGTATATCATTAACCCATAAAAATAAATAATTAAATAATTCCCGAACACATTCTTAAAACAATATACCAATATGTAGATTTTGTATTGTTAATACTACAATTAACAACTATATTTTCTCGTGAATTATAGGTTAATTATATAACATGGATACGATTATTTGTTAATTACCATGTTAGATATATATTTAATTTTATTTGATAAAGAATAATTCCCTAAAAACAATAATAAATATATAATTAGATAAATAATATTTTTTCAAAAATGGTGTAATTTGTTTGAAACAATAATTTACCCACATCCGTGTTTTGGACCCAACTTTGTGTACTTTCTTTGTGCTACAACATCACATTCATTTCAACCGTCGTATTATGATATGTGGCAAAATTTATACTGTATTAATCATTGGCTTTTTACTTTTTTTTTTATAATCATATTTTCTTTGTAGTTATTTAACAGTTCATTATTTTACACTATGTTTTAACTTTTAGGCATTCTTAAAAAACCACACCATCCTACGATAATGACGTGGATTATTATTATCAGTGTTTTAAATTGCGGCGCAATTGCGGAAATTGCGGCCCGAAATTTAGAATCGCAATTTCGCAATAACATATAGCGGTATATTGCGTTTTCGAAAAATTGCGGCCATTGCGGCGCAATTGCGGGAAAATTGCGGTAATTGCGGGTACAAATTGCGGGATAATATTCAAATCGTTGTAATTTTCAAATCCTTCCATCAAATTACACGAAATTTATATTGAAATCGCTCGTCTCGACGAGAGGAACGCAATGATGGGCTTGAATTTGTGAAATTTTGTCTTTTACCCTGAATTAAACACGAAACACACGTTAAATTAATTTCGTCGAGAATTATTTAATATAAACATTATAACATAATTTTTGAGATTATTTAATACTTAGTTTCCATGTTTTATTATCAAAATATTTGATAAAATATACTCATAACATACATAAGTTCTAAAATATGTCATTTTCATCTATAAATATATGGCTTTCATAATTTTCATTGTATTTCATTGATGTTTCGATTTAAAATTTGAGTTATAGTGTTTTGATATTTTTGGATGTCGACAAAAAATTCTTCAACAAAATACAAATCCAAAGATCCCGTATAATTGCCATTTTAATGAAAATTTTATGATCAACTTTTATTTATACTGAAAATGTTTCTGGACAATCAACTTTTTTATCCTTTTTAGAAGAAAATATTGTGAAAAATATATTTAAACAAACTATTATTTTTACATAATTTAATATCGCAACGACTGTCCGCAATAAGTTTATTGCGCCGCAATTGCGTCCGCAAACGCAATCCGCTGCAAAAAAGACCCGACCGCAATGGACCGCAATATCGCAATTTAAAACATTGATTATTATTAACTAGTTTCATGGTAGATTATGTGTGTTCAATTGTTTATCATTTAACATAAGATTACATGATCAAATTTGAATATAAGAGAAGATGATAATTTATATAAAAAATACTAATTACTTAATATGTAATATTATAAAATATGAAACACATATTAGTATTATTTTTAGAAATTTAATTTAAAAAATCTATCAAATATATTCGTTTTAATTTTTTCTTTATTTTGACATCCATATTAGCTTAGTTCATATTTACTATTTTCCATAATTTGTATTTGTAAAAATATTAGGTAAGAAAATACAATGTAAAAAAAATACATGTTTACGTAATACAATTTTAAATATTATTATTTATTTTTAAATAATTATAAATATAAAAAACTCATATAATAGTAAGTTGATTGTATTTGTGTTTTTAATCAAACAAATTGAATATTAAAAAATTAAAGCATATATAGAAATAAATAAAAAAAAATTATCCATCTAAGTAACTTCTTAAATTTATAAACACTTATCAAATAGTATTGTTATTCTTAAAAATATAATCTAAAAAAAATCATTTGATATAAAATATTTTATATTTATGTTTATGCTAAATTAATAATTTTATTATGTATTAAATTATTTTCATTATTAAGTTTAATTTTCATTGCATTTTGAAACAATAAAAGGTTATTAGTACTGTATAATTAATAATGTCTTACTACATATATCGTATGATTCATAATTTATATATTTGACACTGTATGAAATATTGTGAACAACAATGATATAATATTTGTTGTTAGGTTTCTTCATAAAATTTTGTTATACCTCATATATTTTTATACAATGACATTAATATAGGTGTTATTGTTTGATTAAAAAAAATATGATTTTTATTATTGTAAAACATATGCATAATCATTAATCAGAGATAAATGAGTTCAAATAATTATGATATTATCAATATTATCATGCAAATATGTACTTTATATTACAGTTAATGACATAATTAACATGCTCGCTGCGTAATGTGAATATTATCTTAGGTAATATATAAATAGATATAAATTTATATAACAAATAATGATATGACCACTTAAACCAACCACATAGTTAATACATAACTAACCCAATAATTAATATGTATTTAATACAATATTTAATATGTAGTTAATACAATATTGAATATGTAGTTAAATCAATAAATTAATGCATAAGTAATGTATAACATTAATTCAATAAAAAATCACAATTAACACGATTTTGAGAAAGTTACAAATATCAATATGTAGATATATCCAATACTGTAATACAGTAATTGTTAGATATATATTTAATTATGTGGTAACTATATGTATAATATTGTGTTAATTATACATTATTTATTATTTCAAACATCCAAGGTGTGTTTCAAAATGTACTAATATATTGTGGGTTAGTTAAAATTAACGATGGAAAATGAATGATATTCATCTAACAGAAGTATTTAATATCATTAATGTTGACTTCAACTCCCATTAATTCAATCCACTTTCTAAGGATTTTTTTTCAAGAACTATAACAATTGAGGGTGGTTTTGAAAAAAAAAAAATCCTCTATTTTTTAAGTTCCTACATTTTTGTTCAATTTCACTTTTCTTGAGGGTTAAAATGTAAGAACATATGGTGGTCATTAACATGCATTAACAAGCATTAACTTCAGTAATAACTCAGTAAATCTTTGTTTTAAATGAAACAATCCAAGTATATCTTTTGAGTAAATCTTTGAATTTAATGCATATACATGCATACAAGTTTGAATAATTAATTTCTTACCCACTTTAGATGCATATATCTTTACTCGTTACACAATTCGCCATAGAATTTGATCCACAAATATTTGGGTCTCTTGTACTTATTTATTCTTGGGTTCTTCTCTCCTCTTGACATCTCACTCTGCCTTGGTTGATCGAGTTTCAACAATGGCGACGGTGCTCAAGGCGCAGCTCGACGAGCTCATGAATACCTTGTTTGGGATGGTAATTCCACTTCTCATCTTACTATTGTTAATCTATTTTGTTCTTTTTTCCTATGTTTAGTGGACAAATTTCGTCTTCTTTGGTCAATTTTTATATTCGAAAAGTAAAAGTTGCCAAAATTGGGTTTCTCCCCAATTCAGCAAAGAATTTCTATTAACACTTTGAACAAAGTATAGATGATGAGTAAATTGGATGGATTTTAACCAAACAGAATTCTAATGAAATTGCAGGGATACCTGGATGAGCATTTCCAGCAGCTCGAGGTGGGCCAAGACGAAGCCACTCCCAATTTCGTCGCTGAGATCATCACTCTGTATTGCGACAACTCCGAGAGGATTATCTCTGAAATCACCAATTTACTGTAAAGAAAATTCACAATTAAAAATTTCAAATTCCCTAAATTCAATTCTCCATTAATTTATAATTTATACTCGCGATTGTTACAGGCAAAAGACAACTGTGGATTATGCGAAGCTCGATCTGTATGTCCACCAATTCAAAGGAAGTAGCTCGAGGTTATTAATTTCTAATAATTCTCCTTGTTTAGTTTTCTTTTGATTTTTTTTTCTTATACTTTATGCGTTTTTTTTTACTCGTCTTTTTTGTTGTGACAGTGTGGGTGCGAAAAGGGTGACATTGGCGTGCATGGATTTCCGTGTCTTCGTTCAACAGAACAACAAAGAAGGGTACCTACATTGTTGATTCATGTTTCATAATTTCAAAATTTCTTGATAAATCATTTTAAGTATATTAATGTAATTTTGATGTTTTTAGGTGTATCATGGCATTGGATGCAATCAAATGGGAATTTTATGATCTGCGTAACAAACTTCAAGCCATGCTTCATGTAATAATTCCTTTTCGCTAAATTATTATTTTTGTTTGCTTCATTACATTGAAGTAATTATCGATATATTCGATGAAGAATATTGAAGAGTTTTTTTTATGTGAAATGCAGTTGGAGCGACAAATCCAGGACATTGAATCCAAGCAAGGAAAGCCAGGACAGTGATTTCTATGTTGTGATCTAATGCATGATATATACTAGAATTTAATTAGTGAAATTAGTAAGGGTCAAAAAGATATGAACTTTAATGTTCCAATCTATTATCGAGCCTTCTAATTATCTAGTTATTTGTCTAACCATGTGAAGTTATCAAAGAATCTAAAAGAATGAATTATAACATTGTACCTTTTGTTTGTGGTAGTGAAATGAAAACTTATTTTAGTCAATTAATCCATATAATATAATTAATTTCTCTAATTAGTATCAACATTCAAAATAAAATTATTTAAATTCTAAACAAAACATGCAATCGATCTCAGTATCTTTCAAGGATCTCTCAACAATCCGGCCATATCTTCTTAATGGATGCATGATCCTCAATGAGAATATACCATATCTTCAATAAGTTGGCCATATCTTTCAAATAATTAAAAGGAGGATCTTGGTTAATAGACCATTTGATTGTTCGCCATGACCAAATAGAATCTCTCCTAACCCTAATTGATTATCAGCATAGCGCATCCTCGTGAGATTCGCTTTTGGTGACAATGTTTTCGGCGTGAACTCGTTGAACACATAAAAAGGGTTTACTTTTTTATGTGTACCGTCTCGAGAACTATGAGGAATTGTGTGCCCGATGCTTTTCGTTGACGAGAAAAACGAATTTAGCTTGACGGCTAGTAATTTGAATGGATTCGGAGGAGAACTGCTACGAATTCTGGGCGTGGAACGACAACACGAATCACACACTATTCAACGTCCCTCAAACCTCTCCTAGTTTGGTTCTTCCCCTTCCTCTCGTTTCAAGTTTGTGTCCGAACCGAAGATCCTAGGCACGACATTGCTCCGTGATTGCTCGGTATTTTCTTTTTCTTGGACCATTGTCCATGATTGTTGCCTTATCGAACCCGTATCATATAATACGGGTGAAATATATAAAAAAAAAAATTTGGGTGAAATATATAAAATAAATTTCGTTCCATTCGGAACATAAAAGTATCATGCATGCCTCTAAAATAGGAAAAAACATGTCAAATACAAGTGTATATAAAATTAGTTTATAAATAATTAAATATTACTTAGTTAATAAATAAATATTATTTATTTATAAATTAAATAAACACTAATATTTTTAATCACAACATTAAAATTACTATTTAAATATTGTTTCTTCACAATTATATTATTATTATATTATATGAGAATAATATTAATGTCAATAACAATAAATTATATTATTTAACTAATACTTTTTCATATATATTATCTAAACATACAATATAGTATATTTAAATATATTCTTTATCTCAATAATTATAATATTATTTTTATTATTTTATTAATATTAATATCTGTTAAATATTATTTATAAATTAGTATTTGTATTATTAGTATTAAATATATTTAAATATTCTTAATCATATAATTTTATGTTGGTATTGAATAAATACCCTTAATTTATTAATTTAATATATTTTAAAATAATATAATTGATTATAGTATTAATTAAATATTAATATTTATGAGTTAACAACATATTAATATTATGTGTTTATAAAGAATAAATAATTATATAAAATATAAATTAATGTATTAATTAATATTATTATGTTATTAGTCTAAACATTTATTTTAATGGTTTGTGTTGTTAACAAATAATATAATATATGTTAAAATACATTTAAATAATAAAATATTATTTTACATACATCAGCCTAGACAAAAAAAATGTAATCGTATTATTATTTATTTTAATATTATTGTTAAAATATTCTTATTTGTAACATTTATTTTAAATGCATAATATATAGACAAAAAAAAATGTAATCGTATTATTATTTCTTTTAATATTATTGTTAAAATAAATGTTAATTTAATAGTAACTTATTTGTAACATTTATTTTAAATGCATAATAAATGTTTCTTGAGGATAATATATTATTAATTTACTGTGACCTGCAACCTTTGGAGAGAAACGGAATGATAAAAAAAAAAGCAATCAGTATTGCCGAAAGCCACAGCGAGATAATGACACTTCTCCTTCTTTCTTCTTCTTCGCTCTTCATGACGTTCGTCTGGACAATCGACAGTGACCGTAGACATTGACTGTGCAATTTATTGCGTTCTTTTCTTCCATCTTTCATCCCTCTTCTATCGATTTCCTTTTCAAACCCTCTTCAATCCCTTCATTACAAACCGCAGAAACTTCTTGTCTCAAATTGTTCTTCTTTCAAAACCTTCAATCGCTTAAATTTGCCTGAAAATCTCTGAATTGCTGGCCTTAATTCGCTCCTCTTTTGTCTCTTCAATCTCTTGAATCGCTGGCATAAATCGCTCCTTCACCATCGCATCAATTCGACTGAAATATTAACTGCAATTCGATTGAAATTGGACTTAAAATCGACTGAAACTCTACCGCATGAAATAGATACGACTGAAGTATAGTGAAACCATAGCGAAACACACAGATACGACTGAAATATAGTGAAAATCGATTGAAAATCGACTGAAACCTTATCAGATTGAAGAGCCACAGCGAAGAGTTGCGAAGAGTTGTAAAACCACAGCGAAGCCACAACCACGTAATTGCATCAATTGAAAAGCCGCAGCCGCGAATGGAGTCACGATGCTTCGAATAGTCACGACGAATATATGCGAAGGGATGCGTCGACTGGAGTCACGATGCGTCGAATAGCCACGATGAAGAGATGCGTCTACTGGAGTTCGATGAAAAGCCACGATGAAGGTTGAATGGAGTCTTCTGAACGAAGTATTAAAGTATTGAAGAGGTTTTGAAGATCCGGGATTTTACTTTCCCACTTCTTTTTCTTGGTTTTTCTTTTCCAGAATAATCAAAAACCCAGAAAAGGATTCTAGTGCCTTGTCAAATTCGAGCAGTCAAATAACATACTTGGATTTCTAATTAACTATTGTATCATGGATACAAAGAAAACGTCTTCTTTCGACGTATTTTAGGTCCTTGATTTTATTAACGGAACCGTCAATTTTTAATACAAACTCGACTGGTGAAACGAGAGGAAGGGGAAGAACCAAACCTTTTGCTACACGATAAAAATCACCGCATGCGGAACCGAACTTTCGCCACACGAGCCGGCGATAGTGCTAAGGATTTTCGTCACAAGAGTTGGCGGAAGTGCCAGGCTGTTTCGCCGCACGAGCCGGCGAAAAAATCGACTTGTTTTCGCCACGTAAGCTGGCGATAGTGCCAAGATTTATCGCCACGTAAGTCGGCGAAAGTGCTAATATTTATCGCCACGTAAGACGGCGAAAATGTCAAGTTTTATCGCCAGAGAAGCCGGCGAAAATGTCAAGATTTACCGCCACGTAAGCTGGCGAAAGTGCCAAATTTTATCGCCAGAGAAGTCGGCGAAAATGTCAAGATTTGCCGCCACGTAAGCTGGCGAAAGTGCCAAATTTTATCGCCAGAGAAGCCGGCGAAAATGTCAAGATTTGTTGCCACGTAAGCTGGCGAAAGTGCCAAGTTTTATCGCCAGAGAAGCTGAAAATAATATATTGGCAAAAAACGAGATACTAATTCTAAAGCATACACTATTAACAATATATTGGTAATAAAAAAACAGTATAATGGTATAAAAATGCGCATCGAAAATAATATATTTGCAATCTTCATATGTTGGAAAATAGAAGGTTGGATTTTAATTTGCAACTATTTATTGTCATGCAATTTCAATTGTTACATTTATTTTATTTTTCATTTGTAGTCATAAGTAAGTCGTAACACAATTGAGAATTAGGCACCGTTGTGTTGTTTCTTCTATTTAACAAAACAAAGATCCTAATCTTATTTCAACAATCTCGTGGTTTTCCTCAGTACCAAAATATTGGGCTGAGCCCAAGGAACTAATATGAAATTATGTGCTTTGCGAAGGCCCATTTACAATTAATTGGTTATAGCCTAATTATACCCATGAAACTTACCTTATAGATTATATAAAAAAAATTAAAGTAACGGAGTTCATTGAATCCGGTATCTCTAACAACATATGATTTTTTGTATCTCGTACTTAATCAACTGAGTTCATGAGACTTGAACTCACGATCTCACTATATATAACTAGCAAAAATAATAATTTTATATATTATTTGATATATTATTTGATATATTATTTCGCTGCGGGATATATTATTTGATATATTATTTGATAAGAAAATAGAAATATTTCTCGTGCTTCGCTGCGATTTTTGAAAATGTGTTATGATCATAAAATAATAATTTTATCTAAAATGTTACAAGTATAAAACAAAAGTAATTTTCATAAATGTTAATTTAAAAAAAAAAATCTGATATTAAATAGTGTCACAAGTATTATGCAATAAATGCAAATTTTTTTCCTCCTCAAAACATATCATATGTTCCAAAAGAAAAATTCAAATGTTTTATTTAGAATACAAAACATGTCAAATAAAATAAAATTCTGAAAAAGACAAACCAAAAAACATAAAAGACGCAGCTTGGTACCAATCAAAAATATTATAATAAGCATAAAAAAACGCAGCTTGGTACCAATCAAAATTGTCATAATAAGCAAAAAAAAAAAAAAATAATACCAGCTGAGGCTAACAAAAAGTAATTGTGTGAATAGTATTTTATTAAATTCAAATATTTTATTTAGAACACAAGACATATGTCAATTATATTTATTAATACGATGAAAAATTCAAATATTTTATTTAGAACACAAGATATATGTAAAAAAAAAAAAAAAAGCATGAACAGTAACCGGGATGAACAGTACCGAACAGTATCGAGCGAACAGTATCCGATGAACAGTGTTGGGTCCATTGACTCCTTATAGATTATAATGGGAGGGGGAATTTTAATTTTTTGTGTTTCGCACTCAACTAACTGGACTCTGGATCTATTGACTCCTTATAGATTATAATTAATTTAGTAATATAAATTCTGATGAAATATCTCATTCTAGCATTTAATACAAAATTTACAGACCTTGCCTAATTTATGTTTTGCTCTTCTAAATGAGATGAATATAATTTTTGCAAGTGGTTTGTTCTATTGACCTCTATAGAGATTAGAAATTTCTCGGCAATTTTGTTGGTTTATTGAAAAAAATATATGTGAAGAATGGTCTACTATAAGGAAAAAATAGTGTCTACAGTGACTTCTGTTTATGGTTATTTGTTGCATAGTAACATCAAGGGTAAATAGTACTGCCTACCATACAATCTTGGATGTTTCTGTTACAACTATATATGAAATTGAAATGGAGAGGATAATTAATTTGAGGAGTATTTTCTAAATTTAGTCCACTGTTCTATATGTGAAGCTGGCTAAAGATTAATATGATTTCTTTCATGGAATCATGTCGAAATAATCTTTTTATGGCAAATGATTTTGTTGATATTAAAACTAGGGTTTACATGTTTATTTTAATTTATCAGGGGTATCTCTGTGATATTTTAAATTTTGTAGGGGTATGTGTGGAAGTGGAATCATGCCTAGAAATATAGCAGAAGTTAAGCTATCTTTTTGAGCTTCTTTGTATGTCCTACAAATGGAAGATATGTAGTCATACAAATAACAAATTAGTCCATGAATTTCTTTACTTAACATCCATTAGCTATCTCGTAACACAATGTTTGATAAATTAATTAGTATGGTTAGACCTGACAAAATTAAGTTTTGATGTGCCCAAAATCGACATAAATGGAACGTAATTTAATTTTTTGAAGTCCTTTTTTTCTTCAATAAGATCTTAAAATCATGACCATTTTATGTTAGAATCAAGAATCCCCGAAACAGTCATTTCGATATCGCTTTAATTGATGAAGATGTTTCTCCATAACCTCATTAGTGAGAAGGGCCCCGACTCCCGAGCGGGTCCCAAATTGACCTGATACGGAACTGCAGTGAGATTTTGCTAATAGGGTTTATGAAGTGACTCTCAAATAAAACCCTATTTTCTAAAAGTGATGTATATACATATAGATGTAGACTTAGCAACAAAAACTAGATTATATAGCATTATTTATGCTATAGATTTTGCAATTCTCGTTATTTTTTTTTTCTTTTTCAAGAGAATTGTTTATGTTGATATGGAGCTTTCACATTAATTATACTCCTAAATTTGCATGCCAAAGTTACCTATTAGTTTTTTTTTCTCATTTTATTTACATATTTTGTATTTTGGTTAACTATGTTCATATATAGCTCACATATATTGAGCTTTCAAATTTTTAAACCTAACTTTTATCATAAAGTTTAAAACCCTGATTATTTGCATGAGCAATTATTTGGCACGTGCATGTTGATTTGATTTGAACTAAATTTTTGGATGAATTTTAATTTCTTTGTTCTTTTTTGCCAATATAGACAAGAAATTATATACTTTCTTGTGGGTCGTTATGTTTGAACAGTAAGCTGAGAATATTGTAGCTTATATTTCATTTTCATGTGATTAGACGTCCATTTTTTAATTTGAGCTTTATTTGCATGTATTTCATGTACAATTAGCTGTACAAATTTCAAATTAAACTTTAATCAGAACCGAAATGATTTCTGCCTTTCCAATAACGGAACAAGTCATATCATTAGTTCCAAACGAGTAATTAATTTAGATAAGAAGTACCAATTATTAGTAAAGTGCAATTAGTTAATTTTGTGTCAAATCCAATGTTTAATCAATCAGATCATTTCAAATTATTCAAATTTAACTTGGATGAGATTCAAATATATATATGGAGGTTCCTATTTGATTTGCAAAAAGAAAGGCCAAGACTTTGCAGAACTAGTTAGGGACAAGTCGATCATTTGGTTTTCAGCTTTTTGTCTTAATAAGTAGTTTGGATTTGGATAGTGTACTAATTCACCAACCTTAGCGTAAAAGAATAGTTTGAAATTTGCATAATTAGCACTTCTCTCTCTAGTCTCTCTGTAATTGATTGCATCAAGTCCTAAGATAAATATAATATGGGTTTATCCATAATACAAGGAAAATAATATGTATGTTGATTAATGGTAATATTTCAGGGCTAATCAATCTCCGGAGGAGGTTAAAAAAAATGTCATATGTGTGATCACTATAAGGTGTTATGGTATGGAGATTTTTGGAAATCCGAGAAATTAGAAAATTAAAAAAATGAAACCCTTGAGGGGATAAGAAAGTTCTCCATATATTATTATTGCCATGATTAAATAATAATTAAGACAATGATTATTTTCTTATATTATTTTCTTGTATTGAATACGTGCTTACCTATAAATAGAGCGATAGATTAGAGTTTTATTCATTCCAACAAATACCAACAATTGTATTCTCTCTTTCTCCAGTATAGTAAAATAGTTTGAGTGCCGGCGATTGTGGTTTTTTTCCTTCGGGGTTTCCACGTAAAAATCATTGTATTCGTGTTGTGTTTTTGTGTGTTTGTTTGCGGTAACGATCCTAACATTGGGGCCGGGAGATCATGCCTCCTTTAAGATTTTCGTCGAACAATATATATAGCTAGTGATTCAGTATAATTTACCAATATAGCTGTGTAAATTCTACTGTTTGCACCCCCTCAAATTTTTTGTAGTGTAATTTCAGTAATTATTTTTTTATTGGCTCCCCCAAGAATATCCATCTAGTTTCGTCAGTCTGTGTGATTTGATCTATCAAGACTATAAAATATTTATTGAAAAAATAAGACGTACACAACTTTATATATAAGCTATATTGCACGGATAAGGATACGGGTGCATCACATCAGCTACGACAATACGTCAATTTTCAAAAAATCTAGGATACATCTACGGCTTATATAATTATTATTTTAATATATTTATATTATATATAAATAATTAATAATTAATTAATTAAATAATAAATATAATGACATTAAATAAAATCAATCAAACAATACAAGTATCGTAAATTAATTCTAGAACTATCCTAGAACCAACATAGAAGTATCATAGAAGTATTATATATAATTTATTTAAAAATATTATAGACCATATATATATATATAACAGACCAAAATATCATAAATGAAATATACCTGACATATTATGGAAATATCCTTAGTTGTATTCAAAATAAATAAATATTATGATAATCGGATACGCCACGCAGCGTACCTGATTTGTATCGCACCCGTGTACAGGGGCGGATCTTAGTGAGGGCCGCGGGGGGCGGTCGACCCCCCCAAGATTTTGGCCGAACAATGTATATATCTAGCGATTCAGTGTATTTTATCAGTATAATAACGTAAAATTTACAGTTTGTCTTCCCAAAAAAATCGCACAGTGTAATTTCAGAACCAATTTTTAATTTTGCCCCCCCCCCCAACGAATCTTGTCAAGATCCGCCACTGCCGGTGTATCTGATATCCGTGTACCCATGATACTTCTCAATTTTCTTTTGTAGTATGCACGTAACATATAAGTAATAGGGAAATTATACCTTGCCCCCAAAACCCATCACCACACCCACGATCCCATTCTCTTTTGTTTTTTTTGGGTTGGGTGTTAATTCCCAACTCCAATTTGCACCCCACTCTCTCTCCAAATTAATTAATGCTTCGAATTAACAGTTAATTTTGAGTAAATTAACACCTCATATTAGTACCTAATAATTCATTAATTCAATTAACTGTTAATTCAAAGCATTGTTAATCGAGTGGGTAATTTTTGGGAGATGAATAGGGTATCAATGATGTGGTGATGGGTTTGGGGGGCACAGTAAATGGCCTCTAAGTAATAGTTGTGACTCGTAATCTTCGATCCGGTAGTGGGCTGGCATATCTTGAGGCCTGTAAATATTATGTAAAACTTTTAACTTTCTTTTCAATAAATATTATGTAAATCTTCGACCCCTAATTTTTGAGAAACTCCAAAAAATCCCCTACATACAAAGTTTTCTTTTCAATTACCCCCCTAAATGGGTATTTCATGGTATTGCAATTTTTTTGGACCAAAATACCCCTCCATTTTTCATCTTCAAATTTTTTGTATTATTATATTAATTTTAATAATGAATGAATGAATTTTTCCGCAGCTAATTTTAATTAAAATTAGGATTAAAATAATATGGCCGCTAATTTTAATTTCAACAACTCTTTTTATTTCCACAGCTCGTTTTGTAGTAACTATTTTTATTTTAGAAGCCTATTTTTATTAACAACAATTGATTTCATAAACTAATTTGCTAATAGTTAATAAAAATAATTACTACAAAATTAACTGCTGAAATAAAATTAGCTGTTGAAATTAGAACTAACGACAATATTATTTTAATGCTAGTTTTGAGATTCACTTATGCATTGCTAATTTGGTCAGAAATACTATTTAATAATTATTTTTATTAATAAATATTTAAAATTAAAATTAAATACTAGAATAATATTAATTTGTCAAGATATTAACAAGAATATTTTTTATATCATATTTTTATTTAATTTTAGTTTTTTATGATAAAATATATAATAAATTGAAAATTAAAATTATGTATATGACATATAGTTTTTTAAAATTAGTATATGTTAAAAAATATTTATAGTGATTTTAAATTAATATAATAATACAAAAATATGTTTATTAAATTTAAAGATGAAAAATAGAGGGGTATTTTGGTCCAAATTTTTTTGCAATACCATGAAATATCCTTTAGGGGGTAATTGAAAAGAAAACTTTGTATGTAGGGTTTTTTTTGGAGTTTCTCAAAAGTTAGGGGTTTTTTTTGTAAATTCAAGAAAAAATAGGAGGTTATTTGTAAATTTCCCTTTAAACAAATATGAAATATACTGTATTTTGGTAGTTGTTAGCCATTGCCAACCCCTCTTTATCGTATTTAGTTTTTTTTACAAACGATATACAAAATATCATTAATATATAAGTACAAGGAGTCCCAGAAAACTGAATTAAACAACAAAAAATACTCATAATTAAAGACAAAATAAGTACTTTTTTTTTTGGTAACACTTGATAAAAAAAAACATTAAAATGTGTACTTATTATACTACAATTTACAAAAACCTTACAATAAATTAGCCTGACACAGAATCTAAGTAACAATTGGTCAATTCATTTTTTAATTAAATTTTGCTTTTATGATTTCTAAAGAATACCATGCTAATTTGTTGTTACAACACGACCCATAAAATCTCTCACAAACTTTTGTCAAAGAAAGAAATATGAAAACTTTATTCCACCTATAATCAGGACAAATTGCCTTCAAAACATGATTTTGCAGCAATTTGGAGGCAAATATTTGATTTCTTTTGTTTCGGAGAACTTTTCTCACGTGAGGAGAGATGAACTTATGTAATCATTATTTTTGATGTTATTTAACCGATTTTTCATACTATTATTATATTTCTTTCAGAGCCCACGGCATGGGCATATAATATAACAACATATAGCTATTGTTGATAACTGGTCCGAAATTTTCCTGGAAATAATTTAGTCAGTAAATGTGAAATTCTTGACCCATAACCTTCTATGTTGCAACGGATACGGATACGAGTATCGTATCCGATACGATACGGATACGACGATACGACAATTTTTAAAAGGACCACGGATACAAATACGACTATATAATAATTATTTTAGTATATTTATATTATATATAATTAATAAATAAATAATAAATTAATAATATTATTAAATTAAATATCATGATAATAAATAAAATCAACCAAACAATACAAGTATCCTAAAAGTATCATAAACTTATTTTAGAAATATCCTAAAAACTAATCTAGAAGTATTATATATAATTTATTTAAAAATATTATGGACCAAAATATATGATGGGCCGAAATATCCTAAATAGAGTATCTCAGCCGTATACTGGAAGTATCCGTATCCTGCCGTATCCGAAAAAAATAAATATTAAAATATTCGGATACGCCACGTGACGTATCCGATATGTATTCGAGCCGTATCGCACTCGTATCCGATCGGATACGCGTATCCTCATGACACTTCTGCATTTTTGAAATATTCGCATAACATAGAGAATCTTGCAATATTTTGAGAGCATGTGGGGGTAAATGGGAGGTGAACATTGACGGATATTGTCAGGATTTGTTTTTGGAGAGTGAGGGGTAAATGAAAGTCTGGTTTTGAAATTAAAATGTACGATTTTTTTTTTGAAAAACCTTGGATGACACAGTTTCCGATCCCGATTAAGATCCGTCCACGGAGGTAAATGTGGTGATGATATACATGGTAATAACTTGGCGTGTTCAACGTGGCATTACTCATCCCTTACGCGCCATCACAACAAATCTCTCTCTCTCTCTCATACATGTTATGTGTGTTGTCTTTTTGAATGGTTTTAACCTTTGATTAGATAGATTTTCAGTCACGGCTCCGTGGCGCCATTTGCTGCGGCATATACACAATCCCATTCTCTCTCTCTAGTCTGTGTTCTCTCTCTTGGCTTGTTCTTAGATTATTTATTTAAGCTGAATAGTTGAATCACATATATAATTTCTGGCTGATTCAGTGCCTTGTCTCGTGCTTCTCCGACACCATCTCTGATCCAAACAATATTTTTATCTTTTTTCTTTTTGAACTCATATTTCATGTACAATCTAGCTCAAAATTCAACTCGTAAATGTATTTGATGGACCACGAAAATAGTGTGTATTGGCCGGCCTTGCCCAATCGTCGGTGGGTAGGATGTAGAAAGGAATTAATGTTAGTTTCCTCGTCGATTCGGATGAGAGTTTTTTTTATTAAAGTGTGAATATTACTTGTATTGTGAGTAACTTCAATTATACATTTGTATACATGCATGATGTTTTTTTTTTTTTTTTTTTTTTTTTTGAAAAGCTAAAGAGGCGAAGCTTCTTTTAATATATTAAAGCATAGTTTAATACATTGGGATGCGATTTTACATGATCAATGTAAAAAAGTAATTTTAACGCAAATGTAAATTACAAACGCAAAATTAAGATACACGCCTTTCGGCCATCCCTAGACGATCGGTTCGTCTCCATTTCATCTTCAATTTCCTAGTTGCTACGCTCGTCCCCTTCTTTTCCGGCCTTGCCTCTGCCCCCGGTGTGCCACCCGAGTTCGTTCCTTCGCGCAGCCGGCAGCGTTCCTTCGCGTCGTTCCTTCGCGCCGTTCCTTCGCGCCGGCAGCGTTCGTCCTTCGAGCCGGTAGCGTTCGTCCTATAGTGAATGCCAAAACCAGGGAATAAAGCTGGCTGCACTGGAGAAGATAAGCGACCTAGAAGTGAAAACATTCAGACTGAAATGCTTGGTCCCAGCCACGCAAAGAAAATCGGCCAGCAAGCTCTTAAGAGATAAGTTTCTCCAACTGGACGGGTCCATTTCGAATTTGCCGAACTGCAGTGCTGACTCGAGTTCACACGGCGATGAATCGGCAGGCGGCAGCATTCATCCTTCGCGCCGGCAGCGTTCGTCCTTCGCAGCCGTTCGCCTCGCGCCGTTCGCCCCGCAAATGACCTCCAGGAGCCTCGCAAACCCTAGCAAAAGACCTCCAGCGTTCGTCCTTCGCAGCCGTTCGCGTCGCGCCGTTCGCCGTTCGCCGTCCGTCTCGCGCCGTTCGCCTCGCGCCGTCAGCATGAATCCCACTGGACTGTCTCCTTGCCCCTTCTTGCCCCTTCTTCTCGCCCAATGCCTCAGCAGCCTGACAGAGAAAGCTGCCGCAGCAGAAAGATTCAGGCCCTTCTTTGCCCCTGATTCAGCAGCCTGATTCAGCTCCTTCTTGCTCCTTCTTCTTGCCCCTTCTCGCCCCTTCTCGTTGCCCCTTCTTGCCCCTCCAGGAGCTGCTCCAGTCGGCCTCCGGACAGAGAAAGCCGCCGCAGTAGAAAGAAAGCCGCAGCAGTCGGCCGCCGGAAAGAGAGCTCGTGAATGGAGTTTAGGTTTTCCTTTCCTAGAGCTCGTGAATGGAGTTTAGGGTTTTCCTTTCCTTTTCCGCTCGTGAATGGAGTTTAGGGTCGAAGAAGGCGTGAGAGAGGCGGGGGTGGAGGCGGCGGCTAGGGTTTGCCTCCACCCCAGAATCGCCCCGAGTTTTTGCTCTTCTGACTTTTGTGTTTCGACCTTCACTTTTTCTACATGCATGATGTTAGAATATTATGTGTTAGAATATTGTTAACAAGATGACTCTCGTAAGATAGTGCCAATTTTTTTCTATAATAGATTGACGTGAAATTAACACAAATTTCAAATTTATCCAGTTTGAAAGTGATATGATCGAAACTATCCAATCAGAATTTAACCGTAACATATAGAGGGCATCGTAGTATGGTCAACATGGACACCTCATAATTTAGGACTTAAGTTTTGGTACCAACCGTACTTCTGTGGTGGATACAGTGTACCAGTTCCTCTTCTATTTACAAAAAAAAAAATAAGGAGCATTTTGTGAAATAAACACATTTTGTCCCGATATTACAAAAATATACTCTCTTTTTTTCATAATTTAAAAAATAGAATAACCGACTTCTGAATAGCCGGTTAGCTCCAGCAACCCGGCTTTCGAAAAGTCGGTTATCTTTAGCAGCCAACGCGTTATGTTTAATGATGATTAACACTAACCGGTTTTTGAAAAGCCGGTAAGTGAACCATTTTTCGATGCCTCTTATCCACGTTTCATCTCTCTTAGTCACGTCCCATCAGTGTTCTGATTTCGAATGTTAAAAGAATTTGAAATAATTTAGACAATTAAAAGAAATGTTAGAAAATTACAATATAGAATGCAAGGTGGGTCATATACGTCTGACCATAAATTGAAATGATACAATTAGTTATAACGGTCATGTTCTCGTTACGAAGATAGTAATAAAAATATACAAAAAAAACATGTAAAGAGTAACTATAAGGACCTAATTTTTTTGGAATGGTACAGTTAACTCATCTGGGGCTCGACCAAGCAATCACACGAAAGTAGCTATAAAATCAGGCGGTGTTTGAGCAATAATCAATGGTTCGTCGACATTCAACCCAGTGAGACACGACATACGAAAAATATTTGTCTTTGAAGGCCATCTTTCTATTAAAGTCGTTGTAAAAAATGATTTACTTGGGTTCGACGCACACTCCATAACGAGGTAAAATCCGAATAATCGAAGTCTTTTTATTATTTCCGGCTCACCAATTTCTCAATCCCCCATTTCGTGGAATTTTGCTCGGGTCTCTATTTTGCTCGTTTATTGTCATTTCGAGCCAACACTTCCGGGGAACTAAAGCGGTGAGATTGTCGACCCACAAATGCACTCGTGTTAATTGATCCTTGTACTTCTATCATTTTTAAACATCAACAAATAATGTAAATAATTGAACATTTCAAATAGTTCAAATAATCAAAGAATTCAAATAATCTGAAAAATAATCAAATATGAAAAAATATGAAAAAATAAATAAATCTGAAAAATAATTAAAATATTTATAACATTACATTGTAATATATGCAAAAATCATGTCTAAAAGGAAGGTATTAGAGAAGGAAGAAAGTGACTTCGCTCGTTTCAAAACTAATAATTATAATAATATTATTTATATTTCATCAAGAATATAGTGTTGTAGTTAATAAAATGTGTGTCTATAGGAGTTGAGAGGTCTTGAGTTCGAAATTTTCAAACCAAATATTTTGAAATTCGTTAAATCCGGTACTCCTTGTAAAATGAGATTTTTTTAAAATTCGTTCTGCTCCCTTTAAAATGATCATGAATCCGTTCCTAGCCATGGGAGAGAGGGAAAGAGGAGATGGAGAGAGAGTGAGAATGAGAATGAGATGTTAAAGATAACCAGATTCTCAAAGACCGGCTATCTAGAGCTAAGCGGCTTCTCAACAGCCGGCTAGGTTATTTTTGTAATTACGAAAAGAACGTATATTGTTGTAATATCGAGACAAAACATGTATATTTCAGAAAATGCTCCAAAAAATAAAATAATGCGTGTCTTATATTTTAGCTTTAAATTATACATAAAATAAGGACAAAAATACAAGTAGAGGAATAAATTTTGTAGTTATATTTTATAATCTTTCGTGATCATAAAAAAAACAATTATAAATCATCATACTATTTAATAAATTTGGGCTGTTAGTGCGTCCTTATATTTTGCAAGGACCAGAGAATCCTAAAAAATCAGAGAAAACTACTACAGAAAAATAATGAAGAAACGGCTCATTTATAAAAACATTTGTCCCCAAGCCACTTAGATTATTGAAATTACAAAAAAAAAACCTTCATAAAAAAATAAATCTTTGCCACGATTTTAATTTTTTTTAATTTGGATGGTCAAGTGTTAATCACCATAAAATGTATAACTAATTCAGTTTGAATAATAAAAAAAATAAACAATGATAAACAATAGTGTTGCGATATAAATCATAAAATATCATTTATGTATTGTCTTATTGGGAAAAATCTTTGAAGACGAGAATGTTGTTCGATTTTTGTGTTCTGAATTTGAGTTTTATTTGGTTTGTGACTGTATTTGGAGAGAAAATGTTCATAAGCTTTCATGACAAAGTAACAACGAGTCAAAAATCATATATTTTCAGAGAAATGCGAGTCCGATTTGTTTCGAAATTGAATAATTAAATAATTCATATAAATTCATGTAACTAATTAAGTTAATTGATAAATTATGCAGTTATTAAGGATAATTTGGGAATAAAACTTTCGAACTCTCATAATTCGAAAGTTATGCAATATCTGAATTTTGAGAATTCGAAAGTGTTAGAGTTACAAATATTTTCAAAATTTATTTTTTTCTTAATAAATTTGAAGAACGTGTGTACTGTTTTACTCTGTTCCGAAAATTAATCCAACACTTGATATAGAGGGGCTTTATACGAATATCATTAAACAATAGGGTTTATTGATAAAATAAACATAAGTTGTTTTTTATGCGAGAACCTTATGCTAACATACGCCAAGGCCTAAACCACTGGTGCTAACCTACACCACTCCCTCCTCTTCTATTTAAAACCTTCTTCATATCCTCCCTCCCTCGAATTCACAACTCGTATTCCTTCCTTCTTCATTTCCATTAATGGCGACCACAACTTCTCCATCTCCTCCGCAGGTGCCCCCTCTTCAATTCGACGTCGACAAACTCAGTTACGAAATCTTCTCAATTCTCGAATCCAAGTTTTTATTTGGGTATGATGATCCAAAGCTCTTCCTTTCTTCCCTCCCACCAACCCCTTCTCACTCCCCATCACCCTTAACAACGCCTCGGAGGTCTCCGTCTGGCAAAGTTTGTATTTTGTCTATTGACGGAGGCGGTCGTGCCTCTGATGGTCTTCTTGCCGGTGCGGCTATTGCGCGTTTAGAATCATCTCTTCGAACCCGCTCCGGCGACCCATCAGCGAGGATAGCGGATTTCTTTGACGTACTTGCTGGATCCGGCGCTGGAGGAGTCCTCGCATGTATGCTCTCCGCCCGGTCTCCCCACGGCCGTCCTCTGTTTTCAGCAGAAGAGGCGTTGCAATTCCTGATCAAGAATTTGAAGAAATCCTGGTCGAAGAGGAAGAAAGGGTTCATATTTCGTAATTCAGGCGGTAGAGTGAAGATATTCAAGAAACTGTTTGATGAAATGACCCTGAAGGATACTGTGAGGCCTGTACTCGTCCCATGCTACGACTTAGCTTCTGGATCACCATTCCTGTTCTCCCGTGCCGATGCTGTGGAGAACGAAGGGTATGACTTCAAAATCAGAGAAGTTTGCGAGGCCACGTGTTGCGACGGCGTCGAAGGGGGTGTCGAGGTAGTTAAAACCATCCAAATACCCTTCTTAAAACTCGAAATTTGATGAAATTGATGTCTTTTATTGATAAAACTATTTATATTTCTATTCGAAGGTAAAATCGGTGGATTTGAAAAGGAAGGTTTTGGCGGTGGGAGGAGGGGTTGCAATGGGGAACCCAACGGCTGCGGCAATTACGCATGTTTTGAATAATAAGAAGGAATTTCCTCTTGCCGGAGGAGTCGAGGATTTGCTCGTCGTTTCGATTGCGAGTGGTGACGTGGGGTCCACTAAGGCCGGTGCCGAAGCTGGCGAGGGTGAAATTGTCAGAATTGCTGCCGAGGGTGTCGCCGATATGGTACGTTAATTTTATTCGATTTTCAAGAGTTTAAGAAAGCTAAGAATTTGGAATTTAGATGTATATAATGTTCTGAAGGAGGATTCAGAAACCAGACAGGAAGTTATTTGCTTTGTTTTTTTCCACTTTTTCTTTATGCTTTTGACTCTTCTTTCTTCTAGCTTTTTTTGGGAATGTTATTTTTCAGTTTCTTGATAGTTAGTTAAAAATAATTTTGCCAAATATGAGGGTTCTGTTTGTAAAAGTCTCTTTCGAATTTATACAGGTTGATCAAGCAGTTGCAATGGCATTCGGACATAGCGGGACAAACAACTACATTCGCATTCAGGTACCATCAAATTTCTTTTTCTTCATAATTATTACCCACATTTGATTGACATGATATTAATTAGGGACATGCATGCAACAAATTAAACTAAAATATCTTTTCAACTTATATAGGCAACGGGGGCTCCATTAACGAAATCAAAAATCGCATGCAACACCACCACCAACAACTTATCCGACCCGAAAAGAGTGGTTGGAGAGGTGGAAGAAATGTTGTCCCAACGGAACGTAGAATCGGTACTCTTCCGCGGGAAAAAACTCGCGGAGCAAACGAACGCGGAAAAACTCGAGTGGTTCGCTCACGAGCTAATGAAGGAGCACGACAGGCGAAAGACGAGCTTGTTACCTACCGTCGTGGTCAAACAAGCGACCACGCCGAAACATCCTTCGACTCCGAGAATGTCTTCTACTCCTGCTACTGCTAATACTACCGCTACTACTACTCCTGCGAGGACGACTGCGTCCTCGCCTTCGTATTCGAGTTTAGTCGGCCAAATGCTCACGACGATTTTATAGAAGCGTTTTGGAAAAATAAAAAGAAAATTTAAAATGTGATATATCGGGTAGGGTTTTTCTGAGGTTGGTATGCATGATTTGACACATTAATTTATAATTTGATACTTAATTAATATATTAAATCATGAATTAAGATGTTAAAACATAGTCCCGTCAGAAAGATAGTTTTGGGTATATGTCCAACATTTTCTTTTTGTACGTGTATATTAGTTTGACTAGTTATATTTTAAAAGAAACTTGTTTTGTGCAAGACTTTTCTTTTTGTTATGTTGTTTCTTTTGCTTTTTGCTTTGTTATGTTATGGGAATTGTGCGAGCCTCTACTTTCATTGTGTCATTAAATTTGTCAATTTGAAGAATAAGTGCTTGCACGTCACTTTGATTATATCAAAATTTATTATCTTTGCCTGCCAAATAAATTCTAGTCAATTCAATTTTTTTCAGAAAAATTGTCTCATAGCTGGAATTGCTACCTTTTTATGAACTGTATTAATGCGAATTTTTTGAAGGTTTCAATTTCAACTTGTATCAAATAAATGTTTCAACTTATTTCAATAGTTGATAATTTTGTAAAATGTCAACATTGTATGAAGTAGCAAGAATATGTTATGTTAAAGAGTTATGAAATAGATATGCTAGGTTTGAATTGGAATAAAAGTTTTGTTACTAATATATATTTAATGATGTATTTTTTTTAAATATTTGGTAATGCATTGAAATAAAGATGTATTTCTGGCTGAAAAACACAGAAATCAAAACTAAATGCTAAATTTGCAGTAAATTTGGGTGCATGAATGAGTTACTGTTAAATTTCTCTCAATCGAATTAAATTTCTCAGTAAATTAATGCATGCCTTAATCAATCAAACTCAGTAACCAAGAAAATAATTCTCCTCTGCCAAATTTGACCACTGTACAAAAGAAAATACATAATGAATTTATCTGTTAAAAAATACAGTAAACATTCATTGTATCCATCAATGCGAGTCCATTTCAAGTAACTAACAAGATATGCATTCTTTTTGGCAATTTCAGTAATAATGTAGGGAACTAATTTGCAATTTTTATTAGGCCAAATTTCATATGTACCCTTACAAAATCCCATAATTTCGCGTATATCCCCGCAAAACGTGAAATATCAGGAATACACATACAAAACTACAAAAATTTCATGGATGCCTTTTTTATTAGACTAGGAAATTTGTCCGCGCTTCGCTGCGAATTTTTAATGTAATTGTTTGTATTAGATAAAAGATTGTGTATTCACTTATTAATTGTTATTTGTTATGTTTATAGAAAAAATAACCAATATGAAAATTATTAAATGTGTAATTTGATATAATATCATAAAATAAATTAATGAATATCACAAAAAATATGAAAATTATTAAATGCGTAAAGCATGATATAAATTAATGAAATCACAAAATAAATATGAAATCATATCATAAAATAAATTAATGAATATCACAAAACAAATATGAAAAAATTATTAAATGCGTAAAGCATGGTATAAATTAATGAATATGAAATCATAAATTAAATATGAAAACTTGATATAAATATTAATATAATTATGGTCGAACATGATATAAAGATAATAAAATAAATTATTAAATGGTTAAATGGGCAAAACATGATATAAATTAATGGATATAATCAAATCATAAAATAAATTGTTTGTATTAGATAAAAGATTGTGTATTCACTTATTAATTGTTATTTGTTATGTTTACAGAAAAATTATCATAAAACCAATATGAAAATTATTAAATGTGTAATTTGGTATAATATCATAAAATAAATTAATGAATATCATAAAAAATATGAAAATTATTAAATGCGTAAAGCATGATATAAATTAATGAAATCACAAAATACATATGAAATCATATCATAAAATAAATTAATGAATATCACAAAACAAATATGAAAAAAATATTAAATGCGTAAAGCATGATATAAATTAATGAATATCAAATCACAAAATAAATATGAAATCATAAAATAAATTATTAAATGGTTAAATGGGTAAAACATGATATAAATTAATGGATGTATAATCAAATCATAAAATAAATATGGAAATTATATAAATATTAATATGTGTGATAGAAAGTCAAAGAGATGAGGTGGCTCAATGTGGGAGCTCAAAACATCCGTTCTTTAAAAGGAGAACAATTTCAGTTATCTATTCGTTAAGATTATCGCTAATTTTTGTTTTTCCGATTTTACTCCCTATGTAACTATTGAATAATATTTATGTTGGAAAAATCGAAAAACACCAATTAGCGGTAATTTTCAAGAATAGTTAGCCGAAATCTAACAAAAAAACATATATGAAATTTTAATAGTTTTGTAGGGGTATTCATGATATTTCACGTTTTACAGAGATATACGCAAAATTATGGGGGTTTTGTAGGGGTACATATGAAATTTGGCCTTTTTATTAATGCAGTTTTATTTTTTACAATTTTTCATTTTAATTTACTCCACAATTTTTTAATTGAATTTTCAAGAAGTAGTATAAACTTAGCATAGGATCCCTCTAATCATGATATCATTACAAATGTACTATTTATTTGTCAAATTGTAATTTCATATAATAGATGCGATCTTGCTTTTTTGTGTTGCAATTGGGAGATTTATACCTAGTTAGTTAAATATAATATTACAAAGAAACGAAAGAAGAAAAAAAAATAATATATGTTGTACTGTTCTGGCAGTAAAGTTATATTAAACTGGAGACAAAGACAGCATCTAATGATAATTTGGATCTTTAGTACTTTCCAATTACATTTTTTGATGGTGCAAAATAGTCCCTTTTGTATGTCTAAATTGCAAAATAACCTTAGGGGCCGTTTGGCAAGCGGAATTAGTAGAGTGGAATTGGATTATAAGGTGGAGGAGAAAAAAGTTCTGGAATTAGTAATTCCACAGTTTGTTTGGATGTCCGAATTATAAGATGCTATAAAGTATAATTTTTTGTTTGGTTGGTTAGAAAAAATATGGAATTTCATTATTGAAAATATAGAACAAATGTTTGATTAAAATTAATACAATATCACAGTATTATCATATAATATTAAATTATTCTAATATTATTATTATTATGTTATTATATTCTTCTTCTTCTTCTTCTTATTATTATTATTATAATAATAATTATTATTATTATTATTATGATTATTATTATGATTATTATTATTATTATTGTTATGGTATTATAATATTATATTATTATAATGTTATAATATTATTATGATTATTATTATTATTATTATTATTATTATTATTATTATTATTATATTCTTCTTCTTCTTCTTCTTCTTATTATTATTATGATTATTATTATTGTTGTTGTTGTTGTTGTTGTTGTTGTTATGGTATTATAATATTATTATAATTAATTGTTATTATTATTATTATTATTATTATTGTTGTTGTTGTTGTTGGTGGTGTTGTTGTTGTTGTTATTATTATATTATATTATTATAATATTATTTTTGTAATCAAATTAGTTTAAAATTTAAATAAATAAATAATATGATTATAATATAACATTATTAAAATATAAAATCATCATAATATTATTAATTGTAGTATTATTATTGTACTAATTTTATTATTATTATAATAATAATAATAATATAATATTAATATTAAAATATTGTAAATAATACTAATATATTAATATTTTTAATTAATATATTATATTAGCATATTGATATAATATACTATTATAATATTAACATACTAATATTATTAATATATTAATATTATTAATATTAATAATACATTTATAATAATAATAATAATATATTAACATTACATAATATATGAAAATAATATTAACATATTAATATTAATATATTATAATAATTATTATTATAATTTTAATTATAATATAATTTTAATAATAATTAATATTATATTAATAATAATATTATTATTATTATTATTATTAATTATATAGATATTATTTATAATAATATATATTATCATATTAATTATATAGATATAATATAATTATTTTGACTAATAAATTATATCATAATAATATATAATATTATATTAATTATATAGATTGAATCATTATAATATAATTATTCTTTGATTATAATATTTGCTATATAATAATAATAACAATTATTATTATTATTATTATTATTATTATTATTATTATTATAGGAATAACAAGATTCTCCATTTTGTAATTCTAGCTTTTGTTGGAGTGGAAATATGGAGCAAAAATGGAATATCAAGATGCTCCACCTTCTAATTCTCTCCACAATTCTTTGTACCAAACAAAGAATTAGATTATGAAGAATTTTAATATCCAATTCCCTCTACTAATTCCCCTTGCCAAACAGCCCCTAAGAGAGACCTGCCGAGATCACATCACTAAAAGGTGCAACTTCAATAAAAATTTATACGCAAGATTGCTAGCTAAGATTAGATACTTCCTGGTCGATAAGGGGCATAATAATCTTGTATATCATAAGAAGTTATGTGATCAAAACGCCAACGCTCACTCATGAGTTCTTCGAAATCGCATATGACGTGCAATCAAGAAATTGGAATGGATATGTTTCCATAAGTCCGTGACAATAACATGGACGTCTACAACATTTCTGTCTCTAAACTAGAATTACTCCGAACATTCTAACTTTAAGCCAATAGCTTAAGGTTGGTAGTGTATTGGTTCTCAACGTTAGTAGTCGATCGCTTCTCTCTCCAGAAAACACAGGAGAGGAACATTTATGAAAAGGTCTGCTACGCAGGTCTGGTCTTGAACTCCAAAGCAAGAAGACGGACGAGATTGACATCTTAGTTAAGCACCGAGGCTTTGGTGTAGAATTGTTTGATCCCAAAGAGGATCTTCTATAATTTCGCACATAAAAGGTTATTTCTTGGTTTCGTCGAGTCATTAATAACATGATTATTTTGGAAGTTCGATTGGAATTTAAAACGGAGTATTGGAATGTCAATTTCAACCTAACACAAATCAGAAAATCATATGAATCCGAAGAGCTATAATATCCACTTCTTGACTAGAACCTGTGTTCCTAAATCGTCTAGGGGAGCAAAGGCTCAGGAAGGACTGCAAGGAAGGCTTGAAAAAATAGTTTGTTCCCGTGTACCGCTCTATTAATATACGTATGTTTGAGAGTTGCTCCTGCGGCCATAATCAAAGATGCCGACAACCAGAATCAAAGATGCTGCTGATGCAGCAATTTATGCAAGTATTGTACGAACATCAAGTAACGTAAAGTCAATGTCTTAACGCCTACGCTACGTCGTCATTTATCCAATCATTCAGTGGATGAAATCCATCCAAACTAGATGAGTTTTCTATTCATGCTTTTTGGCATACCTGACAAAATGACGCTCCCCGCTGTGCGGCCTTCTGCCCCACGCAATCCATTTGTTTCACACATGCTTTACTTGAATGAAACTTCTAAGTGGAGACCTAAATCCGCCTAAACTGACTCGTGTAGAAGATCTTATTGACCAAGTTCGACTACGAAAAGAGAACTCTCTGGCTACATGATCCACTAAAATCAGTCCTCTAGTATCTTCGTCGAGATAAAATTCAGATAGGTTTCTTTTTCCATCCCGGAAGGTTATTTCTAGACCGATAAAGACAATATATTTGACCTTAGGAGGAACTGCAAGATTTTTCCTATGAAGAATCCAATCTCCTTCGATCCTTGCCGGATGTGCTTTTCCCGTAATACGCTCACTTGAGTATTTTTGGCCCGACGACAAAGACAGGATAAATTGATAGGGAACCCGAAATCACTACAACACATCTGTCAATTTGGGATGGACCGTCCCAAAATTCTGTCAGTAATGGTACTGGCCGTCCCAAATTTCGTACCAAAATTGGTACAGGCCGTCCCATTAGCAAAAAACCGTACCAATTATTTAAGTACGGCCCGTCCCATTAAGAAAAAACCGTCCCAAATGCTTCTGACGGGCCCTCCCATTAACCAGTAGCCGTCCCAAAAATTTCGGACATGCCGTCTCTAATAAAAGCAGCCGTCCCAATAGTTTCTGACAGGTCGTACCAAAAAGAGTAGGCCGTCCCAAAAAGCTTCTGACGGGCCGTCCCAAACTGGCTAGCCGTCCCAAAATTAATAAATATATATAATTATTTAATTATATATATTATTATATTATTGTACATATAATTATTTAATTATATATATAATTATTTAATTATATATTCAATTATTTAATTATATATTCAATTAGCTATATAAATATATATATAATAATCACAATATTAATAAATATATATATAATAATCATCAATATTAATAAATATAAATAATAATAATAATATATATAATAATCATCAAAATATAATAATATTATTATTATATATTTTTATATAATAATAAATATAAATATAAATATATTTCTTATTGGTACAGGCCGTCCCATCACTCTGGCCGTCCCAACATGTTATGGGGACATGCCGTCCCAAAACACGTGGCCGTCCCAACAAGTTATAGTGACAGGCCGTCCCAAAACAACTGTCAGTGTACTTGCCCTGCGCGTTGTCACATCATGCATCCATAGGGACTGTCCGTCCCAAAAAGAAATCGTCCCAACAAGCTTTTTGGGACGGGCCCGTCCCAGTTTGGTACGCCCCTGTTTGGGACGGCTCACCGTCCCAAAAAGCTTATTGGGACGGTTTAGGGGCTTATTGGGACGGTTTTGCCCTGTCCCAATAAGACAGAAATGTTGTAGTGAATCAAATAATTTAATATCCTTTTAATATATATATATATATATATATATATATATATATATATATATATATATATATATATATATATATATATGGAGTTCTATCATACACCATTTTTGCTTATTATACACCTATTTTCAAGGGTATTTTAAGTAATTATCAATTAATGAGTATTTAATGTAATTTTTCAAGTGTATTTATTAATAAATGATATGCTAAATACGAAATTTGAATTGTTCATAAAAGAAAAAATATCTATAAAAAATAAAATTTATGATACACTCTTCTAAATACCCAAAATACCCTTTTGAAAGGGTGTATGATAGAACTCCACTATTTGTGCATACTTGATTTGTACAGGGGTATTTGCATTTTTTCTTTCGTAGAGGGAGTCTGGGCCCCAGCTTGCCTCCACCTTGTCTTTGCGGTCGACAGACGACTTGCTCAAACATGCGAGGTATGAAAACGGGGTGGAATGAGGTTGATGTATTATCGTTTTAAGTTATGGTATAACTTGTCTGTAAATATTATTTGTACATAATTTATTTTTTTTACTTAAATTAACAAGTCTGACGATGATCGCGACACTTTAAAAAATAATTAAATAAGAAATACCATGAATACAAAATATCAAAAAGTAATATTTATATATTTTGTTTCCAATTTGCTTCGAAATATGAATCAAGTATCATTAATGTTTTATTTTATATTTACAAATGAATGAGAGAATTAGTATAATTTTGAGGAAACACAAGATATTTCTCATTATTTAAAAGGTTATACATGATATCCTCACTTTTTGTTTAAACAGGAGTTGACTGTATAGGTGGAGACGATTGCATTGACTAAAATAAATGCATTCCACACGAAAACAAGTTTATAAAGAGTTTAGCAAACAAATCGTGCTTACTGCTTAGAGGTACCAAAAACCGGTACATGGTTATTTCGTATTTTTCAAAAGGTAAATAAATATGATACTTTTTACTTAATTTCATTTTGGGTCTCGAGTAAAATAACTAAACATGTAATTCCCCATATTATATGCTCAAATCATCACGAATTAAGTGGAGAAACTAATGATTAGGTAATGATTGAGTTGAACCTAATTAAGTTGGGTACCACAAACAAAACAAAGCCAGCTTATCAAGAACAGAGACTCGTGCGAACCGGAGAACAAGGAAGAGGAGGACACGCGGAGGATAATCCGCGCACGTTTGAGTTGCAAACTTGCACGTGCGAGAAGACCTCTCTCTTACAAGCTTCCATGGTCGGTTTTGGTTAATCATGTCAACTTTGCTATGTTTAAGCAATTACCCCACACGTGTGCATTGCATGTTCTAAATTATCTCAAGTAAATATTTATACTTTTTCGTGATTTTTTTGTTTGTTTGTTTGTATAACCTCGGTTTTCGGTTAGGTTGGAATTTTATAAATAACATTAGTTTGAGCCGATTTGCAGTTTTCCAAAATATTTGACGAATTATATATATATATATATATATATATATATATTGGTGGGATCTCATTGATAGATTTTTGATATTCATCAAAAAGAAAGAAAGAAAAATTTCCCATTCCTAATTTGACAATGAAACTATACCTTTAATGTTGTTTCAAAAAGAAATGACTTGTTACAATTATTTTTCTTCATGGAATTCGAACTCGTTTCGATATCCTTCGGGGTTTCGCCAACATCATATCGTTTTGCTTAGCTTGGGTCATGCTTGTTATATTTCTGATTTATCATGGGCTTATATTCCATAATAGAATGTGAGAATTTTGGATGCGTTATTAATTGATTACATATTTAATAACATAATACCGGAGGTATTATTTGTGCTTTTTATTCTTTTCCAAAAACTTGATCGATTCAGCACTACACAATTATCTCTTTTGATATATATATATAGTGGAGTGCTATGATAGACCCATTTTCTTATCATGGATCCATTTTAAAAAAAAAAAATCGAATATTTGTGAAATAATGATATTTTTTGTAAGATTCTAGTGTATATTTATCATTTAGTGTTATTCAAAACATAAATTTTGTAGAATTAATTAATAAATAGTTAAAATTCTTAAAATAATTTTTTGAAAATGGGTCCATGATAAGAAAATGGGTCTATCATAGCACTCCTCATATATATATATTGTCGGAAAAAATATTTACTGTTGTGAGAATAAGATAAAAAAAAATATTCTTGTCAAATAATTCAACAAAAATGCTTATAGTTTCTTTTATTCTAAAGCTAAAGTACCTATATTTATCACCACATAACGTGAAGAAAATGATTTTTTTTTTCTTATCGTCCTACTAGTAAATATTTTTCAAAAGAAATTCATTTCCATCAATAAAATAATTTGGCGAAAACACTACTTTTACAAATTAGGTCAAACTAAAGTTACTTTGCAAATCTCGTAAAAACCATGAAATCCTAAGAAATCTTGGATTTGAGGAATATGATCAAGCCGAAGAATTCGACGAACACGGTGAAGCCGGTCCAAGAAGTAATTATTATGGGTACTATTATATGTAATGTGGGTTTAGCAGTTCTAAAATCATCAATGATTGTTGAACCGACAAACTCATTTGTAATTCCTTTAAAAATATTGTCCCGAAGTGGGGATGGTCATCGTTCATGACTATTCCTCTTACTACGGGACGCTTATCTGAACTAGACCCTCGATTTGTCATATTGTAAATAATTCAGAAAACACGATGGTTATAGGAACTGAACTTCTCAGTGGAGGATTTGGGGGGGGGGGGGGGGGGGAGGCCCGGCCCCCCCTATGAAATAAAAAATCAATGTGTTAGCGCGAAAATAAGGTGATTTTGTTTGTTTGGAAAGTAATAAATATGATAAAGTTGTTTGTATTTCACAAAGATTAAAGTAGCATTGTGGTAAATTTGATGTTTGGGAGATGAAATGTCTTAAGTTCAATAATCTCAAGCCACATATTTTGATTTTTTTTTTTACGGCCCCCCTATATATTAATCCTGAATCCGTCCCTGGAACTCCTCAAATCAAATGGAATCAAAAGCATGAATTAGAATAATTCATTTATTTTCTTTAAAATAGGGAATAAGATTCAAATAATTGAATAATTTGGAATTTTTCTTCCTTTCCATGAACAATTTATCGATATATTGTCAAACATGTTCCTCTCTTATTAACAGAAGGTTTTGCTCTTTGAATATAAATTCCCGACGAGCATTGTCATTCACAAAATTTTGATTTTGAACTCTTGATTACAAGATTTACTACTATCCACTACATTCATGAAATATTTGGATCTTATTAAATTTGTGCAATAGATGTTGAGGTTGTATATTAAAAAAGTTTTTTCTTAGTATAGAATGACTAATAGTTTTATATTTATTTTCATTATTGAGGTGTTTAATTGTTTAGCTAACAAGTTTTTTATTTTTAGATAAATTTAGAGAAGTTCTTTGAGTTGTGAAATTTGAAATTAAATGAGTAGTAGAAGGTAGATTGATATGTTGATAATTGGGGTCCATATAATTAATGGAAGTACTTATTTTCTTTAGTTTGAGAGAAAACCCACCACTACTTTTTTGCATGCTTACATAAAGTATAAACCATTTTCATACTTACAATATCTTCAAGAAGAAGAAAAGGTATCTTAATGTGGGGAAAAAATGAAGCTACTCATTCAATTTTGGAAATTATTAATTGATTAGATTTAGATGTGTAGTTACAAAAAAATATTAAGAATTCTATATATGTTAACTAGTAACTTGTTTTAAGTAAAATTTCATGCTTTTAGAAATTCAATAACTTGAATTATGTATTATTTGAGAAAAGAAGTTAGGTACGACGAATTGACGATGACCCGATATTTCAAGTTACGACATCTCGAAATTTCTCAGATTAAGCAAAAATCATGGCTTGATCACCATATTCTAAACACAATCCATCAAAATCCTTAAACTCGGGAGAAATGATAGGAATATATAATGAAAGGGATCAATCAAAGTGTGAACTAAAAATAAGATCAATGTTAAAACCATCTAAACCCTTTCATAGGAAGAAAGGTTCAATTAATGTTGAAAAGTGTGAGAGTGATCATACAATTCAATTTCAATTTTTTTCTACAAATTGGTATCATGCATCTTTTTTCATTATTGTACTAACATAGCATATAGCATAGCATAGCTACCTTTAATCGACTAAAAGATAGCACATTGCTTATTATGAGGATTTTGATCACTCTTAGAAGTTCTGTGATCAATGATAAAACTTAAAGAAAATGATTGATGAAACAACATAGCGAAATGGTCCGAATTGTCGAATTATCTTACGGATCAAACATTCTTTTGTTTTGTTTTAAGAATCAATATTTTCATTTGAAGAAGAAAATATTTCAAAATATCTAAAATTTAGGGTTTCATATATACTATTAAACCTTCATTGATATTTCTTTTCTTTTCATGAGCAATGAGTTGAGGTCTTGAGGAGTTCATTTTTAACACTATTTATTATGAAGAGGAGACACCATGAGTAAAAATAATGTTTTTGTGCACAACATGAGTTAAAAATTGACCAAGATAAAGTTGAGCTGTTGAGCACTTAGTAATAATTAAATTCATATTGGGCCTTAAATTAAGGGGAAGCTTAATTAAGCCTTGAGAAAAAGGTTCCTTAAGTTGATACTTATTACAAGCATTAAGTTATGTGCAAAATAAGTGCCATCCTTTAAACTTAAGTGTAAATAGCTTCAATTAAAAACTTATAACTGCAAATAACTAATGTATATTTGAAGGAACCCTACCATATATCCTATTTCATTTAGGTTGTAAATAAACATCACCAAGAATTCATATTCTCATTATTCTCTTCATTGTTCTTAAATTGAACTTCAAAATGAGCAAAAAAGTTCTTGTTTTTTTTTTTACATGTGATTATGTAGTTTATTGATTAAAGTTCTTGTTTTTGTCAATGAATCCATAGTCTAGTTGGTTGATTGTGAAACACAAAAAATCATATGTTATGAGAGGTTGTGAGTTCAATTTTCATTGGCATAAAAAAAAAAGGTATAAGTGACGAAATCGATCGCTTATCGAATATCATTCAAACAAAAAAATGAGCAAAAAAATGGTCCATAAGGAATTGAATCTCATCATTGCAAGAATTGAGGGCACATAATGACTAAGATTTTTGTTGCTGCATATGTGGCATATTTAGGTACCACAGAGTAAAATATTGCATAAGCTTTGTTGATGGGGCCGCATTTAGTTGATTGATTTGAATATATTGCTATACAAGATACACAATATTGTAAGTTCGAATTCAATTGGAAACAAATAGACTATGTAGAGTAACAAATTTTATTGAAACAGTGAATCAAATTTTCGTTTAGTTGGCGAAGTATTTTATTTACGCGTAATATCACGTGTACCCGGGCAAAATCTCTAAATATCAAGTATACCCCCTCTGAAAATATGAAGATCAAGAATACTGATCCACACACACACACCTATATAAATATAGGAATATCATGTATTATAATATCCTTGGAAATCATAAAAAAGATATCATTCATGCTCCTTCGTATGTTCATTTCAAAAATATTCCCAAAAATACCTTTGCTATCTTATTATTTGATTTAAAAATAACTAAGAAAAAATAATATTTAGGCGTTGATTTGAAAAATTAGGAATTCAGGAGAGAAGGGCGTATTCATGATTGTTCATGTAGTTTGTAGAAGTATTCATGATATTTCACGTTTTGTAAGGGTATACAAGATATGTCGAGATTTTGCATGACATAAATGAATTTGTGATTTTACTTATAAGGTACTATCAAATCAGCAATTCAGAAAAAATTTGGAGACAATCCAACCTTTTGCTTTCTCAAACATATCTCTCATTGAAATTGATATTTAGCACTAAAAAGCCTAATAGACAACCTAATTAATTAATAATAATTGTGTTCCTAAACTAATATCATTCACTCTTTTAGCTTTGAGTTCAAAAGATATACATATCAATATACTATTTTGAATTAAAGTACAAAAGATATCACTTGGAGAACACATACAAAAAGTAAAACGGAAATTGAGGCATGCGTAAAGAAAAAATGAGATATTCTAAAATAAAGGTGCCATAACTATAAGGCGCAATTTCAAGTGTACCCCTGGAAAACATCAAAATTTCACATATACCCCTCAATAATCTGAAATTTCATGGCTATCCCTGCAAACGTCTCAAAATATCATGGATACCCCTTCAAAATCCTTCAAATATCATTATTACCCCTATACAATTCTTAAAATATCACATATACCTCTATTATATCATTTAAAAACCATCAACGTGTTTCTCGTTGGTAATATGTCAATTACCTAATTTTTAAAATTATTTTTTTATGATAATAAATAATTTTTTCTCTAAAATAATATTTAAAACCATAAAAAATCAAATATTGTCAATTCTATCTCATAATTTCTTTCAAAAATCATTGTTGAATCAGTATTATTCTCAAAATGTTAAGTAATTATTATATTTTATATAAAGGTAAAACGAAAAAATATTTTGAACGAAAAATTAACAAATTATTAAAGAAAAGTTTAATTTAAGGGTATCCATGATATTTGAAGGGTTTTCTAGGGGTATTTATGAAATTTCACGGTTTTGAGAGGTATACATGAAATTATGATGTTTTGCAGGGGTACACATGAAATTTTGCCTAACTATAATGATTTTATAGCGTTGTTTAGGCTTAGGAGTGGATATTATTCTTTTATAAGCTAAAGTGAAAGTTAGGAACAATTATTTTATTCTTAATAAAATGATGGCATGGTATTAAATTAAATTCATTCATATTGAAGAACAATTATAAGCTAAAGTGAAAGATTTAATAGACTTGTGCATGTATAATCTTTTAATGACATAATTATAATATCATAAATATTATGATAAAAATATATAGATATTATACGTTATCATATATCATAATAATATATATAAATGCTATTACGTGTCATATTATAAGTAAAGAGAGAAATATGTGTCATCTTATAAATAAAGAAAAAAAATGTGTCATGAAATAAGAAAGTAAGAACATGTACATTTACGCTTGTATGAGTATGTGTCACGAAAAAAAAAATGCAACTTGCACATATATATTTATGTGTCATGACATGATAAAATGTTGACATGCAACTTACAATATGACACTTAATAGCATTTAATTCGTTCATGAAAGCCGCGTCCATTCAAATCAACATCTTCGAATCTCGATCAAACAGTGAAAAATCATAGGGAAATTATACCCTACCCTCAGAACTCACCACCATGTCCTCCATATGTATGTTAAATACACACTTAATTAACAAGTAATTAACAAAAGGCATTCGGTTAACACTTAACTAATATTAATTATTAATTGTTAATTCATATGTATGTTATATATATATATATATATATATATATATATATATATATATATATATATATATATATATATATATATATATATATATATATATATATATATATATTAGTTAATTGCTATTCGAGATTTTTTTTGTTAATTAACAGTTAATTAAGTGTGTTAATTTGGATATACAGGCTGTGGTGGTGGGTTGTGGGGCTCGGTTAAATGGCCTCGAAATCATAGGGATGACGTGGCCGAATCCAGGTGAGGCAAAACCCTTAACATTACATTATTAACTAGTTTTTTTTCCCGCACAAATTTTCGAGTTTGTCGTTATTTAACTTTTTTGTATGTAATTTTTTTTAATCTTAATTTCGACTTTTTTTGTTTTATTTCTAAAGTATTTGTTTTTTATATACATAGTTATTGTGATTGAGTATAGTTTCTCGTGGTGTCATCATGTCTTTTTTATTTTGTTTAAATTTTTTTATTTGCGATATTGCAGATGTTATTATGAAAAGACATACATTAAAACAAAATCTAAGCATTCACAATAACTCGTTCTCATTGTCTCCATCACTCTTTTCTATATTCATAATATCGCTCTCTTTCTTCGTCCGTCTCGATCTCGTCCGCCATTCTCTCGACGTTAGAAATCGCCTGCCCCCATCACTCTTATTTGTCTCGTTAGGTTAAGCCGCCAAAAATAATAAAGAGAAAGAAATGTAAACGGGTGTGAGAAATTTTGAAAAAAAATCTAAGATTCAAGGATATTGTAAAAAATCCTTATCCTTTCGAAAATTCCAAAAAGATTCATCTGCCAAAGTTTTATTTTCAAATATCCTCTATGCGAGTTAAGACTAATCATGCATGATATTTAATTTTGTTGGCTAAAATATCTTTTTATTTTTCATATGTAGTAATTAAAAAATACTTTTGTTACTTTTTTTTATTAATTTTATTAATTTAAGAAAATTTATAAATATTTTTTAACCTTTAGTGATATAAAAAAATAAAATTTATTACACGTTGTGTTTATATAATTTTAATATTTCATTTATTATTCATGAAAAGATAACATAAGATAATAATAAAATAAACAACAATAAATAAACACCTTGAAAATATAGTGATGAAAAAATATATGTTTAAACATCTAGTTTTTTATTTACATTCTTCTTTGTGTTTTTTTTAATAGTTTCATGATATTTTATTTTTTTAATATTGTTATTTATTTTATTATTATTTTATGTTAGTATTTCAGGAAAAAAAAATAGAAAAGTCAAATATATATAACGTATGAAATATTAAAATTATATAAATATAGCATATAATATATATTTTTTATTATTATATGCTAAAAATTATTTAGGCCTTTTTTAAAATTAATAAAAATAACAATTTTTTTAAATAGTACATATATTAATAAAAATGCATTTTGGTAAGGAAAATTTAACTTATGGGTAATTGCATGAAAGGTGGAATGATTATTGGCTTCATCTCCGGTCCATGTAGATCATGTCCGGGAGCAATGAACGGTCGTGATGGTGTGTAGAAAGATTTGAACTAAATTGAATGGTTGTGATTTTTTTGATGATGTGGCTTCATCTCATAGCAATAATTCTTCTAACTGTATACATGACTTATAATTATAATAATAATTATTATTAATTATTAATTTATTACTATGGTTTCTAAATCTCAATAATGAAAAAAAAAATTACACGAAATTTCTATTAAGCCGTATTACAGCCCAAAAAACATTACTATGGATAAACCATGCCGTGAAACTAAAAAAGATTCATATTTTATAAACTAGCCCATGAAAAAGAAAACTAGTTCAAATCAGTATACATTACACGTAGGGATGTCAATGGTGTGGATATTGCCCGAACCGACCCGAACCGTATCCGAAGAAATATCCGGATTCGAAAAAAATATCCGAATCCGAGTGGATCCGGATATGGATCTGGTTGCTAATTTTAGGATCCGGAACCGGATTAGATATTCGGTTTTGGTGCGGGGACCGGATCCGTGTTCCGGATCCGAGTATTTTAGGATCCGGATACTCGGAACCAGATTCGAGTATCCGGAACCAGATCCGGATACGCATATTATATATTATTTTTATGTATTATATTTGATATTAGTTGAAAAATCATATACAAATTAATGATTTGTGAGTGATTTAAACTCACAATCGTAAAATTACGTTTAAATATAATCATATTTATCGTTCATGTCATAAATTATATATATTTATAGCTAAATAGTAAGTTATGTTATGATAACATAGTATCCGTTTTAATATCCGAAAGAGAACCGTATCCGTATTCGTATCCGACAATATCCGAACCGTATCCGTATCCGTTTATTATCCGAACCGTATCCGGATCCGGGTAATTCCGTATCCGGATCCGTATCCGAAAAAAAATATGGATATGGATATGGCATGACCACGATCCGAACCGGATCCGAACCGTTGACACCCCTAATTACACGTGCCCAAAACAATAAAATTTGAAGAAATATATCAAAAATAATTTGTCCTGGAAAGTCCTATGATTTTAGTACGCAAGAACATTCTTATTATTTCCTCGAGGTAATATAAAAAATGTATTTATTGTGTTATAATACCGAAGAAAAATTCAAATTTGTTTGAAATTTGGAAGCGGCTTTAATGCCGCTAAGAATTGCACCTTCGACATTTGGACTCGCACAAAAATCACCACAAATTCCTAATTTAATTTCGTCATTCCAAATGCATTTATCCTCTCCACCAATAGAAATCGCCGGAAATGCACTTCCCCTAAGTACATAAAATTAAAATGTACAAATAAATTGAATGATCACCAAGAGAAATAAAAACAAAAAAGTTTACAGACAATATTTATCGCCTGAATTATAGAAAAGCCCCTATATTTCAAAAAATTAAGAAAAAAGGACTGACCATCTATGGGCCTTCATGAAAAATGGTCTCGGAATTTTAAATCCAATTTCTTGAAATTCTTGAAATAACTCTTCGCCTATTTTGAAAAGCATTTCATTCGAAGGTTTTGCAAATCCATTTCGTTCTATAATTTTTGATGCATATTCGTTTGTAGAGTGCAATACCCAAGATTCCCTAAAAAAGAATATATTAATAAACCTATATAAAAAATAACAAAAAAATCAGAAATGATAGGGGTATTTTTGAAAAAATACCCATTTGGAGGTATTTTGGTACGTTTAGGTTTACTGCTCTCGCAAAAGGCCCGACTTAATATCTCAGAATTCTCGAAACAAAATCCTTTTACGGGTATCTAATAATAAATTATATATTAATAATATGAATAATACAAATAAAAAAATGAAAATATAATTCTTACTGAATTAAGAGGTTCTGAAAAAGCAAGCATAAGAGCAAAGCATGATTTAACAGGTATTTCTTGCGATAAAATCGACAAAACTTGAAATTGCGATATATCTAGAAGAAATTAAAAAGTAGAAAAATTCAAGCAAGGAAAGGGCTATTTTGTATTTTTTTAACAATAGAAGGACCATTTTGTAAAATTACCTAGAGGAGGTGGTTTTCCAGTTACAGAAGTAAATCTCGGCGAAACTATATTTTTATCTGACGCAATAACTCCATCGAATTGGCCTAATTCTTTTTCGTCCAATCCAATTAAAGACCAATAACTATAATTTTTCTCGTTAATCCAATTCATTTTTCCAACTGTTACCCCAAATTTGGCTTCAATTCCTAAATCATAAACAAAGAGAAGAAATTCTTAGTTTAATGATGTCAACTAACACTCAATTTGAAATTTTGAATTTTTTTTCAAAGTTCAAAGTTATACCATCCTCTTGACATAGTGCTTTGCAAATTGAATTCATAGATGGCACTCCCACGTATCTTTTCTTTGTTACATCCTGCAAATTGGACATGAAAACACTTCATTAATTTTTTTAATTTACAAAATTGTCGAATAAAACATTTGAACGAACCAATTTGTCAAAATCGGTGAATTTCTTTTCCGTGAAATTGAAAACCCCAAATCTCTCATTCCATTCAGAAACAAGCCCTCGTAATTCCCACGAATTTACCAAATTCGCCACCTCATCATTACTGATGGTAAAATACGGCGCACCGTGGTCAAAAGACAGCTCTGTACCATCTTCCATTCTTTCTCTACATTGATCATATCAATAAATAAAGATCAAACTATCTAAACATTTCATTCTATACTTAAGAACTTACTTTAACTAAGCAAACAAATCAGATAGATCAAATCGAAAAAAATTACCTCCTCTGAGACATTCTACCACCAGGCCCTCTTCCCGACTCATAAATAGTGACCGAAATGCCCTTGGAAGCTAAGATCGATGCACACACAGCTCCAGATACTGAAAATCAAAGAAACCCCAAAAAATCATTAAAAAAATAAAAAATTAAGAGCATCCTGATGAATCGAGCAATGCTTGCTTACTCCCGCCACCAATCACTGCTACTTTCGCAATCCCAGATCCCGCCATTAATGGTGCTTCAGATCAATCTATGCAGATCACTATCAAGTATTTTGTTATTTGAGAAAGGAAGAGTGATTTGTGTGGTGAACAAATAACAGACGTGGCATTTCGCGCGCTATTTTAACCCGATCCATTTATTATTGAACCCGTTAAGAATCCGTTAGTAGTTAATAACCCGATCCAGTTTCTCCTTATCTCAATCTCACATATACCCGTTGTTTATACACCACATAAGAAAACAAAATCCCAAAGAAATGGTTTACCGAAAACCATGTTCTATATAGACCGAGTCCAGGCAATTTATGAGTGCAGGCCTTGAATAAATATCTTCTCCTTTTTAAGTTCTCACTGCAGTCTTGCGCAAGGGTTTAAGCTTAGCCTCCTCCTTCGAACAAAACCCTAACACTTGCTCCAGCCACCATGAGCATCCTCTTGCGTCGTTGTTCCCATATCGCTTCACGGCGGGCTCTCTCCGCCCTTCTAGCGTCCGATCCTGCAAGGAGCGGATGTTTCGATGCTTCGTCTGCGGTGCTTCGGCGATCGGAGGAGTTGGTTAAGTCACCATTTGTGACGGGTCAGCGAAGGGGGTTTTATGTATCTCCTGGCCCGTTGGGTTTTAGAGGTACGGATGCTTCGTGTGCTGTGGATGAGCTGTATGAGGAGGAAAAAAATGGGGCTAGTAAGAAAGCGGACGAGGGTTTGGAAATCTCTAAGCTTGGGATTTCTCAGGAAATTGTGTCCAGACTTGCTAAACGAGGGATCTCTAAGCTTTTTCCTATTCAGGTATTCTTCCTGCATACCATTTTGTACAACGAAAGACCTATCAAAGCATTTATGTAATCACTACCCTTTTTTTAATTAAAATTTCTCCCGAATCACTAGAAAGCGGTACTTGAACCAGCAATGCAAGGAAAGGACATGATTGGTCGAGCCAGAACCGGTACGGGCAAAACTCTTGCTTTTGGTATTCCAATAATGGACAAAATCATGAAATACAACGAGAAACACGGGTTCGTACTCTTCTTCTCTTCAATTGCATCCAATTCAAACTTAATCATTTCCTATAACCAAATATTTTTTTTAATTCTGCAGAGCTGGAAAGTATCCGTTGGCAATAATACTAGCGCCGACACGAGAACTCGCTCGCCAGGTCGAGAAAGAATTCGCCGAATCTTGCAAACTCGACACGCTATGCGTCTACGGCGGGTCCCCGATAAATCTACAAATAAAAACCCTCAACTACGGAGTCGACGTGGTCGTGGGGACACCTGGCAGAGTGATCGATTTATTAAAAAGAGGTGCATTGAATCTCTCCGCAGTCCAATTTGTAGTCCTCGACGAAGCGGATCAAATGCTGAACGTTGGATTCGCCGATGATGTGGAAGTTATCATGGAACGACTCCCTCAGAAAAGACAAAGCATGATGTTCTCCGCAACCATGCCTCAGTGGATTCGTAAAATTACTCAGAAATATTTGCGGGACCCACTCACCATCGATCTTGTTAGTTTCATTTATTTTTTTTATTTTTTTTTATTGGGAGATAATAATAATTTATGAATTGTTATTGTTAGGTTGGTGACTCAGACCAAAAATTAGCAGAAGGAATCTCGCTTTTTTCCATCGCAGCAGATCGCTATGAAAAAGCTGCCATGCTGGGACCACTCATTAATGTAAGTTCCTAATAAAATTACAAAAATACGAAAAGTTGAAAATATCAAATATGCCCTTGGAATGCAGGAGCACGGGAAAGGAGGGAAATGCATACTGTTTACGCAGACGAAAAGAGAGGCGGATAAGTTAGCGTATGGAATGAGTAGAACTTTTAAATGTCAGGCTTTGCACGGAGATATTTCGCAGAATCAGAGAGAGAGAACTCTTGCAGATTTTCGAGATGGGAGAATCAATATTTTGGTCGCTACTGACGTGGCGGCCCGTGGTCTCGACATCCCCAACGTCGACTTGGTCAGTATTTTCATTTTTTGGATATTTTAGAAGTAATTTTTTATTTATTTATTTTTTATTTTAGGTGATACATTATGAGTTGCCAAACTCGACAGAGCTGTTTGTGCATAGGTCAGGGCGGACAGGTCGTGCAGGTAAGAAAGGAAATGCGATTTTGATGTACTCTTATGATCAACAAAGAGCCGTCCGAATGGTCGAAAATGAAGTTGGCTGTCGTTTCAAAGAGGTACAAGTTAATTAATTAATTAAATTTAAAAAATAATTAAATACTAATTATTTATTTTTTTATACGTAGTTGCCAAAAATAGCGGTAGAAGCTGGCGCTGCGCGAGACATGTTCGACGGAATGCGTACCGAATCGTACGGGGGTGGTGGCAGGTCATCGTTCGGAGGTGGAGGTAGAGGTGGATTTGGTGGTGGAGGCGGGTCGAGTTACGGACGTTCACGTGGCGGGTCAGGCGGGTCGAGCTGGGGACGATCTGGTGGATTTGGAGACTCGGGTTCATCGAGCCGTTCGGGGGGATTTGGTGAAGGGCGATTTGGTAATTACGGAGATTCGGGTTCTTCGAGTAGGTCTGGCGGGTTTGGTGGGTTCGGCGACTTGGGTGGATCTTCAGGTGGTGGTAGGTCTGGTGGATTTGGTAATTTTGGAGACTCGAAATCTTCTTCGAGTAGGTCTGGTGGGTTTGGCAACTTTGGCGGATCGGGTCGATCCAGAGATTAGATTTATTTTAGGTGAGTTTTATTTTTTTTAGAAATTGAAATAGAATATTGGAATGATTTTTTGTTAGATTCTTACTGGATTTGTATTATTTTCTTGTAGGAGGTTTTTGAAATGGCTTGTGTGGAAAAGCAAGGAAAATAAATTATTATTAATGGCAGTTTTGTTTTGTAAGCAATGAGAGAATAATATATATATTATTTTGTTCGTTTAGTGTTAGGAGTTAGTATTAATTACTGTATTACTAGTATAAGTTATGATGGGTATTTTTATATTTTCTTGGTTGTGAAATGCTCGAAGAAAAAACATACCCTTTTCTTTTTTACTGGCCACGTAACAGGTCAGTGACATTATACGAATTGATGCGCTCTTTATTTGTATTTGTATTTTATTCTATTTTGTTGTTCTATTGTTAGCATTTCTATGTGGTGTTGAATCATCCTTTTAGACAGCTTAACAAAATGAAAAAAGTGTGTTTTTATGGGTGTATTTGGCAATTTAAATTGTAGATCAGTGTTCTGTTTGAACTTTGAAGAGTTTGCTCTGAATGCCACTTGAATCCGAACTAGCAAGCTTGTCTCTGAGCTAGATTCTACTCGATTGAATTCAACTTGTTTAGTGACATAATATTCTCTTACAAACTTTCATGTGAACTAGCTTTTTCCCCGCGCAAGCCCTCGAGTTTGTCATGATTATTCGCACATCCGTGATTTGGTATATTTTTAACCCCCTAATTTTTTTTGGATATTGTAAAAAATCCTCTATTTTTTCGTAAACTCCAAAAAAAAACTCTTTACCAAACTTTTATTTTAAAATACTCCTTATAGATGATATTAATTTTTTTTTTCCAAAATATCCTCCAAATCTCATATGTAATAATTAAAAGTTATTTTTGTTATTTTTTATTAATTTTAAGAAAATTCATAAACACTTCTTAACATGTAGTGATTTAAAAAAATTTAAATTATTACATATTTTGTTTATATAATTTTAATATTCCATTCTTTATTCATAAAAAAATAACATTAAATAATAATAAATAAACATCTTGCAAATATATTCATAGAAAATATCTATTTAAACGTCTACTTTTTATTTTAGTTTTCCTTTTATGTATTTTTTAATAGTTTTATGATATTTTATTTTTAAATATTTGCAAGATGTTCTTTTAATAATATTGTTCAATTTATTATAATTTTATGTTAGTTTTTCAAGAAAAATAATACATAAGTCGAATATTTGTAATGAATGAAATATTAAAATTATATAACATATAACATATAGTAATTTTTTTTTAATTATTATATATTACAAAAAGTTTAAGAATTTTTTCAAATTAAAAAAGCATTTTTTTTAAATGAATAATATGTAAATTAATTGTTTTTTACAATATCTAAAAATTTAAGGAGTCTTTTGAAAATTTTCCAAGTAAAGTGGTGATAGGGAGGCATAATAAGGTGGTGATGTGGAGGCATGAGATGAGAGGAATTATTAATAATGTAAAAAATGACCGAAATTTAAATTAAAAAGGACCAAAATGTTAATAAAAAGTACCAAAGTGTGAACTAAAACTGAAAAGGACCAATATATAAATAAAAAGAACTATAATGTAAATTCAAAAATGTAAAAAAGGACCGACATGTAAATAAAAGAGGATCAAGATGTAAATACGAAGGACCAAAATGTAAGTTTCTAAACTTAAAAGGATAAAAATGTAAATAGAAAGGATCAAAATGTAGTTTTTTCAACTAAAAAGGATCAAAATGTAAATAAAAAGGACCAAAATGTAAATAATTTTTTTCAAAGAGGCCCCTGGACCAAAGTGTAATTTTTCAAACTTGAAAGGACCAAATGTAAATAAAAAGGACCAAAATATAAATAAAAAAGGACCAAAATGTAAATAAAAAAGGACCAAAATGTAATTTTTTCAAATAAAAAGGACCAAATTGTAAATATAAAAGGACCAAAATGTGAAAAAAAAAAAATTTTTACAAAGAGGCCCCTGATGACGTGGCCTCATGTATGAGCTCCAATTTTGCAAACTTTATACATAAGTATAATTGTATTGCTAATTTATTTTGTATTTTGGTGATGGATTGAGTTCATCTCAACAATCAGTGGATGACAATTTGCTTACACACAGTTCGACCTGTATTGGTTTTATCAAAGACAGCTCATCGTTTATTATTTATTAATTAATGTCAATAAAATTTGAATTCCTAACTTGTAATTTATTAATTTATGATGATATACATTTAATTACTTGACAGTTTGAGATACAAGACTATTGACGAGTTAGGCTCGGCCCTACGCACGAATAAGCACGCAATCACCACACAGCTGCTTAATTTTCATACTTGTGCTTGTGTACTTAAATTCATGAATACTTTTATAGTTTATCATTGCGGGGTGTTTGCGGGGTGCACGAATACGGATACGGATATCGTATCCGACACGATACGGATATTGCCGATACGGCATTTAAAAAAAAAAAAACATAAGATACGATACGTGTATTATATATAATTTTTATTATTTTATTAATTATAATTTATATATTTAATATTTTTGTATATTATAAATTTGACATAAAATATATTAAATATTTGTTTTTACAAAAACAACTTCCTATTAAGTAAACGTTTATTATATTTAGTTATTTACGTATAGGATTACTCATATATTCCGGATCCAAACGGGTTTAACGGGTTCCGGGTTATAGGGTCGAGCGCAAAGCTTCAAAACAGGTATGAATAAGAATTAACCTGCAAATCTTTCAGGGAGGCCTCTTGTTGTCAGCCATTTCAGACTTGGAGGTGATCGTCTTTGTGTTCTTTCTTACTTCGTTATTTTCCTTATGAAGCTTGAGTAATCTTGATTATCTTGCCTCACATTCAGTTCGTATACATTGAAATATTGATTTAGATCTAGATCTTTCTTTCCTCACTTTTTCTTGTATTTTTTTGCGGGATCTGATAATTAATCACTGAATTTCGTGTTTTCTAATTGTTTTTCTTAATAGATTAACATCCTGAGGTTCGTATTTGCGATTTTTTTAATCATTTGAGCAAACATTTGGCTGATTTCTACAGGTTTCTTCACCATGGTAAGTGATCCAGTCTTTTTTTCCCCTTTATTCGATGGTGAAATCCTTTTAAATTGCTAGTAGACGTACAATCTGGTGATTTTATAAGTATAATCGTAAGATCTGCTTAATATGACATTTGTTATTTTCCGAATTGTCTAATTTTTGAAATTCATTTCAGATCCAGTTTGTTTTTCTTATTAGTCGGCAAGGAAAAGTGAGGTTGACGAAATGGTACTCTCCTTACTCTCAGAAAGAAAGGACTAAGGTACATTTTCTTTGCTCAATTTTACTAAATTGATGTTAATTTTAAGCATAATTAAGCCTCGATACTCTATAATTCTGCAATTAGTATTTATACCTCAATTCCACTTTCCACAATTATGGTAACTCGTGAAACATGCACTCTGTCAGTGGTATCGATTCCTAACTTCTGCAAATTGAGTCCAATTAAACCCTAATTTTTTTTCTTTTATAATTTTGGGAATAGGTTCTAAGAGAACTAAGTGGGAATATTCTGTCAAGAGCTCCGAAGTTAAGTAATTTTGTCGAATGGAGAGGCTACAAAGTCGTTTACCGAAGGTATCTATAGAAAGCTATTTATAATAATACCTTTTTTTTGGAAAATTTCACATGTACCCCTGAAATATACCTAAATTATTGCGCATACCCCTGAAAAAAGTGGAAAATATCATGCTTGGAATCTGGTGAAATAAACATGATAATAATTTTGTTTAGGGGGGTTTACATGTTTGCCCTTCTAAAAATTGGAATTATTATTTTTACCCTTGTAAAAATAAAAATATCATATTTACCCTTTCTAAAATCTTATACATCATAATGATTTAACCAGATTGTATAATTAAAGCATGATAAACTCGATAAATTTAATATCAAGTTTAGAATCAAAATGTTTTTTTTATGATTTGTAAGATTGAAGGATAAATATGATATTTTTTATTTCAAGAAGGACCAATACGTCAATCTCCCTTTTATTTAATATTATACATTATATTTCATACACTTTTAGGATATCCCTTATATTCCCCACTTTGTAAGGGTACACATGAAATGTTGAAATACAAATATTTAATATATGAAATAAACAAATGCAGGTATGCCAGTTTATATTTCTGCATGTGCATAGATGGAGATGATAACGAGCTCGAAGTCCTCGAAGTTATTCACCATTTCGTCGAAATTCTTGATCGCTATTTTGGAAGTGTAAGCCCTCCCTATTCATTACTATAATTCGTTTTTCAATATTTCAAAACATTTACTGAATTTTTTTGGTATTAATATTTGATCTTTTTTATTTTCTTGTACCTTTTGGTAGGTGTGTGAACTGGACTTAATCTTCAATTTTCACAAGGTAAATAAATATTTTCGTTTTGTTATTCATCAGTTCGGAGGGTGTGTACAATATTTTGAGATTTTTCAGGGAGGTAAATGAAAATATTATTTTCATCGTAGGCATATTATATACTGGATGAGATAATAATTGCTGGTGAACTCCAAGAATCGAGCAAGAAGAACGTAGCGAGAGTCATTGCTGCCCAGGTACAATATAAGATCTCTCTAATATCATCAAGGAGTATATTTGATATTTTCTGTTTTTCAAGGGTATAAATGAAACTGTTGGTTTTGTAACTTTTGGTCATGTAGGATTCGTTGGTTGAAGTGGCGAAAGAAGAGGCTAGTTCGATTAGCAACATTATTGCTCAGGCCTCAAAATAAAAATCTTGAAAAATTACTTGTATGCCCTTTGTTCTTTTTTTTTTCAAAAAAGAATAAGATTGTTGTAGTAAATTCTTTCTAATGTTTCGCATTTATTCGTTTGATCCAACATTTTTTTAAAATCTTTACTAGTACTTAATTTTGTATCCATTATCTTTGCGGTGAAATTTGTTTGTAGAACTAATTTCTTGTTTTCTTGATATATATGGATGTTATATATGAATGAATTAAGGTTTATTAATTACTAATTTCTAGGAATTTGGTATACTGTACCAAATTGGAATATATATACACCTACACAATAGTTGCACATTTGTATGTATTACTTTGAGCGTATCGTTTAATTTCAAACACTTTTGTTATTTGTGGGATTTTTGCTATATGGTGGTTTTCTTTATGTTTATTTAAATTAAAAAAATTTGGATATATTTTCAGTCATCTATATTAATTAAAAATTAACGTTATGTTTGACTAATTTACTTTCTCAAAATTAGAAATATAGTTAATGAACAAATATCCAAAATACCATTTTGTTTTATTTTAACTCATAGAACTTCCTTACGTTTTGGACAAAAGTAATATTTTAGTGAACGATAAGGTGATATATAACTAGTAACAATTTTAGAGAACAAGACATCCATGAGCAATTGAGCATATATATCTCTCCCCTATTAGGGATATCTCACTAGCCTCTTATTTGATTCATTTTCATTCGATCATAAAATATGCAAGTCCAAAAGGGATAATTAGGCTCAAACTGGGAATAATGATATGACCACATTGTCTAACCACAAAAGAAAATCAAGATAAGTTCGAGAAGGCCATTGGAACTTTTTTTGTCATCGTCACGAAATGAAAAATTAAAATGATGTGTTTCCTTTAATAAATCCGTCATTGTAACCAAGTGTTCAATCATGTTCTATTGAAGGTTGATGGTAAACAATTCACTCTTAAAAGTTAAAGCCACTTGAATTCGAAACAAGCAAGCACGTCTTGAGTTCGACCCGTCACAATCACAATGAACTCTTACTGGAACTAGAACCGGATTCTTACTTCATTTGTTTGGCGATGGATTGAGTTTTGTTTATCTGAAGAATAACAAAAAAAAGGTAACAATTATATATATTATACGCTGGTGGGCACTGTTTTAAAAACCGGACCGGACCGGCCGGTTCACCCGAAAAAACCAGATCCGGTAGAAAAAACGGATCGGTTTGAGTGGGGGATTGGAAATGTACATAAACCAGTAAAACCGGCTTGAACCGGCCGGTTAAATGAAAAAAACTGGACCGGTTGGACCTTTATAAACCAGGCGGTTTATTTCTTTTCATTTTTTCTTTGAGAGCCCAATTTTTTTCAGATATTTTTTTCTCTACCAGATGCGACTTCTCCAGATTTGTTTGCCTTATTTTGAGTTTGATTTGTTTCGTTTTTTACGATTTTCTCACAATGTGTTCTCACGATGATTTGTCTGATTATATAAGCTAGAAGCTTCACGATTTCTCAGCAGATTTGAAACCTTAAAAATTTCGTATTTTTCGTATTTACGGGTTCAATTCAGCACATTACTTATTTAATTCAACTTATTACTGGTTTTTGCTTCTAAGTCTGTTTAATTCAGCATATTTACTATTAATTTTCGTAATTTCTTGAGCCTGTTATTGGTTGTTTTTCGACAACACTGATACTGATTTTAAAACAGCAGTACTGATTTTTTTTCCTTTGATTCTTTGATTAAGACACTGAAATATATTTGATTAAAACAGTGAAGTATCTTTCTTTTTTCAAGCTCAAAACCCGTATAGGTAACAGAAGTATCTTTTTTCCCTCTAAAAAAAACAGTAAAGTATCTTTCAGAGTATTACAGTAGTATTATTACTGTTAAAATACCATTTATACCCCTGTGTCTTTTAAATATTACTTATACCCCTGCTAAATATCATTTATACCTTTACAAAATATCATTTATACCTTTGCAAAATATCATTTGTACCCCTATAAAATATATTTTATACTCTCGTGGTTTATAAATATCGTTAAATCCCTGTAAAATAACATTTATACCCCTATAATTTGTAACTATAACCTACCCCCCCCCCCTGCAAGATATCATTTGTACCCCTGTAAATTATCATTGTACCCCTAAAATATTCGTAAATATCATTTATATCCCTATAAAATAACAATTATACCTCTGCAAATTATCATTTTCAAACCAGTAGTTGAACTGGTTGACCCAACGGTCCGACCAGTGAACCAGTGACCCGAAATTCGGCCGGGTCGACATCCGGTCCGGTTTTAAAAACATTGCTGGTGGGCTTTAGTGAGCCAAACGGCCTGTAAAATTGTCCATACTGGATAGGAAAATATACCGGATCCAAACGGATTTAACGGGTTACGGGTTATCGGGTCGAGCGCGAATATTCAAAACAGGTATGAATTAACCTGCAAATTTTCTCTTCCAGAGAGGCGTTATGTTCGTCAGCCTTTTCAAACTTCAGAGGTGATTTTCTTTGTGTTCTTACTTACTTTTAATCGTTATTTTCGTTACGAAGCTTCAATAATCTTGATTATCTTGCCTCATATACAGTTCCTATACATTGAAATATTGATTTTAGAGCTAGATCTTTCTTTCCTCACTTTTTCTTGCATTTTTTTTGCGGGATCTGATAATTAATCACTGAATTTCGTGTTTTCTCATTGTTTTAGATAATAGATTACCATCCTTCGGATCTTATTTGCGATTTCTTGAATCATTTGAGCTGATTTTGGGCTAATTTCTACAGGTTTCTTCACCATGGTAAGTGATCTAGTATTTTTTCCACTTTATTCGATCGTGAAATCGTTTAAATTGTTAGTAGACATAAAATCTAGTGATTATAGAAGTATAATCGTAAGATCTGGTTAATATGACATTTGTTCGTTTCCCAATTGGCTAATTTTTAAAATTTTAACAAAATTACAGATCCATTTTGTGCTTCTAATAAGTCGGCAGGGAAAAGTGAGATTGACGAAATGGTACTCTCCTTACTCTCAGAAAGAAAGGGCTAAGGTAAAGTTTTCTTTGCTCAATTTTACTAATTTGATCCTAATTTTAAGCATAATTAAGCCTCGATACTCTATAATCTGCAATTAAAAAATTTATACCTCAATTCCACTTCCACCAATTGTGATAACTCACACAAAATGTGCACTGTGTTAGTGGTACCGATTACTAACTTGTGCTAATTTAAGTCCAATTAAACCCTAATTTTTGTTTTTATTTATTTTTTGGGAAAAGGTTCTTAGAGAACTAAGTGGGAATATTGTGTCAAGAGCTACGAAGTTGAGTAATGTTGTCGAATGGAGAGGCTACAAAGTTGTTTATCGAAGGTACCTATAGAAAGCTACTTATAATAATACTTTATTTTTGGCAAAATTTCAAGTGTACCCCTGAAATATACCAAAATTATTGTGCATGCCTCTGTATAAAGTGGAAAATATCATGCATTTGGAATCTGTTGAAATAAATATGATAATAATTTTGTTTAGGGCGATTTACATGTTTACCCTTCTAAAAATTGAAAATATTATATTTACCCTTCTAAAAATAAAAATTATCATATTTACCCTTTTGAAAATCTTAAACATCATTATAATGATTGAACCAGATTTGTATAATTAAACTGCGATAAACTCGAGAAATTGAGTACCAAGTTAACAATTTGAATATTTTTTTATTATTTGTAAGTTTGAAAAAGATAAAAACGGTATTTTAAAATTTCGAAAGGTAATTTTTATATTTTTATATTTGAAATGATAAATGTGATATTTTAGATTTATAGAAGGATCACTATGTCAATCTCCCTTATATTTAATAGTACAAGCGTGAAGCGGCGGTTTGAAATAGAAATATTTTGTTTCTTTATAGCATTTGTCTTAGATATGAAAATATATAATAAAATGCAGGTACGCAAGTTTATATTTCTGCATGTGCATCGATGGAGACGATAACGAGCTCGAAGTCCTCGAAATTATTCACCATTTTGTCGAAATTCTTGACCGCTATTTTGGCAGTGTAAACCCTAAACCCTACTTGCTTATTGATTCATTAAGAAAATTTCCTCTTTTTGTTTACATTTACATAATTTCTAAGATTTAATTTTATTATAATTACATTATTTTTGGTGCTTTTTTAGGTGTGTGAACTGGATTTAATCTTCAGTTTTCACAAGGTAAATTAATATATTCATCTTCTTCTTCATCATTTTGGAGGGTATGTATGCTATTTTGAGATTTTGCAGGGACGTAAATGAAAATATCATTTTCATCGCAGGCATATTATATACTGGATGAGATAATAATGGCTGGTGAGCTCCAAGAATCGAGCAAGAAGATCGTTGCGAGAGTCATTGCTGCTCAGGTACAATATAAAATCTCTCATATGATTCATCAGGGGGATATATTTGATATTTTCTGATTTTTCAAGGGTATAAATGAAAATGTTCATTTGCAATTTTGGTCGTGTAGGATTCGTTGGTTGAAACGGCGAAAGAAGAGGCCAGTTCGATTAGCAACATTATTGCTCAGGCCGCAAAATAAGGAACTTTGAAAATTACTTTTATGCCCTTTGGTCCTCTTTTTCTTTCTAAAAAAATTGCTAGTTTAAAAATTACTTTTATGCCCTTCGGTACTTTCTTCTAATGTTTCGCATTTGTTTGTTTGATTGAACATTTTTTTTAAAATCTTTACCAGTACTTAAATATTGTATCTGTTATTAATGAGTTGAATTTTATTTGGAAAACTAAATTCTTGTTTTCTTGATATCTATATATGGATTTTAATTTTATGGACGAATTAAGGTTTATTAATAATTAATCCTCTAAAAATGTGGTGTATATATGATAAATTCATGAAAGTTATGTTATTAATGACTTGACTATTTTGTTAAAAGCAATTGGAAAATTGAGGCCATTTACTGTGCCCCCCGAACTCACCAAGCTCAAGCTGATGCCATCAGCACGAGTCACAAAATGGGAGGGGCCAATTAACATCTCCCAAAATTCACCACCCTCAATTAATTATGTTTTGAATTAATTGTCAATTGAAATAATTAATTATTAGATTCTTATATTAACTGTTAATTACATCACAATTAACTGTTAATTCGAAGCATAATTAATCGAGTGAAAAAAGTGGGGTGCAAATTGGGGGGACCAATTAACATGCTTAGGTAAGCATGATTCAATCAAGGGAATACTAAAATTTCCACCAAGTTCTTGCTGATTGAATCAGCGTGAGCTCATAGGGGGTATGGTATTAATACACCACTGCATTTTGCACCCCAATTTTTTTCACAAAATTAATTATGTTTTGAATTACCAGTTAATTATGATGTAATTAACAGTTAATACAAGAATCTGATAATTTATTATTTCAATTAACAATTAATTCAATTAATTGAGCGGGGAAATTTTGGAAGATGGAAAGGAGCCCCCATTAATGTGACTCGTGCTGATTGTGGTGAATTGGGGGGGGGGGGGGGGGGGGGGGACCGTATATGCTCTCAAAGCAATTTTGTTGGTTGTTGAAGCAATTTTGTTTTTTTGTTGCAACAAATAACTATTTTACCCCTAGTTGTTATTTATTAATAATGTTTTCCATAAATAATGCACAATATTCTGTTATATATAAAATTCATAATCTGTCCAATCTATAACAATCAAAATCTCTACAAAAGAATGATACATTTTTTTTGGAAATTAATAATTATTTTGTAATAAGTTTCAAATTTTAAATTGGGAGTCCTCAAAATTTTCAAATATAAAGTTCAAATACCATTCTTTTTCACATTAGGAAAGAAAGATATGAATAAATTTACTTATTTGTGCTTTATATTTGATTCACATTAGGAATAATACTATTTTTTTACATATAAAATAATAAATTATTATTATTATAAATAAAAATAAAATAGTTATTTGTATTGATTTTTTTTAAATTGTTTTTTGTTAATCTATGTTAGCTCTGGCAGTATGGCCACGATTAAAGTTACACACTCCCCTACTTTAACCCCGCAAATAACCCCCATTAGCTTAATTGGAACAAAATTAATGAGACTGAAAATTAAATAAGGAAAATTAATGAGTGCCGGTTGTGTGTGCTTCAATTTGTGGGTTTGTATCATTGTTGGTATCATCACTCATTCCTGAATTAGTCGCGTAGTTAGTCATTCGTGATAAGTCAATAGTACGATATGCAATACTTCGTGTATAATTCGAATTAAACGTTTTCAAGTCAGTCAACTATTTCGTCCAATAAAAGGAGCACGCTAAAAATTCGCTAATAATTCGATATATAAATATATATGAACATAAACTTTTGTATTCATAAAAATTGAGAAATATTTTATCCAAAAATATAAATAATTGAGGAATATAATTATTTTAGTTTAAAATAGATTATTATTGATATTTTTGTTGTCTTAATCATTTTTCAAAATTTAAGTTTTTTTTTTAATTTAAAACATATATATATTTTTGTTGAAAAACGTATTATATGCCAGTACGTGTTTTTTATTTTATTTTACAAAAGACGCGAATTATTTATCTGATTGAGTTTGGATACGGGAACGTTAATACATATATTATTCGTAATGCATAATTGTGTCTGAATTATACGCATATTATTCGCGAACTGAACAAATACGAACGTATGATTAATCCAAAGGACAGGATAGTAAGGTATACTGTACCAAACTGGAATATATTTATTATATAATAGTTGCACACTTGTATGCATTATAGTGTTATTATTTAATTTGAAACTCTTTTGCTATTGATGATTTGGTACCGTACCTGTAAATTGTAATGTCGTACCAAAATGTTATTCATTCAAATTCGTTTATGAAATAGTAAAGGGGTAATTAATAGATTTACATAAAAGATGAAATAGTAATTTTTATTTTAGTCGTATATAAAAGAAAAACAAAGATGAGAATGGCATGAAGACAAAAGTGAATTTTTTGAATTTTACACTTGCTAGATGAAGTAGTAAAAGGGGGTAATTAATTTCATATTGACATCTTAATAGAAAAAGAAAAGAAATAATTACCTATCTAAGAAAGGAATAATTGGAACCATGAATTGTTAGACTTGGAAATCTTCATAATACCTACAATTAATATCAAGACGAACTATGAAAATTAATCAGTATATTGCATTAATTTCTTTGAACTCCTGTTTCAATGCAAACAAAAATATAAAAACAATACTATCATAATATTTTTCAAAATATGGGATGAAATTGCCCCCTAATTCGTATCTATTCATGGAAGTAATTATATATATATTTGTTCAAAATGAGATTTTACTTCATTTTAACCTTAATTGAATATATATTTAGTAAAAAAAAAGAACCTCCTTATCTTAAAATGAAGCATGGACATTCAAAATTAAAAGAGCTCCAAGATGTTTCTTTTATTTATCTTGTGGAAGAAAATAGAAAAGAAAAGAAAAACTCTTCCTTGCTCGAATTAACTTTTCATGCCTTCTTTTTGTGCATGGCCTTGAAAACTTGGACACAAGTACATTTTTCTTCAACCTTCTGTGTGTGTGTGTGTGAGAGAGAGAGAGAGAGAGAGAGAGAGAGAGAGAGAGAGAGAGAGAGAGAGAGAGAGAGAGAGAGAGAGAGAGAGAGAGAGAGAGAGAGAGAGAGAGAGAGAGAGGCATGCTTGGCTCCTCGCACGCCAACCGCAATAGTCAATCTAAGAACAAGATTGAGATCTACACGAGTGGCATACAGGGAGCCAGGCACATCCTTATTTACTTCCCTTTTTCGCCATTGTTGTTCACCATTTTCTCCTCCTTTCAAATCTTCAAGAGAGCATTCTCGAGTTTCTCTAATATGTATCTCTATAAAAAGAAGAAACTAGATAGAATGAGAGAGAGAAGGTTGGATCGCTCAAAAGGAACAACTGCATGATATAATGACATGCAATTCGCTTCCTTATAAATAAAGTCTCGAGTCTTAACCCTAAAAACAAAATAGATATATCCCCCTAAAGAGACATTACCAATGATAATGTACATTATTTCAACCAAACTTTGCACTTATAACCCCATAAAGTTGAGTTGTTACACCCACTCCTCAAATATTTAACCACTACATATCATGGATGTATGAGTGCACAAACCATGATTAATTTTTAAAATAAAAATAAGAACTTAACAGTGAAATTGTATCTATTTTTAAAAGAAAAAGAATAACTTTGCACGTCCTTATGATTTTATTAAGTAATATAATAGCATATGAGATATGCTAGCTAATTCTTTTTCTATAAAAAGTTTGGATGTCAATGCCATCTAATTTTTTTAAAAAGGGTATATATGAAAAAGTGCAGTATAGTTATTAGTTAGTTTAATCATAAAAGTGTTTCATGAAAAATATGTATTATAGAAAAATAGCATGCTGTATAATCCAAAAGGAAACCCTAGCTAGGGTATAGCTGGCACAGTGTCAGGAATTCTTCGGTTGTATATGGAGACCACGTATATTGATAATGGTATCTCTCTCTTAGCTTTCTTTCTCTCTCTAAAAACATACCCTAGTTAAAGGGTGAAGATTGAAGAAAGAGAGAGGAAGGAGAGAGAAATATATACTCGTTGGAGCTGGCTTTTGGAGTGGCTTTTGTTTGAAAGTGTTTGGACTCAAGTCAGATTCTCTGGGCCAGGCTTGCACCTATAAACGAACCGGTACATTAAATGGTACCGGCTTTATATTTCACCCAAGTATTTTTCTGTCACGTGACCGCGATTCTCAAGTACCACTTAAAATCACAGTGCTGTAAATTTTTTGCAATCTGAAAATCACCCTCAATATCCAAAGGTAGTATATGTAAAAGAAGAATTTTGGAAATATCTCTTTACCACTTTATTACGTAATATTTTACATTATATAGGGGTTATTTATTTTTATTTTCTTATAAAAATATAGGGGTTATTTGTTAATTGCGTTCTCTATGGTTATTGACGACTGATTAATTGATTATATCTAAGGTTTTGCTTGGTTGGTTCGAGCCTTCGAGGGAAGAGGAGGGGAGAAAAAGGAAAGTAAAATATTTTCGTGTTCGGTCGGAGGTAAAAAGAAAGGAAAGAGAAAAAAAAAATAGACATGTCAATTCCAATACCAAATGAAAATGATGGAAATATGTTTATAAAAAAATTAATTATTTTTAAAAATATCATTTTTTGAAAAAAAAAAGTCATGTTTAAAATATATATTATTTTAAAAATTTATGGTATCATAATTTTTAAAAATTAATTTGTTATATTGTACATAAATTAATTTTAAAATAAAAATAATATAATAATTATATTTACATTCGCTCCATTTATCCTTTATTTTTCTCTCCAAACCAAGCACGAATAAAATAATTTTTTTATGCTTGACAATTTTCTTCGCTTCCTTGTCTTTTTCTTTCTTCTTTTTATCCCCAAATCAAACAGAGCCCAACAGTCTTTATTTTCTTTTTGTCTAATTATGGAAACAAGACTTCGCGGTTATGTTATTACATGTTCAAATCATTGTAGATTGAACTATAATAAATATTAGTGCGCGAGTTAAATATTAGTGCAAGTTAGATCTCAAAATAAAACATGAACGGAATTTGCCTTCTCAACCTAAAAACAATAAATTTAGATAACATGGTCTTGCTGCATGATTCGATGAGGTGTCGTGCCCGAGTTGAAAGCGGCTAGATAATTTTTTTAACGCGGATATAATATATAACGCCAAATCAGCATCCTGCTGTGAGTCCTGCAACGAGAAGGTGATTCGTATAATTTTTTTTTTGAGAAAAATAGAGTAGGCTCACAAATCTTACTTCTATTGTTTGATTAAATAATAATTGTAAGAGTTTACATAATCATGCAACTAGAGAAGATATTTGTCCTACACTAGCTAAAAATCACTAATCCTAAATACCCTTTTAACCTAATTGCATGATTAGCACTTAATATTACAATATTTACTTCTATGAAAAGTCGGAAAGCAAATCTTTCATTTAATCCAGTAGACCAAATCCCTATTTCTCCAAATCCTGGAAATCCATTAGCTGTAACCTAACTATAAAAGGACCTTGCGATCCACCGTTCTCTCTTTCCTTCTTACTCTTTCCTCACCCATCTTTCCTCGCCACTCTTCACCGTTCACTCTTTGTAAGAGTTTTTAAACTGTTCAATCACCGATCATCCTCCGATCAACTCAATACCACCTCGATACTTGAGTGTTCTTCAGCCTCAACCATCCTCAACCACAACTTCGAGCTCAGGACTAACTTCTACCTCAACCTCAGTACTAGCCTCTATCTAAACCAAATCGGTTTTCAACCGCCTTCTTTCATCATCTCGACACGCTTGGAAAGGGGATAGTCGCTCATCCTCCAAATCGGTTTTCCATCCAGTACTCCAAATCGATTTTCAATCCAAATCGGTTTTCAATCCAAATCGGTTTTTAATCTAGTACCAGCCTCTATCTGAACCAAATCGGTTTTCAACCGCCTTCTTTCATCATCTCGACACGCTTGGAAAGGGGATAGTCGCTCATCCTCCAAATCGGCTCTCAATCCAAATCAGTTTTCCATGAAGAACTGGACTCGATGATCTTCAAAACGACCGAAATTAGGATGTAGTGGAAGAATTGGCTTAATCACTGGTACGTTCTTCTTTAATTACACAAATTCCCACAGATTATCATAGATTTGCATAAAGACTTCATCTTCCAGTACCTCCTCTTCCCCTATGGCAGTTAGATTTGTCGTATGATCTTCAATTGATTGAAACCACCATAATCTTCGATCTTCTGACCTCATTGCATTTGTATTGCTATTAATTTCCGTCTCTTCAGTACCTGCATTATAGTTAAACAAATTAGTGTAGAAATTTTCATCTGAAATTAATTCAATTGACTGATTTTCATTTAAATTTATTGAATTTTCCATATCCGGAATCCAAGCTTGAAACTTTTTGAAATTCAAATCATCTCTAACATATATATTGGCCAACATATAAACATATGGGGGCTTCTATCATACACCCCTTTTCTTACCATACACTCATTGTCAAGGGTATTTGGAGTAATTATCCATTTATGAATATTTAAGGTAAGATATCAAATATATTTATCAATTAATTTTTAACTAAATTGGAATTTTTTGTTGTTCATTTAAACCAAAATTTCTATAAAAGATAAATTTTATGATACACCATTTTACAAATATAATTAATTGCTAAAATATCAAAAATACCCTTGTAAAAGGGTGTATGATAGAACTCCCCTAAACATATATATTGGCCAACATATAGAAAAGTAAACATTTATGACTTGTGAGTGTTGCACTGATTTTTAATGCTTTAGTGCAAACAAGTTACACAACCTACTTATGATATAAACCTAATTGGAGTCTATAAATAATCATATATATATCTAACCAAAATGTAGTGAAGTCTGTGATGAAGACCAACACAGTAATTATTTACTACAAAAAAACATTTTTGATGCATGTCTTAGTTTTACTTACAAAAAATTCATTTTTGATGTGATCAAATTCAAATTTTGCTTTAAACTACCAGTAACCTTTTTGTAATAATAATAAAAAAGAACTACCAGTAACTTATTGTTCAATTTCACCCACTTGCACGTTGAGCCAATAGTACATTTTTATTTTCAAAAAAGAAAAAGAAACGAAAAATAGGACTACTATAGTTTGCAAAAAGGAGAGTATGAAAAACACATGAGAGAATGGGGTTTGTGCAGAGCTTGCTCTCTCACTTGAGGAGATTCTTTGGATGGTATGGTCCCTATCAAACCATTTCAATCCTTCTTTCTTCATTTGAGTTACATCATCATCCCCATGTTCCATACTTAATTATATATTATAGAGTAGTGATGTACACTCTTAGTATTTTTTTCCAAAAATCTTGATGACGTAAATATGATTTAACATATTAAAAATTAACACATAAATACATGATTTAACATTTTAATTTATGATTAAATTATTTTAATTTATGATTGAATATCCAATTAAAATATCAAATCATGAATTAATGTATTAAATTATATTCACGTCATTAAATTTTTTTAAGGAGAAATAGGATATGTCCAACATTTTCCTATATTATATAGTTATCACTTAGAGTCCTTCATTTTTTTTCTTTCACAAAATAGCGTTCTTCCATTTTTCACTTTTCATGATTAGGATGGTTGTACTTTGTATGTAGTCTTCTATAGTTCTTTAAAACTCATTATTGAGATAAATTATTTTTGGTTTTAAAAAGAAATGAATGGTTCAGTTTTTTTATACTAAATTTGACAGAATATTATCCAAATTTATGGTTTATTCAAATAAATCATCGAAATTTTAAATGTCTCGTATTGTTGTAAACTTTCAATATATTTAAGTAACGTTAACATGTTTTTTTTGTGAGATACGATAGGCGAAATGGCTAGCGAAATTGATATTTTACAAAAATATGATTTTACAACTTCGTTAGTACCTACTACCTAGTACTATTCGCAAAATTAACTAAGGTAAAGAGAGAAACATGTAGCTATAAAGAAATTGAACGTTTTGGTTCTTCTAAACAACGTGATGTTCATTTTTCGACTTCTTGTATCATATGTTGTGCTAGTAGATAATATGGGCAAGATACGAATAAATATTGAGTAGATTCTATTATTTGCCCCTCACATAAATTACAACTATCATTGTAAGCTCAATGTTGTTTTTTAATATTTTTTTGCTGATCTTGACGATATTGTTTTGGAGAGTGAGGGGCCAGACAAAAAAAAACTACTGAAAAAAAATACCAACAAATTTGGGAGGAGAGAGAGATAAACTTAAACATTTGCAATGTTATAAAAATAAAATATACTAAATTACTATATATAATATAGTGTTTTCCGAAAATCTCGGAGGACCCAAGATACCTAGCCTCAATATAGATCCGTCATTGGATGTGAATAATTTCACTTTGTATGTTATATTCAACATTTGGAATAGAATGATAATTCTTAAAGTTATTTACCGTGATGATATAATACTAAAGTTTGATGATTTTTTGTGATACAATATTAAAATTTAGCAAGTTGTTCTAATATAACACTAAAATTTAATAAACTATCATGACAACACTAACATTTGGTAAGTCTATAATCCAATAACCTCACGTGGGTAAACTAAAAATTCTATTACATGACAAATGAAAATTAAATAATTTATTTGGTAAAATGTCATAATTAACTAGTCTAACACAACATGTGTTCACAACAACATATAGAAACATGATGTTTTGGTGGACTTATATTCTTTTGATGTGGTGTAGTGTAATTGTACGAGATTTCATATGTGTTTAGATCAATTCAGTATCATGCTGCGGTATCTTGTTGCGAACATTATTATATTTAATTTATGAGATAAACCTCATATGACTAGGAAATTTTTGTATAATAAAATCCTATTATTTTTCACATTATTTTTTCTTAATTAGTTGGCCAATAGAATATCAATGTCCATATTTAAAATGATGAAATTTTTATTTTGTCCTTAGGTTTATCAAACCATAATTAACATACTAATTAATATTTAATTAATATAAGACATATAATTAACATGTAGAGTTATTAAATATATTAATTAACATAAATAATATGTTAATTATATTCTACATACTAATTAATTGGGAAGTTCCATGATTGGTCATTTTTCTTATGATAAGTCTTTTTCAAAAGGTATTTTGGATATTTGTCAACTAATGAATTTTTCTTTTATAAAATTCAAGTGTATTGTTTTTGCTATCGATTAATATTAGACAAAATGTTTAAATTATCCTTTTTAAAAGACCTACCATAAAATTCCCTTAATATGTTAATTATTGTACAAATATGTTTGGGTGAAACTGGAGACACGCTAGATGACCTCTGAAAACAATATTTAAACAGTACCTTTTTAAAAGATAAGAAGAAAAAAGAGAGGAATATATGGGGATGGGAAGGAAAGAGGAGTGAGGGGGCTTTGTCTGGTTTTGATTGGGACGGTTATGGGTGTTTTCTTTCGGAGCCCCATTTTGTGTTCGTGCGAATATACGCTTTATGTGGCACAGTATACTCTTTTGCTTGTCTTCTTGTTAATGGTGCACAAAACCCTATATATGTGCCATGAGACTTGACAGTAGAGAGAGGGAGAGAGGGCAGTGCAGCCTCCTTTGCTTTGGCATGGTTCTCATCATTAGAACCTTGATTTTCCGTGGCATTTTACCATTATTTTGCCATCTAGCGGGTCGAATCATTTCGGGTTCTGTTCGGTAATTTTGGATTAGAATCATTTTGAACAACGGATCGCTTGATTTTTTGGGTCATTCAGGACATTCAATTTTCGAAACATTTAAATCGTTCCTCTTTTTAATTGTTTGATTCTCGAGTCGTTCGACTCTCGAATCGTTCGTTTTCCCGGATCACTTAATTTTCAAGGCTAGCTAGTCCTCAAATGGTTTGGGTCTCGGATCTTTCTGAGATCAATTCAGATTTTGATAATCAAGTGTTTATTTTAGGTTGTTTGGATACTTATTCAAGATCATTGACATTATGCTTAAAATTTGTTCTTTGGGTTATTTTATTCGTGTTTCGCAAAAACACATATAGATGTCTCTAATATATATTTTAGAAAAAAGTTCAATTTTGATCTTACTTTTTATTAAAAATTTAATCCAGTTTCTAATGTTTTAATTTAATTAATGAAGTTTCTTGTTTTTTTATTTGATCAATCAGGTACTTTATCTTTTTAATTTTGTTCAATTAATCTTACATTCATTAACCGATGACTGTACTTTCTTTCCTCGACACAATTTTAAGGTTTTGAGAGGTGGGGGACTTCCCTTCTCATCCTATAAATAGTATCCGTCACCCCCTTCATCTCACACACGAATTATTCTAAATCCTTTGAGAGAAAAATCCTAATCGCCATTGTTTTGTGAGAGAAGCTCTATTATTAGGCTAGTTCCACATATCTATATTTTGTTAGGATAACCTTAATCCAGAAAATTTTCCTCAATGATCGCTGGACTACTTGGATCGTTGTTCTCGTTGTTAGTAGAGTTAGTTATTTGCCGTAAAGGATATACATCCTTGTTAGCCATTTTGTAATCATAACTATTATAAAAGGTTTGTCATGTTTTTGGCGACCGCGAGACTACTCCCGAAGACGTAGGAATCATTTGGCCGAACTCCGTTATCATATCCAACGTCATCTCTTTATCTTTTATATTTATTTTATTCGGGTTTCTTTTTTTTTCTTTTCTTTTCTTTCGAGCAACTAGAGATTGCTCTAATCCCTCGATTTTTGCGCGTGTCTATCAAACCACCGCATCTAAAGTTACTTGAGTTTTTCTGTAAGTTATGTATTCATCCGTAACCAGAAATATTCATACGCACCAAGTTACGTTTACTTTACAATATTTATTTTTTCGTACTTACTTTTCAGTATTTACTTTTTGGTTAGTTACTTTATAGTATGTACTTTTTCGTACTTTACTTTCTACAATTTACTTTACAATAGTACTTTTTCGTACTTTACTTTAAGTATTTAATTTACACCATTTTACTATTATTAACTTTCAGTACTTTATCTTTTATATTTATTTTACGCACCATGTATGTTGCGCGTGCGTTTAAATGCTTTCGCTAGGTTTTTTTATGATCGATCGTACTATTTCCGTGATGTTTGTATGTATATGTTATGAATATGCATATGTATATATACGTGTGTTTCGTTGATTTCGAATTGTTGAATTTATATTTTGTAAATTTATCATATAAGAACCTCTGGTATACGTGTTGTATATTGACGGGTTGCCGCACCATTTTCTTTATATTTTTGGAGTGTGAAAGAAAGAATACTTGAATATATTCTAGGTCATTCATTCTCTAATTGTTATGCATGAAATTTGCTCTCGTAGAAATAATGCAAAGAAGAAAATTCAAAAATATTTGAATTCATACTATCTTGTCTTCTAAAAGAAATGATTTTAATTGAGATATACGTTTGATTGTTTCCACTCATTCCCATAAGTGAATATTGCCTTGAAGGGCCAAAAATATATTTCAGCTCATGGTAATTATAATAAGAAAATCACATTAGAAACAAGATCCATCAAAATTAATATATCATGCTTAAGGCGTGGTAGACATTTGACTATAAATATACAAATCCTTGAAGGAGAAAATAAATAAATGACTAAGATGGTCAAACATTAGTGAAACAGTTCAAGAAATAATATACCATGGAAGTCTCGAAGAACTTCACAAGATATTATTAATAACGCATACCTATATTAAGGGGAGAGAAATAAAAACATAAAAAATAAAAAATATATCGAGTGTATCATCAAAGTCTTAATTAGATCTTCGAAGTAGTAAATTGGACTAAGAGTTCATATATAAACTAATAATTTGCAACAAATTGCAAATTCATGATTTGATGCATGAATTTCCAGTATAAAATGTTCCTATTTGTAGAAAGAACAATATTCTTGAATAATTTTAAGTTTGATATAAGCCCGGATCGAGGTCGACCAATCGGTTCCAACAATAATAAATCCAAGAAATATTAAAGAATATGATAAACGATTGGTATAATATAAGTTTAATATAAGTTGTTAATACTTCTTATAAGATACGACATTATGGAAAGGATATTGAAAGAATAATAAATAGATGACATGAATGAATGTATTCAGGTACATGTCAACATTAAAAATGTTGAATATAATGAGATCTCAAAATCATGTATGTACTCAAGGCCGGCCATTCATGTTGGCAGGTGAGGCTTTTGCCAAATGACGTATTTATTTTATCAAGGCCACATTTTATAGGTATTAATATTGAAGGAAAATCGCCGATCCCACGCCCCGCGCAGCGGATGAGAGACGCGGCCCGATTCCCTGATCCCGAGATCCCGTCGTCGACTCGGGCGTACGAATATGGAAGAATGCAACCATACTACACCAAATTGATGGTGAACGAAGGGTTGAAGTGTATCTTCCGCCAGTCCTTCCGTCATGCTTTCCATCATGCTTTCCATCGTGCTTTCCACTCCGATAATGCGTGCGTCCCATTCTCACATGACTCGACACCGTCAAACACGTATTGCTCCTTTTGAGTAAACCGACACGATTTTGGTAAAACCCTAACTTTCTCCTTGATCACAAACGAGAATCAAAAGTATGATTCCTCTACCGTATCCACCGTGAGTTGTCACCTATCGGTTACGCACGTATCTGCCTAGACGATCCGCGTATAAACTTGATTAATCTCGATTGCATAATCTGTAATGGAGAAAAATAGTTTTTCTCCTATTCTCTCTTTCTTGTTCACACCTATTAGAGTGACTTCCAATTATTGGATATTGTTAGAGTGATTTAACACACACTTAGATTACTTGGTGAGAGAAAAGCATCCTATATATACTACATAGTGTAAGGATGGGCCAATGGGTGCAAACCATTGCAGAATCCGGAACTACTTCCGTTCGAACGGATGATCAGTCAGTTCGAACGGAACATCCACTGTCTTCTCTGTGTACAATCTTATTGCACACTCGACTCACTCCGTTCGAACAGATGAATCATTCCGTTCGAACGGAAGAGTCCCTGTTTGATTATGTGTATACAATCTCATTGTACAAATTCGTATCACTCCGTTCGAACGGAGTTACTTATCCGTTCGAACGGAACATCTTATGTTTGCTATTTTTGTATAATCTCATTATACACTTAATCCTTCTCACGAGCGCATATGTTCGTTTATCCTTATTTGTACATTTTCTCGTTGATCATAAACTATATTTCCTTCAAATGTAAGCTCATTTTTCTGGTCCAAGCAAAAATGAATCGAACTCACATTTGATAGATAAAAAAAAACTGAACCCTACCCTACCCTGTGCGAAATGCTACTGGACACCCACCACCGCGGCCACGATTACTCACATGGAGAGCGACTCGCTTATGCACCCACACAACAAATCATCTACATGGCGATTGAAGGAATAATGCCCTAGGCTGAATGAAATAATGCCCTGGGCTGAACTAAATAATACCCTAGGCTAAACTGTTTAGCTTGTATGTAAACAAAGGATAGTTATTATTTATGTGTTGTTAATCTAATATTTTAATATTGAATTAAAGTTTCATTTAACACGTGTACTGGTTATTTAACATATTTAGGAATATGTGAATAAGCCTTGAATTGTATCACTAGTTTATACATCATCATAATATGTGATTATGATAGTAAAACTGTATCAATGAACGTAATACGATTCTAAATGTCCCTGGTCATATATATGATGTATATAGAGATATACATGTCTAAGGAAATAGAATATATATGTACACCAGTATATTCGCATATGAGATGATTATGTTTTACTGATCATGGACATGGAATACATAGAGATGTAGTGATGTCAAATATGGAATATATATATGTATTAGAGACTACATATTGGACTGACCAACTTATGAGAATATACATGGTTATTGTCATTATATATATTCTCATAAACAAATAGAATTTTAGTTCTTTGACCTGAGGTTATCATTAGATTTCTCACCTGTGAATTGTGATACTTAGATATGTTTCTTTGTTATCTTTAACCGGGTAATCAAGATCATCATTGGGTATTACATGAAGCATGTTGGAGGATGTGAATAACCAAGATGGAAGTTGTTCCTTTCATGATTGAAAGAGATATCTCTCAGGGCCCCCTGATGAATTAGGATTGAAGGAAATGCGTGGCCACGCTCAATAAGATTAACATGTGTTGTTAATACTAATTGAACATTCAATCTAATTCTATATCGGGAAAGAGTTAAGTTGATTTAGAAAGGATGACATTTGACCATGTCTTTGATCAACAGATATCGTATGAACAAGAGATCTAGAAATTTGTCTATTTGATAAATAGGTTATGATCACAAATCATTTATTTAATTTGGGTAGTCATAATGCCTTGCTAGAGGCCAACTATGATTTGCATATTTAAATAGAGATTTAATATGCTGCCAACTTTAAATAAACCTATAGGGTCACACACAAAGACAAGTTAGGACTGGACACAGAAAATCAGGAAAGTAGATATTATTCAGTTTGAATCAGGATGTTATTCTGATTTTGAATCAGGATATTATTCTGTTCGAAAGTGGATATTATTCTGTTCGAACGAGGATATTATTCTGTTCGAATAGAAGGTGTAAAGCATTAAATGAATGCTACATGCATGTATGGGTGCATGACATTAATGCTCTGGATATCATTCATTGGATGAAAGATATTAGGTGGGAAAGAATAGTTTTTTCCCCACTCGATGAAAAACACACACCAAGACTTCTTGAAAGAAAGAAGAAGAAAAGATTCACTCAATTTTTCTAGAACAGATTTTTGACTAAAAGAAAAGAGTTTTCTTGGAGAGTCAAAAAGAAGAGAAAAAGGTTTTCTCAGTGAAAAGAAAAGAGTGAAGCTTGGCTGAATTTCTTTGTGAAAGAAAAGAGAAGCAAGCAGATTTTCTGAAGGGAGGAAGGATCCGACTAGCATCGGAGGTCTTCACATCCAGCCTATACGAGTCGCGTGTGGATACCGATAGAGGGTAGTGCCGGTTCGAGCACACCAACGTGATCTCAGGAAACTTCCTTCAACCAGATTTGAACTAAATCTGAGGTGAAAATTTTGAAACTCTTCCTTCGTATCTAATTAGCGTTATACATATCCATGGCTTAAGGGGTTCGGGTAAATTCCGCTGCGCAATCTGATTGCAACAAAGTTGCCCGGATTCCCCAACAGTGGTATCAGAGCCACGTGTATCGTTTATTAGATCGATTTAGTATATTAGATGTACTAGTTTAGAGTTTCTGAGAATTATAAAACTACATATGTATTTTGATTGATATTATGCATAAGAAGGTGCACTGTCTCGAGCAGGGTATTATTGCATGAGATGCAAGATGTTATTCTGTTTGAACGAGAATATTATTCTGTTCAAACAGAAATGTACGCTGTCTCACGCTGAGATTTACTGCATAAGATGCAGGATATTATTGCATGAGATGCAGGATATTATTTCATGAGATACCGGATATTATTGTCTGTTTGAACGAGGATATTATTCTGTTCAAGCAGAAGGTGCACTGTCTCACGCTGAGATTTATTGCATAAGATGCAGGATATTATTGCATAAGATGCAGGATATTATTCTGGTCGCACGTGGAGATTATTGCATATGTATTAGTCAAAATGTATATATGTATTTTATAATTCAACGATATATGATATAGCATGGGCCAAAAACTTTGTGTTGTGATTGAATGATGTGATTGTATGTATGTTGTGCATGTTGTAAATTTGATTTATGGCTAAAGGCAACCAGTGAGTTGTCCAAATTGTAATTTTATTTTATTAAGGCAACCGGTGAGTTGTCCAAGTTGTAAAATAAATGAGGTTGTAAATTAAAGAAGATGAAGGAGTTCATCGCCTCAACCGATTACATGGTGAAGGAGTTCATCAGGACAACCAATCACAAGATGAAGGAGTTCATCACCACAACCTATCACATGATGAAGAAGCTAATCGCCATAACCGATCACATGATGAAGGAGTTCATCACCACGTCCATTGTTGTAATGAAGGAGTTCATTATAAGTAATTAATTAGGGATCTTTATAGTGGCTTATAAAGATCATGGCCATGCTATGTCATTAAATTAATTATTCTGTGATGTGTGATGTGATATGCTTATACATGTGATAAATAAATTAGAAATCCCTCTACTAATTATTAAGTTGAGAAAATGCCTCCCATATTCTGAAATTCTCAGGGCCTTTATATCACTCACATGGGTCATGCCAAAGCTGGGTGTGTGAGCTTATATAGTTGGCGGGAGAATATGCATTGATTAATTACCGACATAGGTCATGCCAAAGCTGGGTGTGTTGGTAGATTAATTGGATGATAATCAGTTATGGTTAGTACTTAACTAAGTAGCAAGTCGGACTTGAACTTAGGGCATAAGATGAGATATGTACACACATGGATTTTTGAGTTAGACTCATAAACCCCTGATCTCATAAATGATCTCAAGAGTTGCATGGAGATGCAATTGGATTTGATCCTACCTAAATAACAGAATTCTGAGACGAGCCAAAGCACGCTTAGGATTTTGCGAAATATGGATCTTGAGCCACTATGGTACATGTAGTTGGAATGTATCCGAACCAACACAGTGAGGGTTGTTGATTTGATAAAAATAGTGGGAGTATTTTAAATGAACTAAAACATAAATGTTATCATCTATAAAAGTATTAATTTTGCACATTTTATTCCATGTAGAAAAATGTCCTCAAACAGTTTAAATTTGCGATCTCTCCTTGAGAAGGAGAAGTTGAATGGTAAAAACTTTCTGGATTGGGAGCGAAATCTAAGAATTGTTCTTAGGGCTGAACATAAGGGTTATGTTCTTGATGAGCCTCTCCCAACTGAAGAACCACCAGCAGATGCTGACCAAGTGGATCAAGAATACTATGAAAAGTTCATAGATGATGATGTTGAAATAACCTGTCTCATGTTGGCAACTATGTCATCGGATCTTCAAAAGCAGTTTGTAGATTCGCATGCATATGTTATGCACAAACAGCTCAAGGAAATGTTCCAAGAGCAAGCTAGACTTGAGAGGTTTAACACTCACAAGGCGTTGTTCAACTGTAAAATGGTCTCGGGTACATCTGTGAGTGCACATGTTTTAAAGATGAAAGGTTATGTTGATAACCTTGAGAAACTAGGTGCGAAAGTCAGCCATGAGATGGAAACTGACTTGATTCTTGAGTCTTTGACTCCGAATTTCGCACAGTTTGTTTCTAACTACAACATGCACTCTATGGATAAAACAATACCGGAATTACATGGTATGCTCAAGAATTTTGAGGCTACCAATAGGTCCGGAGACTTCAAGGCATCAAATGTCAACGAAGTTCTGATGGTTCAAAAGGGAAAGTTCAAGAAGAAGTTCAAAGGCAAGAACAAAGGTAAGGGCAAGATGTTGCCCAAACCAAAGATCAAGAAATCTGAACCGACCACTTGTTTCCATTGCCATAAAGATGGCCATTGGAAAAGGAACTGCCCTCTTTACTTAGAAGAAGTGAAGAAGAAGAAAGCAGTTTCGGCAAGTGCCTCAGGTATTGATGTTAACTTATCTACTTTGTCAAATTGGGTATTAGATACCGGATGTGGCACTCACATTTGTAAAAATGTGCAGGGACTACAAAGTAGAAGGAAATTAGCTAAATGTGAAATGGACCTACGTGTGGGAAATGGAGCAAGAGTTGCTGCTTTAGCCGTAGGAAATTACCATTTAACTTTACCTAATGGATTTGTATTAGAACTAAACAATTGTTGTTTTGTACCTGGTATGAACAGGAATATTATTTCTATTTCAAGACTAGCTTTGGATGGTTACAAATTTATTATAGAAGATAATAATTGTACTATCCGTAAAGGAGAAATTTTCTATGGAAATGTTTCATTAGAAAATGGTCTCTATGTGCTAGATCTGAATAATTACAAATCCATATTTAATATCAATACCGAGAGGATAATGTCTCATGTTGATAATCAGACCTACTTTTGGCATTGTCGTTTAGGCCATATAAATGAGAAACGCATTTTTAAACTCCATACCGATGGACTTTTAGACTCATTTGATATGAGATCATATGAGACATGTGAGTCTTGTTTATTAGGCAAAATGACTAAGAAACCTTTCTCAAATGTTGGTGAAAGATCCAATGAGTTGTTGGAGCTCGTACATACTGATGTATGTGGCCCAATGAGCATGGAAGCCAGAGGAGGTTATAGATACTTCATTACATTTACTGATGACTATAGTAGATATGGTTTTGTCTACTTGATGAGACAAAAGTCAGAATCATTTGAAAGGTTCAAAGATTTTAAGAATGAAGTAGAGAATCAACTAGGCAAGAGAATAAAGGCCATTCGATCTGATCGAGGTGGTGAATATTTGAGCCAAGATTTTGATGACTATCTAAGAGATTGTGGAATTGTTTCACAATTAACTCCACCCGGTACACCTCAATGGAATGGTGTTTCCGAGAGGAGAAATCGTACCTTGTTGGACATGGTTCGATCAATGATGAGTCAGACAGATCTCCCGAAATCGTTTTGGGGTTATGCCATTGAAACAGCCGCATTCATACTGAATAGAATTCCATCTAAATCCGTAGAAAAGACTCCATATGAGATATGGACAGGAAGAACTCCGAGTTTGTCTTTTCTGAAGATTTGGGGTTGCGAGGCATATGTTAAACGCATGATGTCAGATAAGCTTGGACCCAAATCGGATAAATGTTTGTTCGTGGGATATCCTAAGGAAACTAAAGGGTATTACTTTTACATCCCCTCAGAAAATAAGATTTTCATAGCTAGAAATGGAGTCTTCTTAGAGAAGGAGTTCATTTCCAAGAGAGCTAGTGGGAGTAAGGTTGATCTTGAAGAAGTTCAAGATTCCCAAACTGAAAATGAACATGAGATGGAAAATATTTCGGGTTCACCAAATGTTGGAGAATCAGAAAATGTTACACAAGGACCACCTCGTAGATCTAGTAGGAATCGTCAAGAGCCCGAGAGATATGGATTTCTCGTGACTAATGATGATGATGTGTTGGCCATGGATGATGAACCAACATCCTACGTAGAGGCTATGATGAGTGAAGATTCACAGAAATGGCAAGAAGCCATGAATGTCGAGATACAATCCATGTATGACAATCAAGTTTGGAACTTGATTGATACACCTGAAGGATTAAAAACCATTGGGTGTAAGTGGGTTTTCAAGAAGAAAACTGACATGGATGGTAAGGTGCATACTTACAAAGCACGGCTTGTGGCGAAAGGTTTCAAGCAAACTCATGGTATAGACTATGATGAAACGTTTTCGCCCGTGGCCATGCTTAAGTCTATAAGAATTCTACTTGCCATAGCCGCATATTATGACTATGAAATATGGCAAATGGATGTCAAAACTGCTTTCCTTAACGGGAACTTGAACGAGGATGTATACATGATACAACCCGAGGGTTTTGTCGATCCAAAGAATTCTAAGAAAGTATGCAAGCTTCAAAAGTCTATTTATGGTTTGAAGCAAGCATCTCGAAGTTGGAATCTTCGTTTTGATGAAGTAATCAAGGATTATGGTTTCATCAAGAATGTGGAGGAAGCTTGTGTATACAAGAAATTCAGTGGGAGTGCACATGTATTCTTAGTTCTTTATGTGGATGACATATTGCTCATTGGTAATGATATACCTATGCTCTTAAGTGTTAAGAAATATTTGGGGAATCAATTTTCAATGAAAGACCTAGGAGAAGCAGCTTATATATTAGGCGTAAAGATCTATAGAGATAGATCAAGGAAGCTTCTAGGTCTGAGTCAAAGTACATACATTGACAAGGTATTGAAGAGGTTCAATATGCAAGATTCCAAGAGAGGATCCTTGCCAATGTCGCATGGTATCTCGTTAGATAAATCTCAATGTCCGACATCGAGAGATGAACGAGAACGCATGAATAGAGTACCATATGCTTCTGCAATTGGATCTATTATGTATGCGATGATATGTACTAGACCAGATGTGTCATATGCATTAAGTGTAACAAGCAGATACCAATCAGATCCAGGTGAGAGTCACTGGATAGCAGTAAAGAATATTCTTAAGTACTTGAGAAGGACTAAAGATGTATTCTTAATCTATGGAGGTTTGGAAAGTGAGCTGGTGATAAAGGGTTATACCGATGCTAGCTTTCAAACCTGCATAGATGGTTTTAGATCGCAAAGTGGTTATGTATTCTGTTTGAACGGAGGAGCAGTTGTTTGGAAAAGTTCCAAACAGCAAACTGTCGCAGATTCTACAACGGAAGCGGAGTATATAGCAGCTTCAGAAGCAGCTAAGGAAGCTGTTTGGATCAAGAAATTTGTGGCAGAACTAGATGTAGTTCCAAGTGTGTTGGACCCTGTGACTCTCTTTTGTGATAACAATGGAGCAATTGCGCAATCTAGGGAGCCAAGGTCACACCATAGATCCAAACACATACTTCGGCGTTTTCATCTAATTCGAGAGATAATAGAGAGAGGAGACGTGAATGTGTGCAAAATTCCAACTGATGATAATATAGCTGATCCGTTTACTAAGCCGCTCTCGATAGCGAAACATGATCGTCATGCTAGAGCTATTGGTTTGGATTACCTCAGAGAGGAGAGTTGAGTGTGTATTATTATTATCAGTTCACCCTAGTGCAAGTGGGAGACTGAAGGAATAATGCCCTAGGCTGAATGAAATAATGCCCTGGGCTGAACTAAATAATACCCTAGGCTAAACTGTTTAGCTTGTATGTAAACAAAGGATAGTTATTATTTATGTGTTGTTAATCTAATATTTTAATATTGAATTAAAGTTTCATTTAACACGTGTACTGGTTATTTAACATATTTAGGAATATGTGAATAAGCCTTGAATTGTATCACTAGTTTATACATCATCATAATATGTGATTATGATAGTAAAACTGTATCAATGAACGTAATACGATTCTAAATGTCCCTGGTCATATATATGATGTATATAGAGATATACATGTCTAAGGAAATAGAATATATATGTACACCAGTATATTCGCATATGAGATGATTATGTTTTACTGATCATGGACATGGAATACATAGAGATGTAGTGATGTCAAATATGGAATATATATATGTATTAGAGACTACATATTGGACTGACCAACTTATGAGAATATACATGGTTATTGTCATTATATATATTCTCATAAACAAATAGAATTTTAGTTCTTTGACCTGAGGTTATCATTAGATTTCTCACCTGTGAATTGTGATACTTAGATATGTTTCTTTGTTATCTTTAACCGGGTAATCAAGATCATCATTGGGTATTACATGAAGCATGTTGGAGGATGTGAATAACCAAGATGGAAGTTGTTCCTTTCATGATTGAAAGAGATATCTCTCAGGGCCCCCTGATGAATTAGGATTGAAGGAAATGCGTGGCCACGCTCAATAAGATTAACATGTGTTGTTAATACTAATTGAACATTCAATCTAATTCTATATCGGGAAAGAGTTAAGTTGATTTAGAAAGGATGACATTTGACCATGTCTTTGATCAACAGATATCGTATGAACAAGAGATCTAGAAATTTGTCTATTTGATAAATAGGTTATGATCACAAATCATTTATTTAATTTGGGTAGTCATAATGCCTTGCTAGAGGCCAACTATGATTTGCATATTTAAATAGAGATTTAATATGCTGCCAACTTTAAATAAACCTATAGGGTCACACACAAAGACAAGTTAGGACTGGACACAGAAAATCAGGAAAGTAGATATTATTCAGTTTGAATCAGGATGTTATTCTGATTTTGAATCAGGATATTATTCTGTTCGAAAGTGGATATTATTCTGTTCGAACGAGGATATTATTCTGTTCGAATAGAAGGTGTAAAGCATTAAATGAATGCTACATGCATGTATGGGTGCATGACATTAATGCTCTGGATATCATTCATTGGATGAAAGATATTAGGTGGGAAAGAATAGTTTTTTCCCCACTCGATGAAAAACACACACCAAGACTTCTTGAAAGAAAGAAGAAGAAAAGATTCACTCAATTTTTCTAGAACAGATTTTTGACTAAAAGAAAAGAGTTTTCTTGGAGAGTCAAAAAGAAGAGAAAAAGGTTTTCTCAGTGAAAAGAAAAGAGTGAAGCTTGGCTGAATTTCTTTGTGAAAGAAAAGAGAAGCAAGCAGATTTTCTGAAGGGAGGAAGGATCCGACTAGCATCGGAGGTCTTCACATCCAGCCTATACGAGTCGCGTGTGGATACCGATAGAGGGTAGTGCCGGTTCGAGCACACCAACGTGATCTCAGGAAACTTCCTTCAACCAGATTTGAACTAAATCTGAGGTGAAAATTTTGAAACTCTTCCTTCGTATCTAATTAGCGATACACAGATCCATGGCTTAAGGGGTTCGGGTAAATTCCGCTGCGCAATCTGATTGCAACAAAGTTGCCCGGATTCCCCAACAGCGATATCTCCAACTGACAGCAATAGTGCTCGCCTCACTTGCACAGTCTTCTCCGCATGCACGGGTACTTCTCTAGCAGCCCCCAGCCAGCGACTCGCTTCTCGAGACTCCAACAACAATGCTCGTTCTCTACTTTTCGCATGGACATGCATTGGCGACCCCAATTGGACTCCAATTTGACTCAAAATCCTTAATTAATTGACCATACTCACAATGCTCGATTCAAGTTGTTGATTCAAATTGCCGGTTGTTTGATTATCTCAAAACAATGTCGATACTACTAACGAATTTGCGTAAGTACAACTTGTAGGAGATATATGTATGACCCGCAAAAGGATCAAAAGAAGAATGAAGCATACACATATACGCTAGCACTCAAGAAAGAGCTAAGGAACATCAAGATCACTAAAGAAGACTCAAGACGTCGAAGAATCAAGAAGACGTCAAATTGTTGAGATGTCGAAGAATCAATAAATCAAGACATCAAACATTTTCGTAAGTTGGGATATCACAAAAATCACCAAACAACTTATATGTATCCCTAAACTTGTTTATGAACTATTAAGCTCATTATTCATCAAATAAATATGTTCGAAGGCGATAAAAATGGTGAAATTGCTCACCAGGCAGACAGTAGGAGTTCTGTTGTAACGGACCAAATCGTCTGTTGTAACAGACATATACGTGCTAATATTGGTTTGCATAATACACAACTTCTGTTACAACGGAATCACCAATCCGTTGTAATAGACATACCATAAACGTTGTAACAGAATGCTTACCGTTACAAGGGAACTTTATGAGCAAACCAAGATAGGTTACAGTAAAGATTTCGTTACAACGGACACAGCTTGTCTATTATAACGCTTCATTAATACTGACATTCCATTGCAACGGAACTACCCTCCATTGTAATGGAGTATGATATTTTTTGAATATATTGGTTGTAACGGCTAGTTTGACATTGGGTCCGTTACAACGGGACTCCACTTCCGTTCTCACGGATTATACAGAAAATGCACGAGTTTGGGAAGATTCTCTGTGTTATATAAATATAACTCTTACTTGTTTTATCTCTCCAACTCTTCCATTATTCTTATACAATCCAAAAGAGGAAAAACCTAGCATTAATCTTGAGCTAAATCTTTCTAAACAATCTTAGATATTATTAGATCCCCTTTCGAATCCATCTACATACGATTCTCAACTTGCGTGACCGATCACGTTTAGTTCGTAGTAGAAATTGTAATAGGCCAGTACAAGAGTTGTAAAGCCCACCATAGATCGATAGAAACGTGTAAATCGATCTAGGCAAAATCTTGTAAGAGTTGATACGGAAATTCAATCGAAAGTCGAAAAGACGTAAGGCATCCCCGAAGACGTAGGTACTTGTATTCAATCGAGTCGGTTGATTGAGCAAGTAGTCGGTGAGTTAAACCTGCATAGCAACCACCTACCGAACTTCATAAACAAATATCGTGTGATATTTATTTTGGTATCGTTTTTCTTTTCTCTAAATTATTTACGCTTCTGCACTTAATTAAAATTGTATACCATTACCGTGAAAATCGGACCTTAGAATTATCTATTCACCTCTAGGTATAGATTAAACAACACAAGCTTCAATAGTGTCCGGTTTCAGTATAATGGAGACGCGAATTCCATTTTGCAGCATGTGTGGAGAATTTGTTGGCTTAGTCTCTGAAGAGGAGAAAATGGTTTTTGTCGCGTGCCATGAATGCGTTATCTTCTTTTCAAAGATTGCTTGGAAAATAAGATTAGAGATGTGAGAGTTTCGTGCTTTCGCCGTGACCAATCTTTTTCATAATATTTTGGGTAAGTTTATTTCTCATTTTTAATCAATTAAAGTTTCATCTTTATAATTTGCAAAATGGTTGATTCTAATTGAAAACATACATAAAAAACAAATAAAGACCAAAAAATTCGTTGGACTGAATAACAAATGAAGATTATGCCAACGAGAACAAGGTGAGACTTCTTCATTAAATTTCTTTCTTCAACATTTTGTATTTTCATCAAATTCCTTTATATATAAATACAATTTCTATATTAGTTTCATATTTAACAAATTTTTGTAATTAAGTTTATATAATATTAATATTTAAAACAACCTCGTTAATATTTTGTCAAAGACCTCCAGAAACATCTGGTTGGCCTTGTCTCTACTAGAAAAAACAGATGACCAAAATGAAACTATAATTTTTGAGAAATTTGCATATGCACTTTCAATTAATAATCAATGAACGAGGATGAAATATTAAATCAATTGAAAAATGTCGACAAATGAAAGTATTGGTCAAAACTAAAATTGACATAAGGATGTGAAATTTATGGACTTTCAGTCCAAAAAAAACAATACTTCACGATGATGATGGAAAGGTGTATTAATTTGAATGTTCCCAAATGACTCAAAATGTATCATGTATACATTATAACATATTATTCATATACTCATTTGATTACAATACTCATTAAAATTTCTAAAAGATTTATAATGCCTGAATCATATTATTTAAACTCTTCAGAGATATTCAAGAGGCATATTACATTAAATGACAAATATTTTTGTATGAATTGAAGTAATCCGAGCATATACGATATAATTGATTTAATATTAAAAAAAAACTATATATTCATATTGAAGGGAATAGTCACGATTCCGGACCCGCGTAGCGGATATGAAGGCCCGGTCCGATTCCCAAAACCCGAGATCACGCCTCGATATCGAGAGTACGATGCAAATAAGGATAGTCAATTACCGGTGCAAAATTGATTGCACTCGAAGGGTTGATCGCTATTCTTCTATCTCCTTGTCACGTTGGTGACAAAACGCGCGTCCCACACCCACGCCTCTCCCACCACTTCGTTGACGATAATCGCGTCTCCGATTTTATCACAATGAAGAGCCACAAGTGTCGCTCCTCTACTCGTATCCACCGTGAGTCGTAGCATCTCGGTCGCGGGTGCAACTGACTGGACGATGCACCGGCGAACTTGTTTGATTGTTTTCGATTCTCTAAAACCGATAAAAAATGCTTTTCCTCATTCTCTCTTTCCTTCGCACTCACTCAACTATTAATGGTGTTGTTTCAAGTGATTATCATCAATTCGATTAGTTCAGGAGAGAGAGAATTATCATATTTATATGTAATAGGATAAGGACAACCAAAAGACACATATTGGACACACCATTCCGCGTGTACTAAAATCTGCCATAAAACATCTTTTATGCATCCGTATGGTCCGTCATGACGCACCATATGGTCCGTCATGACGCACCAATGCCAATAAGTCTCTGGACATTTTATGCATCCTATCGTCATGACGCACCATATGGTCCGTCAAGACGCATGACTGTAAAATCCCGGAATTGGTTAAAATCCACAACTATTGTAGATTATACACACTAGGTACTAAAAAGGAGAAAAGGAGTTTTTTTCATTAGAGAATCGAATAATTGAATCAAGCAAGTTTGCCGGTGCATCGTCTAGGCAGGTGCATCCGTGACCGAGGTGCTACGACTCACAATGGATACGAGTAGAGGAGCGCACGATTTGTGGCTCTTTGTTGTGATCAAACCGGAGACGGTATTGGAGTCCAAGCGGTGGGAGACGTGTGGTATGGGACGCACGGGCTAGTCACCGACGTGACACCGGAGACGAGAAGGACGTGAGCGATCAACCCTTCGTGTGTGATTAATTTCACACAGGTAATCGTCTATCCTTTTATGCATCGTACCCAGAGAGTCATGGCGAGATATCGGGATTTGGGAACCGGACCGGGTCTTCATATCCGCTGCGCGGGCCCGGGACCGGATCGTTTTTTCTTCAACATGTGTGTACATGTGTATACATGCATGTTCATGACACATATGTGTACATGTGTAAGTATGCATGCAAGTGATGTATGTTATATAAACACCACCTTGGTGTTGATCAAACGAAGAGAACACAAACAAGAATTGAAGAATGAAATTATTATTCACCATTCTCTATTCTAATTTTCTCTTGAGTGTTGATTCTGATTTTTCTCTCTAGTTTTGTTAATTTTACAACAAATAATACATTTAAATAAAAAGAAAAGATCGTGCATTACACGAGTTGACCATTTTATGAGCAAATTATCAATAGAAAGCGACAATTTGACTCTTACAATTTTAACCACATTTTGTGCATTCCAAAACGCACGTCATCCTTCATCCAAAATTTATAAAATTTTTAAATGTATGTTATATCTTTATGTGTTATATATTTTTAGATATATATTTTATATTTTTTAGATGTATGATATGCATTTATTAAATACAATACATGATATTTTGTTACATGTATGATATATATTTATTTGTTATAACCTTTCATATGTATGGTACATTTTTTTTGAATAAATACATGTTACAACTTTTTATATTGTATGATATAATTTATGCATGTATGATACATACTTTAAGATATATTTTTTTTACACGAGTAACATTTTGTATATATTTTTTGGACTGGATTATACCTTTTGTAAACAATTATACTTTTGTGGGAAGTGTGTTTGGAGTGCACAAATGCGGTCAAAATTAAACAAATAAAATCAAAATTAGAAAAAGTTAAATCATCACATGCCACACTCCTATTGATGACGTGCACACGGAAGTGCACCATCATGAAATGCATTAATCGATTCGTGAAATATATTTGATATATTTTATAGTCATAGAAAATAATATATTATTATATTGGATTCTATGTTAGAACTTGGAACAAATGGGTCATTTGGTTTTGGGCTCCAGCTAATTCGGATTTAGGTGAAGGTTTATTCGAATTCGGGTTATTGGCCACTCGTGTCACGAGTTAATTAGCCGTTCACGGTTTCAGGCTGTTCGAGTACTGGGTCTTTTCGGGTTTTGGATCATTTGAGTTTTTGGTCGTTCGGGTTTTGCGTTGTTCGGGTTTCAAGTCATTTACATTTCGTGTTATTCGGATTTCAGTTCGATTTTCAGGTTTGAATTTTGAGATGTCAAGTGAATTTTCCGGGCCTGGTCAAATCTTGCCATCACTGTGCATAATTGATATATAAATATGCCAAATACATTTTATTTATTATTAAATATTTGGAAAATCACAAGAGGAATATGATTTAATTATATGTACCAAAGTTTGTTAAATCACACAAATTATAATTAATGTATTTTTCGGATTGGATCAAACGACGAATTTAAAAAAAAAAATAGAGAAGAGATCAAAAAGGGCAAATTTTTGTAGTATTTTACAAAATAAAGAAATTTCCAACCCCAAATACAAGATTTTGTAAAATCAAAAGAATTTACCTCAAAATTCTGTATTTCCGTTTACTAAAAGTACTCAAATCAGACAATGCCCAAGAAAAATCTAATTAGATGCCGACGCAACATTAAATTCAAAGAGTTCAAGATCTAAACAAGTCTCTCCTAAATCAAAACAATACTACATTAATTAGTTAAAAAACAACAATTAATCATTACATTTAAAAGCATTTTTTGTGCACGATTGCAGGTCCAGTTTCGTCATATTCGGCCTTGGTCACGTGTTGATTTTGCGGAAACACGACTTTTGCTACAATCGCGCCGCCCATCCATGCTGAGTTTCTCGATATATCTTCTGGCATGTATTCTGGAGGCTGTAAATAATTATATTTACGTAAAATTATATGTTAAACTTACATGGTTAAATATGTTTTATATATTGAAGGATCATAGTATTTAATATACCTTGACAAGAACAGGGGAAATTGCAGAAGCGCATAATCTTGCTTCTTTTTGAAATCGCTCTTCAAAACCTGAAGATACAAACGTTAAAAAAAAGTTCACATACACCCTAACGAAAGTGAAAATATCATTATACCCTTATAAAGTATGGAAAATATCAAAATACACCTCCCTCTTACAACTTCTTTGAGGATATTTTCGAAGTGGTAATTTCTAATATATCCTTCAAAAAGTATAAAATAACAAACTTGTCCTTCTAAATATGATTATAGAGAAATCTTTTCTTATGAATTATACTTCGTTTTTCCATAGTAAATTTGATAAGAATTAAAGTTTGAAAGGGCAAATTTGATATTATTATTTGCATATTTAGAAGGGCAAATTTGATATTTCATACTTTTGAAGGATATACCAGAAATTACCCCTTCTCATAGAACCTCATATTTTCAAAAAAGAAAACCTATATTCTTGGAAATTAAGTAGCAGAATCAAAAGTTATCAAAACTATATTTTCGAAACTTGGTTTTCACAAGAAAATTTCAGAAAATATAGAGGGGTTTTGGAAAAAGAACAACCCAAAACTAATTTCCGAAAAATATTACAAAAACAAAGCGAATAAAAAAAAATTAAACAAAGTTTTTAGCGTACCAGTCATGGAAGTGGTACCGCCACAAAGCATGGTATTTTCAAGAAGTTGGCGATGATACTCAGAAGATACATTGGAAACGCTTCTTACGAGTTGCTCCACAATTCCACATTCTTCCAATCCCAATATTTTTGGCTGAAACAACGCTTCTCCCACTACGTACCTTTCTCTCTCTAGAGTTATCACCTAAAAATAGAAATTTCAAAAACAAAAAAAAAAGGAAATATTTTAATTTCCATCTTTTAAAAGTTAAAATTAGTAAATAAATACCTGTCCATCAGGGAGAGTGTGTTTCTCAACGGGACAAGAATTTAGGGTTTTTTCGAAAGCTAATTCATCCATAGCACAACACGCATATTTCTCTTTAATCTTCTCCATTTCTGCAAAATCGATGATTATTGAAGGATTTGATTTTTGAATCTCTCTTGCCATTAAATTTGTCAAATCGATTCCCCCAATTTCAAATCTCTTTGATGCTAAGTGGTTTACTGCTCCTTCAAAAACCGGCGCCACATCTGAAATATGAAATTTTCAAATATAGATGATTGGATCAAATTGAAAAGACTAATTTAAGGTAATGGAGGAGGTTTTGTGAAAAATGTACCGATTTTGCCGTGGCCAATGTCGATGGTGCAGCCAGAAATTCGACCAACAGCATAAAGAGACAAAACGGCTTGTTCAGCGGCGTAAAAACCAGACACATTAAATGTTTCAAACATTAATTGTGCCAATTGTTCCCTAAGATGCTGCATTAGAAAATACCCAAATTATAAATGTATAATTTCATATGTACCCCTATAGAAGTCAAAATGTCATATATACCCCTGCATTACTAATTGTAGTATTTACCTTGGGTGTGAAAAGGGGATCAGTGAACATAATTTGGCCTTCTTCTCCAATTTCCCAACCAATATTCGTGTACAAAACGTGTCTTAACAAATCCTCCATTGCATCCCAATCCTTCACAAAACCTCTCTCTACTGTATCAACCATTATTTCCTCTTCGAGATCCGCGCCTTCTTCTCCTTCAGCTAAAACCCGTTTCATCGTTGTAGGAATTATCTGTTAGAGAAATGAAGAAATTATAGGGTTCAAATCGATCCACTCAAAATGGGCGTTATTCATTAGCATATTTGAACACTTCCAAGTTCAAGTACACACACATACGCACAAAGAAAGAAGTTTAATTTCAACTAATTGAGTAAAAAAATAAACAGAAAATGGGAAATTACCAAAGCGGGATTCTGGTCTGGAGAAGCGATTCCAGCTTTGAGCAGCTTGGATCCCACATCCACCACCACGGCTTCCATCAAAACCTAATATATTAAAATCCGAGAAACCGACCAATATGGGCAAACAGAGTTTCGAAATTTGAACAGAAAATTTAGGAGAGTTTGAAAGAAGTGAGGAACTGACGAAGTCTGCAAGAAGCCGGAAGGGAAGAAGGGCTTTTCGAGTTGAAACAAACCCGGGTTTTGGCATATACCCAGAATAGGTTTTTGTATAATCCTGGATTTCAAATCCAGGATTATATATAAATTCAATAGGTGTTTATGGATCATTGGAAAGTTGCAATTTTCTGGAAAGTTGGGTCATGAGAATATGATTACCAGGTTTGGTATATCATGAGAATCATACGTGAAAAGAATGTTACATTTCTTTATTTATTTGTGAATTAAATATAATTAAATAATTGTAGTTATAATTAAAATAATAATTACTAGCAATAGCCCGCGCAACAATTGCGCATGACTTCATACCCTTTATTTACATGTTTTTGTATAACTTGTTTAAATATAATTTGTGCGGATACGTTTAAACTCAATTAAATAATCATGATATGTTTGCAAATATATTGATGTTAATAAATGCATTATAATTAATATATTATGCATTATAATTAATATGAAATTGGTCCATCATTATAAATCCACACAAAATAAATAAAATATAACATGTTATAATTCAAACAAAATTAATGTTTCAAAACAAATAAAAAAAATCGTGAATAATACACACAAAATCGAAATATATATTTAAAATGTCATCCATTAACATACATATATCATTTTTTAAATAAAGAACACAATTGTAAATTATAACATAAAAAATTAATAATTGAGCCATTGTTTCATAGGGAGATTATATATAGAGCCCCAATAACACAAACATAACATTCTTGATGAGGCGACACGAGAGGATTAAGTAGGCTGATTAGTATTATTGATTGACTCCATTAGCGATTTAATTGACCGTTTAATTGACTTGACACGTCAATTAACATTTATTAATATTAACATATTATAAATTAATGATGTGTTAATTAAACGTGTCAATTAACATTTAATTGAGTCAATTAAAAATGCTAATAAATTCATGTTGTCACTTCATCAAGGATATTGTGATGAGTTTGGAGGCCAATTATATTTTTCTTCCAAGGACACAATTTGGGTTGCAATAGAAACAAAACTTGAAAGAAAAAAGAAAAAGGAGGACACGTGTCACCATGTGGTGATATGTTCAAAATTATATCTATTGAAGTATATTTATTTTAAGAAAAATAATATATAAATTAAATTAAATATAATTATTAATAATTATAATACAATATAATTGTGATCATAATATAATAATTAATTATAGTATAACAGTTATAATATTATGAATTATAATAATCAAAATATTATTAAATATAATATACTAATTATTATTTTAAGAAAAATAATATATTTGGGATTGATATCCTCATTCTAAATGTATAATTATAATTGATTAAATAGTCATATTGCTTATTTTATTAATGATGTATCATGAAATTATTGATTATTTAATTACTATACAAGAAATGATAATATTGTCATTTCATTCACTTTGCCAAGTAATCATAGTGTCAAAACAAACATACACATATTATTTTCCTTATAATTCAAAAAGTTGACCAAACACAAAAATAACCGATCAATGGGAATGTAATTCCTGAGAATCACATTTCAAAGAATGTGATTACCATGATAATCTCACATATCATACTATTATACTTATCTCATAAATAATATATATATCCCCTCTGGAGTTAACTTACTAAGCCATGGAAGACAACTGACAGATAAGCCAACATAAAAACGAGTTTCACGGTCTAAATTCAACCTCTGTATGGTAACTTTCTTCTGTCATTGAATAAATGTATGCCACAAGTGAAGGAAATCCAGTTTTGGATCAACTGTAAAATTGTACAAATAAGGATGAACGAACGTACACGTTCGTGGAAATAAAGAAGTGTATAATGAGATTATGCACAACTGAGTTCCCGAGGCTGTTCCGTCTTGGCAGTTGAGAGGGTGCGAAGAAAGAGGGAAAGAGAAAAAGAGTTTTCTTGGTTTATAGAATCAAACGCGATCAAGCAAGTTCGCCGGTACATCGTCTAGGCAGTTGCATCCGCGACCGAGGTGCTACGACTCACGGTGGATACGGGTAGAGGAGTGCGCGATTTGTGGCTCTTCGATTGTGATCAAATCGGAGACGTTATTGGAGTCGAAACGGTAGGAGATGTGTGGTATGGGACGCACGGCTTGTCACCAACGTGACACCGGAGAAGAGAAGGACGTGAGTGATCAACCCGTCATGCGTGATCAATTTCACGCCGGTAATCATTTATCCTTCTATGAATCGTGCCCTCGAAGTCGTGGCGAGATCTCGGATTTTGGGAACCGGACCGGGCCTTCATATCCGCTGCGCGGGCCCGGGGTCGGATCGTTTCCCTTCATTTTCGACCAGCACATATGCAAGATCCTTTGCCTAGATGATTAGTTGGGGCTTGAGTTCTCAATCATGAAAATTTAAGCCGTCACCCTCCAAGGAATATTTTCCGAGTATGGATCGGATAAGTACATAGTTTGTCATTCAATAATAACATTTAAAGGATTTCATGTCAATATTTATGTAAAACTCATACCACATATATTAAATATCCTTTATGCAGTATATTCAAGATCCTATGACAAATAAATCAAACTTAATCTGATTTATTCACTTATGGTAAGTAACATACACTGATGATAACCTTCATAAATTCACTTGCAATCATTTGCAATTTTCTAAACTTTATGACTCTTGTTGATTTTCCGAGACTTCAAGCCTAGATCTTGACTTCTCGTTAAGCAAACTCATTTTATTTGGTCAATAAGTTTGGCCATATTATCTCCTTCAAATAAATGCAACAAATACATAACATGTAATACATTTATCAATGGCTTGATAATATATCCTAACATATTTCACAATTTCTAGAGATTATAAATTGCACTCATGCATATTTAAAATCCTTAACTTAAAGTGGATAAAATGAGAAGAAAAAAGTACTTAATTTTTCATTGGACTTTCAAAATGTATCTATAGACGTTAATTTGGTAGGTCATGTATTCATATATCCAAAAATAAAGAGAGTAGATATTTCCACAATGATGAACTACTTTGTACCTCTTAATTAATTTCTTTTTCTCAAGTAGGTGCGGTTGTTTTAAATCATTTAAATCACTTAAAAAAAATAATTTACAAATAATTTACAAATATCTAATAATTTTTAACAAGATTTGAAAATAATAATTACAATCCTTTAAACATTTAAAGAAAACACAAACGATTATTGCGATATCGTTTTTAATCACCCACAAATAAATTCTATACACTGTTAAGATTTTGCGTCTTTTACAAAAAATTATAACACTTTTGTATAGAAAATTTATTTTAAAATAAAACTAGACGTAATGATTTAAATTCAGAAACTGGTTTTATTCAAATCCATTAAATCGTTTGAAAGATTTCGCGATTTGAATATTAGCAGAAACATCCCGTGATGCTGGAAATTTCAGCAACTCACTGTTTTTTGTTTGTTTAGCTATATAGATCTGTCATAAAACCTTGATTTATATGTTTTCTCTATTCCAAATATCTATAAATGATGTAAGAATTTTATAAAACACAAAATAAATAACCATTATAGCTATGACGACGATTAAAACTCAAAATCAAATATTTCAGAGCCGCAACACAAATAATCAATCAATCATTATGCAATAAACAATCACATAATAAATAGTCCAATTAGCTAAATAATAAGAACCTTGCTCTGATACCAATTGAAAGATTTCGTGACGTTCATCAGCATAAATATGAAAAAAATTATTCCGACAATGTCAAGAATCGTATTATTAATGCTAATTTTTTACTTAAGTTTATCGTATTTGTCCTACAAGAAGGATTATAATACCATACCTAAAATATTTAACGTAGCTCTGGTCCTCGTAGTTCACCCTTGAATCTAAAACCAGAAGGGCGTCAAGTTCGTGCTAGCGTCCTCTTGCAGCACCTAGCTCCGTCGCCAGTTTCTTAATCGATTGTGTAATCAACAAACGTTTCAACAAATACTTCAAGAGAATGAGAGAGACTAGCTATAGAGAGAGAAAACACTTGTGTATTCTCTTATGTTTGTTATAAATATATGGCCAGTTCTCATATTTATAGTCCCTAAATATTAGAGCAAAATCCTTCAAATTCGTATGACAATTAAAGGCATGAACAAAATTCGAAACAACATTAACTTTTGACCTTTGGTTACTGTATATATGCAAAATTTGAATTTGAATAAACTGTAAATCGGGTTTACGATTTTAAAAAGGGTCTTATGATAACATGACGCAGCTCCGTTGGTATGTTTTATGTATGTTATGTTTATTGTCGCGTGATCCCGAGACACTCTATGGAGGGACATCCTAGGTAAATTGTTGTAGTGCAAAGTCCCGAGACACTCTATGGATCGGACCAGGCCCGACATTTCGCTGCGTCGGGCTCGGGAGCAATACCGATACCCAACAAGAATCCAAAAAGAATCCACGCGGCCAAAATATACTAATGAAATTAGCAAAATATACTGTTGAATCCAACATGTTAACATAGCTAAAATTAAGAATAAAATAATATATTTTCAACAGTATATTTTGCTATATACAAAAATATATTTTGCTAATTTCAATAGTATATTTTTATCCTTGGATTCTTTTTTTGGATTCTTTTTGTGGATTCTTTTTAGTATATATATATATATATATATATATATATATATATATATATATATATATATATATATATATATATATATATATATATATATATATATATATATATATATATATATATATATATTAGGGTTTAGAGTTTAGGGTTTAGGGTATAGTATGTATGTATATATATGTATATATATATATATATGTATATGTATATATATTAGGGTTTAGAGTTTAGGGTTTAGGGTATAGTATGCGTCGTCATTGTCAAATTGTGGAATTTATGTTTTGTGAATTTATCATATAAGATCCTGAGATATAACGAGTTGTATACTGGCGGATTGCCGCATCCTTTCTTTTTTTTGGGGGTGTGACATTTATGATTAATAAAATATATAATTCTGAATTAATTAAAATTTATATGACCCGAGTCGAGTCATCCCGAGTTCCATACCAACTCGCTAGGTCAAGTTTCAGACTTTACACACTTCGAGTCTGAGGCAGATCAGTCAACTCCAAATCTTTGCCGAGCGGAGTTAACTCGATAGAGTTACAACTTGATTCACCGAGTTTTTGAACTATGCATGTGACCTAACAATTGTAGAAGTAAGATATTAGGCAATCTTATGTAAGTTCGACTCCGATTGCATAAAATAAGAGGTGATGGCGGAAAATCGAATGTATTATGTGCCAAATGACCTGGAACCTCTATCCAAATCCCCGGTCTCAAAAATGACTTTGAATGGATATCTCTATGCCATACAATTGTTAGTTTGCTATGCCGTCTTGACTGCAAAATTCACTTAAAAAAGTAGCATTTGTTAACCAGAAAATAAAAATCTACATTAAATAAGCAATGAATCTATATTGTATTTATTTTTACTAAACACAATTAATATCAAATTTATCAAAAACTCGTATGTTGCAGGAATTTTTTTATATTCACTTTTTTCATAAATTATGCATAATTGAAGGAATTTTTTTGAAGGTATGATGGGAAAGCATGGCCATGCTCGACGAATGTTATCAAACTAGGAAAATACCCGCGACTTCGCTGCGGATTTTTTTTAATTTATTTGAAACATTTAACAACTACTGAAATGACATTAAAATTTTATGATAGTACATGTAATATAAAATATAGAAACGTTAAACCTTACTTTAAATAGTAATATATTCGATGAACTTAATTAATTATATACAACTTAAAAACAATTATTGATATAAAACATACACACAGACGGATATGAGCCAAGAAAACATGGTGATAAATCAAAATGTATTTATATTTTTTATGGTGATAAAAATGTATAAATTATTAATATAATAATAACTAATTAGCCAATATGGTGCTATAATATTAATTGGTAGTTACAAATTATAATATGCAATCAACATAGCTACATGCTCACAAAATATACGAGTAACCAATGTTAGAAAAGTACAATGAACAATGAATAAAAAACGAAAAGAAATTTTTTAAGCTATCATTTAGCTTTATTTCTGTCAGATTATCTGATAATCTAACCTATTACAGTAAAGATTATCAATATTTTTATTGAACTTAATTGAACATAACGTTTTTTTGCATAAATAACAATCGACGCGAATGAATTTAACTTAACCTACAGAGGAGAATTTTACATTTCCACAAGCGGATAAGATATCAGATTTACATGATACACTAACTGAGACGAAAAGATCCTCCATGCATTTCAGTACTTCATGCGTTGCCTGTTTACGATCAAGCCCCTAAAAAATATCATAAATATCCATTATAATTCAGTGTACATAAAGAAGCATCTAATGAAAAAGCCTAAAGTAAACTTTACCTCGAGCATGAAAGAGAGATTAGTCTTTATTGGTAAATTTAGTGAAACAAAATTATTTTTAGGAGAGAAAGGACCGCATAGGCCTCACCTGGCACTATATCGGTTGTCTTAACAATTTTCACCCCTTTTATTACAGACAAAATTTCTTTTGCTCTCAACCATAGACGTGAACCACCTAAAAAATATAGCAAAAACACTCAAAATTATAAATCAATATATAATATGATCTTTCTACCTAATTCAGATTTTGAGAAAACACTAATTTTATCAATACTCGAGATATACTCCCTTTCGCCGCCAGAGCATGCCATTTCTTCGAGGTTCCCGCCACAAGCGATTTTGGGATTCAAACTTGCATCCGTTAAACTCACGAAGAAAGGAGGGTTGCACGTGCAAAAGTTGAATGTCTTCTCTTCCTTCATCTTGAATGCGTCCTTAATCTCTCTCTTAACTGCGTCATAAATCGACATGAAAGGACGCAATTAAAAAACAGGTTACTAACTGGAAAAAAAAAGGGAATTAGCTGGAAATTAATTCACCAAAAAATACCAGTTAATTACAAAAACCAGGGAATTAACTGCGAAAACATGTAATTAACTGAAAATTAACATTTAATTAAATAAACAGGGAATTACCAGTTAATTATAAAACACAGGGAATTAACTGCAAAAATCAAATAATTAATTGGACATTAAAAAATAGTAACAAATCGAGTAATTAAAAATATTTACTCTTTGTTGTACCTTGATTAGAATGCGAGCCACAATGTGATTCTTCACTCTCTAGTTCAAACAGTAATAAAATTATAAAAATCTTTAATTAGTGAAAGAAACATGTTTCAAAAAAAGAAATTAAGAAATTAGCATACTGTTAGAGACAAAGAAGACAAATATTTGCGACCAAATTGTACTCTTGAGATAAACCTGAAATAAAATAATACAAAATTCAAAAATTCATTCTTATAGACTCAATCATGGCTTAATTAAGACAATATATATACAAATTAAGCCCATAAAATAACATTTCGACGGAATTTCCCACAAAATTGACGATAAGTAAATAGAAAACTGAACCTGGTCATTGACATAGTTCTCTAGATTCGAGAGGACACCAAGATTGTAAGGATTGACTGTTACAAGAAAAAGATTAATAATTTCAAATGCCAAATGAAGAAATAAGAGACTGAAGGCCGACCTATCGCAACAACATCGTCAGTATAAAAGTCCTATGCTTTTGGATCTAGGGATACCGACAATGATACCATGAAATTAGAATTATATAAATTTATCTCAAATTCACAAAATTCTGGATCTAGGGATACCTTGAAAAGGAGAAAATGGGGGCTAAATCAACAGTTGAGCAGGACAGAGATTGTGTGACGGACGAAACAATCGAGAGCAACCAGAGACGACTGCAAGAGAGGAACATATATGGGGATGGTTGAGGGGCTTGATGAATTTCATTGAAAAGAAGGAGGCGACGGCAGCTAGGGTTTCGCTCCAGATGATGAGAACTCTGAGGAGAACTTTGACAGCGCCCATAGATAGTGTGCTATTCCGTGGATCAGGAGGAAGCGAAGGAGAAGAGGCGACGACGACGGCGTCGACGCGGATTTTCGTTGAAGAGAGAAGCGGAAGCGACTATAAATAAGTGTGAAGTTGAGACGTGAAGAAAAGAGACAAAGAAAAGAGGTCTGAGCGTGAGGATGGAACTGGAACATATAGAAAAAATTAATTATACTTGAGCGTGCTTTTGAAATCCGTACAGATTGGATAAGTGACGTGGCATTATCAGAATGGGACAAAATATTTGTAAAATATTATAGTAGGATTAATAGTTTAGTCTAATTCAAAATAGGAAATAGTGTATGTTGATCTATAAAGGATGATTATCATCATGGCTTTGATCAACAAGATATCGCAGAACTTGAGAGCAAGATATCGCAGAACATGAGAGAAAGTTATTCGTATTTGAGTTCGGTATATATGATCACTATCATATTCATTTAATCTAAGTAGTCATGTCGTACGTCTAGGTGACAAACATGATCAATGGATCGCAAATCTATTGCTAGTTTTAAATGAACCCACAAGGACACACCAATAGTCAATAATAATCAGACACAAAATTAGTAATATATATTAGATATACGTAGTTAAATTGATAAGATGTAAACATTGAATGTTTATGAAAATATCTCAACATTTCTATAGAAACATTCTTTGAAAACTTTTCATAGTAAAACTGTCATAACTCCTAAGTTATGAATCTAATCACAATTCAAATTGAATTGGAAGGATAATTAGATCATCTACAAGTTTGATTCCGGAGGTTATTTCATTTGAGCACTTTAACAAGTCGGCTTGAACGATATACCAAAATGTGTCACTATTTTACACGTTGTTAGTAAAATTTTCATATCCCTCACTTTCGAGATCCAATTAGGATAGATCAAATTGGGTTGTAAAGATAATTAGATTACATTTAACTTTCATCCAGAGGCCTAATCCGTTTGAACGATCTAACATATTTGTTTGAACGAATTGGTAGGAAATGGCAGCCTCAAGGCGTCTCTTTTCACTTGATTTTATCCCTATATAAGTAAGTTAAATTCTTATCTTCTTAATTCTAAACTGAAAAAAATAGATTTTTGGAGATTAGAAATAAGAGAGAGCTTGAAGAGAAATTAAATTTTGATCATCGTTATCGATTTGTACAAGTTGATTAATACATCGACTATGATTTTGTGTCAATCACACATCGAGTTTGATTAGCGATGGATTATGTGTAGATATAAATATACTTTGAATCCTTTATGATCGTCTCGAGAATTTCAAAGAGACCACCGATCAACAAGGAGAGCAAGACGGAAGGCAACGCTTTCACCCAACAATTGGAATCTGGTTTTGTACAAACCGAGATAACCACCAACTCGACTCTTCTTTCCATACTTTTACACGAAAATGAGAACCTAAATCTAGTAGTGCAGTATGTTCTGGTGTCATGTATGACACATGACCACCGTAAACCCTAACAATGTATATGACCTGGACTTTTGTAGTTGTGTTTGCACTTGAACTTGACATATACGAGGTGTCGAATTTGTTGTAAATAAATAATTTAATTTTTGTGCTAATTCGGAGTAAAATATGTTTTGAATTAAATATATATATTTATATATTTAAAATTTTATTTGTTTACACATATTGTGTGAAGAAAAGGAGAAAACCAAACCTTTTTATCAAGAATGTAGCTAGTTGGCAATAAACAATGAAAAGTGATACATTATTTGTATGAAGCAGAAGGAGAACAGCAAACCTCTTTATCCTGGAAGAAAGATAATTTAGGTAAAAAATAGCAAGAATTTTATGCATACAACATAAGCAATTCAAAGGAACCTAGTGTAATTCTGGTCAAAGATTATGTACAAAACTTAAAATAATAATTTATTTGAAGTTGACAGTGTTCAATCAATGCCCCCCCTATTATTATTATTATTATTATTATTATTATTTTGCAATGTTGACATCCATGCAGCAAGATTATTGCAAAATTCTCACTCTGATGCCTAAATCCTAAACCCTAAACCTTAAACCTTAAATTCCAATTCTTCCCATATGAATTTGGTCCAAATCACCAATATATCAGTTCAGTAATAGGTTGTAGGATTATCTTTCAATTACTGCAGGAACTCATTTTTTATTTTTATTTTTGTATTTGCACCAACAGCACCAATGGCACACAAATTTGAATTTATTTGGGAGGTCACAAATGATCCGATCCAACGAATGTGTTGCGTGGTTCACGCACCTACAATTAATGCGAATGACAGAGTCGACGAAAACGCCAAAACCTTTTGGACCAAATAAATACTTACTACATTGGTTGCGAATGAACTTATTCCTCTTTCCTCGTTTGGTCGGTGAATTTTATCTTCCCCTCTTTTACCTTGGTCTCTTACTTACTAGAAAGAAATTGGAAATCACTTGTAGAATAGAATTTCAGAAGCGAATCGGGAAGAAAGGTACGTTCTTATTAAATTCAAGCAATTTATGAGCAGTATTACTAATTTATCTCTTTATTGTCTATTTCTTGTTATTGATGTATACATTTGTTTGATTAGATCTGAGAACATGATGTTCTTTTGGAACTTGGAAGTTCCTTTTTAAGCCAAAACAGTAGGTATGCCAACGATTTTGTTTCTCTTTGCTCTATTCTTCAATTTTTTCTTTGTTCAATATTGACCTCTTTTAGCGATTTTTAGAGAATTTGCAGTCACAGATAGTAGATTAACCTAAAAGTAAAATTTTGTTAAAGACTTTGTGTTGTTAATTTCACATATATTGCTTATGGATCCTTGTTTACTTGTTGATTTGAAAGTAAAAACACATCTTAATAATTTAGGTACATCTAGGTTTAGGAAAACTTAAAACATAGTACATGAAATTAAAGAAAAATAAGCTTACTGCTACAAAAATTTCTCTGATCATTAAATATACAAACATTCTCCCATTCAAATAATCGAAACATAATCAAACCAATTCACTGATAGCTATATACGTGTACATTGTGTCGACGATAAATTTCGATTTAGAATGCGAGTTCTGATACACTCATTTATTCCAGAGATAACACATACGACTTTAAGGTTAACTTGATTAAAAAAATGGTCAACATGAGCAATATGATTTAAGATCACTACTCCCCTTCAGTATCTTTCTGTATTTATAATTTAATCTACATTTACTATAAAAACAATTCAAAATCAATCTTATACAAAGTAAAAATTAACATTAACATAGCTCTGTAATATTCATCGAGAATAAGGTTGTGTAAGCCATAAATTATGTAGCTTTGCTAATAACTAAGAACATGTATTATAATTATTGCGATATTTACCTAACAATAAAGGAAAAATTCGGAGATTATTTTGAATAGTTTCGTAAACAACATTCGCGCTAAGTGCTATTATCAACATGCCTAAATTGGAAAAGTAGTCATTAGGTCATTGCTTTCGAATGCTACTTCCATTACTCTTTTAAGAATAACAATAAAGAGAGTTTGTAAATATATTTAGGGAAGTACATGAATATATGGTATATCTCTAAAATAAAGTCTAATGAAGTCCTTTTTTTGAATAGTTTCGTGAACAATATTTGTGTCAAACTACTATTATTAACGGAATTAAATAGTCTCGAGGTATTTGATTGCGTTAATACGAAATCCCGCAGTCAATGCCCGCGGTACTGCAAATTCGATAGACAACGGTAATTTGATTTTTTTCTTTCTTTCTTTCTGGGAGGACGACCAAATAGTAAATTTGTGAATAAGTTAAAAAAGAACTCGAATTTAAATCTTGTCATGTCGTGAGCTTTTTCATTCATTTAATAATCGTTCAATATAACAAACTATTTTATTTCCGTTAAATATGAAACTTGCGATGATCTAAAAAAGAAAACATTTTATTGACTTGATTCTTCTTTTTGTTTTCATACTAGGTATAAGCGACCAAAATGAAGTATTACACGAGAAAGAAAAAAGCACGACCTAGCAACCCTCCCATAACCATCGGCGATTTTCCTCTAGAAATTCTGAGACAAATTGTGTGGTTCCTTCCACTAGTTGATGCCGCACGTACCTCGATATTTTCTAGGCAATGGAGGTATCTTTGGCTTTCCAATCCAAATTGGGTTTTAACACCCTTAACTATTCAATGTGGACAAAACAATTGGAGAAAGTTCGAAAAGGTTGTCAATGATGTCATCTTTCTTCACAACGGATCCGGTATAGAGAAAATTAGAATCGGGAATGCGAACCTCAATGGTGCTTTAACTAGATCAACAAGAATGTGGATGGACCATTTAACAACCTACCATCCTATAACTGAACTAGAAATCGATATTGGATTACCAAGTGCCCCACCATATTCTCTCTATTATTGTAAGAGTTTAATCTACCTGCGATTGGCATGGGTGCACATGAACATACCCGATAATGTCGAACTTCCAAGGTTAAAAAAGATATCTCTCTTTTTTGTGACCTTCTCCAACTCCCGCGAATTTCAAACATTAATGAACGGATGTAAAGCTTTGGAAATAATGGAGTTGATAAACATCGGTTACACTGATCAGAAAGGATTAGATATGAAAATTGATTCGGGGGTGTTAAACGTGTTCAAGTTCATTTGTGAGTTCGAATTTGCTTATGTACACCTATCTGCGGAGAGACTCGAAACACTCGAATTTAGAGGGAAACATTTGATAGTTCCCAACGGTTTCGTGTTTTCCGAGGTAAAGGAAGTAAGGAGCTTGAAACCCGAACAATGTATCCGACTTTATTTAAACCAAAAAAGAGAAAACAGGATACACCATTATGGCAAAAAGATGAACAATACTTTGCATGCTTTGAGCAAAGCAACTACTCTTTCACTCGGTGAATGGTGTACCGAGGTGAATAAATACATTATATATTTTATTTTATTATTTTATGTATGCCTTCCTGTTATAACTTGTTTTGTTGAATTTTCAGTACCTAACTACAATAGCGGACATATTTAAACTTCCGGTATTTCCGAACTTGAAGAAATTGGAAATGGATCTATGGCCAAACAAAGATCATGCAAATATTATTCTCTATCTCGTCAGATGTATGCCAATATTAGAATATCTTAAATTACGTACATGCGAGGCAAGTTTTCTTAACTTGTTTTTTTTACATAAATAATCATAATAATTATTCAAATATCTTTATATCAATTAATATCTTGTGTTTGTTTTATTTCAGAACACATGTGATGATATTTACCTCGATGAACAAAGAGATGGTTATCCATTACAACCTGATGCCTCTGAAGGTTAAAACTCACTGAGACATTTTTAGGTTGTTGTCCTGATCTGAAGATATTCGACATAAAATTCGCTCAACGAGTAAAGCAACATGTGAAACGAAGGATCAGGAATAAAACTCCGAAACTTCCAAGGCTCTCCGATAAAGTCGAATTAACAATTGGTAATTATACACTTGGTTAGCAGTCGAAATTCTTGTTATGTACAAGTGGGATTTGTGTGTACCGATATGGAGTTCGTTTGCTCATTAAGTTTTTGTTGTGTGTTATGACTTGAGCAGTTAATTTGTGTTTGCAGTTGAACTCCGGACTGAACTAGGTGCCAAATTTTTAATGAATAAATAAATTTGAAATGTGTCCTAATTTAGAGTAAAATATTTTTTTAATATATAAATAAATATTGTGGTTGCAAATAGCATGCAACAGGCTAGATTAATTTTGCAGAAAATTATGTATATCGTACGATATATCGGGCATGTCTGATTTGAAAGATTTTAAGGGAGATGCATTCTGAAATAAACGATATATTCGAAATCCTTTGTTTGACATTTTGATGTATTGCATTTCAAGTCTAATAGTGGAATACCGAAAAAAAATCTGTATTTCAGAATACACGAGCACTACCTCCCTGTATTTTATCCCTGCCCCCAAATAGTTTCTCTCACCCTCGCCGGTTGATCCTTCCTTGTCCAATTTCGACAAATAATAGAAGTCTGTACGCATAATTAAGGTCTTTGCCTTCGATGTCTCTGCCTTTGCACCTTGCCATCGCAGCGTCCACCTCTCCAAGTCTGCACCTGCCCAATCGCTCAAAATTAGCACTCGCCTTGGAAACTAGAGACTCTCCAAACCTTGTTTATTTTCTTGCCACTCACAAGCATCTGATCAACATCACTAGTAGAAGCCTCCCTCTCTGTGTTGAGAAAAATTACTGTTCTATCGTATGTGTGAATGGGAATAGAGTATGCGCACGAATCTCCAATGATCAAGACACAAAAGTTTTAACTTGGTTCGGCCAAAAATGCCTACGTCCGCAAACTTCTATTATATAAATATGATTACAATATTTCTTCACCTCGTTCTTCTCACTTTATCTAGTGGATCTCTCTTTGAATTTGATTATTTGTGATCTATCTAAACTCTCTACAAAATGTCTCCTTTTATAGTGTAGAGGATATCCAAGTTCAAAATGCCAATACATGCATTAGAATTAATTGCATAGTATCCAAAGCATCACAATAAATTTTAGATACATGAACATGCATCTCTTCTTGGTTTTATATACCAAGGTTAATCTTCCCAATTAATGCAGAATTATCCTAACAAAATCTCCCCCTTCTGAATTAATTGAGGTATCAGCATTACACCGGTTCCTTGACAACAATCTTTGAATTTCTTGGAAGATACGCCCTTGGTCATCATATCAGACCAGTTCTCATCAGTGTGGATTTTGTCAACTTGCAGATGCTTCTCTTCAATGACATCTCTAATCCAATGATATCGAGTGTCAATGTGTTTTGTGCGGTAATGGAAACTTGCATTCCATGCCAAGTGAATCGCACTTTGACTGTCACAATACAAGACATACATGTCTTGGTTATGTTCTAATTCCATTAGGAAGCTCTTCATCCACATAATCTCTTTGCAGGCTTCAGTGGAAGCTATATATTCTGCTTCGGTAGTCGGCAATACTATACATTTTTGTAATTTTGACTTCCAAGAAATAGCCCCCCTTGCAAAGGTAGTCAGATAACCAGAAGTCGATTTTCCGGAATCAACATCTCCGGCTAGATCGGCATCTGTGTATCCTTCCAACAGAGTTTTCTTGTTGCCGAAACATAAGCATTTCTTCATTGTTCCTCGAAGATATCTCAGTACCCGCTTCACCGCATCACAATGGTCTTTTCCCGGATTTGTCGAAAATCTGCTTACAACACCAACAGTTGGTGCGAGATCAGGTCGAGTACATGTCATTGCATACATGAGACTTCCAACAGCGGATTGATATGGAACGTTTCTCATATCCTCACGTTCCTTCTTCATTGTTGGGCTCTGCTTCTCGCTCAACTTGAAATGTCCAGCGAGCGGTGTGACTGGCTTGGCATTATGCATGTTGAACCTTTCAAGCACCTTTTCAATATACTTCACTTGAGATAGCCAAATTAGCTTCTTCGGCCTATCTCGAATGATCTCCATCCCGAGTATTTTCTTCGCTGGTCCTAGGACTTTCATTGCAAAGTGTTTGCTTAAAGCACCTTTTAGTCTAGCAATCCTTTTACGATCCTTTCCTACTATTAGCATGTCATCGACATATAGTAAGAGAATGAGGAGATCTTCTTCAGCATACTTCTTTATAAAACACAGTGATCGACTTGAGTCTTTTTGAAGCCATGTTCATTCATGAACGAATCAAACTTTTTATACCATTATCGCGGTGCTTGCTTCAACCCGTACATACTCTTCTTCAATCTACAAATCATGCTTTCCTTGTATGGAACTTCGAATCCTTCAGGCTGGTCCATATAGATATCCTCCTCCAGTTCACCATGAAGAAATGCTGTTTTAACGTCGAGTTGTTCAACTTCTACGTCCTGACTTGCAGCAAGCCCAAGCACAACTCGGATCGATGAAAACTTCACAATAGGAGAGAATATTTCATCGAAATCAACTCTTTTCTTCTGATCAAATCCTTTCACAACAAGCCGAGCTTTGTATCTTGGTTGAGTTTTATTTTCATCAGCCTTCAACTTGTATACCCATTTATTTTTCAAAGCTTTCCTATCTCCAGGAAGTTTTACTAGCTCGTAAGTGTGATCATCATGCAATGATTGCATTTCTTCATTCATGACTTTCTTCCATTCTTCTTGGTGTTCATCAGTCATGGCGTCCTCATAACTCTGAGGTTCTCCTTCTTCTGCTAGAATCACATACTCATCAGGATTGTATCTAACAGAAGGTCGCCTTGCCCTGGTTAATCGCCTCAACCCAACTTCACTTGGATTTTCTTGAGTCTCTGTTGACTCATCTTCTCCACTCAGTTCAACTCCCCCCTTGATCGATAATCTCTTATGCATCATCATTTATTTCTTCATCATTTCATCAATGCTTCTCTCGTTAGATGACATTGGAACTAAAGCATCATCAGAGTTAATAACAACTCTAGATATTATCTTCTCGGATTTGTTTATGTCTCCAAGCGTCTGATTTTCAAAGAATATAACATCTCGACTTCTGACATTTTTTTTCTTGATAGGATCCCACAATCGGTAACCAAACTCATCTTTTGGTGACCCGAGATAAATGCACTCCTTGGTCTTCGAATCTAACTTTACTCTTTCATCTTTGGGGATATGAACAAATGCTCTGCAACCGAATACTTTCACATAGTTGTAGTTCACCTTCTTCTTTGACCATATTTCCTCTGGGATATCTCCATCCAAAGGAACTGATGTTGACATATTTATGATGTCAACCACAGTCATTAATGCTTCTCCATTCAGTTGAGGTGTCTTTGGTGGCGTCTTCTCAAGCCTTATATTGCGAGTCTTGCAATATGACTCGAACGGACCTCTATATTCACCATTATCGGATCGAACATATTTCAGTTGATGACCAATTTCTCTCTCAACACGAGCAATATGAAAATCTTTAAAAACCTCCCAGACATGGTCTTTGGTTTTCAGCAGATACACCCATACTTTTCTTGAATGATCATCAATAAAGCAAACGAAATAAATAGTGTCGCCAAGAGATTTCCCGATCATCGAGCATACATCAGTGTGCACCAAATCTAGCACATGATTTCTTCTATGGGAGTGACCCGTTTTAGCAAACGAAACTCTATGTTGCTTTCCAGCAAGACAGTGAGTACATGGCTCAAGATTCTTGCCAATTGCATTTGGGAGGATTTGCCTTTGAGCGAGGATCTGCAATCCCTTCTCACTCATGTGCCCAAGTCGTTTATGCCATAGCTCTAGACACTCCTTGTCGCGTCTGCAACATTTGCTTCTCCCTTGTTTAGCTTTCCTTGCATGACATACAAGGATCCTTCTTTTCTTCCTCGAGCCATGATCAAGTTATCATGGGTCAGCTTCCACCTTCCACTACCAAATTGACTTATCATTCCGGCGTCATCTAGCTTCCCGATTGATATTAAGTTTAGTTTCATTTCTGGAACATGTCGAACATTCTTCAAGCTAAGGATGCATTCGGAGTCAGTCATCATGCCAATATCACCAATTCCAATAATATTGCTTATCCCTTAATTTCCCAGTATGACTTTACCGAAATCACCGTTTCGATAAGATGATAACACTTCTTTGTGTGGCGTGACATGGAAAGAGGCACCCGAATCAACAACCCATGAACATTCACCCTGAACAATGTTCAAGTACTCTTCACCACAAATCATGAATACTTCCATGTTTGTAGTGTCAGCGGTTGCAGTATCATTTGCCTCTTCTTTCTTCGACTTACCTCGGTCTTCTCCAGACTTTTGGTCTCTCTTGTAGACCCGAAATTCCATTTTCTTGTGACCTGGCTTGCACAGTAATAGCAGGTCAAATTCGATCCAAACCATCCCAGAAACACATTATTTGGACTCCTCAGAACGTTAAAAGATTGTCATGAATCGAAAAACAAACTTTCTTAGTGTTTGTAAAATTCGGTGAAAAGTTATGTAGTAAAAAATACGATACAACTGATCTAAAAACACGTTATTTGAACTCCTCAAAACGTAAAAAGATTGCAACAAATCAAAAAGAAAACTTTCTTAGTGTTTGCACAATTTGGTTAAAAGTCAAAGCATCACAAAAACAAGTTATTTAGACTCCTCAGAGAGTTAAAAGAATGTTATGGATCGAAAACCAAGCCTTCATAGTGTTTTTTAAGATTTGGTGAAAAGATATGCAGTAAAAGATACGATACAATTGATCTAAAAACACGTTATTTGAACTTCCCTAAGCTTAAAAAGATTGCTATGAATCGAAAAGAAATTTTTCTTAGTGTTTGTAAAATTTGGTGAAAACTTACGTAGTAAAAGATTCGATAGAAACCATCTCAAATACATGTGATTTGGACTCCTCAAAACGTTAAAAGATTGTTATGAATCGAAATACAAATTTTCTAAGTGTTTGTAAAATTAGGTGAAAATTTATGTAGTAAAAAATACGATACAAATGATCAAGAAGCACGTTATTTGAACTTTCTTGGTGTTTGTACAATTTGGTGAAAAGTTACATAGTAAAAGATATGATCCAAAACATCTAAAAAACATGTTATTTGAACTCCTCGGAGCGTTAACAGATTGTTATGAATCGAAAAACAACTTTCTTAGTGTTTGTAAAATTTGGTGAAAAGTTATGTAGTAAAAGATGCGATACGAATGATCTAAAAATACGTTATTTGAACTCCTCAAAACGTAAAAAGATTGCTATGAACCGAAAGAAAACTTTCTTAGTGTTTGTACAATTTGGTGAAAAGTTACGTAGTAAGAGATACAATCCAAACTATCTAAAAAACATTTTATTTGGACTCTTCAGAGCGTTAAAAGATTGTTATGAATCGAAAAATAAACTTTCTTAGTGTGTGTAAAATTAGGTGAAAAGTTATGAAGTAAAAGATACGATAGAAATCATCTAAAAATACGTTATTTGAACTCAAAACGTAAAAAGATTGCTAAGAACCGAAAAAAAAACTTTCTTAGTGTTTGTAAAATTTGGTGAAAAGTTATGTAGTAAGAGATACGATACAAATAATCCAAAAATACGTAATATGAACTCCTCAAAGCGTAAAATGATTGCTATGAATCGAAAAGAAAACTCCCCTAGTGTCTGTACAATTTGGAGAAATGTTACGTACGTAGTAAAAGATTCGATCCAAACCATCTCAAAAACATATCATTTGGACTCGTCGGAGCGTTAATAGATTGTGATGAATCGAAAAACAACCTTTCTTAGTATTTGTAAAATTTGGTGAAAAGTTATGTAGTAAAAAATACGATTCAAATGATCTAAAACCACGTTATTTGAACTCCTCAAAGCGTAAAAATATTGTTATGAATCGAAAAGAAAATTTTCTTAGTGTTTGTACAATTTGGTGAAAAATTACGTCGTAAAAGATTCGATCCAAACCATCTCAAAAACATGTTATGTCTCAGAGCGTTAAAAAAATTGTTATGAATCGAAAAATAAAATTTCTTAGTGTTCGTAAAATTTGGTGAAAAGTTATGTAGTAAAAGATACGATACAAATGATCTAAAAATACGTTATTTGAACTCCTCAAAACGTAAAAAGATTGCTATGAACCAAAAAAAAAAACTTTCTTAGTGTTTTTACAATTTGGTGAAAAGGTACGTAGTAAAAGATATGATCCAAACTATCTCAAAAACATGTTAATCAGACTCTTCAGAGCTTTAAAAGATTGTTGTGAATCGAAAAACAAGATTGCTTAGTGTTTGTAAAATTAGGTGAAAAGTTATGTAGTACACAATACGACACAAATGATCTAAAAACACGTTATTTGGTGAAAATTACGTTAGTAAAAGGGACGATGCAAATGATCCAAAAATACGTTATTTGAACTCCTCAAAGCGTACAAAGATTGCTATGAATCGAAAACAAACTTTTCTTAGTATTTGTACAATTTGGTGAAAAGTTACGTAGTAAAAGATGCGATCCAAACAACCTTAAAAAATGTTATTTGGACTCCTCAAAGCGTTAAAAGATTGTTATAAATTGAAAAACAAACTTTCTTAGTGTTTGTAAAATTTGGTGAAAATATATGTAGTAAAATATACGATACAAATGATCTAAAAATACGTTATTTGAACTTGTCAAAATGTAAATAGATTGCTATGAACCGAAAATAAAACTTTCTTAGTGTTTGTACAATTTGGTGAAATGTTACGTAGTAAAAGATTCGATCGAAGCCATCTCAAAAACATGTTATTTGGACTCCTGAGAGCGTTAAAAGATTGTTATGAATTAAAAACAAACTTTCTTAGTGTTTGTAAAATTTGGTGAAAATTATGTAGTAAAAGGGACGATGCAAATGATCCAAAATACGTTATTTGAACTCCTCAAAGCGTAAAAAGAGTGCTATGAATCGAAAAGAAAACTTTCTTGGTGTTTGTACAATTTGGTGAAAACTTAAGTAGTAAAATATTCGATCCAAAATATCTAAAAAACATGTTATTTGAACTCGTCGGAGCGTTAACAGATTGTTATGAATCGAAAAACAACTTTCTTAGTGTTTGTAAAATTTGGTGAAAAGTTATGTAGTAAAAGATACGATACAAATGATCTAAAAATACGTTATTTGAACTCCGCAAAACGTAAAAAGATTGCTATGAACCGAAAGAAAACTTTCTTACTGTTTGTACAATTTGGTGAAAAGTTACGTAGTAAGAGATACAATCCAAACTATCTCAAAACATGTTATTTTGACTCTTCAGAGCGTTAAAAAATTGTTATGAATCGAAAAATAAACTTTCTTAGTATTTGTAAAATTGGGAGAAAAGTTATGTAGTAAAAGATACGATAGAAATAATCTAAAATTACGTTATTTGAACTCCTCAAGACGTAAAAAGATTGCTACGAACCGAAAACAAAACTTTCTTAGTGTTTGTACAATTTTGTGAAAAGTTACGTAGGAAAAGATTCGATCCAAACCATCTCAAAAACATGTTATTTGGACTCCTCAGAGCGTTAAAAAATTGTTATGAATCGAAAAAAAACTTTCTTAGTGTTTGTAAAATTTGGTGAAAAGTTATGTAGTAATAGATACGATACAAATGATCTAAAAATACGTTATTTGAACTCCTCAAAACGTAAAAAGATTGCCATGAACCGACAAAAAACTTTCTTAGTGTTATTACAATTTAGTGAAAAGTTACGTAGTAAAAGATATGATCCAAACTATCTCAAAAACATATTATTTGGACTCCTCAGAGTGTTAAATGATTGTTGTGAATCGAAAAACAAAATTTCTTAGTGTTTGTAAAATTAGGTGAAAATTTATGTAGTAAAAGTTAAGACACGTTATTTGAACTCCTCAAAGCGTAAAAAGATTGCTATGAATCGAAAAAAATTTCTTAGTTTTTGTACAATTTGGTGAAAAGTTACGTAGGAAAAGATTCGATCCAAACCAGCTTAAAAACATGTTATTTTGACTCCTCAAAGCGTTAAAAGATTGTTATAAATCGGAAAACAAACTTTCTTAGTGTTTGTAAAATTTGGTGAAAATTTATGTAGTAAAAGTTAAGATACAAATGATCTAAAAATACGTTATTTGAACTTCTCAAAATATAAATAGATTGATATGAACCGAAAATAATGATTTCTTAGTGTTTGTACTGTAGGGTTACGCACACGTTTATCAAAGTGTGCAGCGGAATTATTTTCGCATGCGTAACCTAATTCTACCGGGATCACGCTCGAAAAGCCAACGAAAAAGGAAGAGTTGAAAAAATTACCTCGTACAAGTTAGTACGTGTCGTTTTCTTCTCCTTATCCGTGAACCTTCTCCAAGGAGTGCTCGTGCAATCCCTCTACTCGTGTCCACTTCGATTTCGTCCGATCGGAATCGCCAACGTCGTTCTAGTCGCCGTCATGATCGATTTTCTCAAGATCTTTGCTCAAATCTCCCTCTCAATCTCTCTAAACAAAAATAAGAATTCTGTGGAAGGAGGAGAGAGAAACGGCGGCTCAAAAACCTAGGTCTGAATATTAGCCTCGGTTTAGAATGAAATCAGAATTTATATATAGGAAATAATTCCGAACGGGCCCAATTCTGACTGCAGATCGGGCCCAATTCTGACTGCAGATTTGCCTATTTATATAAATTCTTCCAAGTTAATTCTTAAGCCATATTTTCTTTCAAACTTCCTCTTGGATTAAGACTTAATCAACTTGGCCATATGTCCAACATATGTCGTGAGATATAATCTCACGTGATTCCATTTTGTTTGTCCAACAAACATATTGGTGAGCATTATCTTGAGAATCCGATATGTTACGAAATCTTGGTGTGACCGTGTAGGTTCGTCTAAGACTGGTAGTGGATATAGCAGCAATCCACAAGGTATTGCGAGCACTAGACTGTCGTTAATACCTACCCAGAATTAGCACGAAAAAGGTGGAGAACACCTTTATGAAGAGCATTAAAAGATTGTTATGAATCTAAAAACTAACTTTCTTTGTGTTGGTAAAATTTGGTCAAAAACTATGTAGTAAAAGATACGATACAAATGGCCTAAAAACACGTTATTTGAACTCCTTAAAGCGTAAAAAGATTGCTATGAATCGAAATGAAATTTTTTTCTTAGTGTTTGTAAAGTTTGGTGAAAAGTTACGTAGAAAAAGATTCGATCCAAACCATCTCAAAAACACATTATTAAGGCTCCTCAGAGTATTAAAAGATTGTTATGAATTGAAAACAAACTTTCTTAGGGGCTGTTCGGGAGCTAAGTTTTTGACTATAGTTTTGATAGGAAACTCATGTTCTCATGGAATGCAAATACAGGTGTTCGATGATGTATTTGTAAGCCTATCAAAACCCAGGATTGTGTGCCAAACCAAAGGAAACATGGTCCATTTCCCAGGTTTTGAAAGATGAGGTCGGAGTGGATTTTTCATTAGGAACAATGAATGAAATAATAAAAAAATGGTATATCATGGGTCCCACCATGTTCTCTCTACTCAATAAGAAATATAAAATATTCCTTTCTTCTTTCTTGTACGCTTTTGTCTAAACTTTTTCTTCATTAATTCACATTAAACTTTCTCCTCAAGAGAGATTTTTCCATATCTGACCTTCTCTAATATAGTAATATCTTGAATTAATAAAATTATAATTTTATTTTGTATATTGAAAATAATCAATATTGTTCTACAAGAATTGAAAATATTTACATAAACATACATAATAAAATGATGATAATAATAATAATAATAATAATAATAATAAAATAATAATAATAATGATAATGATAATTATAATAATAATAATAATAACGATGGTGTATTTTGCAATTAATAATAATAATATATTTAAAAATTAATAATAATAACGATGGTGTATTTTGCAATTAATAATAATAATAATAATAATAATAATAATAATAATAATAATAATAATAATAATAATGAAAAAGGCACCTCAATTGTCACCATTCGAAGTGACAATGGAGGTGAATTTCGAAATGCAAAATTTGATGAATTTTGTCATAAAAAGGGATATATACGCGAATTTTCCGCTCCTCGCACACCTCAACAAAATGGTGTGGTTGAACGTAAAAATCGAACGTTAATTGAACTTGTCCGTACCATGCTAAGTGAGCATCCTTCTCCAAAATACCTTTGGGCCGAAGCCACTAACACCGCATGTCATGTGGTGAATAGGGTTAGCTTAAGGCCTATTTTGAAGAAGACGCCATATGAGCTATGGTATGGGGGAAATCCAAATGTCTCTTACATGAGAGTATTTGGATGCAAATGCTATATCTTGGATGAATTGAGTAATCGAGACAAACTCGATCCAAAATCCATTGAAGGAATATTTGTCGGTTACTCAAGTACAAGTAAAGCATACCGAGTTTACATACGATCAACACGAGTCGTATGTGAATCCGTTCACGTACATTTTGATGAAACTAAAAAGGAAGCCGAGAAAGGTAGCTTAAATGTAGGTGAAGTCACGGAAACAATTGCTAAATCACCGAGAAAACAAGCCGAGCTGGAATATCAACACATCGACATAACTCTTGATGAACCTCAGAGAGAAAACAATGATCCTCCAGAAGAGGAAGAACAGGAGGAAGAGGAAGAAGAGAGTGAAACTCCTTACCAAATACCCGAGGTTCTCCGAGAAGTACCCCACCATCCTCTCACAAACGTTGTTGGAGATCCCCGAGAAGGTGTACGAACTCGGTCTCGTGTCCACAACTACGTAGCTCATTGCGCATATCTTTCTCACACCGAGCCAAAATCCTTCAAGGAAGCCAATCTAGACGAAGATTGGATTATCGCAATGCAAGAAGAATTGGAACAATTTGAAAGAAATCAAGTTTGGATGTTGGTTCCAAAACCCATGAATCGTTCGATCATTGGGACTCGATGGATCTTTCGAAATAAACTTGATGAACACGGAAACGTGGTACGAAACAAGGCGAGACTCGTCGCTCAAGGATTTAAACAACAAGAAGGGATCGATTTCGAAGAAACCTTTGCTCCAGTGGCTCGTCTAGAAGCGATACGACTCCTCCTAGCTTACGCCGCTATTGAGGGGTTTACACTATTTCAAATGGACGTCAAGAGTGCATTTCTTAATGGTGAAATCGAAGAAGAAGTCTACGTTGAGCAACCACCGGGATTTAAGGATCCTAAATTCCCCGATTACGTGTGCAAACTCTCAAAAGCCCTATACGGATTGAAACAAGCCCCACGAGCATGGTACGATCGACTATCCTCATTTCTCACCTCAAATGGTTTCGTGAGAGGTATAATCGACACCACCCTCTTCACACGTAAAAAGGGAGTATCCATTTTACTTGTTCAAATTTACGTAGATGATATTATTTTTGGATCAAGTGATGCGGCTCTTGCCGAAGAATTCTCTATTCTTATGCACAGTGAATTTGCCATGAGTATGATGGGAGAGTTAAAATTCTTCTTGGGTCTTCAAGTCACACAATCAAGTGAAGGAATTTTCGTCAACCAATCAAAGTACACTCGCGAATTATTAAAGAGATTCGAGTTGGACCAAACTAAAACGAGTGACACTCCAATGGCAAAGGAATCAAAATTGGATGCGGATGAAGAGGGCGAATCGTTCGACATTACGTCCTATAGAGGAATGATCGGGAGCCTTCTTTATCTAACGGCGAGTCGTCCCGACATCATGTTCGCCGTATGCTTGTGCGCTAGATTTCAAGCTAACCCCAAGGTATCACATTACACGGCCGTAAAACGCATATTTCGTTATTTAAAAGGTACAATTGAACTTGGGATATGGTACGGGCATAGTGGGAACCTAAACCTAGTAGGATATACTGATGCGGATTTTGCCGGATCCCGAGTTGATCGAAAAAGCACGAGCGGTACATGCCAATTTTTGGGAGGTTTACTTGTATCATGGTCAAGTCGTAAACAACACTCGGTAGCCTTATCGACGGCCGAAGCCGAGTATGTAGCCGCAGGAAGCTGCTGTGCTCAATTACTGTGGTTGAACCAAACCCTCGGAGACTACGGTTTGAACTTCCGTAAAATCCCCATATTGTGCGACAACAATAGCGCAATATGCATCTCGAAAAACCCTGTCCACCATTCACGAACCAAGCATATCGACATACGTCACCACTTCATTCGGGATCACGTGGAAAAAGGCGATGTCAAACTCGAATGGATAGAGACTCAAAATCAAATTGCCGACATCTTCAAAAAACCGTTGCCATTTGCTCCTTTCTCCGATCTACGACTAAAGCTAGGTATGTTATCTCTCAAGAATTAAAATTCAGCATATTGGGTCTAGTCTCATGTAGCTACATCATAACTGTATAATCATAAGAACAAATAGAGTTGTTGAACTAGGGTCAGTGTTTTGGGTCAATAAATCCGGGTCTCAGCTCAGTATCTAGTCCGTTCGAACGAACAAAAGAGTGCGTTCGGAACGGACAAATGAAGTCAACAAATACCATCCTAACAGACTCAAGTCCGTTCGAACGAACAAACAGTGCGTTCTGAACGGACAGATGAAATGTATGATTATGACGGCTTTTCATATTATGGCGCCTTTCCCAACAGTTGCAAGTGTGTTCGAACGAACTCAAAGACCTCTCACCTGCAACTCAAACCCAAACAATGGCGCCTTTTACCCAGAAGCGTGTGCGTTCGAACACACATGAATGTCCGTTCGAACGGACTCGTCGTATTTACTCTCCATCTGCATGCAACCGACCCTCATCAATGGACACGATGGTTCATCTTCTCGTACGAAGAGACTTAAAGGGACACGATTTACATTCTTAAAACCCTTGCCCTTATCTTCTCTCTCAAAAGCTCCTTCAAAAACTCATTCGTTTGAACCATTTCTCTCTCTTTCAAAAACTCCTTCTCTTCTCTCTCAAAAGCTTGATTTCATGGATGCCAATCGAAGCCTCATATCAAAAGGGAAATCCAAGGAAAAGAAGAGAACAGGAGAAAGCTCGAAAGCTCAAGAAATACCACCGCCTCCATCGATTGTCCGCATGAAGAGGGGCACGCCAGCCAACAGGCCTAATCACAGCGCACGAATGCAAGCAGATTACGATTTCACCAATCCGAATAACGATTATCTCTTTCGAAATCCGGAAGCCAGACTCCTCTTCAATAGCGTTGTGGTAAGGAGACCCCTCTCAAAATCTTACTATTACGAGTTTCCACGAAATTGTTCTATTCTTTCCGACAAGATCGAGGAAATCGAGCGAAAATGGGGATTTCCAAACCTTGCGCGTCTCAACGAGAGGTCGTATGAGATCATCACTCGGCTATTCTATGCAAACGCCATTTTCGATCATGCCCAAGATAAGAGAACCTCTTTTATTCTCGGTGAGGAAGTCGTAATCTCGGTGCAGAATTTGTGCGACTTGTTCGGGCTCAAAGATGATGGAGAGAAGGTGTACAACGACCGCTGGGGGAAAATTGAAACCGAAGGGTTCGAAACCATGAAGAAAGTGGTCACGAATAGATACGCATCACAATCAGCAGTGTCACACTTGGCCGCTCCTGAAAAATTCGTCTGGATAATTGGTAATAACATTCTCGCTCCTGTTGCAAAATTGAGAGCAAACCTCGAAGATCGAAATATCTTGTTTTTATATCGCATGTGGTACGAGGACCAACTACCCGTCCATGTGCCTTATCTCATATTAAGCCACATGGAAAGCGCCATGAACCTAAGGAATGCATCGTTACCCTACGGAACGTTGATCGCTCGAATGTTGAACCTCCAAGGAGTCTCGATCCCGGTGGAAGATTGGGATTTCCGACCTGAACCACCGATCAACCTCGCGTCAAAATTAAACCTTCTGCGTCAAAGGTTTCGGTATTCGGCACAAGCTCATGAATGGATTATCGATCACCCAGATGAAGAGGGAGCGTTCCACCTTCCTCCAAATCCTACCCGTTGGTTGGAGGGTGACGCTCAATCCGACCAGGGCAGTGAAAACCAGGCTCGAACACGTGAGAGGAGGGAGAGTGTAAGAAGTTCGAACGTCCCGATGGAAAGGGACGAAAGGCGGTTCGCTCACATAACGTCGTTGTTAGAGGCAATGAATAAGCGTATGGAGCGACATGAACGAGGGATTCGAAATGAAATTCGAGAGGGCATGCAAGTTTCCGAGACAAGGATGCTCGAGAGGGTAGAACGTCAATTTTCCGACCTTTCCGGTCATCTTGAAAACCGTTTCGGGTCCTACCCGGAACCTCGAGAACAAGACAATCCTCCTCCTCCATCTCATCCCACCGCGAATCCGTCGGAGTCCCATTCGGGAACATTCAACGTCGACGACTTCTTTGCGTCCGGTCCAAGCTATCATCCCGACCCGAACCCTTACCCCGGTCCCAACGAGATGTAATCACCGGCGGTGTCATAAGTGTGTTGTGTTGTCGTGTTTATTTTTATATGACATGCGTGTGTGTGAGAAATTGCGTTTGTTGGGTTTGTATCGCTGAACAGCGTATGTTATGTGTGTGTTTGTATCGGCATGTGTCATGCCTTGAACTGAATAAATTTGCTTTAGTGTCAGTCTGAGTATTATCAACTGTTGCATCTATTTTGATTTTTTTTTCATATAACCTATCAGTCCATATGCAAGTGCGTTCGAACGCACCACTTTTTCCGTTCGGAACGCACACACACACAAAAATTGTTTTATTTTCCTTAAATCTGCTAAATTTGAAAAGATTGTCATCATTCAAAACAAAAGAATTTGATCATATTTACGAGCTCATACATTCATCAATTCATTCTTTGAGGGGGAGCTCGCATTTAGGGGGAGCCTTCCGTTGATGAAGTCTCATTGGCCCTTTTGATCTCTTTCAAAATGGGGGAGAAACGATCGTACGGAAAGTTCTCAACTAAATGGTGAAACTCTCCAAACCGACAGTGTTTTGAAATTAATCAAAAGGGGGAGTTTGTTGGTTCAAATTTCCTGATAGTTTGATTATTTCAAAACACTGTCATTACTAATGTATACATCCAGAAAAGTGCAGGATAACATAGGTACGATACGAAGATGAAGGAGGACTTGTGAAGGAGGATTTCATTGGATTACATCAAGAATCAGGACATGAAGTCTCAAGATAAACAAGAAAAGAAGAACACAAGGAAGGCCATTGGAATACATCAAGAATCAAGATGTTGAAGCCTTCCGTGAGTGGGATACGCCACAAATAAACCATAGGTACAAACCTAGTAGAACTCAAGTAAAATCATGTTCAAAATAACAAAGAGTTCAGTCAAGCAGGAAGTGCGTTCTGAACGAACTCAAAGTCCGTTCAGAACGGACTTGCCACATATCAAAACTTTAAACCTTGATTAGAACCAAACGTGTCACAGGGATGTGTGCGTTCGAACGAACAATCATGTCCGTTCGAACGGACAATTAGAATCCGTTCACCCACCTTCTGAGTGCGTTGAACGGACAATCCTTCCTGTGAACGGAAAAATGTAACAGGGATGTGTGCGTTCGAACGAACACACATGTGCGTTCGAACGAACAACCTGGAATCCGTTCACCCACTTTTCAGTGCGTTGAACGGACTCTTGTTCCTGTGAACGCAAAATGCTATGTATAATTGAGTCCGTTACGAACGGACATTGTCCGTTCGAACGGACCCAAGATGTACTTGCACGTTATTTTGAAACGGCTAGTGCAAACTACAAGTGCGTTCTGAACGGACTTTATGCGTTCGAACGCACTACAAGTTTTCTGAAGGATTTCTATAGAGAGTATAAATAGAATCCTTCATGGGTCTCTCTCTCCCACTTCTTCACTTTCAAACATTCAAACCTAAAAAGAGAGAAACCCTAAGCTGTGATTATCTATATCCATTGATAGCTTGAGAAACCCTCTTTAGATCGTTGATCTACTTTCGATATTCTCCACTAATCGTATCCCACTCACGTGACCGATCACGTTGTAGCTCGATTAGTGAAAAAGTGTAATAGGCTAGTGCAACAAAGTGTAAAGAGCCTTAGCTATAGATCGATAGAAGCGTGTAAATCGATCTAGGCAAATCCTTGTAATCGAGTTGAGTTGGAATTCAATCGAAAGCCAAAAAGAGGCACAAGGCATTCCCGGAGACGTAGGTACTCGCAAATAATTGAGTCGGTCAATTAAGCGAGTAAAGGGTGAGTTAAAGCTACAAAGCAACCACCTACCGAACTTCGTAAACAAACATCTTGTGTTAAAGTGTTTGTACGGTATCATCTCTATCATCTAAATTATTATTTATTCCGCACCGTAAATTACGTTTAAATCTAAACTAAGTGTAAGCTAGATTGCCAAATTTACCCCCCTCTAGGTTAGAATTAACCAACAATTGGTATCAGAGCAGGGTACTGACCATCTCTTAAATTTATTAAGGATAAACTTGTACCTTACGATCTAATGGCTGAATTTAATCCCATGAGCGCGGTGGAAGCAGCCATTCACTCTCTCCGTATTGAACGAGGTCTAACTTCGACACACCACCAGCCCATAGTTGTAGACGCAGAACCTTCCTCTCCCACTCTAAGCTCGACACATGACAAAAGTTATGAGGTACGTACTAACTCTTTATTTGGCATAAAATCGTTACCTAGACCTGAATTTTCTCCCGCATCCAAACTAGAACTCGAATCTTGTGACGAGTTTCTTAGGGATGAAGGGAACTCTCAACTAAATGAGGGTAAACTTGAAAGCCCCACACAAGCTCTCAAGGATAAGGTAGCTTCTCTTGAGCTATCCATCTTGGCATACAAAACTCAAATAAATGAATTTAAAGGATTTTCAAAATGTGAATGTCAAACCCTGAAATGTGAGATTTCTCATTTAAAAGTCGAAATTCAAACTATGAAAGTTGAGAATGAGTCCTTGAAGAGGGCATGTGCAATTATTGCATTGAGTCCCCCTTCATTTGATGATGTCTTAAAATCGTCATTAACGGGACAAAAGCCCAATGATAAATCCGGTTTAGGATATAAGAAAATTAACGGTAATAAACCCGACTGTTCCATATCCAAAAATCACAAATCCAAAGGGGAGAACAATAAATCTAGTAGTCATGGAAGTGCTTTCATATACCATGATAACAACACAAAGAAAAATGTGAAAAAGGAACAACTTAACAATGTTAATAATAACTATAGGAACAATCATGTCTCACAAAATTCACAACCTAGACGTAAAAATTTGGGAAGAACCGATTGTTTATTCAAACGGGGACCAAATGGTTATTTCTATGAAGTGACAAACCACACCGAGGCATTATATCAAAAAGGGTCTCCCAAACATTACACAAACGCATACAATCAACTTAAACCAAATCGATTTAAACCAAACAAATTTCAATCAAATGAATTTTATCAAATGCCAAAATCGATAACTCCTAAGAGAAGTAATCCAAGTCAACTCTCTAATTACTTTGTGAAGAGTTCCTCAACCATAAACAAACCCACTGTAGCATTCTGTAACTCTTGTTGCAAAATCGGTCATGTCTCAACCGGGTGTAATCTTCGCAATCCAAAAGTGGCACCAAACGTCATGTGGATGCGTAAAGATCGTCACTCAATGGGTTCCTCTACCTTTTTCGGTATAGGACCCCCTAGGGTGTAAAACCCTAACTTGAGACACTATACTCCCTAGTATACCATACCATAAGCCAAATATTTAGGGGGAGTATAGTTAGTAAGAATTCATATTAGTCAATTTCAATTTTTGGTTTAACTAATATGAATTTCTTATAGATGGGCCTAACTTCCAGAACAAAGTCATCAAAATGGTGTCTAGATAGTGGTTGTTCTAGACATATGACTTGGGATCGAGAGATGTTCAAATCTCTCGAACCGTTCAAGGGAGGAGACGTTACCTTCGGAGGAAATCAAAAAGGTAAAATTATCGGTATCGGTTCTATAGGTACCTCAAATTGGACTTTAGAGAATGTCTATCTTGTAACTGGACTTAAACATAATTTAATTAGCATAAGCCAATTGTGTGATGCCGGATATTGTGTGAAATTCGATCAATTCTCATGCTTGATTGATCGAATGAAAGACAATACCACGGTATGCAAAGGAACCCGACACGAAAATCTATACTACTTTGATTTCGAATCATTCGTGCCGGGAATCCATTGTCTCACTGTATCAGAATCAGTATCTCGATTATGGCATAGACGGTTAGGTCACATTTGCATGAAAACTATACATAGGTTGTCCAAAAAGCAATTAGTTAGAGGACTTCCCTCACATAAACTTGAACTAGAAGGATTATGCGATGCGTGTGAAAAAGGTAAGCACACGAGATCGTCCGGGTTCAAATCAAAGAACATGGTCACCACGAATCGACCTCTTCAACTCATCCATCTTGATCTTTGCGGACCAATGAGCGTTACAAGCATAGGTAATAAAAGGTATATGTTTGTTATTGTGGATGATTATTCACGTTTCACCTGGATACATTATTTACTTCATAAAAGTGAAACGTGTGACAACTTCATCAAATTTTGTACTCTCGTTGAAAATGAAAAAGGCACCTCAATTGTCACCATTCGAAGTGACAATGGAGGTGAATTTCGAAATGCAAAATTTGATGAATTTTGTCATAAAAAGGGATATATACGCGAATTTTCCGCTCCTCGCACACCTCAACAAAATGGTGTGGTTGAACGTAAAAATCGAACGTTAATTGAACTTGTCCGTACCATGCTAAGTGAGCATCCTTCTCCAAAATACCTTTGGGCCGAAGCCACTAACACCGCATGTCATGTGGTGAATAGGGTTAGCTTAAGGCCTATTTTGAAGAAGACGCCATATGAGCTATGGTATGGGGGAAATCCAAATGTCTCTTACATGAGAGTATTTGGATGCAAATGCTATATCTTGGATGAATTGAGTAATCGAGACAAACTCGATCCAAAATCCATTGAAGGAATATTTGTCGGTTACTCAAGTACAAGTAAAGCATACCGAGTTTACATACGATCAACACGAGTCGTATGTGAATCCGTTCACGTACATTTTGATGAAACTAAAAAGGAAGCCGAGAAAGGTAGCTTAAATGTAGGTGAAGTCACGGAAACAATTGCTAAATCACCGAGAAAACAAGCCGAGCTGGAATATCAACACATCGACATAACTCTTGATGAACCTCAGAGAGAAAACAATGATCCTCCAGAAGAGGAAGAACAGGAGGAAGAGGAAGAAGAGAGTGAAACTCCTTACCAAATACCCGAGGTTCTCCGAGAAGTACCCCACCATCCTCTCACAAACGTTGTTGGAGATCCCCGAGAAGGTGTACGAACTCGGTCTCGTGTCCACAACTACGTAGCTCATTGCGCATATCTTTCTCACACCGAGCCAAAATCCTTCAAGGAAGCCAATCTAGACGAAGATTGGATTATCGCAATGCAAGAAGAATTGGAACAATTTGAAAGAAATCAAGTTTGGATGTTGGTTCCAAAACCCATGAATCGTTCGATCATTGGGACTCGATGGATCTTTCGAAATAAACTTGATGAACACGGAAACGTGGTACGAAACAAGGCGAGACTCGTCGCTCAAGGATTTAAACAACAAGAAGGGATCGATTTCGAAGAAACCTTTGCTCCAGTGGCTCGTCTAGAAGCGATACGACTCCTCCTAGCTTACGCCGCTATTGAGGGGTTTACACTATTTCAAATGGACGTCAAGAGTGCATTTCTTAATGGTGAAATCGAAGAAGAAGTCTACGTTGAGCAACCACCGGGATTTAAGGATCCTAAATTCCCCGATTACGTGTGCAAACTCTCAAAAGCCCTATACGGATTGAAACAAGCCCCACGAGCATGGTACGATCGACTATCCTCATTTCTCACCTCAAATGGTTTCGTGAGAGGTATAATCGACACCACCCTCTTCACACGTAAAAAGGGAGTATCCATTTTACTTGTTCAAATTTACGTAGATGATATTATTTTTGGATCAAGTGATGCGGCTCTTGCCGAAGAATTCTCTATTCTTATGCACAGTGAATTTGCCATGAGTATGATGGGAGAGTTAAAATTCTTCTTGGGTCTTCAAGTCACACAATCAAGTGAAGGAATTTTCGTCAACCAATCAAAGTACACTCGCGAATTATTAAAGAGATTCGAGTTGGACCAAACTAAAACGAGTGACACTCCAATGGCAAAGGAATCAAAATTGGATGCGGATGAAGAGGGCGAATCGTTCGACATTACGTCCTATAGAGGAATGATCGGGAGCCTTCTTTATCTAACGGCGAGTCGTCCCGACATCATGTTCGCCGTATGCTTGTGCGCTAGATTTCAAGCTAACCCCAAGGTATCACATTACACGGCCGTAAAACGCATATTTCGTTATTTAAAAGGTACAATTGAACTTGGGATATGGTACGGGCATAGTGGGAACCTAAACCTAGTAGGATATACTGATGCGGATTTTGCCGGATCCCGAGTTGATCGAAAAAGCACGAGCGGTACATGCCAATTTTTGGGAGGTTTACTTGTATCATGGTCAAGTCGTAAACAACACTCGGTAGCCTTATCGACGGCCGAAGCCGAGTATGTAGCCGCAGGAAGCTGCTGTGCTCAATTACTGTGGTTGAACCAAACCCTCGGAGACTACGGTTTGAACTTCCGTAAAATCCCCATATTGTGCGACAACAATAGCGCAATATGCATCTCGAAAAACCCTGTCCACCATTCACGAACCAAGCATATCGACATACGTCACCACTTCATTCGGGATCACGTGGAAAAAGGCGATGTCAAACTCGAATGGATAGAGACTCAAAATCAAATTGCCGACATCTTCAAAAAACCGTTGCCATTTGCTCCTTTCTCCGATCTACGACTAAAGCTAGGTATGTTATCTCTCAAGAATTAAAATTCAGCATATTGGGTCTAGTCTCATGTAGCTACATCATAACTGTATAATCATAAGAACAAATAGAGTTGTTGAACTAGGGTCAGTGTTTTGGGTCAATAAATCCGGGTCTCAGCTCAGTATCTAGTCCGTTCGAACGAACAAAAGAGTGCGTTCGGAACGGACAAATGAAGTCAACAAATACCATCCTAACAGACTCAAGTCCGTTCGAACGAACAAACAGTGCGTTCTGAACGGACAGATGAAATGTATGATTATGACGGCTTTTCATATTATGGCGCCTTTCCCAACAGTTGCAAGTGTGTTCGAACGAACTCAAAGACCTCTCACCTGCAACTCAAACCCAAACAATGGCGCCTTTTACCCAGAAGCGTGTGCGTTCGAACACACATGAATGTCCGTTCGAACGGACTCGTCGTATTTACTCTCCATCTGCATGCAACCGACCCTCATCAATGGACACGATGGTTCATCTTCTCGTACGAAGAGACTTAAAGGGACACGATTTACATTCTTAAAACCCTTGCCCTTATCTTCTCTCTCAAAAGCTCCTTCAAAAACTCATTCGTTTGAACCATTTCTCTCTCTTTCAAAAACTCCTTCTCTTCTCTCTCAAAAGCTTGATTTCATGGATGCCAATCGAAGCCTCATATCAAAAGGGAAATCCAAGGAAAAGAAGAGAACAGGAGAAAGCTCGAAAGCTCAAGAAATACCACCGCCTCCATCGATTGTCCGCATGAAGAGGGGCACGCCAGCCAACAGGCCTAATCACAGCGCACGAATGCAAGCAGATTACGATTTCACCAATCCGAATAACGATTATCTCTTTCGAAATCCGGAAGCCAGACTCCTCTTCAATAGCGTTGTGGTAAGGAGACCCCTCTCAAAATCTTACTATTACGAGTTTCCACGAAATTGTTCTATTCTTTCCGACAAGATCGAGGAAATCGAGCGAAAATGGGGATTTCCAAACCTTGCGCGTCTCAACGAGAGGTCGTATGAGATCATCACTCGGCTATTCTATGCAAACGCCATTTTCGATCATGCCCAAGATAAGAGAACCTCTTTTATTCTCGGTGAGGAAGTCGTAATCTCGGTGCAGAATTTGTGCGACTTGTTCGGGCTCAAAGATGATGGAGAGAAGGTGTACAACGACCGCTGGGGGAAAATTGAAACCGAAGGGTTCGAAACCATGAAGAAAGTGGTCACGAATAGATACGCATCACAATCAGCAGTGTCACACTTGGCCGCTCCTGAAAAATTCGTCTGGATAATTGGTAATAACATTCTCGCTCCTGTTGCAAAATTGAGAGCAAACCTCGAAGATCGAAATATCTTGTTTTTATATCGCATGTGGTACGAGGACCAACTACCCGTCCATGTGCCTTATCTCATATTAAGCCACATGGAAAGCGCCATGAACCTAAGGAATGCATCGTTACCCTACGGAACGTTGATCGCTCGAATGTTGAACCTCCAAGGAGTCTCGATCCCGGTGGAAGATTGGGATTTCCGACCTGAACCACCGATCAACCTCGCGTCAAAATTAAACCTTCTGCGTCAAAGGTTTCGGTATTCGGCACAAGCTCATGAATGGATTATCGATCACCCAGATGAAGAGGGAGCGTTCCACCTTCCTCCAAATCCTACCCGTTGGTTGGAGGGTGACGCTCAATCCGACCAGGGCAGTGAAAACCAGGCTCGAACACGTGAGAGGAGGGAGAGTGTAAGAAGTTCGAACGTCCCGATGGAAAGGGACGAAAGGCGGTTCGCTCACATAACGTCGTTGTTAGAGGCAATGAATAAGCGTATGGAGCGACATGAACGAGGGATTCGAAATGAAATTCGAGAGGGCATGCAAGTTTCCGAGACAAGGATGCTCGAGAGGGTAGAACGTCAATTTTCCGACCTTTCCGGTCATCTTGAAAACCGTTTCGGGTCCTACCCGGAACCTCGAGAACAAGACAATCCTCCTCCTCCATCTCATCCCACCGCGAATCCGTCGGAGTCCCATTCGGGAACATTCAACGTCGACGACTTCTTTGCGTCCGGTCCAAGCTATCATCCCGACCCGAACCCTTACCCCGGTCCCAACGAGATGTAATCACCGGCGGTGTCATAAGTGTGTTGTGTTGTCGTGTTTATTTTTATATGACATGCGTGTGTGTGAGAAATTGCGTTTGTTGGGTTTGTATCGCTGAACAGCGTATGTTATGTGTGTGTTTGTATCGGCATGTGTCATGCCTTGAACTGAATAAATTTGCTTTAGTGTCAGTCTGAGTATTATCAACTGTTGCATCTATTTTGATTTTTTTTTCATATAACCTATCAGTCCATATGCAAGTGCGTTCGAACGCACCACTTTTTCCGTTCGGAACGCACACACACACAAAAATTGTTTTATTTTCCTTAAATCTGCTAAATTTGAAAAGATTGTCATCATTCAAAACAAAAGAATTTGATCATATTTACGAGCTCATACATTCATCAATTCATTCTTTGAGGGGGAGCTCGCATTTAGGGGGAGCCTTCCGTTGATGAAGTCTCATTGGCCCTTTTGATCTCTTTCAAAATGGGGGAGAAACGATCGTACGGAAAGTTCTCAACTAAATGGTGAAACTCTCCAAACCGACAGTGTTTTGAAATTAATCAAAAGGGGGAGTTTGTTGGTTCAAATTTCCTGATAGTTTGATTATTTCAAAACACTGTCATTACTAATGTATACATCCAGAAAAGTGCAGGATAACATAGGTACGATACGAAGATGAAGGAGGACTTGTGAAGGAGGATTTCATTGGATTACATCAAGAATCAGGACATGAAGTCTCAAGATAAACAAGAAAAGAAGAACACAAGGAAGGCCATTGGAATACATCAAGAATCAAGATGTTGAAGCCTTCCGTGAGTGGGATACGCCACAAATAAACCATAGGTACAAACCTAGTAGAACTCAAGTAAAATCATGTTCAAAATAACAAAGAGTTCAGTCAAGCAGGAAGTGCGTTCTGAACGAACTCAAAGTCCGTTCAGAACGGACTTGCCACATATCAAAACTTTAAACCTTGATTAGAACCAAACGTGTCACAGGGATGTGTGCGTTCGAACGAACAATCATGTCCGTTCGAACGGACAATTAGAATCCGTTCACCCACCTTCTGAGTGCGTTGAACGGACAATCCTTCCTGTGAACGGAAAAATGTAACAGGGATGTGTGCGTTCGAACGAACACACATGTGCGTTCGAACGAACAACCTGGAATCCGTTCACCCACTTTTCAGTGCGTTGAACGGACTCTTGTTCCTGTGAATGCAAAATGCTATGTATAATTGAGTCCGTTACGAACGGACATTGTCCGTTCGAACGGACCCAAGATGTACTTGCACGTTATTTTGAAACGGCTAGTGCAAACTACAAGTGCGTTCTGAACGGACTTTATGCGTTCGAACGCACTACAAGTTTTCTGAAGGATTTCTATAGAGAGTATAAATAGAATCCTTCATGGGTCTCTCTCTCCCACTTCTTCACTTTCAAACATTCAAACCTAAAAAGAGAGAAACCCTAAGCTGTGATTATCTATATCCATTGATAGCTTGAGAAACCCTCTTTAGATCGTTGATCTACTTTCGATATTCTCCACTAATCGTATCCCACTCACGTGACCGATCACGTTGTAGCTCGATTAGTGAAAAAGTGTAATAGGCTAGTGCAACAAAGTGTAAAGAGCCTTAGCTATAGATCGATAGAAGCGTGTAAATCGATCTAGGCAAATCCTTGTAATCGAGTTGAGTTGGAATTCAATCGAAAGCCAAAAAGAGGCACAAGGCATTCCCGGAGACGTAGGTACTCGCAAATAATTGAGTCGGTCAATTAAGCGAGTAAAGGGTGAGTTAAAGCTACAAAGCAACCACCTACCGAACTTCGTAAACAAACATCTTGTGTTAAAGTGTTTGTACGGTATCATCTCTATCATCTAAATTATTATTTATTCCGCACCGTAAATTACGTTTAAATCTAAACTAAGTGTAAGCTAGATTGCCAAATTTACCCCCCTCTAGGTTAGAATTAACCAACAATTGGTATCAGAGCAGGGTACTGACCATCTCTTAAATTTATTAAGGATAAACTTGTACCTTACGATCTAATGGCTGAATTTAATCCCATGAGCGCGGTGGAAGCAGCCATTCACTCTCTCCGTATTGAACGAGGTCTAACTTCGACACACCACCAGCCCATAGTTGTAGACGCAGAACCTTCCTCTCCCACTCTAAGCTCGACACATGACAAAAGTTATGAGGTACGTACTAACTCTTTATTTGGCATAAAATCGTTACCTAGACCTGAATTTTCTCCCGCATCCAAACTAGAACTCGAAGTTAGACGATACAAATGGTCTAAAAACACATTATTTGAACTCCTCAAAGCGTAAAAAGATTGCTATGAATCATGTTATTTAGATTCGATACAATTGGGTGAAATGTCACGATGTAAAAGATTCGATACAAACAATCTCTAAATCATGTTATTTAGGCTCCTCATAGCATAAAAAGATTGTTATGAATCATAAAACAAACTTTCTTAGTGTTTGAAAAGTTTGGTGAAAAGTTACAAACTAAAAGATTCGATCCAAACCATCTCAAAAACACATTATTTAGGCTCGTCAAAGCATTAAAAGATTGTAATGAATCGAAAAACAAACTTTCTTAGTGTTTGCAAAACTTGGTGAAAAGTTATGTAGTAAAAAATACGATACAAATGGTCCAAAAACACGTTATTTGAACTTCTCAAAGCATAAAAAGATTGCTTTGAATCGAAAAGAAAACTTTCTTAGTGTTTGTAAATTTTGGTGAAACTTTACGTAGTAAAAGATTCGTTCCAAACCATCTCAAAAGCACATTATTGAGGCTCCTCAATGCATTAAAAGATTGTTATGAATCGAAAAACAAACTTTCTTAGTGTTTGAAAAATTTGGTGAAAAGTTATGTCATAAAAGATACGATACAAAATGGTCTAAAAACACGTTATTTGAACTCCTCAAAGCATAAAAGGATTGCTATGAATCGAAAAGAAAACTTTCTTAGTGTTTGTACAATTTGGTGAAAACTTACGTTGTAAAATATTCGATCCAAACAATCTAAAAAACATGTTATTTCGGCTCCTCATAGCATAAAAGATTGTTATGAATCGTAAAACAAAATTTCTTAGTGTTTGTAAAACCTGGTGAAAAGTTATGTAGTAAAAGATACGATACAAATGGTCTAAAAACACGTTATTTGAACTTCTCAAAGCATAAAAAGATTGCTTTGAATCGAAAAGAAAACTTTCTTAGTGTTTGTAAAGTTTGGTGAAACTTTACGTAGTAAAAGATTCGTTCCAAACCATCTCAAAAGCACATTATTTAGGCTCCTCAATGCATTAAAAGATTGTTATGAATCGAAAAACAAAATTTCTTAGTGTTTGTAAAATTTGGTGAGAAGTTATATAATAAAAGATACGATACAAAATGGTCTAAAAACACGTTATTTGAACTCCTCAAAGCATAAAAGGATTACTATGAATCGAAAAGAAAGCTTTCTTAGTATTTGTACAATTTGGTGAAAAGTTACGTAGTAAAAGATTTGATCCAAACCATCTCAAAAACATGTTATTTAGGTTTCTCATAGCATCAAAAGATTGTTATGAATCATAAAAAAAAACTTTCTTTGTATTTGTAAAATTTGGTGAAAAATTATGTAGTAAAAGATACGACAGAAATGGTCTAAAAACAAGTTATTTGAACACGTCAAAGCGTAAAAAGATTGCTATGAATCGAAAATAAAACTTTCTTAGTGTTCGTACAATTTGGTGAAAAGTTACGTTGTAAAATATTCGATCCAAACCATCTGAAAACACGCTATTTGGGCTCCTATGAGCATTAAAAGATTGTTATGAATCGAAAAACAAACTTTCTTAGCGTTTGTAAAATTTGGTGCAAAGTTACGTAATAAAAGATACGATACAAAATGGTCTAAAAACACGTTATTTCAACTCCTCAAAGCATAAAAGGATTGCTATGAATCGAAAAGAAAACTTTCTTAGTGTTTGTACAATTTGGTGGAATGTTATGTAGTAAAAGATTCGATCCAAACCATCTAAAAAACCTGTTATTTAGGCTCCTCATAGGATAAAAGATTGTTATGAATCGTAAAACAAACTTTCTTAGTGTTTGTAAAATTTGGTGAAAAGTTATGTAGTAAAAGATACGAAACAAATGGTCCAAAAAACACGCTATTTGAAATCCTCAAAGCGTAAAAAGATTGCTATGAATCGAAAAGAAAATTTTCTTAGTGTTTGTACAATTTTGTGAAAAGTTACGTAGTAAAAGATTCAATCCAAACCATCTCAAAAACATGTTATATAGGCTCCGAAGAGCATTAAAAAATTGTTATGAATCGAAAAACAAAATTTCTTAGTGTTGGTAAATTTGGTCAAAAGTTTTGTAGTAAAATATACTATACAAATGGTCTAAAAACACGTTATTTGAACTTCTCAAAGCATAAAAAGAATGCTATCAATCGAAAAGAAAACTATCTTTGTGTTTGTACAATTTGGTGAAAAGTTACGTAGTAAAAGATTTGATCCAAACCATCTCAAAAACATGTTATTTAGGCTTCTCATAGCATTAAAAGATTGTTATGAATCATAAAACAAACTTTCTTAGTATTTGTAAAATTTGGTGAAAAGTTATGTAGTAAAAGATACGACAGAAATGGTTTAAAAACAAGTTATTTGAACACGTCAAAGCGTAAAAAGATTGCTATGAATCGAAAATGAAACTTTCTTAGTGTTCGTACAATTTGGTGAAAAGTTACGTTGTAAAATATTCGATCAAAACCATCTCAAAAACACGTTATTTGGGCTCCTAAGAGCATTAAAAGATTGTTATGAATCGAAAAACAAACTTTCTGGTTTTGTAAAATTTGGTGAAAAGTTATGTAGTAAAAGATACGATACAAAATGGTCTAAAAACACGTTATTTGAACTCCTCAAAGCATAAAAGGATTGCTATGAATCGAAAAGAAAACTTTCTTAGTGTTTGTACAATTTGGTGGAATGTTATGTAGTAAAAGATTCGATCCAAACCATCTAAAAAAACCTGTTATGTAGGCTCCTCATAGCATAAAAGATTGTTATGAATCGTAAAACAAACTTTCTTAGTGTTTGTAAAATTTGGTGAAAAGTTATGTAGTAAAAGATACGAAACAAATGGTCCAAAAAACACGCTATTTGAAATTCTCAAAGCGTAAAAAGATTGCTATGAATCGAAAAGAAAACTTTCTTAGTGTTTGTACAATTTTGTGAAAAGTTACGTAGTAAAATATTCAATCCAAACCATCTCAAAAACATGTTATATAAGCTCCTAAGAGCATTAAAAAATTGTTATCAATCGAAAAACAAAATTTCTTAGTGTTGGTAAATTTGGTCAAAAGTTTTGTAGTAAAATATACTATACAAATGGTCTAAAAACACGCTATTTGAACTCCTCAAAGCATAAAAAGAATGCTATCAATCGAAAAGAAAACTATCTTAGTGTTTGTACAATTTGGTGAAAAGTTACGTAGTAAAAGATTTGATCCAAACCATCTCAAAAACATGTTATTTAGGCTTCTCATAGCATTAAAAGATTGTTATGAATCATAAAACAAACTTTCTTAGTATTTGTAAAATTTGGTGAAAAGTTATGTAGTAAAAGATACGACAGAAATGGTTTAAAAACAAGTTATTTGAACATGTCAAAGCGTAAAAAGATTGCTATGAATCGAAAATGAAACTTTCTTAGTGTTCGTACAATTTGGTGAAAAGTTACGTTGTAAAATATTCGATCCAAACCATCTCAAAAACACGTTATTTGGGCTCCTAAGAGCATTAAAAGATTGTTATGAATCGAAAAACAAACTTTCTGAGCGTTTGTAAAATTTGGTGAAAAGTTATGTAGTAAAATATACGATACAAAATGGTCTAAAAACACGTTATTTGAACTCCTCAAAGCATAAAAGGATTGCTATGAATCGAAAAGAAAACTTTCTTAGTGTTTGTACAATTTGGTGGAATGTTATGTAGTAAAAGATTCGATCCAAACCATCTAAAAAACCTTCTATTTAGGCTCCTCATAGCATAAAAGATTTCTATGAATCGTAAAACAAACTTTCTTAGTGTTTGTAAAATTTGGTGAAAAGTTATGTAGTAAAAGATACGAAACAAATGGTCCAAAAAACACGCTATTTGAAATCCTCAAAGCGTAAAAAGATTGCTATGAATCGAAAAGAAAACTTTCTTAGTGTTTGTACAATTTTGTGAAAAGTTACATAGTAAAAGATTCAATCCAAACCATCTCAAAAACATGTTATATAGGCTCCTAAGAGCATTAAAAAATTATTATGAATCGAAAAAAAAATTTTCTTAGTGTTGGTAAATTTGGTCAAAAGTTTTATAGTAAAATATACGATACAAATTGTCTAAAAACACGTTATTTGAACTCCTCAAAGCGTAAAAAGAATGCTATCAATCGAAAAGTAAACTATCTTAGTGTTTGTACAATTTGGTGAAAAGTTACGTAGTAAAAGATTTGATCCAAACCATCTCAAAAACATGTCATTTAGGCTTCTCATAGCATTAAAAGATTGTTATGAATCATAAAAAAACTTTCTTAGTATTTGTAAAATTTGGTGAAAAGTTATGTAGTAAAAGAAAGATATGACAGAAATGGTCTAAAAACAAGTTATTTGAACACGTCAAAGCGTAAAAAGATTGCTATGAGTCGAAAATGAAACTTTCTTAGTGTTCGTACAATTTGGTGAAAAGTTACGTTGTAAAATATTCGATCCAAACCATCTCAAAAACACGTTATTTGGGCTCCTAAGAGCATTAAAAGATTATTATGAATCGAAAAACAAACTTTCTGAGCGTTTGTAAAATTTGGTGAAAAGTTATGTAGTAAAAGATACGATACAAAATGGTCTAAAAACACGTTATTTGAACTCCTCAAAGCGTAAAAAGATTGCTATGAATCGAAAAGAAAACTTTCTTAGTGTTTGTACAATTTTGTGAAAAGTTACGTAGTAAAAGATTCCATCCAAACCATCTCAAAAACATGTTATATAGGCTCCTAAGAGCATTAAAAAATTGTTATGAATCGAAAAACAAAATTTCTTAGTGTTGGTAAATTTGGTCAAAAGTTTTATAGTAAAATATACGATACAAATGGTCTAAAAACACGTTATTTGAACTCCTCGAAGCGTAAAAAGATTGCTATCAATCGAAAAGAGAACTATCTTAGTGTTTGAAAATTTGGTGAAAAGTTACATAGTAAAAAATTCGATCCAAACCATCTCAAAAACACATTATTTAGGCTCGTCAAAGCATTAAAAGATTGTAATGAATCGAAAAACAAACTTTCTTAGTGTTTGTGAAATTTGGTGAAAACTTATGTAGTAAAAGATACGATACAAAATGGTCTAAAAACACGTTATTTGAACTCCTCAAATCATAAAAGGATTGCTATGGATCGAAAAGAAAGCTTTATTTGTGTTTGTACAATTTGGGGAAAAGTTACGTAGTAAAAGATTCGATCCAAACCATCTAAAAAACAAGTTATTTAGGCTCCTCAGAGCATACAAAGATTGTTAGGAATCGTAAAACAAAATTTCTTAGTGTTGGTAAATTTGGTCAAAAGTTTTATAGTAAAATATACGATACAAATGGTCTAAAAACACGTTATTTGAACTCCTCGAAGCGTAAAAAGATTGCTATCAATCGAAAAGAGAACTATCTTAGTGTTTGAAAATTTGGTGAAAAGTTACATAGTAAAAAATTCGATCCAAACCATCTCAAAAACACATTATTTAGGCTCGTCAAAGCATTAAAAGATTGTAATGAATCGAAAAACAAACTTTCTTAGTGTTTGTAAAATTTGACGAAAAGTTATGTAGTAAAAGATACAATACAAATGGTCTAAAAACAAGTTATTTGAACTCCTCAAAAAGTAAAAAGGTTGCTATGAATCGAAAATAAAACTTTCTTAGTGTTCGTACAATTTGGTGAAATGTTACGTTGTAAAATATTCGATCCAAACCATCTCAAAAACACGTTATTTGGGCTCCCCAGAGCATTAAAAGATTCTTATGAATCGAAAAACAAACTTTCATAGTGTTTGTAAAATTGGTGAAAAGTTATGTAGTAAAAGATACGATACAAATGGTCTAAAAACACGCTATTTGAACTCCTCAAAGCGTAAAAAGATTGCTTTGAATCGAAAAGAAAACTTTCTTAGTGTTTATTAAGTTTGGTGAAACTTTGCGTAGTAAAAGATTCGATCTAAACCATCTCAAAAGCACATTGTTTAGGCTCCTCAGAGCATTAAAATATTGTTATGAATCGAAAAACGAACTTTCTTAGTGTTTGTAAAATTTGGTGAAAAGTTATGTAGTAAAAGATACGATACAAAATGGTCTAAAAACACGTTATTTGAACTCCTCAAAGCATAAAAATATTGCTATGAATCGGAAAGAAAGCTTTCTTAGTATTTGTACAGTTTGGCGAAAAGTTACGTAGTAAAAGATTCGATCCAAACCACCTCAAAAACATGTTATTTAGGCTCCTCATAGCATAAAAAGACTGTTATGAATCATAAAACAAACTTTCTTAGTGTTTGTAAAATTTGGTGAAAAATTATGTATTAAAAGGTACTATACAAATGGTCTAAAAACAAGTTATTTGAACTCCTAAAAGCGAAAAAAGATTGCTTTGAATCGAAAAGAAAATTTACTAAGTGTTTGTTAAGTTTGGTGAAACTTTACTTAGTGAAAGATTCGATCCAAACCATCTCAAAAGCACATTATTTAGGCTCCTCAGAACATTAAAAGATTGTTATGATTCGAAAAACAAACTTTCTTAGTGTTTGTGAAATTTGGTGAAAAGTTATGTAGTAATAGATACGATACAAAATGGTCTAAAAACACGTTATTTGAACTCCTCATATCATAAAAGGATTGCTATGGATCGAAAAGAAAGCTTTCTTTTTGTTTGTACAATTTAGTGAAAAGTTACGTAGTAAAAGATTCGATCCAAACCATCTCAAAAACAAATTATTTAGGCTCCTCAGAGCATAAAAAGATTGTTATGAATCGTAAAACAAATTTAATGTTTGTAAAATTTGGTGAAAAGTTATGTAGTAAAAGATACGATACAAATGCTCTAAAAAAACACATTATTTGAACTCCTCAAAACGTAAAAAGATTGCTCTGAATCGAAAATAAAACTTTCTTAGTGTTTGTACAATTTTGTGAAAAGTTACGTAGTAAAAGATTCGATCCTAACCATCTCAAAAATACGTTATTTAAGCTCCTCAGAGCATTAAATGATTGTTATGAACGAAAAGCAAACGTTCTTAGTGTTTTTAAAATTTGGTGAAAAATTATGTAGTAAAAGATACGATACAAATGGTCTAAAAACACGTCATTTGATCTCCTCAAATATTCAAAATGTTGGTATGAATCGAAAAGTAAACTTTCTTAGTGTTAGTAAAGTTTGGAGAAAATTGATGCAGTAAAAGATTCAAACCAAGCCATCTCAAAAGCACATCAATTAGGCTCCTCAGAGCATTATAAGATTGTTACGAATCGAAAAACCAACTTTCTTAGTGTTTGTAAAATTTGATGAAAAGTTATGTAGTAAAAGTTACGATACAAATGGTCTGAAAACAAGTTATTTAAACTCCTCAAAGCGTAAAAAGATTGCTATGAATCGAAAAGAAAACTTTCTTACCGTTCGTACAATTTGGTGAAAAGTTACGTTGTAAAAGATTCGATCTAAACCATCTCAAAAACACGTTATTTTGGCTCCTCGGCGCATTAAAAGATTGTTATGAATCGAAAAACAAACTTTCATAGTGTTTGTTAAATTTGGTGAAAAGTTATGTGGTAAAAGATACGATACAATGGTCTAAGAACACGTTATTTGAACTCCTCAAAGCGTAAAAAGATTGCTATGAATAGAAAAGAAAACATTCTTAGTGTTTGTACAATTTGGTGAAATGTTACGTAGTAAAACATTCAATCCAAACCATCCCAAAAACATGTAATTTAGGCTTCTAAGAGCATTAAAAGATTGTTATGAATCGAAAAACAAACCTTCATAGTGTTTGTAAAATTTGTTGAAAAGTTATGTAGTAAAAGTAACGATACAATGGTCCAAGAACACGTTATTTGAACTCCTGAAAGCGTAAAAAGATTGATATGAATCGAAAAGAAAACTATCTTAGTGTTCGTACAATTTGGTGAAACTTTACGTAGTAAAAGATTCGATCCAAACCATCTCAAAAACATGTTATTTAGGCTCCTAAGAGCATTAAAAGATTGTTATGAATCGAAAAACAAACATTCTTAGTGTTGGTAAAATTTGGTCAAAAGTTATGTAGTAAAATATACGATACAAATGGTCTAAAAACACGTTATTTGAACTCCGCAAATTAGCGTAAAAAAATTGATATGAATCGAAAAGAAAACTTTCTTAGTGTTTGTTAAGTTTGGTGAAAAGTTACAGAGTAAAAGATTCGATCCAAACCATCTCAAAAACACATTATTTCGGCTCGTCAAAGCATTAAAAGATTGTAATTAATCGAAAAACAAACTTTCTTAGTGTTTGTAAAATTTGATGAAAAGTTATGTAGTAAAAAGATACGATACAAATGGTCTAAAACAAGTTATTTGAACTCCTCAAAGCGTAAAAAGATTGCTATGAATCGAAAATAAAACTTTCTTAGGGTTCATACAATTTGGTGAAATGTTACGTTGTAAAAGTTTCGATCCAAACCATCTCAAAAACACGTTATTTGGGCTCCTCGGAGCATTAAAAGATTGTTATGAATCGAAAAACAAACTTTCATAGTGGTTGTAAAATTTGGTGAAAAGTTATGTAGTAAAAGATACGATACAAATGTTCTAAAAACACGTTATTTGAACTCCTTAAAGAGTAAAAAGATTGCTATGAATCGAAAATAAAACTTTCTTAGTGTTTGTACAATTTTGTGAAAAGTTACGTAGTAAATGATTCGATCCTAACCATCTCAAAAATACGTTATTTAAGCTCCTCAGAGCATTAAATGATTGTTATGAACGAAAAGCAAACGTTCTTAGTGTTTTTAAAATTTGGTGAAAAGTTATTTAGTAAAAGATACGATACAAATGGTCTAAAAACACGTTATTTGAACTCCTAAAAGCATAAAAAGATTCCTTTGAATCGAAAAGAAAACTTTCTAAGTGTTTGTTAAGTTTGGTGAAACTTTACGTAGTAAAAGATTCGATCCAAACCATCTCAAAAGCACATTATTTAGGCTCCTCAGAGCATTAAAAGATTGTTATGAATCGAAAAACAAACTTTCTTAGTGTTTGTGAAATTTGGTGAAAACTTATGTAGTAAAAGATACGATACAAAATGGTCTAAAAACACGTTATTTGAACTCCTCAAATCATAAAAGGATTGCTATGGATCGAAAAGAAAGCTTTATTTGTGTTTGTACAATTTGGGGAAAAGTTACGTAGTAAAAGATTCGATCCAAACCATCTAAAAAACAAGTTATTTAGGCTCCTCAGAGCATACAAAGATTGTTAGGAATCGTAAAACAAATTTAATGTTTGTAAAATTCGGTGAAAAGTTATGTAGTAAAAGATATGATAAAAATGCTCAAAAAAACACATTATTTGAACTCCTCAAAGCGCAAAAAGATTGCTATGAATCGAAAATAAAACTTTCTTAGTGTTCGTACAATTTGGTGAAATGTTACGTTGTAAAAGATTCGATCCAAACCATCTCAAAAACGCGTTATTTGGGCTCCTTAGAGCATTAAAAGATTGTTATGAATCGAAAAACATACTTTCATAGTGTTTGTAAAATTTGGTGAAAAGTTATGTAGTAAAAGATACGATAGAAATGTTCTAAAAACACGTTATTTGAACTATTCAAGGCGTAAAAAGATTGCGTTGAATCGAAAAGAAAACTTTCTTAGTGTCTGTTAAGTTTGGTGAAACTTTACGTAGTAAATGATTCGATCCAAACCATCTCAAAAGCACATTATTTAGGCTCCTCAGAGCATTAAAAGATTGTTATTAATCGAAAAACAAACTTTCTTAGTGTGTGTAAAATTTGGTGAAAAGTTATGTAGTAAAAGATACGATACAAATGGTCTGAAAACAAGTTATTTAAACTCCTCAAAGCGTAAAAAGATTGCTATGAATCGAAAAGAAAACTTTCTTACTGTTCGTACAATTTGGTGAAAAGTTACGTTGTAAAATATTCGATCCAAATCATCCCAAAGACACGTTATTTAGGCTCATCGGCGCATTAAAAGATTGTTATGAATCGAAAAACAAACTTTCATAGTGTTTGTAAAATTTGGCGAAACGTTATGTATTAAAAGATACGATACAATGGTCTAAGAACACGTTATTTGAACTCCTCAAAGCGTAAAAATATTGCTATGAATCGAAAAGAAAACTTTGTTAGTGTTTGTACAATTTGGTGAAATGTTACGTAGTAAAAGATTCAATCCAAACCATCTCAAAAACAAACTTTCTTAGTGTTGGTAAAATTTGGTCAAAAGTAATGTAGTAAAAGATACGATACAAATGGTCTAAAAACACGTTATTTGAACTCCACAAAGCATAAAAAGATTGCTATGAATCGAAAAGAAAACTTTCTTAGTGTTTGTAAAGTTTGGTGAAAAGTTACATAGTAAAATATTCGATCCAAACCATCTCAGAAACACATTATTTAGGCTAGTCAAAGCATTAAAAGATTGTAATGAATCGAAAAACAAACTTTCTGAGTGTTTGTAAAATTTGGTGAAAAGTTATGTAGTAAAAGATACGATACAAATGGTCTAAAAACAAGTTATTTGAACTCCTCAAAACGTAAAAAGATTGCTATGAATCGAAAATAAAACTTTCTTAGTGTTCGTACAATTTGGTGAAATGTTACGTTGTAAAAGATTCGATCCAAACCATCTCAAAAACACGTTATTTGGGCTCCTCAGAGAATTAAAAGACGTTATGAATCGAAAAACAAACTTTCATAGTGTTTGTAAAATTTGGTGAAAAGTTATGTAGTAAAAGATACGATAAAAATGGTCTAAAAACACGCTATTTGAACTCCTCAAAGCATAAAAAGATTACTTTGAATCGAAAGGAAAACTTTCTTAGTGTTTGTTAAGTTTGGTGAAACTTTACGTAGTAAAAGATTCGATCCAAACCATCTCGAAAGCACATTATTTAGGCTCATCAGAGCATTAAAAGATTGTTATGAATCGAAAAATAAACATTCTTAGTATTTGTAAAATTTGGTGAAAAGTTATGTAGTAAAAGATACGATATACAAAATGGTCTAAAAACACGTTCTTTCAACTCCTCAAAGCGTAAAAAGATTGCTTTGTATCGAAAAGAAAACTTTCTAAGTGTTTGTTAAGATTGGTGAAACTTTACGTAATAAAAAATTCGATCAAAACCATCTCAAAATACATTATTTATGCTCCTCAGAGCATTATAAGATTGTTACGAATCGAAAAACAAACTTTCTTAGTGTTTGTAAAATTTGGTGAAAAGTTATGTAGTAGAAGTTACGATACAAATGGTCTAAAAACAAGTTATTTAAACTCCTCAAAGCATAAAAAGATTGCTATCAATCGAAAAGAAAACTTTCTTATTGTTCGTACAATTTGGTGAAATGTTACATTGTAAAAGATTCGATCAAAACCATCTCAAAAACACGTTATTTAGGCTCCTCAGAGCGTGAAAAGATTGTTATGAATCGAAAAACAAACTTTCATAGTGTTTGTAAAATTTGGTGAAAAGTTACGTAGTAAAAGATATGATACAAATGATCTAAAAACACGTTATTTGAACTCCTCAAAATGTAAAAAGATTGCTATGAATCGAAAAGAAAACTTTATTAGTGTTTGTACAATTTGGTGAAAAGTTACGTAGTAAAAGATTCGATCCAAACCATCTCAATAACACGTTATTTAGGCTCCTGAGAGCATTAAGAGATTGAAATGAATCGAACAACAAAATTTCTTAGTGTTTGTAAAATTTGGTGAAAAGTTATGTAGTACAAGATACGATACAAATGGTCTAAAAACACGTTATTTCAACTCCTCAAAACGTAAAAAGATTGCTATGAATCGAAAAGAAAACTTTCTTTGTGTTTGTACAATTTTGTCAAAACTTACGAAGTAAAAGATTCGATCCAAACCATCTCAAAAACATGTTATTTGAACTCCTCGGAGCGTTAAAAGATTGTTATGAATCGAAAAACAAAATTTCTTAGTGTTTGCAAAATTTGGTGAAAAGTTATGTACTAAAGGATACGATACAAATGATCTAAAAACACGTAATTTGAACCCTCAAAATGTAAAAAAATTGCTATGAATCGGAGAGAAAACTTTCTTAGTGTTTGTACAATTTGATGAAAAGTAACGTAGTAAATATTCGATCCAAACCATCTCAAAAACACATTATTTTGGCTCCACAGAGCACTAAAAGATTGTTATGAATCGAAAAACTAACTTTCTTAGTGTAGGTAAAATTTGGTTAAAAGTTACGTAGTAAAAGATACGATACAAATGGCCTAAAAATACGTTATTTGAACTCCTCAAAGCGTAAAAAGATTGCTATGAATCGAAAATAAAACTTTCTTAGTCTTTGTAAGATTTGGTGAAAAGTTACGTAGAAAATGATTCGATCCAAATCATCTCAAAAACATATTGTTTAGTCTCCTCGGAGCATTAAAAGATTGTTATGAATCGAAAAACAAAATTTCTTAGTGTTTGTAAAATTTGGTGAAAAGTTATGAAGTAAAATATGTGATACAAATGGTCGAAAAACACGTTGTTTGACCTCCTCAAAGCATAAAAAGATTGCCGAGAATCGAAAAGAAAATTTTCTTAGTGTATTGTACAATTTGGTGAAAAGTTACGTAGGAAAAGATTCGATCTAAACCATCTCAAAACATGGTATTTGGACTCATCAGAGCGTTAAAAGATTGTTATGAATCGAAAAACAAACTTTCCTAGTGTTTGTAAAATTTGGTGAAAAGTTATGTAGTAAAAGATACGATACAAATGATCTAAAAATACGTTATTTGAACTTTTCAAAATGTAAAAAATTGGCATGAACCGAAAAGAAAGCTTTCTTAGTGTTTCTACAATTTGGAGAAACGTTACACAGTATAAAATTCGATCCAAACCATCTCAAAAACATGTAATTTGGACTCCTCAGAGTGTTAAAAGATTGCAATGAATCGAAAAACAAACTTTCTTAGTGTTTGTAAAATATGGTGAAAAGTTACATAGTAAAAGATTCGATCCAAACAATCTGGAAAACATGTTATTTGGACTCCTTAGAGCGCTAAAAGATTGTTATCAATCGAAATCCAAACTTTCTTAGTGTTTGTACAATTTGATGAAATGTTACGTAGTAAAAGATTCAATCCAAAGCATCTCAAAAACATGTTGTTTAGGCTCCTCTGAGCATTAAAAGATTGTTATGAATCGTAAAACAAACTTTCTTAGTGTTTGTAAAATTTGGTGAAAAGTCACGTAGTAAAAGATACGATACAAATGGTCTAAAAACACGTTATTTGAACTCCTGAAAGCGTAAAAACATTTTCTATGAATCGAAAATAAAACTTTCTTAGTGTTTGTACAATTTTGTGAAAAGTTACGTAGGAAACGATTCGATCCAAACCATTCCAAAAATACGTTATTTAAGCTCCTCAGAGCATTAAAAGATTGTTATGAATCGAAACACAAACTTTCTTAGTGTTTTTAAAATCTGGTGAAAAGTTATGTTGTAAAAGATACGATACAAATGGTCTAAAAACACGTTACTTGAACTCCTCACAGCACTGTTGTAAAAAACGGTGAAAAACGGTGAAAAACGGTGGAAAAACGATGTTTCGGTGGAAAAAACGTTCCGCTTTTTGCAAGACGGTTTGAAAAAACGGTCAAACGTTTTTTCACCGTGTTTGACCGTTTTTTATGGGAAAAAATATTTTTCGGTTCGAAAAACGGCCGTTTTTCACAACAAAAAAATGAAATTTTGATTATTTACCCTTTTTTGGCCCATTTGTTTTTTCCAACCCAATAAAATTACCATTTTTTTTACTTACGGTTGTCCCGAATGATGTTAATGATTTTACTATTTAGTTTATGTTTGGATTTGAGTTTATATTTTGATGTTACGTTTTGTTGGACATATGTTTTGATGTTACGTTTATGTTAGACATTCGTTTTGATGTTATGTTTTATGTTAGATGTTGTTTATGTTATTTTTTTACTATTAAAAAATTATATTATTATATATTTTTTTGGTTTCATCTATAAATTTTAATTAAATTACTATCGATTTCAGTGACCATTTTTTCACCGTTTTTTCACCGTTTTACGGTAATCCCGTTTTACGGTCCCCGACCGTTCCGTACAGTTTTCCGTATTTTACAACATTGCCTCACAGCATAAAAAGATTTCTTTGAATCGAAAATAAAACTTTCTTAGCGTTTATACAATTTTGTGATCAGTTACGTATTATAAGATTCGATCCGAACCATCTCAAAAATACGTTATTTAGGCTCCACAGAGCACTAAAAGATTGTTATGAATCGAAAAACTAACTTTCTTAGTGTAGGTAAAATTTGGTTAAAAGTTACGTAGTAAAAGATACGATACAAATGGCCTAAAAATACGTTATTTGAACTCCTCAAAGCGTAAAAAGAGTGCTATGAATCGAAAATAAAACTTTCTTAGTGTTTGTACAATTTTGTGAAAAGTCACGTAGTAAAAGATTCGATCCAAACCATTCCAAAAATACGTTATTAAACCTCCTCAGAGCATTAAAAGATTGTTATGAATCGAAAAACAAACTTACTTAGTGTGTTTAAAATTTGGTGAAAAGTTATGTAGTAAAAGATACGATACAAATGGTCTAAAAACACATTATTTTAACTCCTCAAAGCGTAAAAAGATTGCTATGAATGGAAAAGAAAACTTTCTTAGTGTTTGTACAATTTTGGGAAAAGTTACGTAGTAAAAGATTCGAACCAAATCATCTCAAAAACATGTTGTTTAGGCTCCTCAGAGCATTAAATGATTGTTTTGAATCGTAAAACAAACTTTCTTAGTGTTTGTACAATTTGGTGAAAAGTTACGTAGTAAAAGATTCGATCCAAAGCATCTCAAAAACATGTTGTTTAGGTTCCTCAGAGCATTAAATAATCGTAAAAAAAACTTTCTTAGTGTTTGTAAAATTTGGTGAAAAGTCACGTAGTAAAAGATACGATACAAATAGTCCAAAACACGTTATTTGAACTCCTCAAAGCGTATACAGATTGCTATGAATCGAAAATAAAACTTTCTTAGTGTTTGTACAATTTTGTGAACAGTTGCGTAGTAAAAGATTCGATCCAAACCATCTCAAAAATACATTATTTAGGCTCCTCAGAGCATTAAAAGATTGTTGTGAATCGAAAAACAAACTTTCTTAGTGTTTTTAAAATTTGGTGAAAAGTTATGTAGTAACAGATACGATGCAAATTGTCTAAAAACACGTTATTTGAACTCCTCAAAGCATAAAAAGATAGCTATGAATCGAAAAAAAAACTTTCTTAGTGTTTGACAATTTGGTGAAAATTTACGTAGTAAAAGATTCGATCCAAACCATCTTAAAAACACGTTATTTGAACTCCTAAGAGCGTTAAAAGATTGTTATGAATCGAAAAACAAAATGTCATTGTGTTTGTAAAATTTGGTGAAAAGTTATGTACTAAAAGATTTGAGACAAATGATCTAAAAAGACGTTATTTGAACTCCTCGAAGTGTAAAAAATTGCTATGAATCAAAAAGAAAACTTTCTTAGTGTTGGTAAAATTTGGTGAAAACTTACGTAGTAAATGATTCGATCCAAACCATTCCAAAAATACGTTATTTAGGCTCCTCGGATTGTTAAAAGATTGTTATGAATCGGAAAACAAACTTTCTTAGTGTTTGTAAAATTTTGTGAAAAGTCATGCAGTAAAAGATGCGATACAAATGGTCTAAAAACACGTTATTTGAACTCCTCAATGCGTAAAAAGATTTCTATGAATCGAAAATAAAACTTTGTTAGTGTTTGTACCATTTTGAGAAAAGTTACGTAGTAAAAGATTCGATCCAAACCATTCCAAAAATACGTTATTTAGGCTCCTCAGAGCATTAAAAGATTGTTATGAATCGAAAAACAAACTTTCTTAGTGTTTTTAAAATTTGGTGAAAAGTTATGTAGTAAAAGATACGATACAAATGGTCTAAAAACACGTTATTTGAACTCCTCAAAGCGTAAAAAGATTGCTATGAATCGAAAAGAAAACTTTCTTTGTGTTTGTACAATTTTTTGAAACGTTACGTAGTAAAAGATTCGATCCAAAGCATTCCAAAAATACGTCATTTAGGCTCCTCAAAGCATTAAAAGATTGTTATGAATCGAAAAACAAACTTTCTTGGTGTTTTCAAAATTTGGTGAAAAGTTAAGTAGTAAAAGATACGATACAAATGATCTAAAAACACGTTATTTGAACTCCTCAAAACATAAAAGATTGCTATGAATCGAAAAGAAAAGTTTCTTAGTGTTTGTACAATTTGGTGAAAAGTTACGTAGTAACAGATTCGATTCAAACCATCTGAAAAACATGTTATTTGGACTCCTCAGAACGTTAAAAGATTGTTATGAATCGAAAAACAAACTTTCTTGGTGTTTTCAAAATTTGGTGAAAAGTTAAGTAGTAAAAGATACGATACAAATGATCTAAAAACACGTTATTTGAACTCCTCAAAGCGTAAAAAAATTGAATGAATCGAGAAAAAAATTTCTTTGTGTTTATAAAATTTGGTGAAAAGTTACGTAGTAAAAGATTCGATCCAAACCATCTCCAAAACATGTTATTAGAACTCCTCGGAGCGTTAGAACATTGTTAAAACAAAGTTTCTTAGTGTTTGTAAAATTTGGTGAAAAGTTATGTGGTAAAAAATACGATACAAATTATCCAAAAATACGTTATTTGAACTCCTCAAAGCGTAAAAAGATTGAATCAATCGAGAAGAAAACTTTCTTAGTGTTTATAAAATTTGGTGAAAAGTTACATAGTAAAAGATTCGATCCAAACCATCTCAAAAACATGTTATATGGACTCCTCGGAACGTTAAAAGATTGTTATGAATCGAAAAACAAACTTTCTTAGTGTTTGTAAAGTTAGGTGAAAAATTATGTTGTAAAAAATACGATACAAATGATCTAAAACATGTTATTTGAACTCCTCAAACGTATAAAGATTGCTATGAATCGAAAAGAAAACTATCTTAGTGTTTATACAATTTGGTGAAAAATTACGTAGTAAAAGGTTCGATCCAAACCATCTTAAAAACATGTTATTTGGACTCTTCAAAGCGTTAAAAGATTGTTATGAATCGAAAAATAAACTTTCTTAGTGTTTGTTAAATTTGTCGAAAATTTATGTAGTAAAAAATACAATACAAATGATCTAAAAACACGTTATTTGAACACCTCAAAGCGTAAAATGATTGCTATGAATCGAAGAGAAGATATTCTTTGTGTTCGTACAAATTGGTGAGAAGTTACGTAGAAAAAAATTCGATGCACGCCATCTCGAAAACACGTTATTCGGACTCATCAGAGCGTTAAAAGATTGTTATGAATCAAAAAACAAACTTTCTTTGTGTTTGTAAAATTTGGTGAAAAGTTATGTAATATAAGATAAAATACAAATGATCTAAACATACGTTATTTGAACTTGCCCAAATTTAAAAAGATTGCTATGAACCGAATGAAGGAAATACAGTTTTGGATCAACGGTAAAATGGTACACATAAGGATAATCGAACGCACGCGTTCGTGGGCATAAATAATGTGTATATTAGATGCACATATGTATATTTGATATACATAGTTATATTGATAAGAAACGGTTTTATTAAGGAAACCTTAAAATCAGTTTAAAGAGTTTTAGTAAACCTGACATAACTTTCAGTTAACGACTCCAATTTGAATGGTTCAAATTGGGTTGAATAGATAATAAGATTATCTAGAACTTTCATGTAGAAAAATATTTCATTTGAGGGATGTATCGGTGTCGTTTTAATGGAATACCCAAAGGATGCGACTGTTTGATATACAGTTAGTAAAACCGTCATACCTTTCGGATCCGAATTCCAATTGGGCTGGGACAAATTGGGTTGGAAAGATAATAATATTATCTGCAACTTTCTTGAAGGTTTTAAGTCGGTTGGAACGATTTAATAATTTCGTCTCAACAGAATACTGAAAGAGTGCATGTAGTTTTCTGTTTGAAAAGTTGTATAGTAGATATACATACATTTTGACCCTTCCTTATCCTATGTAGTATATATAGGATGTTTCTATCTGATCTAAATAGTAAATCAAAGTCAACTAAAGAGTTAATCCTGAATCTAATTCAGATTAGATTAATTGAGATGATCATTCGAAAGAACACCATCAATAGTTGAATGGGTGTGATGAGAAAGAGAGAAAGAGAAAAGGAGTTTTCTCGGATTAGAGAATCAAACGCGTTCAAGCAAGTTCGCCAGTGCATCGTCTAGGCAGGTGCATCCGCGACCGAGGTGCTACGCCTCACGATGGATACGAGTAGAGGAGCGGCACATGTGGCTCTTCGATCGTTTGTGATCAAACCTGAGAAGTAAAGGAGCAAAAGGCTGTGGAAGCGTGTGGGCATGGGACGCATGAAGACAACCGGAGACGTGTCAAGACGGTGGGAGACATGTGGTATGGGACGAACGGGCTAGTCACCAACGTGACACTGAGGAAGAGAAGGATGCGAGCGATCAACCCGTCGTGCGTGATCAATTTCACGCTGGTAATCGTCTATCCTACTTTGCATCGTACTCTCGAAGTCGAGGCGTGATCTCGGGATTTGGGAACCGGACCGGGCCTTCATATCCACTGCGCGGACCCGGGGTCGGATCGATTCCCTTCACCGAAAAGAAAACTTTTTTAGTGTTTGTACAATTTGGTGAAATCTTACGTAGTAAAAGGTTCGATCCAAACCATCTCAAAAACATGTCATTTGGACTCCTCAGAGCGTTAAAAGATTGTCAAAACAAAGTTTTTTAGTGTTTGTAAAATTTGGTGAAAAGTTATGTTGTAAAAGATACGATACAAATTATCCAAAAATACGTTATTTGAACTTCTCAAAGCGTAAAAAGATTGCTATGAATCGAAAAGAAAACTTTCTTAGTGTTTGTACAATTTGGTGAAAAGTTAGGTAGTAAAAGATTCGATCCAAACCATCTCAAAACATGTTATTTGGACTCCTCGGAGCGATAAAAGATTGTTATGAATCGAAAAACAAACTTTCTTAGTGTTTGGAAAATTTGGTGAAAAGTTATGTAGTAAAAGATACGATACAAATGATCTAAAAATACGTTATTTGAACTCCTCACAACGTAAAAAGATTTCTATGAACCGAAAAGAAAACTTTCTTAGTATTTGTACAATTTGGTGAAAAGTTACGTAGTAAAAGATACGATCCAAACTATCTCAAAAACATGTTATTTGGACTCCTCAGAGCGTTAAAAGATTGTTATGAATCGAAAAAACAAACTTTCTTAATGTTTGTAATATTAGGTGAAAAGTTATGTAGTAAAAGATACGATACAGATCATCTAAAAATATATTATTTGAACTCCTCAAAACATAAAAATTTGCTATGAACCGAAAAGAAAACTTTATTAGTGTTTGTACAATTTGGTGAAAAGTTACGTAGTAAAAGATACGATCCAAACTATCTCAAAAACTTGTTATTTGGACTCCTCAGAGCGTTAAAACATTGTTATGAATCGAAAAACAAACTTGTTTAGTGTTTGTGAAATTAGGTGAAAAGTTATGTAGTAAAAAATACGATACAAATGATCTAAAAATACGTTATTTGAACTCCTCAAAACATAAAAATATATCCATGAATCGAAAAGAAAACTTTCTTAGTTTTTATACAATTTGGTGAAAAGTTACGTAGTAAAAGATTCAATCCAAACCATCTCAAACACATATTATTTGGACTCCTCGGAGCGTTAAAACATTGTTATGATCTAAAAAAACGTTATTCCTCGACCGGTCGGTCGTTATTCCTCGACTGGTCGGTCGATCGTTATTCCTCGACCGACCGGTCGGTCGTTATTACTCGACCGATCGGTCGGTCGTTATTCCTCGACCGACCGGTCGATGTTTGTACATTTTTTGTGAAAATTTGTGTCTTAGAACTTTCTATTCAAGTGTTCTCAGAAACACGTTATTTGCACTCCCCAAGGCCTCCTTAATAGATTTCTAAGACTGCTTATTGTTAAAAATCAAACTTACGTAATGCTTGTACATTTTGGTAAAAAATTGTGTTGTAAAACTTTTGATTCAAATGTTCTCAAGACACGTTGTTTGTACTCCCCAAGGCTTAAATAGTTGCTAAGATCACATTCGAAAAATGAAACTTTCATAATGTATGTACTATTTGGTGAAAAGTTGTTTCATAAATATTTTTATTGGAGAGTCCTAAAAACATGTTATTTTGACCTCCCATGGCCTAAATAGGTTGGTAAGACATCCTATTGTTAAATACCAAACATTCGTAATGCGTGTACAATTTGGTGTAAAGGTGTGTCGTAATAGATTTGATTCAAATATTCTCAAAAACACGTAATTTGGACTCCCCATGGCCTTAATAGATTGTTAACAACGCCTATTGCGAAAAATCAAACTTTCGTAAAGTTCGTACAATTTGGTGAAAAGATGTGTCGTAGAACTTTCTATTCAAATGTTCTCAAAAACATGTTATTTGCACTCCCCAAGGCCTCCTCAATAGATTTCTAAGACCGCCTATTGTTGAAAATCAAACTTCCTTAATGTTTGTACAATTTGGTGAAAAGTTGTGTCGTAAAATTTTTGATTCAAATGTTCTCAAGAACGCGTTATTTGCACTCCTTAAGGCATCCTAAATAGATTGCCAAGATCGCCTATTCTTAAAAATCAAACTTACGTAATGCTTGTATAATTTGGTGAAATGTTGTTTCATAAATATTTTGACTGAAGAGTCATAAAAAACATGTTATTTTGACCTCTCAATGCCTAAATAGATTGTTAAGAGCTTCTATTGTTACAATTAAACTTTCGTAATGCATGTGCAATTTTGTGAAAAGGTATGTCGTAATACATTTCATTCAAATATTCTCAAAACCCGTTATTTGGACTCTCCACAGCCTATATAGATTACTAACACAAAACTTTCGCAAAGTTTGTACAATTTGGTCAAAAGATGTTTCGTAAATCTCTCAATTCAAATGTTCGCCATAAAACTTTATGTGGACTCTCCCAGGTATAAATAGTTTGGTAAATCATTCCAACCGACTTCAAACCTTCACAAAAAATTTAGATAATCATATTATCTTTCCAACCCAATTTGGCACAACCCAATTGAAGTTCGGGTTGGGATGCGAAAGTTATGACGGTTTTACTAACAGTATGTCAAACTGTTCTAGATAATCGCTCCAATGAAATATATTTCTTAATGAAAGTTCTAGAAAATCTTATTATCTAACCAACCCAATTTAAATCATTCCAATTTGAGTTGTTATCTGAAAGTTATTCCAGTTTTACGAAAACTGTTTAAACTAAATTTTCTGGTTGTCTTAATAAAACCGTTTCTTATCAATTTAACTATGTATATTCAATATATATATATATATATATATATATATATATATATATATATATATATATATATATATATATATATATATGTGTGTGTGTGTGTGTGTGTGTGTGTGTGTGTGTGTGTGTGTGTGTGTGTGTGTGTGTGTGTGTGTGTGTGTGTGTGTGTGTGTGTGTGTGTGTGTGTGTGTGTGCATCTAATATACGCATTATTTATGTCCATGAAAGCGTGCGTTCGTTTGTCCTTATACATACTGTAATAAATATCAAAAATATGGTTTTGACATTTGTCGTGATTCTTTACAAAAATATTTTGAATCAAAAATTAGTTGTTAAATATTTAATTATTTCGGAATCAGAAAATGTATTGATTATATTTGAGTTTTCATGAAGATACATTCGCAAATTATCAAACCCCTTTCGGAATCAAAAGAATAAAATTGATACTAGTAGAATTTTTATAAGGTTTTAATTGTAATTTTAATTTGAGAACAATTTTGAAAATAAAACTTACAAGGACTTATTTGTAAGGTTTATATCCGAACAAGTAATATATATAAAGGTTGGGGTTATATATGAAATGCATCTTTTTCTTATTGGGCCGAGTTTGTTTGTGTTAGGCGGTGCTAAATATAGAGTAATGATAGAAACCACACATTTTTCCCACGAATTTATCACAACTGTCACGTGTCAGCCATCCATTGGATGCAAGTTTCCATCAACTTTTGCTGCATCCAATGGATGGCTGCCACGTGGCAGTTGTGGTAAATTCGTGGGAAAAAAGGTATGGTTTCTATCATTACTCCTAAATATATGCATAACCTTTCGTTCATTCAGAAGGGTAAAGCATATCCTCTCTTTCCTGTTCATTTCCATTTCATTTCGTTGAGAAAGGTACAGAGAAATTATATTGTTGGTGGAGATCAATTCAAGTAGAACTGAGATTTAGTAGATGTGGTCAGTTAGTGCTAGAGAGAATGGAACTTTGAGATATTCCAATTGAGTTTCGAGTTTTCTGCTCTTTATTGGTCGGTACTCGTTTTCGACTTCGAAACTAGGTTTTCGGTTCCATCTTGGCGTCGATCGAATTCAATCAATCTGTGAGTGTTATTCTCCTTTTTATCATTATTTATAGCTATTTTGATTCAAACGGATTTTATTTCAAAAAGCGTGTTGAATTACGAAAACGTATATTATTTCGTTTATGATATAGTAATATTTCGGAAAACTGATTTTGAATATAATTATGATAATTTATGATATTAATGATATATATAAAATTACGATTTCGAATTAGAGGATTTGATAAGTAAAATGAATTTGCATAATGATTTTGAATTACGATTCGAACTTGATATTAGTAATATATTTGGAACTGATTTTGAATAACAGGTACGACGATTTATGATTTTAAATGATTTGTGAAATTATGATTTTGAATTTGGATATTCATTCCAATATAGAAAGTATATTTCGAATTTGTTTTCATAAATGAATGGCGCTAAAAAGCGTGTTTCGTTTTATGAAAGTTACCTAGTAAATTATATGGTTATAATATTTTATTATGAGAAAAACTTTATTTGGATAAAGCGTAAACAAGATTTACGATTTTTAAAGAGGGTCTCCGAGAGACTCTATATATATGTAGAATTTTATTTGGATAAAACGTAAGCCGGGCTTACGAGTTCTAAAGAGGGTCCTATGTGTACATACGTGGCTCCTCCGGTATGTTTTAGTTTGATAGGTGTAGTGTCGCGTGACCCCGTGGCGCTCTATGGAGGAAATTGCGTAGCAAACTTGATGTAGTGCAAAGTCCCGACCCCGTGGCGCCTTCTTTTTGGTGGGGTCTGACTGTGGCGCATGGATATCCGTCGTCAACTCATTTTTGTAGGGAATTCGCGCTTCCCGAGCTTTATGTTTTGTTCCAGCCCGTGTGTGACTTGTTATCAGCGCGGGTTGGCACTTCAGTCGAGTGTTATTTGCGCCCTCAGACCGGATAAAAGTATTAGTACGTATATGATTAGATACGAAGGTAATCGATTTGATTTCGATTTCGATTTCGATTTTGAGTTTGAAAAACCGGGGCAAGTATTTTGAGATATATTTCGAAAAACTTACGCTTTGAAGATAAACGATATTATCTTATGATTTTGAGATATATTTAGAAACTTATGATTAGAAGATAAACGAGATTATTTTATGAACTTATTTGAAAAGTACTTATTTTAGTTACGACTATTTTTAACGAGGTTTCACTCACTTAGTCACTTCCGTGACTAATCCTTTCGATTTACATATTTTTAGTTCAGGTATCGAAGGTCTAATATCGGGAGTTGCGGGTACTTCGGGAGTGAGAACGTCTACGATATTGAGTTTCGTATTAATATATTTTATGCTTCCGCAATAGTTTTGTATTATTATTTTAATTTCGTAATGTATGTATATATGTGTGTTGTTGTTGTTTTCGAATCAGTTTAGTATCTTGTTTTGTGATGTTTTCATATGAGAGCCTGTGGTATACGTGTTTTCATATGAGTGCCTGTGGTATACGAGTTGTATACTGGCAGGTTGCCGCATCCTTTTCCAATTTTATATTTGGGGTGTGACAGCTTGTGTGGTATCAGAGCAAAACTTTCAAAAACAACATTCTTATCGTCGTGAGAGTTGGGTTTAGAGTTTCCTTGTGTATATGTGTCTCGTGTCGATGTCGTTCTCTAGTAATCCAAGTTCGAGTACGTATTTCTTTCGAAGCATTTCGTTCGGGAAAAGGTAAATATTTTATTTACAAAGATATTAGTATCAATTTTAGAAATGATTTTATATATTCGTATTATTATTTTGGGATATTTTGATCGAAACAAATTTGCGGTAATTGAAACGATATTTAAAACACGATTTTGAACAACAAATGTGAGGATTGGTTGGCCCGTCATGACGAACTGGTTGGCCCGTCGTGAAGGACCAATAGGTTAATCTGACAGAACTGGCAGGAATTACATAGTCCGTCATGACGGACTGGTTGGTCCGTCATGACGGACCAAGGGTAATTCTGTGCAACCAATATAACCAGTCCGTCATGACGGACCAAGGGTAATTCTATGCAACCAATATAACCAGTCCGTCATGACGGACCAAGGGTAATTATGTGCAGCCAATATGTGAGTATAGAGTCGTGACGGACTGGTTTGTCCGTCATGACGGAGATGCGTCATGACAGACATGTTGGTCTGTCGTGATGGAGCAGAGAATAACTGTTGTTTCCAGTAACCATGACTCGTCCGTCACGACGCACCATTTAGTGCGTCATGACGGATTGTGATCCAAATTCTAGATTAGCAGTTTTCTTTGTGCTCATTAATCCTCTATTAATGATGGTGTAAATATAGGATCTGAGTGGATCTTTCATCTCTCTCTAACCTTCAGTTCAGAATAAGATTTTAGAGAAAAGATAGAATTACTTGTGTTAATATGATTTTAGGGGAATCGCGCATAACCGAGAGACACTAGCTCGAGTTGGATACGAGTAGAGGGATTTCAACTGAAATCCTCTATTGTGATCATGTGAGAGCAAGATGAATGATGAACCGGATATGATCCCGTCGTATACGACCAATCGGAGCTCCGTCGAAGGTGTCGAATCGTGAGGGAATCGGACGCGCGTGTTGCCGAGGATTGGAACAGAGAAAGGACAGCAACTAAGTTATCAACCCATCACCGTGATCAATTTCACGTGGTATGATTTCTCTATATATAATAGTTATATATAGGTAGTTGCACGTAGATTAGGATTCGTACTTTCGGATCGTTGACATGGTCCTCGGGATCGGGTTGGACCGGGCCCTTCATTCCGCTGCGCGGGACTCGACAGTGACACCGATACCCAACAATACATTGGTACAATCTTTAGTTGGATCTGAAACTGAGTGGGAGACTAAAGGAAATACAGTTTTGGATCAACTAGAAGAACGTACAAATAAGGATGATGAAATGCTTGAGTTCACAATGAGATTGTGTAAACTTAGGAACCAGGAGATGGTTTGTTCGAACGGACCAAGATGGTTCGTTCGAACGGACTATGGTACGTTCAAATGAATGGGTTATTCAGTTCGAACGCATCTGTGTAGAACTGGAACACAGTAACAATGGCCTGGTTTGTTCGAACGAACCTTAAGGTGCGTTCGAACGGACTATGTTTCGAATTCTGTGTTGGCAGTTTTTATCTCCAATTAATTATCATGTAATTAATGGTATGATCTGAGATTAATGGTATTAATCCTCAGATCTGGAAGAGAGAGATATATAAAAAATTGGTGAATTATTTTTCTTCTTCTTCCTCAAGAAAAATCATTAGAGTAAGAAAAAGAATTTGGAGAAAGGTTCTCAAATTCATATTCAAGCAAGTTTATGCGTGAGTATACTAGGAGGATTCACGTGTAATCGGAAGGCGAGAACTCGAGGTGGATACGGATAGAGATATCTCAGTTGAGATCTTTCATTGTGATCTAAGGAGAGCAAGAACGAGTAAGGTCGGAGCTTAACCGGAACGATCCCGGTTGTATACGACAAGGCGAAGCTTCATCGACGGTATCGAATCGTGCGGGCGTGGGACGCACGTGCTGCCGAAGAACGGAGCGAGAAGAACAACTACAAACGCGTGTCAACCCTTCTCCGTGATCAATTTCACGTGGTATGACACTATATATAATAGTTATATATTAGTAGTTGCATGTAGCCAACTAGAGTTAGCCTAGTTGGTCACACCTCTTGACTAGGGAGCGAGAGGTGTGGGGTTCGATTCCCGACGGGAACACTGGATTATAGATTAAATGTTAAATGAGTTAATAGAGTGTGTGGTCTACGAGTTTGTAATAAAAAAAATAAAAAAAAGGAGATTGTGTTTGGAAGGGGGACTTTGAGCCCTCTCCGAATTTACTCAAAAAAAAAAAAAAGTAGTTGCATGTAGATTACGATTTGTATCATGAAGTCGACGGCGTGGTCCTCGGGATCGGATCAGACCGGGCCCGTAATTTCGTTGTGTCGGGCTCGGTAGTGATGCCGATACCCAACAAGACACACCAAGTGGATGGCTAGGTAAGGAAAACCTTTTCTCCACATCCGCGACCTATGCACTCATATATCAATCCGGGAGTTCGTAGTGGATGGAACAAATTACTATGAAAAATTAAGGCACCCCTAAAAGTAAAAAATTTTGGTTGGCTCGCTTGCCTAGGAAGAATTATAACCGGGAACAATCTCGCTAAAATGAATATACCGAATGTAAGCGGGTGCAAAAATTGCACCGTGTTTTTGGAAACGTCTCACCACCTATTGATGGTGTGCCCTTACACAAAAAAGGTTTGGAAGGGTATCTCATCTCACCTAGGTTTCAACTTCCAACCGAAGGATACGATTGTGGAGTTTTGGCTACACAATAGTAGACCGAGAGGACCGAAGGACATCCGCATGCTCGACACCTTCTTTCTAGCGACCATTTGGAGCATATGGAAGAAATGAAACGTAAGAATTTTCAACGGGAAACGGGCACCGCCATCGATAATGATTGTGAAAGCAATCATGAAGGGGACAACTTGGTCAACAAATTGCTAATCACCTACGCTCCTTCCTTCCTAGTTTCACCCTACTTTTTTTTTAGACATTTTTACATAATCATGTAAAATTACAAAATAATTTATTAAACTTTGCTTTAATATATTAAAAAAAAAACAGCTAGTCTTCTAACTTTTCAAAAAAAAAGATAAGTCAATTATAAGATCATTAAGTTATTTTTATTATTTTTTTTCTCCAATGTAATTCCTCGGTGCGTATTATCTATTATATATATTTCTAAGTAAATTCCCGTTTTTACATTAAGCCACGTCAGTAGGTTAAAAAGTAAAAGAAAAATGTGTTTTGTTCTTCTGAAATTTTTCCCTGCAATTCATTCTATTTATTTATAGTTTTTGCAAAATTTCTCCACTCCCCCTGCAGATGTGTCTCTCTCTGTTCCTCTCTCTCGAGCGAAAAAACAACCCTAACCCTAACGATAGAAACCCTAACCCTAAGCTGATGATGGCGAGAGACCTAAATGAGTGCTGATGATGGGCCATGCCAACAACCGCTCGCCATGGCGTTGCTATTTGACTATTTGCGATTTGAGCGGCTGGCGATGGCGCTCCTGAATATTTGCGATTTGAGCGATTTCTCTTTACACACAAACGAAGAAAAGAAAAGAGGGAAAGGGTCTACTCATGCAGCCACGGTCCTAGAATCAAGCATGGTTCCTTCATTTCTACTTATTTTGGTTTCTGATTTTTCTTTTCTTTGTTCTTTGATTCGATTCTTGGGAAGTTTTGCACATTCGGTTTGTGTGTTGTTTGAATTTACTTAATACGACATTTTTTGGTTAATAAGAGTTATCAAATGTGTTAGGGTTTCAAATTACTTCTGAAAATTGCGATTGAATATGTAATTTGGACTGTACTTACTGTTGGTAGAGTGTTTATACATATATCGAACGAAATCTAAGTTTTGATTCTTTGCAGCTTCGTTTTTCCTTGTCTAATTTACTGAAAATGTATTTGTTTATCGTGTCTAACATGTGTTCATCTAAATGCCTTAATTGTAGGTTATGCAAAAAAAATGGAGAAAAAAGAATAAGCCCCTGATGGCGACTTCACGTACACAATCTCGAAATATTCGAACGATTGAAGATGAGCATGAGTCTGACATCGACAAGCTCGAAATGGTACTTCTTTGTGAATTATTCATGCCTTAATATGTATAAATACTTTTATCTCAATTAATTTCAGAACTCGAAGAATCTTTTTTTATTATTGTGGATTTGATTAAATTTCGTTTGCGACTATAGATTGAGATGGCTCAAATGGACGAGGCTCCAAGAGAGAAAAAGAAGCCAAAGCGAGCGCATATAACGACATACAAAAAGAGAAGCTCTGAGAAAATAGTTAAAGGAGATACAGTGCGAGAAGCCGGTACCAAAGCTAAACTCTAAACTCTAAATAATAAAAAGCTAAATTGTGTAGTAATTACTTAATTTTTTTTATTAATTGCGGAGATCTGTATGGTAATTGCAATTGCAGGTGCAACAAGTGTCGAAGTAGAATTCGTTGGAAATGGGAACCTTTCTGCCTCGGTTTTCATATCAAAGAAGTTTTAAGTATAATTTTTTAATTAATAATATACTATGATTTTTTAATATACTATAATTTTATTTACAGAGGGTTAAATCACAATATAGTGACAAGTGCTCGCTTATAGGCCTCCTCGAAGCCATTGGAAGGTTTGCAAGCGACGCGATTTAAAAAATTGTACGTAATTTTCTCCAAAAAAGGACTAATTTGCAATTTATATCTTTCTCGAGTATAAAAAAATTAAATTGAATTATTTTATTTGATGCATGGTTTTGTTCGGGACCACCATTGTGTATTGATAAGCAACTATGTTGGATATTCGAAGTATAAACTATTTTATTACTATTTTCTGAAATTTTGTCGGTACAGTTCATGTTTTCTTTCGATATAGTAACACGTTTCACATTTATTCCAATATAAGGGTACGTTTCATATTTTAACTGTTTGTAATTGTTAATTTCATTTTTGTATAATTGATGCCAGTGAGAATGATACCGGCGATGCGCCCGACTACGAGACAGATGAAATCAACGGGTACTGTACCTGCCGGTACCGGTACGGGTGCTGGGATTTTCATTGGAAAGTGCATGTCTGGACAGTAGCGGTACGGGCGCCTAGATCCAATGCTCATCATACCGAATCGATGGATGTGTTACGTTTCAAAGCACGGATTTCTCCAGCTTAAGTCGAGGGGTATTTTGGTAATTTCTTTGTTCATTATAATTTATTTTAGTATTTTATAATTACTCACTTATATTTGGTAATTTCTTTTTTCATTGTAATTTATTTCAGCTTTTTGGGGATTATATTCTGACAAAATCGATGCATGTGTTACATTTCGCAGCATGGATTTCTCCAGCTTTAGTCGAGGGGTATTTTGGTAATTTCTTTTTTTATTGTAATTTATTTTAGTATTTTATAATTACTCACTTATATTTGGTAATTTCTTTTTTCATTGTAATTTATTTCAGGTTTTTGGGGATTATATTCTGACAAAATCGATGGATGTGTTACGTTTCGCAGCACGGATTTCTCCAGCTTTAGTCGAGGGGTATTTTGGTCATTTCTTTTTCCATTGTAATTTATTTTAGTATTTTATAATTACTCACTTATATTTGGTAATTTCTTTTTTCATTGTAATTTATTTCAGGTTTTTGGGGATTATATTCTGACAAAATCGATGGATGTGTTACGTTTCGCACCACGGATTTCTCCAGATTTAGACAAGGGGTATTTTGGTAATTTCTTATTTCATTGTAATTTATTTTAGCATCTTATAATTACTCGCTTATATTTGGTATTGTTAGATTTCCAAGGAGATTCGATTCGATGTTACTACAGGTTTTCTCTCATCTCAATTAACCTTAATTTAGTTATTATTGAATTCATTTATGAATATATTTGTCATTTTTTAATTTATTTGTTTCGGTTATTTCTACAAGGTTAATTGTTTTTTTATTTAATTTTTTATTTATGCATCATCATATCATAATCATCACATTATCATCATAGCATCATATCATAATCATCACATCATCAGATCATCATATCGTAATCATATTATCATAATCATATTATCATCATCATATCATCAATCATTATTGTCGTGATAATTGTAATAATGAATGTATATACTTGCAAAAAGAAACTTGAGCGGAAAAAAATAATTCGCATGAAAAAATAGTCACACGAAAAACAATTCGCACGAAAAACCAATCCGCATGAAAAACAATCCAGATGACTCAAACCCATGTTACTCCATTGCCTCTCATGTATAAGAAATAAACAATTGTACAAAGATTCATTTATTCTCTTATGACGATACAAGCTGTTATCTCCTGTTTCATAGTAAAAGAACAAATTGATTGAATATTTTTCGTACTGATATCAATTATGTAATAATCAAGACATGTAACAATCGTTCTTATTTAATTGTTGTGTTGCCATGTAATCATGAAACAAAAGAGCCAAATACAAAAACAAAAATAAACATCGATGACTAAAATGAGTAAAAAATTACAAAACAAAAATATTAATATTACAATGAATATGAATATGAATATGAATATGAATATGATCACCATAATAAGTCACAAATGAAAAACTACGAATAATCAATGCTCTGTTGAACAAAAATGCACGAAAAATGCAATTCTATCATTAATGGTTCAGTGACGCGATTCTTTGAAAATTCGTATTGAATAATCAATGCTCCGTTGAAGAAAAGTAAAAGAAATTAAGAGGTGAAAAAACAAAATAATTCAAGCCAAATAACAAATTGTATACAAATAACTCGAGAAAAATCATGGACAGATACAAGCGAAATAACAAAAATGCAATTCTATCATTAATGGTTCAATGACGAGATTCTTTGAAACTTCGTATTGAATAGTCAATGCTGTGTTGAAGAAAAGAAAAAGAAATTGAGAGGTGAAAAAACAAAATAATTCAATACACGAAAAAACATACAAAAAAAAGTTATTTCTCTTGATCTTTCGTAATATTTAATGAATTGTTTATTAGATATTCATTGAATTTAAAAAAGGAAAAAAAAACTCGACTCAAATGATTCAATGCATAAAAAAAACATACATGAACCCAAAAAAAATGCAAAAACAGTATTGTTTCCTTTCTTGCCAAAGAACAATGATCAACTTCAAGCCAAATAACAAATTTTCTACAAATAACTCGAGACAAATCATGGACAGATACAAGCGAAATAACAAAAATGCAATTCTGTCATTAATGGTTCAGTGACGAGATTCTTTGAAAATTTGTATTGAATAGTCAACGCTGGAAAAGAAAAAGAAATTAAGAGGTGAAAAAACAGAGTAATTCAATACACGAAAAAACATACAAAAAAAAGTTATTTCTCTTGATCTTTTGTAATATTTAATGAATTGTTTATTAGATATTCATTGAATTTTCAGAAATTAAAAAAACACCTGGAGTCAAATGATTCAATGCACGAAAAAAAAATACATGAACCCAATAAAATGCAAAAACATTATTGTTTTCTTTCTTGCCAAAAAACAATGATTAACTTTCTGGTTGACATAAGTATTTTTTGTTTTCTGTGTGTACTTAAAGACCAACCTCTAAGACAAACATATTGACAAATACGTTAAGTTTGAAATATCGAAGATCATCACGTGAAATTTGCAAAACATAATCAATATGTACTTTAGAGACATGTAATTAAACATGAATTGTAAGGCACAAATTTTTCAAAACTTCGAAATAATTATTTTGTTGATAATTTCTGAATGAACATGAGAAACAACAAAGAAGACTATTAAGACAAACAAATTGCAAATACGAAATACAAATTACGAAAAACGAAACACCAAATACTAATATAAAAACAAAAAAAACAAATACCAATTCAAGCCAATGAACTAAAAACAACAGAAGAATATGAATAAAAAACTAGGATAAGAATAAAAACACGAATACAAGATTCAATCACGAGTACGTGTAATAATGATTCGCAGATTAAGTAAAAAATAAGTCATTGCATAATGGAAATACGACGTGCAAAACATGAATACAAGCATGGAAAATTTTCTAGAATAAACGAACCTATACGTTATAGTGCATGGCTCTGTTTGTTTTTATTGAAAGTTATCGAATCATTCGCTGTTCATGAAAATTAAAATGCATATAAGTTTACCCTCGAGTCATAATGTTCATTTAGATATTTCGTCGCGAAATAACTATACAAATTTAGCAACTCTGAATTTAATCATGTACGTAATTGATGACGAAATAACCATACATATTTGACAACTCCGGGCAAATTAAGAAAATAAAACAACACAATAGCAGGAACAACAAGAATTCTTGAATACAAATTATGAAACACGAATACATCTACAAATGCAAAATACCAAGACGAATTTGAAATACAAATATAATATACAAATATAATTGTAAATTGCAAATATGATACATATTTGAATAAGAATATGTTTTCGAATTACGACTCATGAATACTACAAAACAAATACCAAATGCAAAACAAAAGCAAAAGCACAAATACCAATACGAAGTAACTACAAATACAAAAATGATCACCATCACCGTCATATCATCATCATCCTCATCATCATCATCACCACCACCGTCATATCATATCATCATCATCATCATCATCATCATCATCATCATCATACCATCATCATCATCATCATTGCCGTCTCGATTTTGCCGATGATGTATAAAAAATAAACACATTCTGCAACAAGGACTATTTGAATTGTTCAAGAAATCCGGCTCTTGAATGATTCAAATAGTACTTATTGTAAAATTTATACATATCATGATTTACTGATGCAAAACATATAATACTTGCATATTTTATTATTAAATGAAAAGTTTGGATATATTTAATTGTGTAAATTTCAATTATTTAATTAATTATAACTTTATATTGTTGTAATTTTTTTTGTTTCTTTTATTATTAAAATTCATATATTGTTGTTTGTTTCTTTGTTATGAAATACTTATAATTTGTTTATTTTATTTCTATACGTTACATTCGATATATATTCATAATTTGTTGATGTTATCTGCGCAACCAGCATATATGATATTTATATTTACATTCAAGAAATTATACTGATTTGCAACATTAAAATAAGAAATAAAATACCAAAAAAAACAAAAAACAAAATTAAAATTAATATATAAAAAATTAGTCTCAAACTCAAGAATCTTCGGGGAACTCCCGCGCGAATGCGCGCGGGTAAAAGCTAGTAACCACTAATTTCTAATGAGTTCTGCACTTGAGGTCAATTCATATTAATAAAGTCACAAATTGTTGGACCTTTTTTTCACTGTACCGAGTGTTGTTCATTTATTTCTTAGCCCGACATCCGTTTGAGTTCGATTCAAATATTGTTTGTAAATAGCTTGTTTGGATACGACTCGAACTAAATCTGGCATGTCTAGGTTAGGCTCATGGCTCGTCTCAATATTAATAAAAAATGGTAATTAATAGATTAAAGTCCGGCTCATAATTTGTAAATTATTTCATTTAAAATGTTTGTCGTGGTATTTTTTTTATTATTGGAATTGAGAATGGATCTTACAATTTATAATATCTTTGAGTTTTGGATTTTGTTGTTTCTTTTCAACTTTTCAATTAGAAGACCCATGTGTTTTGTTATTTAATTTTTTTAAATTATTATTGGATCTAAGAAACAGTTAATCGTGACTTTTTCGATTTGCGTTTGACATGTTACATGGCTTAAAGATTTACTAAAGGAGTTATACATTGACAAAGAATTACGAAAAAATCAAAGGCCAAAATATCGAAAAAAGATCTAGTCATGAAAAAGAGAAAAATCAAATAGTTGGATTGTACATTGGCAACGTGTAGAGAAAGGAATGTAAGAATCGTCAAGAAGAAGGCCGAAATGGCAATATTACCAATCAATGTGGTTAAAAACGTGATGCGAAGTTTAACATTGGCAAGGAGAGAAGTTTTTTGCCTTGATAAAATCGTTTGTTAAGAATTGTATTATGAGAGAAACAACGTAAATTGACTTTAGTTTCAGTAAAATGATAGAACAACATAAACAACATGCTCATGCTCTAGATTTTTCTTATAAAGAAAGAAAATAACTGTCCACAAACTCATTACTAAAAAAGAGTAAAAGTAATTCCATGTCCAAGTCCTCAAGAAAATAAAATAAACTACAAAATAATTCATATAACACATCTTTATCATTAGAATTTAAAATTATATTAAGAGGGGAGAGACGAAAGATATGGGTCTATCAGTGAAAAGGAAAAATGTGAAGCATTAGGGCTCTTTGTTGGAGAGGGGGGTCGATAAAACAAGCAAAAATTTAGAAAAAAAAAGAAGTAAGATCAACAGAATAGGAAGAGAGTAGCAGAAGAGAAAACGGCAAGTTCGTGATTTGGTTACAACTCTTATAATACATGATTTTCTCTTAATTTTATTACAAGATTATTAAGCAAGGCTAAATTATTCAGGCCGCTTATTACAAGATCGCTAGACTTCTAATTTATTACAAGATACTAAGACATCTAATTTGATTTGGTCTTCTACATCTCGACTCCGGTGAACCTTCAATCACATCTGTCCCCATTAGTTTCCCCTGATCACAATACAGGCTCAATTTTATTAATCCATACATGAATCCAGAGTATTTACCAATGTTTTAAATTGCGATATTGTGGTCCATTGCGGTCGGGTCTTTTTTGCAGCGGATTGCGTTTGCGGGCGCAATTGCGGCGCAATGAACTTATTGCGGACAGTCGTTGCGATATTAAATTATGTAAAAATAATAGTTTGTTTAAATAGATTTTTCACAATATTTTCTTCTAAAAAGGATAAAAAAGTTGATTGTCCAGGAACATTTTCAGTATAAATAAAAGTTGATCATAAAATTTTCATTAAAATGGCAATTATACGGGATCTTTGGATTTGTATTTTGTTGAAGAATTTTTTGTCGACATCCAAAAATATCAAAACACTATAACTCAAATTTTAAATCGAAACATCAATGAAATACAATGAAAATTATGAAAGCCATATATTTATAGATGAAAATGACATATTTTAGAACTTATGTATGTTATGAGTATATTTTATCAAATATTTTGATAATAAAACATGGAAACTAAGTATTAAATAATCTCAAAAATTATGTTATAATGTTTATATTAAATAATTCTCGACGAAATTAATTTAACGTGTGTTTCGTGTTTAATTCAGGGTAAAAGACAAAATTTCACAAATTCAAGCCCATCATTGCGTTCCTCTCGTCAAGACGAGCGATTTCAATATAAATTTCGTGTAATTTGATGGAAGGATTTGAAAATTACAACGATTTGAATATTATCCCGCAATTTGTACCCGCAATTACCGCAATTTTCCCACAATTTTCCCGCAATTGCGCCGCAATGGCCGCAATTTTTCGAAAACGCAATATACCGCTATATGTTATTGCGAAATTGCGATTCTAAATTTCGGGCTGCAATTTCCGCAATTGCGCCGCAATTGCACCGCAATTTAAAACACTGGTATTTACTAATCTAAATCCGTCTTAAAATTAGAGTTAATTTCATGATGCGGGTATCCCCTTAACGACTTGTTTGTGCATGCTTGTATTTAGTCAAAAAAATGTATACCTGTTCGCCTATGGGATTGTAAAAAACTAAAAAAAAAAAAAAAAAAAAAATATATATATATATATATATATATATATATACCTGTTACTTGCCATCCTTGATTGGGTAAGATTGAGTGCCTGAATTAATAGTTCCTCGAGTTGGGCCATTTCGCCTGAGCCGAGTTCTTCTATATTTTCATTTGCGGTACACCTTCATGTGTTTATTCATTTTCCATTTAGATCAAGCACTATGGCACACAAGAAATAACTTTTGGGTATGCAAATATTATGTCGAAAATGTACCAGAGAGAAATATCTCTTAGCTTAGATTTTAATCCCGAGCTAGAAGAGCCGTCACAATTATTCTGCATTGACATGGGAAAAGGATAGATATATTAGAGTAGCATTACCAAACCATACTAATTGATTGTCATCAATTTTATGCAAAAAAAATTATGTAACAAAATGTGGGGCCAGACAACTTATATCAATACGGACCAAAAAAAATTTAGTACAAAACCAAAAAAAATTATTCTGCATTTATATATTCTGTAGGGGTACCAATGACATTGTTCGCTTTGGGGTATACATGATATTTTCAGAGTCTCTATGGGTATATATTTTATTTTCTACTTTTTGTCGGACTATACATGACATTTGTATATTTTGTAGGGGTACCCATGATGTTTTCCACTTTTCGTAGGGGATATACACGATATTTTGAGAGTTTGTAGCACTACCCATGAAATTAGCCCAAATATGAAAAGTATATTTTAGGTGCATATAACTATATATATAATACAAGTACAAATGCTTATATCTTTTTGACAATAATTATACCTTTGCATTATCAGTACGTTGATCTTTTTTGCTCCTCTTAGCGCATGTCTCAACTGGAAAATGCTTATATCGGTAAAATGTATCCTCAATGCTGGGTCAAAGAATTTTTTAGAAATTTAGTCATAAAAAAACGTTTGTTTCATAATACTGAACCGGAACGATAAAAGCATTATTGTTATGGTATGTATATAGAACGTGAAATCCTTTTTAATTAAATAATAAATACAGAACATGAGTATTGTTTTGAAAAAAAATATAAAATGTCATATTGTCATATTTGCATCGTCTTTACCCCAAATTCCCCTTTTGATGTTCATTAATCAAATATTTGCTACGTAAAATTTGTAAAAAGTAGTATGGTAGCTATGGTGATCTTTATAGTAAGCAACTTGTGTTAACCGAACCCAAGTTATCCCTTCGCTCTCGCCCCACGAGCCCCCCTTTGATCTGCAACACGACCTATATCGAGAGAGTTCTTCCTGATCTCTTTTAAAGTTAAACCCTAACCTTGACACTCCCAGCCTAAGTAGTAGATTTGTAAATTGGTTTAAGGGATATTTCATACAGGAACCCTAATTACACATATTACACTACACTGCCAAAATCTGGCATTGGAATCTATATTATGATCTGCCCATGCCATCAACTCTCTCTCTCTCTCTCTCTCTCTCTCTCTCTCTCTCTCTCTCTCTCTCTCTCTCTCTCATTTGGTTATGCATTGTTTATTTGTTTGAATTAGGCATTGGTGAATTTAGGTTAGGGTTAATTGTGCTTAGTATGTTTAGGTTAGGGTTAATTTAGGAACTAGGGTTTATCGAACTTTAATAAAGAATTAACCTGTAGTTAATAATCAAAATGAATGTTAAAAACTTAAAACGATGAAGTTGAGCTTAATTGCTGTGATAAGTTTGACAAAAGTAATTGATGTCAATTTTGTTCAAATAAAGCAACTAAAATGATAAAAATTTCTTAGTTAGTTCCTTGGAGTTCCGCGTAAAAAATTATGAAGTAACATATAACATCTCAAAATACAATTATTATCGTTTATTAATGATTATTTTGTACGCATGCAGGTTATATAACCTTTTTGCAAGATTAAATGTTTTTCTGTGCATACAGGAAAAATATTCCTTCTCGTATCCTCTTAAATAACCATTTCGCCCAATTACGCGTGGCATTATTATTCTATTTGTTTATTAGTTAAGTTAATTTATTGTTTAGAAAGAGATGAAATAAGGTGATGGGCCTCTGGCCCTTCTATGTGACAATGTCACAACCCTAATGTTTTAGGGAAAATTATACTATGCCCCCAACATTTAGGAGTGGCTTTCTGAAATTTAAAATTGATTATCTGGTAATTATTAACTTCAAAAATTCTAGGGCTAAAAAGGTAAGTTGGGTTTATTTTGTAAAGGTCTCTAGATCTTTAGTAAAGTTATTTATGTGCGAATTTTGTTTAGAAAAACTAATTAAGAAGTGATCATTATATTCTTTTGTTTAGAAAAACTAATTTAAGTGTTAATTAGTCAGTATATATGTCTGTGGTGTTCTTGCTACAATATTTTAGTTAAGGTATTATAAAGTGCACTGAAGTAACAAGTACAACCATGGCAAATCAAAATAGTTCTTATGATATATTGTTTAAAATTGGACTCGATGTGAAAGGCCAATCAATCATCTTTTTTCTTTCTTTTCAATCACAATCTGTGATTTCCTTTTCTCCATAAAGAAAACAAGAAGCTTTTGCCCAAAAGTTTAACCATAGTTCCACAGTACAAATTGAAAGAACACAAGGAAAGCAATGATGAATAAGTTAATCTAAAACACACACACACACACACACACACACACACAAAAAAAACACTTCTTTACAATATTTAGCAATTTGTACCAAAATTAGGAACTTTTTATCTTTATCTAAAGAAAGTCTCCTAAAATAAGAAGCTTGCAAATTTAACTGACAAATTTGAAGATACTTTTAAGAAAGAAAAGTACTTTTTGAGGGTTTCTAATTAATCGATACAAAAAAGGAAATTAAGGAAGAAAGAAGATAGAATAGATGGATAACAAAAACCTGGAAGAGCTGGAGTACTCGTGAAGCTTCCCTTCGGGAGAGAAGACGATTAGACCGACCTCGGCATCACAAAGAACGGCGAGCTCAAAGGCCTTCTTGAAGAGACAGCTTCTCCTCTTCGAAAATCTGACTTGGCGACTGGTCTTGTCCTCGATCCGCCTGAGCTGCACACTTCCTCTCTTACTAGCCATACTCGTTCATAAATAATCGGAAAAGGAATAGTTATTTCTAAACTAGGGTTTGTCTTTGGAGTTCGGAGAAGATGAGACTGTCGATGTGGCTTTGAGGTTAGATCGGTCGCCCCTTATTTCCAGTGTCTCTTGTGAACGGGACCCACTTGCCAGTGACTTGTATATGGACTCATAAAATTTGTTTTCAAAATAACTAGCTAGTTGCGTACGGGCTTGTTACCTCGAAATAATAAAATAAATAGCTAGCTAATAAACTGAGACAAAGAAAAAATAGATATAAATTATTTTTCTTTAGTTTCACTTTCTACTATTGTTTTTATAAATTTTCAAGGTAATAATAATATCCGATGTTGTTTATAAATTTGAATCGAATCGAAGTATGATTTGATTTTGCACCAATATCGATGGTAGACACTAGCCAGACTAGTGAAAGAAGTAATGTGACGAGAGAATTCTGGATTTAGGATTCCGAAAAGGAAAATGTTGTTCCTCTTCCTTATACTCCCTCCAATTCTTGATGTGGTCATCATAAGGATTAACACCATCAAAATTTAACATCTTAATTATGATTTAACTTCTTAATTTATGATTTAACATCTAAGATGTTAAATCATAAATTAAGATGTTAAACCATAATTTAGTTGTTAAATTTGATGGTGTTAATTTTTATGATGACCACATCAAGAATTGGGGGGAGTATAAGGGATGTACATCATCACTCTTCGGAAAATATTTTGATGTACGGTACTGAAGCTGCCAGAGTGTATTGGTACACTCTTATGCTCTCTCATAAGAAATGTTGCGAGGATATCAATGCACCTATATAATTTGTAGGTTCTCTCTATCTGGTAAACTTCAGACAAGATCAAAAAAAAGTACTGTTATTTTGGTTTTTGGACATTACAAAAATAATAATTTTGAAGTCAAAAACATATCCACTTGACATGTTTAAACTTGCAATTTATATTTGGGAAATTTTCAAAAAACCCCATATCTTTTTTGGATATTCTAAAAAACCTCCTATCTTTTTGGAAACTCCAAAAAACCCCCTCTACCAAATTTTTATTTTCAAATACCCCCTATGGGGTTAAAATTAACTATGGATGGTCTTAAATTTTTTTTATGACCAAAATACCCTTCTTACATATTTAGTAATTAAAATAATGTTTTTATTATTTGTATTAATTTTAAAAAAGTCCTAATTTTTTTTAGCTTATAATAATTTTTAAAAAATAATTATCATATGTTACATTTATATAATTTTCATATTTCATACATTATATATATTTAATTTTCATATTTTTTACTGAAATAATTACATAAAATAATAATAAGATGAACAATAATATTAAAAGAACATCTTGCAAATATTTAAAAATTAATGAATCTATTAAAAACATACATAAAAAAAGAACGAAAATAAAAATAAAATAGATGTTTAAAGAAATATTTTTCTATCACTATATTTTCAAGGTGTTTATTTTATTATTATCTGATGTTAGTTTTTCGTGAATAATAAATGAAATATTAAAATTATGCAAACACAACATTTAATAATTTTATTTTTGTGAAATCATTATATGTTAAAAATTATTTATGAATTTTCTTAAAACTAATAAAATTAATGAAAAAATAACAAAAATATACATATGAAAATAGAAGGGTATTTTGGTCAAAAAAAATATTTAACACCATACATGGTTAGATTTAACCCCTATAGGGGATATTTGAAAATAAAACTTTGGTAGAAGGGGTTTTTTGGAGTTTCCAAAAAGATAGGGGGTTTTTTAGAATATCCAAAAAAGATAGGGGTTTTTTTGAAAATTTCCCTTTATATTTTATGTCTAAAAAGATAAACATCACTACCCAGACTTGGCAGTTGGCCAATGGTTGGTTCTCTCTTCCTCTTCTATTCCATCGTCTCGGAATTATTCAGATCTTATTTTGGCATGATTTTTATACTATTTCAGCCTCAATTCCGATATAAATCAAAGTAATTTGTTATCATGATCATATTTGTCCGTTAATTTGATGAATTTAATTCAAAACTTCAATATTTTTTGTTAAATTTACGAAATTCATTCATATTTTTCTCACATCTCTCGTCTTGCAATGTATTTCAGTTCAAGATTTTGTAGAATTTTGTATTTATTTTGTTTTTTTGTTTTTTATTTATACATATTTAGTATTGATCGTAGCTTATTTTTTCTTATTAATACTTTTTTGTTTTACCATATACAGAAATTAATATGGAAGCACACTCACTCACAATTATTTGATTTCGGTTTACAGAATAATCTAATATCATGAATACATTTACTTTTGTTTTTATACCTATATTCATGATTAATCTAACTATTCTTTTTGGGTATTATATTCACTGAACAACATAATGATCGAGGTAATTCACCTATTTATTTTGAAGAAAAAAAAATTAGATTCAATTATTTGTTGTAAAAATGCATATTGAACAAAATTAAAAAACACCCTCTCTTTTGATTATTTTTATATCTTTTTATATTTAATATATTATTTATGTTTTTAGATTTATATATTTTTCAATATGGATGGAACTAAATTAAAATTTTCAATTTCTTAGGTATTTTGTCGACTGAACCACATAATAGAGTCAAAGAAGTCATTGATTATTTTGATGATTCAAGTAATTTAGCATTTTTTATTAATAGAAGAAATATGGATCCATTGTACGTAACATGTAAGAACACAATACACAAAATATGAATATTTCACAACAAAACAACATATAATATTGCACAACTTTTAATAATAGAAGAAATATAAGAATTACAATAATACCAAGTTTTAATTAATTCAGATATTAAAAAATTATGCAATCAAATACGTTCCAATGAACACTTTCATTCGAGCATAAAAGTTTGAGCACGGTGCATTTGCCTCAATAAATCATGATTTTTATAAATTTTAGAGCAATTAGGACCGTTTCAATTGTTCAAGAGCCGGATTTTCCTGAACAATTCAAACGATATTTGTTGTAAAGTTTGTCTATTTTTATACATCATCGACAAAATAAGGAGAACGAAATGAAAAGCGCATCGAAGTCGGTATATGTCCAAAATAATGCGTTGTTTCTGTTTCGTCGTGAACAATGAACAAAGTAAGAGCTTTGATTTAGATCAAAAACTTCATGTGACATAATGTACTGTTTTGTTTCCTCAATTTTCAAACAAATGTTTGCCTATTAAAATATATTGGATTTATAAAATTATTTATTGGAAGGTGTTTTATTTTATAAATAAAAGTCATATTTTGTACAGAAAAAAAATTGTATGTAAGAAAAATACGACATTTATAGAAAAAAAATTCAAAAGTATACGTACAAATAATGTTTTTCTTGTTTAACTTTAACGAATTACATCAATCTAAAAAAAATAAAAGATATTCTAAACATTGATTTTGTATACTATTTCTTACCAATTACGTTTTTACTTTTTCAGATATTTTTCTTGATAGACGAACAAATATTTTATTCAAATTATATGATTTTTATTTGAGGAAATAAAATAACTTTATATATCATTTATAACGGAAATATTATTTAAATAGGTATGCATTTTTTTTTCAAAAATACAATTTTCAATGTTTATGAAACATCATCTTTTGTTTGTACTTTTTTAATCAATATAATTTGTGCATACATGTAAGGGTGTAACATGTGGTAATGTATCATGCTATGTTGTGCGGATACTTCAGAAAACCGATTATATCCGTATCTGATACATATCGGATATGCAGTGACGGATCTTGCCTCGTAACAATGGAGGCGGTAATCTAGAGGGGGATACTGTGAGAAATTTCAAAAAAAAAAAATTGAGGACGGTAGTACATAAATTTCCAATTTTAACATAAAATACAATAGCATAATCGTATATATACTACAACTCAAAAATCTAGGAGGGTTCATGCCCCCTCTAGTCCACTGCGGATATGGATATGGAACTATTAAACATTACGTCACGTGGTGTGTCTGATTATATACTACAATTTTGATTTTTTAATTATAATTTATTTAAATATATAACTAATTTTATTAAAATAATATTAAATAATGTATATATAAACCCTATCATATCCTACATTTTTTGAAAATTGTTATATTTCCGTATCCGATATGATATTCGTATTCGTATTCATGCAACGTGGTTATCAAGTAATATGCAACATAATTACTATCAAGTAATAAAAACTTTTGAACTATTCGACCAAGGTGGGGTATTGAAATTATGTTTGAACTAGGGCTGGCAATTTACCGAGCCGAGCCGAACACCACCCAGCTCGAGCTCGGCTCGAGTCTGGTTCGAGCTAGCTCGGCTCGACTCGTAGGAGGGGTTCGAGCTCGGAAGTCCAGCTCGAGATCGGCTCGAAAAAAATGTCGAGCCTGCTCGGCTCGGCTCGATCCGGCTCGAAAGAACCGAAAAGTTGCTCGTAGCGACTCAGGCGACTCAGCGAGAGGCGAGAGGCGAGACTCTGAGAGTAGCGAGAGGAGTGACGACGCAGCGAGAGAGGAGTTGCTCGTAGCGACTAGCGAGAGAGGAGCGAGAGAGGAGCGAGAGAGGTCTGAGAGTAGCGAGAGAGGTCTGAGTCTCTGAGAGTAGCGACTAGAGACTTACGACTAGCGCGAGGAGAGGCGAGGACGCGGCCGAGAGTCTGAGAGTAGCGAGAGAGGATTAGGGTTAGGTTTGGAGTCTGAGAGAGAGAGAGAGAGAGAGAGAGAGAGAGAGAGAGAGAGAGAGAGGTCTGGGAAGAGAGAGAGAGAGAGAGAGAGAGAGAGAGAGAGAGAGAGAGAGAGAGAGAGAGAGAGAGGGGTCTGGGAAGAGAGAGTATATACGCAAAATTTGTTCGAACCGAGCTGGCTCGCGAGCCGAACATCACCCGGTTCGAGCTCGGCTCGAAGTTGGCTCGAGCTGGCTCGGCTCGGCTCGGTTCGAAAAATTCGAGCCATTTTTCGAACGAGCTATTTTCGAACGATCTTCGAGCCGAACTCGAACGAACGTTCGAGCCGAGCTTTTTTTGCCAGCCCTAGTTTGAACTATTCGACCAAGGTGGAGTATTTGAAATTATGTTTGATAGGTAAACTAATTGTGTAATTTGTGTTTGGCAAATTTTCAAATAACCCCATATCTTTTCTTGAATTTGTACAAAAAACCCTAACTTTTAGAAAACTCCAAAAACCCTCTGACAAACAAGGTTTCATTTTCATTTACCCCTCTATAAGGATATTTCATGATGTTACTTTTTTTAAGACCAAAATACCCCTCTATTTTTCATATTTAAATGTATTAAATATCTTTCTGTATTATTTAATTAAATAAAAATTCACCATATTATTTTAACATATACTGATTTCGAAAAAAAATATGTCATATACATAATTTTAATCTTTATTTATTATTTATTTTGTCATACAAAACTAGCATTAAATAAATAAAAAAATACTTTTTTTTCTGAAAATATGTTGACAAATTAATATTATTCTAGAATTTAGTTTTAATTCACAATATTTGTTGATAAAAATAGTTACTAAATAGTATTTTTTGTCAAATTAAAAATGAATGAATGAACATTAAAACTAGCATTAAAATAATATTGTCGTTGGTTTTAATTTCAATAACTAATTTGATTTCTGTAGCTAGTATTTAGTAACTATTTTTTATTAACAACTATTGAGAATTACAACTAAATGTTAAAAAATATTATTTTGTCAAGATATTTTCAGGAATATTTTTTGTATTTTGTTTATTTTTTTATTAAATTTTAGTTTTGTATGACAAAATATAAAATAAAATAAATATTAAAATTATATAGATGATATATAGTTTTTAAAATTAGTATATGTTAAAAAAATATTTATGAAATTTTTTAAATTAATAAAATAATGCAAAAAGGTTGAATAAATTTAAATATTGAAAATAGAGGGGTATTTTGGTCTTAAAAAATTATAGCACCACGAAATACTTCTATAGGCGAGTAATTAAAAATGAAACCTTGTTTGTGTGTGTGTGTGTGGGGGGGGGTTTGGAGTTTCTCAAAAGTTAGGAATTTTTTTACAAATTCAAGAAAAGATAGGGGGTTATTTGAAATTTTTTACTTTAGAGGACATAACAAAAAGATAGGGGGTTGTTTGGAAAATCCCCTGCTTTTTTAGAAGACTTCATATATTTTTTGCTTCTCCCAATACTTTTGTATGTTAATATCTTTAGATTTCCTAAAAAAAAAAAACCTATATTTTTGTTATGTTTTTTGAAAAAATGACCATTATACCCTCATAGTTTTATCTATAAATATCTATAATTTAATAAATAATAAATAGACATTAAACTATTATAAAAAAAATAAAAAAAATGTTAAAAAATAATAATACATGACATTAAAATATTATAATAAATAATACATATATATTAAAATATTATAATAAATAATATATTGATATTAAAATATCATTTCCAACAATTATTAATATTTTAATATCTATGTATTATTTATAATAATGTTGTAATATCAATATATTATTTATTATAATATTTTAATATCTATCTATTATTTATTTTTGTATGTTAATATCTATTTATTATTTATTAAATTATGGATATTTATAAAATAAAATTATGGAAAAGGGTATAATGGTCATATTCAAAATCATAATAAAAAGATGGAGGGTTTTGAGGGAATATAAAAATGTTACGGGGTTCTGGAGGAAGCCAAAAATATAGGGGTTTTTTTAGGGAATCTAAAAACATAGGGGTTTTTTCATAATATCCAAAAAAGTTAGGGGTTTTTTGAAGAATTCTCCTATGTTTTATGTTTGTCTAGGTTGAATTTTTTTCTAAATTCTGTTTATCCCAAAAGTGGATGTGGAACATTCAATTAAGAAAATAATATAACAGAAAAACAACCAAAATATTTTAACATCCAAAAGAAATTTCAAAATTACAGAAATATTTGCATCCAACAATAAACACCCAATTATAAGTCGCATCTCTAACTGCAAATTATCACAAAACGAAAAAGAAATTACTTCACCTACCATTAGGCGGAGGCCAATTTTTATCTTTAAAAGCTCTCAAACACTCCAATGAGGATTGCATACTACATGAAAAACCCTTGTTTAAATTTGCGAAATCGACCCTCTTTACTATCATATCTGTATTCTCGCGAAATTTAGAGAGATTCCGAATAGACTGCATCCTTAAAGAAGTTAACTGAGGAGAGAGAAAGTTCATGCTCTCCCAAATCATGCCATTTACTATAGCCATCGCCATAGTTCGTGCAGATTCCATGTACATTCTACTAGCTACAAAAGCCAACAAATTATTTACGCACCATAAATTTTGTTTAATCGAAAGTATATTAGTCTACCATTTATTTCATACCACTTCGTGAAGTTTTGATGAGACCGGGTTGAGGCAGGCCGATACCGATACCAGTGAGAGTAATACCTACACTGAATCCAACACCGCATCCAGCTCCAACATACCCGATAACTTCAGGTCCGAAACCCGGGCCCCACCCGACTCCGCAACCAATTCCGATTCCCATCCCCCAAAACGTCCCCAGAGTCGGGTGCACAGGGTTCCATCTCTCATACCGCTTGAATAGTCCCTTTATTATCATTATTGCCTGAAAAATGTGATAAAAGGACGAAAAGAGTTTATTATACTTGCGAAACAACCCCTAATAGTGCCTATATTGCAAAATAGCATCGGACCCGATTCCTATCCTGCTTAATTAATCTATTTAATCCCTTTATATTAAGTGGCTCGAAAACCATGATTTGTGGCAAATTCCAGGAAAATCCTTCTATTATGAGAGGAAAAAATCTTAAAATCCAAAATAGCAACTCAAGATTTATACATAGTTTTCATTTCACAAACCAACTGAGCAAGGATTCCAATTTCTATTGTTATATCCAAATGAGCAATTGAGTCCCCCAAATCCCAAGTCCTCAATTCAGCATTAAAGCTTCAATTAAGTCTCAGCTGTGAAATTAATCCTCATCCCAGTTTAGAAATTATGCAATTAAGCCCCAATTAACTTCGCATAGACAGAACCGTGAATCCAAGGAGCGAATGATTAGTTCAAGCCGAGAAATAAAACAGAAACCAATAGAGTATGACACCTACAAACGGTAATTAGAGAAAGAGAAGGACGGATTACTGATTTAAGGTAACCATAGGGGTGCGAATGGAATTGTGCTTCCTCTTCTTCTGTCATCAACTCTACTGAGTTAAGCTCGCCGGTGTTATTTTTAAGGGTTTTTACATTCTGGTCTAATATTTATCAGATATCTCCGTCTTTTTCAAAATTATTATCCAGTCATTTCCTCGGCTAAGAAAATTCAAAATTATCACCCATCCTTCACATCTAATATTTTAGGGTATAAACTAATTAACATACTCAATTGGTATGGTAATTAACCCATCTAACATAATTAATTAACATTCACGATCATTAATAATTTTTAATTAATATTACTTAATTATTAATTGTATATTTTTAATTAATTATCATGTTAATTAAGTGTGTTGATTAAGAATTGTGGATGTTTAGCTAAAATGTGAGGGGAAATAATAAATTTTCAAACTAATAAACCCCGATTATGAGGTCATGCACTGTACCCTCTCATTTTTTCATCACATCCTCTATATCATCAATTAACAATTAATTATTCAAATAATTAACAAAATAATACTCTATTAACAGTTAATTAATATTTACATAAATTATATATGCATTAACAATTATTAATCAATATTAATAAACTGTTAATATCATGTTAACTAATCACCAATTAATTGTTAATTGGTGATATATATGATGTGGTGGGAAAATGAGGAAACATGATATATCCTATAATTATTATACTGGGCAGTGATAAATGAAATACAATGCCATGGTGTATCCTAAAATTATTATAATAAGTGAAATACAATGGAGTGATAAGTAAAAATTGTATGGTCATAAATAATTAAGATTTGCTCTGACACCACTCAAATAAACTCCCACGCCCTTGATCTCTTAAAATCAAAGATGATTAGTTGAGATGATTAACATTTTCATTAACATAAATTCAACATGTAAAATTAAATTAATAGTTAATTGACATGTACGTTTGTTTATTAACATGTTTGATTTATCTGTTAATTCAATTTATACATATTAATTGAAATACTAATCACCTCAATTATCTATATTGTATGTCATATTTATACATATTTATGCTTACCATCATAGTACATTTGCATTACCTCTATTAATGCATTTTAATTACAGTATCGAGTCTTTGATTTGGTCAAAATACAATATTGATTTAGTATGTTTCTTTTTTCAATTTTTGACATGAACAACGTACAATATAGAGATTCATAATAATAGAAGAAAAAAATATCATAGACAAAACAAGTCCCAAATTAATCAATATAATTTGAAAATATCAGATATCATGTATCGTTTTCGACCTTAGAAAAATCTAGAGTTGGTATAGTTACAAACCTTTCAAAACTCGAGTGATTTTAATTTTACATCCTCTAATCCACGTTAACAGCTAACCCACACATTTTTCGACTTTTCAAAAGTCGAGAATTCTGATTCGGCCTTTCAAAAAATTGTACAATTAATTCAATTATCGTAGATAATTCATTCTATGAAACTAAGATAATCTTTTATGTATGATTTTCATTGAAATATTTTATATAATTTCTCACAATGTTTGAGATTTTAGAGAGGGATAAATATGACATTATGATTTTGGAAAGGGTGAATACGATATTTTGTCTTATTTAGGGGTAAATATGTAAATCGCTTACAAAATAAGTTTACGAGGTTTAATTTACGAAATAGCAAAAGTAAGGGTTTGAACAAATCGATGCGCGTCTTCTCGGAACTTTGAATTGTCGCCTAATTGTAGCAAAAGAAAGAGAAACAAGCAAATAAATATTCAATTATCGCCTACTAATGGCGACAATTTTCCAATTAGTAGAGAGAAGGAGAGGATCTGTTTCCAATATAATTTCTCGTGTCGTATCCGATTCTATGGATTTGATCAATAGTCTTTTCCCGACGTAATTTTTTTTTTTTTTATTCTGTTAGTAATTAAGCTGATTGATGTTTTTCTGTATTTTCTTGTGATTAATTGCAATTATCAGTAGGGAACAAAGTACTTTAATTTCGTATTTGGAAATTATTGGGCAATTTTTGTAGGTCAATTGATCACTGCAAGATTTGAATTCAACCCTAGTTTCAGTACCATTTCAGTATCTTTGACATACAATCTACCTATTTTGTTGTTTATTTAATCATTTGACACCTAATCGATGATAAATGAGGGTTAAATCAACAAATTACATACCAAATAAAAACTAAATCTATCTTTAATTTTCTAATAGGGTACAATTGAATTACACGAGAAGAATGGAAAGCCAAATAGTGTGTAGTGGATGCAGAGTTCTTCTTGTCTACCCAACTGGAGCCTCCAGTATTCAATGCGGTTCATGCAATACCATAATAATGCCGACACAAGTTCAAACTGCCCTTGTGAATTGTCTGAATTGCCATATTACATTAATGTACCCATATGGAGCCGAATCTGTTAAATGTGCTTCGTGCCAACATTTCACCGAAATCAGGGTATTTTGTAATTATGCAATTAAGAATTAACCCTCAATTTGTTAAATCAACATTTGATTGGATTGGATTTGATTGTTTTGAATCCTTTAATTTTTACATTTTAGTCCGTGTTATTTCGCAGGTTAGCAATATTCTTTCTCCTGTAACTCCTACAACTCGACCTTATAATGTTGCAGAAGTTACCCCTTCAACTTCATCAGTATGTATTCAATATTCTTCATATATATAGAACTTTATATGCTAAAATTCCATAGAGGTCCCTCTAATTTCACTTTATATATATATTTTTAGGCATCGTCATCATCACAAGGAAACAATGTGACGGTAGTCGTAGAGAACCCCATGTCTCTAGATGAGAAGGGCAAATTGGTAAATCTTCTTTTTTTGGATTTTATACCAAGGATTATTAAGTATATCGTTTTTACTTATCTAATTAGGGTACAAAGATAAGTGGATGTTTAGAGCAGACATATTTCAGGGTCTTTGTTGCAAATTTCTCTAAAATGATTGTTTACTTATGTGAACTTTGTTATGTTATTTATGAATACGAAATTAAAATAATCTTCTTTGAACAAATAAGATTTTATTTTTATTTTTTGACAAACTGATATATTTCTTTTTAATACAGGTTAATAATCTCGTGGTTGGAGTTAACACCAATAAAAACTAAAAAGTGATTTTTTTTCAAGAGGCTCGCTCAAATTATTGAAAAAGTATTCTTTTCCAAAAAAAATGCTTTGTATTTTTTATCATGCTTGTTATTTTCATGTAAATAATTATTTTTGTTAGTTGTGTTGGTTTTGTCTAACATCATTTTTGTTTACAATCGAACAACCAAATGTAACATTTAAGTATTTTATTGGTTTTTTGGTGTTGTTTATGACGGTAAATTATTGTAACATATTTTAATGGATGTAAATTATTGTTACAAAATTTTATTCTCTTGGAAAAGTTGTTATAATGCAAGGGCCAATGTGAATTTTAGTGGTTGATTGCACGAAAAAAAATTAGAGCTCAGATGTGTTGATTATTCGTCTTATATCAGACATTTGTGACAACCCCCGTCATTCTCACATATACACAGATTTCTTCACCACTCCAGATACGAGGATCGAACCATGGACCTCTTGGATTATTTGTCAATGAACTATCCAATTGTGCTAGGCACCACTTGTGTTCAATATACGTTTCGAACTTAAATAATAACTCCAGTAATATCCATGGTTTTGACAATTATAACTTTATGCTTGTTCAACTTCAAAAAAAAAAAAAAAAACCTTTATGCTTGTATTTCCAGAAATACAATTTCCACGATTACAACTTCATATCTCGTTTAACTGTAGACTGTAAGCTATATGGTTTATTCAATCAAACAAAATTACTTAAGGAGGTGTTTGGATGCAAGGAATTAGAAATTGAATTGAATCTTAAGATTCCTATAATTCAAATTTTTTGTTTGACACGTGAAATTAGAAAGTGAATTACATGAAATTAGGAAGTGAATACCAAAAAAAATTAAAGTGTCAAATTGTAGCATCTTCATCTAATTATTAAATCAATATAATTAATATATGGATAAAATAATTATTTTAATTATAGTATAATTAATATTATAATAAGATAATTATTTAATTATAAAATATATTAACAGATAAAATATATTTTTACATTTTCAATAACAAAATTTCAGAATTTTATAAACAACCAAACAAAATATTATATTTTTCAGCATCTTATAATTTGGACAACGAAACAAATTGTGGAATTACTAATTTAAGAATTTTTTTTACTCCTGCACTTTATAATCCGATTCCCCTCTATTAATTCCACTTGCCAAACACAAATACTTTTTATGAGTAAAGAGAGAAGGTTCGATGATCCTCCATCCATTGAAAATAATGAGACTTTAACACACAATATCTCACAACGTGTGATTTTTTTGTGTCTTACACTCAACCAACCGGGTTATGTGCTTTGTTTTTTGTTGAGAGACTATCAAATTAATGAGACACTCATGTGTGAAAGAGCATTTGTCACTAGTTGATTTTGTACCGAAGAAAACGATTGAAAGATAAAAACTACAATTGATCGATTTTTTATCCATATTTTATTCGTTGAAGACGAAACATTTATACGAACTCATGAAAATATCCACATTAAATGGACTTAAAATACAAAATAAATAAGGGCAATATATGGATTGTTGCATAACAATATATAAGAGAAATTAATGGTAACATTGGTAAGTAATTCATTGTTGTTTAATTCAATACGAGATAGTTTAACCGAAATGTCAAAATTCGGTAACCAATGGTTTCGTGGTGTAGTTGGTTATCACGTCAGTCTAACACACTGAAGGTCTCCGGTTCAAGTCCGGGCGAAGCCATATTCTTTTTTTATTCCGAGACCCAAAAATCAAGAGACACATTCAATGCTCCTTTCCTTTTCCCCTTACAGTTTACACAATTCCTTGCACAAAAAAATACCAACCAATAGTCAATACCAAAGAAAATAATTTCTGAACGATTTGATATACTGTTGGAAATATATATTGGTAGACCAAGCAAGGTCAAGGCTGAATTTTAATGGGAAATTTTCAAAAAACCCCCTAACTTTTTCTGAAATTTTAAAAAACCCCCTATATTTTTGGATATTCCAAAAAACCCCCTAAATCAAAGTTTTATTTTCAAAAAACCCCCTATTGGGTTAGAATTAACATTTCATGGTGTTAACTTTATTTTGGACAAAAATACCCCTTTCTAAGTATTTTTTTAAATATACTAATTAAAAAATGTTATTTTATATTCTATATTCTAATTAATTCTAAAAATATAAATATTTTCATTATATACTTATTACAAAAAATTAAAATATAATATTTATATAATTTTAATATTTTCTTTATTATATATTTTTTCATGAAAAACTAACATTAAATTAAAAATAAGAGAGAAGCTAAACTACTCAAGTGAGTATTTGAGGTATTGTACTTAAGACTTTTTAACCATTGAATTTGCATCAAGATTAATATCTTGAAAATATATCCAAGGAAGTTATATCGTTTGATGTTAGTTTACCAAAAAAACAACAATATAAAAAAAATTACACGTCTTGAAAATATTTTGACAGAAAAATACTTTTTTTGAAAGCATGAAAATATCTGGGTAGAAAATTAAATAAGTAATTAACGTTAAAAAAAAATTATGCACATAATATATAGTGACATAAATATATTAGTAGTAAAAGTAAAAAAAAATTAAAACTATCAATATACTTATATTGTATACTTGATGAAAATATTATTTTTCTGCAAAGATTTCGCAAGATACATAATATACCGCCGTTATTTTTATTGTTGGATGTTAGTTTTCATTAATATAAATAAAATAATTTATTTTTATAAATATAGCTTAGTCTTTTATTTTTTAATTAGTATAATTTAAAAATATTTATGTATATTAAATATGAAATAAAAAATACTTTAGTAAAATTAAAGAAGAAATAGAAAGGGGTATTTTTGTCCAAATTTTTTTCAACATCCTCAAATGTTATCTTTAATCCCAATAGGGGGTTTTTTAAAAAAGAAACTTTGATTTGGGGGGTTTTTTGGAATATCAAAAAAGATAGGGGGTTTTTCAAAATTTCAGAAAAAGTTAGGGGGTTTTTTGAAAATTTCCCAATTTTAATTGATGTTTGCACGATAAAAAGGGAAAAAATATTAGAACTCAGATGTGTAATTTTCGTCTGAAAATCAGACTTTTGTGATGACCAACCCCAATCATTCACGAACACCGTTTTCGTCACTGTTCTAGCCGTGGATCGAACCTTGCACCTCTGGAATTCATTAACTAATGATTCAATGAACAATCCAACTGAGCTACTCACCTCTTGTGAGCAATCCATATTAGGAGCATAATACTCATAATATCCTATGGAATGGACCAATCATGATTTATAACTTCATCATTTTATTTCCAAAAATATAATTCTTATTAATCTATCTATAAATTCATGTATGCATCTCCCAAAATATAAGTACGATTAAATATTTTGTACTAAATTTGTTTTTAAAATTAGCTCGTAAAACCATCGGGGACTCAACCAAAAGGTTATTTATGCATTTATCGAGTCCCTCAATTGAAAAATCAGAAGTATTTGCATAGTAATTATGAAAAGAAAAAAAAACAAAAAAAAACAAGGATATGTTTTATATTTAGTAATTGGTCAATAATTTCATAGCACAATAAATGATATATTATATCATAGATGATGAGGCTTGAGTTCATTTGAAATCAAATAATAAATGTTAATTGTTCAGACATAAAATCATCCATTGGATAGGAGATGATCGTTCAGTTCAACGAGTACCCGACCTGAATGGCATGGTTTATACCCATTTAAAATATCTGGGTGGTTTAATTAATACTCGTTTTAGATTATCTGGGTCGGGTATGAAACATGTATAGGAGATGTCATATCCGACCCGTACTCGACTATCAATTTTGATTTTTTTTATATACGTAGCACCTAAAAAAGCCCAATTTATAAAGATAGTTACGAAACTTTCAAATTCGTAAATCTAGCTATTTCGATAGAGGCAGGGGTAGTTTTTGCTTTTATCTTTTTTTTTTTTATTTATATTTTGATCCTTTTTTATTTACATTTTGGTCTTTTTTTACATTTTTATCTTTTTTTATTTTTTATTTTGGTCATTTTTTACATTTTGGTTTTTTTTTTTCTATTTTACATTTTTTTATTTAAATTTTGGTCCCTTTTACATTTTGACCCTGTTTTCCTATTTTACATTTCGGCCATTTTTTACATTTTGATCATTTTTTTACATTTTGATCCTTTTTTCCTATTTTCCAAAAAAAATATATTTACATTTGGGTTATTTTTTACATTTTGATTTTTTTTCCTATTTTACATTTTGGTGTTTTTTTATATTTTCATCCTTTTTTTATATTTTGATCATTTTTAACATTTTGATCATTTTTTCCTATTTTCCAATTTTTTTTTATTTGCTCATTGGGCAGGGTTATGTATGCAATTTTGTAAGTTCAATTTTTTTTGTCATTTTCCTTTTTACCCAATTTTTTCCCTTTTTTACATTTTGGTCATTTTTTTGCTTTTCATTTTTTTTTTGTATTTGCTCATTTTGCGCTGGTATATATGAAATTTTGTAACCTCAAATTTATGCGAGTTTTCACAGAAATTTGTCATTTGTCCGTTGTATCTATATGACACGTTGCGATTCTTTAATGAACCGTAACTATAATGCATCTATTGACATCAAATATATTTGCGAATATGTCATGATTATATTAATCGGTTTTAAAAGCACCTGAACAAATGCTATTTATACAAATTATATCATAAAATGATATCCGTGATAGAATAATTTCATGAACCTTATGCATCTATTGACATCATGATATTTGCAAATATGTCATGATTAGATTAATTTAGTTCAAACGCACGCGCGTTAATTCGCACACGCGTTAATTCTATTTCAATAATTATATAAAAAACATGTAAAAAATATAGATGTGTTGTCCCGCGCAATTGCGCGGGATAAAGCTTGTTTCATAATATTTTTTCTTCCCGTATCATATTACAAAGTTTATTTCCACATATTCAAGTTTGAGATATAATTAAATAAAACTATATTATGGAGCTCAAAACAAAGCAAAAATTTAAACTATTTTATATATGAATTTTTAACATAACAAACACGATATTTGATTTAGGGTTGTCATTTTTTGGAAGAAGGAAATCAAAATATTAAATGGACTAATTTAATTGATTCATTATAAACAATATTTGTTTTTTCTAATTACGTACAAAATTAGTTAGAATATGAACATGCAATAAGTGGTCATTATTAAATATTATATTACCAAAATTTATTAGAGAATAAAATTGTATAAATTGTATGTCAAAAATATAAACGTATATTCCTTAAAGGCAAAGATGACGTAGCTCAAAGATTATTGACTAAAAACTGTTAAAATAATGACAAATAAATTATTACATAAAATATGAATTTTGAAATAATTAAGTATACAATCAATGAGTGTCAATGAACTCATACTCAATTGGTTGAGTGTGAGACGCAAAAAATCATATGTTGTGAGAAATTGTGAGTTCAATTTCATTGACATCAATAAATTGGGAACATATAAGCCTTCTAAATTTATTATCAAAATAAAAAATCAATGGGTTATTAATTATCAAAACACATCAAAAAATACAATTGTTAAAAACATAACACAAATGGTTAGACAAAGTCGCAAAACACATATTAAAATATCAAGTATAAAATCAATGCATGAGATAAACAAATTCAGAAAACGTAATGGTTATAAATACGATGACATGGTTTTATGAGGAGATTTTAAGATGTGTGAAAAATACAGATAAATACATTGTTTTCGCATGATATATAAAATTTCAAGGAGACCCCCTTTTTCCGTTACTTTTTAATATCGTGACGGATGTGCTCCAAGCGATTCTAAGGAATATATCCGTTATATTGAGAGGTTCGGCGTCGTTGGCACCAAAAGCGCTCCAATACGCCGACGACACTATAATTTTTGTCCAAGCGCACCCGGACAATCTTAAAATAGTTTCAAAGGCATTGGAATATTTCTTCGAAATAACGGGCTTGGGAATTAACAAACTCAAAAGCTCGTTTGTGCCGATCGCCGTACCAAATGAATTCCACGAATTAATAGGTAATATTTTACAATGCCCCAAAAAATCGTTACCTATCAAATATCTCGGCCTTCCCTTGTCGGTGAGAAAACCGAGAAAAATTCATTTCCTACCCTTAATCAATAAAATGAACTCTCGCTTAGCCGCGTGGAAGGGGAAATTGCTTTCCTCCGGAGGGAGGTTAACGTTGGTACGAACGGTTCTTGCGGCAACTCCCACCTATTTCATGCAAGCTTTCTCGTTGCCCTCTTGGGTGATAAAGGAGTTAGAGAAAATTATGAGGTCATTTCTTTGGAGAGAAGATAAAATATGTAAAGGCGGCCATTGTCTCATTTCTTGGGACAAAGTGTGCTTACCTAAAAAAAATGGTGGTTTGGGTATTCACCACATTAAAACACCAAATGTTTTTTTATTATTAAAGGCACTAACTAAAATAGCTTTTCAACCCGATTCCGACTCGATTTGGGCAAACACAATACAAGAAGTTTATGCCGCAAACTCTATCGGTGAGCTAGCATCGATACCGAGTTGGTATGCATCTTTCTTTATTAAGGATCTTTCTCAATTAATTCATTTTACTTCAATTTCATTACGCATGAATCCCAATACCTCACGGCCGGAATGGTTATGGACTCGAGATGGAATCTTCACAACCAAATCCGCATATAATTTCTTGAGAGACCCCGGAGTAACCCAACCGTGGAACGTGGAACGTTCAACTATGGAGGATCAAGGCTCCGAGTAAAGTACGTTTTTCGGTTGGCTAGCACTACACGATCGAATCCTAACGGCAGTAAACCTAGAGAAAAGAGGTTGGCCAAATAACGAAGGATGTGCGCTTTGCGCGCAACATAGGGAAGATGTTAATCATCTACTACTTTCTTGCCCCTACGCAAGACAAGTGTGGAATGCCGTAGCCAATAATTTACAATTACCGCAACTTACCTTTCCGGCCCTTTTGTTGGAGTTTTGGACCGGAAACAAGAAGAAAGGCGATAAAGTATACAATTCCATGTGGAGCACAACTTGGATCGGAACGATTTGGAATTTATGGAAGGAACGAAATAGGAGAATTTTTGCGTTGAAGGCGGTATCGACAACACTTCTTTCCTCAATGATACTACAAGATGTGGAGAATTGGAGGATCAATTGCTAGATCAATTTTTTTTTTTTTTTTTTTTTTGAAAAACTAAAGAGGCGAAGCCACTTTTAATATATTAAAGCAAAGTTTAATACATTGGTGCGATTTTACATGATAAATGTAAAAAAGTAGTTTAACGCAAAAGTAAAATACAATTACAAAAGTAAGATACAAACCGAAAAAATGAAGCTTTCGGCTATCCTTAGACGAACGATTCGTCTCCACGCGAGCTCAGATCTCGTATTTTTTCCTTTCCCGCTTTTTCCTTTCACTGCCCCCAGACTCGCCCCGACTCGCCCGTCGCTGTTGCCCTCTCTCCGACTGGCTGCCGCTGTCGCTGTCGGATCTCCGCCTCGCTGTCGCTGCCGGATCTCCGTTGTCGGATCTCCGCCTCGCTGTCGAATCTCCGCCTCGCCCTCGCTGTCGCTGTCGCGGTCGCGGTCGCCGTCACCGTTGCTGTCGCCGTCGGATGTCGGATCTCAGTCTCGGATCTCCGTCAGGGTTTGCCTCCACCCCGAAATCGCCACGAAATCGCCCCTCGCCACGAAATTGCCACGAAATCGCTCCTTGCAGTCTTCGCCAGTCCCTGCCAGCCCTTTCCTCTCCTTCCAGTCATCGCCAGTCCCTGCCAGAACGCTCGGTTGCCTCGCCACGAAATTGCCTCGCCTCGGTTGCCTCGCCACGAAATTGCCTCGCCTCGGTTGCCTCGTCTCGGATCTCCGTTCGTCGGGCCGTTTGCTCGCCTCGGTCGCCTCGCAAAGGAACTCGAACGTTCGCCTCGTCGCCGCTCGCCGTTTGCTCGCCGTTCGCCTCGGTCGCCTCGCAAAGGAACTCGAACGTTCGCCTCGTCGCCGCTCGCCGTTTGCTCGCCGTTCGCCTCGGTCGCCTCGCAAAGGAACTCGAACGTTCGCCTCGCCGTGAGAGAGGAGGGGGTGGAGGCGGAGGCTAGGGTTTGCCTCCACCCCAAAATCGCCGAGAGCGGCTAGGGTTTTTCGAAATTTTTGGGGTCCCTTTTAAGGGATACTTTAATTGGGCGCTAGATCAATTTTAGCTTGAGTGCTTTGTAAATTTTATTTCTCACTACAATCTCATGATATTGAGAGGAGTATGATTGTACAACACTATTTTACTCTTTTTTTATTAATATTGCAAATTCGAGAGAGGCAATGCCTCCTCCCTCAAAAAAAAGATATATAAAATTTCAGTCGCAAATACGACATTTATGTTTTGTCACATAATTTTTTTCACAGTAATTTGCACAGTAGCGAAGCAAGGAACACTCTAGTTGATGAAAATATTATCCCCCATTATTTCCCTGAAATAAAATTATACCAAACCAATACCACAAAGTATAATTAATTATAAAGGATTTGTGGAACATAAATTAATAGATCAAGCAAGGAAAAAAATAAAAAGTTAAGAGCTCAGATGTGTTTATTTGTCAATGAACACAAATTAAACTGGAGATTATGGTATTCAATTTCTTTAGCATCGAATAATGGAAATTGGACAAAGAAACTTCTTCATCCATGATCCAATAAGAAGAGAATTAATACTAATAAAAACAGACCTCGTCAAATGAACAAACAAAAAATTTAATATTTCACCTATTTTAATCTATATCTCTCATGATTCTCATTCTGTTTCATTATTTTTCTTTTATTTATATATATTCACTTTTATCTTTCATGATTGTTCTCTCCCATTTGTTATCAGTAGGGTATGAAATATGATGCATCGATCAAAATTGAACACGAAAACTTCAATTAGTGATTTTCTTGAAGTGAAATGAAAAACAATTTTAAATAAATATTAAAAAAAATCCATTTTTTTTTGCGGAGAGACTCGAACTGTCAAGGCTCTCCTGGTAAAACAAGACGAAACATTTTTATTCATACTGATAAAAACTAGTTAATTTTCTACGGAACTAATATGGACAAATGAGAAAAACTGCAATATGAGAAGCTTTTTATTCATATTCTATTCTTTGAAAATGAAACAGTTTTACAAACTCACGAAAATGCCCACATTAAACAAATTAAAATGAATGGCAAGTAGTTTTCAGAAGTTCCTTTGTTTATACAGGGATAAATAAATCAAAATGTAAAAATCAAGCACAAATGGTTTCGTGGTGTAGTTGGTTATCACGTCAGTCTAACACACTGAAGGTCTCCGGTTCAAGTCCGGGCGAAGCCAAATTATACTTTTTTAATGTTATTTTGATTTCCTTTAAATAGCATGGATTTTTTTTTTAAACAAGAGTAAAATAATAATAATAATAATAATAAACATTAAAGAATATAAAGTTGGGCCTTCTCGTGCAGCCGTTTGCACAGTGTAAAGTATCTAACTGCATGATTGCATGATTTTATAATCAAAGTTTCATAATGACAATAATATCATATGATGATATGAACTGAACCTGGCCGTGCATTTATGGATACTTACTGGCTTTCTTGCCTGCACAAACTCATTTGTGATTTTCCATCCTCTCCATTATGTACTGCAATTTTATATTTTATATATTTTATATAATGAAAAATATTATCAATACAATACATAATGTTGTTAATTGACTGTATAAAATAACAAATCATTTATTATTATTTCAATTCTCATTTACATTCTTATTAGTTATGATTAAGAGAAGTTTATTACGATTTTTCAGAATATTGACCCTTAATTTTTTTTAATTTACATGGTTCTGATGGTATATTAGAATTAGTTTGGGGATATCACCTGTGTTCGGTATAAATGGAGATGATATGAGCTAAGGAATTATTAATCATAAATAGGTTGTTGCTTAGGTCACATTATGTGGGCTCCTACAATAGTAAGTCTTTCTTTGTTGGTTGTTTTTTGGGCCTCTAATTAAATCAATGTTTTTTTTTTGGGTCCAACATAGTTGGTGCTATCAATATTTTATTTAACAACTTGCACTTTTCATATTTTGCCCGGAGGCAACTAGGGATGTCAATGAGTTGGATAATACCCGTGCCCGACGGGTATCCGACCCGGGCGGGTCGGGTAATACCCGATTAAGCCTACCCGCGGGTCGGGTATTACCCGATTAAAAAATATCCGGCTCGGGTTGGGTAGGGTATGGGTGAGGTCGTACCCGACCCGTGGGTATACCCGACCCGAACCCGATTCTTAATAACCCTCATTATATTCATATTTTAATATTTTTTTATTGGTTTTAATCTATGTTTTCTACTGATTATTTATTATACAACTTATTTTTTTATTTGTTTAGTAAATAAATAAAATAAATAATTTCCTAGATTTATGTTTATTTATTTTCGTTTTTAACTTTTTACTGTTATTTTACGTTTCTATCAATTTTGGTTTTATTATACAATTTTTGTTAATTCACGGTCCAAAATTTATGTTTAAAAATATTTTGTTGTCTATTTTGTGATTTTGTGATATTATTATGTTATATGAATCTATGATGTTATTTTAATTTGAAAATATATATTTTTCGTTTGTATATTTTAATGTTTTTGTATATGTTTAGGTGTGGGTAAAATTTCCCGTGGGTAATCCGAAAACCCGCGGGTACTAAACGGGGCGGGTAAAATTATCCGTTTAGTTGACGGGTCGGGTACGGGTATTACCCGATTAAGATGGGTAAGGGAATGGGTGAGCCTATATCCGACCCGAACCCGACCCATTGACATCCCTAGAGGCAACTTACACTTTTCATATATTAAAAAATGATAATTAATAAAAAGGGATTTAATATCTTCAAGAAATGGTTAGTAATAAATTAATTCTTAACCCATTATTTGTCTTCATTATTTGAATGGATATCACACCGTCATAATCATTCCAACGGTTATAATATAATATTATATATGTTACAAATATTAATGTATCATTATTAATGTATCATTATTTTACAATTAATTTTGTGTATTTTCAAATATGATATCATTTTACATTAATTGTGTGTTGGGCCGATTATCCAATTGTTTATCATTTTGTAATTAACTACATGCTTAAAAGTAAATACAAATGAAAGATAATAATTTAACAAAATAGACATTAAAATATTATTAGTAGTATGTTTTTTCAAAAATAAAGTGACCTTTTTTTAAAAAATAACAATGAAAAAATACATCAGATATTAAAACAAAAATAGATTCTTAAACTTATAAAAAATACATCAGATATTATCATCTTTTTATAAACCATTTTTTTTTTATGTTATCATCCATTTTTACCTTGGTATTAAATAATATGTATTCCTTCAATTTTTCAATTGTGTTTATACAACGAATGTAAATTTTGTTAGCATTAATTTAATAAATAATGGTATGGTAAAGTAGCGAAACAATAATTATGCCGCATAGAATATATGTTACGCGAATATTCCAAAAAATCATATTTATCTCTATCGTCGTATTCGTATCGTATCATAAATCATATATTAAAATGTCGTATTTTCGTATCCGATACGTATTGCCGTATCGTCATATCGCCGTATCACAGCATATAATGTGGCATTAAACGATAAAATTGTACTGTGCAAAAATATTACTTTCTCAAAAGGAAATTTTACTGTTCTAACCAAGTTTGGAAACAATATTCACGAAATAACCAAGTTTTGAATATAATTCTCAAAATGTATTTTGCGCGGTATGAAACCTCGCCTTACTGTAGCAGGCGGAGAATGAAACCCCGCTTTCCTTAATTTCGTTCCAGACTAAAGGGATTAACAAAGACGGATAACCATACAACGCTGGGCGTTGAATGAAAAAAATCTGAGCATCTGCGACGGCAAAAACCGTCGCTAAAAATTCGAAAACTCGTCGCTCATACTATCAGCGACAGGGAGCAGTACCTGCGACGGTCCGTCGCTGATGTCAACATTTTCTACGGCCCGTCGGTGAAGGAAGCCTCATTTCCTACGGCCCGTCGGTGAAGGTAAAATTATAAATATTTCCCTTTCAAGTTAGGTTAATCTAAGATTTCTTAGCAATCATTCCTAGGTTTCGCTTCCAAAAAACTATTTCAATGCAGGAGGAGTTCAGACAACATTCTCGGGTGTTTGAGTGTTTACATTTGTGTACTTGAATTTATGAACTATTTTAAATTCTTAATATTTAATTCAATATATATGAAATGTTAATTAATACATATTTAGTATATATTATATGTTAAATATATCTTAATTAAATATCTTAATTAATATATTGAATTAAATATTAAGAATTTAAAATAGTTCATAAATCCACATAAATTCAATATGTATTAATATTTAATTCATAATATTTAATATTTAATACATATTGAATTTATGTACACAAATGTATGTTGTCTAATTTAGACCTAGAGGGGGGTGAATAGGAAATCCTAAGGTCCAATTTTTGCGGTAATGGAATACAATTACAATTTGGTGCGGAAGCGTAAATAAATTAGAGGAAGAATACAATACCAAAACAAATAACACAAGATATTTGTTTACGGAGTTCGGTAGGTGGTTGCTTTGTAGCTTTAACTCACCGTCTACTCGCTCAATCGACCGACTCGATTGATTGCAAGTACCTACGTCTCCGGGGTTGCCTTGCGCCTTTTCGGCTTTCGATTGAATACCCAAATCAAGCAATTACAAGTTTTGCATAGATCGATTTACACGCTTCTATCGATCTATGGCGGGCTTTACAATCTTTGCACTAGCCTATTACAATTGTCTAATACGAACTACGCGTGATCGGTCACGCAAGTTGGGAATAGTATTTGGAGGAAGAAGAGGGAAATCTAATCTCTAAGAATGGTTTAGAGGATTGTTTAGCTCAATGGTATAGCAAGGTTTCTCTCTTTGGAAGTTATAATTTTGGATAGATGAAGTAGTGTGAGAGAATGAGGGAAGAGTTATATTTATAGAACACATAGTCTCCTCCCTCACTTGCTTTTTCTGAATAGTCCGTTGCAACGGACATATGGTCCGTTGCAACGGAATGATCCAAAAAACTAGCCGTTAAGGCTGACGTACTTGAATTTAATGCACAGTCCGTTATAACGGAACGTAGTCCGTTAGAACGGAAGTCTGTGTTAGCTAGTCCGTTGCCACGGACCTGAGTCCGTTCCAACGGACATTCTACTGAGACAACACTTCAGCTTTGGTTTTAATTCCCGTTGCAACGGAGAGTTTTCCGTTACAGCGTGGTGAGGGGTTCCGTTACAACGGATTGGTTAATCCGTTGCAACGGACTTATGTGTGAGTTTATACTGAAGTGAAGCCTTGATGTCCGTTACAACGGACATTAATGTCCGTTACAACGGCCATTCTTCTGTGACAGACTTCCTCATTGGAAATAAAATAACGTTGAAACGGAGATAGAGTTCCGTTACAACGTACATGTCCGTTACAACATATTGGTGATTACGTTGCAACAGACTATACTGTTATTTCCCATGTTGAGTAGATCGAGTAGTTCCGTTACAACGGACTGGAATTCCGTTGCAACGGACATACTGATTTCAGCCTTTTTAATTGTATTCAAGTTTGTTTCATTGAGTTTAATATTTTAAACAAGTTTAGAGATACCTATAAATTGTATTGATGATTAGGTAGATATCCGAACTTGCGGAATCTTCTATGTCTTGATCTTCTTCGCAATTCTTCACCGTCTTGATTCATGTGCGTCTTGATTTTCTCCGTGATTCTTCGACGTCTTTGATCCTTGTTATTCTTGATTGATCATTTCATTTTGTACCTATCTCCTACACATTTATCTTGCTAGATTTTGTTAGTAGTATCGACATTGTATTTGAGATAATCAAACAATAGGAAATTTGAACCAACAATGTAAACACTCAAACACCCGAGAATGTTGTCAGAACTCCTCCAGCATTGAAATAATTTTTTGGAAGAGAAACCTAGGAACGATTGCTAAGAAATCTTAGATTAACCTAACTTGAAAGGGAAATATTTATAATTTTACCTTCACCGACCGGCCGTAGGAAATGAGGCTTCCTTCACCGACGGGCCGTAGGAAATGTTGACATCAGCGACGGACCGTCGCAGGTACTGCTCCCCGTCGATGATAGTATTAGCGACGGTTTTTCGAATTTTTTGCGACGGTTTTTGCCGTCGCAGATGCTCAGATTTTTTCATTCAACGCCCAGCGCTGTATGGTTATCCGCCTTTGTTAATCCCTTTAGTCTGGAACGAAATTAAGGAAAGCGGGGTTTCATTCTCCGCCTGCTACAGTAAGGCGAGGTTTCATACCGCGCAAAAGATATTTTGAGAATTATGTTCAAAACTTGTTTATTTCGTGAATATTGTTTCCAAACTTGGTTAGAACAGTAAAATTTCCTTCTCAAAATTACCAACATATTACATATAATGGTTTACTAACGAAATTAAGAAATTATTCACCATCATTATTTAAATAATAATGCAGCTTATAAAATTATAAAATATGATAAGTGATATACTGTGTTGCACGGATACGCTCATACGACGACGCGTATCGGATATGGCAATACGGTAATTTAACATATGATTTAGGATACGATGCGGATACGGCGATACACGTAAATTTGATTTTTTGAAGTATCCACGCAACATAGATATATGTTTATTTTGATATTGACGTGACAATAAAGAATAATTGTTACATTATAATGAAAAATATAACTAAATATACTGTATAATTAATTACATAAATTTGACTAGCGACATCATTTATTACCATAGCTTTTGTTGGCTTTATATACAGTATGGTCCCAAAATATGAAATGTAAAAATCCGACTTTGAAAAAGAGATGGATGAAATTTGGGTTGTACTTATCCCTTCTTTTTTATTCCAAGTAGATCAAAAGAGGCCCCATTATTGGTGTGAATAGGTATCGGATCCAACACTAATCTCCACAGATGTTGACTGAGATAGACCGAAGAACAAAGCTCAAAATGCACGTCCTATCAATAATTATGGTTTCTTATTTTTTATTGATGATTTATAATCAATGTTACAGAAATCGCTAGGGGCTAGTCGGGCGGACGGACATCGTCTAGCGCCTAGAGAGATTAATCGGAAATTAATCGGGAATTAATCGGATCTAAATGGATTTGTAATTTTACATAGTTTTTGTAATTTTTTTAATTTTTATATATTATAATTTGTGCTATAATTTTTTATACTAAAAATAATGTATATTGATTTATTTAAAACAACGTCCAAACAATTCATAACATTAAATCTACATATTAATTTATTTAAAACAACGTCCAAACAAATTATAACATGAAATCTACAAAATAACATTAATACAAATTCAAATAAATCACAAAATAAAATTACTAAAAATAGAAATAAGAAAGGAAATGGGTTGTGGGTTTTTTTTCAAAAAAAAAAATTAAAAAAAAAAAAAAAATTAAGTGGCCTGGACGAGCTTAGGCGAAATTATGCGGGCCTAGGCGCTATTTAGGCGGGTCTAGGCGGAATTCCGACTAGACAGAAACGACTAGGCTAAACCTGGACGTTTTTCCGGCGCCTAGCGCCTAGGCCGATTTTTAGAACAATCTCCCCTCCCATTAAATTTCCACCAATTTGGAGCCAAACCAAAAGGCAACGTCGACATTTACTGTTCATCCTGTACTGTTCTCTTCCTGTTCACCCTCGGATACTGTTCACTCCCTGTTCGCAGGTACTGTTCATCCGGGGGTACTGTTCATCCGTTTTCTTTTTTCATATGAAATTTTATTTATTTGACATTTCTTGTGTTCTAAATAAAATATTTGAATTTTTCATCGTATTAATAAATATAATTTGTATACTATAATTTTACTGTTCATCATTTCTGTTGTTCATCGTTTACTGTTCACAGAAATACTTTTTGTTAGCATGGGCTTGTATTATTGTTTTTTTGTGCTTATTATAACGGTTCTGCATTTTTTTGTGCTTATTATAATATTTTTGATTGGTACCAAGCTACGTCTTTTGTGTTTTTTTGTTTGTCTTTTTCTGCGTCTTTTATGTTTTTTTGTTTGTCTTTTTCAGAATTTTATTTTATTTGACATGTTTTGTATTCTAAATAAAACATTTCAATTTTTCTTTTGGAACATATGATATGTTTTAAGGAGGAAAAAAATTTGTATTTATTGCATAATACTTGTGAGACTGTTTAATATCAGACTTTTTTTTTTAAATTAACATTTATGAAGATTACTTTTGTTTTGCACTTGTAACGTTTTAGATAAAATTATTATTTTATGATCATAAAAGATTTTGAAAAATCGCAGCGAAGCGCGAGAAATATTTCTAGTGTTTATAATGTCTTTAATTTGTAAAAATAATTTTAAATCTAATTTCGTCAGTAAATCGATAACTCCATTAATTGGGTGCAGAGTGCAATAAATCATGAATTATAAATTCAATTTCGATGAAACACTAACATCTTCCTTGATTTAATTTCTTTTTTAAATGGAGATAAATATTACTATAAAGAGTTTATATATGAGATATAATCAATGGTCAACACTCTTGTGTGGCCAACGACACTTATTTCACAAAATTTAAATATTATAATAGAATTTCAACCGTATAGATATGATTTATATCATTTGAGAATATTGTAGATTAAATTTCATGACAAATCAAAATTTCTATCATACTCATCATAATACTTAAAAGAAATCAACGATAAAAAATATTTACAACATAATTCATCATTAAATAAATTTTGAAATTCGATTTTTCTCCTTTGGATTAAATTTATATAGATAGGCTTAGGATGAATTTTTACTAGGTTTCGAGTTTTCTTTCATGGAAATCTAAAAATTTATCGAAATGGACGGTTGTGAAAATATGTTATCGATTTTGTTAGAGAGAAAAATAAAAATAGTACAAAATTAATTTTACATCACATCTAGATGATATAAATCATATCTATGCAGTGTGAATAGGTATCGGATCCATCACTAATCTCCGTAGATGTTGCAGAGATAGACCCAAGAACATAGCTCAAAATGCATGTTCTATCATAAATAATGGTTTCTTATTTTTTTATTGATGATTTATAATGCCATTAATTTGTAAAAATAATTTTAACTCTAGTTTCGTCAATAAGTCTATAACTCCATTGATTGGGTGCTAAGTACAATAAATCCTAGATTATAAATTCATTTTCTATTGACGTTAAATTAGATGAAAGACTAACATCCTTCTTCATTTAACTTTTTTTTTAAATGGAGATAAATATTACTATCCAGAGTTTATATATATATACTGGTCTGCCAGCTAGAATTCAGGGGAAAAAATTCAGATCCAGAATCCAGTTGACAAGATATTATAATGAACTATACAACATATTATCCTCAACGATACAATATATTATTCTATATATGTTGCAAGACAGACCGCGTTCATATGCGATTTCTGACTACGCGCTTTTTAACACGCTTTTTCTGACACGCGCTTTCTGACATGCGCTTTCTAATACACGCTTTAAAGATACTATTCTACAAGTCAAAAAATATTATTCTACAAGTGCAAACATACTATTGTATACAAAATATCATACTAGATTTTTAAATTGGATTCTATTTATCATTTCTAAATAGAATTCAGCTTAAGAATTCAGTTTAAGCATCTAGTATGATATTTTGTATATAATAGTATGTTTGAACTTGTAGTGTATATATATATATATATATATATATATATATATATATATATATATATATGAAAGGAATCGACCGATCCCGTGTCCACCGCAGCGGATGAAGGACGCGGTCCGGTTCCCCAAATCCAGGATCACGTCGTCTCTCCGAGGATACGATGTGGTAGAACGATAGAACCATACCACGTGAAATTGATCACGTTCGAAGGGTTGGTTGCTTTCTTGTTTGCTTTTCTTCTTGTTGTCACGTTGGTGACTAGTCGTTCCCACGCCCACACGTCTCTCACCGTCTTGACACGATCTCGGTTGTCTTCTTGTGTCCCACGTCTACACGCTTCCATAGCCTTTCTTTGTAGGGTTACTCACACGTTTATCAAAGTGTGCAGCGGAATTAGTTTCGCATGCGTAACCTAATTCTACCGGGATCACGTCCTAAAACCATCCAAAAAGGAAGAGTTGGAGAAAATTACCTCGTACAAGTTAGTAAGTGTCGATTTCTTCTCCAAATCCGTGAACCTTCTCCAAGGAGTGCTCGTGCAATCCCTCTACTCGTGTCCACCTTGATATCGACCGATCGGAATCGTCGACGTCGTTCTAGTCGCCGTCACGATCAATTCTCTCAAGAACTTGCTCGAATCTCCCTCTAAATCACTCTAGATCTAATCTATTTTCTGTGGAAGAAGAGAGAGAAAGCGGCGGCTCAAAACCCTAATTCTAAAATTAGCTTAGGTTAAAACGAAATCAGAATTCTATATATATAGGAATTATGCCAGTTCGAACGCACCTAAATGGTTCGTTCGAACGAACCCAGTTCGTTCGAACCCACTTAAATGGTTCGTTCATTCTGACTATCACGAATAAGTCCGTTCGAACGCACTCATATAGTTCGTTCGAACGCACTCATATAGTTCGTTCGAACGAATCTAATTATGACTACAGAATTGCCTATTTATATAAATTCTTCCAAGTTAATTCTTAAGCCATATTTTCTTTCATTCTTGTCGTTTACTTCTCCGGTTTTATCACAAACGAAGAGCCACAAGCGTGAACTCTTCTACGCGTATCCACCGTGAGTTGTAGTTTTTCGGTCACACACGCAACTGCCTAGACAAGTCGTGTGTGAACTTGCTTGATTCGTTTATACGATTCTCTGACGAAAAAATGACTTTTATCCTCTTTTTCTCTTTTTCACTATGGTTGCACTCTTTCAACTATTTCTAGAGTGATTAGACTGATTGGAACTCTTGGATGAGAGAGAAATTTCCTATTTATACTTAATAGGATAAGGACAAATGAAAGAGTATATTATCGTATATATATAATAAACAGTGTATATCATAATATATTAAAATCGACTTCCAGAGATACTTCCTACTTCCGTTAGAACACTACATATCATGCATTATAACGGAATGAACAGTATTTCTATACTATACAATCTCGAGTTTGTCCGTTGTAATGCAATTCCTCTTGTGTCGTAACGGACCATTCAGTATCCTATACTAAATGATCTCGAGTATATCCGTTGTAACGGAGCCCAGCTTCCGTTACAACGGAACCTTCCCTGAAAATTTATTTCTTTATTAATAACTTTTATTAACAAATTCTACATAGATCTGTTACAACGAACATTAATGTCCATTGTAACGGAACTGTCCCTGGAACTGATATTCGCACAATCTTATTATGTTCATATCAATTTCTTTGAACGTTTACGTTCGTTTGTCCTTATATGTAAATTTTAGTGTTGATCCAAAATTATATTCCTTCATATAAATTAGAAAAATATATTTACAAGATAAATGAAAAGATAAACTACAAAAAATAAATCTTATGGCTAGTTTTAATTTGTATAAACTATAAAGAAAATTTCCAAATATAAAACTTCAAAAATTAGTTTTGTTCTCTATTTTGAATTTTAGAGGTTCAAAATCAACTTTTTTTCTTTCTTTTTGTATGAAATGGAAATTATAATTTTGAAGTTCTAGATTTCGAAACAAAAAAATATCAAACTCCTACCTTTTTAAAATGGTATTTATAAATTGTACATCCTTCAATATAAAAAAAAAATACTTTTACGAATTAGGTTGTTAACGAATCGGACTCGAACCAACCGATCCATATTTGAGTTGGATTGGAACAATTATCGAACATACTCGGTTTGAATTAGTACTTAGATCCGAACATTTTTCGAATTGCATAATTGAAACATTTTCGATCCGTACAATACTAGTTCAAAAACTTGTAAAAAATTCAAATGTAAGTCAATTTCATTTCAAATTTAAATTACCAAATTAAAACGTTTACCATATCCATACAATTTAATCCAAGATACTAATGAATCACATATTTTGTTTTCAAAAAAAGAAAGGCGACAGTAAGAGAATGAAATAGGATACATGTTTATTGCGATTGCGTTTTTGAATAACCGGATACATACATTGACTAATATAAATAATATGATTGAGTTCAGTGTGGATTATAAGTTAATTTATTTATAATTGGGTCTGGTTTAAGTTCGATTTGTTTCATATCGAGCATGTTTGGTCCGGTTCAGTTCCATTAGTTTCAAATGGTTAACGAACAAACAATTATCAAATGATTTTGAATGAAACTCCGACAAACATTCAATTTTTAACAAAAATTTCGGTCATATGTACATATCCTTCTTACTACGAGGGTAATTAAATTAAATAAAACCAAAACAATATAACCTAACAAATTACAACTCTTTTTGAATAAATATTTAATCAATTTATAATATTTTTTTTAAAAATATTTTTCTATGGATCTAATTTTGCAGAGGTAGTACACACATGACACAACCATGTAAACAGAATAACAATAGAACACAAGCACTTTGACATGATTAGTATATGATTAATACATACAGTTTTCATTCTTTTAAGTCATAACCAATGATTAGAACGAAATAAACAAATGATAATAAATTATGTTACCCAAACCCCACACGATAATCTTTAATTAATCATGTTGGGCAACAGTAGACAATACTTTTTCGAATGTTTTTTTTTTATCAAATTAACCCTACTTATTCTTAATTTATAAATTAGCCTTGATTTAAAAGAGTTTTTATAAAATAAAATAAAAATCTCCCTAGATTTTAAACTGCGTTAAAAGATATCTTTTACGCGTTGACTAGATGATAATTAGATTAAAAAACAATTATTTATATTGACATACTTGATTTTTCTGAATTTTTTGTGGAAGAAAAATAAACTTTTTTAAATAGTTTTAGCAAATGAAAAGAAAAATTGTCTATTTCTAAATTCTTCACATCAAGAAGAAGAAGAAACACAGATCATACTGTAAAACAAAACGACATTTTATCTTATTGTTTCTTTCATTTGTTAGTTATTTTCTTTACTTTCTTATTTTCCAATTTTTTCTATTGAAATTTTATCTTATTGTTTCATTTGTTAGCTATTTTGTTTTCTTTTTTTTCGTATTTTTTCTATGCGTTTTTTAGTTCAGATGACTTCAAATATATGGATCTTCCTTTGTTTCCCTTTACGATACATCCAGTAATACAATATAGGGGAGTTATAACATACATTTGTTTCCCTTTACGGTACATCCTTATTTAAGGATATTGTGAGTAATTATCAACTAATAAATATTTAAGATAAATTTGCAAATATATTTATCAATGAATAATAGGCTAAATAAGAAATATGTATTGTTCATTAAAAAAATATATCAATAAAAAACAAATTTAATTATACACTCTTTTAAATATCCAAATTGTTTTTTTAAAAGAGTGTATGATAGAAAAAACGCACAAGGTATAATTCGAAATATGACCAAGCAAAATCAATCTTGATCCGAAATTCCGATCCGACTAATCGAAACTACTCTCAAATCCAAATACTAAACAGATACGCAAACCTCAATAAATCTAAATTATATCCCGGGAATTCAAATTTTAAATAACATGAAATATGAATGATCTGAAATCCAAATTGATATGACCTGAACTAATCCCAATCAAGATTAGGATTTTGTGTGTGCTGGACCCACAACACACATGGCCATAATCTCAATGCTTCCCTGTCAACCACAAACTCCCTCTACTTTCGTTGATCCTAATCCACTAGTCCAAAAGACAGCATCTCTGTGGGACCCACTTATCCGGGTAGGAATTAAATATTTACACAAACTCATTGGTCAGGAAGATGAATCAGGAGTAATGATAGAGACACAAATATCAACCACAAATATGACACAAATGCTTAAGTTTGTGTTTGATTTATGATTCATATATGCATAATTAACATTACAAACTTAGTTATTTATAACACATTTGTGATTGATATTTGTGACCCTATCATTACTCGATGAATCAGTAATCCAGATCATTTTAATTAGTTGTTATATGCCAATAAGTCCGTAACCCAAATGAACACGAGACAAAAAAAATCATATGTTGCGAGAGACTATGGATTCAAATTCCATTCTCTTCAGTGGATGGAGGCCACCGAGTTTTCTCCATTTAGTCGTTTTTTTTTCGAAAAAAAAAAATTAGTTGTTATATACTGCCAGCTTTCAACAGGGATAGGGAGATTATAGTTCTTTTAAGATTTTCATCAATTAGTATAAATAATTAGTATTATGAATATGAATTCAATTAGATTATAGTCCTTATTGGATTCAATTAGATGGGAAAAAAGTGTGTGCACAAAACAACGTTATCATGTATGCTAGTGGCTTATTAGGAGGAACTTTCTTTCTTATCAGCCAGCTATGTTACACTGACCGCTAAGTTTTGAATATATCACCATAGCATGTATCAAAATATTATGATGCGTATGGTCATGATTTCTGTATATTATATTAGGTAAAATTTCATATGTATCCCTACAAAGTTCTACAATTTCATGTATATTCCTGCAAAGCGTGAAATATCATGAATATCCTACAAAATTATTATAATTTAATGGATGTCATTTTTGTTAGATTTCTGTTAACTATCCGTTAACATTACCGTTAATTTTTGTTTTTCCATTTTTACCCCTATGTAAATAAGATATAAAATTTACTGTCGGAAAAATCGAAAAAACACAAATTAGCGGTAACCTTAATGGATAGTTAATCAAAATTTAACTAAAGGACATTCATGAAATTTAAGTAATTTTGTAAGGATATTCACGATATTTCACGTTTTGCAAGGGTATGCGTGAAATTGTGGGGTTTTGTTACGGATGAAAAAACACAAAGTAGCGGTAATTTCTACAAAGGGAAAGCCATGGTCATGTCTAAGTTACTATATATGTATAGTTTAGTTACTAGATTGAAGTGTACTACTAGATTGAAGTGAACAAAGATAGGGAGACATACCTGATCATGTCTAAATTCAGTAGTACACACCTGAAGATTCCCATAATGCCAGTGTCACGTAATAATATTTCAATTTACCTGAAGTACACAACACAACACACTTTCGTGTTGTGCACTTCAAAGCGCCGTGTGACAGTCTGTATTTTGGTCATCTTAGCCGTTTCTAACGCACTTCAAACGTGTTCCGATAAAAAAAAAATTGTTATGCAAAATGTATAAATCTAGTCCAAAATAAAATATACAAAACAATATTTATGTATGTATATATATATATATATATATAGGGGGCTTCTATCATACATCCATTTCCTTATCATACACCCATTTTCAAGGGTATTTGGAGTAATTATCCATTTATGAATATTTAAGGAATATATTTATCAATTAATGTTTAACTAAATAGGAATTTTTTGTTGTTCATTTAAACAAAAATCTCCATAAAAAATAAATTTTATGATACACCCTTTTACAAATATAATTAATTGCTAAAATACCCAAAATACCCTTGTAAAAGGGTGTATGATAGAACTCCCCATATATATAATATCTTTTAAGTGATGTATCGTACATAAATAAATTTAGATCAATACAGATAAAAATATATGATATGTATTGCATCTTTTAAAAATTGTATATCGTACATCTAAAAAGTATATTACACATCTCAAAAAGTATAACAAATAAAAATAAATAATGCATGTATAAAGATATAACACGTATTGTACTTAAAATATATATATGAAAGATGCTAAAATACTCAAGTGAGTATTGAGGTGTTCATACTCATGACTTTTTAATCATTAAATTTGCATCAAGATTAGTGTTTTTAATTAAAAAATTCATTTTTTGTACACTGATCTTGATGCAGATCTAGTTGCTAAAAAGTCATGAATATGATGATCCCAATACTCACTTGAGTATTTTAGCATATATATATATAAAATATATAACATGCATCTATAAAAATATAACATACATCTAAAATATACATGTAAAAAGATATAACATACATTTAAAAATGATCGATGCATCTAAAAAATGTATAAAAAACCAGAAAGAGGGGGACGTGCGTTAGGCGACCAGAACAACATAAACTTACTATTTGTATGAGAAATGATTCTGCCACATAACGCATCAAGGTGAATCATGACGACCTGTGTGCAATAAGCCGGCGTGCGGAATTATTTCTCTTCTTAATATATGTTATAAAAAGACAAACTTTGTTGAATCCAAAAATCATTCAAAATATGTTAAGAGAACAGAACAAGAACACTTGAGGAAAACTTGACTAACACTTGAGGAAAAAATATTGAAAAATACAGCTAAATAATAATGAATTATAACATATTTAATTAAGAGAACAGAACAAGAACATCAATCCCTCAAAATTTTGAAATTCTACTAGAACTCCCGATCTCCAAAATCTTTAATTTACAAGATCACCCTTAGCCTAGTTTACATTCAATCGCCTTCGAACCTATCAAAATCAGAAAAAGAAAAAGAAAATGATTTAACAAACTGTTTCTAGAAATAGACAATCTAAGACTATTCTAAATGTCTTTAAATTTTCTTTTAACTTTATATGTAACCAAGAAACTAGTTCCTATCAAAAGCCGTGTCAAATTTTAACAAAAACTCTTCAATCAGGGACTTGCAAATTATAGAAAATGAAATAAGTCGTAGTTTTCATTATTTTGGCACTATATATAAATATCTAGTCATAAATTCAAAATTCAAAAACATTTCATGAATTATTTAATCTTTTGATAATGTCGGCAAGTTCAATACCGATAACATATTTCAATTTCCTTCTCCAATAATTTGAAATCTAATAAACAAAAAAGATAAAATATAGAAGATTCTCACCGGTGTAATTAATTATCTTTTTTCAGCATCGGCAAGAAATTCTCTAGACATTGGCAAGACACCACTGCCACTCGTAGGTCGTGCAATTTGAGAACCAAATGCATTAAAATTAGCAACCTAAAAATATCAACAATTAACCCCTTTTCATAAAATAAACCCCCCCCCCCCCTTTTTCAAAAATATAAATAAAATAAACCCCTGCATATAAAAATATATTACAGAAATACACCATACCAACCTGAGAAGCTTGTTGTTGAGCTTGAGCCATACGAAAGCTCTGCAATTGGGCTTGAAAATTAGCCGCATTTAATGCGGGGCCGGCGAATTGAGGCAAATGGTTTGGCACTGAATTCGTTGTGCCAGGGTTGATGAAGGGCATTCTTGGCATATGAACCATTTGAGGCTGCATGGCTAATGGGTTAACGGGCCCCATTAATGGGTTCATGCCCGGATACATCATGGGCGCAACTCCGCCTCCCATCCACATTAACTGCTAAATCCAATCAAATGATTTTAGTTTTCAATTTTATTTAAATTAGTTACCAATATAATGTAGAATTGTTGCATCGTGCCTGAACTTGCATTTGAAGCGATTTCAAGTATTCTATCGCCTCGTCTAGAATTGATGCCTTGTCGGTCTGAAATAACATAAATTAATCAAATATATTATCGAAGATTATTTCTTTGCAATTTAAAAAAATAATAGAAGGCCATTTTGAAAATTTTACCTTGTTACAATGTGGTACGAGTTCTTGCAATGATCGCATCTTTTCATTTATCCTGTCTCTTCTTCTCTGAATCAAAAATAAAAAATATATATTAATATGGTGTACTTTTAAAACTAATTTAGTATAAATAAAATTAGTGTAAAAATATTAAATAAGCTTACTCTTTCAGAGAGGTTATGAACTTCCGCAGCTCGACTTCTTCTTTTGGATTTAGATCGATTTCTCGGTTTGCTCGGTTCATCCTATATTTTGTTTTACAAAATTAACCCTCAATTTTTTTGCAATTTACAAAAAAAATGTAAAAAGTATCTTCAGGACACGATTTGGGATAAGCTAAGACCCACAAAAAACATTAAATCTCTTTGACCTAATAAATGCGGTCAAATAATGTTGGCATTTATTTTTTTACCTCGCTATGGCTTTCAGAACCCTCTGTTTCTTTCTGTTTGCCCTTCCTCTTGTGATCATTTACAATTGTGTCCCCCATTTTATCGAAATTACCCCCTGATCCACCCGACGATGACGTGGCGGTGGTCTCATTCGTACTCGTGTAAACTCTCTCTGAAGAAACCCTAGTCGCCTCGGTTTCCTCTCTAAACCCTAGTCCCGAAACCCTAGGTGGCTCTTTTTCTTTTCTAAACCCTAATTGTGCAGGACTACTCCCAATACTGGTACCGATCTTTGAAAATTCTCCCATATCCTTGTTAACTTTATTAACTGGCCTTGAAAAATGGGAAAAGTTCGAAAATTTTGAACCGTTCAAATTTGAATTGTCCGAATTTGAAATTGGTAATGGTATAGGATTTGAATTCGGCGGCATTTCGCAGAAGTATTCTTGGTACAAGTCTTTTTCGAGAGAGTCCTCGAAAGGGTAATGAAACCATAATGGGTTCTCTTCTTGAGTGAATTGACTAGGATTCGTTGGACCCGTTACAGTTGAAACGGGTAGCAGGTCAGGTTTTTTGTTGGGTTGACTTTGTTTGACCGTTGGTCCATTTTGCCATAGTAATTCTAAGAAATCATCCTCTGGTCTGGAAAAATAGAAAACATATAAAAGTATAAATTGAGGTCTAAAGGGGTATTGATATAATTTGAAAAGAAATAGATGATGAGCGAGAAACTAACCCAATGTTTTTCTTTGGATTTGTCGACCCAAAAAGATCGCAAAAATATCTTGAATTTTCGTCCATAATGCAATCAGGAACTTTGTTGTTCATCGACTAAAAAAACCAAAATCAAATGTTAAATTAAGAAATAAATTTAGGAGAAAAATAAGAAAAGAAAATCAATGCAATACGCAACAAATTGATGATTAAACAAAGGCAACAACTTGACCATTTGAAAAATGGATAGGGCAATCAATAAATACATGCAAAAATTCAGATATGTAATAATTATCTATACATATTCAAAGAACATCAAACATGGGTAGAAAGAATAAACATTAATAAGATGTATCGCAAATTCAATTCGATGTAAAAATAATTAAATAAGTAACAATTTTTTACTTCTACATCTCCACAGCTGATTCAGGATATTGATAAAGAATAAAATTCGCAAGAAAAGCAACATACGCCAATAAATTGTAGCAAACTTATTACACACCTAAAATCAGCCTGAAATTCACGAAATTAAAGCAAATAAAAGAAACCAAGCAACCCTTTCTCCCTTTCTATGGAGATATCCACTCAAACAGGATGATAAAATGAACAATAATCTTGAAAAAAAAAAAGGTAAAATTACAATTTTCCCCCCTTTTCAAGTGCAATTTTAGAAAAAAAAAAGCCTTTTTGCCCAAAACCCCAAAAGTGGCAAACAGTCTTTTTCTCTTTAAAATAACTGAGCTACTTATTAAAGTAAGGAACAATCGTGATCATGAAATCTCTACTTCGAAGCAAGAATGATAAACTATCCAATAACTAAAGAACAAACTTCTCTATTAGAAAATTGGGTTTATTATTGAAAAGCAAAGGAGAAGCAATCATAATCACAAAATTTAAAAAAAATTTAAAAAATTCCGTACTACGACAGTATCGAAAACAAGTACGAAATCAAAAGAACAATTTTTTTTTTTATTATTAGTAAGATAAAAGAAAACACCTTCTAGCCTAATGAGTTCAGCTCAGGTCTCTACTTCTCAACTCTCTGAATTTCTGAAGAGAAAACGAATTAGAACCGACCAACCATTAAACAAGGCCAGCTCCCTTCTCACTCTCACTCTCTTTCTCGCTCTAAAAACTGGAGTCTTTTTCGCTCTAGAGGGAAGTGTTGGAGGAAGAGAGAGAGAGAGAGAGATAGAGAGGGGGTGCAATGGATTTGTATAGAAGCCTGATTTGACACCCACTGTTTCCTGCTTGGGTTTAAGTGAACCTAGATGAGGTCATCTTCTCTTAGCATTATATGATCATGCTACTTATGTCTTGTTTATTAATTACTAATCATGTACTTTCTTTCTCATAATGTTTAATTATTAGAGTATTGATCTTTTGTGGTCAATGATGTGTGTCTTCACAAATAACTGGAGCAATGACAAATATAGCATGAGAAAAATACTAAATTATATTGTTTATATATTTCAATATTTTTATTTATAATTGTATGCAGGTCTGTGATATTCATTTTAAATTAATTATTGAATTATAATGTTGGTATAATTTGAAGGAGATTGTTTGATAATGATAATACTATGAGAATATTATTTTAATAGTAGTATGTTTGTTTGACCAGACGATTTTGATAGTTTCACGGATTTTATATTTTTGAAGAAAATTATTTTGATAGTAATCAGTTTTAGTTATTGAGAAATACTTAGTGTATATTATAAAAATATTAATATATATAATTTATTTATTATGATTCGACTCCTATTCAAACTGAAATTTAGAAAATGAAAAAAGTTTCGGATGTTATTAATTTCAACTCGTAAAAAACATAATATTTTATTTTCATCTTCAACTATTTTGTTTTAATATCTTGTCGAACGATAATAGAACAAAATGAGATAAACGGTTATTCATTATTTCATATTTTTTCTTATTTCATTGTTTGACAGACATGTCCTTGATTAAAAATAAACAAATTTTATTATTGTGATATTTCCATAGTCTCCTGATTTGTTATTATCCTAAGAATATTATTATACATAACGCTACTTTTGAATTATGACCAGTAAATCAACGTATAAAATCACCATAGGACCTCATTTTAGTTATTTTCTTACATATCATATATTGTTATGATATTTTGCAAATTTTCTCATTTTATGAAGGATGTTTGCAATGATTTTTAAATTTTTTTGAAAATTATTTGTGTATGTAAATAGTATCTTCTTTGTATGTTGTAATATTTTAAAAACAATGTATTTAAATGATTTTAAAATCTCTGCATCAAAAATGGTGTGGTGAACACGAAGTACTACATCAGTTGATAACTAAGAATCTTATGATGGGAACTTTTTATCCGTTTCTTACCCTTTTAATCTCCTGATAAGATCTTCTACCTTTTATTTTTTTATGTAAAAAGTCAAAAAGTAATAATTCTTCAAGAAGTGTTTATAGTCCAAATTTATGTGTGATCCATGTAGTACTATACTAACATATACTTTTTCTAAATGTAACTTTAGCTATTATCAAATATGATTGTATTACATCCGTACGTATTATCCAATGTCTGTCCATATACTATGTTATATCATATAACAATGTGAAATGTGAAAGAGTAGTATTGTTTTTTTATTCCGAGCACAACCATTTTATTTATTGTTTATGTTGCAATAATTCATACTTGTTCCAAAACTCAAGTTCCAACGAAGCTAACTTATATATTTAATAGTGATGATATAAAACTTCCTAAGAAGTTTTCGGTGTATTTTACTATATTGATAAGATGATATTTTGTTATTTGATATTAAATCATTAAATAAATAAATTGATAAAATTTAACACATGAATATGTATTAAATGAACAAATATTATATGAGAATATTTGAGTATATGATAAATAAATATATATTTAATTTCACACATGTCTTCCATCCTTAGCTATGCATAATATTATGGAAAATTATCCTATTTATTTATTGTTAGTTTTATTTTTACTTTAGTATTAACTTAATGTATCACTTTGTATATTGATATATCCTACATTATTATGAATATTAAGAATAGTTCTTTTTCAATATGTATGTTTTAACTATATGATTATATATTTTTTGTGAATAATTATAAAATATTTAATAAATATATAGACTAATAAATAAGCTATATAAAATTGTGATATTTTCTTTTTTGGGGAAATGAAGATGATTTTTAACTAATATGAATATATTATATTTGGGATGCTAGATTTCAGGAGAGGACAACTCAAATTCATGGAATCTTGGAGCGGTTTTATTTTGGATTCATGTATGTGCTTATTTTTTTGCTTCATAATTTCTAGAGACATATCAACCAATTCCATTCAGTATTTATTTCATCAATTGGATTCATGTGTTTTCTCATTTATTGTAAATATTTTGTTCAATTTTTTTTTTCATTTTATAGTGTACTAGCGCATACTTTGTTCTGTTTCGGAAATATAATTGTTATATTTTACTGAAAAAATAATGTATGACTTAATAGTTTTAAAAAAATCAAGTGAGATAAATGAAGCGTAAATTTTGTAAGAGAAATAATTTCAAAATTCAAAATAAATTATGGAAAACTATACCGTGCACCTTCGTTTCTCAACCACATCTTCTATATCAATCATATCATTAATTACTGTAGTGATTAACAAAAGGACATCTTATTAAAAATTAATTGGTATTGATTAAAAATTATTAATGTATATGTACTTTAGTTATATATTAATTAATTGTTAATGAAATATTTTTTCTTAAATTACTAGAATAATTAATGATTAATGGATAATATAGAAAATATGATGGAGAAATGAGGGACACATGACATCATAAACTATATAATGTATATTGAGATAGGAGACCGAAAATACTTTTACAATCCTTGATGAATATTTTGAATGTTATTATATTATACTAGAGATCGTTTATGATTTACGTACTAAGTTTAGTTCGTTTCTAAATTAACTGAACCTACTATGTCACACAAATGTGTCAATCTCGTTGGACGAATCGATGTTCTCTAAGTGCTATGTATATGTGATACACATATAGAAAAAAAATGATCAAAATAAATATATGGTAATTCGAGATAAATAAATACATGTAATATATATATATATGTGATATATACATATATGTTTATTTTAGAAGAATTAAATTATCTGTATAAAGCCGAAATTATTTGGGTTTGCAAATAACATATATGTGATATAATTATTTGCATGTGCCAAATAAATATTAGGCCATTTTTAATTAATGTGATAATATATATGAGATATATGTATATTAATTCCAGAATAAATAACATATATATGGCCGAGAATTATCATGCATATGTGATATGTATGTAATATTCTTTTCACATATATGATATTCAATATTATCGGAGCCGAGAATTACTATGTACAAAGAGTTATAGTCTTACAAATTATTATTATTAATACTATATATTAAAGTTTAATGAAATCAGCCAAATTTTGACACGTGTCATTTGTAAATAAGATGCTACAATTACAACTTTTAAAACAAGTTGATGATAGCGCAGATGACAACAACACATGCTCACTTTGCTGAAGACGCGGGTTCGAAACCCAGTAACAACATCTTTTTCTTTTCACGAGATATTAGTAAATAAAAAACTACAATTACAAGTCTTAACACGAGTTGATGATAGCACAGATGGCAACAACACATGCTCACTGTGCTGGAGACGCGGGTTTGAAACCCAGTCACAACATCATTTTCTTTTCACGAGATATTAGTAAATAAAAAACTACAATTACAAGTCTTAACACGAGTTGATGATAGCACAGATGGCAACAGCACATGCTCACTGTGCTGGAAACGCGGGTTTGAGACCCAGTCACAACATCATTTTCTTTTCATGAGATATTAGTAAATAAAAAACTATAATTACAAGTTTTAACACAAGTTGATGATAGCGCAGATGGCAACGTACAACACATGCTCACAGTACTGGAGACACGGGTTCGAAACCCAGTTACAACATCCTTTTCTTTTCAGGAGATATTAGTAAGTAAAAAACTACAATTACAAGTTTTAACACAAGTTGATGATAGCGCATATGGCAACAGCATATGCTCACTATGTTGGAGACGCGGGTTCGAAACTCAGTCACAACATCTTTTTCTTTTCACGAGATATTAGTAAATAAAAAACCTACAATTACAAGTTTTAACATAGTTAATGATAGTGCAGATGGCAACATCACATGCTCACTGTGCTGGAGAAGCGGGTTCGAAACCCCTTGCCAACATTGTATTATTTTTCAATGTTTGACAGAAAAATGATTACTGACTTCAAAAACACACATTTTTTCCTATGTGTGATATTAACAAAGAGTCTATTGATTGATGACTCCAAGCTACACACAATACAATTCTGCACAATTAATGTATACAAATCATTTAACTTAAATCGTATTTCTCGAGAAACTATAAATTGATAATTTTAAATTTGACATGTAAATTACCAAAAAAAAAAGAATTCCAACAAAAGGTCGAAATTATATTTAAACCCTAATAAAAATATTAAACTATATCTTTTCAAAATCTTATTAATCAAATCATTTAAGTTAAATCATTATTGCTATAATTTGTGAAATAATTTTTTATTGTCCAAGAAAATAAATAGAAACTAAAAGAATCAAAATTATAATTAAACCCAACAAAATATCGAACTACGGTTTTTCTCAATCTTATTAATCAAAATTATTTTAGATATAATTTAAAAAAAAAAATACAACAAAATTAATAAAAAATAAAATCGTCTAATTGTAATTAAACCCTAAAATTATTGAGCTATATTACTTTCCCAATCTTACTAATAAAATTCATTTTTTCTATAATTTCTAAAATATTTTTTTTACTGTTGAAGAAGAAAATAAATACAAAATTAAAGATTATAATTAAACACTAAAAAATATAAAATTATATTTTACAAAATCTCATTAATCAAAATATTTTTTGTTATAATTTGAAAAATGTTTTTATCCTTGCAATAAATTATATATATATATTTCACTTGAACTCTCGAAATGTGATGTCTATTTCTAAAAAATAATAAATTATGATGTCTAATTTTTAGTAATTATTAAGTTCGGAATTAAATTTAAGTTGGTCGAAGCGGAGCGAGATCCCCCTAGTACATCCTTATGTCTTAATTAAGTTACTGGATTTTTATGCAAAATTAAAGGAACTGATTTATAAATTGGGAATAATTTTTTATTGGCTGTTCCAAATTGTACAAAACTTGTTCCAGAGATTCTTGAGAGTATTTTTTGCAAATATGAGTAAAGTATCAAATGCTGTTTCGAAAGTTTTGTAATAAAAATTCTAAATACGCAAGTGTTTCCCACTGGAACCGAACTTTACTTATCCTAAACTTAAGTAATTGTTTTATAAATTTTGTAAATCGACCCCGAAAATTGAATACACAGTTCAAAGACCTATTTTCAGGGTTATCAACAACTAATCTCCGAACTTGTGAAAGGGCTCTGGCCTCCGAAGGCTAGTGCATTCGTAAGATTATTCATTTATATAAAAAGTATAAACAAATTATTATTATTATTATTAATAATAAAGACAATCTTCATCGACGAATTAGTTTTATTCCCACGACTTATAAGCGTTGTTTCAATGAAGATGAAGACATCTTACATATGACATTTTTATATCAACAATCGAAATTAGTTTGATTCATATCTCTCTTAGCTTGCAAGTCGACAATATTAATGGTGAGCCCAAAGAGGTAATCTTCCATTTAAGCAAAAACATCAATGAAACGCAATTTGACATTTTTGCCAATACTTTATGGGCCATTTGGAAAGGTCGACGCGAATTTATTTTCCAAAATATTCAACACACCCCTTCGACAATAACTCGCATAGCCCTTGGGATCACCAAAGCAAATAACCCGTTTCAAGATATAAGTATCATCGCTCCCACGAACGGTTTCATTTGAGATGAGAAATTTACATGCCATGTCGACGGTTCATGGACTGGAGATGGTACGGGTTTGGGCGTTGTAGTTACAAGGGGCTCGGAGGTCATGTTTTGTGTTAGTTTATATACTCAAGCCATTTCTCCTCTTCATTCGGAATTAAAGGCGTATATAGCGGCGCTACATCATCTTAAATCGTCAAAAATTAAATCTTGTGCAATTTTGTGTGATAATATCTCAATCATCCAAGCCATGAAAAATCTCACTCATGATTTGGATTGGAGATTATATTTTGAACTTCAAGATGATCAAGCTATGATTAAGGATGAAGATGGCTGGCATTTCTATCATATATCGAGATGGGGCAACACGAAGGCGGACGCGCTAGCTCGCAAAGCAAGAATTGGTAAAGTTTCTTATCACGGTTGTGATTTTCTTTCGTAAAGGCTCAACGTTAGTTTAGAAGGTGATTTTTATAGTCATGTATTTATGCGTAATTTCATTTTATGTAATGTGACATTGTTTGTTTTAATATAGTCTAAGGGCCTTTATGCAAAAAAAATAAATAAAAAAAGATAAAAATAATAAAGACAACAAAACTAATAAATAAGAAGATAATCAACAACAATAATAACAAACAGTAAAATTGCTAAACATAGGGGGCAGGATCCTGCTGATTAACTCAGTGCTCACAGCCCTCCCAATGTATTTACTATCAGTGTTCAAATTTCCACAATGGGCCATAGCCGAAATGGACAAAATCAGAAAAAAAATTCTCTGGAAAGGCAACAAAGAGACAGGCTTTCACTTAGTCTCGTGGGATATTGTTTGCCAACCCAAAAGAGAGGGAGGTATGGGGGTAATTGACCTCAAAACATTCAATACATCAATGCTTCAAAAATGGCTGTGGAAATGTTTCCACAAAAACGAATCATCTCTCGATTGGCAACAACTACTCCCTGATACCATTCCCCACAATGCCAAATACAAACCACAAGACTCGCAATTCTGGAGAGATGTCAAGAAATCATTAGAATTCTTCTACATACAAACAGAATTCAAACCCCATAATGCCACCTCGACAAGTTTCTGGCATGCCAACTGGGGGGAAGGGCGCCCGGTCAGCCGCTTCCCCTACATGTACAGTCATGCAAAAAACAAATCCTTAACTCTAGCTCAAGCCAAACGTGTCCCGAGTCTGGAAACTATATTCAGATTCCCACTCTCGACTGCAGCTCATTCCGAACTGCAATCCTTGAAACAACATCTCAGAGATTTTAACCCGACCAACAGCAAAGACATCATCGAATGGAAATCAGAACCAAAACGCAAATTCACAACCAAAAGTGCGTACACGATTCTCAAATCCAGAGTGAATTCACACTCTGGAAATCATCTAAACATTTGGAATCTTTAAATCCCGTTAAGAATGAAGATATTTCACTGGATTTTAAAGCAAGGCAAGATTCTCACACAAGACAATGTACAAAAGAGAGGCATCGCACTAGTAAATAGATGTGCTCTGTGCAAACAGTCCCAAGAATCAGTCCAACACCTCACATCAGATGCTTGTGAGTTCATGAAGACAAACTGGAACCGAATCTGTGAAGAGAAGGCCTGGCACAAACCCCACACACGTCCCCTAGAGGAGTGGTTCCGAGATCTGTACCAAGACAAAGGCAACTCATCACAGAAACAAGCCCTAGCCATATTCATCTTCGTGGCATGGCGAGAGAGATGCAAAAGAATATTCGCCAATACAGAAATCGAAATCAACGAGCTCTTAGAAGAAGTAAAAGAGGAAATCAAAGTAGCAAATAAATTTGGCACGCTAAAAAAGAAAAAACAAAAAACAACAAGGTGCCAGAAATCAGATCCGAACCAAAGAAGGGACCAAACATCAAATCCAGATGCCACGCCTAGACTCACAGGGGGATAAGGCGAGGTCATCGTACGCACTAACAAAACGCAAGACAAACTCAACGAAAAACCCAAAACCAAAAGCGAGAAAAGCGAGAAGAAGAGAGAAGACTCACATATCCAATCGCAGTCCCGCTGGGGGCTCGATCGGCGAAGAAAACGCAACTCCAGCAACCACATTGCCGACCAGCTGGACTCGATCGGAGCAGAAAACCCGCTCCAGCTGATCGCGTAAACGTACAAAGGAGGAAGGAGCGAGATTCACTCTCGTCGAAGATGGAGGGTCAAGCCAGAAGAGGAAAAAGGAGATAGCGAACTGCTGGAACCCTAGAAGGAAAGAGACGGTTCCTCTATATACTACGACCCAACAGTGGAAATTGGAGCCTCGGTTTTTCAGATAAACCGGACTAAGATTCCCACATCCCCGACTCGCATGCAAGGGAACTGCATTCCTGGATCCCGGACCCGGGAAAGCACATCCTTGATCCCAGAGTCAGATTTTGTATTAATTTGTTCTTTAGCAAAAGTATTAGATCACTCTATGCATGTAAATAAACACTTATAAATGAAAAATGTTATGGAAGAGGGATATTAAGCCCTCTCCATATTTCTCAAAAAAATAAAATAAAATAACAAACAGTAAAAATATGAAAACCCACAATTCGGACTACCCGCATGATTTCCCCTATTTAATCTTTTATCATATCTCACGAGCCATGTTGTAGAAAATATCATTAATCCTTCCCTTCAGATTTAGGGGCCATCATATCATATAATCATATAATATAATAATATTGCTCGTAATCACATGCAACGTATGATTTAAAATTGCAAACTTGGACAGCACAGCCGACTTTCGTAATGCCTTTCGCCACTATCTCGTCATATTCAACGCGACGTTCAAGCACCCAATAAATGACAGCATACAGGATTGAAAAAGTTGCATCCGTCGAGAATTTCTTAAATTCATTCAAATGATCGATCATGGTGGGGATCTAACTCAGTACCAGGATTGCATGCTATCTTCGGTCCAATTTGTTGAAGACGACTCACCAATTTCTCACTATAGGTAAGCTTACCGCGCACATTTGCAATAGATCATCGAATGATGTCATATGGACATCAACATAAGCATCCGGGAAATCCAGTTCTAGGGAATTGGCAATTGCCATGATACATACGAAAGATAAGAATATTATTTTTATTCCTAACATGATGAAGTTATAGGAAGTACTTTCGTTTGTGAAATTTTGTGTAACGTACGTTAACATAGCAGATGGGGGGTTATTTATAGCAAATTTGGAAGGAAGTAGAAATCTGTGAATTTTTGTGCTATTGTTAGTTACAACTCATGCATCACCCTCCTATGGTGCTTACATTAAAAAAATCAGTGTAGTGATTAGTTGTACCATCCATTGGTGGTTAATTAGTTTAATGCTTCCTTAAAAAGAATTAAAACTCATGCATCACGCACCAGTGATACTGCTGGCCATGTTCATCAAAATTATGCATAACAAATCAATGCTCATCAGACGGTCCAAAAACACACGGTAACGTGAAGAAACCCGGTGACAGAAAATTCCTTAACTTTATATCTATTAATTAATAATTAATTTGTTTGTATTTGGTCGTGATATATGAGATTCTTATCAGATGTATAACGCGAATGTTTGTTGAATTTTTCATTTTAAAGTATTATACATTGTTATGGACGGGGACGGGGAGGGTCGTCGCCCTCCTAAAAATTTGTCGAACATTGTATATAACTATTGATTCAGTATATTTTATTAGTATAACAGTGTAAAATTTATTGTTTCTCTCCTCGCCCTCCTCCAAAAAAAAAAACAGTGTAATTTCATAACCAGTCTGTCATTTGCCTCCTTCCCAAAAAAAAAATCCTGACAAAATCCGTCATTGTACACTGTGTTATGCGGATACTTCCAAGATAAATATATGCATAACCACTTTAGCGTTACAAATATTATCGGAAGTCACAATTTAGTCATAAATTGAAACAAATTTTCTTTCGTAAGCACACATACACCAACGAGCTTGCGGTGTTTCTATCTTTTCACATCCAAACGTAATTTGATTTAGTTTGAGGAGAGCGAAGATAACACTCCAACGAGATGTGTCCTAATTTGCAACAATAGTTGCAAAAAGCGATATTCGGTTTATTTGAACTTTCCGAACTTTTTACAAAATAAGTTTTGTAGTGGTTCGAGTATTCTTGCCTTTGATTTATCGGTTTTGTCGACTTGGCACGTATTTTTTTTTGAGTTAAATGTTTGTTTTGTATTTGTGAAATGTTTAGGAGTATATCTTTCATAAGATGTGTCATAACGTGAATTTATCTTATAGAAATAATCATTTGGTATCCGTTTGAACAAATAATCGGGTCATTCCAATTGATTATGTCTATAAGATGAATTAGGTGCAAAATGATTAAAAACTATTATTATTTCTAATATTTTTAGGTTGTTCATTTTTAACACTTTTACTCTTGTTGTAGTCTCGGTACATAAAAACGTTTCTTCTACTGTTTTTATTTTTATATTCCCAATTTGATTTTTGATCTTTGAATTTTAAAGAACCAGGTTTATCAACGTTATTCTTTGCAAATCCTAAACCCGTCTTGTCATGACCCTCCAAGACTTTGTCCAATGAGGATGTGCTTGGTGTAAGAGATACACAGCACTCCTCAAGGACTCATTCACAATTATTAAATTTTGAAGTTTGATTTTTAGGTGTGACGTCTCGCGCTTTTGAGATCTTGACATTCACATTTTGAAAAATTGTTAAATTCATTTAGTTGTGTCTTGTACGACTCAACCGATAATTCAAAAGTAGATATCTTATCCTTGAGAGATTGTATCAAATTCTCACTTTTTTTCTCAATTTTTCGGAGTCCGTGTAACTTCAAGCACTAATTCATCATGTGATTCAAGCTCTAGTATATTGCATGATTCAATGGTTGAGCTTGAATCTCGATCCGATATAATTTATTGAAATTCAAGATTTAAAGTTACCTCATGACCGGAGTCATGAGGAGCCTCGATTGCGGGAATCGGTGAGGAGATTGGAGGTGGACCAATCATCAATGGTTCCGGCATAGGACGTTGTCGAAGAAACATTTCTTGAAAATCTCGTTCATTAACTTCATCCATTATAGGCTGAAGATCTAAATTTCTTAGTTGTCATTTTTGTTTGATTCAATTATAGACTGAAGAAATAGAACAAAGAATAAAATTTGTACAATATATAAACAACAATGAATATGAATTAAAGACTTATTTATGCATATAAGTTGAAATAAAACATCACAAAATGATATAAACTATGGATTAGCTAATAGCATAAATTTTCTACAACATATAAAACAAGTGCGCAAAATATATCGAAAATTTATAATTTTTCAACTGGAAATCCAATCAACGGTCCAATCTCTGAAGCCAAAGCACGAAGCTCTTCAATTTCGGTACCATTTAAACTCCATCCAAGCGTACCGGCAAATTCTGAAGCCTGTTCTGCATTCTTTGCACCAGGAATCGGCACCACATTGTCTTGACATACCAGCCAGTTTAGTACCACCTGATTGTTATCAGAAGAAATTTGTTCAGTTTTTTTTTTAAGAAGAAATAAGGAGAGAAAAAAAGTGCTAAATACATATATATTTGAACTAAAAAAAATTATGAGCACAAAGGTAACTTTCTGAAAATTTGTAAAAATACATTACAAATTATGCTGTTACAATAAAAAAAATTAAAATTTGATTTTGAACTAATAAAAAGAGGGGAACCTGAGTATTGGTTTTCTTGTAATTCTCTCCAATCTCTTTAATCCTTTTCAAAAGCGGCTGCATCTGTTATAAATAAATCAAAAAAGTCTCAAAATTGAGAAAAAGAAAAAGAAAAAGAAAATCTATGCATTGATTTATGTATACATATATATTTTTTGTTGTAGTATGTATATATATGTGGTACCTTAGTGAGGACCTCAGGAGTATATATTTTACCTCTAGGTCCAGTTGGGGGTTTTTCTGGTGTGTATTTTCCGGTTAACATCCCTATAAAAACACATATTTACATTTTCACGTTAATTTTTTCCAATCAAGGCAAATAATATATCATAATATGGGTGGGTACCTTGTGCGATAGGAGAATAAGCAATCAAAGTAATGCCCAATTCATCACATGTCGCTTTTACACCATTGTCCTCGGGGTTTCGGTAAATTAAACTGTAATTCACTTGATTCGCCGCAAGCAGGATTCCTCGCTTTTTTAGTCTAGCGTGAGCATCTCTTAAACGTTTTTCTGTCATGTGTTAAGTAAATGAAATTATTTTTTAGGGGCCAAATTGCAATTTAAACAAAAATAAGTTAGTTACCGCTATAATTTGAGACACCAACGGCTTTTACGAGCCCCTGTTCAACTGCATCTCCAAGTCCATCCAAGTAACCTAATTTTAACAAAATATATCCCTTAAATATATTTTGATATTTTATTTAGTAATCGATGAGCTATAAAAAATAAATATACTTAGTATAAAGTTTTAGAAGTAAATAGCGGTACCTTCATTTCCCCAAATTCCTGGCCTTAAAAAAAAATGAAATCATTTTAGAGTTATAAAAGGATTTGTTTTAAAAGAAGAAAAAGAAAAGGTCGCATACCAGTGGAGCTGGTACAGATCGACTGAAGAGACTTCGAGCCTAGCGAGAGAGGCTTTGAGAGCGTTCATTACGCTGCCTCTACCAAATCTCCATGGAAGCGCTGCGAATTTTGTCGCTATAGATACTTCACACGATCCCTTTTCTTGTTGCCTCTCTTTTATAAATCTGTTTTGTTTTTCAAATAAGATATGATGCTGTGATTAATAAGAAATATAGGGGCTTGAATGCAAAAAACATAGTAAATTTTAGTACCTCCCAAGAAGAGTTTCAGAATTAATCGCCCCCATCATCTACAAATCAAAAAGGTAATTGTATTAGAGTAAATTAAGTAAAAAAAGTAATTTGGTAAAATTGCAAAAATACCGCTCCGCCGTAAACTTCAGCAGTATCGACGAAGGTGATTCCTCCATCGAGGCTCGTTTCGAACGCAGCTTTTGCTGCCTTCAAACTCCTATCTAATTCGAGTCAAAAAGAAAGGATTTTTATACATTATTCTTGAACCAATTTAGGTAAAACTAAAAGAAGGGTGAAATTAGTAATTACCATCCCACTTAGAATCATTCCAATAAGCAGTATCGCCCCAAGACCAAGCGCCAATACCGAGCTTAGTAACTTTGACATCAGACTTACCAAGATTCACCTTTTCAATTTCTTTGAGGGGAGTATCGGTATCGGAGGCGACCGCTCTCGTCCTCAGATAGCGGCGGCGCCCGCACCGGTGCGGGAGAGGCAAGATGCTAGTACCAATCAGTTGGGAAGCCATGGAAGAAATGAGAATGTGGCACCGAAAACCTGAGCTGATTTGGGGCAGATTTAAAGCAACAATTGGAGGATTTGTTGTTTTGCGTGATAGTTCTCTGAGTTGTTAAATGAAAACGTTGATTTTGTATTTACGATTGTGGGGTGGAGATATGGCGCGAAATCTAAACCAATCGTTATACACCGAACGTGAATCACAATGGTTTGGACAAGGGATGTACTGTAGTGTGGACTAGAACAATCATGCATGATTCATGAATTATTGGGCCTTTTTAGTTCTGGTTTGGTATTATTATGGTAAACTGGTAATTGGTCGATTGAAGATATTTTTCTGTTGCAGTTATAGTTTCCGTATGGTCTTGATTCACATGTACATGATGCGAATTATTGTAGTGAGCCATTGTTTGTCTGTAAGCCCAATTTATGCAAATTGAGTTTATGGAGGTATTCTTGATAGGAAATATTTACTAGTCCCTTCTGAATTCCCCCACATCATTCATGTGTTGGTAAATAGTGAACCAACCAAAAATAATAGAAGAAGACCATGTGTTAATGAGAATTGAGGCATAACACCTAATTCTTTCAACCCAGATCTCCCAAAATATTATAGTAAAAAATATTATGAATATTCTAAATGAAGAAAAAATAAATTCCTCATTTTTTATGAGATTCTCGACTCTCTCTGTTCTAAGGAAAAGTGATTCTTTTATGAGAATCACTACGAGGATATATAACTTGATGATTCGAAAGAAATGACTAGTCATCTCCGAAAGAAATTCTACACGGAATTATGTTGATTTATCCAAGACATATTATAAATTTCATATTTTTTTAGACTTTGATTTATTTACTAGATTTAGTATATACAAAATGAATGGTTATTTAAATATTCTTGTTCGTTCAACACATATTTACTTAGTATATATACGTGTGTTAAACCAGTTCTTGCTAGATAATTAATCCTACTAATATAATTTACAAACACTTTGTCCCATCTAACACCACGTCATACGTCATCTTTTCAATACATTCGGATTTCAAAAGCACGCTCAACTGTAATTAATTTTATTTTACATTCCATCCTCACGCCTCTCTTCTTCGCCTCCTTTCTTTGTGGCTTATGTTTTTCACTCTTACACACATTACTTCTCAGCTATGTTACGCAGATACTTCAAAAATCAAGTTGTATCGTATCGGATGCCGTATCGGATACCGATACTCGTCGGATACGTATCGGATATTCCATGTGGCGTATTCGAATATTTTATTTCAAAATAATAACGGATATTTGTCGGATACTTCTAACCTATATATAAATATACTTGAAAAATAAAAATAAAAATTTGAAATCGAAATAAATGAGTAATACATATAAGTATACTTGAAAAATAAAAGTAAAAGTTTGAAATCGAAATAAATGAGTAATACATATAAGTATACTTGAAAAATAAAAGTAAAACCAAGCTGTATCGTTTACGAACCATTCAAGGGTTCTAACGAACCTTCAAGTATACAAGCTACCGTCATGACGCACCATATCATGTGTCATGACGGTATACACTAGTTTTGAACAAAATCACCGCAACAGCTAGTTTGACCAGTATGTGCGTCATGACGCACCAAAACCTTGCGTAATGACGCACTGTGCAGAAAACTTAAGTTTGTGAGGGGATTATGTGTTCTATAAATAACTCCCCTCTTAGGTTTCTCTCTCCAACTCTTCCACACTTTTAAAGAGCAAACTAAAAGAGAGAAACTTAGTCAAATATCTTGAGCTTATATTTCCAAAAGATCCACTTTCGAATCCATCAAATACGATTCCCAACTTGCTTGACTGATCACGTTTAGTTTGTATTAGATAATTGTAATAGGCTAGTGCAAAGATTGTAAAGCCCATCATAGATCGATAAAAGCGTGTAAATCGATCTAGGCAAACATTGTAATTGTTTGATTTGAGTATTCAACCGAAAGCCGAAAATGCGCAAGGCAATTCCGGAGACGTAAGTACTTGCAATCAATCGAGTCGGTCAATTGAGCAAGTAGCCGGTGAGTTAAATCTACAAAGCAACCACCTACCGAACTCCGTAAACAAATATCGTGTGTTATTTGTTTCGGTATTATATTTCTTTCTCTAATTTATTTACGCTTCCACACCAAATTGTAATTGTATTCCATTACCGCGAAAATTGGACCTTAGGACTTCTTATTCACCTCCCTCTAGGTCTAGATTAAACAACAATTGGTATCAGAGCAAAATACTAACCGTCTCTTTGTGTAAGTGACAATGGTCTCAATCAGTTATAGGAACCAAATTACATACCCCGCAAACTTAGATGGAAATAATTGTAATCTTTGGAAGAGATGCATGTTAAATGTATTTACCATCCAAAGATTGAGATCGGTGGTGGAAAAAAGTTTCGAAATTTTCACGGTAAGTACCTCCGAAACCGACCCCACGAGAAAATTATGCCACGGCTCCGATCTCGATGTGACCGCCGACGCATATGCCCAAAACTTTATCCTCACCAATATTGTCGGGTCACTTTCCATACTTGTGGATGGATGTACCACATCTCATTCCATGTGGCGAGCACTCCTAGATCGATTCGCAGGAAACGATAGAATGAAGAGAACCAAATTAATGGGACTCGAACAATCATTTGATCGTTTCCGAATGATCGAGAATGAATCCGTAGATGATATGTACTCACGAATGACGCATATCAAAAACGAATTCATCACTCTAGGAGAGAAACTAACAAATTCTCGAGTTGTAGGTAAGCTAATTCGAGCTATGCCGTCAAATTGGGAAACTCTCCTCGTCGTCTCGGAAACCATGATGTCTACCCAAGACATCACTCCGAAAATTCTCGTAAGTTATCTCCGAAATTTCGAAGCTCGCATGAAACAACGAAGCAACAACACGACAAGCACCTCAAATTCCGGACCTATAGCCAACCTCGTTATCCACACGAACGAAAACGAGAATGAGATGTCTTTGTTGGTAAGGAGACACGAGGACTTAAAGGACCAAGAGCGCAAGTTCAACGATGACCGAAAGTGCCAACACTTGAAACCGGTGTGTTTCGAGTGCAAGAAAATGGGTCACACAACCGACACGTGTTGGACAGTACATTCCGAACACGCACCATGGAACAAATGCGAAAACAATCATGATAGAAAGGATTCGAGGCGTGGACGAAAACACGAGCATATTGGTATGTCAAAATTTATTTTTGAATAATGTTTGCATTACAATTGATCAGTTAGCAAAATTTGTTTCTTAATTTCATACTTTTTGAGTATTTAATTTGTTGTTGTTTTGATTTTTGAATATTTTATGTTCATTAGGTTTAATTGTGAATTCAAATTGGTATGTCAATCTCTCTCTATTCACCTCTTTCTCTCTTTAATAGAACTGCTTCTTCAAATTCATGTAAAATTGTAAATTCATTTTCTGAACCTTTTGTTATTATTCTTCTCATTCCAAATTTGAGTTTTTCAAATTTGAGTTTTTCAAATTTGAGTTTTGTTTTCTTGTGCGCTCATGTATTAGTATTGTCGTGATTTGAAATTTCAGGTATAATACTATTTGCATTGCTTCGTGTTGTCCTTTTATTTGTAATTTATTGCATAATCGAGCGTCATATTTCTGAAAATACTGATTAATCTTCTTGTCTTTTAATCAATTTTAAGGTTTCCAAAAAATATTGAGGAGGTGTGCTGCCTTATTGGTTTCTCGTTTGAGATTTAATTTGGTGTTCACTTATAGGGATGTCAACGGGACCGGTCGGGTTCGGATAAGTCTCTTTCGTATTCGAACCCGAAATTTCGGATATTATCCGAACCCGAATCCAAAATACTCACGAATAAAAATTCATATCCGAACCCGAACCCGCGGGTAAATTCCTACCCGCGGGTATACCTGTTTACCCGGAAAAAAAATTTAGTTGTGAATTTTTTTGGTTATTTTTTTGTTTAATTGAAAATTGATTTTTTTATTTACTTCCAAAATTTCACTGTCCACTGTGCGTGATTTTGTTTTTGTTCAATGTGGAAATGTCATTAATATCCACGGAAAAACAATTCACAAAATATTCAAAAAAATTTAGTATCCACTGAATCAGAAAAAGTCCACAAAAAATATTATGCCAAGATTCGAAAGAACAACAAAATCAGTCAAACAAAAGACAGACTTTGATGTATACATGTGAAAACAAAGATTAGCACACCAGTCACACAAAAAATATCAAGAATCAATTTAGTTAGATTATTAATTTATTAATTGTAAACATGTGAAAGAGAAGAGGCTTTGACTGTTGCTACACACGCATGGAAAAGCGGCGATGATGAAAAATGATCACACCAGGAAGACTCCTGGAAGAGGCACGGCGCACCACAGTCCCCTCGAGAGAAGGAGAGAAAGAGAAAAAGCTAGGTCGCGGCTGTTTGTACTTGTTGTTATGGTACTAGTGGTTGTAGTTAGGGTTTTGAGATGAAAGGGTAAATTTTAATGGCGGAACGGGTAGTATTCCGTCCGAACCCGACCCGAACCAGAATCGGATATTTTTTTTCGGATATTACCCGTCCCGTTCGGGTCGGGTACCCGCGGGTTCGGATTTTACCCGACCATTGACATCCCTATATCACTTAGACCCCAACAAAATATTATTTGTACGTCTATGAATATCATTTGGCCCTTGCAAAATTTATCCCATCCCTATTTGGGACTCAATTTTATGTAATTTTTTTGTGGCACATCATCACTTTCTTTTTAATCATTAGATTATGATATGTGACAAAATTTACACAATTAATTAATCATTTGAGTGTCCTTTATCATCACTTTCTTTTTATAAATATTTTTTTGTAGCCATTTGAGTGTCCTTTATTTTATACTGTGTTTTAAAGATTCTTAGAAATCCACATCATTATATATTAATGATGTGGACTATTATAATTGACTAGGTTAATGTTATACTAAGTTTATTCAATTATTTATCATTTCACATAAAATTACATAATCAAATGTGAATCCAATGGAAGATGAAAAATATATATATATGAAATACTAATAATAACTTATTATGTAATATTATAAACATACAACATATAATAGTATTAATTTTAGAATTTTAATTTTAAAAATTCATCAAATATATCTGTTTTAATTTTTTTTTTATTTTGACATCCATATTAGTATAGTTCATACATACCATTTTCATAATTTGAATTTGTAAAATATTATGTAAAAAATACAATGCAAAAAGTGCATTTTTACAAAATAAAATTTTAATTATTTTATATACATAATAGAATTTTCAATATTAATATTTATTTTAAAAAAAAAATCATAACTATACCAATACCATATCATACTAAGTTTATTATATTTGGGTTTCTAATCAAACACATTTAATATATTTTTTTAAATAATAGAAATAAGCAAAAGTTTATCCATCGAAATAATTTCTTAAATTTATAAACACTCATCAAATTATAATGTTATCTTTAAATATATAAAATAAAAAAAAAATCATATGATATAAAATAATTTATATTTATGGTTATGCTAAATTAATTTTTATATTATTTATTAAATTACTTTCACTATTAAGTTTGATATTTTTTATATTTTTTAGTGCATTATATATTAATATATAATTAATGATAGGTTACTACTTATGTTTGTATGATTCATTATTTTTATATTTGATATTGTATGAAATATTGTGAACAACAATGATATAATATTTGTTGTTATGTTTTTTGTAGAATCATCTTATAACTCTTATATTATTATTATACAATGACATTAATATAAGTGTTATTATTTGATTAAAAAAATAAGATTTTTTGTCATCATAATGTAAAATAATAGTACAATATACACAGAGTTATACACAAATTAGTTCAAATAATTATATTATAAAATGAAATTATCGATATTATCATATTTATATGTACTTTGTATTAAAATGAAAAACATAATGAACATCATCGCTGCGTAGTGCGAGTATTCTCCTAGTATTATTCAATCCTAAAAAAGATTTCAGGTTCTAATTAATTAATTAATAATAACAATATTTCATTTTGGACCTTTTTATTTTTGCTAATTTAAGAATAAACCTTTACAGAGATCTAAGCTCGATATTGATATTTTTGACATGCAAAATGCAAAATTAGAAGGTTTGTTAAATAAAAAATATGATACAATTTATGATTTTTTAATAAAGTATTATAAATTTTATGATTATGTAGGGTTATTACATGATATTGGTCATGGACCGTTCACATTCAGTCATTTATTTGAGCATGTGTTTACAATCGTGCCAGGTTAAATTGGTAATTTATTTAATATGAATATATATTTTTGGGCAATTCTCAACAAAAAAAAAAATTATTTTTTTTGGATATTCTAAAAGAACTACTATTCTTTTGAAAACTCCAAAAAAACTCTCTACCAAACTTTTATTTTCAAATATCCCCATATAGGAATTAAAAACTAACCATGGATAGTAATAAATTTTTTTTTTTACCAAAATATCCTTATATTTACATACGTAGTAATTAAAAATATATATATTTCTTTAATTTAAAAAATCCTAAAAAAAAGCTTAACATATAATTACTTTTAAAAAATAGTTATTATATGTTATATTCATATAATTTTTATATTTCATACATTATGTATATTTATTTTTATATTTTTTCCAAACAAAACTAACATAAAATAATAAGATAAACAACAATATTAAAAGAACACCTTGTAAATATTTAAAAAAAAAAATCATGAAACTATTAAAAAAATACATAAAAAACAGAACGAAAATAAAATACTAGATGTTTAAACAAATATTTTTCTATGCATATATTTTCAGTGTGTTTATTTATTGTTGTTTATTTTATAACATGTAATAATTTTATTGTTTTGAAATCACAACATGTTAAAAAATAAATATGAATTTTCTTAAATTAATAAAATTAATAAAAAATAACAAAAATATTTTTTTGATTACTACATATGAAAATAGATGGGTATTTTGGTAAAAAAAAAAATTTAACATCATCCATGGTTAGTTTTAATCCCTATAAGTGAGTACTTGAAAAAAAAAAGTTTTGAAGAGAGTTTTTTTTGGAGTTTCCAAAAAAATAGGTGTTTTTTTAGAATATCCAAAAAAGTTAGGGTTTTTTTTTTAAATTTGTCTATATTTTTTAAATTTATAAATTAGAGCATGAAAATGATGTCAGTGAAAATGGCGGACTATATAGTTGAGGAACATGACATTTATATCGACGCACTGTAATTTTTGTTTGTATTTACTTTTTACAGAGATGAGTCTTGCCTCCTGGGATGCGGTTGGTCATACCATCGAGAAGAAGCTTCTCAACAAAGGGTAATAGAAGTCTAAAACAAATCCACATTGAATTTGAAATTTGTGAAGTTTTTAGGGGACGTCATGTCAGCATTTGCGACCAGCTATACTGTACCGGTGTTTAGGGACGAATTAATTTTAATTGCTCTTTAAATATTAATATATCACTATATCAGTAGCATTTGTATTTGAGGTCCAAATTAAATATTTTGATTTGCGGTTAATTGATAAATTGTTAAATCGAGCGCGGCGTGTCTCGGCAGAACCATCATGGACGAAATGGTTAATAGGCGGGATTTTTAAACATATATTTTATTATATAATTGATCATCATGAAGAATTTGGAAATTATATAATGCAGTATAAAAGGCGAAAATATGCATTATGCCTGAAAAAATCCATGAGTGCCGGATCGAGTCCCTGGAGGATCATCAAGTGGATCTGCTGCGGCCATAGCCGCAAATGTCCAGACTTCTCTCTAGGTCAGTGATGCGGGCTATTTTGGGATATTTGCATTTATAACCCTATAAAATCGATAATTTTATTAGGGACTGATACGGGTGGAAGTCGAGGGTTCCGGGTGCATATTGCGGGATTTTTGGATCTAGACCTTCGCATGGAAATATTTGTACCGATAATATGATTCCAATGGCTCAGAGTTTTGATACTATTGGTAATTTTTGCAATTTAACCTCTCGATTTTAATGTATCGAATTTTAAACCCCCAACTTATAATGTCAATTTTGCTGCGAAAAAACAGAAAGATCTTTTTTTTATAATTCTAAATATAAGAATCATATTCTCGGTACAAATATTTGAGACAAGTGGATCTTTTTTTTAAGGAGAAACATAAAAAAGAGTAAATAAATATATACATACAAGGCAGCTAAATAGAAATATGAAATCCAGAGGTGTAATTGAAACATTGGAGATGAATTGTATTATTAGATGTTCATAGATAATATTTGAGACAAAATTAGATAATTGTATATGATGATATTTTGAATTTTATTGAAGACAATTACATTCTAATATCCGCAGAAACCCAATTTCTTGAGATAAGCATACCCAATACCTAAGGCCCCTACTACAATACTCCCAAATATGGTCTACTTCATATTTTTGTTCTCCCGCTTCTCCTCCGCAGCTATCTCGTCGGAATTTTTTAGTTCATCCTTAAGATTCTGCAGTTCACCTTTAAGCTCCCAGGTGCTCGCTTTCTCCTTTGCTGCACACTCCAAAAAAACTCTCCTTTTCTACGCCTTGAGTTTCAAGCGCATTAATTTTCGCAATCGAATTCTCAATTTTCAATTGCTTAAATCTTCTTGGTTTCTTCCAACGTCCTATAAATTATTGAATAAATATAATAAATGTGCTTGTTAATTTTTTCATACTCTTGATCCCCAAATCAAGATAGCATTGCATGTATATATTTATGATGAAACAATATTTTATGTTAGAAATAAGGATCAACAACGTTGTTTATATGATTGAATGCATTATGAATGATCTTTCATGCAAAATAGATGCAGGTTAAGTAACAAAATATTTGCAAAAAACACATTTACAAGATATAATTATTAGTACATAGAAAATTACTATACGGTATAGAGGAATTCTAGCTATTTTGATTAAATGTTTTGGTACTTTTTGGATATTAAAAGAAAACTCTAAATAGAGTTTCATTTTAATTTACACTGAATGATGTTACAAAAATCAGACCAAAATACCTTTCAATATTCCATATTTAATTTAAATAAACTAATTTTGAATTTTTTTTATTAACAATTATACACCTCGAAAATATCTGGAAAATAATATTTTAACATCTAGTTATTTAATATTAAAAGACAAAATATCACCACATTAAGGCAATAAGATGATGGTAAGTCGGATTCATATCATGACTCTTCTTGAAATTACAGATGTTAAAACAGAGTCCATTTTAGGTGTAAAAAATATGTATTTGTTATAAAAGGGCACCAAACCGCTTGGTTTCGCCGAAAGACCCGTCTCATCCCTCTCCCGAAAGACCCGTCTCATCCCATTTGGTTTGGCCGTTGTTATAGATGCTTGGAGGTAGGACATCGAACAAGTGGGTGCACCAAACTGAGAAGGTGCACCAATTGTGGTCGCACCGGTCACATAGCGGCTACTTGCAAGAAAATTCCATGCTTTCACACGCAAACGGATAAGCTCCGAAAATTCATGGAATCTATGAGCCAAACCGTGGTGGTCGATGCTCGATTGGCACGGGGACATTCGCTCTCCAAGGTTCGACAATTCCTATTAGCAAAACGAAAATGGACTATGCCATTTCAAGTTGCTTTTCTTGGCGATAACCGATACGTGGTCACCTTGCCCGACAATGTTGCGAGAAAGGAGTTTCTCTCCACGGAGCTAAATCGCTTTCTAGACGAGAACTACATACTCTATCCGTGGGAAACCTCCGTCGATGCATCCCCGGTTAACTTTCGCTTCAAGGCTTGGGTAAGACTTCATAACCTACCTTTACATTGCTTTTGTTTGGAAGAGCTCGCCAGAATTACAAGCTCGTTTGGGAAGATACTTTTCCATGGTCCCCTCAATAACATCTCCTACCTCGACACTCTTGATCTCCTAATCGGCACTACGGATCCCAAGTTGGTTCCGGAAGCAATCTCCTCTCTTGCTGTGGGAGGGAGTCAAGAGGTCGATGTAGAGCCACTTAGCTCCATTGAAGAACCTCTACCGCTTGTCAAGGGATCCGACCCCAAGCCTTGAATTCTTTGAGTTGCATCTCAACAAGATTATTTTTGGCAAACAATGGCTCGATGAGTCCGAAAATAAAAAACCCCACACACCCTCGGCATCCCCCTCTCCCTTGAAGAAACAACGTGTCGAAGCTCTCGCACCCTCATCCTCGACAACCACTACGTTAGGCCCGGCAATCCAGCAACAATTCATACCGAAAGCTCACAAACCGGCAACCGCAACGGACAAAGTGGTGCAACCCGTAATGGACAAAGTGATGCAACCCGCTAAACCCGTACAACCCGTTATCATGGTGCAACCCGAGCTAACACACTCACGTGATCAAGAAAGTGCTCTCTCCCTTCCCTCGGGCTCGAAATTTCGTAATGTGTCGGATCTATTTCGAGCATGCGAAGGAAAAAAGAACAAAGAAAAGAGTGTAAGCTTCATTTTGGTGCAAGTTCCTTGCATGAAAGAGAGAGATGGTACTTCATCTGATCAATGGGGGCTCCTTTTCATCTCTCAAAATTCTCCCACTCAATTAATAATGCTTTGAATTAATTGTTAATTGAAATAATTAATTATGGGATTCTTGTATTAACTGTTAATTGCATCACAATTAACTGTTAATTCAAAATATAATTAATTCAGTGGAAAATTTTGTGTGCAAATTGGAGATGGAAATGAGCCCCCCATTGATGATGACCTTGAGTGGGGGGAAATAGGGGGCACGGTATAATTTTCCAACAAGAAGCCTACAATTGGTCCACCTCACCACCCATAACCTATGTTGCACGGATACGGATACGGGTAGCGTATCCGATACGATACGGATACGGCGATACGGCAATTTTCAAAAAATCACGGATACGGGGATACGGCAATTTAATATATTTATATTATATATAATTAATAAATAAGTAATAAATTAAATAATTAATTAATTATATTTTTAAATTAAATATGATAACAATAAATAATATCAAGCAAACAATACAAGTATCATAAAACTATCATAAACTTGTTCTAGAAATATTTTAGAACTAATCTAGAAGTATCCTAGAAGTATCATATATAATTTATTTAAAAATATTATGGGCCAAAATATATAATGGGCCGAAGTATCCTAAATGGAGTATCCCAGCCGTATCCTGGCCGTATCCCCAGCCGTATCATGCCGTATCTTGCCGTATCCCCGCCGTATCCGAAAAAAATAAATATTAAAATATTCGGATACGTCACGTGGCGTATCCGATACGTATCCGAACCGTATCGCACCCGTATCCGTATCGGATACGCGTATCCTCAGGATACTTCTGTATTTTTGAAGTATCCGCGTAACATAGCCCATAACACATGCAAATATATGTGGAGAAAAGGGTCCTTGACCCAACAGAAAATCTCATCCACCAAAAACAAACTCAAAAAAAAGAACTTGGGCTCGGGTGGGCCTTCTTTGGGCCATGGCATCTCACTCAAAATTAATCAACCCCATCCAGAATTCTCTATGGAGCCCAATCCCCTCCTAGTAGAAAAGAAACACCAGAACTTACTTGTCTCGGTAAAGGAGACCGACACATCGAACAATAATCTGCCGGCATTGAGGTCGAAGAGTAAGCGGGTCGCTCAATCAGAAGTGACGAAGAAGGCTGCAGTGACGGAGAGGGCTGGTCAGATGAAGGCGTTGACACCCGAAATGACGATGGTGACGCTTAACCCGCTGCAACTATCGTCGATGGTCGATTCCAAGCAAGAGGAGGCAGTGGGAGACTCGAAAGGCGCTGCACAGAAAATTATCGAGCGGAAAGAGTCGCAAGACGACAGCGGGAAGCTCGCTCAAATGGAAATTGCGGAGATTGACGACGAGACGATCGATCCGATGGACGAAGACGGGTTTAAGGATAAACGCGTCGACGATCTTCTAAGCGAATACGAAGGTACATCTCAAACTCCTAAATTTAAATTGCCGTCAAAGGGTACCTTTTTTCTTAGGGAAAATTGTGTAAAAAATGCGATCTTTAACAAAACTTTACCGAGGCCAAAAATCAAAACCAAGGGTAGTGATGGTGAACCTATTAAATTACTGACCAAAAAAGTGCGAGGTAAAGGCTTGCCGAAATCAGTCAAAAAATCAATAAAAAGAGTAAATATTTTAGAAGCAATCAATAACGATTTTCTTGATTCTAAAGAACTTGACAAAATCACATGTAACCGAATTGAAGAATTATGTCATATTACTAAGAATAAATCAAACAATCTTACAAGCCTTGAAGAGGCCGAACATAGGCTTCTCTTTGAGCCGAGTATTGGGGAGGAAAACATAATTAATCAAATTAACAATTCACTAACGTCTTCTATTATTAACTCTAATATCGTAGCGAAATATGGGTCGCTCGATGATGTTGATGATCTAGATTATGAGGATGAAAACGAGGATGGCAAGGGAATAGCCGAGGAGGGTAACTAATAGGCTCTATGGCAAAAGATGACGCAATACTCCAACTTTTTGGGTAACTTAGGGAGTTTATTTTGTAGTAGTATTTGATATTAATACGTCGTTTAAGAATTTATCTATTTTGTGTTGGAATGTGAGGGGTCTCGGATTAAAAGATAAATGTAACCTAATTAAGAATCAAGTTAGAGACTCATGTTGTGATTTGATTTGCTTACAAGAAACAAAGTGGAATAGTCCCACTCATTTTAATATTCGCCTAGTTTGTTCGGCCAAATTTAGGAACACACGATTCATAAAAGCGATAGGCTCAAAGGGGGAATAATGACGGCGTGGTCCGATAAACTCACGTTAGTGGATTGTGTCGAAGGGACATTCACGCTTACATGCACCTTTGTAAGAGGAAACGAACAAAAATTCCGAGTGTGCAACGTTTACGTGTGGACGAGCACTCTTTTCAAAATACGTCATCTTTTGCCATAGAGCCTATTAGTTACTCCAACTTTTTGATTGTTATTGGACGAGCACTCTTTTCAAAATACGAGCGCCACACTAAAAGTTCAGGTGTTCGTGTGGCTTGCGTTAAATAACCGAATTCTAACGGTGGACAACACGAATAACCCGGAGGATGGCCACATAACGCCACTTGTGCACTTTGCGGCTCATCATTCGAATCGACGGATCATCTTTTCCTAACGTGTCCCTTCGCATCCGATATTTGGGAGACCGTAAACCCCAACCTACTTCCTTTACCGAACAAATTACGGGAATTTTGGTGGACAACACGACGGTCCAAGACCAATCAAGAGGGGAAAACGCATGGGACGTCACATGGTTGGCAACGGTGTGGATTCTTTGGCGCGAACATAACAATCGCATCTTTCAAAGGAAATGTCGAATGCATGCGTTAGTTCTTAATAGCATAATGGATCTTGCTCACAAATGGAGGTCCATATGAGTGCAAATAACGCATTGTAAAATTTGTTTGTATTGTAAACTCTTAATTTTTGATTGAATGAAAATGATCGGATCGAGTGCGTATCGCGCTAGCCTTTCCTTCAAAAAAAAATAAAAGGGCGACTAAGCCACGCTGGTGTTGTGCACTGCACACTGGTCTGTCAGGATTCATCCTGACATATTTTTTAAATAAGCAAATTTATGTCATTTTGATTGTCTATTGCACGTCAACAAAAAACATATGAATTGTTATACAAAAGGTATAAATCCCATAAAAATTATACAAACTCATGTAAAGAAATGCATGCATGATACATCAAAAAAATATCATACGTGTAAGAATATATAAAGTACATTGTATTTAAAATTGGTATGTAATATATCTAAAAATATATTAAACACGATATATCATACATATGATGCAAATGTATAGCATGTATTATATTTTAAAGAAACTTATATATTAATAGCATGACACGTGCGGAAATTCTGCGCGTTCTTGTTGATATGTATTAGCATTTAGCACCAATGAAATGTAATAATTAATTATGTATCCAATGAAAAATCATAAATATTGTATAATTGTAAAAATCATTAAATACATTCTGGTTAGGTTCAAGTTTTACATTGTTTTCCTTTGTATCAAATAACAAAGTATCATAATTATCATTAATTTTCAATAGATAACATTAGTTTTTCTCAACCATTAAATAATTTGTCACGCGATATTTATTTGACTCATATAAAAACAAATCATAACGGGTCTACTCAATTATTTCGTTTTACAAATAACCATAAATAATTTAACAATTTAACTTTCACACGAACTTTCCACAAATACATAATTTTTTATTTATAAGTAGAAAAAACCATTCAGATCACCACTCTATTCAAATGGTGTCGATAATAAATCACATATTTTGAATTGTTATAAGGATAACTAACCTTTACGTAATAATAATATTAATAATAATAAAAAAAAAAGTGTAATGGGTATTTACATATTTATCCTCCTAAAAGACAAAACATATCATATTTATTATTCGAAAAATTGAAATATCATATTTATCCTTCCAAAAATCCGAAATATCATTTATACTCTGTAAAATGCTGGGTCATTGAATCCAAGATCGATCGAACCCGAATTTGTGATAAATTTGTTAGTCTTATTATTTTTGAAGAATTTTGCATATGAGCCTCGAGTTTTTTCATTTTTATTTTTGATTGCATTGAAATCTCCAAGGACTAAGGTAGAAGGGTGACTTGCTATGAATATCGAGATTATATGCCAAAGCTTGTTTTTTTCTTCTTCTCGGGTTGCCCTGAATACAAATGAGATGTCCCGTGGATTTAGGGGGTTGCTTTTTAATTTCCGAAATATGAGATTTCGGGACGGTCGAAGAATGGATAAGTTATTAAGTTGAGACCAACGGCAAGTCGGCAACGGACCGCAACATCTATATCCAATAAATATTTAAAAATACATTTTGTCTTTTAGAGAATAATCTATGTTGCACGGATACGGATACGGGTATCGTATCCGATACGATACGGATACGGCGATACGGTAATTTTCAAAAAATCACGGATACGAATACGGCTATATAATTATTATTTTAATATATTTATATTGTACATAATAAATAAATAAATAATATATTAAATAATATTTTGAATTTAAATATCATGACAATAAATAAAATTAACATAACAATACAAGTATCATAAAAGTATTCTAAATTTATTTTAGAAGTATCCTAGAAGTATCCTACAAGTATCATATATAATTTATTTAAAAATATTATGGACCAAAATATATAATAGGCCGAAGTATCGTAAATGGAGTATCCCAGCCGTATCCTGAACGTATCCCAGCCGTATCATGCCGTATCCCTGCCGTATCCGAAAAATATGAATATTAAAATAATCGGATACGCCACGTGACGTATCCGATACGTATCCGAGCCGTATCGTATCCGTATCGGATACCCGTATCCTCAGGATACTTCTGCATTTTTGAAGTATCCGCGTAACATAAAGAATAATGCTTTTTATGCTAAAAGAAAAAAATAACATTCAAATATTTATCTCCACTGATTATGTCTCTATTTTAGTTTATATATTTTATTTTGAGGCAGGTGGAATTTTATTTTCAAGGAATAGACAAATTATTGGACAAAAAATGAACAAAATATTTTCATTGATTAAATAATGATAAATAGTTGTGATTTAACATAATTATCCACTACCTCCCTAGTGTGTTCGATTTTTTGTCCAATTATTTGTCCGCAGAACCGTCCCGATCTATAAATATTATATATGTTTATATAATGTATATAAAAATAATATATTTGGTTGTTTGTTAGAAAACAACAAAAATGTAATTGTGGCAAGGCAAAACATATATGACCACAACTAAAAACACTCCGCAAGCGATGAAATAAATGAATAGAGGAATAGAAAATAGTCAATTAAATCATTTTATTCCAACATTGTTCGTCAAAACTAATGAAATAAGAATGTAGGTTTAAAAATGATGAATGGTGCTAATGACCAAAATCTTCTTATCGTATAACTTATTTTTGCTATAATTAAAATCAAATCAAATCAAATAATAATAATAATAATAATAACAACAACAACAACAACAACAACAACAACAACAACAACAACAACAACAACAATAATAATAATGGGTAAATTGGTCCAAAATAAGGAACTACTAGGTGAAATATATCTATTCCATGTTTTATATGATTAGATTAAACCGGTTAAACTCTCATTTCATTCCATGAAAGTCCATTTTTGTTCGACACGAATAGAATGGATTAACTCATTTAATCATTTATTTCGCTCTATTTTATGATTGTCGAAAGGGCTAAAGATGTGATGAGGCATACGAAAGTCTTTAAGAATATAGCGAACCATATAATAATAATTGAATAATAAAATAATATCTTACTAAATGAGTACATGTGCAAACAATCAATAACACAATTTACTCACCCCCTTATTGTGCACCTATCTTTAAGCCTCCTCACGAATCCACATCATTATCTTTATCTTGATTATTAACATTTAGATTGTGTGATGTAGATTCATCATATCCATTAATATTATATTTGATCATTTAAGACATGTATTTTGTATTATTATTTTTAAGTATTAATTTGAACCATTAGATGTAGTGATGTGGTTTAATCGCAATCATTAATTTTTTGTTAGATTTTTTGAAGATCATATTTTGTGTAGTTATTTATGTGTTATTATTTTACACTATATTTTAAGCATTCTTAGAAACCCACATCATCCTACAATAATGATGTGGCATATTATTATTGGTTAGAATCATATTATACCAAGTCTAATCAATTGTTTAACATTTCACATAGGATTACATGATAAAATGTGAATGCAATGGAATATGAAAAGTTTATATATGAAATTCTAATAATTTAATATGTAACATTATAAAAAAAATACAACATATATTAATATTATTTTGGAAATTTGATTTTATAAACCCATCAAATATATTCATTTTATTTTTCTTTTTATTTTGACATCCATATTAGCATAGTTCATACATACCGTTTTTCATAATTTCAATTTGTAAAGATACTAGGTAAGAAAATACAATGCAACAAAATACATATTTACATAATATATTTTTAAGAATTTTATTAGCATAATAGAATTTTTAAGTATTATTATTTATTTTAAAAAAATTTATAGCAATAAGAATCTCATATAATACTAAGTAGATTATATTTGTGTTTTTAATCAAACAAGATTACATGATAAAATGTGAATGCAATGAAATATGAAAATTTTATATATGAAATTCTAATAATTTAATATTTAATATTATAAAAATACAACATATATTAGTATTATTTTGGAAATTTAATTTTATAAACCCATCAAATATATTCAGTTTTCTCTCTTTATTTTGACATCCATATTAGCATAGTTCGTACATACCGTTTTTCATAATTTCAATTTGTAAAGATATTATGTAAGAAAATACAATGCAAAAAAATACATATTTACATAATATATTGTTAAGAATTTTATTTGTATAATAGAATTTTTAAGTATTATTATTTATTTTTAAAAAAATTATAAGAATAAGAATCTCATATAATACTAAGTAGATTATATTTGTGTTTTTAAGCAAACAATTTTTTTGAAAACGTAATAGAATTAAAAAAAAAAATGTATCCCTCTAAATAACGTTTTAAAGTTATAAACACCTATCAAATTATATTGCTATTTTACAAAATGTGGAATAAAAAATTCATATGAAATAAAATAATTGTATTCATGTTTATTATAAATTAAATTTTGATATTATTTATTAAATTACTTCCACTATTAAGTTTTATATCATTTTATATTTTTCATTGCATTTGAATCAATAAAAAAATATTACTATATATAATTAATAATGTGTTACTACATATGTTGTATGATTCATTATTTTAATATTTGATATTGTATGAATTATTGTGAACAATGATATAATATTTGTTGTTACGTTTTTCGTAGATTTATATTATATCTTATTCTAATATATTATTATATAGTGACATTAATATAAGTATTATTATTTGATTAAAAAACTAGAATTTTTTGTTATCATAATGTTAAATAATTGTAAAACATATGCATAATCATAAATAAATGAATTCAAATTTATATTATATCTTATTCTAATATTAATCATACAAATATATAATTGTATTACAATGAAAAAATATAATTTACATGCTCGCCGCGTAGCGCGAGTATTCTCCTAGTAATGTATAGAGGGCATATACTGTGCTGTGCCACCAGATTTCAATCAAAAACTATCTTTTTCGTAATTAACCCACTTAATTAATTAATGAATTAATACATGTGAATTAATTAATGTGATAATTAATATATATCTGAATTAATAAATGATAATTAATATTTAAAAGGTATTAATTTCATGTTTTTATTAGTTGGGAAGTTAATTAAATGGGTTAATTAACAAAATTGAGGATGTTTGGTTGGAATTTGGTGACAACATATAATTGTCCATAGATTTATATTAAACCAGTGAATAATCAGCAATACAAACGTGCTATTTCTTTTTTATTTTTTACAAAAAGACAAACCTTGCAAGTTCAGGATTTCCAATAATTAGGATTTATATTCCGGGTTTTTTTTTTTTTTTCGACAATAAAGCCCGTAGGCATATATTCCGGGTTTTACAAAGTCCTAGACTACAGTTCCATATTTTAGTTTCTATTTTGTTGCATGAATTTTGCATTCCCTGGTTACCAAATTTTATCCCTAGCTTTGAATTATGTTTTCAGGTTTTTAACATTGGAATTTCAATTATGAGATACAGGGTTATTTAGGCCTGGTTGTCAATTCCTTTTATTATACGTTTGTGAATTTATATTAATTTTAATTTTAATTTTAATGAGGATGTGTTCTTTCTTCAAAATAAAAAATAAAAAATTGAATATGGATATAGAAATTTAAGAGCCTACTCTATTTCCTAAAAATAAAATTACATATGCATGATAATTGCTCAAGATTGTTTTTGCAGTTCACTTCTCTTACTCTCGTACAGTCGTACTCTCTTGATTCGATCGTACGTATATGAATATCTACCGTTTCTTCGAAATGATTATCATGCGAGGTGGGAGATGGTGAATCTCAATGTACTCGAACTTCAAAATCGGAACCCTAATGCCTTCATATCATGGTTAAGTACGGCCAATTAAGCTGTGCAATATTCTTTTTTGGCAGTGAATTATTAGTAGTGCTAGGGTTTTTTTGTTTTACGTTTTTGCGCCTTCTTCTTGTCTACATGTAGAATATTCAACTCTTGCTACCAATGATTTAAATAGCACCGTTATAGCTCAAATAACGGTCAATATTTTTAAAATGCAATACCACAATCTAATAAATAGCGGCGCTATATCGCTACGTGGATCACTATATCGCAATTTAAAACATTCGTCGCTACTGTTGATGCATCTATTTTTTTCTGTGCATTATTCTTCGCGAAAAAAATTCAATAGATTACAATCCTTGAGATCTTCTTGCTTATGGTAAAATTCAAAAGAAAATGGTTATATATAGTAAATAGCCTCTATATATTGGATCCCTTCAATCATCACACGAAAGAAAATAAATTGATAAAACCAAAAAAAAGGTTGTAGTTTTTTTTATTAAATTTTATTATTTCTGTTTAAAACTTTTAAGGAAATAATATATTTAAATCCGAATTCTCTACTATATTTTGATCACAAGATCCATTTTCTACTCAAAAAATTATGGAGTGATGATGTACATCCCCTATAACTATCCCCCACCACTCTTGATGACGTGGCACCACTAAAAATTAACACACAAGTATATGATTTAACATCTTAATTTGATGTTAAATCATAGCATAATATAAATAACATGCAAAATTTGATGTTAACTCATGTATTTGTGTTAATTTTTACGGTGTTAATCCATAGCCACGTCATCAAGACTTGTGGGGGGATGTGTAGTGGGCGAGGTACAACATTCTCCAAAAATTATATATCTCAAATTGTAAAAAAAGATTATATATATATTGTTGTGAGAAAATAACGATTTGAGATGATAAAAAGTTAGAATTATCATCCTAAAGAAAAATATTCATAAACACTCAAATCGCTCCGATTGTAGGATAAAACAAAACGCTTGACCAAAAACTGGAAAGAAAAAAAAAGCCAAAAGAAGTTTAACCAACTACAAAAGTTCATAATTTTCTTTTAAATATCTTTTATGATAATCATGTAAATCTACTTATAGCTCAAGTTAACATAAATAGTTTACACCTAATTAGTGACTACAAAATAAACAATTAATAATTTATCGAATTGAATAATATTAGTTCCAATATAGTTTGAAATTGCTAGGGTTGCATCAATGAGGCGATTTTGCTAATTAACTAACAAATATGTAGCCAGTCTTCCATACAAAAGATTTATGTAATTTTTTGACAGATTTAATCCTGACCCTTAAATCGACCAAGGGTATTATGAACATGATACAATGCAACCGGTTAATACAATTATTCAAAAGCATTCTTGGAAGGCTCCACTTTATATTTTGTCCATTAAATTTTTTTGGGGAATAAGTGAATTTAATATGTTTGGAATATTTGCGTGATACTACATTTAAAATCATGCAAGTAATTAAACAGTCATTTAATTTTTTTTATATTTTTTTGAAGGAGAATTTAATTTTTTATATTACATGTGAATTTAATTTTTCAACAGAAACCGCCATTGTGCATTAAAGATGAAAATTGATGACTCACGTAACAATTTTTCTAAGTATTTACTTTTCAATTGCATAATATGTACGTTATGTAGTCTATACACTATACTATTTATAATTAGAATATATTTTATATTACATAAATGTTTGTATATACTATTGAATATGCATTATATATGTTGTTTAAAACTATTTTTATTAAGACTATAAATAATTCATTTTTTATAAGGTAATGTTTTAGCAAACTATATAATCTCTTGATAGGCAGTTATTCTTTTATTTTGTTTATGTTGTTTTATATATTAATACTAATTAAATTCATTTATATATACTATCTTGTATATATTAAAATAATATATTGACATGAAAATGAAAAGGATACACGATAGTATGTTAACAATAAAAAAAGATATATTGAAATTAAGAATAATATACAATTAATACACATAGTATATTGATACCAATACTAAATATGATATATAACTAGGGGTGCTCAAAACGGTTTGGTTTATACAGAAACTTAACCGAACCGGTCGAATTCAGTTAAATCAGTCCGGTTTTCAGTTTAATTGGTTTGGTTGGGTTAAAAAATGGTATTTTTCGCTTTATTCGGTTCGATTTTTTCGTTTTAAATATGGGTTAAATCAAACCGACTGAAGAACATTCAATTTTTTTTATTATTTTTAATATTAAAATTTGATATAATAATCTTAGACAATAATATAATTATATTTTATAAGATTTATTAATATTTTGTTTAAATAAAATATGAATTTTATTTTTAGATTAATATTATAATGTTTATTATTCGGTTCAACCGATTAAACCGAATAAAAGTCTGATTTATTGAGTTCGGTTTTGATATTTTATTTATTATATATTTGGTCATTTAAAATTAGCGTTAAATAATACAAAAAAAATAACAATATAAAAAATTATTCCTAAAATTATCTTGACAAAATAATAGTATTTTAGCATTAGTTTTATTTCTCAATAGTTGATAATAAAAAATATTATTTCTTGTCAAAGTATATGTATTGTGGTTAGTTTTAATTTCATTAGCTAGTTTGATTTTAGCAGCTAATACGATGAGTAAAGAATACACATTAAAACTAAATACTAAGATAGTATTATATTTCTAATTTTGTAACTATTTCGAATTTCTTGAAATAAAATATTATTTAATATATTCCAAAAATTATTACTACTATTATTATTAATAAACTATTTATTATTATTAAAATTTTAAATTTATTTTTATTTCCATAAAGAATTGGTAGTTACTATTTATCATTCCGTATTAATGTTATGTATAAAGTAAACAAAATTGCTGTATTATGGTGCGTCCACATCACCAAAGTCATATCCGTCCGATCATGATTAATGAAGATCAGACGGTCACAATTAAATTGGACTGGGCTTACATGAACCACTGCATGCCATAATGGTATGTGAGCCGAGTCTATTCAGCCTCCTCAGCTCACACACTTCCTCCCCTTCCTCCTCTCTCTTCTCATTTCACGATGAGAAAAAAAAAAAAAAAAAAAAAGATGGCCGACCGAGAGAAAACCCTAGCGGGCGAAAATGGACGAAAATGGGAGCAAATTGATGGCGAGGACGGCCGGCGATTGCTTTGTTATTATTAAGAATTAAAAAATTGCTTGAATGGTAATTTGGTCATTTAGAAAAATATAACATTTTAGTTAAATTAATATAATGAGAATTTGATGATAGGAAGTTAAATGAAAATGAAAAGTTTGGGAGAGAGTTTTTTTAAGTTTTGAAGAAGGTGAGGTCTTTTCGAAATGTCAAAAAAGTTAGGTTTTTTAATATAATGAGAATTTGAAAAAAATTCATTAGTCTTTTATTTTGTTTATGCTGTTTTATCTACTAATACTAATTAAATTCATTTAAGTATTTATTTTGTATATATTTCTTGTTTATATCATTTTACATATTTTTAACATTTACATATGATATCCTCTCAACATATTGATGTATTAAATGTACTAGAAAAATTACTCGCGCTTCGTTGCGAATTTAATCATATAATAAATCAATACGCTTGATAGATATATTTCATTAAAAAATGATATTGTTATGCAAATCAAGAATATTAAATATTCAGCGACAACCCGATCGATCAACAAATATAGACCTCTCGCAAAAGAGAATATGATCTAGATACAAAAAAAGGACCACAAGAATGAACAAATAACGTGAGAGGAGAGGTAGGGATGTAGTGGCGATCCACCTGCGGGCGTTGTGGCGATCCACTTGCGTCCCCTATTATAAATTATTTATGTGTCAATTAAACGTGTCAATTAATATTTAATCGAATCAATTAGAGAGGCTAATTAATCCACCGAACCCACTTTTGCCACCTCATCATGGTTACTTTTTAATGGGAGGGGTTGAGCTAAATTATATATTTAGAGGGGTTAATTATTTTGGGGGCGCCAAGTATATTTTAGTTATGTATGCTCCAATGAACAGTAATTATTGATGAACAGTAATTTATGTTGCCGTTATTTAATGAACAGTGATTGATGACGTGGCCAGCTGGGGTTGAGCCAAATTCTTGTAAAATTAATGGGAGGGGTCAATTGGGTGTTGAACTATCACATTTTTAGATGTTAGATTGTATTAAATTATAAATGTATTAAATGTTAGATTGTATTAAATTATAAATCATAATAGATGGGAAATCACATTAATTAGGTGTTGAACTACCATATTTTTAGATGGTAAACCAAATTATTAAAAAAAAAATGGTTTATTTAATTTTTTATATTATATTTAATTTGACACATGATAAGTCATATTATTTTTAAACAAATATTTAATTATTTTTTCTTCAACAAAATTTAAATACAAAGTATTTTCATTTTTATTTTGTAGATTTTTGCGAAATTATTATTTTTATTTTCTTTCTTATATTTTTGTTAATTTTCATGATAGTTTTATTTTGTACAATTTCCGACAAACTATAATTTAGGTGTGAAACAATGGAATGAGTCCATGTATTAGTTTAACACTTGTTAAACGGTAAAAATGAGCCATTTGTATTTGTTTAACACACATTAAATGGTGGATTAATTTTGTCCAATATTTATTTTTACCGAACTTGTATATTTAGACTTAATTAATTATTTTTTAAACGAGTCATATGCACTCGTTTAACATTTGGTAAATGATCAATTAGTCCGGTTCAATGACTTGTTATCCATATTACTAAATTTGGATTAAATTACAAATTGATGCTGATAAACAAGAACAATAAGAAAACATTAAATACATTAATGATTTATGAAATATTTGACTTTTAATTATCTCTCGTCTTATATATAATGGTCGAAATAAAAATATTCATGGTTCACCACTACAATAAATGCACATGACATCAAAGTCTTTGTGCTGTATGATTCATAATACGATTATCATCCAAGCAGAATGTCACAATACGATTCAATCTTGGCGAATGGCTAAAATTTAATCCTTTAGGATAAGCTCAAATAATAATGGTTTAGTGTAGAATATGACATCAAAGTCTTTGTGCCGTAAGATGCGTAATGTAATGCTTTTACTTTTAATAAAAATTAGAACCGAAAGAGCACGTTTCGTGTTCTAGGTCCTATTTCAAAAAAAAAAAATGCACATGACGACATATCAAACATCTAGATGAATTGTATGAGAATGAGTATCATCACTCTTTTCAATTATACATAAATTAAATTTGTTTGAAATATTATCCACACTACTTAATATTTTCGCATTTATATCATTTATGTAATGAACGGTATTATTTCTATTTTAGATTTTGGACACAAACACATATTGTAACATTGAATTTCTTTTCAAATGTGTGACATACTTTTATTTGGTAATTACAATGATTTCATGATTTACTACTTAAATTGTAATTCATTTATTTGGGTTCATTACATATTTGATGTTTGGAATGTCAATTGAGAGGGGATTCAAAATACAATTATCATATTTAATTATTTATTAGCATTGCGCAACAATCACAAAAAAATCTGAAAATTGCTTAAAAGCAAAAATAAAAACTGAAGCACCAAAAAGAAATTCTCGATCCCTCTAAAATATAGAAATAACAAAATCATTCAAATTAAAAAAAAAAAAAAATCTGAAAACGCTAAAAAATTATGAACAATATTTCAAATATAATTTCAAGTAAAGAATCCGATTTAGCAGTAATTTCGGGAAAAAGTTAATTTAGTATCTAATTAATCTAGCATATAAAAAGTTTTTATTAAAAAATGTACATGGTTGATCATTAATAGGTAATTGAGGCTTTCGTTAGTGATTCTTAGATTTAGGGTTCTTGCCACTAATTCGTCAATATCTGCCGGTGAAGAGAGATTGATGACAAACTTCGTCCCACTAATTCTTAGAAACTGCAACTCTTTAAGTTTCATCGTCTTGTTGAGAAATCAGGGAAATAGAGAGATGTCTGAGAAATAAAATGAGAGAAAGAAAATGAAAAAGGAGAGGAAGACGGGAGAGAGAAGGTAGGAGAGAGTTTAACCTAGTCTTCACTAAAATTACGGTTATACTCTTCCATCAAAAAAAATTTGGAAAATTTTACCTACTGATTACTAATTATAACCGGCTGAATCAAATCAACCGGTTCATCAAGTTCATAAGAGCCCTTGAATTCAACTAAATTAAGGATGGAGAAAAGTTTGGTGTATTGAAGAAAAGCTCGATAAATATTATCCATATATGTGAAATCTAATAACTAAAATGGAAAAACAAGATAAAGTTTGACGATTGTCTATGCACTAACTATCGACAACAAACTTTAGTCATGTGAAATTACACAAATTAATGCAACGTTTTCAGCTCTCTCTTCTCTTAAAAATGAAGATTTTGACGGTTCATGGTATATATATTTATTTCATAATATATGTTAGAACCCTCGAGTGGAATCTTACTTGAACCGTGATAGCTAACAGCATTGTCATTCTCAAATTTATATTCACCATTTTTACTGCAAGCAATAGTACAAAAGAAAATTGTATAATTACTTCATATATATTTATATATCGATTCAATACATTATACCTATGGAAAATATTCTTGAAATTAAGCCTTTTTATTGCACCATAAAACTCATGAACTTCTAACTTAAAAATATATATAGTTAACTAATTAACTCACCATGAAACTCATAAACTCATGAGCTTTATAGACTGGAAAATATATAGTTAACTAACTTTAATCATAGAACTCATAAATCTTCTAAACTTAAGAAATACATCATTAATTTGCCACGTCAAGCCGCAGGAGCTACGTCAGGACCGTCATCATCATCATCGTCATCATTTTCTTCACCATTTCTCCTTTGATCATAAAACAAACAGTCCAACATTTTATCATACTGAGCCATGAAATGATTCTCCTGCTCTCTCTCCTTAGCTACAACCATTTATGTGGGTCTCTCACTCTCTCTCACAAAGGATACAACAAGTTTTGTGGGTTTAGGTTTTAGCTTGATGAATGGAGATGAGAGGATACTAGCTTATCATTTTATAGAGAGAGAGAGAGAGAGAGAGAGAGAGAGAGAGAGAGAGAGAGAGAGAGAGAGAGAGAGAGGGACTGATATATTTAGAGGGCATATATGAATCACCATGAGGTCATCATCAACGCGCGGGGGGGGGGGGGGGGGGGGGGGGGGGGGGGGGGGGGGGGGGGGGGTGTGTGTGTGTGTGTGTGTGTGCGCGCCTTCCATTTCCCAAAAAAACCCTACTCAATTAATAATGCTTTGAATTAATTGTTAATTGAAATAATTATTTATGGGGTTCTTGTATTAACTGTTAATTCAAAATATAATTAATTGAGTGAAAAAATTTATGTGCAAATTGAAGATGGGGAGGAACCCCATTGATGATGACCTCATGGTGATTCAATCACCGTGAGTGAGAGGAAATGTGTGTGTGTGGTGTGTGTGTGTGTGGGGGGGGGGGGGGGGGGCACGGTATAATTTTCCATGGGGAGTTCTATCATACACCCTTTTTGCTTATGATACATCCATTTTAAAGGATATTTTGTGTAATTATTAATTAATGAGTATTTAAAGTAATTTTTCAAGTGTATTTATTAATAAATGATATGTTAAATAGGAAATTTGAATTGTTCATGAATGAAAAAATATCTATAAAAAGAAAAATTTATGATACACACTTCTAAATACCCAAAATACCCTTTTGAAAGGGTGTATGATAGAACTCCCCATTTTTCATATATTTAAGGGTCTTTCATTTAAGAGTAGTGCCCTAGTACTCTCCTCTCAAGATCTTGATGACGAAGATATGATTTAACACCTTACAAATTAACACATAAATACATTATTTAATATCTTAATTTATGATTTTATTATCCTAATTTATGATTGAACATTCAATTAAAATATTAAATCATGAATTAATATGTTAATTTTTAACGTGTTAAATTATTTTCACGTCATCAAGATTTTAGAGGAAGAGGTGGAGGTATATGTCCAATATTTTCCTTCATTTAAAGGTTCATTCTGATGTGTCCATGAAGGATGAGTTTGTCGGGTAAGTGCTGCACCCCCTTTCTGTGGCTTTAAAGTGGGTCCCACAACAGGTAGAAGTTAAGAGGTTCAACAGTGTTGGTGTGATATAATAATTGGGATCTTATGTGCGAACTTATTAAAAAAGAGATATATCTGTTACTTAATTATATGTATTTTGCTTATAATTAGCACACTCAGTAAAAAACATAAATATTTAGGGAAAGATAACAAAATGAGGTAAAGATGTTGTATGTACAGGCTCCACTGATTACATAGGTCAGTTTGAATTCTTTAAATATAAAAGTAAACAAATTACTCTAAATTTAACATGATGTTATTGTAAATATAAAGCTAACTAATATAGTCAAATTTAAAAAAAAAAATACAAGAGAAACAAGTTAACTAATGACTCTCAAGTCTCGTGCAAGATGAACAAGTTAAGACTTATAGTTTTAACATTTGGCCCAAATAAAAGTAGAGCAATTAAATAAAAATGTAATGCAAAATTCTTTGTAAATGGTCATGGTGAAGATAAATAAAAGATGTATTTTGTTAAAATTTAATATGTATAAAACTTGTAATCATTGATCTAACATTTTTCCAATTTTATATAGGATCGACTATCTGTTTGTCTCTCATTTATTTTCGAGAAACTGAATTTATCGGGTTTTGAACTCATGACAATTTTTGGGCTTGTATGAGTATCTAACTACTTGAACTAGCAAACATTGACATTATTGGTCCAACATTTGTAAAAATATTAGAGAACCTTAATTTTTTAGAAACATATGGTAAAAACCTATGGAGCCAAAGACTCGAACATTTGTATGTAATGTAATTTATATATACAATATTATAAGTGATATTTTATATGAGATTTCATATAATATATTTAATCAAGTATGCAAGCATTTTTATTGTTTGAGGGTATCTATTAAATTAAAATCTAATTTACTTTTGTCTATAGATTTTCTTGTGTTTCTATCTTCGTTTCGAATTCATATTATTACATAATTTTTCAAGTAGCACAAAAGTTTGTTTTGTTTCTTAAATAAATATTCATGATATATATTTATGTTGTTTCAAATTAATGATTATTCGCAAGCAATCTACTATCGCTAAGAAAAAGACATTTTGATTGCATACCAAAGGATTCAACTTAACATATTCGGTGTTAAAATAATTTTGATCCTTTTGTGCGGTATATTTATAAAAAATAACATCAAAGATATTTAAATAAACCATTAGTTTCATTATGTGTACATATTTTCATACAATAAGATAGAACGAAAAAATTGAATAAAAGGAAGAAAACAAAAAATTGAATGAAAAAAAGTAAAATAAAAAGAAAAAGGAAACTGCACACAAGGAAGCGCAGATAAAGCAGTATGAACAGTTTACAAGGTTCATAATTTTGAAATTACTGGTTCCAATTATCTCTCTGCATTGTTAAAGATGAGTTATATTCTACATGGAAGAAGTTACTGCTCTTGATCGACTCAAAATCATGTATCAATCTCTTTGAGAACTTACGAGTAGTATTTGTTACTCACATAGTATTTTTAATATTTTCTGATATCCTTCGGAAGTGATGGTTATGCGATCATTGTGAGTATAATTCTTTTAGTATTATTATGTAAATTTACATATTTCACGTAAATTTGATAATAATTAAGGTTAAGAAAATAAACACAAAGTTCTAGAAATCAGAATTGACTAACACATGGATGATTCACAAAATCGTCAACTTAACCAACACATTATATGCATCTTGTTGCGATAAATATTTTTTGCTACTTGACTATTAAGTTCAAGAAAACATCATCTTTTACACGATAGTCCCAATTAATGCTAATATTACACATTTTATTATCACGACAAGCAAGACTACATACGCGAGAGATGTAGAGGATGAGGCACGCAAAATGTGGGGCCATGGTAAAACATGGTAATCCGACGTGTCTACTGGGTTCCGCAAGATTGGGCTGAGCTCATGGACGATGGTTGCACTGCACAGCCACCACGTGCCAGAAGCAAACCATGCACGTTCCCTCAAAGCCAACTAGTATCCAATGAAGAAGAAGAAGAATATCATGTCTTAATTATGTACACATCCATAGCTTTAATTTTTCGGTTCTCAAGTCGCGTACGTGTAGTCTAAAATAAATGCACACATAAAATATTGAACCAAAAAAACAATAAAACTATATATCCGGTTCTTGCAGCTTTGATTATAATAAAAGAATTGAAGTTTAGTCACAGTGACTATGATCATAGTGTAATGTAGGCGATTTAGTTTTTTTCCAAATATTAATGGCAAAATGCAAAAGTACAATATGCCGTTCACAATGCATGTCCTTTCGAAATTCGAAGAGAGACGCTACACATACACTTCTTGTTTGGTCGACAAGTCAACTAGAGTCGAGATTCTTTCTCCAAAAAAAAATCTTACTTTTAAGTCCACGGTGATTAAGTTTCTGGTTACATATATGTTGCACCAAATTATTTGAGTAGTTATCGTGACAAAGCCTTGTACAATTTTTAATGTTTGCCCAGTGTTTCTATTTAAAGAGCCCAATTGTATTTTATTTTATTTTTAAAAGGAGAGAGAGGTGTATAGTATATAGCCTTCTGCATCTGCTCGATGAAGAGTCCAATTTTATTTTTAAAAGGAGAGAGCAACAATTGCGCGAGATTTCATACTTTTTTTTACATGTTTTTATATAATTTATTTAAATAAAATTTGCGCAGATACGTTTAAACTCAATTATATAATCATGATATGTTTGTAAATATATTGATGTCAATAAATACATTATAATTAATAAATATTCATGAAATTTGTTTATCATGAATATATACATTATAATTAATAAGGGTCCATGAAATTGGTCCATCGTTATAAATCCACACCAAATAAATAAAATATAACATGTTATAATTCAAACAAAATTAAAATTTCAAAACAAATAAAAGAAAACCGTGAATAATACACATAAAATCGAAAATATATATTTAAAATGTCATTCATTAACATAAAAAATACCAATTTATTTTTAAAAAGAACACAATTATAAATTATATCATAAGAAATTAACAATTGAGTTATAATTTCATACGGGTATTATATATGGAACCCCAATAACACAAAAATAATATCCTTGATGAGGCGGCAAAAAAGAATTAAGTAGGTTGATTAGTTTTATTGATTGTCTCATTTAACGATTTAATTGACCGTTAATTGATTTGACATTTCAATTAACATATTATAAATTATTGATGTGTTAATTAAATATGTCAATTAACATTTAATTGAGTCAATTATAAATGTTAATCAATTCACTTTGTCACCTCATCGAAGATACTGTGATGAGTTTGGGGGCCAATTATATTTTTCTTCCATACATGAGTATAATTTGGGTTGCAATAGAAACAAAACTCAAAAAAAAAAAAAAAACTGACACGTCTCAATATGTGGTCACATGTCAATTAATATTTACTAATATTAACATATTATGAATTGTTAATGTGTTAATTAAACATGTCAATTAACATTTAATTGAGTCAATTAGAAATGTTAATCAATTCATTTTGTCACCTCATCAAGGATATGTGATGATTTTGGGGGTCAATTATATTTTTTCTTCCATTCATGGGTATAACTTGGGTTGAAATAGAAATAAAACTATTAAAAAAAAAAAAAACCCTGACACGTGTCAAGATATTGTGTGATGTTCAAAAATATAACTATAGATAGATTGATGTCATTAAAGTTTATATTTTTTTTGTTTTGACTATTTGACCAATTAAATTGTAGTGTACGTTCCAAACGCACGTCGCAAAAAATTATTAATCGCTATACGAAAAGTACAAATCTACGTCTTAAATTTTTTAAAAATATGTTATTTATTTAGAAAATTTTATTACTTAAAAAAATTTATCATACATACATAAATATATATCATACATAAAAATGTATTATATGTATTGTATTTAAAAAAAAAAATTATACATCTAAAAGATATATAATAGGTTTAAAAAATATATAGTAAATAAAGACAAATCATGCATGTAAAAAATATATATATTATTACAATTAAAAAAATATATCATGCATCTAAAAAACATAAAATACATCAAAAAATGCATAACACGGAAAAATATATAATAATCTAGAAATTGTATAAAACCTGGGTGAGGGACGGTTTGCGTTTTGGAATGCGCATGGAGTGCACAAAATACGGTTAAAATTGGAAAAAAGTCAAACTGTCACATGCAGAGTTATTAAAACCGGACCGGATCGGGTGGTCGGACCGAAAAAACGGACCCGTGTCCATTTCCGATTCGGTCCGTTTATAATACAGGAATTGCAAATAAACCGTTCAAAACTATTGAACCGGACGGTTTTCCGAAGAAGAAAAAAACGCAAACCGGATCAATATAAAAAAAATCAGTCTTTCCTTCTTTCTTTCTCTGTGAAGTTACCAAAATTATTATTTCTTTTATTCTCTCTTCTCTGCGAAGTATGCTTGATGATGAATCTCTTCTTCGTATTTTATGGATTCTTCATTTCTTATGGAAATGCAAATAGATAATTTGAAATACAAATTATCAAGGTATTTTTTTCTCATGTGTTTAAATAAACACATTAAGTGATTTGGGTTAAATAACTAATCATACCAGTTTGAATTTTTAGGCAAAAAAAAAGAGAGAATAAAAGAATTTGGGTTTGGAGTGCATAATCGCGAATTAGTCTTACCTTTTGATTTGTATGTACTATTTCGATTTTTTTATGAAATGTAAATTGAATTTTCTTTGTACAAAAACTTTTAATATGTCATCAATTATAATTTATATCAATTGAATGGAGCGAGAGATTAAGAAAAAAAAATGAAGATTAAACCATTTTTTGTGGAGGAAATTAAGATTAAACCTTTTCATGTTTATAAAAAGAATTTGTAAAATTAAATAAACCATTTCAGTATTAAAATAATTATACGTTAGTAACGTTACATTATTCGAAAATTAATATTAAAAATCACCAAGAGACATATCATGTTGCATTGGGTTTTTTAATTTATTGTCCATCAAATATCATAAACTAGAAGAAATACAATTTACGTGCATTTTTTTAATTGATAAAAAATAATCATTATATTATAGAATCATTAATTTACCAAGATATTTATATTATTATATATTATATATCAACTACAATTTGTTTTCATATGTTAAATCCAAAACGAAACATAGACAAAACTATATAAATAAATAAAAATAAGATAATTAAATAACAATAGAATTGTATAACAATATTAGTTAATGTTAGACATGTGATTAATATTAGTTTATAATAATATTATTATAGTCATATATATTGATTGGATTGATACTATTAATGATAATATCAAATCTTTAATAAATTAAAATATGTGCACTAAAGGATAAAATATTGCACGTGTCATATACAATTTGTATTAGAAATGTAATTCTATTTTTTGTTTCTACAAAATATTGAATTAAAAATTCCAGTTATATCTCATGTATTAACTTATAAAATTAAAATATAATTGACACTCTCAAATGCAGGTCATATTATATTATATATATTTCAAAAATATATATCTTTGTTACTTAACATGAAGTCATTCTTAAAAAATATATAGTTTACTTTTGTACAAGCATAAATATTGATAAAACAATCTATCAACAAAAAAAATTTGATATTAGATTAAAATTATCAATTATCCATTAATTCACAATAACAAATTTGAATATATAACACCAAAATGGAGATCCCTCAAGTCCCTCTAGTACAATTGACAATTCATTCTTTGCATTCACGTTTTGCCACGTCATTAGTAATTATTATGGAAAATGTTGGACATATCTCCACATCTCCCCTCACATTCTTGATGACGTGGATATGGTTTAACATCTTAAAAATCAACACTTTAATTCATGGTTTAACATCTTAATTGTATGTTCAATCATGAATTAAGATAATATTTTTGTGTGTTAATTTTGAAGGTGTTAAACCACATCCACGTCATCAAGGATGTGGGAGAGAAAGTACTAGGGGGTGTACATCACTACTCAACTATTATATTTATCTGAAAAATATTGTATGCCCCCCCTAATTTCTCCTGGTGGTCTTGATGTGCTGGCACACACACACACACACACACACCCCCCCCCCCCCCCCCCCCCCCCCCCCCCCCCTCTTCTTTCTTCTTCTTCATCCATTCATTCTTCCCTCTTTTTTTTTTCTCTCCCACCAATCTTGTTCTTGGTTCTAATTTTACTTCATACAACAATGGAGCTTGACATACCACAAATATTCAGTGTTCGATGATGACGAACATTACAAGGTTAGCGACGACCAACATTGACAAACCAATAATGATGATAATGCTTTTCAGCGGTACTGTTTTCTAGTGTTCAACATTGTTGGTGTAATTTTTTCTTGATGGTATTGTTTTTCATCGATACCGTTTTCCAATGACCAGCCATACTGTTACAGTTTTTTCTAGTATTTTTTTCATTTGTTATTAACCCTATTATTGTGTGTTTTTCAGATGTATTTGTGTGTTCTTTCTCTCTCAAAACATGTACTCAGGTAAGAAAAATAGAATGAACAATGTTTTCAGTGTTCGACGATGACGATCATTATATTGTCAGTGATTATGCTTTAACGTTTAACTGAGATTATGCTTTAATGTCTCATCTTGTTGGTTAATTTTAGAGTTTGGTATGTAATGTTTAACTGTGATTGTGCTTTAATTGGGATGATTTTAATGTTATGCTATAAAATCTCATTGATGATTTTAATGTTTAATTGTGATTATGTTTTAATGTATAACTAGGAATATACTTTAATGTTTCATTTTTTATGTTTGTTTTGGAGTTTGGGTTTTGTGAACAATGTTTTGTAATAATTATGTCTTGCTCTTGGTGTGTGTTAGGTTTATTTTGAATAATATTTTGTTATTTTGGAGAATAATATATGTGAAATTCTAATGTAATAATATTTGATTGTGATTATACTTTAATATTTCTTTTTGTTTATGTTTATTTAGGAGTTTGGTATTTGTGAATGATGTTTGGTATTAATTATGTGTAGAATTTGATGCGTAAGTTTATTTTGAAGAATGTTTTGTTGTGTTTTGTTGTTATTTGTCTTAATTTAGAGAACAATATTTGTTGTTTAATGATATTTTACTAGAATTATACTTTTAATGTTTCGTAGATAATCCAGAATTATACGTTTAAAAATCACAAAAATGAAAAGAAAATATGGTTTAGATTTCAATCCAGAAAACATTTAAATGTAGAATTTTTTTTATAAAATATATTTTAAGGAAGACAATTAAACTATTCAATTCATAGATAATCTATGTTGAAAAAAATTTAATTTCAAAAAAAATTCTCTACAAACAATTACGGTTTAAATTTTTACCTAGATGTATTTTCGGTTAAAAAATATTTCAATCTACAGTTATTTTTTGTTGAACAAAATTAAAAAAATAACAGTTAATTCTAAACAAAAATTTGGTTTAAAATTAAAATAATTAGTCTTAAAAACATTACTGGAAACAACAAAAAACTGTTAAACCTAAAAGGAATTGGTTCAAAATCAAAATTATTTCTCTGATACTCATTAAATCAAACAACAAACAACAGTTAGATCCAGAAAAAAATTGGTTCAAAATCAAAATAATCATTCTTAAAAGCATTACTCAAAACACCTAAAAATAGTTCAATCTAAAAAAGTTGATTGAAAATCCAAATTGTTTTTCTCAAACTCGTGAAGACAAACAACAAAAACGAGTTAAATCCAAGAAGAAATTTGGATCAAAATCAAAAATTGTTTCTCTAAAACTCATTGAATAAAACAAAACAAAAAACAAGTTAAATCTAACAAGAAATCGAGTTTTATGCATGAAATTGACAAAATTAACAATCAGAAAAAATTACTCAATAAGCAACAAAAAATGAATGAAATTTTGGTGGTATTTATAATATTGCTGTCTAAGTTTGAAATTCAAAAAAAATTGAATTCCCCCCTGAGCTTGTTAAGCTTGTTAAGCTTAAATGTCAGAAAAAGAACAATTAATGCAAAGCAAGACAATTAATGCAGCATGTTGTACGATCATGACTGGCAAAAAGTACAATCCAGTGCAGTGGTTTTAATCCAAAAATTCATAAGATTTAACACATTGGAAAAAAAAAATGTTCAACCTTAAGTCCAAAAAAAAAAATTCCCTTAAGGGGGCTTGAAAAAAAGGCCCATAAGATTTAAAATGCTTACTTTCCAGCACATCAAGTTTTATGAAGAAAGAAACATGGGTATATACATCACGACTCCATAATTATAATTAATTTCAGGAATTAACCTTCTTCCCCAAGCTCCTTTCTAGTAAAGAAATACAGTCCATCTGTGTTTATGGTGTAATTTTTGCTTTTTATTCAATTTAAATTACTGAATAATAATACTCATGAATTAATGCATTTATATTTTTTTTGAAGTAAAGTCATGCAAAATTAACTAGCTGATTTTTGTTAGTTGGTACTTGAAATTCAAACCATTAACGTGATTTCAATTCCAACTTGGCACGTATCAAGTGTGAAAGCAAGATTTCTATATATTGATAAGAAAACTATGCAACAGATACACATGTTTTGAGCTAAATTAAATCCTGACATAACGAGATTTGCTGCAGAATTATATATATTTTATGAAGATATTAGATGAAACTATAAGATTTATTAAATCAAACATTAACTATTTGGTTACGCGATTACGTAACTTTGAGCATTTGCAAATATATGTGAAATTATCGACTCGGCTATTCAATGTTGTAGTAAGGAATGCTACTAATAGGGTCGCTATGATTCAATCGTGGATTTGATAATATCTATGGATCGTATCACTGTGGAGTTATTGTCTAAATCCAGAAGAAATTAGATTTGAATTTCTTTTTTCTCGCGGGATAAATTTGTTGTATATTTATTTTTCTTTCCTTCACTGTATTATACATTATATCATACAACGCAATTAGAAAATAAAAAATTAAAAATTAAAATACATAAGAATTGTATGAAAGAGTACTTGGCGATCATGTTTTCTCAAGTAATTTACGGATAGATCGAGTAATTGAATTCAAACAACTCTTGCTCTCTAGAACTTTTTCTATTTAAATTCTATCAAAATTAGAAACATAATTTATATATGTTAGACATCTTAGAACATAATTAATTAGTTATTGTTCTATATCTTTAATTGGTCAATTAACAATAATTTTTTTATTAATTATTTTGATCAAAATTGGAGTTCGATACAAACACCAGATATTTTTTGTGAAATAGTGTTAATTAGTCCTGTTTATTTTTTTTTATTTTTTTGCTCTTTTAACTGGATTTCAGAGACAAAAAGCGAGGATAACAGTATCACATTCTCTAAGAATATAATTAACTCGTGAATTCACAACATAATAATATTTCCAAGGCAAATAATAAACCATTATATGCACACACGCACACACACACACAAAATATATATTTGATGAATTCATAACACCAATTCAACCAAAACAATACTTAAAACCATAATTTTAAACGAAATGCACCATCAAATCACGCTAAAAGCAACATCTAGTTTAATTAACAAATTAATTATGTGAGATTGAATAATATTATTCAGCCTTCTTTGCCTTGAGGTTTCCTTTGGGAATTTTGCTTAAAACGCTTTTATCGAGCTTTTCGTATTGGTTTCTGAGAAGACCGAGAACACTATATATGAAATCATCGACTTGGTCTTGGTATTTCTCGTAAAATACCGGCATAGTGTGAGCACTAACAAATCCTGCAACAAAAAAAAGTAATATCGATGCATTAAATCAGAAACAAATAATAATATTGAGGACCAAAATGAGAATATTTCACCGATGTAAATAAGAGAAAAAGATGTGGCATTTTACCAATGTAAATAACAGTAAGAAAATTGCACCAGCTTCCAATTATAGCTGCAATCCATAGGCTCGCCAAGACCTGACAAAAAATAAAAATATTAAAATCGATGTATGAGATCAAGAATAAATTTGGGATAATTGATGCTTAATTGCACACCTCAATTTTTTTTTTCTAGAATAGAGGCTTAATTGGGGGCTAATTTGACGAAAAAAATAAGTAAATAACTAATAATAGAGAGATAATTACCATGACAAATTGCTTGAAATCTCTATTGCACGAAACTTCTTGAATGAAATGAAGAAAGTTATTAACTTGAACTCCAACCGCTTTTCCAATATTCACGAATAATTCCTCTGGCAATTTAACTCGAGGCACCTCTCCAGAACTAAAAAGCAAATATAATTATATATCAAAAATATAAACATAATTAATTTGGATATTATATGCATAATAATTTCTACCTAGAGAGAAAACCAGAGGCGTTGGACCAGAGAAATTGGACGACCATTCCGAGAACAAGAATGAAGGAAATCAGAGTGAGAAAATGATAATCGAGCCATTCGAATACGACCCAAAGAGCCGTCGCAGCCCCTAAAACACTCGAAGATATTTTCTTGTTTCTCCATAATAACACATCCGCAGCTAAATTACAGGAAAAATACAAATTAGAATAAATTAAGTCGATTGAACTCTAAATTGGAACGAAATTAACTTGATTGGGGCTAATTAAACATCGAATTACAGTGAATAAAATATCTTACATTGTCCACCCCCCAAAACATGGTGAACGGTTTTGGGGCTACTGAACAATTTGTTGACTTGATCAGAAACTGCTTCGGATTTCTGATTCGAAACTGCATGGGCCACTGATTCTATGATATTGCTCACAATACTTTCACCCGAATTTTCTGATTTATCAGACATCTCTTAATAATCTGTTTTTCTGCAAAGTAAAAGGCACAAAAACAGTATTTTAAAAAAAAGACAAATATTGTATTCAGAATATGCAAAGTAAAAGCCCCAAAATTTCAGATATATTGCAAATCAAACCAACTTCTAGAACAGAAATAATTCGAAAAAAAGGAATATATATAGTAGAAAGTCCCCAAAAAAAGCTAATAAATTCAAAAAATAATAACTATAACGGTTACATGTGTAATAAAAAAAATTGTAAGTGGCTCGACTGAAGATTAAACAAAACCTAGATTATTGCCGAGTCCACGAAAAGAACTAGAACTGTAAAGCAAACTTCAGAAGAATATAAAAAGAAAAATGAAAAAAAATAATACTCACATGAGAAATAGAAGGGAAAGGTTTCGAGTTTCGAGTTTTTTTTTTGCTGTTTGAACTGTTCTCTCCTTGTGAAAGCGAAGGAGTGAAGTACCTTTCGGATTTTTATGGGATGAGAGAAAAGTCGGGGAAGGAAGGCTATGTCCTCTGAAATATATTTCATTGTATGAGTTGCAATTTCTTACTTATTAATTTTTTTTCTTTTTAACTTTTAAAAAAATATTAAAATTCAAAACGATGGAAAAAAAAGTCGTTAATAATACTATAAAAGAATGCTACATGGTTTTTTGTTAAAGTTGGATCCGTATTCTACTGTCATTGTATTATATTCATTTGGGTTTTGGTGATCTTTATTTTTTCAAATTGATCTTTTTATCGTCAAGCTGTGTATTGTTTCTAAATTTACTCCCTCTAACCTAATATTTGATCTAAAAATATGGCAATTTCGTGTGATTTCTAAATTATTTTTCGTGATGAATATTAGGGAATTCAAAAATGTGGCAACTGGATTAGTGTTGAATTAGTTTGGATTAAAATATAATTAATAAGAAAATAATTAAACAAAATTCAAAAAATAATTTGGTTTTCAAAAATATTTCAAGACTAATCCCAACCGGATTCTAAAATCCGGTGCTCAAAAAATGAAATTTCATGTTCATGCTTTGCATGTCGATATTTGCCCCTTCGATGCATATACCATTACATCACTTGTCATTCGATTTTGATATATTATTAGAATGAAAGAGGGAGTTAATATAGAATGATATATTTCCCAAAATATCTCCAATAAATAATTAGTATATATAATAAAAATGAAAAATTTATTTGTATATAAAATAATAATTGAATGATTTATTTTGTAATTTAAATATATAGAATAATTAATTAGTTTATTATTTCATAAAAATATCAATAATCATGAAAAGTGACAATTAATTTATTATTTCATAAAAATCTTACATATCTGGAAAAATCACAATTAGTTTATTTTTTAAAGCTAATTTTGAGATGGGTCACAATTATTTTTATATTAAAGAGGATGAAAATTAGTTTTTCTATGTAGCTAAATATACAAATGTTATTCTCAATATATTTAAATAAGTAATGCTACGCAACATGATTGGCAACAAGAAGTTGGGTTAACATAAACACTTATGAAATCTCATCCAATCACGTTACACCACATCTATGAAATACAAGACCAACAACGCATCATGTTTTTATCATGATGAGATGATGTTGTGTATGTTTGCTCATATTTAAATTGTGATTTTCATATATCATTAGTTCATTACAACTCAAGCAAATACGTTGCTTAATATTTTAATATTTTTTTTAGTAATTAGTATACAAATAATATGCATGACTTAGTTTTGAAATATTTCTTACAACCAAGATAGTTTTCGAATTTTGTTTAAATATCAGGTCAAATGTAAAAGTGCTCTTAAATATCGACAAGAATAAAAAATATAAAAAAAAATAACTTTTTCATCTCTCTTCTCATTTTTTTCTAATTTATTTATTTTATACCGGTTAATACTTTGTAGTCAAAAATTATTTTAAAGTCAAAAAGAAAATCTCATGCAATTATTGTACTATTTCAGAGGGGATGAACCCACAAAACAGGAGCTTTCTGCAGTATAAAGAAATCTCAGTTTCTATATGCCCCATACATCCATGTAACCTTTCCCACAAAGTATACCTCCACAAATCTTACTCTAAAAAGATCCATATATTTTTTGTGGAACCCACAGATCAGTTCATATCTTCACAATTCTCTACACGCAAATTATTTGAACTCGTGTAAAAACATTGTATACATCCGGACCATTCATTTCGTTATAAACCATATAAATTATTTTTGATGTTTGAGTAGACCGAGTTTATTCAGAGATCTGCGAAGATTGATTGGTAGTTGGGAAGGAGCTTTCGCAATCACGCAAAGCACGAGCAGCGTTTTATATTATAGTCGCATGGTGAAGCGAGCGCATCGATGTGGAACAATGTGTTGAATAAATAATGTGATGCGATCGCCTCGAGACGTGAGATGAATAAGATATTCCCGCCTGGCGGGTAAGTGGGATTGGGGAGTGTTAACGGCACACATTAATTATTTAATTAATTGTAATTAGTAATTTTTGTTAATGATTCAGATGGATATTGCTTCCTGTCACCCTATAGTGTGTTTCTTATTGCCCATTCAATTCATTTGTTTTATTTTATTTTGTGATTATACCATTTTGATAAATAAATTATGTGTTGTACGGATACGCCGATACGGTGACCCGTATCATATACGGTGATACGGCAATTTAACATATCATTTATGATATGATACAAATACGGTGATACGAATAAAATCGGATTTTTTAAGTATCCGCGCAACATGATAATTGATAATTTATTTTAGAATGAGAAGTTTAGGATAATCAAATGAAACAAAATCTAATACATAAATAAAATTTGTAGATTTTTTGAAGTATCAATTATAAATGGGGTAATTATAAGAACCCGTTCGATCAAGTAATGAAATTAAAAATTAAAGAAACAAGGAATAGTTTAATCCATTTTATTTCATTTACTTTGGTAGGATTGGCAAAACAACTCGAAGATCAATGTTCGTTCGAACTCGGCTCGAAGATATCTCGAAAAAATCTAGTTCAAAAATTAGCTCGAACGAACTCAAGCCGAGACGAGCCAGTTTGAGCCAAAGTTGAGTCGAGCTTGAGCTGAGACGAGCTCGGCTCGAGGTATATTAAATTCGAGCAATTATACATATAAATCTAAAATACATAGATTTTTTTTGACCCGTTTGAGTTTGAACCGAGCCGATCTGGGTCGAGCCAGACTCGAGTCGAGCTCGAGCTGAAAAACACGGTCAAACCTTTATTTCGAGCCGAGTCGAACTGGCTCGATCCTGGGTCGAGCCAAGCTCGAGTTGGGTTCAGCTCGTTCGAACTCAGCTCGTTGCACGCCCCAGCCCATACGTCCGACAACATAATTGAAGAAAAAAATAATTAAAATGATATAAATTGTTGGAATAACTAAAATATTCTTTTGTATTTGGCTAATTAAATATTTGTGTTAATTAAATAATTGACATAACTAACACGAATAATTTACCATTTCAAAAAAATAAAATGAAAATATCTGTTGATAAAAGCAACATACAAAAAATGAAATTTATATTAAAATTTTATAGTTTCTTAACTATAATATTTACTATCGAACTTATTAATATCTAGTCTTTTAATTATAAAAGTGAGACGATAATCACATATTTATTGTAATTTTTTTTTACCAAATTATATGTTGTTATGAAAATACTTTTTCGTTTTTTAAGTTAAAAGATTATTCTTAAGATGCATACAAAAAATAATTGCATGTGTTCAAAATATAAAAAATTATGATTGCATGGCCTCCGGAAAAATTAGGGGCTCCCTATCATATAACAAATTTAATACAATATAAAGCTCCATCAACATATTTTTCTCACTATAATATAAATCGTGAGCAAACCACAGCCATTCAAGTATTCAACGTGACACGAGAGTATATATATAGCTGTATTGGACCAAATATTTCACCCTTGGAAAAAATATATTTCTTTAAATATCTTATTGATGCGTTGATGCCAATTAATAAATATATTAAATACTAGATTATATTCTTTGATGATAAATTATAGGGGTTTACGCTATTTATCCTTTTGTTAACTTAAAACTACATATGTACCTTTCTTAAAATTAAAATATCATATTTACTCTTTAAAAAATCTAAAATATCATATTTACTCAAAAATAAAAAATAATTCAATTTCTCCGTTAATCTTTACGGTCAACATTTAAAATTACTATTTTTGTAATTGTATACATATAAAAATATCAAAAAAATTAACTATTATATTACTAAAAACTGTAACTTAAATATCATAACAATGCAAGTATCATAAATATATTACAAAAATATCACAAACTTATTTTTAAAATTATTTTAGAAGTATCCGATATATTTTTATATAAAAGTATTATGGGTCAAAATATATTTTTAATTTACGCCAATACATGAATTAGTGAGGGAGAATTTCAGATTTAAAAGGAACAGTCGTATTTTTCCTTCAATTAATTGATATCCTTTTTCAATATCAACGTTGCAGTAATATCAAAGAGGCGGAGCAGCGTTTCGAATTCCGCTCAATCAAAAGAGAGAGATACTGACCGGTATATAAATTGAAGATGCAGATTATGAACCATGGATACAGAAAATAGAGAAAAAAAAAAGGAGCAAAAAGTAGATGAGGATATGGCTAGCGAATCAGAAGAGATGTCTGAAGACGAAGATTCGAAACATATTGTTCGTAGCAATCAGGTTGCACTCGGAAAAAGGAACGGAGCGATGATTCTTTGGAAGTTAGAAGATAATAAGAAAACTAAAAAGGTAGCCAAAAAAGTCGAACCGGCGTACTCGGTGGACATGTTGTGGGGGATTTCTAATTACCTGAATCTAGGTTTCGCGGATCGTGATATCAAAAAATGGTACGATTGGCATCTAACTCACCCCGAGGCAAAAGAAGAAGGGCTCGCTATACGGGCAAATGGATACGCTGCCGGAAAGAGAATGGCCGAAGCCGAAGCCGAGTACCCGGATATATCGAGATCATGTACGTATTATCTGAAGAGACTGAAAGGCGAGATTGACAAAATGTCTGCTATCAACAAGGACCTTGCGGAGAGTACAAGAGCCATACTCATAACGTTTTATTGAGTCGACAATTGAGGGATTCGGATTCCTCAGGGAAAGACATTTCGGCTAAGTTGACGATGAATAATTGATCGCTTCGAGAACTAAGCCGTAAGTCTGTGATTGAAGTTTAGAGTTTCTTTTTTTGATCGTTTTGGACTATCAAGGAATATTATTGCAGTGATCTCTGTTGATGATAAATTAAAAAATGATTTGCTTGTTTCTTTTCACTCCTTTGGAATAAATAATCAAAAAATTGCCAGAATTGCATCGACTCAATTCAATTTTCATATCATTTCGAAGTGGGCCTCTTAAATGGCCAGAATTGCATGAATAATGGTCCAAAAATCCAAATTACAATAGGCTGATTTATATTCTTTATTTAAGTCCAGCCCACATTCTAGAACAATAAAAAAGTTTTCCTTTTTTAGGTTTCAATTTTTTTATATATTAAAATTAGGAGTAAGTATTTTAATTTTATGTTTTTTCCCAAAATTAGTTACATGAAATTTTGCAACCTCGTAAAAATCTAACAAACCGAACAGCCAGGTTCACTCTGTTCTCCAAATTTAGAATCTTCTCCATCTTTAAATCCTCTTTTCTACAATCTAAAAAATCAATTTCACATCTTTCAACTTCGAACCAAACATTTCCCCCCGAAAATGGCCTCCACGAAGAACTTAATTCTAACAACCCTCCTCGTAATTTCTCTACTCAATGTGAAAATTTGCGAATCGGGCCGAGTTCTCACCGAAGATGCTCTAGCAGCTGCATTGAGCAATCCACAAATAGCAGCCGCGTTGAGCGATCCACAAGTAGCAGCCGCAATGAGCGATCCGGCAATAGCAAGCAAAATTCCTGCTAATCTTCCTTCCGATCTTCCGGCCAATCTTCCCGCTAATCTTCCCGCAATTCTGCCTACGCTTAACCAAACAACAATCGAGGCCGCGATGGCCAGCAACAACATCTCGAGCGCTAACGTTACGACTGCTCTGAATACACTCGAATCGACAAATTCGACCATACCGACGAATGCGAATGGAGTGCCTACCAATGTTAGTAGCCCAATACCGTCGATGCCTCAGCTTCCAGATTTATCTGCATTGTCGAATTTCTCGTTGCCTCCGATGCCGTCCGGCCCGAAGATGCCAGAAATTCCCAAGAATGTTTCTATTATGGGCGTCCAAGTTCCTCTGCCGAAGTTCTTAACTACGATGTTCGACCAGAATTGATTTAAGCATGTGTTTTGGTACGTCGCGAATCGCGATGGTATTGATGAATCGATTTCCAGCAATTTTTGTTATTTTCAATTAATATCTCGTATGAGAATGCTTCTGTAAGATGTTTCATTGGTTTGATAAGAGAAATATGCAATGCTGTGTTTAAGATAAATCTATATGATTCTGGTTGGTTATTTATATTATTTTTGTGTGTGTTCATTTTCACTTTTTTACAATTTAACAAAAGAATCGTTATTAATTCATCATCCAAATTTTTCGTAAAATTTCAGCTACTGCCAAAATTTGCCACATATTTTTTGTGGGCAAAATTGCATACAAAAAAACTGACCCACACGACAAATAAACAACACCTAAAATTAATTCATTATTTTTTCCGAATTATCTATTTATTTGTTATTTTCGAAAAAGGAAAATGTATGCTTGGCTAATTAAAATTTACAATGAGCAAACTCTGATCCAATTTGAATGTGAAACAAACATAGTTTCAATGTGAAACCAACATGGCTCCAGCGTGGCCCAATGAAATTGCACATAACCCTATCCAATCCAAAACCCTCTAATCCTAACTCTCTCCAATCCTCCACATCCACACAATCTCCATTGCAATCCAATCAAATCCAAATACCCTTCAATCAAAACCATTTACACAAGACTCCATTAACTCATCTTTTAGAGTGTGGAGCAAGTGAGTGTGATTACAAACATTTTTATCATGGCATCAACTACATGTTTCCTTCACCATGCACCCTCGACCGCGAAGGCCCCGTTACAACGAGCCATCCAAGTAGTTGCCAAGCCATCTCAGCTTATCTGCAGGGCTCAGAAACAAACCGAGGAAGATGTCGCGGTATCTCGCCGGTTGGCTCTAACTGCTCTTGTTGGTGTCGCCACAGTCGGCGCGATTAAGGTTTCTCCTGCCCAAGCTGCATACGGAGAAGCCGGTATTAAATTTTTTTATTTCTTGATATTGTAACAAGTTAATAACAATTTGATTGATTTACAGCGAACGTGTTTGGAAAGCCGAAGACAAATACAGAATTCTTTCCATACACGGGGAACGGGTTCAAGTTACTGATCCCGTCGAAATGGAACAAAAGCAAGGAGGTCGAGTTCCCGGGACAGGTACTCAGGTACGAGGACAGCTTCGACGTGACCAGTAATGTCGTTGTTCTGGTCCAGCCTACCTCCAAGAAGACCATCACCGAGTACGGCTCTCCCGAGAACCTCCTTTCCCAGGTATAACTAGGTCACTATAACTATTCAATCTTAATTAACTACTTTTAATTCGAATTCGTGATATTATGTTTTAATATACAACGATAAATAAAAAGTCGCTTAATTTGTATTTGAATTCATTAATAATATAATATATACTACCTTTAAATCTCCTTGCAGGTGGATTTTTTGCTCGGCAAACAGGCTTATTTCGGCAAAACAGAATCTGAGGTAACCATCGAAGCCAACATTTTTATCCTAATTAACTACATAAGCAGTTTAAATCTTTGTAAATTATTTTATAATCTCATTTAATTTTGAAACATAATATTATTTCTTCTCGTATCCCGCATTTTTGTAGGGTGGTTTTGAACCTGGCGCTGTGGCAACTGCAAACGTTCTAGATACATTCACAACCGAAATAGGCGGAAAAACCTATTACACCATCACCTTACTGACGAGGACCGCTGATGGAGACGAGGGAGGCAAGCACCAAGTAATTACCGCGACTGTTTCGGACGGAAAGTTGTACATCTGCAAGGCCCAGGCTGGCGACAAGAGATGGTTCAAGGGTGCTAAAAAGTTCGTCGAGAACACCGCGGGTTCCTTCAATGTCGCTTAATTAATCAGAGGATGTTTGTATTGTAAATGAAGAATGAGAGAGAAGGAAATTGTTGTGAATTAATTTGGCTACGAATCAAGAGCTTGTTTAATTAGTTCAAGACTTGGTAATAAATCATTTTGTATATTTTGGGCTCCTATTTTTCCCCTTGTTTTTGTAAGGGTTGAATGTTCATGCATGCTTATTTTCTTCTATAATCATATCGGGTGATTCTATGATAAAATTTTCTTTTCAATTCTTATACAAATTAACAAGGGTATTTTGGACATTTTTTCAAACCTCTAATTTAATTTATAATTAATGCAATGCTCGAATAGGAAACTGTTTTCATTGACAAAATAAAAAAATATCAAATATCCAAAATTCCCTTTTAAAAAGGTTCTACCATAGAATCACCCAATCATATCATATAATTGACAATTTAGGAAAGAAAGAAGCCTTGTATGGTGGTAAAATCAGGACTATCTATGTATGCACACCATGTTACAGATATTTAAATATACAAACATTTAATATTGGGAAATTATGTTAAATGATATAAAATTAGATACGGGCTTGCTAAGGAGAATCCAAAAAAAGAATTCAAAAAAAATCCACGCGTGCAAAATATACTGATGAAACTAGCAAAATATATTATTCAAATTAGCGAAATATACTGATGAATCCAATATGTTATAGTTAAAATTGAAAATAAATAATACATTTTCAATAGTATATTTTGATAAATACATGAATATATTTTGTTAATTTTAATAATATATTTTGATTTTTGGATTTTTTTTTAGGTTCTTTTTATGAATTCTTGTTAGCATTTGTAAAATTAGATATGCTGATAAATTATTAGTGACAACGTGACCTTTTATTTAAAGATATAAATAGTGAAAATTAAAGACATAAATGCCTATTTAGAACATTAGCCGCGAATATGTGAAGTTGCCTATAAATTGATCTAAGCTATGTAAAAACTAATGACCACAAATGATTTAAGAAAAATAATAGCAATAAAAATTGCTACGAGATTGTTCAAAAATAGATTAAAATTAATAAGTTTTGGGTTAATTGAAAAAACAAACACCTTATTTGCCAAACTACAGAAATTCCTCATTCTTAATAAATTAAAAAGGTATTGCTTGTTCTATTCTATTAGAACATTAATGAATGAGAAATGACTGTGTACCCAATTCAATGCGAACACGAAATCAATAGGAGAACGATCAATGGCAATTTGTTTTTCGAAACAAAAATTAAGTTTTTTCCATGTGCGCCCCTCATCCAGGTTTTTATTGCATTTTTAGATGCATAATACATTTTAGATTTATGTCGTACAATTTTTACATGTACTTTTTTTTTGATAAACCCATAGGCATTCCGTGTTGATATACTGGACCCTAATACAGACTCTTTTTTTTTTTGATAAACCCATAGGCATTCCGTGTTGACATATGAAAAGTTTAAATCATATGTCTCGATAAAAAAAAAATTGAAAAAAATTAAGAGTTAATCAGTACATTTTCACATATACAATATGTGTTTATGTACTATACATCTTTAGATGTGTCTGATATCGTTTAGATGTATAATATATATATTTTAAATACAATACATTTTTTAAGATGTATGGTATACATTGCTTTAAATTAATACATGTTATGTGTTATATATTTTTATATGTATAATCTACATTTATGTACGTAGGATACATTTCTTAATATTTATCATATAATATTCTTACACAACTAACATTTTGTATAGTTATATTTAAGTAAATTTAAATTTTTAGTATGCGGGACTCATATTTATGTTTACAAAAATCAATGCACATGTATCCATATGTCACCCAATAAGAAATTGAGGTGGCAATGCGGGAAGGAGTAAAAATGAATTTATTCTAATAATTTATACATTTTTACGACATAGCCGATCAAACGAAGAAAAAAAAATCAAAATGGTCACATATCACTTTCCTTGTGAATTTGAGGACCGTCCGTGCACAAATATGGAGTAAACATGGAGTGCTCTATTCGGTCTCATAATAAATATAAATAAATTAAAAAATTATGATTATACTTATATCTACTAAATTAATTTCCAAGTATCTTTTAACCTTTACAAGAATAATCGGCCCAAACACATTTGTTTATGTTGGGTTCAAAGACCCAGCCCAATAATACACAGTATCGTATCAATCAACAATCTAATCGAACGACGAATAACGACTCAATAAGAAACAAAACAATAAATCTGAGCCGTCCATTAACATACGAGTCTTTAGGGTTTTTGTCTAAAACCTAACTGTATAAATAGTCGAGAAGGGGCTTGCCGCCGTTGAGTCTTTCACTTTCGTTGTATAACGGAAGGAGGAGAGAGAACTGAGATCGGCAGGAAGGATCTAGAAGAGCTTTTGCGTGTGCCAACATGAGGGCGAAGGTTAGATCTATCTCTTTAATTTTGTTGTTTTGTTAGTTTTTGTTGATTTGATGAGATCTTATCTGAAATTGTTAGATTTTTAGTTTATTCGATTAGATATGTCATAATCTGGTTGATTTCTTAGCTCTTAGTAATGTATATATATTTCTCGTAGTTTGATTAGTATTTATTGATTATCTGTGTATTATTCATAGAATTTTGTACGATATTTTGAAAAATCTTAACAATTTTCTTTAAACTGGGTCATTTTTTTGGTAATTTCATCTTTAGGTCAGAATCAAGATGAAATCCTTCGATTGTATTTAAATTCTAGGGTTTTCACAATTGATTTGAGTTGATCTGATGTTGATGTATTAGATCAATTTTCATTTAATCTTACAAATATTTTAGTAATTTAACTGATCAGTTTTATGCTCAAAGCCTTGATCTGTACTTTTTATTAGCGCTGTAGAATTGAATTGTATGTACATGTGATGTTCAAATTTATAGTTTTAATCGTAAAACTTTTTACTTTGTTTAGTATGAATCCAAGAAAGCTAATGATTTTTTTATTTATTGTTTTGTACAGTGGAAGAAGAAGAGAATGAGGAGGTTGAAGAGGAAGCGCCGAAAGATGAGACAGAGATCCAAGTGATCTCTACCAGCAATAAAATCAAGGCTTGATTCTCCCTCTTATCTCCATGGTTAGGGTTTATTGAGCTTTGCTTGTTTTGTCGTTTAGTCTCGTGCTATTATGTTTCAGTGTTTTTGTTTTAGTTTTGTGTTAAAGACATGTTTGTTAGTCTTATCTTATCGGGAACTTTATTTGATGAAATGAATTTATATTTTTGGATATTTGGTTGTTGACAAGTTATTTACGAAATATATCTATATCACAACAAATATAAAATATGTATAAAATATAGATCATTTAAATTTTTGTTATTAATATTTATTACAAATACAATTAACATAATAGAATTGTGATTATATCTAGTAATTTCTTTTTAACTTGATAGCTTTGTGATAATCTTTCACCATTTTTTGTAGATTATTATCTCATTGAAATCATTATTTTTCTAATCATTTTAGTAAATATTTTATTTTGTGGTCAATCATTATTTTTCTAATCATTATTTACGAAATCATTAATTTTCTAATCATTTTAGTAATTTCTTTTGGTAAATCAATGAAAGTTGTGGTCAGAGCTGAAAATAATATTTAAGTTAAGATTTAAATTAGAAACAATTACAAGATATTGAATGAGCTTCAACTTTTTCCACAAAAACCTACATACAAAAAGATAATGAAAATAAAATTATATTAATAAATCGAATAGTATGGTACTAACATCGATATAACGAAGAGCTGATTCTCGTCAACAAAATTAATTAGTCCAATTGACAAGATACGAGAAAGTACATCGCAATTGATTTTCAATTAACATTGGGACACACTGACACCTCATCGTGGTTCCAACGTATATGCTGGTTGCTCTTCTACAAAATTATTTTACTAAATAATAAAATATCCTAGCTCTAAACAATCACATTTATCTTAGTTTCAATTTCTTCCAATATTTCATTTCTCCTATTAAAATGAAAAGCATTGTGTGCAAATTTTTATTTCGTCTTTTACCTACAGTAAATAGAGAGAGGGAGTTCATTTCCATGTTCCTATGACAATCATATTTATTTTATTTTCAATTTCATCCAATATTTCATTTCTCCCTACTAAAATGAGAAGGATTGTGAGCATAATTTTATTTTGTTAAATTTAGTTGAATAGTAATTGTCTGTTTAACATTTTGATAATGAATTCATATACATAAAATCCAATATTTTGTCAAATTCTTAGAAGTTCAGCTTATTTTCATTTCTTTTAGAAGTTCATCTGATTTCTGTGTCTTGTTTTCATTTCTTTTATGAACTTTTAGAAATTCATCCATCAAAATTCTCCATTTTTTTTTCCTATTTTATGTACCCATTGAGTTGTTTATATAAGAACTCCTAAATCACAAAAAATACATTTGAATTAGTAATAATTTTTTCAGAAAAAATCCCAATGGTATTGGTGCTTTTATAAATATGGAAAAGGATGTTTATTACATCGGAAAACAGATGATCCAGAAAAATAAAATCAAATGGCTATCCCATGATCTCACCTATCACCTATGTATCCTATCTAAATATTTTCACGTATTCACTTCATTGATCACCTTCGTTTGCCGTGATGATGGACGGCACCATAACCATCACGGTTATCTTATTTTCAATTTCTTCCAATATTTCATTTTCCAATAATAAAATGAGAACGATTGTGTGCATACAAAATGTTTGTCAAATTAAGTAAAATACTACTTGGCTCGTTAACATTTTGATATGATTTCATATATACAAAGTTCAATATATAAATGCTATACCTCCAAACTCATATCAAAGATATGAGTTAAACATTGTAACATGCATGCCACGTGCTTTTCATTATTGTGTTCACAATTTGTGAGCTTTGAACTAAATTTTTTCTCAAAAAAATAAAAAAAATTGTATAAACTAAATTAATTAATTAATTAATGTATAAATATGATAAACCCATTCATTACCAGACATACTAAATGTATAGGCCTCTAAATAATAGGCCTGATTATAAAACTGGTTCATCATAAACAAGTCTACAGATATAAAATCATGATATTACAAATAAAAAATGGAACAAAAATATTCATGTTTCACAAATTATGTTTCACTTGAAAAAAAAAATCTACACAAATAGCCACGTCGTATATTTAATGACATGGATGATTTTCGTTGGATTCGTGTATGGTCAAGAGATGCATCCTAAATTTCTAACGAGAGTTAATAACGAGACATCTTTAATCTCCTCCAGATCCGTCGCCGATGGTGGAGATTCGAGTATTCGATGATGATTTGCTTTGTGGCTATTGAGTTCGTATGATTTATGGAAGAATCGGTTTCGGCAAGGTGTACTTGGTCTTCTCTCGATTTTTTCTGTGAATTATTGATGAAATGAACTGTTTTGAAAGATTTTTATTTCACAAATCAACTCGAAAGTCAAAATTGACACATATTGAGTTCATTTTTACATGGTTTAACTGCTCATGTATATGATTTTCATCTTTTCTTTTACATTGATTTTATAACAATCCCAACAATTGTGATGAAATAGATGAAAGGCAAGAAAAAAGAGAAAAAAAATTCAACCTTAAAGTGTCAATAAATGTCAATGAATGTATTCAATCTAAAAAGTATGTGAATTTGACCTCAACCTCAAATATTCAATTTTTTGGGTGACGCTATTGCAAAATCCAACATGACTAAATTGAAAGTTATTTCAAATTTGTTCTATCAAATGACCGTTATATCTCTTTTAATAATGAATTGATGATTCATATTTCTTACATTTATTTATTAATTTATTACTTTCCATAAACCATGCAAATAAAATCTTTCATATATAATTTTTTTTTTATTCTTAATTTTATTCATCATAAAAAATATAATAAAATTGTAACATGTCATATATATTTAAATATGAAAATTAATATATATTAATTAGATTTGATTTTTTCATAATATTAAGAAAAATATTTTTACATTATTCATGAAAGATATATAAATAATAGTATATAAGTATAATAAATATCAATCACCATAAATAAGAATATAGTGATCATTTGATTAAAAAAAATTAAAATCACTCTCAATTTAGTCATGTTAACTCTTGCAATATATAAATTCTAAAATTTACATCATACTCAATATGGTTTTTCTTCTATTTATATAATCTATTTATCTCTGCTGACATGGAAAAGTAAGTAACTTTACTTTTTCTTTCAAATTTTCAAGTGAACATGACGAATGTTCAATTTGACTCAATTAGGAATTAAAAATAAGTCCATTTTAGCCCAATTATAAATGCAAGTGTGACTCAATTTTGCCTAAATTAACCTCGATATCCAAACTGGACGAAACTCTGAATTTTGGTGCAGAAAAATAAGAAAAATTATATATTGTACTATGGACTATAGGTCGGCCTGAATTCTAATTGGCCACTCTGGTACATAATGTGAATCAAGGTAATTATGTTTTTTCAATTTTTTTCCATATTTCATTTTTCATACATTTGAAATTTGAATTTAATTTTTTTTGTTGTTGAGAAAATTGAATTGAATTTTTTAGTTTTCATGTGTTCTATTTTTGTTATATATGCGCACAAATTCATAAAAATGTTAGTTTATTTTAACCCAACTAATTTTGTATTAGAAGACATTATTTTACTAGTTTCAAAAATTATATCATATTATATGTATAAATGTCATATTGTTAGGCCACGTAAAAAAAATAATAAAGTACTAGGATATACGTTTTTCGTCTGCTTAATTAGCCATATTCTTACTACAAAAATATTTTTGTAATACTTTTTTATATAATATTTTGTTGTGTTTTAATCTTTCTACGAAACATTAATTTGTATTTGCAGATAGAATACAATTATTCTTCTCATTTGTTCTTGTCTGTGGAAGGTCTTACCTATTCGTTCTTTGAATCGATACTGCCGCTACCACCACTTCATTGAAATTTATTTTCGAACTTATCAAAACCTGTTTCGATTACGGAATGTCCTGACTATTCTTGAATTATTTATTTAGCAGCTAAGTTTTATTTTTTGTGGGTGGTTCATCCTTTTACTTTTTTAATTTCTTCCAATATTTCACATTCATATATTAGATTGTTATGAATTGTGATTAATTATGAAACCAAGGAATGCTACTTAACTAGTTTCCTTTCCATTGAGTGGTAAATATAATAACCCCTTAATCACATGAAATGCATTTGAACTGGAAGCAGTTTATGCATGCATTTGATGCTTGTATTTATTTTTATTTATGTTTAGATTTTTTAAAAGGTTTATGGATAAAATTATGGATGCATACATTTGAAGTTTACAGTGTTATATAGACAATAGTCGATAATCAGCTAATTACCATCCCATTCACGTAAAATAAAATAAAACTCATGAATAATTAAAAACACATAATGTAAATTTATAATATATTGTACTAACAAAATCTTATATTATTAACAATTAACTTATTTATAGCATATATCGTCGAATATATATTTGCAGTTGATCATTTCGGGATAAATAATTTAGATAACATACTCGTGTCGGTTTATTTTCATGATATAATTCTCACGATGCTATATTGTTTTGTATCATTTTCTCCTTTTGTGTTTTGTAATTTTTATATTTAAATTATAATATACGGTACATACCGATATCATTAAACAATTTTTATTTAAGTGTTCACTAATTATATTAACGGAATAACATGATTTCACCGCGTACGGTGGTTAATCTTCTCCGAATTGATTTTTTCTTTTTTTTTGATAGGCCGGCAGAAAGACGAACCTAGGGTTTTAGATTAATATTAATATATGAGAATTAGAAATAAAAACAAAATAAAGTAAAAATTTTAGAACCGTCTTTAGTTCGGAAATTTCGTCCATGTAGCAATCAATTCGCAAAATTGATTTTTTTTAAATATTAAATTATTACTCGTCATATCTCCTAAATCATGTCTAGTACATGAAGTAAAAAACTTGTCACACTTTTTTATAACACACTGTCATGGCGATCTTTTTGATATTTGGATATTGATGGGAAGCGAAAAATACAATTATCTAAACAATTTATGCACATTGATTGTTATGATTTGTTATCATCTACGTGCACTATTGATAGAGTTTTATAAATTTTTTAGATTATAACCATTAATAATAATTTTAAGTAGTCATAACTAACCCGATATGGTTTTTGTTTATGATGAGTAATAATCTAAAACGAAATAAACCCATATTTAGGCCCTAAGGACACTTTTTTGCAACGAAACATAAAAAATGGCACCAAATCTACACCTTTTGGCAGTGAAACGTCAAAAAAGCACTAATATAAACCCATTGGCAGCGAAAAGATGAAAGCAAATTACACCTATTGGCAGCGAAATATCAAAAGCATAAAAATCACATCTTTTGGCAGCGAGATATTAGAAACCACACTAAAACTACACTTTTTGGCAGCGAAACAAAAAAAAGGTACAAATGTACAAAAATTATACCTTTTAGAAAAAGTCACAAAAATTAAATCTTTTGGCAGCGAACCAATAAAAAAGACACAATATTATACCTTTGGCGGCGAAGTTCTAAAAGACACCAAAACAACACCTTTGGCAGCGTAGTTCTAAAATGACACCAAAACAACACCTTTTGGCAGGGAAGTTCTAAAATGACACAAATACAACATCTTTTGGCAGCGAAGTACTAAAACACCACTAAAACAACATCTTTTGGCAGCGAAGTACTAAAACACCACTAAAACAACACCTTTGGCAGCGAATTATTAAAATGACACCAAAACAACACCTTTTGGCAGCGAAGATGAAACGACACTAAAACAACACCTTTTTTGCAGCGAAATAAAAGAATGACAATAAACTGTACCTTTCGGCAGCTATTTCTTATAAATGACACTAAAACTTTATCTTTATTGTCTTGGTAAAAATCTTTTTGATAATAAACGAAAAAAAATCATATGTTCTCCTCAATTAATATCAACGATACTTGAATCTAAAATCTCTCACAACAAATATTATTCGTATAAAAGAAAATTGTAAATATTTAATCACTTATTAAAGTTCTCTAAATTATGTTCTTTAGATGCAAATCGGTACTATTGAGGGGGTCCAAAAGACAACCTGACAGTAACAAATATTAAATATCTTGACATAACATAAATAATAATAGTAATACTAAACCTCTATTTTCTCTAAATTAATCTTTTTTATATTAATTAACCACAGGATTATTCAATTTCATTTAATCCGTTGATTTTTTTTATTTAATCCGCAATACCTTTCGTACAAATCTAGACAATCCGCAACACAACCTGTCACAGCAAACAGTGACTTTACCATCTCATTTACTGCCACGTGGATTTAACCTAACCCGATTCGTCACACGCCGACTCACGAGTCACGATATCTCTTTCCCCATTTCCATATACGCTGGGTCGGCACATAAATAACTTTGTTACATTCATCTCAATATACATCATGTAACACTTGAGATTTAAATTCTATACTACCCAGTTACACATATATCTACAGAGATAATAACACAAAGAATCCAAAATCCTTGCCTTAACTAACCAAGCGGAGAAGTCTATAAAGTGTCTCCAGTTCATTACGCCTTATAATACCTCCAGAAGTCTCTGACATAGTGGGTTGATCTTCACATGGTGCTTTCATGGACAGACAAAAGTAACTATAGAGATACAAATACCAACCACAAATATAACACAAATGTTTAAGTTTGTGTTTGATTTATGATTCATATATGCATAATTAACAAATGCTCAGAGTCTGACCGCTTTAATGAACCACGCGGCGAATCTCCGGTGTCCCTCTGAAAGTATAAATATTAAATTTATCCATTTAAAGTAATAATAATATATCAAATTTATCCAAAACATCATTTCTCAATAAAGTTAGACATGATTAACTTTATAAATTCTACATATTGACTAAAATACCCTCTAGTTATATCCCTTCTAATTTATCCTTATTTCCCTCTCTGTTCCTAATTAACTTCTAATCTCTTATTTTCCAAGCTCGTGTTATTTTAATGAAACAAGTTCTAGAATTCTCTATTATTGACAAGGTAAAATCACTGAAAGGTTGCAATTTGGACTGAACAAGTGGATTTTTAATATCTATTTTTTTTTTTTAATTTGGTTTTTTTTTAAAACAATAGGAATGGTAAATAAAATTTATTTCAAGTCTTGTCTTTTTTCACTCTAACTTCTCTTGCATGTGAACTTATTGTTGTTTGATTTGTATGAAGGTATAGTTCTTGAAATTCAAAAGTATCATTTACTTGCGCATATTATTAATTCATTATACTAACAAAAGAGGAAAAAAACACAATTAACCATTATTAACAACAATACAAGAAAATCATAAATAAAGTAAATATGAGACTAATTCTTCACAATTGACCCTAATATAGTCCCAATTACTAATTAAGTACAATTTCTAAACCAGATCAATTTACCATAATTTAATTCCATTGACCCTAGTTCATTATGAATTGATCATCCCCATTAACCTTATTTAAGTATATAATTGACGATAATTTAACTCCAACAGATACTCATAATCAATATAAATTAACTTGAAATGTACAATTATGATGTTTTTTTTTTGCCAGCCCTAATCCGAAACAGAGAAAAATTGACCTGACTGGAGAGAAAAACGGATCGAGCATAATAGAAATAAATTACACAATGTGAGGAGGAGGGCATGATAGTAAATCTACAAATATTCCATCCAGATTAATTTGAAAGTAACCAGATTTAAAAAGAATAAATCTGATTTTGATAGATTTGAAGGAACAAATAAAATATTATGAATTTATGAAGGGATATACACGAAATTATTCCATAATAAAACTGGCTTAATATAAAAAAACTCACACAAATAACCACATCTTCATATTCAATGACATGTCATGTCTCATTTTCAATGGATTGGTGTATGGTGAACCTATATACCATGTAAATATTTCTACGTGAAAATACGATTTTCTCCTAACTTCAATTTCAATTTAAAGTGTTGATGGCAAAATAAGTTTATTAGATAATAAACAAAAATATGTCATAATGGTAATGTTGTAACCAATCATATTTGTTTATTTTCAATTTCTTCCAATATTTCATTTTGCTCTACTAAAATCAGAATGATCATGAGCATAATTTTTTTTTGTCAAATTTAATTTAATACTACTGGTCTGTGTTAACATTTTGATAATGATTCATATATATAAATCCAATATATACATTACGCCTCCACCAAACTCATACCAAAAACATGAAATAACAACGTACTAACAGTCTAACACGCCTTCTACATTTTTTTGGTACTTGGGTTCACAATTTGTGAGCTTCATGCGTGAACTGAAAAACGTTAACATATTTGTAATTTGTAAATATGATAAAACTCATTTAACAAACAGTAATGACGTTTCATTATATTTATGGGCCGCTGCATAAAAAGCCCAATTGAAACAACTGGTATATGATGAACCTAGCTAATTTAATTGAATCTAGCTAAACTCCCGCGCAATTGCGCCGGCCTGTTTTTGTTGACAATAATGTGATTTTTTATTGTCGTGGTACTTATTGGATTATGTTTTTTGTTATGTTTTATTGCTCTTGTTGTGTTGTGCATGTCGGATATAATAGTTGTAGAATTAAATTAAATCTTGTATAAAGAAAAAGAGAAGATGTGAGTGATACGAGTCAATAAAGATATTCTACAACATATAAAAATACAATTTACAAATTTTGTATTATCACAATATATAAATTATGAGAATTTTATAGGATGGTAATGCAAGATTGATATTACAAAAAAAATTTTGACATTGTGTATAGCATGTATATCAATGGCCTATAGATGCACTGTATGTACCATGCAAATAAGCAATACGTAAATCACGAATATTTAACAAAAAAAAGAAAACAAATACCATTGTTGTTTAATTTAGACATATAGGTTGATGAATATGTAATCCTAAGATCCGATTTTCGCGGTAATGATATACAATTTTAGTTAAGTGCGGAACCGTAAATAAATTAGAGAAAAGAACACGATGCCAAAACAAATAACACAAGATATTTGTTTACGGAGTTTGACAGGTGGTTGCTTTGTAGTTTTAACTCACCGGCTACTTTCTCAATTGACCGATTCGATTAAATACAAGTACATAAGTCTTCAGGGATGTCTTACGCATTTTCGACTTTCGATTGAATTCCCGTATCAACTCTTACAAGGTTTTTACCTGATCGATTTACACATTTCTATCAATATATGACAGACTTTACAAGATATGTAACTAGCCTATTACAATTTGCTACTAACGAACTACACGTGATCGGTCACGCAAGTTGAAAATCGTTTGAGTAGAAGGATTCGAAATTAGATTTTAGATCTAGAGTTTATATACAATTATCAAAGCTCATGATCAAGGCTTAGTTTTCTCTCTTTTGAATGGGGAATTGGTTTTGTTAAAAACGTTGGTGAGAGAAACCTCAAACGGGTCATATTTATAGAACATATAATTCCTTTTTGAAAAACAGTTTTTTCGTACAGTTAGTACGAACGAACACTCAAAGTTCGTTCGAACGAACAGCAAGTCAAACTAGCCGCTACGAGTGAATCATTTGAAACATGTTGGATTCGTTTGAACGAATTATTGTGGTTCGTTCGAATGAACCTTCTGCTGTGACAAAGGTTGAATTGACATATGTTTTCATTCGAACGAATTAACGTGGTTCGTTCTAACTATCTAAACATGCATGTTCGTTCGTTCGAACAAATGAGTTAGTTCGTTCGAACGAATCTTCATGAGTTTTATTTTATTTTACGTGAATGGGATGATAATTAGCTGATTATCGACTATTGTCCGTATAACACATTGTAAACTTTAAATGTATACATCTATAATTTTATCCACAAACCTTTTAAAAAATCTAAACATAAATAAAAATAAATACAAGCATCAAATGCATGCATAAACTGCATAAACTGTTTCCACTTTAAATGCATTTCATGTGAGTAAGGGATTATTATATTTACCACTCGATGGGAAGGAAACTAGTTAAGTAGCATTTCTTGGTTTCATAATTAATCACAATTCATAACAATCTAATATATGAATGTGAAATATTGGAAGAAATTAAAAAAGTAAAAGGATGGATTATACACGAAAAATAAAACTTAGCTCCTAAATAAATAATTCAACAAAAGATTGAAAACTCCGATGTGGAAACATGTCCTGAGAAGTTCAAAAATAAATTTCAATGAAGTAGTGACAACGGAAGGATCGATTCAAGAAGCAGATCCGTCAATCCCGCCACATACAAGAACATATGAGAAGAATACTTGTATTCTATCTGCAAATGCAAATTATTGTTTCGTAGAAAGATTAAAACACAACAAAAAATTATATAAAAAATATTCCAAAAACGTTTTAGTAGTAAGAATATGGCTAATTAAGCAGACTAAAAACGTAATACTTTATTATTTTTTTACTTGGCCTAACAATAATGGCATTTATACATATATGATGTAATTTTTGAAATAGTAAAATAATGTCTTCTAATAGTTGGGTTAAAATAAACTGACATTTTATGGATTGGTAAGGATGACCCTCTTATGAATTCGTGTACATATATAACCAAAATAGAACACAGGAAAACTAAATAATTACGGACACAAGAGTGCAATGGGCAAACGATGGGGACACGAATACCGCCTTCTTCCATGCCACAACTATAAGCAGACGAAGAATGAATACGATTGTGGAAGTGCAAAACGAACAAGGGGATTGGTTAACTACGGATACAACCATACGACATGCATTTGTAGCAACCTACAAAAACTTATATGCTTCAAATAACCCGATAAATATAGATTTGGTTCTATCAGGCCGGATATTACAAACTCTACCGAAAATTGAATCGTCGGCCCATGCAGAACTACAATCACTCCCAACCCAAGAAGAAATAACCCTAATCGTAGCGGCCTTCGGCCCAGATAAATCCCCGGGCCCTCAAGGCCTCTCAGCACGTTTCTTTCAATCAAACTGGCATGCAATAAAAGAACTCGTCATGAATTCAGTGTTGAAAATACTAACCAGATAAGAAATACCAGATTCGTTTGGAGAAACGAATGTAACCCTAGTCCCCAAAGTCGACAACCCACAATACATTTCTGACTACCGACCTATAAGCGTATGTAATTTCTTATACAAACTCGTGGCCAAATGGATAGCAAACAAGATCAAACCACTCTTGCCAAAACTGATATCGATCAACCAAACTGGTTTTATTGCAGGGAGATACATACAATATAACATCATTTTGCAAAAAGAAGTACTCCACTCTTTCAATTCAAAGGCCTACAAACAAAATGCTTTTGCCCTGAAAATAGATTTAAGAAAAGCTTTTGATAAGATTGAATGGGTATTTATCGAACAAACTCTGCAATACATGAACTTTCCACAACAGTTTATCCAATGGATAATGAGGTGTATCACCTCCCCAAAGTACACACTCCTATTCTCAGGAAAAGGCTCAGGCTTTATAAAACCGCAACGTGGCTTGAGACAAGGATGTCCCTTGTCTCCTTTCCTGTTTATCATAGCTACGGAAATGTTATGCCAAACACTAACACACCATCAGAATCAGGGGCATATCAAAGGCATAAACCTGGGAAAAACTGCACCTTTCTTCACTCACTCCTCCTATGCGGATGATGTTGTCGTGTACGGTCAGGCAACATATCAGGAGGTGTCCTATATGAAACACATCTTCGAATCCTTTGGAAAAATTTCCGGTTTAGAAGTAAACTTGAGCAAGACAAAAGTGTGGTTCAGCCCCACAAGAACTAGTGATGAGTATCACTACACTCTTTCAAGCATCCATAGCACCACGAGATGATCGATATCTGGGTGCAAGACTGGTCACAGGAAGAAAACTGGTAAGTGATTATGAGCATATCCTCACAAGAACTGCGGAGAAACTTGCTGGATGGAAATCGAGAATGCTATCTCATGCGGAGAAATCACGTTAATTCAATCAGTACTGACATCCACAAGTATTTTCCACATGGCAACCGAGAAAATTCCCATCATCATAACAAACAAACTCGAAACCATCTTCAAAAGCTTCTTCTGGGGAATAAATAGTGAATCACTGAGATATCAATCCTGGTTTAAGTGGACCAAGATAACACAACCAACGGAACTAGGGGGCTTGAAAATAGGAGACCTCCAAACCATGAACAAAGCAGTGCTTACGAGCCAGTTGTGGAGAATTTTAAACCAGGATGAAGCCATATGGGGGCAACAAATTCAAGCTAAATATATGCCTAGATCATCCATATGGCTCACCAAAAGATCACATAATGTGTCTAATTTTATGCGAGCAATGTTGCAATTATGGGATACACTAAGAAATGAAACCCGCTGGATATTGGGTAATGGAGGCAAATGCCCAGCTTTTGGTGCACCATGGTTTCCCGATGGCACTGAAACAATTGCAACATCCGCTCGTACAAGAGGGATGAAAGTTCAAGATCTATTTTCAACTCAAACTGGCTCATGGAATACGAACCTTATCGATAACCTCTTCACGCAACAACAAAAACTACAAATACTCAATACACCTTTCGATCCGAATCGAAACTCTGAGTTCACTGACAGGTTAATATGGGAAAACGGGACAAGTGGCACACTCACTGTAAAAGGAATATACCAAAAACTATTAAAAGAGAGCGCTGATCTGCAACCTTTCAATACCGAAAATGCATGGTGGAATAAGCTATGACGAAAAATTTGGTCTGCAAAGAGTATCCCGCCAAAAATCAAAATTTCCCTGTGGAGATCAAATCGTAGATGCTCTGTCGACGAAAATGAAACTACATAGAAGATTCCAATCAATCAGCCCAACCTGTCAAATGTGCCAGAATGCAATTGAGACAGTCGACCACGTCTTTATCGACTGCCCCAAAACCCAGCATCTATGGTGTTTGATCAATTTTTAAAGCCAATAGACCTCACCCACGCAACCAACCACGAACAGGATTGCTCACATGATCTCAATGATCCACGAGCATCAACTTCCTTTTATCTCTGCAGTAATGTGGCAATGGTGGAAATCGAGAAATGCACTTTTTTTGCAGGAATAGTCCAACCGTTTCCTCTCACAATCCAACATGCAACAAGGGAACAAATTGAGTTCAGCACAAGAATGGCAGCCCCCCAGATCCCAATGAAACCACCAAGCAAGAACACAACAATCGGCAGGAAGGAGTTATTCGTATGGTCGGATTACTCTCATGATGACTCAGGTAGAGCTGCAATTGCTTTCCTAATCAAGAACGGCTCTGATAGCCTAATAAGGGTTAAAGCACAGATAAGTTCTAATCGAACAGGAATCCTAGGAGGGGAGCTGCTCGCTTTAGCAAGTGCCATGGAATACGTCGCAAAGAACCATATGGATAAATCAGTTGTTTTCTTTACAGACAACACTGAGGCGGCTGAACTGCTACAACAAGGTAAGGACCCCGTGCCTTCGAGCTATCTTGCTATACAAAATGCAAGAGTCTTCTTAACATGGAAGAGAAGGATCAAAGATCCGACCATTATACACATTCCGCGAGGCCTCAACTCGGAAGCTGACTCTCTGGCAAATTTGTGTAGGGTCACGGGACAACCATACGACGACATCTGTTTTCCGGCGTTATCCAACCACAAATAAGTGAAATGAGAAGATAATTTGGTTCAAAAACATTCCGGGAGGAATGGTTTTTTTATTTTCTAGTTTGCTACTGTTCTGTTTTTGTTTTATTGTGTTGTCAGATAGTTGTTTTTATTTTCTATGGCGAAATCCGATACTTAGTAAGTGGATTGTCCCAATGTTTTGTAACAAACATATTTCTTTTCAATGCATAACGCCTACGGGTTTTCTCTAAAAAAAACATCTTAATTATAGTTTAATTGTATTATCTTATGATTGAACATATATTTAAGATGTTAAATCATGAATTAAAATGCTAAAATTTAGGTGTTAAATGTTATGGTGACACATCAAGAATGTGGGGGGAGGATAAGTAGTATGTGCAACATTTTTCTTGGACATCGGACTGTCTCAACTTTTGTTGAATTATTTATTTAGCAGCTAAGTATTGTTTTTTGTGTATAACAATAACCAATGTTGCGCGAATACTTCAAAAAATGAACCGTACCCGTATCGGATACGGATACGCCACCGATATGGCATCGATACGTATCCGATACGCCACGTGGCGCATCGGACTATTTTAGTATATAAATTTGAACCGATACGATTTCGATACGGCACGATACGTTTTCGATACGGCTGGATACGATTCCGATATGGTGGGATACGGTTCCGATACGGCTGACCCATTGTTTTTTGTTTTTTTTTCCAATATAAAAATACCCAATACTTTTACTATTCAATAATGTTTTACATCACATATTTTTTATTTTACTTATTCATAAAATATCCAAATCAATATTACAACATCTTGATTTTTATAATAATTTAATAAAATTATTTAAATTGATATATTTAATTATATTAAAATAATATTAAATAATATACCTATATGACGTATCGTATCCTAGAGTTTTCAAAAATTACCGTATCGCCATATTCGTTTCGTATCCGTATCCGTGCAACATAGACGATAACCCATCCTTTGACTTTTTTAATTTCTTCCGATATTTCACATTCATAAATCAGTGTTATGAATCATGAGCAATTACGAAACCAAGGGATCCTATTTAACTCGTTTCCCTCCCATTGAGTTGTAATTGTAAATTGTAATTGTAATATGATAACCCCTTAATCACATGAAATGCATTTGAACTGAAAGCAGTTTATGCATGCATGTGATGCTTGCATTTATTTTTATTTATGTCTGGATTTTTTAAAAGGTTTATGAAATAAAAATGATAGATGTGTACGTTTGAAGTTTATAGTGTTATGTGGACAAAAGTCGATAATCAGCTAATTACCGTCCCATTAAAATGAGGAAGTTTACAAGTATATAATATCACATAAAAATAAAATAAAACTCATGAATAATTAAAACCACATAATATAATATATGCTACAAACAAAATCTTATATTATTAACAATTAACGGAGGTATACCACATTTAAGTCTAATTATTTATAGCATAGATCACGTTGAATATATATTTGCAGTTCATAATTTTGGGATAAATAATTTAGAGAACATATTATCAGTTTATTTGCATGATATAATTCTCACGATGCTATATGATTTTGTATCATTTTTTGATTTTGTGTTTTATAATTCTTATATTTCAAAAATAATGTACCGTAGAAGTAGAACCATACTAAATAGTACATACCGCCGATATCATTAAACAAGTTTTATGGGTGATTCTATGGTAATTTCTATTTAAAAGGGTAATTTTGATATTATTAATTAATTATAAAAAAAAATTGTATGTATGCTAATTTTTTCTTATTTTGTCTAATATTAATTTATCAAAGCATTATTGAATGTTACCATTATTTAGACAAATGACCAAAATATCTTTTTTTTTTTTTAAAAATACTGTTAGAAAAATATCAAACCATAGAATCACCCAAGCTTTATTTAAGTATTCACTGATTATATTATCGGGATAACATGATTTCACCACGTATGGTACCAGGGCCGGACCTGGGCTTTGGCCGAGTTGGCCCAGGTCACAAGCCTCCCTTTTTCATAGGCCTCATTTTTTTTAAAATCCGCTTTCATATATTTCAGTTTTTATGTTTAAATTCAGTAAATATATGTTCAATTTAGGTTCAATTTAAGTTTAAATTTAAATTTTAATAATTTAAGGTTTGTTCGATTTAGGTATTTCAGCAACTATCTTAGTTATTTCAGCAATTATTTTGGTCAATTTGAGAAATTTCAGGTTTGTAATTTCAGCAATTATGTTGGTTATTTCATTGACATTCAGGATTTTCAACATAATTTGATTAAAATTTAGGGATTTGCATCAACATTTAAGACTTATTAAAAAAATTTCTCCAAAATATAGGGTATGCGACAAAATTTGAACAAAATCAAGCTGTTTTTGAGCAAAATTTTAGAATTTTCACTAAAAATTTGTTTTTTTTTCACTAAAAATCTAGGATTCTTCGACAGTAAAATTTGAAGATTTTTCATCAAAATTTTGGAAAAGACAGTTTTATCAAAATTTCGACACGTATAATATTCGTTTTAGTTTCTTCGGTATATCGTAATATAGTCGTCAAAAGCCTCCAAAAACTCAGGACCGCGGGCCTGTTAATGGTACGGTGGTTAATCTTCTTCAAATTGATTTTTCTAAATATCAAATTATTACTCGTCATATTTCTGTCAACTATGACAATTTTAAATTTCTTTCAATGTTTCATTTCTATATCTATATACTAAAATGAGAAATGTTGTGTGCATACAAATTTAGTTGTACTTCCATTGTACATATAATTGGAGTCCAATAGATACGATCTATACGGACTATACCTCCTAACCTAACTCATGTCTAGTACATGAAATAAAACACTCGTCATGATTTTCATATAATTTGCCAGCTTTATTATCTTTTAAGCTCCAAAATCATTGATGGCGATAATGATGCCTTTCTTTTTAAGTATTAATGGCACAAATGTAATTTGTTCAAAAAATAGGGGCTATATAATAAAAAGTTGAGATCAATATATCCATTTTAAGGAAAATGTTGTACTTGGATTTGCAACTAAAATATTTGTACAAGTAGAACGAGGTATCTACTTGTGATTTATTAGTCCTTGGATTTGCATCGTGATGTGTGCTCATTTTTGTCTCCGTTCCATTTAATTTCTCCGTTTCTTTTTTTTTTTATTCCGTCACTTTTATGTTTTGTCTGTCTTTCACTGATGGCTTATCGGTGATAAGGACTCTCTCTCTCTCTTGCCCTTCTCTCTCAATTGATGAAGCCCTTCTCTCTCGTGCTCTAACCTAAATAAGATTCATATCTCACGACCTCTCTGGCGACGAGACTTATTCTCGGACATAAACCCCAGCACTCGGCGCCTCTCTCCTAGGTGGTCGAGAGATAGACGCCCCAAATCAACGCCACGAGAACGGCATAATCCCAGCTCTCCTCTCTAACCCTATTTTGATTCAGTCTTGCAAAGGAGCTCTACAGTCGTTCTCAATATGGCATCTCATGATTCAGTCTTGCAAAGTATTGCTCATCTAGGTATGCCTTATTCCTCATTTTCTATGTGGAAATTATCAAATAAATTTGTCCGATTTGTAATAGCAACAAAATTTGACTTATTTTACCGGATAGAGAACCTACAAATTATATAGGTGCATTGACATCCTCACAACATTTCTTATGAGAGAGAGCATAAGAGTGTACCAATTAGGGCTGCAATTTTAGCTCGTGGCTCGTGGCTCGCTCGAGCTCGACTCGATAATAGTTCGATAATAGCTCGCTCGATATTAACTCGAAATTAAATAAGTCGAGCCGAACTAGCTCGAACGCTTATTGAGCCGAGCTTGAGCCAGACTCAGCTCGCTCGTATTAAGCTCGAAAAGAATTTGAGCTCGATTTAAAAAATTAAATACGTTTATCATAATTAATTCATATTATATATATTATTATAATTAGAAAATTTTATAAAAAAAAACTTTATCTCCTTAATAATTCCAAGTAAGGTTACAACTTAGGTCCTAAAAAAATTTAACTAAGTGGGACAAATTAATAATTCCAAGTCCAAATCCTATTTTTTTTGTGTTTTGTGTTGTATGTTTGATTTATTATTGTTATGTTTTAAGATATTTTTGTATTTAAAATATTTTTTTTTATTCGCAATTGTTACAATTTTTTTAATTTAAATTCAAGTTGTTTTTTTAATTGAACTACTGTTGAGCCGAGCCGAGCTTGAGCTTGATTTTTTAGCTCGAACCACAATTCTAAACGAGCCGAGCCAGCTCGAGTAAATTTCGAGCCGAGCTTGAGCTTGGCACAGCTCGCTCGAGCTCGGCTCGTTTGCAGCCCTAGTACCAATACACTCTGGCAGCTTCAGTACCGTACATCAAAATATTTTACTTCGATTCGATTCAAATTTATAAACAACATCAGATATTATTATTATTACCTTGAAAATTTATAAAAACAATAGTAGGAACTAAAGAAAAATAATTTATATCTATTTTTTCTTTGTCTCAGTTTATTAGCTAGCTATTTATTTTATTATTTCGAGGTAACAAGCCCGTACGCAACTAGCTATTTATTTTGAAAACAAATTTTATGAGTCCATATACAAGTCACTGGCAAGTGGGTCCCGTTCACAAGAGACACTGGAAATAAGGGGCGACCGAACTAACACTCAAAGCCACATCGACAGTCTCATCTTCTCCGAACTCCAAAGACAAACCCTAGTTTAGAAATAACTATTCCTTTTTCGATTTTTTATGAATGAGTATGGCTAGTAAGAGAGGAAGTGTGCAGCTCAGGCGGATCGAGGACAAGACCAGTCGCCAAGTCAGATTTTCGAAGAGGAGAAGCTGTCTCTTCAAGAAGGCCTTTGAGCTCGCCGTTCTTTGTGATGCCGAGGTCGGTCTAATCGTCTTCTCTCCCGGAGGGAAGCTTCACGAGTACTCCAGCTCTTCCAGGTTTTTGTTATCCATCTATTCTATCTTCTTTCTTCCTTAATTTCCTTTTTTGTATCGATTAATTAGAAACCCTCAAAAAGTACTTTTCTTTCTTAAAAGTACCTTCAAATTTGTCAGTTAAATTTGCAAGCTTCTTATTTTAGGAGACTTTCTTTAGATAAAGATAAAAGTTCCTAATTTCTGGACATCACTAATTTTGGTACAAATTGCTAAATATTGTAAAGAAGTGTTTTTGTGTGTGTGTGTGTGTGTGTGTGTGTGTGTGATTAACTTATTCATCATTGCTTTCCTTGTGTTCTTTCAATTTGTACTGTGGAACTATGGTTAAACTTTTGGGCAAAAGCTTGTTGTTTTCTTTAGGGAAATTTGGAACTAAAATAATGTCACGCATAATTGGGTGAAATGGTTATTTAAGAGGATACGAGAAGACATATTTTGCGTACAAAAGAATCATTAATAAACGATAATAATTGTATTTTGAGATGTTATATGTTACTTCATAATTTTTTACGCGGAACAACAAGGAACTAACTAAGAAATTTTCATCATTTTAGTTGACCTTTATTTGAACAAAAGTAACATCAATTAATTTCGTTAAACTAATAAATTATCACAACAATTAAGCTCCATTTCATCGTTTTAACATTCATTTTGATTATTAATTACAGGTTAATTCTTTATTGAAGTGAAATAAACCCTAGTTCCTAAATTAACCTAAAAATCACAGCAATTAAGCTCCATTTCATCGTTTTAGCATTTTCTGAAAATATTTTATTAACCTAAAAAACAAGGAAAATTAAAATTTTGAGAATCGTATGGTTTCAGGGGTGTATTTGATATTTTCATGTTTTTGAGGGGTGTAAATGTAAATATACCGATTGTGCATCTCCTAAATCAGCGTAAATAAATTGAAGCTGCTCAGGGAAAAGACTGTGAAGAACTTTTACAGCTCCTATATTTCCTCTTGATAAATTATCCTATCAAAAAATTTAAAAAAAAAAAAATTTATAAAAAAGATATTCAAAATGAAAAATTAATTTATGAAATAATTTACCACTATGGTGACCCGATACGAATCTTTTAGTAGTCTAAGAGCGGCATGCGAACCAAGAAGAGCAACCATTATTATTTTGCTTAGATACTTAGGTTTGCGTTTTGGAAAAGTGAAAACCTTTTAAAGAAAAATTAGGTATAGAAATAGATAAGATTTCAAAATTAAGCGCACAAATCACCAAAAATTTCAAAATTAAACACAGAAATCACCAGAGAAGTATTTTTATTTTCTTGAAAAATGAAAACCTTTTAAAGAAAAATTAGGTATAGAAATAGATAAGATTTAATAAAATTGAAAATACGTACCAGAAAAAGACCAAGATCTTCCACCAGCCCTAGGAGGCTGTTGTCTGGCATGTGATACAAAAATGTGATATTCTCAATTTCATCCAATATCTCAACTGTAGTATAATGTTATGAATTGCTCCACTGTTGATTTTTGTAAAGGAAGATAAGGAATACAAATTTGGTTGGATACTAACTAAGCTCATTAGTCATTAACATGTTCATATAAATAAAGTCCAATAATATACATGACTATACTGTACCTCTTAAGTCACACAAAATACATTTGAATAAAACACTTTCTGCATGATATTCATTCATTCTTTGTGTTCATAATTTGTGAGCTTCGTACTTTTAATTTACTAAAAACAATTTACAGACAATAATGGGCCATAAGAAAATTCAAATCATAGTCCAATTAGAAAAAAGCCCATCATGAACAAACAAATAGAAATAACCACATCATCATATTTAATGACATGGCTTATTCTCAATGGATTGGTGTATGGTGAACTATCTCTTCCTAAAATTACTACGTGAAAAGGAAACAAAGTCTCTCTCTCTCTCTCTCTCTCTCTCTCTCTCTCTCTCTCTCTCTCTCTTCTCTCTCTCTCTCTCCCTTCTTTGATGGTATTTAATTAAGGTTGGCACTGATGGGTTTTTAATTAAGATTAGTAAGCCGCGGGATCTGTGTACCTCCGTCACTTTTGAAAATGACGGGATTCGTAACTAAGTTATTGCCACATTTTGGGAATGCGAACCTTCTCGTTTCGTTGGGACAAATTAGCTGATCATCAATTATTATTCATAAACATGTTTTTTGAATATATCTAGAACTCAAAACACTATAAACTTCAAATCCATACGTGCGCCTTATTTTTATTTCACGAACCTTCGAAATCGCTGAAAAATAAATACAATCATTATAAACAATTTCAATTCTAATTTACTTCCCGTGATAGTACAGTAATTATTTTACATACCTTGATCGGCACTGAACGAGTTAAATAGAATACAAATTGGTTTCATGATAGGCTCATAATTCATAAATTTCTAAGTTACTGTAGGAATGTAAAATATTACAAGCAATTGAAATAAATAAATGATAGCGCATGTTAAATGTTAAAACAAAAATTTCTTGAAAATGTACAAAAATAGATGTGAGTGGATCTGACTACTGCAAGTTCTTAATACTCGTTGACATGATTTTCTTTTATGATAGAAAAATGGAACGAGAATAATAACCAAAGCATTATTTATAATTCCAAAATTGAACAAAGCCATATCAATTTAAGCACATTAATTTATAACACATAAAAATTTCAATTTCCAACATATATTTTTCTATTTCTTTTAATTGATCTATAGGACACACAAAAGAGGCTTGCAACTTTAAAACGGGCATGAAATGAATGTAGCAACTATTTCTAATTTAAATGGAGCTTGTGTGATTAATAATTCCAAGACTATTTATTAATCACATCTAAACAAGACACAAAACAATAAACTTAATCAAGCAATGAAATTTCCAATTTTATTACAAGTTGTTGAAATATTGGATGAAATTGAAAAAATTGAACACCTCCATTAATTTTGGCGACAAGAATCACCTCTTCGTTAAACGATGCGCGCTTTTCTTTGGAATAGAAGACCCAAGTGTTATTTTGGAAGCCAACTATGTGAATTTCTTAGCTTCGCAATTTTTTTTCTTTAATTATTCAATTGTTCTTCATTTATTAGGATCACGTCCCGATCTAAAATCCAACGTTGACTCAATTTTGGATTCCTATCACACATCTAAAAACTGCCTTTCTTGTCGTGGAAAGGAAAACTGTGAGAGGAGAGAGAAACTATTTCTTGCTTAATGAATTCAAAACGATTACAAACTCGTTTATATATTTTCTAACCTAAAACGAAAATAATAAAACACAATGGACTAAATTGAATAATTTCACAAAACCTAAACGGATCATCCATTATCTCTTAATGGATGATCCATTATCTTAACATCCCCCCTCAAACGAAACCGGGGAGGCATGAACGGTGAGTTTGGAACGAAGAGCAACGAAACGCGGAGCGGGAAGGGCTTTGGTTAGGGCATCCGCAACTTGATCGGAGGAGCAAATGAATTTCACCTGTAGTTGCTTGGAATCGATGCGATCACGGATGAAGTGAAAATCAATCTCGATGTGCTTCGTTCGAGCATGGAATACGGGATTGGAGGCAAGAAAGGTTGCACCCAAGTTGTCGCACCAAAGTACAGGCGAGGCTAAAAGTGGAAAATTGAGCTCGCGAAGGAGAGATTGGAGCCAAATTACCTCGGCGGTGGCCATTGCGAGACTCCGGTATTCCGATTCAGTACTTGACCGAGCAACGGTATGTTGCTTCTTTGAGCTCCAAGAAACGAGATTCGGTCCGAGATAAATGCAAAAACCCGTCGTGGAGCGGCGATCATCTGGACAACTCGCCCAATCGGCATCGGAATACGCATGAAGGGTCGGAGAGTCAAGGTTGGATAGGTGTAAGCCGTGAGTAATGGATCCTTTTAGGTACCGAAGGACCCGTTTCACCGCGGTCCAATGGTCCTCGGTGGGACAATGCATGAATTGCGAAAGTCGGTTGACCGCAAACGAAATGTCCGGTCGGGTAATAGTGGCATATTGAAGTGCACCTACAACACTCCGATATTCGAAAGGATCGTCGAGAGGTTTACCTTCGTACTTGGAGAGAACCGAGGCCGATGGAAGGGGAGAAGAAATCGGCTTGGCTCCATCCATGTTGGTTTTTCGGAGAAGAGAGGAGATATAGCGAGCTTGGTTGAGGTGAATACCGTTGGGGGTGTGAACGGCATGGATTCCGAGAAAGTACGAAAGCACACCGAGATCCTTCAACGAGAATCGAGCACCAAGTTCGCGAATGAGGATGTCGACGATGGACTCATCACTACCCGAAATAATGATATCATCAACATACACTAGAAGAAATACCGTATGGGCATCGCGAGTACGGATGAAGAGGGATGAATCCGAGGAAGACACGGTGAAGCCGAGGCTAAGGAGGGCCGCGCGAAGTTTATGAAACCACGCGCGGGGTGCTTGCTTGAGACCGTAAAGTGCCTTCTTCAACAAACACACATAGTTTGGGAATTCCGAGTTTGTAAAACCAGGAGGTTGAGACATGTATACCGTCTCATGAAGATCTCCGTGAAGAAAGGCATTGTTGACATCAAGTTGTCGTAGGGTCCAACCGTGAGAAATTGCAATTGAGAGCACCACCCGAATGGTAACCGGTTTGACAACCGGACTAAACGTCTCCGTATAATCGACACCTTCGGTTTGGTTATAACCTTTGGCGACCAACCGCGCCTTGTGACGTTCAATCGACCCATCCGGACGTCGTTTGAGCTTGTAGACCCATTTGCATCCCACGACTGTTTGGTTGGAGGGTGGTGGTACTAGGATCCACGTCTTGTTTTGAACGAGAGCATCGAGTTCATGAGCCATGGCTTGGCGCCAAGGAAGATGCTTGTTGGCATTTGAGAAACACGTCGGTTCGTCATCATTGACCGATACGGAGAATGCCAAGGGATGCTTCGTGGCCGTATAAAGATGGTAATCGGAGAGGTCTTTGAGGCGACGTGTATTGTCACGTTGACGAGTGACCATGGGATGTCGACGAGAAGGAACGGCTAGTGTCGACGTAGACGAGGAAGGAGGTAGGGGCACGTCGGGAGGTAAGACCGAGGAATGCTCGGTAATCTCAATGGAGGTCATCGGTCTCGGTGTGTTAGGAGCGTCGGTGGGTTGGACCGAGGTATACTCGGCAAGCTCGAAGGTGATCGGCGGTCTCGGCGGACTAGAAGCGTCAGGGGGTAAGACCGAGGTATGCTCGGCGGACTCGGCAGGGCACGTGGGTCTCGGTGGACTGGGAGGGACATGTGGTACGGTAGCGGCGGTACCGATTGTGCGCGAGGGAACCGGCCGAATAGCGTCAGCATGTGGTAAGTCCGCACCGCGAGTATGAGGGACGGGCGTTAACGGCGAATGCCGATCAGTGTCCTCCCGAGTGTCCCTAAAAAATGGCAAAACCGTTAGAGGAGAGTAAAACGTATCAATAGTCTGAGAAGAAGGCGGATCGTGTCGCGCGGCAAACGGGAACGTCTGTTCGTCAAAGGTGACATCACGGCTAATGTACACTCGATTCGTCTCAAGATGAAGGCATTTGTATCCTTTGTGGCTCGATGAATACCCCATAAAGACACACGGTAGCGAGCGAAATTCGAGCTTGTTCTTATTATAGGGGCGCAAGTTCGGAAAGCATGCGCACCCAAGGACTCGTAGGAACGCATAATCCGGCTCTTGTTGAAAAAGACACTCGAAAGGGGATTTCTGCGAGGCTATAGGTAAGCGATTGATAATGAAAATAACGCTTAAAAATACCTCATCCCAATATTCGAGAGGGATGGAAGCCGAGGAGATGCACGAAAGGGCGAGCTCGAGGATATGGCGATGTTTGCGCTCGGCTACACCGTTTTGCTCGGGGGTGTGAGGGCATGAAAGTTGAGGCGTGATGCCGGGATGAAGGCGAAAAATCGGCTTGTATTCGGTACCACCATCCGTTTGGAGAACCTTGATGGATCGAGCAAACAAGTTTTCCACAATCTTTTTAAACTTCTCAAACACAACCGACACTTGATCCTTGGAAGAAAGAAAATATAACCAAGTGAAACGAGAGAATTCATCGACAAAAATGACATAATACTTATAACCCGAATTCGATACAACCGGAGACGGACCCCACAAATCCGAATGAACAACATCAAGAGGAAACTTAGCACGAAAACTAGAACGAGAAAATGGTAATTTGTGTGCTTTCGCTTTAGAACAATCGTTACAAAAAGAAATAGTTTGAGACATAAACGGAAGAGAAAACTTCTTTAAAATTTGAGCGGTGGTGGAAGATGACGCATGACAAAAACGACGATGCCACGTATCGGCGAAAACTCGACTCGTCAAGAAAGCTAGGGGCGAAGACACTAAGGAAGAACAAAGCTTGTAAAGACCATCAACAAGAGTGGCTTGAAGAAGCACCTTGTGCGTTGCTCGATCCTTGACAAAACAAAGAGAAGAATAGAATTCAAGATAAACATTATTGTCACGAGTAAAACGAGAGATACTTAAAAGATTTTGAGTAATGGACGGGACATGAAGAATATCTTTTAAAAGAAAAGATTTTGATGGAGAAGAAATACGAGAAGACCCAAGATTAAGAATTTTTAAACCTTCGCCATTGCCGACACGTAATTGATCATGGCCGAGATACATGGAGTGTGTCGAAAGGTTGTTGAGGTCGGCCGTCACATGATGCGTGGCACCCGTATCAAGAAACCACTCGGTGGGAACGACGGAGTTCGGTGGAGCATCGGTGGAGATGGCTTGTGCGGTTTGGGCTTGAGGCGAAGCATTCGTCATCGGTTGAATAGTTGCGTCGAAACGGCTCCAACAACGCAACGCAACATGGCCCGGTTTGTCGCAAATTTGGCACACATCTTCGGATTTTCGTCCCCCACGACCATTGCGGCCACCACGTCCACCATTGCCGCGACCACGATTTGGAAAAGGAGGCCTCGAAAACCGTGAAGGTGCGGTGTGAGCCGGTGTCGGAAGTAAACCTGCAAAAGAGTTCGGAACCTTAGGTTTGGCGGCGGCAATTTGGGCAATCGGCGGCATGACATCATGAGAGTCGAGGCGACGCTCGAGGCAGCGAAGATGACCGAGAAGCTCCATGAGAGGCAACGGATTCGGACGCATGGAAACGTTCATGACAAAGGCGTCGTACTCGCGGCCAAGTCCGTTGAGGATGTGGTGAACAAGATCCATCTCCGAAATTGGGGACCCCAAAGAAGCGAGGCGATCCGCAAATGTTTGCATCTTTTGTACGTAATCCGAGCAAGAAAGTGAGTCCTTTTTGGTCGAGTGGAGAAGTTGCTTGATTTCGAGGAGAGAGGACATCGCCGGATTTGCGTATAATTGATGGATGACTCGCCAAAGATCCAAGGACGTGCCACAATTTACAAATTGAACAAGTACCGTTTCGGAGAGGGATGAGAAAAGCCACGCAAGGATGAGAGCATCTTGACGTTTCCACAAGTCGTGATGCGGATTGAGGACAAAAGAATAAGATTCGCCTTCTTGAACGGTAATATGCGGGGGAGGCGAGAGTTGAGAATCGTCGACGAAATGCATGAGTCCGTAACCGGTTAGAACCGGAATAACTTGCGATTTCCAAAGGAGAAAATTTTCGCGAGTCAACTTAATCGAGAGTGGGTGATTGAATGTAACCGGTGATCGAGGAGGAGGTGTATCACCGGAATTGTAGAGGTTGGCACTAATCGGCGGAAAAGGATGGCCAATTTGATGAGACACGGGCGGACCGTATGCGCCAAACGATCCGGCCGGAATAAAGAGTGGGGCGGAAGCGTGAGAGATGGTTGGAGGAGCGGGAAACCCGGGCGGAAAAGAGGGAGAGACTCGCGGCGAAGTGGGCGAATAGGTTACTCGGGGCAGAAAGTTCGGGGCAGAAAATATGGGGCCAAGATTGTGGTGGCCGAGAGGGTTATTCGGGGCAGAAAATTCGGGGCCGAGTGATCCAGTGGGGAGGAGGTATGGTGCGCCCGAGAGGAGATAGGGGCTGCTATGGGCCAGGGGCTGCTGTGGGCGAGATAGGGGCTGCTGCAAGTGGAGATAGGGGCTGCTGTGGGAGATAGGGGCTGCTGCGAGAGGAGATAGGGGCTGCTGAGGGCTGCTGTGGGCTGCTGCGAGCTGCTGAGGGCTGCTGAGGGCTGCTGCGAGAGGAGATAGGGGCTGCTGAGGGCTGCTGTGGGCTGCTGTGAGCTGCTGAGGGCTGCTGCGAGAGGAGATAGGGGCTGCTGCTGCTGTGGGCGAGAGGAAAGTGCCGCAGGATTAGGGTTTGGCGACGGCTGCGCCGTGTGAAGAGAAAACGCACCAAGATCTTCCTGCGCCATGAAGAGAAAAGGAGCGCTAGGTGATTTTGACAATTTTGGCGTCGCTACAGTAGCTACAGTAGCTACGACTGGATATGAAGAAAAGGAGAAGAAGAGAGAGGTTGCCGGGTTAAGGAAGCCTGGCGGCTGATACCATGTGAGAGGAGAGAGAAACTATTTCTTGCTTAATGAATTCAAAACGATTACAAACTCGTTTATATATTTTCTAACCTAAAACGAAAATAATAAAACACAATGGACTAAATTGAATAATTTCACAAAACCTAAACGGATCATCCATTATCTCTTAATGGATGATCCATTATCTTAACAAAAACCAAAAAAATATATAAGAATCTAACTTTTCCCGTGGATTTCATTAGTTTAGAAAAGAGCGATGGTTACTCTTCTCCGAATCGATTTTACTTAGTACTAAAACATTACATGTCGCGACAATTTCAGTTTCAATTTCTTCCAATATTTCACTCCCCTATACTGAAAATAAGAACTTTCTGAGTGAATAAAAATTTGGTTGGATACTAACTAAGCTCATTAGTCATTAACATGTTCATATAAATAAAGTCCAATAATATACATGACTATACTGTACCTCTTAAGTCATCCTATTTATTATGAATTGTGATTTCTTCCAATATTTCACATTCATCAAATATTCTCAACCAAGGAATCCTATTTAACTCGTTTCCCTCCCATTGAGTTGTAATTGTAATATGATAACCCCTTTATCACATGAAATGCATTTGAACTGAATGCATGCATTTGATGCTTGAATTTATACGATATGATTCTCACGAGCATAGCATCTGATCTTGTCCAATATTTCATTCCATATGATCGATACATTTATCCATTTCTATTGCGTCTTTTATTTACAGAAGATAAAGAGAGGGAGTTATTTTCCATGTTCATATGACAATCACATTTATTTTATTTTATTTTCAATTTCATCCAATATTTCATTTCTCCCTACTAAAATGAGAAGGATTGTGAGCATAATTTTATTTTGTTAAATTTAGTTGAATAGTAATTGTCTGTTTAACATTTTGATAATGAATTCATATACATAATCCAATATATATACATCTGCACCTCCCCCAAACTCACACCAAAAACATGAAATAACACACGTCTTCTACATGCTTTAGATATTTGGGTTCACAATTTGTGATAAAAACCCATTTAACAAACAGTAATAGATCACAATGAAGTTTCATTATGTTTATGGGCCGGTCCATAAAAACCCCAATTTAAACAATTGGGGTATGATGAACCTAACTATTTTAGTTGAAACAAGAAATTATCCCAAAAAAATATATATACTTTGGGGGCATCATGGACAAATGCGGCGGTTGTAAGAGGGGTTTAAGAGCTGGGAAATCAGAATTACTTTGGAGGCATCATGCCGAAAATAACCTTCCGAGAGCTCGAGAATTATTGTCAATGGTACATTTTTATAAAATAACCCTTATAAATATTTTATTTGCTTTAGTGAAATTTTTATTTGTTTTATTAGGTCAAGAATTTGATTGAGAAGCCATAATATGAATATTTGCCTCAGGATCTAAATAAGCAACTCAAATCCTAAATTAATAAAAATATCGCATATGGCCCTTCTAATTTGAAAATATAATAATGTATTTTTTTTTCCAAATAGATCCCTCATCTTTTCATAGATATCATCTTAAACATTGGGCCTTTTTTATAGGCTTCCCAGTTCCTATTTCAGCGTGACCTGTGTCTCTGTATGAGCAGCTCTTAAATATTGGTTCCTGCTTCTTGGGTTTTGATGTTTGTTCTTTCTCCCATCCCTCGTATTATATTTATGTAAAAAATATATATTTTACAATGCTGGCTAATTTTACCTTAAAAATATATATTTATGTAAAAAATGTAATCAAGTACTTGGACATTCAATATTAGCATCCCAATTTATTACGAATATAAACAATATAAAATTAAACTGTACATTTTGACTTGTTTTATAATTTGTAATATTATAATGTAATACAAAATCCTACATGTTAAAATCATGATATTTGAATTCCGGCTCAGAATAAATTAAAACTAATGAAATATGCACGGAAACAAAAATTATGATTGATCGATCAATTATACTTATACATATAATATTAATGATTTTTATACATATTTTTTTTAAGATTGTATATATGTGAAAAAAATTATTCTATTTTTTACCATATTATTATAAAATAAGACAAAGTAATGATTTGTTTTATTTGTACTTAGAATAATTAATTATCCAACATATTATTTATACAAAAACTAATCTAATTCTAATCTTATTCTTAACGGTAACAATTTCTAATTCAAATCTAATTCCAACGTTAATATTTATTCATATTAAACGAAATACACATGGTCCACGATTTAATGACAGCAAAAAGTTTACCATTCTCAAACGGTGTATATATCGAACCTGTACGCCAAGTTTAGGAGCACTGTAAACAATTTTAACACGCCTCTACAGTTCATGAATAAATAAGCCCTCACCCATCTGTTCTTCTCTGTCGTCCCAAAATATTCTTTCTTGTCTTGTCTCTTTTCTCCCTTCTCCCTTGTCTATTCTCTCTCACAAGGCAATCGAGAAACCATGGATCTGGATACTTAACAATGCAATCGAGAAACCATGGATCCGGATACATAACAGAAAACTTCTTCTTCCTCTGTTTTTCGTCGATTGTGCTTCTTGCCCCCTGTTTTTTGTTCCTTGACCCAGCCGGAGTGATGTCTGACTCGTAAACGGGAAGAGCACGACTAGGCACTCGAGAAGAACATTCTTCTTTCCTTGTGGACTCAGACCGCTCGAAACTACAAATTTCATGGCTGTGGACACACACACGAGGATGTAAGTGAATCTCGTCCATGATTTACTTTTATTCTCTTTGATCTTGGTTCAAGGTTTTTTTTATTGACGAATCAAGCCAGTAATTGTTTCTCTTGGTCGTTTTTACTCTTGTTTCTTTGATTTTCGTTTTTGGTTAAAGCAGTTGTTGCCAATTTTGCATTAAATGGATATATTTGATAAAGTCCTCATGGATTATTGATCATCTGAGTACATGTTACGATTGATTTTATAGTTTGAACAGTTTTGTATATTTTTGAACGAAGGTTTTGCAATCACTAATTTAGGGACAAGTTTCCATTCTCATTTTCTTTCTGAATTTCTTAAATCCCTGTATGAGTACTTAGATCGGCCATTCACTTTGTTTAGTTTGAAGCCCTCAATAAATTGTTTTTTGGACTTCAGCCTTTGAATCATTATAAGCATCTGTTTGTGATTAATTTTGTAGTTTGAAAAGTTTTGCGAGCACTAATTTAGGAACATGTTTGATTGATTTTGTAGTCCTAAAAATTGTTTTTTTGTGCTTTCAGGCTTGAAATCAAGATTTCAAGAAATTGGTGCTTGTGCTTCAGGCTTGAACTCAAGTTCTTAGATTTCCCATCATGACTTCATGCGATTTTTTTGGGGCTGTGGAGGTGAAAGCTGACCGACCAGGTGAAATTTGAAATGAACTAATTTATTTTGTAAGTATCCAATCTAATTTATTTTCACTCAGTGTGCACAGATGGAAAAATTGGATGATCAAATCGATTTACGAAGACACAAAAATGCGACATATCAAGACAGGAGATTTCGAAGAGTCGAGAAAGAACCAACTGGTGTAATGTTGAATGTGTGTGCTTCTATGTTTTTGTGTTTGTATATGTGCATCTTTGTATGTGTGTGTCTGTCTCTGTGTGTTTATTTTTGTGTTTGTGTATGTATGTCTATTTGTGCGTGTGTGTGTGTATTGTATGTGGTGTGTCTGTGTGGTGTGTGTTAGGGGGGGTCCGGCTCAAGTGGGGCCGGGCCTGGGTAGGAGGGGTCGGGCCCATGAGGGGCCTGGCCCGGGGAAGGGGTCGGGCCCACGCGGGGCCTGGCCCGGGGAAGGGGGCGGGCCCACGCAGGCCTGGCCCGGGAGGGGGGCGCGGGCCCACGCAGGCCTGGCCCGGGAGGAGGGGGCGGGCCCACGCGGGGCCTGGCCCGGGGAGGGGGGTCGGGCCCACGCCGGGCCTGGCCCGGGGGAGGGGGGTCGGGCCCACGCGGGGCCTGGACCCGGGGGGGAGGGTGGTCGGGCCCAAGGGGGGCCTGGCCCGGGGGAGGGGGGTCGGGCCCACGCGGGGCCCGGCACGGGGGGGTGGGGGTCGGGCCCACGGCCTGGCCCGGCCCGGGGGGTGAGGGTCGGGCCCACGGCCTGGCCCGGTGTGGGGGGTCGGGCCCACGCGGGGCCTGGCCCGGGGGGGGGGGTCGGGCCCACGCGGGCCTGGCCCGGGGGGGGGGGGGGTCGGGCCCACGCGGGGCCTGGCCCGGGGGGGGGGGGGTCGGGCCCACGCGGGGCCTTGACCGGGGGGGGGGGGGAGGGTCGGGCCCACGCGGGGCCTGGCCCGGGGGGGGTAGGCCCGACCCGGGGGGGATCGGGCCCACGCGGGGTCTGGCCCCGGGGGGGGGGGGGGTTTGGGCCCACGCGGGGCATGACCCGGGGGAGGGGGGTCGGGACTATGCGGGGCCTGGCCCGGGGGAGGGGGTCGGGCCCACGCGGGGACTGGTCCGGGAGGGGGGTCGGGTCCACGCGGGGACTGGCCCGGGGGAGGGGGGTCGGGCCCATGCGGGGACTGGCCCGGGGGAGGGGGGTCGGGCCCATGCGGGGACTGGCCCGGGGGTGGGGGGCACACGGGGACCGGAAAAAACTCAATAAAAACTCCATTCCTTGTCTAATTTTATAAGGTGGACCCCATTCCTCATTTTCATTGTTATTTTCAAATTTCAAATATTTATTTTTTTTCGAAAAAACACAACAAAAACTCGTAATATTATGTAGTATGATTGAAACTATGATAATAGTTGTCATACATTGTGGTATTTTAAAGGAAAATTATACACCTCCTATAAATTATTTTCAGACTTAACCAACGAGTATGCATTAACAATTGACGACAAATAAAATAAATAAGATAAATAAATATGAAATTAGACATGTTGGGCCTGTTCGGCTGAAGATGGAATATACGAATTAGAGGAATAGAGAATAAGGACTATGCCGTTTTATTCTGTGTTTGTTCGGCAAAACTAATGGAATACATACATGGGTTAATATGATATAAAAACCGTAATGACAAAAATACCCTTATTTTTTAATCGATCGATTAACATTAAAATTAATAATCACTAGCATTACCCCCGCGCAATCATTATTATATGTGTAATTTAGTGTGTTGTGTGCGAGTGAAATTTTGTAGCAAAAATCGTTTGAAAATTTTAAGAGCCGGATTTCTTGAATAATTCAAACGGTTATTGCTAAAAAAATTATCTATATTTTATACTTCATAAGTAAAATAAGGAAAAAGAACGAATGAGTCGTCATGAAATTTATTAAGAACATAATAGTTCAAAAAACATTGCTGAAAAAAAGAGTGTTTTTAATTTCACAAATCTTTAATTTCGCTACATATTTAGTACAAATATTTTTCGTCCTTTGTGTGGTAAGCCAACAACAAAGTTTGACGATGTCATCGCTAACCGTTTCGTTCGAATCTTTAATTTAAATTATGTCATGATTATTCGCACATCCATGATTTGGTATATTTTTAACCTCCTAATTTTTTTTGGATATTATAAAAAATTCTCTATCTTTTCGTAAACTCCCAAAAAAAAAAACTCTTTACCAAACTTTTATTTTAAAATACTCCTTATGGATGATATTAATTTTTTTTTTTCCAAAATACCCTCCAAATCTCATATGTAATAATTAAAACTTATTTTTGTTATTTTTTATTAATTTTAAGAAAATTCATAAACACTTCTTAACACGTAGTGATTTAAAAAAATTTAAATTATTACATATTTTGTTTATATAATTTTAATATTACATTCTTTATTCATAAAAAAACTAACATTAAATGATAATAAATAAACACCTGGCAAATATATTCATAGAAAATATCTATTTAAACATCTATTTTTTATTTTAGTTTTCTTTTTATGTATTTTTTAATAGTTTTGTGATATTTTATTTTTAAATATTTGCAAGATGTTCTTTTATTAATATTGTTCAACTTATTATAATTTTATTTTAGTTTTTCAAGAAAAATAATAAAGGACCAAAATATAAATTTTAAAACTTCGGAGGACAAAAATGCAAATATAAAGGACCAAAATGTTAAAAAAGGACAAAAATATAATTTTTTTTTAAAAATATGACCAATTTGAGGCCCCTGGACTAAAATGTAAATTTCAAAACTTCGAAGGGCCAAAATGAGAAAAAAAGGACCAAAATGTAATTTTTTTTTGAAAAAAGGACCAATTTGTAAATAAAAAAGGACCAAAATGTAAAAAAAAAAAAAAAATTTACTAATAGGCCCCTGGTGACGTGGCTGCACTAGGCAAGAAAAATAATAAAGGACCAAAATGTAAATTTTAAAACTTCGAAGGACCAAAATGCAAATATAAAGGACCGAAATGTGATAAAAAAGGACCAAAATGTAATTTGTTTTAAAAAACAGGACCAATTTGAGGCCCCTGGACCAAAATGTGAATATTAAAATTTCGAAGGACCAAAATGCAAATATAAAGGACCAAAATGTAAAAAAAAGGACCAAAATGTAATTTTTTTTAAAAAAAAGGACCAATGTGTAAATCAAAAAGGACCAAAATGTAAAATAAATTTTTTTTTTTTTACGAATAGGCCCCTGGTGACGAATAGGCCCCTGGTAAAAAAAAGGACCAATGTGTAAATCAAAAAGGACCAATGTGTAAATCAAAAAGGCCGCTTAAATTTTTTTTTTTTTTAAAAAAAAAAAAAAAAAAAACCACAACCAATTTCCTTTCTTATTTCTATTTTTAGTAATTTTATTTTGTGATTTATTTGAATTTGTATTAATGTTATTTTGTAGATTTCATGTTATAATTTGTTTGGACGTTGTTTTAAATAAATTAATATGTAGATTTAATGTTATGATTTGTTTGGACGTTGTTTTAAATAAATCAATATACATTATTTTTAGTATAAAAAATTATAGCACAAATTATAATATATAAAAATTTAAAAAATGACAAAAACTATGTAAAATTACAAATCCGCCTAGATCCGATTAATCCCCGATTAATCCCTCTAGGCGCTAGACGGTGTCCGTCCGCCCGACTAGCGCCCTAACGATTTCTGTAACATTGGTTATGATAAATAAGACGTTTGTGATTCTATTTTGATTTTTTTCTCTCATTTTGTTTACTGAAAATTTGGCGCCGACAAGGTGTGCTTTGTTTGATACGGAATTTTCGATTTTTTTGACATGTAGCCTTTACGTAAGCCTAATTTGCAAGAAGAATTATATTTTGCCAAATTTGAAAAACTAACTCTGGCAAAAGAGAAGCGAAAAAGACTTCTCTTTCGGAAGATGGTCTGGCGAAAGTGTTTAAGCATTATTTTTGCATGTTAACTTGAAAAAATCTGATTAAGCTACTTTTGCCAAGTCCTCTGGCGAAAGAGGAAAAATAATATTTTTTTGATTATTTCTTGTCATTATTTTCATTTTAAAATAGCAATTTTTTTTAACATTTTCGCCGACCCTGCCGGAAAAAATACATGTTTGGAGACTTTTATGTAAGATTTTAAGGATCTATATGTAAATTTTGTAATTACTTTACTGGTATGTCTAAATTGAATTATGTTTGTTTTGTTATATTTTTTTATTGTGTGATGATTGCATGCAATCTTATGAGTAATTCTACGCAATATGCTTTCGCAACATGATGATGAGGTGTAGGGTGTGGATTGAATTTAGTTAAACTATTTTATAGTGTGAATACAATATCCAACGTAAGATGTTATGAATTGCTCTACTATTGATTTTTGTAAAGGAAGATAAGGAATAAAAATTTGGTTGGATACTAACTAAGCTCATTAGTCATCAACATGTTCATATAAATAAAGTCCAATAATATACATGACTATACTGTACCTCTTAAGTCACACAAAATACATTTGAATAAAACACTTTCTGCATGATATTCATTCATTCTTTGTGTTCATAATTTGTGAGGTTCATACTTTTAATTTACTTAAAACAATTTACAGACAATAATGGGCCATGAGAAAATTGAAAGCATAGTCCAATTAAAAAAACAGCCCATCATGAACAAACAAATAGAAATAACCTCATCATCATATTTAATGACATGGCTTATTCTCAATGGATTGGTGTATGGTGAACCATCTCTACCTAAAATCACTACGTGAAAAGGAAACAAAGTCTCTCTCTTCACTCGGCGCGCCACCGCAAAGCGTCCTCGTGAGCATGGATTCGTCGTCGGAGAGCGAGAGAGAAGACTCCGCCCTAGGTGAAGATATCTCTGATCTCCTACGATCGTTGCGTCGTGACGATAGTCCATCGATTTCCGGCGATGGCGGTACTGGCGGTGATGGTGGAGATTCGAGTTCCGATGATGATGTTGGGCTTTTGGATCGTCTTAAGAGGCGATTTGATGCGTCTGCTGATGGTGGGGAGGGTTCTACTTCTTGTCCTTCTTCTCCTTCCTTGCCTCCTGTTGAACCCTTGGCATCGTGGCCGCCTATTAGTCATCGTCTGGTTAATGATGTTTTGAAAGGAGATGATTCTGACGAAGATGATGATCTCCAGACTCTTCGTGCTATTCAGCGGAGGTTTTCGCATTATGAAGCTGGTTAGTGGTTCAATTTTAAATTTTGTAGGGTTTATTTGACTATTTTACCTGGAAAGATAAAATTAGCTCAAATTATAGCTCACTTTTACATGATTTAACCGGCCTAGTGTTCTTCTAGTTACATTTTAGAATTTCGAAATTTCGTTGAAGCTTATGTTCGCCTAATTGGACTAAAGAACCCAAATTGACACGAATCAGACAAAATAAGTGGACAAATACGACTATAAGCGCCCTAAGTCTGCAAAATTTTCTTTCTAAATTTCATAATCGACATTATACTTAATTTATTATATTTTTTCTTTTGTAGAATCTCATAAAAGCTCAGAATCAACTGAATACTCACTGCAAGACAAACCACACAAGGACGAATTCCCCGAAATCGAATCTCAGTTCGATCCAACGTCTCTCGATTCCTCCACCTTCCCCAAATCAGCTCAGTTGCTAATCGACGCTTTAAAAAAGAACAGATCTTGTCAGAAACTTTTCAGGAGGAAACTAATGGAGATGGAGACGAAAATGGAGGAGAATAAGGAATTGATAAATAGAGTTAAGTGCTTAACGAGTTTTCAAGCGGCTTGTAAGAGACAAGCGAGCTGTGCTGTTTCTCTTAAACGGGACCCACGCATCAGACTCATCTCTGTTGCAAAATCGAGAGATCTCGAACCTGGAAAAGTAAGTAACTTTATCTCTCTTTTTAATTTTATCTCAATTCATGCAAATTAATGGGAATTTGATTTTTTGGTGCAGAAAAATAGGAAAAATTCTGCATTGTATTATGGGCCGGCCCAGAATTCTAGGGTTTTTGATTTCAGAGAAGTGGAGAGGCAATTTCCTTTTTCTCTTAAGAAAAAACCTTGGAGCGATAATGAAAAAGAAAACCTTTTAAAAGGAATTAAACAACAGTATCAAGAGATGGTTCTTGTCAATGCCATTAACATTGAAAGGTGTGTTGGTGTGTGAGTGTGTGTGTGTGTGTGTGTGATTATTATTCTTACCGATTCATATAGATTCTAACACAATTTGATTTATGGTACAGTGATACTGAAGGCGCGAATAATATGGATCTTTTACCAGTAATTTCAAATACCGAACTCGACTTAACTCCTGAAAAAATGAGATCGTTCGTACCAATGATAAATTGGAACAGATTAGCTTCTATGTACCTACTTGGCCGTTCCGGTACCGAATGTGAATCAAGGTAAATTTGCATACAAGTCCGTATAATTCCCTATTATATCTTTCCAACAAGCCTAATAAATAATATTTGAATGTCCCAGGTTTCTAAACTGTGAAGACCAGTTAATAAACCACGGTCCGTGGACTTCACTAGAAGACAAAAAACTCCTATACATAATTCAAAACAGAGGGATTTGCAACTGGATCGAAATATCGCTTTTATTAGGCACTCAGAGAACCCCGTACCAGTGTTTGGTACGGTACCAGCGAAGCCTCAACCCTCTTATATTAAATCGAGACTGGACGAAAGAAGAGGACGAGAAGCTTCTAGAAGCTGTGGAAACTTTTGGGGATAATAATTGGCAAGTTGTAGCGTCCCATTTGGATGGAAGAATTGCCAATCAATGCTCTAATAGGTTTGGTTTTGTTTATTACGCGTACTATATATTAAAACATCGTGTATACCATGTATTATTTTATAATAATAATATATTATTTTTAATAGGTGGAAAAGAACTTTGAATCCTGAAAGGAAGAATGTGGGAAGGTGGACTTTAGAAGAAGATAAGCGTCTGAAAGTAGCAATTTTACTTTTTACGAATAAAGATTGGAATAAAATTGCCCAATTTGTCACTCGTAGAACCTCAACTCAATGCAGAGAGAGGTACCATTTTCTTCGGCATTTTTTCATTTCAAACCCTGCAAAATGCATAATCTGAATTTTGTTATTCTAATTTGACAGGTGGGTGAATTGTCTAGACCCGAATTTGAACTTAGAGCCATGGACCAAAGAGGAAGACTCGAAGCTTCTAGAAGCAGTTAAGACACATGGCTATTGTTGGTCCAAAATTCCCAATTTCGTCCCTTCTCGTACCGACAACCAATGTTGGAGGTATATTTACTATCAGATATGCTCTAATTATTTTTATTATCATTTATACCCCTATTAAATTTTTGTATGTATAGGAGATGGAAATTTTTGTGTCCCGAAGAAGTGACCCAATTGCAAAGAGCGAGAAAAATAAAAAGGACGGTTTTAATATCCAATTTTGTTTCGCGTAAACACGAGAGGCCAGAAATCGGTCCTGACGATTTTATTATTACACCCGTCATTACTTGTGTAAATGAAGAAAATGCCCCTCAAAAGAAATCAAGGTATAGTTTTCTCTTTCTCCCTCTCCTTTTGGACATTTTTTTCGCAAGGGCATTCATGATAGTTTTTTGCCTTTTTAATGTTTCAGGAAATCTCAATCCAAGAAGTCTGTTGAAGATAATGAGACTAACAATAACCAAATTAATCAGAACAATAAAAGGAAAAGAACAAGGAAAAAGAAATCAAACGAGGCAAAAGAAATATCTTCAGAAAATTTGAATAATGACGAAAGCACCACTAATAAAAAACAAAGGTACATTTCTTCGATTTAATTTTTGCAGTTTCAGGAGGGTAAATCTGATATTCTGACTTTTTTATCCAACAGGAAGAATGCCGATCCGGGATGGATTCATGCGGAAATACAAGAAGGAAATAGACTTCATTGGAAATGCAAATACTGCAATCGAATTTTCAAAGGAGGAGGCGTTTCTCGCTTGAAAATGCATTTAGCCGGAATTACCGGCGACGTCGTTAAATGCTCCGAAGTTCCTCCGGATATCAGGAATTGTATGATTGACGAGTTCGAGAAATCCGGGAAGAAACGTCCTGTCAAGAACAAGAAGAGGAAGAATGGAGAGGAAAACGGAACTGGAGAGAAACCGAAGGGGAAGAAGAGGAAGGAAAAGCAGAATGCAGACGTAGATCTGGGTTCGATTCGTGTTGATTATTGTGCGGGAACTGGAGAGGTTCCTTCTGGGGAGGTGCCTCTTCTCGAGTTCGGTACTGGAACTGGAGAAGTGGAGAAAATTAAGAAGGTAAAGGCAAAGAAGAGGAGGCGTAAGGAAAAGAATAATGACGGTGGTGAGCAAGAGAAAGAGGCTGTAGATGGGGGTTCGGATGCTCCCCAGTTTTTTCCGGGAACGGGAGAGGTGCCTCTTCTCGAGTTCGGTACTGGAACTGGAGAAGTGGAGAAAATTAAGAAGGTAAAGGCAAAGAAGAGGAGGCATAAGGAAAAGAATAAGGAAGGTGAGCAAGAGAAAGAAGAGGCTGTGGACGGGGGTTCGGATGCTCCCCAGTATTTTGCGGGAACTGGAGAGGATTTGCTCCATCGGTTTACAAACTGGAGAACGAGTGAAAGAAAATAAAAGGATGGTTGCAGACGTCTCCAATTTTGGTAAATGGAGATGACGTAGAGTTAATTTTATTGATTACGAGGAATTGGAGCGAACTGGCAAAGATGCAGCGAAGGTATATGGTATGAAATTATTTTGGATTTGTGATCGGTCGGTATTATGCTATAAATATATTTATTTTTGTTTTCTATTGGTACAGATTTTAAGAAAACATATAGACGAGACTTTCGTTTAGGTATGTGACAATGGTATATCCTCTCTTTTTATTTGATCTGTTTGAAAAATGTTTTTTTAGTTTATTGGTGTATCCAATATCTAAATATATAATAATTAGTTTTCCTAAATCTTCTAAATCAATTGCATCCACGTAGAATTCACAATTCATAATCTTCGACTCACGAGGAATGTGTGTCATTTCGCAATTTTTGTGTGAAGGCGAATTTATCATGGGATATCATCTATTTAGTGCAAAATCTCTCTGAAACCAAATAATGTGTTCGAGTTCATTGTCTTTCTATTCTAAAGTCAAGTTGTCAATTAAATCCATTTTTTCATGGGTTGTATATGTTCTTTAGAATTAGATGAACATAGATGAAACGCGTGGTTGCACTGAAGTTACGTAAAACATTGGAGGAATTTAAAGTAAAGTAGTTACAAATACAAAAAAAATCACAAGAACAACGGTAAACATGAAACACTTGTTAAACTTTAACAATTATTATTTGTTAAATCTTAACAATTTTTATTGGGGAATTTTAAGTTATGGAATTGTGTTAATTAATCGATGGAAGATAGCCTCGATACAAATGTTAGGTACATAAACATTATATATTTTTTTTTTGAATTTAGATAATTTGTTGTGATAGTACGTTTGATCTTCTGTTGAGACTTGAGGGTAATATAATAATAAATTGTTAAAAAGTGATTTGTTTATGTTTAATCTTCTCAATGATATTCATGTGAACATGTCATGGCGCTTCTTCAAATAGCCTATTTATATCGATACTTCAGTTGTTAAAAACACATTTTCCTATATTTTAAAGCATATAAAATTATTCACCCCTTATACAATTCCGAACCATTTGTTTTCATATATTGTTAGATGAATAATATATCATTAATTAATTATTGCCTGATTTCTTAATTAAGTGAACAAATGGTTTGCTTTATTAATAATAAACGTAAAAGAAAGGATTGGTTATGTACAACATGGTTTTTGATGAAATTTGCTAAATAACATTAATTTTATCCAATTTGTAAAATCAATATTATCGTCGTATTACGGGGCGAAAATATTTATTTAAGAAAAATTTAATGGTGTGAAAATAAAATAAAATAAAATCATTTTTGTCACGTTATGGTATAAAAATGATTCACTCTATCATGATGCGAAAGTACCTGTATTTCCGTCCCATAATAATACGAAAGTATTTTATTTCTTTATTTTTCTTACTTTCATACCATTAAGGAGCATTTGGTTTGTGTTTTGGAGAATGTTTTGACATGAAATATGTCAAGAAATTTCATGCCAAGACATATTATTTCATGACATACTTACTTGATACACATATTCTTAAAATTTTAAAATAACTTTATTTATGAAAAACTTGACCTATTCACTTTGAAAAAAAAAATTATTTCTCCCTTCATGGAAAAAAGATCATCAATTTTTTTTTTTTTTTTTTTTTTTGAGTAAATTCGGAGAGGGCTCAAAGTCCCACTTCCAAACACAATTTTTTTTTTTTTTTTTTTTTTTTTTTTTTTTATTACAAACCCGTAGGCCACATACTCTATTCACTCATTTAACATTTAATTTATAATCCAGTGTCCCCGTCGGGAATCGAACCCCACATCATCAATTTTGATCGTAATTATAATCCCAACAATTATATCCTAGAAAATTGAGTGTTTCTTACTTTATTATCTAGTGTATAAACTAAACATGAAAATAACATTTATAAAAAAATATGTCAAAGTATTTTAATTCCAAATTTCCAACCAAACGTCCCCTAAATATATATATTTCGTAAATCCGGCTCCATTATTAAACGAAAATGCTACTTTGACATATCGGAGTAGTTAAAAAAACTGACGTCACGTCATACCGTATTTGAAGGTTGAGAATAATTTTTAAGAAAAATTAAAATAATATTTGTTTTGTCTCTATAATATTTAATGTATATATTTGAAAATTATATTATGGAGTGTGTTGTTTTTAAATATTTAATTTCATAAATTAATTTAAGTGTTTCTTTAACATATAATAAACCAGTTAATGCAATATTGGCACCCCCAAGTAGGGGTGTCAATGGTTCGGATCCGGTTCGGATAGTGGTCATACCAGATCCATATCCATATTGTCGGATCCGGATACGGTTCGGATAATAAACGGATACGGATACGGTTCGGATATTGTCGGATACGGATACGGATACGGTTCTGTTTCGGATATTAAAACGGATACTATGTTATCATAACGTAACTTACTTTTTAGTTATAAATATATATAATTTGTGACATGAACGATAAATATGATTATATTTAAACATAATTTTACGATTGTGAGTTAAATCACTTACAAATCATTAATTTGTATATGATTTTTCGACTAATATCAAATATAATACATAAAATAATATATAATATGAGTATCCGGATCCGGTTTCGGATACTCGAATCTAGTTTCGAGTATCCGGATCCTAAAAATATCCGGATCCGGAACACGGATCCGGTTCCCGCACCAAAACCGAATATCGAATCCGGTTCCGGATCTTAAAATTAGCAACCAGATCCATATCCGGATCCACTCGGATTCGGATATTTTTTTCGAATCCGGATATTTTTTCGGATACGGTTCGGGTCGGTTCGGGCAATATCCACACCATTGACATCCCTACCCCCAAGGCCCCAACCACCTGCTCCCTTCCCCTCTCCCTTTTCGTCCTCTCTGCCTTCCCTTCGACCTCTAACCCTTTACTCTCTGCCATATTAAAAATATGTGCATATTAAAAGTATACATATGTTATAAAATGATATATCTAATAAAATTTTATTTTGCAAATAAAAATCATATATTCAAAAATATGTTATACAAGAAATTACTACATTTAAGTATAAGATTATATACACATTGTCTTAATTTGAAAAATCATATTACATTTTTTATAATATTTTTTTTTACAATATGACTTAAATTTTCTAAAACTTAATTATTATTTTAAAATAATTTATAGTACTTTTATCATTTTTAAAAATATTTGCAGAAATAAATTATATTTTAAACCATTTGTGGGTTTTTACAAATATTTGTAATAGACACTCATTTGTTTTCTACAAATATTATTATATAATTTTATTTTTGCAAATATTTTCAAAATGATAAAAGTATTATAAATTATTTGAAAATAATAATTATATTTGAGAAAATTAAGACGTATTTAAAAAAAATATTTAAATTTTTTTTAAAAAAAATGTAAAATATGATTATCTAAGATTTAATAATAATAATTATTTTTGAGAAAAATTAAGACATATCTTATTTGTGAATACTTTTAATAGGCACACATTTATTTTAAATAAAATATGATTATCTAAGATTTAATAATAAAATATAGTATATATTTTGATTCTTTTAATAATATAAATGTTGGATCTATATAATGGTGCGATACGGGGTGAAAAATAAAAAACAATAAAGTTTGACAAACTCTCAATTTCTAAAAAATAGAGAGTGTCATTTTACAAATCATAGGGTTGCCTAGGGTCTCCAATGGTTTTAGAAAGGGGTTACATAATTGGCTTTCAAAACTGACTCAAACACTCTTCTTGATGCGTCAATCGAGAATGTTTTAATGGATTGATTAGATTCTTAAATGAATTGATTGGACTCCTTAATTGAATCAATCAATTTAACCATTGATTAGGGATCTAATCAATTCATTTAAACACCCTCGATTGACGCATCAATGAGTGTTTGAGTGAATTTTGGGGCCAAGTATATTTTCCCTTTTAGAAACTAGAGAACTGGATGATTGGATGGTTAAGGTGGAGTAAGGGACCTCTCCAGTTAATGTAAATGGAGAGGATTGGGGGTTCATTTTATGGTTCATGAAGAAATCCCGAAGGCTTGTTATTTCAGAATTTGTAATCTTCGACTCACTAGAAATGCATGTCGTTTCACAATTTTTGTGTTCATTAAGGAGAGAAGGAGAATTTATCATGCTCAATCATCTATTTAGTGCAAGATCTTTCATAAATCATCTAATTCAGAATTCGAGTTAATATTTTGGTAGTTTTCTCTTTGCGTCGAGTGTTCAGTGAATGATCTTTCTCTTGAATTGGATGATCTTATCTTTAGATGAACATGATATACATGTTCAGTAGAAAGATTGAGAGAAATTATGTGAAATATTTGAGGAAATCAAAGTATTGGAGTTACCTATACGTGTAAAAAATCTCAAGAGAATGATTAAAATATGAAATTAGTTCGACAGGGTTATGTAACTTGAGGATATACAAAAACTTATGGAGCTGTAATTAATTTTAATTATTCTCAGTGAATATAATCAGAACAAATATCTACTCGTTATTACCACATGGAATCCGTTATTAAAGGAATTGATAACACAACTGGTCCGATTGTCTAGAAATCGGAGCTCTTCTAGCTTGGTGTACGTGTTCAAAATCAAGAGGAAATAGTGAAATATTTTGGAATTTCGCATGGTCCGTTTCCAATAAAGATCTCGGGTCGTTCAAAATCCGAGATTGGGACTGCTGCCATATGAACTTCAGGAAATATTGTTTGAATATATGGTCGATAGTGTTTTAGAAACAAAAAATATTTTGACTTGTGAAGTTTTATAAGCTGAGTATTTGAGATATTGTGCTACATTTTTCTGTTAATTGATATCCTGATAATCGGTACAATTTGATTATATTTCGACGTTGCATATATAAAATGAAAAAAAAATATCGATATTTAATAACAATTTGTTAATGAACAATAGGAAGATCGCTTAAAAACCATATGGGTTCACAATTTACACACAAATATTGTAATGTTGTGTTCATAGTTTATTTATCAAATTACTAATCAATTGTTCAAGCTAGATTTTGAAAAAGGATCTTTGCGGGCACAATACACCGAGGAGTAATTCTCGATTGGCCAACAGAAATTATCAAATTACGAATTCCGTTAAAAATCAAAATATTCATATGGTTGGCAATCAACGATAGAATTTTCACTAATACCACGGAAACAACCACTCCAATATTTCAACATTCAGATCTTTCCTGATTTAATGAATAGAATGAATATTACACAATTAAAACTTTTTAAATCTGTTTTTTGTTGTTCATTAATTACTGTTTGATTTCTTAATTAAGTAAACTATTTGTATGGTTCGCTAATTTCTTAGTAATGAACAAATAAACCCATAACCGAACACAAAAAATTTATAAAGAGAGGAAAATGTAAAAGGAAATGATGATTGATGATTCACCCTCTCATAGAATCATAGTCACAGCATGTTCTAATTATCCAGTCTTGCCCTCGAAGTCACTCAATTGTTCCCACTATGTATGTTATCTCATTATTGCTCATAATCATTTTTTTTAACTATTTATCATATTTGTCTATTCAATAAAAAAAAGTAAGAACACCATGTATTATGATGACAATACACATTATGTTATTTTTGTAAATAATTAAATTATATGATTTTAAACTATATTCAACCATCATAATATAAACTATATAAACCATAAGTTTCACTCCCTCTTCTTCATCAACCTACCCTTCACACTCACACTCACTAAGCATAGTCATGGCGGAAGATCACGAACCTCTCGTCTTTCAATTCTCCTCTCCATGCAATCTCTACTATGTCCAAAGCCCATCAACCATCACCACCACCACCTCTCACGCGCCCAATCATCCTCCCTCCTCCGCTTTCCTCCACGATGATACCTCAGAATCAAATGCTAGCCATCTTCGCCAATCAGATGATGCTTCGCGTCTCGTTCTCTCCCGATATTCTTCTTCTCGGGGGTCCAACAACTCATTCCTTCATGACAAAAAAGCGTCTTACACAAATGGTCCGCGTAGCGTAGATAATAGGGAAACACTAAGTTAGGATCCATGTTTTACAATCTAAATCGAATCCATATGTATAATTTATCAGGTACCTATAAAAGCGGAACAAAAAGGCAAGTGCTTAGGATTGTTAGGAAGCATGGAGAGGAGGCGGAGGAGGAAGAAGAAGAAGGAGATCAGAACCATTCTACAAAGAGCCGTATTTGGAGATGCGTATCATTCGATCCAACATCGTCGGTATGTTGTATAGTATTTCAGCTGACGTGGCGGCTAGCCGTTAGTATTTCATTAGCATTGCTCGTGTTTTTCTTGGCCACCAAGCCTCCTTCCCCTCATTTTTCATTGAAGGTATTTTTGTGTCAATATACTTTTTAATCCTGTATTTTTCGAGAAAGTCCATGTCAATTTTTTACATGTAGGTGGACAAGATGGAGCAATTTAGCCTTGGAGAAGGATCTGATAACAGTGGTGTAGTAACGAACATTCTAGATAGCAATTGTTCGATCTCGATGGAATTGGAAAACTACTCTAAAGTATTCGGCTTGCATGTCGATTCGACGGTACTCGAGATGAACTTTGGGTCATTGAATTTTGCGATTTCACAGGTACGAATTAAAATTGGTACCAATGTTGTAGGATTCAATAAAATTCTTTCCAATTGTTCTAAAAATAGGATTGAGTAAATGTTACTATATTTCGATTGAAAGTAACAAATCAAGGTTTTGTAGGGGGGTGAATCGTATGTGGAAAACCAATCATCGAGGACTATAAGGTTTTATGTAACTGTGAAAAATAAACCGATGTATGCAGCGGGGCGGACCATGCAGGACCTGCTCGACTCGAGTCGAGGACTTGCAATCACGGTTCGACTCGAATCAAGATTGGTGTATCATGTAGTAGGGAATTTGATCAAGATTCTATATAATGTACGAATAGAGTGTCTTGTTTTCCTTAAAAGGTCACGTAGAACACGAATGTATCACAGTCTTTGCTCGAATTCTGGTTTTCATGCATGATTTGTTGTTGAACCTTTTGGAATTAATGTTATTACCGACTTAATTGTCGCTAAATATTATCAAATCAATGTTATTATTTGATCAAGATTTGGTGCCATCCTTGCACCAAAATAAAATGCAGGAGAACTATTTTGTACATCAATTCTTTTACAAAAACACTTGAGCTCCCGAAGTAAAATACAAATCTATTCCCGAATCATAAAAATACATACAAATTGTTAATGGGCCCCACATGAATCCATCAAGATTTTTACCATATACTATACTTCGGGATCAATTATGTAATTTAATTCGTGCTATGTAGTCTCCCTGATTCTTTTATTTGTTACCTTTGTAACTTTTATTTTATGCCCAATTGTATATCAATTGAAAAGGAAATTGAACTCGTCAGAGAATATTCATTTCATTACAAAAAACAATTAAGTAAAAAAATTACAAAATGTATTTACTTTCTTATTTGGTATAATTTCATTTCTCCAATGTAAATTACAATCGATACATGTAAACAAAATAAACCTCTTTCCCACATTATACAAATAAAAATAAACCCAAAAAAAAAAAAAATCAACAAATAACACCCCCATAATTCCTTACAAACGCAACGACTCGTACACATTTCCATACCTATCTACCCCCATTCTAAATTACATAAAAATTCCACGCACAAACCTAAATTCATAACTTTTTAGAGGGTGTATTTCGCGAGAGAACCGCCATACCCAGATCGATGCTGTTTTTGCCATCTCCAAGCGACTCTCAAGCTCTCCAGTAAATCGGTACGCTGTGCTGTCCAGTTCAATTCTCTCAATATTTTGCTCGGGTCGCTGAACACCTCAGCGTAATCCCCTGGCCTGCGCGGAAAATAATCGATTTTTATTTCTGCCTTCGTCGCCTCTTTGCATGCCTCCACGAATTCTTTCACCGATCTCCCTAATAAAATAATTAAAAATTTAATTAGTAAATAATAAATTAATGGAAATTTTTTGAGGGGTGGAAGTGTAAAAAGTACCTTTGCCGGTACCGACGTTGTAAATACCGACTTTGCCGGGTTGGGCCTTGTCGAGAGCTTTGACGTGTGCATCGACTAAATCAGTCACGTCGATATAGTCTCTTACACACGTGCCATCTGGCGTCTCGTAATCTGTGCCCTTCACCTAAAACAGAAAGAAAGAATTATTTTACCAATTTACCCTTTTTGTAAATTTTGATATATATTTTTTAGATTTATTACCTTGAGACCAGGAATAATGCCTAGAGCTGCATCGAAACACGCGCCAGATATACGTCCGTGTTCTCTCAATTCGGGTCTCGGAGCTTCGCCTAATCGGCCTTCAGGATCCGACCCGATAACATTAAAATACCTGCAATTTAAAAGTTGATTCAAATTGTAATTTAGGCATAATGCAAGGGATTTTTTGTAAATTTATTTTTACAAACCGTAAAATCATGACAGCAAGATCTTTCCGCTTTGAAAAATCCAAAATTATTTCTTCGGCCATTTTCTTTGCTTTTCCATATGGATTTATTGGAACCTAAATTTAATTACAACAAATTTAGTTATTTAAGTAAAAAAAATCAAATAAACTCAAATATTTATTATTTTTTAATTGACCTGTGGTGTTTCTTCAGTAATTGGCATTTTTTCAGGCTCGCCATAAGTAGCGCAAGTGCTCGAATAAATTAGGGCTTTTACTCCATATTTTTGCATGGCTTCCAAAACAACCAAAGTATTCGATGTTATGTTATGGTAATACCTGTATAAATAATAAATTTCATTAAGCATAAAAAACTTTCATGAAAAATCAAATAAAAAGTTAGAATGTAAAATTATAAAAACCTGAGGGGCTCAAGTGTACTTTCGCCCACATATGCAACCGCGGCAAAATGCATAACCGCGTCGAAAGCATTTTCTGAGAATATTTTATTAACCTAAAAAACAAGGAAAGTTAAAATTTTGAGAATCGTATGGTTTCAGGGGTATATTTGATATTTTCATGTTTTTGAGGGGTGTAAATGTAAATATACCGATTGTGCATCTCCTAAATCAGCATAAATAAATTGAAGCCGTCCCGGCTCAGGGAAAAGATTGTGAAGAACTTTTACAGCTCCTATATTTCCTCTCGATAAATTATCCTATCAAAAAATTAAAAAAAGTTTATTTTTTTATAAAAAAAAATAATATTCAAAATGAATAATCAATTTATGAAATAAAGTACCACTATGGTGACTCGGTACGAATCTTTTAGTAGTCTAAGAGCGGCATGCGAACCGATATATCCAGCTCCACCAGTTACTAATACGTGTTTTACACCAGGTTCGTGCATAGAAAACTAAAAATAAAAAATAAATTAGTTTTGTAAATTACAAAATTGCCCTTCTCTTAGAAAGATAACAAGAAATTCATGAAAAGGGAGCAAGTAGCGAATTGCAGAATTGCAAAATTACCACGCTGGGAGAGGATCGATGACATGGCGGCTGAGTCAGCATGAGGACACACATGCCGGTTAGAAGAGCAACCATTATTATTTTGCTTAGATACTTAGGTTTGCGTTTTGGATCTGAGAAATCCATGTCTGAATTTAAAAAAGAAGAACAAGAAATCAAATTAAGCGCATGAATCACCAAAAATTTCAAAATTAAACACAGAAATCACCAAAGAAGTATTTCTATTTTCGTGAAAAGTGAAAACCTTTTAAAGAAAAATTAGGTATAGAAATAGATAAGATTTGATAAAATTGAAAATACGTACCAGAAAAAGACCAAGATCTACCACCAGCCCTAGGAGGCTGTTGTCTGTTTCGGGTTGATGGAAGCATGTGATACAAAAAGGTGGTTTCTTTGTCCCCAATTCGAAGCAATTTCAATTTGAAACACTTTTCTATTCTACTGATTATCAGACTTTGAAGATTTCGAAGTCCAATCTCCAATTTTGGAGGAGCTGGAGTTCTACCAACCAATATAGCGACCTAAAAATAGCAAAAAGTCTTAACCCACCAAAATGACAACAAGTATATAGCACTGAACTGACACCAATGCAGAAACGTGAGAATTAATGACACAATTAATTAGAGAAAGCCAAAGATTGAAATTTGAAGTATTTGGATTGGGAAAAACCGAAAATTCAAATTGATTAGAGAAGATTTGTGTTGTTTCTCACTAATTAAGCGAACAAACTACAGGAAAATGGTAAAAAAGTACGAGGGGATCTTCAAATTCGAGTTTCGATTCTTTTTCCAAATTCAATAAAGCAAAGTACCCAAAACGAAAAAAATCAGATTGTTCAATTTTTAAAGAACCCAACAAAATCTTTGATTTCTACTTTGCGGTGGGAATAAATATCATTGATTGCAACTGTATTTATCATGTATATAAGCAAAAAAAATGAAAAATAGGTCACGGGGGAGAGAAAGAACCAAATATTTTGACACTTACGATCAGAACCAGAGCACCAAATCAGAAATTCATGTAGAAAAATCCATTTAAAAGATCAAATTTCTCTGAATATAAGTTACCTTGGTAAGGAGGGAGAGAGAGAGAGACACTTGTGGTCCTCTTTTGAGTTGAAGAAGAGTTTGAAAGCAAAGCTAAGTGTAGAGAGAAAAAGAGAGAGAGAGAGAGAGAGAGAGAGGAGTAAGTGAGAAAGAGAGAGAGAGAGAGAGAGAAAGGGGGGGTTGATATATGAGAATTGGGACCAGAATTTTGACTAGTTTTTCTCACTATTTCCCATCATTATTTGTTCTCAACTTATGTTGCTTTGAGGCATCATATTTTTCTTCACAAAATATATTTGATGATATGGCATTATTTACAATGATAAATGCATGGATATTCTGTTTTCACTATTTTTAACTTTTTAATTTGTAATCAATGACCAACAATTAATAATAATAAAACTTTATTATTTTAAATTTTTATTTGTTTCATTGAATATGTGGCATTAACCAAAAAAGAAATTGAGGTAAGAAAAATCAATGCAAATGAATATTTTTTCCAATGAAAAAATATTTGTTTATGTTTTCTTTTTATATATTTTTCCTTTTTAATTATTGATTTTTTTTATTTCTTACATGTTTTATATGTCGCATGTCACGTAAAATAAGAAAAAAAATAAAGAAATTATAATTAACAGTATTAACAATATTTTTTATTAGTTATTTATTGGTGAGAGATGTTACTCAAGTTTTTGTCATATATTCAGTAAATATCATGTATCATGTTAGCAAAAATTCGGAAAAATAAATAAAATGTGTATCATTATTTTTTATTGTGTGCCATAAGATTGACATTATATTTTGACTTCGTATTTTTTCTAAAATAATACCATGCTAAATTTGAATATTTTTATAAATATGTTCATAAAATAAAACAAAGTACAACACCAAAAGATTAAATAAAATAAGAAAACTGCTAGGTTTACCGAATTAAAGGACCGAAATACTACCAAATCACATATGGCACAAATTCATTGGTTATAGATTGTTGAGACCCATTCAAATATTTCCTATTTTAATCCATCGGTATTAGATATGTGATTGAATTCGGTGTTCCAAGATTTTTTGAATAAAATAATAGTAATCATCAAGTTTAATGAATTTGGAAAGACAGAAGACAATTTTAAAAATGAGTCTCTTAACTAAGTAGTAAATCAATTGAAATTTAATATGGACTAAATAATACATTCATATATAATATAATATATGGCTATCAGTTAAATGTTTCATAACAAACAACAAATTATATATTAGTAAAAAATGTTGACGTCTTTCATTGTATGTTTATCAAATCTTGCAAACTCGAGTCGTTAAATACTCCAAAATCTTGCAAGAGATAATGATTTTTGAAACTCGTCTAAATTGATCTCATAAAAAATAGATAGGAGACAGATAAGATCATCCAATGCTTGATTTGATGTAAATATATATAACTTATATTCACGAGAGAATCATGGGTTCAACAAATGTGTTATCATAGTGGCCCTCAACCTTGTAACAATATTGGTGGGGAATGTATTTGCTTAGTTGTTTGCACCATTCTTAACCTGTCTTCCTAGCCATTTGGACTTAAATTAGTGTTTTATATGCCTTGAAGATCCATTGTGATAATTTTATGAATAAAGATAACTTAAGACTAAATTTTTCATGAATTAATTTACTAAAAAGTTGTTCAATAGTTGATCTCCACAAATTTATAAATAATATAGAATTCTAATAATCAGTTAAAAAATTAGTGAATTAATTAGTAAAATACTCGATGTTTATAATTAAAACATGTAAAATGTACTTAGCCACATTGTATATGATCACAGAAGATTATTCGGAATTAGTTTTAAATGTTAATATTTTCCAGCTAAGAATGTTTTGCTCTCTTATACTTTTTTCACATGCTCTAGTCATGTCCTTTTCATTATTCGGTGCATATTTTTCTTTTACAAAGCAAAAACTAAGAAAAAAAAAGTTTGGTGGTACCAACTCTCTTCTTTTCTACAATAATTTCATTTTTGCCCCTAAAAAAATTCAATGTACATGTAGGCTTGTAGCCTCATATAGAATAAAAACCATGAATATATTTGTTATTTCTATATAAATTAAAATATCAAGTTTTTTCTACTCATTTTTTTTATTGTTACGTAGATTTTTCTTGTTGAAGTAATTTTTATGTCAATAAAAATGATTTTTACAATAATTAAAAGGTCTACATCACATCAATTCAACTTGTTTATGGACCATATTTTTTGGAAGGACTCCCGAGTCAAAACATAACTTGACTCAAATTACATTTTCAATCAATTATTACAAACCAACTCAAATTAACTTAATACTAATCAGAAATTACGTCACTAGTAATCTAAAATTGAATCCAAATTCACCAGTCTTTAAACATTAAGAGTCCATCAATCAATGAACCAAACTCATTTTCAATCTTCTCAGCGTTTGAAAGAGAAGCTAGACTGATGGACTGATGGATTTTGAGTCTGATAAATACAAAATTCATCTCAAATTTTCGTTAACATGATGCTTTTCATGAAACAGGGCCAAAAATTGACAAACCACCCTCCATAAATAGATCCATTTATCCCCAATTATTTCAATTTTCAACTCTGACTTTAAAAATGCAAAATGTGACGTCTGAATATTTGAATTTGATTTTAGGAAAATCCTAACACACAATTGGCTCCAAGTGTAATTGCCATACAAGAAAATTGGCCACTCAATTATTCGGTGCTCATTCTACCAACCCCTCATGTAGTCATGTTTCTTGATTTAGTGATTCAATTAAGCCTTTAAGGTATGAAGGTCCAAAGAAATTGTGAGGCAATTTTGCAATATAGTCCTTCAAAATAATATGCGTATTACAAAATTCTGACAAAAGCTTTTCCTCCTTTGAATTGTTATCACTGATTCAACTATTTCAAACAAATCCATCATTCGAATTGAATTGTTATCACTGATACATAAATATAAAATCAAACAAATCCAATTTTTTCACAATTTAAGTCCAAATCCGAACACAAATGAAATAATTCGTTATTGTACAATTAAACTCATGCATGACCTCTTGTTTTTAATTTATGTTTTATTTAAATTTAGTTTTGTTTTAATTCAACTATTTCCCATAAGATTTAGATTAGTCGAATTGGATTGTAGTATTCGCTTCTAAAAATGCGATAAAATGATCATTATTTTATAATAATTATTAATTATAGTACGATATAGTTTTTGTAAATTCATTTGAATTCGAATAAAAATATTTTTATATTACTGAAGTCTCTATTAAAATTAGTCTATTAGTCTATTGCCATCTAAAACGTAGGACCGGCCAGGTTATCCGACACCTATTTAATTTATTTAGCCTATATTATGGTGAAACGGTTGAATTTTATACTGTTTTCGCAATTATTTTTGTGGAGACCCTGTTTCGAAAATTATTTCAAATGGTTGGCTAAATTGAAAAAAAAAAACAATCGAAGTTGGCATTTAACTCTTAGATTTGACTAGTAGATTACTTGATTGTGACCCATTTTTTTTCATAATGTAACGTACCAAATTTAATCATGTGATAGTCAATGCCGACCAATTGGCAGCATATTTATTTAATATTTAATAATTTCTGTAAATTCGTTTTCTCCAAATGTAGAATTTAATTTATTACATATTTAGTTGTAATAATTGTAACCAAGTAAGATATGAATTGTTTGACATAAGAGCAAATTACCAATATTCTATTTTCACTCTTTTATTTGCTGTAAAATTAATGTTGGTTGTGTCTATTTGGTTTTTACTTAAGACTTTTATTATACATGGTCCACAGATAATAAGTTGGTAGTATATGCGGATCGTTTGTTCTACACATCATTAACTAGGTCATTTGTGACGTGTCATGAAACGTGACAATATGCTACCAAATAATTGACTAATATAGTAATATGTTAGTGTATGTATGATCATATATTATCGACTATATAAAATTTCATTTTGGTGTTGATTTTTGCTGACTTTACTTATTTTTAGGGGGAAATCCAGGCACCTATATTTTTGCTTCGTATCTAATTGTTTAATCTCATCATCCAATTATTAATCCAAATTATATCACAATCATTTTTTGGCCAGATAATTTGATGAAATAATAACATAATATCCAAACTATTAGTTATGTCTGATTTTAAATCAACTTAAATATATGTGCTCATTTGGTTATAATTATGTGTTGCACATAGGGATGCCAAACGTTAGGGTAGTGGTCCTACCAACCTCTATCCATCATTATTTTTCGTATACTGATCCGGATAATTCAGATTTATCCGATAATTCAGATATAAACGGATACAAATACCGTTCGAATGTAGTGAGATCGGATACTAATTTTTTTCGGACATTAAAATATATTTAAACATAATTTTATGGTTATCGTTCGGAAACCATTAATTATGTATATTTTTCAACTAATATCATATATTGCACATACAAAATATATATAATGTCTGGATTTGAATCGAAATTCGATGTACCCGAGTACCGGATCCGATACTAAAATTGAATATCGGATTCGAATCCGAATAAACATATTCGGATCGGTTCGAACAAATCCGATTGGTTGACGTCCCTAGTTGTACATGATAAAGGACGTGCTACTTGTTATATATATACAAATTATAATTGACTAATTATTTGATGTCATGTCAATTATCATTAATTTATTAAATGTACTTTTCCAATTTACCCCTCCCATTAAATTTACCCCAATTTGGAGGCAAACCAGGAGGCCACGCCACCCGTTACTGTTCACCATCTTCAGCGTTTTTACTGTTCACATCATTTTACTGTTCGCAAGGTACTATTCATACTGTTACTGTTCGCATATATTTTATCTTTTTGCTGTTCGCAGATATTTTTGTTGGCCTGAGTTAGTGCTATTGTTTTTTTTGACTTTGGTACCAAGCTGCGTCTTTTATGCGTCTATGTACCAAACTGCGTTTTTTTGTGCTTATTATAACAGTTTTGATTGGTACCAAGTTGCGTCTTTTATGTTTTTTTGTTTGTCTTTTTTAGAATTTTATTTTATTTCACATGTCTGATATTCTAAATAAAACATTTGAATTTTTCTTTTGGAACATATGATATGCTTTCAGGAGGAAAAAAGTTTGTATTTATTACGTAAAAGATTTTGAAATATCGCAGCGAAGCGCGAGAAATATTTCTAGTTTTAGTAAAGTTTGTATTTATTACGTAATACTTGTGAGACTATTTAATATCCGACTTTTTTTTTTTAATTAACATTTAGATAAAATTGAAAAGTTTGATTTGTACTTATAACGTTTTAGATAAAATTATTATTTTATGATCATAAAAAATTTTGAAATATCGCAACGAAACGCGAGAAATATTTCTAGTTTTAGTAAAGTTGGCATTTAGGAGTCTCCCAAAAGACTTGTGGGGAAGGTTGAAACTGAATTTCAAAGTAAACATGAAATTTTTTTAATGGATTTATGGGCTTGCAAGTTGAAGTTGCATAATCTTGCTGTGGCCAGAAGTTAATTCTAAGGACCCTTTTGTGTAGCAAAAGTTTACAACTAACTTAAAAGGGGAAAATAACCTTCCTTAGCATAGAAAAAGTAGAGAAAGGGTATGAATGAAATTTCCAAACTTTACTCAATCATGCAATTCTTTCATTTCTTAAAAAAAAAAGTACAAATCAATAATAATAATAATAATAGGATGATTTTATGATAAGATATATTTTAAAAACAAAATTTGAGTATTGTAATTAATTTAATTTTTTTTTACTTTATCAATAGAAATTGGTTTTCCACGTTGCATTAATATTTTTATTGAACGAGATAATCGAAAAATACTCAAAATACCCTTCTTAATTTGAATAAAAGCTAAAAAAAATCATATCACAGAAGCACCCTTAATAATAATAATAATAATAAAACATGAACACGAATTTATTTTAAGATTCCCACATTACAAAGTACAAGAATACAAATTAAAAAACCTATGTTTGGAGTTTAAAAAATAAAATCCTCCATATTGCAAAGGCATCATTACGAATAAAAAAAAACATCACAATGCCTCGCTCGTAACAAACTACATAAACTCCCTTTACGAGCCAATACAAACAAACAAAAACAAAAACTACGAATAACCCCTCGATAAAGGGCATATATAAACCTTCTTCAATCTTCATCCAAAAGAAAAGATTTCGAAGGTCAATTCCATATCCTATACACAAACACCTAATTTAAGAGCACCAAATAAAAGCTCTTTTTCGATAAAATAAAATACGAACCTAACTTGTATGAACTGGGTCCGCCATGGACCGTTGCGCGAAATCCAGTAAAACTCTCCTTTGTTGCTCGTTGGTATGCGGCAAACTCGCCCTCAACAACTCCACCGGCATTTCCCTCCCCACGGTTCTCGCCACGTCATCGCCGTTTCCGAAACACATCTTCGCGACGCTCTCGTATTTCCCCATGCAATATTTGCTTAAAAGCCCGAAAAAAGCATCGAACGACGCTTGCCAAAGTAACCTGCTCGAAACGCCACACTCTTTACTCGATAACAACTGGGTCGCCTTGTCTAGCACGGATTTCAGAGCGAGGGACGCCCCGTCGCCACCTAGGCTTCGTCCTATTGGTCGGAGAGGCGGTTGCTCTGACGAGCAAACCACCGCAGCCAAACACGCGCTCAGTCCGCTCAGTTCGAAATTGTAAACGCAATTCGAGATTGTTTTCGCCAGAGTAATTAGGGTTTCGGAATCCTCGTGCGTACCGCCGCCGAATAAGAATCGCAAGTGACGAAATACCGCCATGCATACCACTCGAGAGAGATCCGTACCGGCCGGTACCAGTTTCAAGAATCGGGAAATTAATTTCCTCCCTTTGGGTATGGAAACTATTTTTAGGAACACTTGGTCTAAGGGGTCTAACGGGTTGTTGAGTTTTTGAGGTTTTAACGGGTCGACTAATTGGAGAGAAGAGGCTAGAGCTTCGAGAAGGATTTGACGGCGTTTCTTTAGTTGGTAGCCTCCGTCGCTCGGTACGGATAATTGAATGGTACGGTCTATGTCGTCGATGTCTAGTAATATGGAGAGAGAGTCTTCTATTGTTATTCGTACCGCAAACATTGTTTCTCTCTCTAGGGGTTTGTTAACAAATCTGTTTTTAGTTTCGGTTTCTAAAAGGGGTTTAGGGTTTCGAATTGTGGGGAGAAACGAGAGTTTCTCGGTACTTGCGCGTGATTTGGGGTTTGTGTTCGTTACGTCTTTTAAGGAAGAGGGGTAGAATTGACATTTCACGCCTTTTTTGAAAATAGAAGCTTGGTGGTAATAGTCTACTATATATGGGTTCGTGTTGTTGTGAGAAACATTGTGTTGAATTTTGTGTATGTTTTGTATTTCTTCTGAAGACATGTATTTTGATCTAAATTGGGGGAGAGAGGAAGAGTTGTTAGAGTCGTTTCGTTGGAGATTGGTATCAGGGGCAAAACGGTCTTTCTGCTTGTTTTTGTTCGAGGAGTTTTTGACTCTTTGGTCTCTAGGATTTGAAGAATTGCGATTGAAATTGTTATAAGATGGGTTGAAATTTGTATAATTTGAAAGAGGAGGATAAATTTGGTTTTGAGCAAAGACGAGGCCATTAGGGTTTAATGACAAACTAGGGTTTAAGAGATGGCCTTGTTGGCTAGGAGAGAAGTTCGGAAAGTTTGAAAAATTGGATAAATTCGAAAGATCTCCAACCGAATTCAAATTCAAATTTAGGTTTTCATAAATGGAATGTTGAAGGCTCGAATGGCGAGTTATATTTGCCGAATGGTGGGATCGAGGCGGAGCAATTTGGGGTTTAGGGTTTAGGAAACTTTGGTGGTGGTGATGAGGTGGCGGGTTTTGATTGGGCGAGGAGGCAGTACGAAGCAAGGGCTGTGAGTTTGACTCGGACAAAGGGGGAGGTTTATTGAGGAAATTCGGGTGGTGATGATGTGGCGGATTGTTATTGGGTGAGGAGGAAGTGCGAAGTAAAGGTTTTGTAGTTGACTCGGTCAAAGGGTTTGACCACCACATTTTGTTGTTATCGTTTAAATTTGGATCAAACCAATTTTGAGATCCAGTTTCTTGCATCCATTCAGTTGTAGACGAGCCTTAAAAAAAATGAAATAATTAATAAACAAATAAATAATAAATAAATAAATTGGATTTAAAATAAATTACTATCTCTAGAAAAAGAGCTTCGATCACCAATAATGCCGGTGCGTCTTGGAGGATCACTCACTGCTCTATCGATCTGAAAATTATCATAAAAAAAAATAGATAATTATTAAAAAATTTAATTTATTATAATTTTTACAAATGAATATTTACTCTTGCAAAAATGCTTGAGAGATCATCTATATGAGATAAAGAAGCATAGGTTTCGGCCTGAAATTTAATTAATTGAGCATTAATTAACTTTATAAACAGTATGAAGGAATTATAAAGGGGTTAACCAATTCTCTGTCTCCAACAGAAGAAAAATGGAACTGATCGTCTGGTACGGCTGGGGCAAAACTGTCATTTGCTTCTTCTAGGCCCCCTAATTCTTGCTCTTCTGCAATTTCTCTGCCAAAGAATGTGTATTGTGAGGCGTCAAACCTCCTTTCACCTATTTGAAACAAACAAATTCAAGTTCAAACTGGATTTAGATCGAACAGGTAGCATTTTCAAAATTGAGTCTTAATCGAAATGGTTGAGGGACCAAATTGGTTTAAATCAAAGTAAATTCGAGGACCAATTGATCCGAATTGAATTTCATGGACCAAATTATAAGACCGAACATATTAATTTACCGAATTCAAAAACTGAATTAAACAAGCTAAGAAAATCCAAAGTTAAATACGCTAAAAGACCAAAACTTTTCAAGCTACGATTCGACCAACAATCAAAATTCACCTAAACAAAGTAAAATAACAAAAAGAAATCGTACCCGAAGACGTACCATCGCCAGAAGAACTGGAACTATGCATGAAAATTTTCAGCTACTGAAAAATTTCCAGTCGAATATTTTTATAGGGTTAGGGTTTTGAGCTAGCTGAGATCCAAGAGAAAGAAGACAAACAAATGGAGCTGATAAAAAGACTGAAAATTGGGGGAAAACGAAGAAGAAAAGAAGAGAGCTTTGGTAGAGATAGAGCTTTGGTAGAGATAGAGACTACAGACAGAGTGGGGATAAGATTAGAGAAGTGGTTAAGCTATTTTTCTCGTTGTTTTCCTTTTTCGGCACCATTTTATGAATTTAATGTGTTTTTTAAGTTAATAATTGCAAGAATTGTTGGGAGAAAGTTCTAAGCAATTTATTATATATTTTCCAAGGGGAGTGACAAAGAAGACATTAAGCTAATTTAACTATCCATGGTGCAACATTTAATGCATGAAAATGTCCCATAATTATATAATATTTATTCTATTTATGTGAATTATTTTGTTGATATGTGAAGATATCTAATAAAATATAAATTTAAAAAGATTAGCTAAGTATAAAGACATGATTGTATTTGAACATTCAATATTTTTTGTATTTTTTCTTTATTTTTCAAATGTTACACGTTTAAGACATTTAAAATTTTTAACTAAATCATGTATTCACAAATCTCTTTATTTGAGAGAATTAATTCTTCATGTTCATATTAAATGATAGATAAATCCAAGATTTAGATATTTTTAGATGATTGTAAATATAAATATTTTAATAGATACATTTGAAATATATTTTTTTTTGGTCGGGGACATGACCCGTCTTAGCCCCAATCCCCACTTGAATTTGTAAAATTAAGTATTATACTTCGTGATTTTAAATTTTTGAGATATATATTTTTTGATTCCTCCTTATCAAATATTTACAGTTTTGTCTTTCAGACCTAATGCATATTCCGTCTCACAAATTAGTCTTGTATAAAATCATAACTCTACTATTGATTTTGGTTATACTTGACATTGACCATTCTTTCATGAAATTTCAAATTAAGTATTTTTAAAAAACACATATTTGAATTAGGATCAGTCATGAAACATTGTTAACTACACTTTCAAAATTTTAGCAATGAGTTATTTAACTTATTTGCAAACACGTATTTTTTGATAGAATCATGTTGATGATATTTGAGGATTAGAAAATAAAAATAATTGTTAGTGTAATTTTGTAAATGATTCATGTTCGCATTACAATGTCGTTGTTTTTATAAATTTATTCGTCCTCATAAAATATATTTATTATAATTTATGGACTCAGGAAATGGACTCGCATGATATTTATTATAAAAAAAATGTGATTTGTTTGTCCAATTTTATACATAGGTTCACACATTTAATACTAGCACATGACTATGGTAGCATTTTCCTTGATGACCTCGTGGCTGTCTCCCTGTGTAAGAGCGGCTCCTTAGCAATAAATAATAGAAGACACATTACATCCATCTCCATCTCACCAATTCTCCCCTCCCATTAATTTTTGAATACAAGAGCTATGGTGAGGCCACATCACCAAACACTGTTCACACATACTGTTCAACACTGTTCACATGGTAATGTACACTCCGGTATTGTACTGTTCATCACGACGGTTACTGTTCACCGTTTTTTTTTATCACGACGGTTACTGTTCACCGTTTTTTTTTTTTTGGGGAATTTTATTTTATTTGATAAAATATTTGAATTTTTCATCGTATTAATAAATATAATTGACATATGTCTTGTGTTCTAAATAAAATATTTGAATTTTTCATCGTATTAATAAATATAATTTGTATACTATAATTTTACTGTTAACAAAATATTATTTACACAAATACTTTTTGTTAGCCTGAGCTGGTATTTTTTTTTTTTTTTGCTTATTATAACAGTTTTGATTGGTACCAAGCTGCGTTTTTTTTTGTGTTTATTATAATATTTTTGATTGGTACCAAGTTACGTCTTTTATGTTTTTTTTTTTTTTGTCATTTTCAGAATTTTATTTTATTTGACATGTTTTGTATTATAAATAAAACATTTCAATTTTTCTTTTGAAACATATAATATATTTTGAGGAGAAAAAAAATTTATATTTATTGCATAATATTTGTGAGACTATTTAATATCAGATTTTTTTTTTAAATTAACATTTATGAAGATTACTTTTGTTTTGCACTTGTAACGTTTTAGATAAAATTATTATTTTATGATCATAACAGATTTTGAAAAATCGCAGCGAAACGCGAGAAATATTTCTATTTTCGTATCAAATAATATATCAAATAATATATCAAATAATATATCAAATATTTACTTTTGTTTATTATATTATTTCTTATCAAATAATATATCCCGCAGCGAAGCGCGGGATATTTTCCTAGTACATAATAATTTCCAAATCAATCCAATGAAAAATCACAGAATAAAATAAATAACCAAATTATTAATTTTATAAATAATTGAGTAATATAATTAAAAAAAAATTTGTAATATTTTACCATCTTATCTTATGTAATGGAGGTACCCTTCGGTAAAAAAGGGAGAGAAAGTGAAGATATGTGTGGCGAGAAGTGGCGTTTACTTGCAAGAAGGGATTAAGAAATATCACGTGCTTTCGTATCATGGGGCGGTGCCTTATTAAATTGAGATATTGTTTATACAGGTTAAATATGGGCTATAATTATAAATATCAATTAGCCCACGGTATCCTTCTTAAGTCTTTATTTTTTAAGATATATTATAATATTATAATATTTTGAGATATGTTACAAGAGAGTTTGAACGTTTTAGATTAGGGCAGCGGACGAATTGAGTTTGAGTGTGCCGTGTCAAGTTCAAGCTTGGCTCCAAACACACAGTATTAAATTTCGAGTTAAAAAATCAAATTCAAACTGAGGTTTATTCTAATTCGAGTTAACTCGGCTCGACTCAACAATAGCTTAGTTATAAAAAAAATTGATTTTAACTAATTTTTATTTTAAACAATTACAAATAAACGAAATCATTTTGATTACCAAAATCTAACACAATATATCTTAAAACATTAAAATAATAAACCAAAAATACAACAACAAAAAACACAAAACAATAAACCAAACACGACAACATAATAGCCTAGTTATAACGTACCAAAAATATAACAATTAAAATAATAAACCAACAAAAAACAAACATAATATTTGTATCAACAGAAACAACGAAAAAAATCACGATTTTTGTGAGAATATGATTGCTCGAGTGTAAATATTTGAAAGAATGATATTTCTTATCATTTTTGGTTGTCTTTTGCAATTTTTAGCTAATTAACGGCAAAGGACAATCTAGGGTTTTCAATTTCTTACCTTGCTTGTCAATTTGGTTGTTTCGGTTTATTTTTTTCTTGCCTCGACTTATTTCAATTTCGATTGCTTGAATGTCTTGTTTTTCCTTTGCTAATTCACGAAACAGGAAAGTAATAAACAATAGAGAGCGAAAAGATAAAGGGCCTTGGACTGTGTAATAAAATCCGGCTTGAGATAAGCAATGAGATGAATTTTATACATACTTCAAATTATATATATATATATATATATATATATATATATATATATATATATATAGATGATGGCTAAGATACTTAATTAAGTATCATGAGTTTGATACTTAAGACTTTTTGATCATTGAATTTGCTTTGAGATCTGCGCATTTAATGATGATCATGAATTTTAATGGAAATCATTAATGATGATTATAAATATCATTAAAAAACACAAATCTCAAATCAAATTTAATGGTTAAAAAATTCTAAGTATCAAATCCATGATACTTAATTGAGTATCTTAGCCATCCTCATATATATATATATATATATATATATATATATATATATATATATATATATATATATATATATATATATATATATATTATGAATTAATTTGGATAAATATAATTAGTTTTAAAAATCGAGTTCAAATTTGTTTTGAGCTTAATACGAGCGAGCTAGGTTTGGCTCAAGCTCGGCTCGATAAGTTTTCGAGCTAGCTTGGCTTATCTCGATTAATTTTGAGTCGATGTCGAACCAGCCATTACCGAACTATTATCGAGTCGAGCACGAGCGAGCCACGAACCAAGAGCTAAAGTTGTAGCACTGTTTTAGATCATTAAACTTATTAAAAAAATAGTATTTGTATTATTAAATATTAGTTTTTTATAATAAATTATCTATTTAATTTTTTAAGAATGTCAATTTTGTACAAAGATATTACATCATTGCTTATCTGGACATGCCATGTCATTGCTTATTGAAGGAAATACAGTTTCATGATCAACCGTAAAAGTGTACACAAGGATAAACGAATGTAAGCGTACATTCGTGGTCATATCTTTCAGTAGGAAAATCCAATTTGAATGGTTCAAATTGGGTTAGATATATAATAAGATTATCTACAACCTTCATGTAGAAATATATTTCATATGAACGAAGTATCAGTGTCGTTTCTATGAAATATCGAAAGAATGCAACAGTATGACATACAGTTATTAAAACAGTCATAACTTTTGCATACGAACTCCAATTGGGCCAGTCAAAATTGGGTCGTGTATATAATAAGATTATCTACAGCTTTCGTGTTGGTTGATTTTCTGTCAGAGGAATTTACCAATTTCGTATGGACAGAATACTTGACAGATTCATGCAACTTTCTGTGTGAAAGAGTGTATATTGGATATACATGTCTTTTGGCCAATCCTAATCCTATGTGATATAAATAGGATGTTTCTCTCTCTCTCTCTCTGGTCAATCCAGATGTGAATTCATTCAGAATATTCAGAATATTCCATAAATATTGAGAGACATCTTTCTATTGAGTGAAATGGTGTAAAGAGAGAGAACCGAGAAAAACAGTTTTTTCGGAGAAGAGAATCAATCGATCGAGCAAGTTCGCCGGTGCTTCGTCTAGACAGTTGCACCCGCGATCGATGTCTTACGAGTCAAGGTGGATACACGTAGAGGAGCAACATCTGGTTCGGTTGTGATCGATTCGGAGGAACGAAATCTGCCGGAGACGGAAACGAGCGAATCGAGTAACGGGCCGTGGAAGCATGCGGGCATGGAACGCACGAAGACAACCCGAGACGTGTCAAGACGGTGGGAGACGTGCGGTATGGGACGTACGGGCTAGTCACCAACGTGACGCCGAAGGAAGAGAAGGATGCGAGCGATCAACCCGTCGTGCGTGATCAATTTCACGCTGGTAATCGTCTATCCTACTTTGCATCGTACCCTCGAAGTCATGACGTGATCTTGAATTTAGGGAACCGGACCGGGCCTTCATATCCGCTGCGCGGGCCCGGGGTCGGGCGAATTCCCAACACTTATGTGTCAGATTAACGGACACATAAACATTTAACGGATGGAAGAACTATATATGAGCCAACATAATAGTTGAGGGGTTAAAAATGAACCACGTAAAAATTGAGCGGCCGAAAAACACAAACTTAATAGTTGAGGGGTCAAATTTAGACCTTTAATATATCTCTAATTTTATGATACAAGGATAATACTCGCCCTACCCAGCGAGCATGTTAGTTATGATTTTTACTTTGATAAGATTTATAATTTTTTAGTATAATAATGATAATATCATTTGAAGTAAAATTATTTCACATTATATTACTCTAATTATATTTTTAGAACTCATTTATGTATATATTTTACGATATTAATACACATATTAGTACAACGATATAATAACATATGAGATATCAAATTTCACGAAAAGACATAACATCAAAAATATTGTATTGTTGCTCACAATTTTTCATGCAATACAAAATATGAAAACATTGAACCATACAATCTATATACTCAATGTACACGAATAATTATATAATACTAATATTTCTAAGGGCCGGAAAAACAATCTTGTTCTTATCAAATAATTGCATTATATACGACACTCTTTTATGCTTATGCCAATGCGGGACCATGCATAAAGAATTGATTTATACACCACAGACATGTCGTTGTAGTAAATTGTCAGACGCTACACAAAAAGAATAATGCAAATTATACACAATATTATTTTTAACAATGAAACTAATTAAAGAATAATATCAAAATTTAAGTAAGCAAAGCTAAATTCAAAATTATACACATCATCATATGGTATTTTTAAGTTCACAGCATCAAAAATAACAATACTATTTTATATATGTTTATAAGTTCAATAAATTATTTATATTTTAGTAGTAAATTATTATTTTTATTTAGGTTAAATTTTTAGTATGAAATAATAATAATAATTCAAATTCAAATATTTAAATATTTAAATACTAAATATGCATATTTTTGCATTGCATTTTCTCACATAATATCTTCATAATTAAAATTAAATTCTTGCACGAACCATACTAATACGAATGTCAAAACAAAGAAAAATTTAAAGTGAATATATTAGACGGATTTTTAAAATTAAAGGTCCTAAAATAATGTTAATATTATCCTACTCCAAAAAATAATATAAGGGTTATGTTCAATGGCCAACACTATTGTGTGACCAACACTTTTATTACCGTCTGATGGTTGTAATTAAATCATAGCCTTACATTATAATTTTTTTTTCAAAATTATACATATTTATTACTTGGATGAGAGAGAAAAAAATCATATGGGTATAATATTAAATACTAACAAAATGATTTATTAAATAACAAAACTATATATAACTTCTCTGTATCAACAAATTCTTAACAAAAAGTTATCATATTTTTTGACATGCGGACATTACATTCAACATCAAGCATCCAATTTTAATCGTGCGATTTGGATTAAAAATACCAAAAATGACATGACTTAAGGATGTGACTTAAAAATTGTTGTAAAATATGATCACACATCTATGGATTCAAAAAATTAAAGAATTAGATCAAATCGCATCACTACATTTGATGGTTGTAATTAAAGCATAGCCTTACATTATATTATTTTTTGAAAATTATACATATTTATTACTTGGATGAGAGAGAAAAAAATATATGGGTATAATATTAAATACTAACAAAATAATTTATTAAATAATAAAACTATATATAACTTTTCTGTATCAACAAATTCTTAACAAAAAGTTATCATATTCTTTGACATGCGGACGTTACATTCAACATCGATCAAGCATCCGATTTTAATCATGTGATTTGGATTAAAAATACCAAAAATGACATGACTTAAGGACATGACTTAAAAATTGTTGTAAAATATGATCACACATCTATTGATTCAAAAAATTAAAAAATGAGATCAAATCACATCACTATATCTAATAATTCGAATTAACACATACAAATGATCACACAAAAGTATATGTTTTAGAAAATAAAATGTAAAATTAATGTATAAGATGCAACCACATCATAAAATTTAATGGTCAATAATTATAAGTAATCATGGTGATGTGATTTCATGCATTATTATAGAGTTATGTGCAAAATAAGTGTGTTGGTAAATTCATTATAACTGAACTTTTACAATATACTAGGAATTTCTCCCGCGCTCCGCTGTGGTTTTTTAAGTTATTATTTACCATAATTTTTTTTATTTAAAACTATTTTTCATTAAATAGACACATCTCGAGAAACTAATAATTATATGACATAATTATATTAGTTAAACGTACTTGTAGTTCTATTAGTTGAACTAATGAATTTTGACTTGAACTTTGATTTTTGATAGTTAAATTAAATATAAGCATATAACATAATTCAACAAAAGCCAATAAAACAAAAAATTGGATGGTCTAGTTACATACTTATGATTATATTAGTCAAACGTACTTATAAATATAGTAGTTGAATTTTAACTTGAACTTTGATTTTTGATAGTTAAATAGAAGCATAACATAATTGGATCACAAAAGTCAATAAAACAAACAATTGTATGGTCTAGTTACATACTTATGATGATATTAGTTAAACATACTTATAATTATATTAGTTGAAGTAATGAATTTTAACTTGAACTTTGATTTTTGATAGTTAAATAGAAGTATAACATACAAAAGTCAATAAAACAAAAAAATTGGATGGTCTAGTTACATACTTATGAATTAATGAATTAGTTAAATTAATGAATTTTAATTACATACTTACGATTATATTAGTTAAACGTATTTATAATTGAATTTAGTCAAATTAATGAATTTTAATTACATACTTATGATTATATTAGTTAAACGTATTTATAATTAAATTAGTTAAATTAATGAATTTTAATTACATACTTATGATTATATTAGTTAAACGTATTTATAATTAAATTAGTTAAATTAATGAATTTTAATTTGAACTTTGATTTTTGATAGTTAAATAAGAACATAACATAATTGGATCACAAATTGAACTTTGATTTTGGATAGTTAAATAAAACAAATAATATCTTTGATCAAATGGTAGATCACAAAAGTTAAATAAGAACATAACATAATTGGATCACAAATTGAACTTTGATTTTGGATAGTTAAATAAAACAAATAATATCTTTGATCAAATGGTAGATCACAAAAGTCAATAAAGCAAAATTTTGGATGGTATAGATTTAATCCAATATCTTGATCAAATGGTTGATAAAGAAAAATGTGGCAATTGCAGGTTGCTTGAATGGATTGGAAATTTAAGGAGAATTAAATAAGAACATAACATAATTGGATCACAAATTGAACTTTGATTTTGGATAGTTAAATAAAACAAATAATATCTTTGATCAAATGGTAGATCACAAAAGTTAAATAAGAACAAAACATAATTGGATCACAAATTAAACTTTGATTTTGGATAGTTAAATAAAACAAATAATATCTTTGATCAAATGGTAGATCACAAAAGTCAATAAAGCAAAATTTTGGATGGTACAGATTTAATCCAATATCTTGATCAAATGGTTGATAAAGAAAAATGTGGCAATTGTAGGTTGCTTGAATGGATTGGAATTTAAAGAGAGTTACAATTATAGCAGAAAAATTGAGATTCAAGTGCAATGAAGCGACTATATGAATTAATACTATTTATCAGACGTTATGAACGAAATACTTTTTACAGAATTTAAATTTATACCAATAACAGAAAAGAAACATCTATATAGTTCAAAATTGTTCAATTTTTGCATGTTATATCTAAAGCTAAGTTGTGGTTTATGATGGTTTATCTCATCGACATGAATGTTCAATTTATCAGTTATGAAATCAAATTGTTTGATTATCTCATCGACATGAATGTTTCAACTCCGAAATGTTTGCTTCAATCCAAAAATGAATTTACGAAGCTTGCATACCTTTTCCGAATACTTTGGATCGACAAACAATCATGTTGTATCATCCCGAATCAAAATTCCGTCAAGCAATGTAGTTTTGACCTTCATTTGTTATTTTCATAATCGTAATATGTGAGCATGCAAGGAATATAATTTAATGAATTCAATATGTAGCTTTGAGGCATATTTATATTAGTGTCCATATAATATGTTATCTCAGATATACTCATGCTCTGTAGACATCATATAGATCATGATCTAGTATTCATTAAATTATATTCCTTTTGTTTCTGTTCTACTGTTTTACTATCATAATCACGTATTATGATGATGTATAAATAATTATACACTTCGTTAATTGGCATGCACACTGTTTTATGTGAACACTAATTATATGATAATAAAATCAACATAATAATAATAATAATAATAATAATAATAATAATAATAATAATAATAATAATAATAATAATAAATAGTGCCCGATTCATTACCTGTTTACACAAGACCAAACAATCTGGTCTCCCAGATGCGTTAGGCCTAAATGACAATAATTAATACTGAACTTCTCTTGTCACTTACATGATTTGATTTCTTATTTTAGTTAACTTACATAATAATTCATTAATAATTATTTATTATTTGTATATATACTTTCATTGATTTTTAAGCGATATTTTCGGAGAGTAAATTCTATTTTGTTCATATTCCTTGTATTTAAGATGGTATTTAATTATTCATTAAATGATATTGCAAACTTTTATATATTAAAACAGGAGATACCAAATAGATTTCAATGCCAAAATATAATAAAAATATAATCCCAATAATTATTACATAAATAAATAAAATTGAATTTTTTCTTAAACCAAAAAAATATTATACATCCTTCTAAAATTTTTTTACCCCTCTCATATTCACGTCTATCTATCTTCTCAATCCAAAATTCCAAATCGACTTAAAGATCATGTACCGAAACAAAAACGGCTCCACAAAAAACTATCCCAAATCATATACAAAGCCATGAAAAATTCAATACATAGTAAAATCATAATATTCTCAATCCAAACCCATCTAGATTCACTCGCAGAATTTGAGGAGGAAACAGAGGGTAAAATACTCGTATCAGAGACGATATATACAGACGATCCTAAATTCTTTATTGACGATATTTCGATGTCAAATTATCATTAGTAGGTATCAAATCTTTTATTGGTTTTTGTTGTTGTTTGTTTCCAAAGCAACACATCAAAAATATGAAACAAACCAAAATGAGGTGTATTATAGAACGAATTAAATTAGCACGATTAATCTTTTTTCGATAATTGTTTGGCCCGGCGATACAAGGGAAAAATATTTCGTCCTCTTCTTTTTCTTCTTTCTCGAAATAAACTAGCCTCGTTTTCTTATCCTGTAGATTTAATAAACCAATTTTCAAATATTTCAGTATTTCTAAAACTGAACTAAGCTCTTCATGCCATCAAAAACATTGATGAAATTAAATTAAAACTATAATTCTCTTTATAATCAATTCAATCTCAATTTCATAGAAAATTGAATCACAGGTAACTGGTAAGAGATTGAACAACTAGTAATAATAAAGAACAAAATTGTTTACCTTAATCGAGACCTCCGAATACAAGCCATGCCTTTCATCGGCATGTGATTTTTCTTCGAATTTTCGATTGCTTTGATTACTCCTCCCCTTCGAAATTTAAAAGAAAAAGAAAAAAAAAAGTTTATAAATTGCACCAATGCATAGAGATAATATCAGGAAAAATTATATGTTAATTAATATAGAATATACCCAGTGAAACAATCTCGAAAAATATCTGTTACGTAGTCTGCGATGATGGCGTCGACGGGTACAACACTGCAACTCCTCGAACGATGATTCGCGGTTTTTGAAGCAAGGGAATACGCATGCAAAACACGAACTCATATTTTTTTACTTTTTAAAATTGGAACTCAAATTAATACTAGAAATGTAATTTGTATTGTACGAGTAATGTTTGAGAATCGTGATTTGTTCATATAGAAGAGTTGTGATAATTTCATATTTAGCATAATAAAACTAATAAAGTTTATTTTAGAAACTCTGATCTTTTGTGTATTCTTTGTTATGTTTTTTCATATGTTACATCTCAATCACGCGAGTCCCACAATTTTCAACGAGTAATAATTTCAATTTTAATATTGGATCTACGGGAGCGTGACTCGCAACACATTTGGTCGCAGAGAAATTTGATGTGGACAAATGGATTTCTCTCTATGAAAGCGTTAAAACAAAAAAAAAACTAGCGTCACTACCGTGCTTTTGCGTGGGTTTGTAGGTGTCGATGGTGGCATGAGGATTTTGTGTGTTGTTGTATTTGAACTTCTTTCTCATTTTTTTTCCGTGTAATATAATTTTAGTATCCAACAAAATAACAAAATATTATACATTGTAAGTAACATGTAAAAACATAAGGGAAATTTTACCACCCCCTCTCATTTCTCTCCAACATCATCTATATCACCGATTAATGGTTAATGATCCAAGTAATTAACAAAAGTATATTTTATTAACAATTAATTGATATATAATTAAGATATATAAGTATTAACAATTCTAAATAAATATCAATTAGTTGTTAATGGGTTGTATTTTTGTTAATTACTTTGGTCATTAATCATTAATCGGTGATATAGAGGATGTTGAGGGGAAATGAGGGGGCATAGTAAATGGCCTCAAAACATAATACGCAAAATATGAATATTTAAGAATTAAACAACAAATCACGTTAGGTAACATTGAATAGTAATAAACTAAACCCTACAATTACTATATAAAAAAATATTTTCCGTAATAATACATTGAAACAATTTCCCCAATTTGGGGGAATTTAACCTATTGCGAAAGCAGAAAGCGTTTGTAGGTTCGCGTCCACGCCTTGCCTCGCCGCCTCGCTCGAACCGTTAAAAATTGCATGCGCGTATCTACAAAATACACACAAAAAATATTTTTAAATGAAGCAATTTTACAAACACATACACACCAGATCACACACACACACACGCACACACCAGATCTTTCACACAAGTTAACACACCAGATCATACAAACATTTAAAAAAAAATCACATCCAGTTTTTAAAATAAAAAAAATATTTAATAAAAACCAGAAAAAAAATATTTAAAGTAAACCAACTTCTAAATAAAGGTAACAAAACAAGTTCGATCGTGAGAAGAGTAATCCTAAATTTTTATTACTACTTACCAGTTAAAACAAGTTATCTAAGCAGTAAAAAAATCAAATATATTTAATATATTCATATATTCGACGGAAATATCATAAATAGTAAAAAGAGTAAAAGAACTAATTAAATTTTCATTCAAAACCTGTTAAAATTTTATCTTTTTATTACTTACCAGTTAAAAATCGCACAGTAAATAAATGTTCCTAGTTATATATAGGATGTTTATGGGATAAACATCAAGCGAGTTGTTCAAAAATATGACTCGACTATATTACGTACACTAGTATATTCGTAGATGAGTTGATATGTTTTACTAATCAAGGACATGCATATGTCAACTCTCTCTCTCTCTCTCTCTCTCTCTCTCTCTCTATATATATATATATATATATATATATATATATATATATATATATATATATATATATATATATACATACATGATTGTTAAGGAGAATTCAAAAAAAGAATTCAAAAAAGAATCCATGCGTGCAAAATATATTTTTCAAATTAGCAAAATATACTGATGAATCTAATATGTTAACATGGTTAAAATTTAGAATAAAATAATATATTTCTAATAGCATATTTTGATAAATACAAGAATATATTTTGCTAATTTTAACAGTATATTTTGATTTTGAATTCTTTTAATGAATTCTTGTTAGCATATATATATATATATATATATATATATATATATATATATATATATATATATATATATATATATATATATATATATATGAAACGGTTGTATGAAGAATACAATAAAAATCAGAAAATTCAATTGAAACATGTTTTAGCAAAACTTTCACATACTAACCCCAATTGATATGGTTCAAATTAGGTTCGATAGATAATGAGATTATCTAGAACTTTCATGAAGATTTATTTTCCATCTGAATGAGTTATCATTTTCGTTTTAGTAATACCGAAAAGGTGCGACAGATTTACATTCAGTTAGTAAAATTGTCATAACTTTTGGGTCCGGACTCCAATTGGGTTATCCAAATTGGGTTGAAAAGATATTTAGATTATCTACAACTTTTGTGAAGGTTCCGATTTGGTAAATTTCGGTTTTACATAATAGTGAAAGAGTGTATGCAGTTTTTATGTTTCAAAAGATGTATTTTCACTAGATCTTTTCTATATGTGTGTATATCCCAAAAACGTGTTTATCTCTCCAATACAACCATCCTATACCAGAATACATGTTTAGAGGAAAGAGAAAACAGGAAAAAAAGATGTTTTCTCAATTTGGAAATTTTGTGAAGAGATAAAACGCAAACAAATTTAACGATGGAACTAGGACGATCGTTAATCCTCCGTGAAGTTGAATTCAAGGTGGATTACGAGTAATTGTCTTCGAGTAAGGAGGTTTGTGATAAATCACACGGTTCAACTATGAGAAGAACATGTTAGACGGAAGAATCACGTTTCAACCCGTCGTTCACCATCAATTTGGTGAAGGTGTGACTTAAATTCTTTCTTCCATACACAAATAATATCCCGCCTTTTAGTTGTATATGTATGGTACACGAGTGTGAGAATTCCCAACGTAGTATACATGATATTTCTAAATTTTGCAGGGCACACATGAAATTGAGCCATATATTATAGGATTCTGAAAGAGAAACTTTATGTAGTGGCCGTTTTTAGGCAAAGTGTTTCTTTGTGGAGACTCCAAAATATTAAAGCCTGCAAAAAGAGAGGATCACAAAAAAAAAATTGGTACCACCCCTTTGTTGCGTCTCACCCGGTACTGATGGAGACTTCTCCTTTGTCATTCATGCCTTCATAATTCCGTCCATTATAGCTAGCTAGGGGCTTCATCTATATACTTTGTCGGAATAGTACAAATTATATGTTTCATAACACATGTTACAACTTGGCTAAAATGCCTTCTATTGAAATAACATTTCAATAATAGCATATAGTTCCAAATTATACTATCATTGATGACTTTATGTACATATGATCACTCATGAAAAATATGTATACAATTTATGATTACAATGTCCTGCATTCAAACTAATCATGATATTCACATTATCACAAGTCCTCATGCAATGATATACTCGAAGTTATTAATTATGATATTCATGATAATTCAACAACATACATAACAAACATGAAACTAAATGTTTCGGAGGAATTTAAAACAGTTTGGCAGGGTTATGAAAAAGAAATAAATTGGACTCTTATGATCATTATTAGCTTCTTCCTGTCCGATTTAGAAAAAGGAAAGAACCTTTTCTTCTTCAAACTCCACAAGTCTAAAATTCCCATGTGCATATATTAGGTGTGTGCTGATCAGTGTGTGTGTGTGTGTGTGTGTGTGTGTGTGTGTGTGTGTGCGCGCGCGCCCACACACACATCTTTTCTTTGATTTGTCAGCTTTAATCACATAATTCTTAGTTGTCTAGTTTTCATTCGAAAGAAGGGTTTTCAGATTCTATTTGTGCAACCAAATAATGCCAAAATGTATGTGACAAAGAAGACTCCTCTATACTCTTAAACTAACTTTTATTCGAGTCAACACTAAATACTGGAATATTGGTTGTGTTTTTGCATCTGAAATTAATAATCTTTAACAAATACTGGTATTGATTAAAAAAAAATGAATTATGCTGAAATTGCAAAAAGTTTGCATTATGGGAAAAAAGAATCCTATGTTACTGTCAAACTTATGAAAAATTATCTGCCATTAGCCATAGGCCCATAACTAATAGGAAAAGTATACATGTCCTCTCTAAATTTCCTATTCACGTGTTGACAATTAATGATAAATCAAGCAAATTAGATAAAAACATCTCTGAAACAAATAAGATAAATTTACTCATTTATAATCTACTAATTAGGGATGTCCGAGAACCGTTCGAATTCTTATAGTACCGAACCAAACATGATCGATAAGAAACAAATTGAACCAAACTCGAACTAGGATGTGTTCGTCCGAATTCGTTCGAATGTTCGATGACAATAACCCATTCATATACATTATAATCTATATAACTCTAATGATTTAAATCTTTTTTTTAGGAAAATCTGGAGCATGAACATGTTTTTTTTTTTCTATTCGATACCAATGTGAATTGAACCCACAACCTATGATATATTGTATTATGCTCTTAATCATTCGAGTTATGAGTTCATTGGCCGTAATAATTCATATTGATAATCCACATAGTTTAAAGTCCATGAACTCCATTGATCCATATCGTGTCCGTTAATCTTTCTTTTTATATTTTTCTTAAATTTCGGGTTAAAGTTTTAGATTTATACTTTGTGGATTATGAACGTTATTTTATTTTTTATGTTAAATAGTTCAAATTTAGTATCAGTTTTATGGATATTTTTAAGATTTTAATTTGGTACTTTTTAATAACGAAATATGATTAAATATGTTATATTTATAAATTTATAAATTTTAGAACCAATATCGAACAGAAATTTTCGGCGTTTTAATGAACCAGATTTAAATCGTACATAAATGTTTGAAACAAAATAACAAACCGAAATCGACCATGTTCATTAAACTTTCAAACTAAAATCGAACATGATTTGGCTCGTTCGAGTTCCCCAACCGGGCAACCTTGACTGATTCATTGGAAGGAGACGATGCCACGATGACTACCCCTCAAGTCACCAAAGTGACAAACTGCCCCCAAATGAACTGCAATGGAGACAAAGAATCTTGTTAAAAATCAAACATGATTTGGATTGTTCGACTTCGGTTCGTTAACAACTCTACTAATGATTCGTCTGTAATTGTAGGTACACGTAAGAAACTCAAACGTAAAGACAGTATGATGATAAAATACGATGAAAATGTAACTTATAATACCCTTGCATTCCCTTGCTGCAAAACGTTTGGGATTATTCGCAGTTTCGACAATAATAGAGGGTTATTTCTTATTTGTTGCAAACAAATGCTGAGGTCTTTCTAATTTCTTATTTGATCATAAAGATATGTAAAATACATATATGAAAATTATTTTGCTTTTGACTTCATTTTGTAATTCATTGAAACACCGTATAAAGTTTTCATGTAGCAATAATATACACAGTGTAAATGAACTAAGAATAAGACAAAATATCGATAGACATCATATAAGAATGACAAACAATGTCCATGAAACAATGTCTACAAGAGAGAGAAGATGCATCTTCGTTGGTAAATGAAGAGGACCTATTTCGATATTTAAGATTATGTCTCCTCTACAATCCTCCAATTATTTTCATCATAAAAGTCAAAAAGCAGTGATGAATTATATATTAATAATTACAGAGGAGATCATGACCCGAAATTCTATGCTGAAGTATGTGACTTGACGTAGATTGGTAAAATCTAATATTTTAACAGGTCGAAGTGACATTTGATAACCTTTGAACTGTCACTCCTTTCATGCCTCCTAAGCCCAACACGTAGTCTCATCTCTCTCCCTCATCCAATCTTCTACGCCCCTCTCTCGTGTAACAAAAAAAATAGATCTTGACATTGTAACCAAAATAATTACATGAATAATGTAGATATAACACAACTAAACTCGTAATATATCATAATGTTTTTACTTCAAAATGTGATATAAATTGATAAAATTGCATGGATTGTAAGTGGAGTTGTACCACATAGAAACCATGCTCGATCGATCTCTATTTATTTCTCCCTGCACCATATCCTTCTTCCTGTTCAAACAACACGAACACACTTAATTCACTTTCTCTCGCTACAATTAAACACACATTCTCTTCTTCCCTTCATTAGCTCTCATCATCACTCCCAAGCTAAAACCCTGAAAAGCTCCAAATTTTTTAATCTGCCCTAAAACCCATAGAAACCAACGAGTTCTAAGCTCTAAGAACGAATGTCAGAGTCGGTACCGATACGACCAAGCCGGTACGAGTGTCAAAAACGTCGAGACTGGCGTTCGTTTCACGAGTACCTCACGAACCACCGTCCTCCGCTCACTCTCGATCGGTGTAGTGGAGCCCATGTTTTGGAGTTCTTGCGCCACGTGGACAGATCTGGGAAGACACGTGTACACGTGTCTACCTGTCCTTTCTTTGGTTGTCCAGCTCCACCTGCTCCTTGTCCATGTCCCCTTCGTCAAGCTTGGGGTAGCTTGGATTCTTTAATAGGTAAATTTAAGTTTCAAATTTGTAGAGTAATACAATATTTTATGTGAATTGATCATCACAGCTAATTCATACTTATATCCAATTATTAATCACATATTTACAATACACACAAAACATTTGAATTATTCAACAGGTCGGCTTCGTGCCGCTTACGAGGAGGCAGGTGGGCCCAAGGAGACCAATCCATTCGCGACACGTGCCGTTCGATTATACTTGCGAGGCGTGAGAGATGTCCAAGCTAGGGCACGTGGCATTTCATACAAGCCAAAGAAAAAGAAGAACAATAACAAGGTGTTTATGGAGGTAGAAGAAATTACGAAAACGTCATTGGATATCGAAGACGAGATGAGAGTGTACGAAGGCCAGGAAATGCGGGTTTTTCAGGGGTGTAATGGGAATTTTGGTATCGGTATGGGTTTGTTTGGTCAAATGATGAGTGATGCCGTTTTGTATGGTGTCGGTATCGGTACGTATCGGTTGTAGAAGACCCCTTGTAGCAGTGTTATGATATTAGGGTTTCTAGTTTAATTTGGTGATTTAAAATTATTTTGTTTTTGTATTCCTTAAAAAAGGTTGTTTGCAGTTTCCTCTTTATTTTCTTGTTTTTGTAAAATGGTGAGTTTATGAGCTTTGTACCAGAGAGGTACAAACCGGTACCAATTGCAGCATTAGGGTTTGCAGTTCTAGCTGTTCTTACTGATGTTTGTTGTTTGAATTTAGGCTTTATAATTTCTTTTGGTCACCATTTGTAATTTTGAATTCCTTGTCCTAGTAAAAGATGCTTTTATGTATCGCTTATTGTCAGCAAAATGATACAATTAATATAATCACTTAGCTTTATTATTTCAGTACTTGCTAGATTTTGGTTTTGTTTATGCTAGATTTTCTTATAAATAAATCACGTGTTAATTTGCATTGTGCCAAAAAAAAAACAATTAAAAAGTCCTTGCATTATTGGGAAGCAAAGTTAGCATTATTGATTGGCGATCCATAATGTAGGGTTTATGACCACAATTCAAGGATTCTTCTTCTACTTCATCAAGGGACCAAAAAGATGAGTAGATAAAATACAATATATACTTTTCCTCACATGTAGGAGAAATTATTCATATATAGTCATAAAACCTTTTGTCTTTTAGTCATTGTCTCAACTTATTCTTTGACCAATATATACAAATACATTTAATTTATTAAGTTATTAACAATGAAATTAAGACCCATATTTTATTTTACAACAAAACATAGGTTGGTATATATCTACTTTTTCTACTAGTGATTTGAGTAGTGTTGAATCTAAAGTCAATATGTAGAGAAATTTAAATGGTGGTCCAAATTTAGGGGAACAAATAAATATTCCACCACCAACAAAATCTACTATCAATAACTTGGTGGAGAAATATATCATGAAAAATATCCATCAATTATAACGTTTAGAAATGACTAGTGTGGAAATATACGGAATATATATATCATTGATCTTTCACTTTCTAACATAGCAGTATTCAACCTAGGATTCATGATGTGTTTCATGAAACTTTTCATACAGTACTAAGTACCACCAACAAAGAACTATTCACCAGCATGCCATTTTTTATTTTGAAGTTTCAATAAATTATCTAATTAATAATTACACAAATCGAAATTTGGCACATAACCTTCATCTTTGAGTCCTAAAATTAACCCTTTTAAAACAAAATAAACTTTTTCAAACTCTATATGTTCTTTATCACACGAACCAAACAAATATCGATTACCATTTATATCGATCCAACTATATCCTTTAATTTTGCTAACTTCTTTCTCTCTCATCATGTTTCGAACCTTCGAAGCCCCTTCCCATCTACCGCTACTCGCGTGAACATTCGACATCAATACGTAATATCCCGAATTATTCGGGTCTAGTCGAAATAATTTCTCGCTCGCCAGCTCAGCAATTTCTACATTTCCGAACTTTTTACACGCACCGAGAATCGTGCCCCAAATGCCCGCACTTGGCTCGCACGCCATGTGTTCGATGAAATGCAACGCTTTGTCGATTTGCCCCGCTCTGCTAAATAGATCCACAATGCATGAATAATGTTCTAAATTTGGGGAAATTTCGTGTAAATCGATCATGGTTTCGTAAATTTGATACCCTTTTCCGACCTCGCCTGCGTGGGCACACGCAGAAATTAACCCTAGAAATGTTATATGATCCGGCTTAAACCCTAAACCCTGCATTTTTTCAAATAAGTCCATCGAATCTTTCAATTTACCGTGGGTTCCGTATGAACAAATCATGCTATTCCATGTAACAATGGTTCTATCGGGCATTTTATCGAACACCATGCGTGCAAGCTCAAGATTCCCACATTTTGAATACATATCTATTAAGGCACTTTGAACACATGAATCTTTATTTAATTTACTTTTGGTTATAAAACCATGAATTTCTTTACCGAAATTTAAATTTGGTATACTAGAACACGCAGATAAAGCAGACGAAATCGATACTGAATCAAATCCGAGCCGTTCATTTCCCATTTGACGAAATAAATCAATGGCCATTTCAGGCTCCCCATTTTGGGCAAAATTCTTTATCATAGAATTCCACGCAATTGTATCTTTAGAAGAAATATTCTCAAAAATATAATTACAAATCTCGAGCATGCCGGATTTCGCGTACATGTCTATTAGTGCACTCGCCACGTAACATTTATTTTCGAAATCGTTTTTAATTGCAAATCCGTGCAATTCCTTTCCTAATTTCAGGGAAATGGAACAAGCTGGTAAAACACTAGATAATATAATAGAATTAGGTTTTAATCCCTTTTTCAATACCAAACGAAATGATTTAAGGGCATTTTCGTAAAATCCATTAAATACATAACCAGAAATCATTGCACCGAATACAACAACATCGTGTTCTTTGCTCGTATAAAACACTTTTTCTGCCATGTCAGCATTGTTGCACTTGAAATATATATCAATAAGAGCACTAGTTAAATAAGCATCCATGTATATATTGTTTGTTATAATATATGCGTGGATTTGGATACACAAATTGGGACACGAATCAGATAAAGCGGGGAGAAAGCTCGCGAGTGTAATCGAATCGGGCTTTAAACCGTTAATTTGAATTTTTTTAAATAATTCCAAGGCTTCTTGTATTAACCCGTTTTGTACAGAACCAGATATCATACTATTCCACGTGACTAAATTTATATTTCGCATGGAATTAAATAGAATTTTGGATTCGTTTAAACACTTGCATTTCGAGTACATGGATAGTAATGTATTCGATACGGTTTCGTTTGAATCCAAACCGTGTTTTAGTACTAATCCGTGAATTTGAATTCCATAATTCAAATTCGAATTACTCGTGCAAATGGATAATAAACTGGTGAAAGTCACATAATCAGGTTTAAAATCGGTATTTCTCATAATGTTGAAAAGATCAATTGCTTTTTCTTTGTAGCCTCGTTTGATATATCCATCTAACATAACATTCCATGAAACCGAGTCTTTCTCAGTCATTTTGTCGAACACCTCTCGTGCATCATCAATATAACCACTCTCTGAGTGCAATTTGACCAAAGAGCTTCCCACATGGACATTAGTCTCCAATCCGAGCGATACAATTGAATTATGAATCAATTTACCGAGTTTAAAAGCAGAAATTGCGCAACAAGATTTGAGCACGTAAGGGTAAGTAAACTTATCTGGTAAAGCTCCAGCTTGCCACATCTTGAAATAGAACAAAATTGCGAATTGAAACCAGCCCACCATTGTAAAACCTCTAATTAACCAATTCCATGGAGCAGGAGAATCTTTCTCCACACGAAAGAACATAACGTTTGCATCGTTAAAGCTTCTACAGAGCACATACATACCCAGAATCCTCGTATTAAGAAGATTACAGTTCATTCCGTTTAAAATGATTTTGGCATGGAGTTGACGACCTTTTGAGAGGTCGGAAGGGTGAAGGCATGATTTTAGAAGAGACATGAAATGGTTCTGATTGTTAGTGGAAATTGAAGCTAACGAAGAATGAGTTGTTCTGTGTGCATGAGACGTATTCGATAAAATGCCGGAGAGGATGTAAGGAAGCTTTTTTCTTCCATGCATGGCGAAGCGAGGTTTTGCGAGGGAAACAGAGCAGAAGAATTTTTCGGTTTATACCCTACAAAAAGATGAAATTTGAATTTTAAACCGGCTTGAAGGTCTGCAAAAAGAAGGCGCTAGGATGCACGACCAAGTAAACACGAAAGGTCCACGATTTAGCGGGGGACCTAATCATAATAAAGAAAAAGAACATTTTGCACAAGACCCCAATGTTTTCTAATATTTGCAAAAAGAATAGTACATCTTTTGAAAGGGCAAACGATTCGAACTAAATCAATAAATAGAAGGAAACTTACAAGAATTGAAAGAAATAGAAAAAATAGGACCTATGCTATCTCATTATATATTTATATATATTTTTCTTTATCTATTAATTTGTATTATTTTGTATTTGGACATATTTTGATTAAGCGAAGTCAGAAATGTGGATATAAAATCACCTCTGACATTATTATCGAAAAAATATTACACCTTTTGAAATATTGAAAAATTATTGTAAAATTTAAAAAAAAAAATTAGAGAGAAAAATAATAATCAACACTCAAGAATAAATGATAAGAGAGAGAGAGAGAGAGAGAGAGAGAGAGAGAGAGAATATTTTTTTATTTTTATTATTATTATTAACATCACTACAATGATGCTTATATAACATACATCATTCATATGCATACTTACACATGTTTGTATGTTCGTCACGACATGCAATAATATATAAATTTATATGGATTGTTGAGTTCACATTCGTGTCGTGGCACGTAACACGTGTACACATATTTGTCTTGACATAAAATAACAAGTATATCCATATGGACACATGTACATATATGTGTCATAATATATAATACACAATCAAATACATATGAACACATGCATGTACACATGTGTCATGTATGTTACATATTTACATAAATAAAATTAACTCATACAAAATAAACCTAATAAATACATTCATATTTATAATAATAACATATATTATAATTTTATTTAAAAAAAAATTATATTCCACACCTATTTGCAAAATGCAATATTATATCATAACACAAAATATGCATCGACCGTTGACATATCTTCTAGCTCTACTAACTGTTACCACAATACTTCTCTTTCCGTAAATGAAAAAAATATTTTTATTTCTCGACAACTTTCAGTATTTTTCCACTCAACTATTAGAAAATTGTTGTCGATTAAAAACACAACTATTTTTTGATATAATTTTTATCTCTCTATCTCGTTCATATAAAAATATGCAAAAAATCAAGATAAATAAATAAGTCATCCAATCATTCTTATTATATTTATCTGAAAAATCAATTTAAGACAAACAATATACATGAAATTATACATTTATAATATAATTGTAATTTATTGTCGAAACGATGCGAGTGAAATCTCGTTTAATCAATAAAAAGGAATTCTAAAAATATGATTTCTGCATATTCCAACGGTTTTGTTCTCTGCGAATATGAGATGATGCAGGGGGTTCTAGAAAAGTTTCCAAAAAGTAAATATTCCCACCTGGTTTCTAGGTCTGGTCGGGTAGTCGGCGAGAGACACCCGAAAAAGATCCGAGAAAGGTACGAGAAGAGAGGGGAAAGAGTGCCGTTCCAAAACCAGCTCCGGCGCCGAAACCCCGGCAGCACCCGCATCCTGACATTCTCACCTTCATCCGACGGCACTATCTAGGGCTTAGGGTTTCGCCCCTAAACCTCACTTTCCACCTCCGGCGACACATTTCCAGCGACGGCCACTCACCTCCACCGATCCTTCCTTTGCTTTGTTCGTTTATACTAACATTGGTAAATAATATACTCTTTATCATTTCAATTCTATTATTCTTCTCTGGTGTTTTCTGATTGGGCTTGTTTCAGAATATCAGCTCATAACAAGTTGATATATTCGTTATTATAACCCTAATTTAACCCGAATTTTGAGTATAAAGTAAGCATAAACTAGATTATTTATAACATTTCGATTTCATTACAGGGGCATGGAGTTAATATCATCAACAATGGAAGCTCTCCACAACGAAAACAAAGATGAATTCTCTACCAGTTCTTCGAAAAGAATATCCACCAACAATCTCGAAACCCACGAAGTTCTAGTCGACGAACCGAGCGTAGGAATGATATTCGAATCGGAAGAAGAATCATTCCTCTACTACGCAAAATACGCGCGACAAAACGGTTTTGCCGTCGCCAAAAAAACGAGCAAAAAAGACAAAGATGGCGTGTTACGAAACGTGACTCTCGAATGTAGCCGCGGCGGAAAAGCGAAAAAGAAAACCGCGCCTAAAAGACCGCGACCCCAAACGAAGATCCAATGTCCAGCTCGTCTCAATCTCGCACGAAACCCAGATGGACGGTGGAGATTAAACGGCGTTACTCTCGCTCACAACCACGAACTAAACACTGGAAATTATAGGTTTCACAAAAGCAATTTAATTCTCGAACAACGCGTCAAGCGAAAGAAATCATGTAGAGCATCGTCAGACGCGAATAATAATAATCTTTTAAATCATGAGAAAAATCCGCGTAAATTAATGGATTTTGCGCGAGGGGATTTTAATGTTCTCCAAAATTACTTTCGTCGAATGCGCGATGATAATTCGAATTTTTTTTATTCAATGGATTTCGACGAGACGAGTAAATTACGAACCGTGTTTTGGGCCGACGCGAGAAGCAGGGCGGCATGTAAGGAATTCGGTGACGTTGTGAAATTCGACACGAATTATTTAATTAATAATTATCAAATGCCTCTTGCTTCGTTCACAGCCATTAATCATCACGGTCAATCTATATTATTGGGATGCGCGTTGATATCAGACGAATCCACAAAATCGTATTCGTGGTTGTTTAACGTTTTTACCGAATGCATGTGGAGTTGTACACCACATGCAATTATTACTGATTGGTGTATGGCAATGAAGAATGCGATACAACAAGTATTTGTCGGTACGAAACATCGGTGGTGTGTATGGGATATATTGAAGAAAATACCCGAAAAATTCGGGAAAAATAACGCGTGTAAATCGATTTTGCATTCTTTGCATGCTTTGGTTAACAATTCGTTAACGGTGGAGGAATTCGAGAGTGATTGGGACGTGTTTGTTAATTTGCACGAACTTCGTGACCATGAGTGGTTGAACGGGTTGTATTTAGAGAGAGAAAGGTGGGTCCCGTGTTTTTTGAAAGATACTTTTTGGGCGGGAATGTCTTCGGTACAAAGAAAGGAGAGTTTGGATCGTTATTTCGATGGTTATGTTAATTCGGAAACCACGTTGAAGGAATTTATTGACCAATATGATAATATATTGGCCAAAAAGGTTGAATTGGAAAGAAACGAGGATATTAAATGCTCGCAATCTTTTATACCGACTATAATCGAAGACGAGTTGGAGAAACAATTTCAAAGGGTTTATACGCATACGAAAGTAAAAGAGTTTCAACAAGAATTTATTAAAAAACTTAATTGTTCGATTGGGGTGAGAGAAGAAAATGATTTTGTGTCAAAGTACGAGATTTTAGAGTGGGTTTCGATTGGAGAAGAGAATAGAAGAAATCGTGCGTCTTTTTTAGTAGATTTTAATAACGTGACGAATGAAACGAGTTGTAATTGTAAATTATTCGAGTTCAGAGGAATTGTTTGTAAACACCAATTGATGACGTGGCACGATAAAGGAGTCAGAATCTTGCCTGAAAAATACGTGTTGAGAAGATGGAGAAAAGACGTGAAGAGAGCTCACATGAGAGTCGAAATTAAATATGCTAAGTTACCGATTTGGGCAATTAGGCGAAATAGTTTCATGAAATTAGTTAACGAAATTGCTGATTTGATCGTCGATGATGAAGAGAAGTTTCTAGAAGCCGTGAGTGTAATGCGAGAATTGAAAGAAAAATTTATGAAATCCTCGAATGGTCGTGGAAGTAATGTTGTTTGAGATGTGTTTTTGTTAATTTTAGTAATGGGTATTTTGGTATATGAGATTAGGGTTTAACAGTAGGATTATTTTTGTGAAGATTGTATCTGTTGTAGTGAGAATTGTTAGGGTTTAACAATGATAGTGTTTGAATTTAAGATTTTTTTTTGTTCTGTATTTTTTTTTTTGTTTTGAAAAAGTTCAGAATTATTACAAATATACAGAATTTAAAAGGGCCATTGTACAAAATTACCATATAAGTAGGCCCATTAACAGCCCAAAATGTGTATCGCGTGAGAAGCACGTGTCATCTATCTTCACCATTCTCTCGCGCCAAGGAACAAAGGTAAAGAGAGAAAATGGCAATGGTGGCTAGGGTTTTGAGCTCGAGTGAGCCTCTATTTCTCCAGTGTCAACGGCAATGGAGACGTCCTTTTTCCAGGCCAAGAACAAAAATAAGCATGAGTCTCAGAGCTGGCATTGTTGGCCTTCCTAATGTCGGCAAATCTACTCTATTCAACGCAGTTGTAAGCTTTTTTCGACTTTTCTTAGTTTATTCAATAATTAAACACCGAAATTAATTTGAATTCTTCTCAAAGAATTGGAATTGCGATTTATTTGAGAGAATTTTTCTTTTAAAATTAGGTGGAGAATGGAAAAGCTCAGGCTGCGAATTTCCCTTTTTGCACAATAGAACCAAATGTAGGGATTGTTGGCGTACCGGATACCAGATTAAAAGTTTTATCAGATTTAAGCCATTCTAAAAAATCAGTACCGGCTTCGTTTGAATTTGTTGATATAGCTGGTCTCGTTAAAGGAGCTAGTCAAGGAGAGGTATTTCATATATTCACCAAAAACCCCTGCATTATTCCTAAATCGCAAAAAAGCCCTTATAAACTCCTAATTTTTTAATTATTTTAGGGTTTGGGAAATAAATTCCTCTCACACATTCGTGAAGTTGATTCTATACTTCAGGTCATTATTTCTTATTATTTTCACAAAATCACGAAAAAAAAATCATTAAATACACCAAATACAAACTACTAAATTTACATTTTATTTATTTATTTATTTATAAAAGGTGGTGAGGTGTTTCGAAGATAACGATATAATACACGTGAGCGGAAAAGTCGATCCCAAATCCGATATCGACATAATAAACTTAGAGCTCGTCTTTTCTGATCTTGATCAGGTATGCAAATGTAAGTTAAATTAATCCCTTATATAGATCATAACTTAACATTAATTATAATAAATCTTATATTTTATATATTCTATGTGAAGTATAGATAGAGAAGAGGCTCGAGAGGCTGAAAAAAGGGAAAGCAAAAGACACGCAATCGAAAGCAAAGGAGGAAGCAGAGAAGACTGGACTGGAGAAGATCAAGGTTGCATTACTTGAGGGGAAGCCGGCGAGATCGGTCGAGTTGAGCGAGTTGGCGCTAGAAGCGATAAAACAACTTTGTTTGCTCACGATGAAACCAGTTATTTATGTTGCTAATGTGGCCGAGTCTGACGTGGCGGACCCCGCGAGTAATCCTCATGTCGGTGTTGTCGAGAAGCTCTCTGCTGAGCTGGATTCTGGCATGGTTGTTGTTTCTGCGCAGGTAATTTTACCATAATGCCCTTGTGTTTTTTTGCTGTATAAAAAATGTCTTAATATTTTTTGGGTTCTAGGTCGAAGCTGAGCTGGCAGAGTTGGAAATAGAAGAAAGAGTGGAATATTTGAAATCGTTAGGTGTTAGTGAAAGTGGTTTGGGCAATTTAATAAGAGTAACCTATGATTTATTGGGATTAAGAACGTATTTTACAACTGGAGAACAGGTGGGAAAATTACAATTACACCCTTCCCAAATCCTTTAATATCGATAATACCCTTCAATAATTTGTTTTATGTTTTTTCTTTAAGGAATCAAAAGCATGGACCATTCTCTCTGGTTGGTTTTTTTTTTTTTTTTTGCATTTGATTGGTTTTAGTTTTTATTGTATTTTAATTTTAATTTTAATTTCAATTTCGTATTTTAATTTTTAATTTCAGGTATGACGGCACCTCAGGCAGCTGGAGTTATTCATACAGATTTCGAAAAAGGATTTATTCGAGCTGAGACGGTGAAAATCATAGATTTTTGTAAAAAGAAATATTTGGTTTATTTTTATTTATAATATATTTCATAAATAAATGAAATAATACAGGTATCTTATGATGATTTTGTTTCTGCTGGATCTCTCACTGCTGCAAGAGAAAAGGGAGTGGTAATTATATTTTTATTTTAATGAGGATATTTAGGCATAATTATGGTTAATTAAGGGATTTATTTTGGTTTAATAAATGCAGTTGAGGCTCGAGGGGAAAGACTACATTGTCCAGGAAGGAGATGTCATGCTTTTTCGATTTAATGTTTGATTAAACCATTGTGAGTTCAATTGATAAATTAATTACTTTTTTTTTTAATTTCTGAAAACTTTTATACATTTGATTAAAATTCTTGTAATGCAATGAAGATGAGAAATCAACAATAAAAAAGACAATGCGGCTATTTTTGTTGTATATGCCTCATTTTTACTGAAATTTCTTTTTGAAGACAAACTATAATGTGTTATTCTTTCATGTGTGGTTTATTTCTCTTGAACATATAAAATGGTATAATGTATTTATGAGAAATTGGGGATCCACATCTAATCTGAAATTTACTAGAAACATTTCGCAAGTTTTAAATATAAATCGCCCAAGCATAACATTTTTTTAAGTTTGAAGACCTTTAAAAAATAATTCAAGAACAATAATATTTTTTTATAATTTTTAAATGATATGAAAGCACAATGATATATATTCTTAAAATATTTTTTTGATATATTATTGATTCGAGGAAGAAAACTCCACAGAACAAAAATTTGTTTTGTTTGATTTTTGTATTTTTTTTAGTAAACAGTATATCAATCCTTTTTAATATATTTTGCGTTTAAGAATGCAACTAATTGGTCTGTGATGTTAATTGAGGGAGAGATTCTTTTACTTTTCGCACTCTTTGGTTCTCATTCGTCATATAACGTAGGTATTTTTTGATCGTGCCATCAACAACCATGTCTCATTTTAATCCTAAAATCTCATGAGATAAAACCTGAAAAGAAATTGATTATTTATTAATAAAAAAAATATAAAAAACGAAACTAACGTAAAAACTAGCATTACAAAAAGTTAATAACGTGCTCTACATTGCTAAGATTTTAAGAAACGATTTTATTTTTCATCATTTATTCATCGTTATAACATCTGGCCATTCAAATTGGTGGGAAACCGAAAAACGAATGATGAAAGAATTAAACGGACCGTCAAATTTGAGTGAAAATCGAAAAATTTCTTTTACTCTTCAATATTTTCGTCAATAAAATACATTTTTTCATATATGTCCCTACAATTTATTACGTCTATTAATGTAAGCAAAGCATATCCCATTTAAATATTTCCAACATTAACTGTATCGTGTCAAATATTCGATTCAATATCTATATAACTCGTACCGGAAATATATCATATATAATAACAAATTTTTGTAGTACATTATTGATACATTTCGAAAACAGTCGGCGTATGAATAAATAAATCTTATAAATAAAATAAAAACAAATTTGAAATCAAATAAAAAAAAGTATATTATTTATTATTACATAAAAATATATAACGAGTTGTATTTACATCAATTTTTTTTTGACATTTCTATAAATCAAATCGAATAGCACATTTTTCTCAAATAAAATTAGTCAAATAATAGTCTGATCTGAACTTAGACAAAAATTCAAGTAAATATATTGGTATCATTTTTATTTTGTCACACAAAATACTAGATAATGTTAAATATTAAAAATATTTACTAAACAAATTTAAACTTGAATAAAAATGATGATATAAATAAGTAATAATAATAAATTTTAAATATTTTTCGTGAAATATTTAATATCTACAATATTATAAAATAATTAAATGCATGTTTCAAGTACTTATTAATGTTATGTTTAAATAGAAAACAAATCATTATTCATATGATAAAGGGGATCTAATTAATTTTAAAAAAATACCCAGTATTATTTTTTAAAATGGTGTACCATAGAATTTCGAAAAAGATACTATTATATAATAGATTATTCAATATTTTTATGTTAATTCTATGAATCAAATAAATAACACGTTATTTTTGTTCAAAATTTCTAGAAAAAACATATTCAATTATTTTGTTGAATGCAGTAGTTAACTCACAAGTTCTCAATGGTGAAGATCCCTTTGCATGAAAACAAGTCATTAAAACTATATGATAATTTATCTCCCATTAAAAAAAGAATGATTGTGAGCTTCCACAATGAGCCACATCATCTCTTTGACTTTTTATCATGTTATATATATTTTTATCTCCCTTTAAAGAGAGAATGGTTTTGGGCTTCCACAATGAGCCACATCATCTCTTTGACTTTCTATCATGCTATATTTTCTTATTTATTTTAGTATTTCTTTTAACATGTATTTATAGTATTTCTACCAATATGATATTTAATGGTTTTGAGCTTCCACAATGAGTCACATCATCTCTTCGACTTTCTATCATGTTGTATTTTCATATTTATTTTAGTATTTCTTTTAACATGTATTTGTAGTATTTCTACCAATATGGTATTTAATAATTTTCATATTTTCTTTATAATATTCATTAATTTATTTTATGATAATATATCAAAACAATTTACTAGGTATTCAACATGTATTTGTAAAGTATTTAATAATTTTCATATTTGTTTTATGATATTCATTAATTTATTTTATAGTATTTCTTTCAACATGTATTTGTAGTATTTCTACCAATATGGTATTTAATAATTTTCATATTTGTTTTATAATATTCATTAATTTATTTTATGATAATATATCAAAAAAATTTACTTGGTATTCAACATGTATTTGTAAAGTATTTAATAATTTTCATATTTGTTTTATGATATTCATTAATTTATTTTATAGTATTTCTTTCAACATGTATTTGTAGTATTTCTACCAATATGGTATTTAATAATTTTCATATTTGTTTTATAATATTCATTAATTTATTTTATGATAATATATCAAAAAAATTTACTTGACTTTCTATCATGTTATATTTTCATATTTATTTTAGTATTTTTTTCAACATGTATTTGTAGTATTTATACCAATATGGTATTTAATAATTTTCATATTTGTATTATAATATTCATTAATTTATTTTATGATAATATATCAAAAAAATTTACTTAGTATTCAACATGTATTTGTAAAGTATTTAATAATTTTCATATTTGTTTTATGATATTCATTAATTTATTTTATGATAATATATCAAAAAAAATCTTCCCAACCTCATTATATTACTTCATCTCCTTTTTTTATGTAACATGTTTTTTGTTAATTTTTTTCCTTCACTTGGTATATCAAAAATTTCTTTCCAACCTCATTATATTACTTCATCTCCTTTTCTTTATGTAACGTGTTTTTTTGTTAACTTTTTTTCTTCACTTCGTATTCAGCATGTATTTGTAAAGTATTTCTACCAATATGTTATTTAATAATTTTCATATTTGTTTGACGATGTTCATTTATTTATTTTATGATATTATATCAAATCAATATGTTATTTAATAATTTTCATATTTGTTTGATGATATTGTATCAAAAAAATTCTTTCCAACCTCATTATATTACTTCGTCTCTTTTTTGTGTAACATGTTTGTTTTGTTTTATTTTTACCTACGTGTCTAAATGTACTAATGTTATCGACATATACTATTGTAAAGTTGCATACTTTTTTTCTTTCCTTTAAAATATAGGGTCCATATTTAATTTGCATATATGTACTAATGTCATCTACATTTACTAATGTCGTTTTGGCTATGTTTATTTATATTATATATTTTTTTTACATTTATTTAAATATATGGCCCATATTTAATTTACATTCATCCAAATTTCATATTTTTTCTTTCCAACCTCATTATATTACTTCATCTCCTTTTTATGCAACATTTTTTTTATCTACATGTCTACATGTATTAATTTATCTACATTTACTAATGTCATTTTGTCTATGTTTTATTTTTATTATAGAATAAAAATCTATTTGTCATGTTTTCTTTACAAGCTCATTAAATACTTGACATTGTATGTTATACTTACGTATGATTATATATTGTAAAAAAGAAAATTTTCAAATAACTACGCATCTTTTTTTAATTCATAAAAAACCCTCCACTTTTTGGATATTTCAAAAAAATTCGTCTTCCAAACTTGACATTGTCATGGTATTATTTTCTGGACTAAAATATCCATCTGTAAACCTTTTTTGAGTTATTTTATTAATTTAAAAATCTCCATAAATATTTTCTACAAATATTTTTCTGGACTATAATACACCTTTATTTTTATTATATATTTCATAGCAGTAATAATTTCTGAAAATAATAATAATAATAATAATGTAAATTTCTGAAAAAAATTTGGAAATAAAAAATACATATTAAATAATATTTTATCCCGAAAAGTACGAAAAAACATAAATAATAAATATATTTGCATGTTCATTCATTGTTAATAAAACTAATTGTTGAAATAAAATTAGATACATAAATCAATCTACATGTTGAAATTAAAACCAACGACAATATATAATTTTGGCTACAAATACTATTTTATCAATTAATTTATATTTATAACAAATGGGAATTAAAACTGAATCTTAAAATAGTATTATTTTGTCAAGATATTTCCATAAATATTTCTTTTATCGTTGTTTGTTTTTATTATTTAATGCTAGTTATTTTATGACAAAATATATTATAAATCAAATATTAAAATTGTGTATATGACATATATTTTTTTAAATTAGAATATGTTAAAAATAGTTATGAAATTCAAGTTTTAATATTTCAATAAATATAGTCTTTTTACAAATTCAAAAAAATATAGGGGGATATTTGAAATTTTTTCTTGTACAAATTTTCCGTACTGCGTTGCGTGATATTTAAAAAATCAAGTTGTATTGTATCAGATACAATTAATATCCGATATCGATACCCGTACAATAGTCGTACAATACTCGTAACATATCATATTAATTTATTATGAAATAATAAAAAAAATAGTACACTATTATTTGTCGTACATTTCTAATGAATGAAAAAATAGAATAAAAATACAAAATTAAAATTAAAATCCAAATAAAAAAGTGATGCATATGAATGAATAATTAAATATAATTAATATTTTATTTTATACCATGATATTTCGATTAAAGTGAACATTAAAGTAATTATTACGAGAAAATATACATTAATCGATGCATTGAAAATATATAATTATTACGAGAAAATATACAATAATCGAGAAAATATACAATAATCGACGCATTGAAAATATAAAAAATATATAAATTATAATATATAATATACACTACAAAAATGTTTGGATGGGCCAACGAATATAATTGCACTGTTATACTAATAAATAAACTAAATCACTCATTATATACAATGTTTCGCAAAAACCGAATCACTCATTAAATACAAATACAAAAATATAAATAGAAAATATCACTACGAGTGTGCAAACACTAATGAATATTCCTTCTTATCAATCTTACTTCAAAAAATGTATTCAAGAATAAGAATGACCATCACGAAACACAAACACAATATGAAATAAAAACAACGAATATGAAATAGATCAATGAATTAAAGATAAGTTTTTCATGAAAATTAAAATACGTACAAATTCACTCTTAATTCATATTACTCATGTAGATGTTTATTCACAAAATTACCATACAAATTTAACAATTCCGAATTTAATCATGTGCATACTTTATCATGAAATAATTATACATATTTGACAGCTCGGAATAAATTAAGAAACTAATACAATAATCACAATAGCAGGAACAATAAGAATTATTAAATGTAAAATACGAAACATCGATACATAATGTCAAATAGCAAGACTAATTTGAAATACAAATATAATGTACGAATTACAAGTATAATACGAAATTGAATAATACGCTTACGAATCACAAGTGACGAACACACACAAAAATACGAAAAGCTAATACGAACAAAAAAAAGTACTAATACGAAACAACTACGAATCACAAGTCTATTTTTGATCTCTTACCTTTCATCAAAAGTTCAGTTCAATCAAGTCACTAATGTTTTAATTTGATCAATTAAGTCATTTATCTTTTTAATTTGGTCAATCAAGTCCCTACGTTTTTAAGTTGGTTCAATTAGGTCCTTCCATTCATTAACCGATGACTGGATTGTTAAGTCGTGACGTGGTAACCTATGTCATAACATATTTGATGACGTGCCAACACGTGACATGTCATATTTGATGATGTGAGAACATAAATTATTTATTTAAATATGGTTTGTCAATTTTTTTTTTAATTATGACATCAAATTTTGAAAAATACAATTTATGTTGACACTTCATCAAATATGATATGTCATAGATTGACACATCACCAATTATGTCATGTCATTGATTGTCACGTCACAACTTAACGATCAAATTATCAATTAATATAATTAATATATGAAAGGACCCAATTGAACAAAATTAAAAATTAAGAAACTTGATTGATCAATTTAAAAAGATGAGATAATTGATCAAATTAAAATATTAAGAACTTGATTGAACCTAGTAAATTTTTTTCAATTATTTTTTTTTCTCGAAATATCATCATTCATCACCCATTGTTTATTTATACACGTAAATGTATAAAGAATATAAACTATATAAATAAAGGAACAAAACATTTATAAATATGGAAAAGTATATATGTGGAGAAAGACCAAGTATAAAAGCCGATGCAAACCACTGCTCTACCTCTGCAGTACCTCCCGCCGTCCCGTCCCAGCAGTGTACTTCCTTCCTCCTCCTCCTCCTCCTCCTCCTCCTCCTACGTGGGTTGCGGCGCGAGAAGAAGTGGAATGGAGGCATCAGGTTTGGACTCGGCTGGGCGCGAGTTCTCTAGTGCGAGCGAGATGTGGCGAGAGGAAATCGGTGAAAACGGAGAGGATAGGGGAAAACTTACGGATTGGTATTCTAAAGGCATCTCCTATTGGCAAGTAATTTCTTCTTCTTCTTCTTTTTACTTGAATTTTTTGTACTGTAAATTAGCAATCTTACTTCTTGTGTTCGTATCAAGGTTTATTGTACTGGATTTTGATACTTCAAGAATTTTTTGTGCCAAATTTATGCGTTTTAATTGTAAATTGAGCTCTTAAACATACTCAATGACGCAATTAAACGGCAAAAGGGCAAAAACCATATATTGTCTTATTAAAAAAACACATACATTTTCAACATTTACATTTTGCTTTCTTTTTTTCTCTAGGGAGTGGAGGCTTCAGTAGAGGGAGTATTGGGAGGATACGGTTGCGTAAATGACTCAGATATAAAGGGCAGTGAAGCATTTTTAAAGACGATTTTGCCCCTGCGTTTCGGCATAGAAAAAAGGCATCTTGTCTCTCTTGGTGAGAATATTTACATTTATGCAATTCGTTGCCCAATTAAGCATCAATTTTGATCAATTTGTCCTCGATTGTGCAATTCTCTTGTAGATTGTGGTTCAGGAATAGGGAGGGTAACAAAGAACCTTCTTCTCCGATACTTTAACGAGGTAAAAAACATATTATTTCGTGCTTCATAATATTCATATTAACTATATACCATACAATTTCATGCAAAATTCACACACAAAACCGATTAATATTTCTGTAACAGGTTGATCTTGTGGAACCAGTATCCCATTTCTTAGAAACGGCTCGTGAAAATTTATCTTCAGATAATAATATTATGCTAGAGGAAGATGCACACAAAGCCTCCAATTTCTTTTGTATCCCTCTTCAGGTTTTTTCCAATTTCTCATTTTAATAAAATAAATATATTTTAAATTTTGTAACGTTATTTTTAAAAATTGGTAAATAAAAAAATTAGGAATTCACGCCAGAAACTGGGAGATATGATGTGATATGGATTCAGTGGTGCATTGGCCATCTCACTGATCCTGATTTCATCTCCTTTTTCAATCGTGCCAAGGTAAATACAAAATTGATTCGGGCTTTATTGCATAATTCGTGTATTTGAAACTGCTAATTTGGATATGTTTTGTGCAGGTTGGGCTTAAACCAAACGGATTCTTCATTGTCAAAGAGAACGTTTCGAGAACAGGTTAGTTCGTATTAATTATATATAATTTTGTATAATATGGACAAATGCATTGAATATAGTTTGTGTGATGAAATTAATATCTGTAATATTTTTAATTTTGAGCAGGATTTGTGCTAGATAAAGAGGACCAAAGCATTACCAGATCAGACTCTTATTTTAGGGATCTTTTCGAGCAATGCGGACTTTATCTTCACAGCACAAGGGTTTGTTTAATATATATATATATATATATATATATATATATATATATATATATATATATATATATATATTCTTGCTCTAAATAATTACTCTTTTATTTTTTGCAATATATTTTGATATGTTTAAATAACTATTGATTTAAAATATTTATTTGATATGTTAATAACAGGATCAAAAGGAAATGCCAAAGGAATTATTTGCAGTGAAAATGTATTGTTTGGTTACCGAAAAGCCCAAAAACGGAACTACTGCCAAAAAGAGGAAGTATAAGAATAACCCTTCTATTATCAAGTCTTGAAAGAGAAGAAACGAAACCCTAATTTCTTCGAGTGTATTATTTTTGTTTTAAAATTTGAGATTTTCTCAATTCTTTTTCTTATGTTTTTTAACCATTTTGAGTTGTATTGTTATGTGTACACTAGATTATAATTAACTTTATGAGAATTTGTGTGATTGAATCATGTTTTAGTTTCCATCCCAAAAACAAAAAATTTACAAGATATTGAATTGTGTTGAGTTTCTTATTTTCAATTAAGCATACATAATACTAAATTATAGTTTACAACCACCTGCACCACCAAAGAAAAATTCCAATCCAGTATATGGCGTAATATGCCTCGATACATTGTAGCATTGTTCGCGATCAAGTGCTTTATAACAGTCGTTTATATTCGGGACGTTTAAGTTTATATGATCACTTTAACATATTTAAAGAAAGCCGCTTTTTTAAATCCTTCTAGTGGAAAATGTCCACCCCCCATCGGCGGGCTCGGCACGTCTGGCGGGCCCATAACCGTTCCGCCCCATGAAACCAGATTAGCGCCGTTGTCCATGTCAGTGAAAACCGACCTTTCCCAATACCCAATTGGAGTGTCGTTATCGCCCATCGTCAACAACCAATTTCCATTTTTGTAATCATTCATTTCAATTCGAGAAACTTAACTGTCGAAACATGGATGAGATATATGATGGATATTTGCGTACCCTAAATATTTGAAAAGTGATCTTGTATTGTTGTCCTCCGTAGACGGAAACTGGTTTGATATGCATTCCGAGTGGGAAGACTGAACTTACTTGAACGAAACCGGGACAAATAAGATTGATGCATATTTTTTGGTGTTTACTATCTTTCTGTATTACAATAAAAATAAACATAAATTACTCGGCTATTTCCTAGAGATAACGTTAAATAGATTAAGGACTTTCAAAAAATTCAACTTATTGTAATAGCCTATTAACACTCACAGATAACGTTTAGACTCGGCTATTTAACGTTATCTCTAGGAAATAGCCGAGTGTTAATAGGATGAGGAACCAAGCACTAAATCCTCTCTTCTATTTCAACATCTAGATGATGCACACGTCATATTTAACATTTTATGTATAATAATTGTTTCTGACCATACATTCAGCAAGAAGAGAAATTGAACCAATCAACGCCAAAAAATAATACAATTTTCTCATTATTTCATTGGAAGCTTCCATGGTTGTCTATTTCACTAGAGATTATTCTACGTCCTTACCCTACCTCAAAGGCTCAAAGTCCAAGTAAACTATAGGTTACCCCCCTCCCCGAATAAAATTCACGAATGATATTAATTGTGTATTCATGAATTCTAACTTTTTTTCAAGCTCCCCCACTACTTATTTATCAATACTATCTAAACCTAATTTTGAAGAATTCTAACTTGTCCTATAAATACTGCTCCATGCACATTACCCTCAACCAAAACACATCAACACCACCAAGAAAAACTCTACAAGAAATGGCCTTAGTACACCCCACCCTCTTAACTCCTCTCCTCCTCTCCCTCCTCCTTGCGACTTGCCAAGCCGCCACGTTCAATGTAATCAACAAATGCTCTTACACGGTTTGGGGAGCTGCATCCCCAGGCGGAGGCCAACAACTAGATCCAGGTGCGTCTTGGCAATTCAATGTCGCTGATGGCACCCCCGGGGGCCGTGTTTGGGCTCGCACAGGTTGTTCCTTCGACTCCAATGGTAATGGGAATTGCCAGACCGGCGACTGTGGAGGGGTTTTGGCCTGCACGGGCTATGGGTCCCCCCCGAACACTCTGGCCGAGTATGCCTTGGACCAATCTGGTGGTCTCGACTATAATGACATATCTTTAGTCGACGGATTTAATGTGCCGCTCGATTTTCTACCAACTTCGAATGGCTGTTCATATGGCCCGAAATGTGACGCTGATATAACGTCGCAGTGCCCGAGCGAGCTTCAGGCGCCTGGAGGATGTAACGGGCCTTGCACAGTTTTCAAGACGGACCAGTATTGTTGTACCTCTGGTACCCCTGGTAGTTGTGTACCCACAAAATACTCCATGTTTTTCAAGAATTTATGTCCCGATGCTTACAGTTATCCTGAAGATACCCAAAATGTGGTGTCTACATGCCCTGGTAATACCAATTATCAGGTTATATTTTGCCCCTAAGTTATGGAGTTACTCTGCGTACCTATGTAACATGATGATGAGTAACTGATGGGAGTTACTCTCAATACATATACATGATGATGAATAAAGGCCATGTAGGGAATAAAGGATTTGGCTTGTTTATATAAATATTTCAAGTTGGTAAAATAAATGATAAGCATAATATTTTATTTGGGCCCATATATGAGTTTCTAAGACCAACCCATACAATGAGTGACCCAACTATTTTCCTTCTTTTGCTAAATTACAGTGCTTAAACCATACATACAAAATAAGCTAGTTTAGCAACAAAAATTACAATGATAACTACAACAAGAATCAGCAATATTCGAGAAGTAGACACTACAAATACATACATAATTATTTATTTTCAGTATTTTGTTAATTACCACATCATTTATTCAAAAAGATATCATGATTAAAAATAATTATATAATTACATAATATTAATTAAGTTTAGAAATTTCGCATATAAGCTGATCCCCCCCCCTCCCAGGTCATCTCGGGACAACAACAAACACGTGCAAATTTCTGTTTTGGTAACCACAAAAAATCGAAAAAAGAAAATTCTAACATCTTCAAAAAAATCAATTATAATATTTTCGAAAAAATTGTGAAATTAATATCCAAAACGAGTAAATTACTCAATTTTCACGTTGTCCTAAAAAATCTCCGTAATTGAAGACTATTAACACTCACAAACTAAAAAATGCAAAATTTTCGAAAAATGAAAAATATGAAGTCCAATACTTTCAAAAAATAAATTTATAAGTTTTCTAAAAATGCCACAATCGATGTCTAAAACGTGCAAAGTATTTAGTTTTCCTGTTTTTCTCGAAAAACACCAAAATTGAAGACTAACACAAACATTTTCTATTTTTTTCAAAAATTACGAAAATTCAAACAGTGAATTCTAACGCCTTCAAAAAAATTTATTTATAATATTTTTCTATAAATTGCAAAAACTGATTTCTAACATGAGCCAAATACACAATTTTCATGCTTTTTCTTATCAAAAATCGTAAGTGAATACTAACACAAGAAAATTTTTATTGTTATCAAAAAATTTCACAAAAATACAAAAATTCAAGACTAAAACCTTAAAAAAAAAATCAATTATCGTATTTTTCTTTAAAATAATCAATTTACAAGTTTTTCTCAAAATACACTGTAATTGAAGACTGTAATTGAAGACTGACATGAGTAAATTTCTATTTTTTTTTAAATATGATAATAGATTTTTGGCATTTTTCAGTTTTCATGTTTCCAAAAATGCAAAAAAGTTTTCATGTTCTCAGTTTTCATGTTTCCCACCAAAATCTCTGTAATTGAAGGCTAACACATGCAAAATTTCTAACTTTTAAAAAATTTCAAAAGATATGCAAAAAACTGATTCTAACACCTTCACGAAAATTAATTTATAATATTTTCTAAAAACTGCAAAAATATATGTCTAAAACGAGAAAATATTCAATTTTCATGTTTTTTCCTAAAAAACACCGAAATTAAAACAAACACAAGCAATTTTATATTTTTATCCATAAAAATTGCAAAACTGAATTCTCACACCTTGGGAAAAAAAATTATCATATTTTCTTTATAATGTCAAAATTGATTTCTAAAAAAGCGAAATACTCAATTTTCATTTGTTATGAAAAAACACCATAATTGATGACTAACACAAAATACATTATGTTTTTTTTTTTAATTTGAAAAAATGCGAAAAGCAAAGTCTAACACCTTTAAAACATCAAGTTATAATATTTTTCTAAAAAGTGTAAATACTGATGTCTAAAACGAGAAAAACTACTCAATTTTCATGTTTTCCTCAAAAATTTGAAGCACACACAAAATTCTATTTTTTCAAATTTTTTGAAACAATGCACAAAGTAAAATCTAGCACCTTTAAAATAATAAATTTATAATATTTTTTCAAGAAAAAAAATGCTTAAATCGATGTGTAATATGAGCGAAATAGTTAATTTTCATGTGTTCCTAAAAGAACTCCGCAATTGCACACACTACTAGAAACAGCACTATCACCGGCGGTACCTTACCGCCGCTGAAAGTCACAAATACCGCCGCTGATACTATCACCGGCGGGGACCCGCCGCTGATAACCCGCCACAGATAAGCCGCCGCTAAAAACTAGTATCACCGGCGGTACCCCCGGTAAATCTGTTCAGCGGCGGTATTATTTTGTTTTACCGGCGGTAGCAATAGCGCCGCTGAAAATAAGTAGATCAGGTTGAATATTTTCAGCGGCGGTCTTTTCACCGGCGGTGAATATTTATCACCGGCGGTACTGAAACTTTCAGCGTCGATTGTATTCAGTGGGGGTGGAGATTATCGCCGGCGGTGTGACATTTATCACCGTCAAGACCTTTCAGCGGCGGTAGTATTATTACCGGCGGTACAAATATTACCGGCGGTACGTTTATTTTCAACGTCGACAGTTATTACCGGCGGTGTGCATATCACCGGCGGTACTCTTACTTTCAACGTCGACAGTTATCACCGGCGGTGTACTTATCACCGGCGGTATTCTTACTTTCAACGTCGACAGTTATCACCGGCGGTGGACTTATCACCGGCGGTGTATTTTATCACCTTCGAAAATTATCACCGGCGGGGATATTATCACCGGCGGTACCCCCGCTGATAATTTTTTCCAGATTTCAGAATTATTTCCAGAATTCAGCTAGTTTCCAAAAAATCAAAAAAATCAGAAAAATAAAATTCTCACACATCTAAAAATCAGAAAAATTTAATCAAACATTTAGTCTCGAGAAGCACAAATCCATACGAAACTCTAATAACATGATCCGAAATCCTAATAACATAATCCGAAACCCTAACAAAACACGAAACGCTAATAACATAATTCGAAATCCTAACCCGAAACCCTAACAAAGCAATTAATCAAACTCCGGCGTCGTTTCCATCCCCAACTTGCGCCGGTGTCGATGCATTAGAAGCCTGTCATAACAAAATTAACAAATATAAAATTAATTCATGGTTTAGGGTTAGGGTTTTAGGGTAGGGTTTTAGGGTTTAGGGTTAGGGTTTTAGGGTAGGGTTTTAGGGTTAGGGTTTTAGGGTTAGGGTTAGGGTTAGGGTTTTAGGGTTTAGGGTTAGGGTTTTAGGGTTTAGGGTTAGGGTTTTAGGGTTTAGGGTTTTAGGGTTAGGGTTAGGGGTTTAGGGTTAGGGTTAGGGTTAGGGTTAGGGGTTTAGGGTTAGGGTTTTAGGGTACTGTTTTAGGGTTTAGGGTTTAGGATAATAGAATAAATTAAAAAATATAATCTAAAAACTTACAGATCCAGATTCTCTCATCGACGCAAACATATCCATCATTTGCTTTCTCATTTCGACTTCCATTTCGGCTCTCAATTCGGCTCTCATCTCGTCTTTCATACCTGTCACTCTCTCCTCCACCTTCTCCTGCACATTTTGCTCCATAATTTGTTGCAACTCATCCGTGGAGTACATACGACGACGACTACCTCCGGCAACAGAACCATCGACAGAAGAATGCGATGTGTGTGCTGGCCGCATCTGAAAAAATTACAAAATTTCAATTTATGAATTACACAAGTATGATTGAAAAATATATTGTATACATACATCAGATGACTTCAGAACACTGTCCAAGGCGTAATATCGACCGTGCGGTTTATTTCCGGACGATTGGACAAACACACCGTTATCGTCGGAAAAATCCGGATCCTCCTCCCAATTATCACCATATTTCTCACTCATTCGACTCGAATATTCTTGCTACAATTTAGGTTTATTAAATTATTAAATTAAAGAGAAAAAATATATAGTTATTTAAAAAATGACAAACTAACCGCGATTCTTGCAGATTTCTCGTCGACCCATTCTCCGTTTTTTCGTACCTTGATTTTCTTCATCAAATCCAAGGTCGTGGGGATCGAACCTTGTGCCAATTCCTATTATAGCAACAAACAAACAAAGATTAATTCGTTTTATGATATGAAATTTAATGTTTTTAAGAAATGAAGTCTACCATTTTCTTCATATGCCCCGCAAAAGACACCGATCCACCGACATGATGCGCACGACTAGGATTTGCGAATCGATTCGCTTTGTTGCGTTTTGACCTCGAAACCCACTCATCGGTACACCAATACTGACACATCGGCGGCCAATAGATATCCTCTTGTATCCACCATGGTTTATACGGAATCCAATCCATCGGGTTGTCTGATCCAGATTTATCTTCTGCGTATTTTCGCGCATCGCTAAGTGCGTCGTTGTAGAGTTTTCCCGCAATTTTGAAAAACGTATACTCATTTTGATCTGTCACGATCTTTCTAACGATATCGTCCAGCTCACTGGTCCACTGATAATGCATCTGTTCAATAGTCATATAACACACAAAATTTAATATTTAATTAAAAAAATTATATATATTATTAAATTTACCAAAAAAGCGTTCAAAAGCGCATCCTTATCATCTTTATTCCATTTACTCCAACTAAGCTGTCCAGTTGACATATTGCGCACAAGTGAACCAATCAGAGATGAGATACGCCTATCATTCCCTTGACCGTCCAATAAAAATCCGCTAAAATATTTGTGTCAAATAATTAACAAATACATTCAATAAAGAAAATTAATAATAAATAAGAATAAAATATACCTGTCCCCCTTAGCAACCACGGTCGGTCGAGCCTCGGCCGTAGGAGGCAAGTCAGGAAGTACATTGTGGCCTCTTCCTTTACGTCTAGTAGCATGAACCTCCGGCGTCGCTATTTCTTCTTCTGTCGGCTCGGGTGTAGGTAATGGTGCTGATTTCGTGGGTCGTCGTCTCGGCGCTCTTCTGTCCATAGCAAAAAAAAAACCTGCAAATAAGTGGAGAAAAATATTAATTAAAATATAAAAAATAACACTTGAATATATATATTACATACTAACTAATCTGAATCATCTAAAACAAGATTATCATCGTCGACATCATTATCGCTCTCGTCATCGCTCTCGTCATCGCTCTCCTCACCGCTCTCCTCACCGCTCTCGTCATCGCTCTTGCCATTGAGTTGAACCTCACTCGCAGGAATTTCTTCAACTACACCATCTTCATTCAATTGGACATCATCATCATCATCTCCATCTAAAACATTGAACGGGCAAACCGTATCTTCCTCTTGAAATGGATTCGACATGGACTCGTTATTTACCGGTACAAAATCAGGTTTGTCACATAAATCAAGCCTACGTTTCATTTTCGTCGCGACCCACCAATCACGTCTTTCTCGTCTCGTCGAAGGATAAAACATGTAATACACTTGTGTTGCTTGATGAGCAAACACAAAAGGATCAAAACTCTTAAGACGAGATGTGTGCTTAACCTCCACCAATCCGTGAATATTGTCCACATTTATACCATTTACGTTATCGAACCAACGACATTTAAATAATATTATTTTGTTGTTCAAACAAAACGAATATTTCAATTCCACAATTTCTTCAATAATTCCATAATAATCATTTTCAACGGCATTCCAAGAACCCCCTGATTTTTAGAATTACAGAAATAGCCCCCTGATTTTTACAAATTACAAAATAGCCCCTGATTTTCGAAAAAAAACTCTATTTCGAGATGCACCTGATTTTTAAAATTACAAAAAAGACCCCTGTTTTTTAAAAATTACAAAATAGCCCCTGATTTTCGAAAAGAAACGAATTTAGGGTTTGAAATTACAAAAATAGCCCCTTGATTTTTATAGTAAATTATTATTATAAATTATTTTATAAATTCGTATTCTTCAAAATTCAACTGATTTTTAAAATTACAGAAATAGCCCCCTGATTTTACAAATTACAAAATAGCCCCTGATTTTCGAAAAAAAACTCTAATTCGAGATATCGCAGATTGGAAAACCCTAAGTCAACCCTAATTTTCGAAATTCAATTTCTGCCTAATTTCGTAAAATCAAAATCCCTAATTTCAGCAAATTAGGATAAAAAAAAACCCTAATTTCTGCCTAATTTCTGCCTAATTTCGTAAAAAAAAAATGAATTTCAATAACAAAAAACGTAATTTCAATAACAAAAAAAAGGATAAAAATTAAAACCTGGTCGAAGATGGCTTTTTCGTTTGTCTTCTACAACGAGCCCTCACCAATATTTTTCAAAAACGCCCCTAATCAAGGAAAGTGTGTTAATTCAAAATTTAGGGTAATAAAAAGTAACCCTAAATGTAGCTTCAAAATACAAAATCCCCTGATTTTCAAATTACAAAAAAGCCCCTAACAAATAAAACACTAATTCGGGTAGTTTGGCAACTAATTTCCAAAAATGCCCCTCATTTTTCGCAAATTCGGGTAGTTTGGCAACTAATTTTCAAAAATGCCCCTAACAAATAAAACACTAATTTTAAATTATTATAAATTATTAAAAATTCATCTTCTTCGAAATGCACCTGATTTTTCAAATTACAAAAATAGCCCCTGATTTTCGAAAAAAAACCCTAAGTCAAAATATCGCGGATTGGAAAACCCTAAGTCATCCCTAATTTTCGAAAAAAACCCTAATTTTAAAATTCATCCCTAATTCAATATCTGCCTAATTTCGTAAAATCAAAATCGCTAATTTCTGCATAAATTCAATTTCTGCCCAATCAATTATTCTTCGAAATGCACCTGATTTTTAAAATTACAAAAAAACCCCCTGTTTTTTACAAATTACAAAATAGCCCCTGATTTTCGAAAAGAAACGAATTTAGGGTTTCAAATTACAAAAATAGCCCCTTGAATTTTATAGTAAATTATTATTATAATTATTTTATAAATTCATATTCTTCAAAATTCAACGGATTTTTAAAATTACAGAAATAGCCCCCTGATTTTACAAATTACAAAATAGCCCCTGATTTTCGAAAAAAAACTCTAATTCGAGATATCGCAGATTGGAAAACCCTAAGTCAACCCTAATTTTCGAAATTCAATTTCTGCCTAATTTCGTAAAATCAAAATCCCTAATTTCAGCAAATTAGGATAAAAATAACCCTAATTTCTGCCTAATTTCGGCCTAATTTCTGCCTAATTTCGTAAAAGCCCTAATTTCAGCAAATAAACATTAATTTCACCAAAAATAACCCTAATTTCAGCAAATAAACACTAATTTCGGCACAAAAAACCCTAATTTCGGCACAAAAAACTCTAATTTCAGCACACAAAAAAAACCTAATCGATTTCAGCACACAAAGAGAGCGAGAGCGAGCTAGAGAGAGAGAGGGATCACCTGAGAGAGAAGCCCCGGGCTCGAAGAAGAAGAAGAAGGAGGAAATACGCCCCTGACTTCAGCGAAGAAGAAGAACGACGACTCGACTCGAAGAAGAAGCAAGAAGACGACTCGGAAGACTCGAACAAGAAGGAAGAAGACGACTCGGACGAAGACGACTCGGAAGGTCCCTTGACTTCAGCGCGAAGAAGAAGAAGGGCTCGCGATGTGAACTCAGCGGCTGATAGGGTTTTGTGTTCGTGTGAGCGGCTGGAGGGTTAATAACTAATGAGCCTATCAGCGGCGGTATGTAGGTTATACCGCCGGTGAAACCTAACTATCAGCGGCGGTCTATGTGACCCCGCCGGTGAAAAGCATAAAATAATAAAGGTTTTTGCATGCAACTGAAGACTTTCAGCGGCGGTATATGTGACCCCGCCGGTGACAAGCATAAAATAATCAAGGTTTTTGCATGCAACTGAAGACTTTCAGCGGCGGTAAATACATCTACCGCCGGGGATAATTATATTATTAGTGTGATTATTACTATCAGCGGCGGTAATTGTACCCACCGCCGGTGATAATTATATTATTAGTATAATTATTAAAATTAACATTATTATTATTATTATTAGAATCGATATTATGATTAGTATTAATTATTATTATGAAAATATGATGATGATGATTATTATTATTAATAATAATAATCATATCCATATGATTAATATTAATTATTATTATGAAAATATGATGATGATAGTTATAAGTAGTATTATTATGATTATTATTATTATTATTACGATTATAATTATGATAGACAAAAGCCTTCTAGCGAAAATGTAGAATCGATATGATTAATAATAATAATAATAATAATAATAATAATAATAATAGTATGATTAATATGAATTATTATTATGAAAATATGATGATGATTATTATTATTATTATTATTATTGTGATAGACAAAGGCTTCTAGCTATGTTGCACGGATACGGGTACGGGTATCGTATCCGACACGATACGGAAATGGCGATACGACAATTATCCGGAAGTATCCATAATTATATTCGAATAAAATATTCGGATACGCCACATGGAGTATCCGACGAGTATCGGTATCCGATACGATACGGCTTGATTTTTGAAGTATCCGCGCAACATAGGCTTCTTGCGAAAATGTAGAATCGATATGTTTAATTATAATAATATGATCAATATTAATTATTATTATTATGAAAATATGATGATGATTATTATTATTTTATGAAATTTGGAGAAAGTTCGAAAATAACGATTATTCAACCAAGTAAATTGCCTAATAACAATAATAATAATATTATATTATTATGATTATAATTTTCCTTACTATGATTCTTATTATGATTATTACGGTAGACAAGACTACGAGTGAATATGTAGAATCGAGTGTTAAATCAATATATCTTTTAATAATATTAGTTACTATTATAATTTTTACGATAATTACTAATATTACTATTATTATTATCAAAATATGATGATGATTATGGTTTTAATATTAATTGTCTCTTAAGAAGATTCAATTCATCGAGATTGGAATCAAAATGAGTCGCAAAGCGACCAGAATGTTACGGGTTTGAATTAATTTTAAGATTATTAATATTATTGTTTATTATTACTATTTTGAGATTTTCAGTGGGGGTGTACTGGTTTCAGTGGCGGTACCGCCGGTGAAAGTAACTTGATTCAGTGGGGGTATTCGAGTTTCTGTGGCGATACTGCCGGCGATAACTGTTTCAGTGGGGGTGTTTTATATTTAGCGGCGGTACCGCCGGTGAATGTTAAACTCTTCAGTGGGGGTATTAAATTTCAGTGGCGGTACCGCCGGTGATAATAAATATCTTCAGTGGGGGGTATTTATTTTCAGTGGCGGTACCGCCGGGGATAATAAATATCTTCAGTGGGGGTATTGTTTTCAGGGGCGGTACCGCCGGTGAACGTGGGCGTTCCGGACAAGTTCGTACTTTCAAGGGCGGTACCGCCGGTGAAAGTTAATTATTCAGTGGGGGTATTCATTTTCAGCGACGGTACCGCCGGTGATAGTAAATATTCAGTGGGGGTGGTTTTTTTTAAGGGCGGTACCGCCACTGAAAATAGTATCAGCGAGGGTACCGCCGGTGATAGTTTTTAACCCGCCGCTGAAAAACTGTTTTCTAGTAGTGACACTAACACATCCAGATTTCAATAAAATATAAAATTTTGCAAAATTTAAGTCTAACCACCTTAAAAAAATCATTTATCATTTTTTAAAAAAAACTTTCGTCAATTAGTAATAATATTTCTATGGACATCTGTAAATCTGTTTCATGTAAGCTTGGCAAGGAAATTTTGAATCATGGATACAGCTAAAATTAATGTATAAAAGAAGCAAAATACTCTGTTTTTATGTTTTCCTCATAAATCTCCATAATTGAAGATTAACACACAAAACATTCTTCATTTCCTGAAATTTCGAAAAAATACAAAAAGTGAATCCTGACACCTTCAAATTAATGTCACAATTGATGTCTAAAACGAGAAAAATATTTAATTTTCATGCCTTTATCAAGAAATGCCAAAATTGTAGACTACACAAGCAAATTTCTATTTTTTCAAAAATACAAAAAGTGAAGTATAACACCATAAACAAATTAGATTTATAATATTTTCTAAACAATTCCGTTATTGATGTCTAAAACGAGCAAAATACTTAATTTTCATATTTTTCTCAATAAAACACTGTAATTGAGGACTAACACAACCAAATTTTTATTTTTTTCAAAAATTTCGAAAAAATGCAAAAAAGTGAAATTTAACATTAAAAATATCAATTTATAACATTTCCGAATAAGTTTCGAAGTTGATGACTAAAATGAGCAAAATACTCGATTTTCATGTTTCTTAAAAAACAACGGAATTGAAAACTAAGAAAAGCAAATTTCATGTTTCTATTTTTTTTATAAATTCCGAAAAAATGCAATTGTTTCCAAAGACTGTAATTAGCCGCCATACTTTATGTAACCACGGCCTCGTTGTTGATATCATATTATATTGTAGTGAACGATATGTTTATATCAGACATTATTATTTATTCATTATAGTGATTTTACCTATCATGTAAGTTGTTTGTGTAATATCGTGTGTAGGATATTTTATACAAATATGTTATTAATTGCACAATTGTTTGAGTGTTATCATAATAAAGCAATTATGATAATTAAAATCGTCAAATTGTAGGAATACAATTATAAGATTGTATTTTATCATATATGCATAGATCTCTATTAAACAAACATGTCTGAGATAATATATGTATACTAGTATATTAGTATAAGATGTGATCATATTTTCATGATCAGGAACAAAAAAGTTCATTATGAAATATAAGTATATAACGAACCTATATATCAGATTAACCACTAAAATTTTCAATTAACTCTAAAAATAATGTTTAATAAGTTTTGAATACTCTCTAACACTTAACAGTAAATACTTTCAACTCACCTGTCTTGACGTTTTGTCTCTCGAAAACTACTATGTCATCGTCATTTTATTCAGGCAACCATATTATTTTTCATAACTTTTGGCCACATCATCTTTTTCAAGAATTTATTATTCCCTCATTTTTTAGATAGCATGTCGTTTATGTCATCGACTATAATGATAATTCTTTGCATCTACTATAACGATCATACCCACACAAATGGATCAAAGTTATAAAATGAATAAACTAATTAGTCAAAGCACCTAATTAAACGAATTAAAAAGTTGAGGAACCAAGAACGAAATTTTCTCTTATATTCCAACTTCAAGATACACGTAATATTTAACATTTAATGCATAGTTGTTTCTAACCATATATATTCAAGTCCAAGTAAACTAGAGGTAACACCCCCTCCCCGAAGAAAAGTCACCAACGATATTTGTGTATTCTCAAGAGTTGGACAACCATCCATTGGTTTGAAGCTTCCCCACAACTACTTATTTATTAATGAAAAAATATACTTGTCCCCCAAACTCATCCCAAATTCTTTGATGAGATGGCAAAAAAATATTAGGTGAATTCATTCCAAATTCCTTGATGAGATGGCAAAAAATTATTAGGTGAATTGATTAACCTGTCTAATTGACTCAACTAATTTTTAGTTGACGTTTGATTGACGTGTCAAAAAATTATATTTACACAGTAATTGACGTGTCAATTGATTTGAACGATCAACTAAATTACTAATCGAATCAATTAATAATACTAATTAAGCTACTTAATCTTTTCTTGTCACCTCATCACGACTACTATTTTGTGTTTGAGGGGCTTCATATATAACCCCTCAATCAATACTATCTAAACCTAATTGTTCAATAGATATAACTTTGAACATCTGAGCACATCCTGACACGTGTCAGGTTTTTTTTTTTAGTTTTTTTTCTATTACAACCCAAATTATATTCATGTATGGAAGAAAAATACAATTGGCTCCCAAATTCATCACAATATCATTGATCAGATGACAAAATGAATTGATTAGCATTTCTAATTGACTTAATTAAATATTTTTAATTGACACGTTTAATTAACACTTCAATAATTTATAATATGTTAATATTAGTAAATGTCAATTGACTTGTCAATTCAATTAAACGGTCAATTAAATCGTTAAATGAAACAATCAATAATACTAATCAACTTACTTAATTCTCTCTTGTCACGTCCTCAATGATGTTATTTTTGTGTTATTGTGACTCAATATATAATCTCGTATGAAACTATTACTCAATTGTTAATTTCTTATGGTATAATTCACAATTGTGTGTTTTTATAAAAAAAATTGATATTTTTTATGTTAATGGATGACATTTTTAATATATATTTCAATTTTATGTGTATTATTCACGGTTTTCTTTATTTGTTTTGAAAATTTAATTTTGTTTGAATTATAACGTGTTATATTTTATTTATTTGGTGTAGATTTATAATGATGGACCAATTCCATGGACCCTTGTTAATTATAATACATGATGAATTTATTGAAACATTTATTAATTATAATACATTTATTGACATCAATATATTTGTAAACATATCATGATTATATAATTGAGGTTAAACGTACCCGTGCAAATTATATAAAAACATGTTAAAAACGATATGAAGTTACGCGTACTTGTTGCGGTCTATTGCTAGTTTCCAAGAATTATAAATTGCCTATAAATACTACTCCATGCACATTACCCTCCACCAAAACACATCAACAAGACCAAGAAAAACTATATAAGAAATGGCCTTAATACACCCCACCATCTTAACTCCTTTCCTCCTATCCCTCCTCCTTGCGACGTGCCAGGCTGTCACGTTCAACGTAATCAACAAATGTGCTTACACAGTTTGGGGAGCTGCATCCCCGGGCGGAGGGCAACAACTAGACCCAGGTGCCTCTTGGTCGTTCGATGTCGCTGATGGCACCAGCGCGGGCCGTGTTTGGGGTCGCACAGGTTGTTCCTTCGACTCGAATGGTCAAAATGGACAATGCCAGACTGGCGACTGTGGAGGGGTTCTTGCCTGCACGGGCTATGGGTTCGCTCCAAACACTCTGGCCGAGTATGCCTTGGACCAATCTGGTGGTCTCGACTATTTTGACATATCTTTAGTCGATGGATTTAATTTGCCACTTGATTTTCTACCAACTTCGAATGGCTGTTCCTCTGGCCCGAAATGTGATGCTGATATAACGTCACAGTGCCCGAAAAAGCTTCAGGCGCCTGGAGGATGTAACGGGCCTTGCACAGTTTTCAAAACGGATGAGTATTGTTGTACCTCTGGTAGTTGTGGACCCACATTCTACTCCGAGTTTTTCGAGAACTTGTGTCCGGATGCTTATAGTTATCCTCAAGATACCCAAAATGTTGTCTTTACTTGCCCTGCTAATACCAATTATCAGGTTACATTTTGCCCCTAACTGATGGGGTTGCTCTATAGTCATGATGATGAATAAAACTTATGTATGGAATAAAGGATTTGGGCTTGTTTATATTTCAATTTGATAAAATAAATGAGAAGCATAATATTTTATTTGGGCCCATACATGAATTTTTAAGACCAACCCATATAATGAGTGACCCAACTATTTTCCTTCTTATGTTAAATTACAGTGCTTAAACCATACTTACATCGATAGTTCAAGCGGATGGTACCTAACCTCACTTCTTAGAGATGCAAGATTCGAGTCTTGCGTGCAGCTGGACTATGAAGAAGTTTTTTACAGAAGGCACTCACAAACCAAAGCCACAAAAATGATGATATTGCAAGAAGAATTACTACCATTAATACAACATGATAAAGAGTTCAAAATCGCCATGAGTAGCATGCCTAACATTAAACCTCAATATATTGCAGTACACTTAGCATAATCAAAATATCCAAGCGAAAAAAGACGGTATATAATTCAAATACTTTTCTTTTCTCGGTTTTTCAAAGAAGGGGGGAGTGTGTCGAAAATTATATCCCAAAGCGAGGACGTAATTCCAAAGCCCATATTTTGGATTCGAAAATGATGGTTCAAATGATATGTCTGCATATAGTTTAGAAATAATTAACTTCAGCAAAATTCCAACAAATATATAAAAGATTGAAAACAAAGGACTATTATTAATGTTTACCTTGAGATGTTTAGCAGGGTTAGAAGTAGGTTGACCATGGTGTAAATAATAATGCGTACAATCGTACATCACGTAACCCAATAATCCTCCTCCAAATAAACCAGGAAGCGTTGATGGAGACGCAAAGATTTTAACAATATTCCAAAACTATACAAATTTAAAAATGAACTAATTAATCGTAGGTGTAATGATTATGTAGCAGAGCGAGACAAGAGAGAGAGAGATGTTCTAATAGTAGTGAAGCTAACTGTGTTGGTCTATAATAAACGGAACTGTTTTTTTTTTTTTTTTTTGCAATTTGGGCAATAATGCCGGGTTTCTTCAATTTTGAAATTTTTTTTTTTTTTGCAAATTCATCATAAATGCAGGGTTGTATTTTAATTTTCTTTTTTGCCCCTAAGTTCATACCGGGAATAACAAAATAAAGGCTCCGGCTGGAGGAAAGACGAGACGAAGTCCATCCATTGGGTGTTTGTGGTGGCATCCATGTAATAAATAATGAGCTGTATTCGCCCTGTAATTTTGTACAATTTATTTTCTCAAATTTTGAAATAAATAATAGCTAATAAGAAAAATAAAGAATAATAAAGTATATATATGTGCACCAGTAAGATTTGGTCTCAATGTGGAAAACAAATCTGTGGAGGGTATATTCTATCAAAGTCCAAACTAAAATTCCAAAAATAGCCATGTAGATTAGTTCTATAATTGAGTGACCCATTTGGATCGATCTCGAGAAGCACCAGCAAACCACCGGCAGCCATATTATCGGTATTGCGTACCATTTGGTAAGAGTCAAAAACTAAAACACATTAAATCAAAATCTGATGAATCGAAAATTATATGAATTTCCATGTAATGAAAAAATAAAAAATAATAAAATAGGATGAATTTGTTTATATTTATGCTATTTACCTCGATGGTATCGTTAGCGAAAAAACGTGGGCCTTGTTTACTGACAATAGGCTGGTGTACCCATTCTTGGTATCGTTCCCCTAAATGCCCCACCTAAATTTATTAAAAAGATTTGAAATGTAAAGTACGAAATTAAAGGAAAATTGGTATCATTCTTGGTATCTTTTTTTTTATTCTTAAGAAAAGGTTCTATTAATAAGGAAAAAATTGTATGTGGTGTGAAGATTTTATGGTTTATGATTTAATATAACTTATTGGTGCACCTTTTTCCAAAAATAAAAGAAAAATGGCAGAAAAAAACAAAATTCGTTTCTTGTATTCGGAAGGGGACAGAAAAAAAAAATTGACTGGGCAGAAATTAGAAAGTGATTAAATAGTTTACAATTTGAAACACAATTTAAAATTTCTAATAGTCGGCAAGTGAATTTGCATAAGAACCATATATTTATAGAAATTGCAACTAGGGCACTAGTTACAAAACAAAACAAAAGAAGATTTTGGTAAAAAAATGATTTCCACAAATTTTGCAGAAAAACAGAAAAAAAAATGGAAGTAGTAAAATGCACCTGAAAAACAAGAGGCTTGTCCAAATCTACTATGTACTCTTGAGTCACCATTGCTGAAAATTCAAAAAATAAATTACTGAAATATAGTCAACAAAAATTAATTAACAAAACACATTATCAGTATCAGTATATAATTGAAAATCCTATTCTATAGTAATTATATGTCAATAATTCTCGAGAAAACAGCAAGGCTCCTCCACATTAAAATCTAGGAAAAAAACTAAATGCAAATTAATATGTGAGGCATTAAAATGGAAAGATAACAAAAAACTACAAAAATGTCAGACAATAGCACATGATTAAATGTTTATAGAATTCCAAAGTGCTAGTCCCAATTTATACATGTCCATGTGAATGGATATTTAATGAGTAAATAAATATGTGGGTCTCCATATCTCCGTGCAAATAAAACCAATATCTCAAGGTAAAATTGTAAAAATAAGAACTAAATATTACAATATTACATTCTAACAGACAAAACAAGATCTTATTCGATTCTTCTCAAATGTAGTTTAATTAATGGATTTCGAGATAAATTAAGATCGAGTTTCTTAATTGTGATTTTGACTATTCCCAAAGAATAATTTTGTTTGCTTATACCACCAGTTTCTAGAACAAAGGAAATTTTATTATTACCAAAATACAAAAAACAAGATTAAAACTTTCTTTGCAAAACAAAGCATGCTCTCACTAATCGAGGCCTAAACTAGAAGAACTATTTTTTTTTCTTTTTTCCAAATCTCAATTAGCAAACCCAAAACGAATGTTTGAACGAACAAATAACCTAAAACCCCAACAATATAAATTTCAATGAACAAATAACCAAAAACCCTACAATATATATTTGAATGAATGAATCAAACGCACATAGTTAACCAATGCTGGCAATTTGAGAGAGAAAGAGAGATTGAAAAGCTACCTGTTAATGGCCCTGTTGGTTTTCTCGAGCTAATGGCCAATAACAAGAAAGGTATTTGAGTCTTTGCTTTTTTATCCGAGGCTATAAATGTCCGAAGACCAGAACCAAAGAAGAAGAAGAAAGGATTGCATTTCATCTTTAATTAGTTTCCGCCATTTTCTCTCTTTTGATTTTCTGTCCACGTACTCCCAGTATAATCTTGTTGAAAGAATGAAATGAATGCAATTTGTATATATTGTATGGAAGACTATAGAGTTGATTACTACATAAGATATATACTTATTGGGTAATTGTACCGAACCCCTCAAACCCACTTTGGCCTTGCCGATATGGGTTTGAGGGGAATTCTCATCCCCCAATTGCACCTCCAAAATTCAATTGATGGTTAATTGAAATTTTAATTAACAGTTAATTCAAAGTTAATTATCGGTTAATACATTTGTACTATTTATCAATATAAATTAATAATTTCAATTAACAGTTAATACAATTTTGGGTACACGAATTGGGGACACCAATTGGCCCCCCCATATCGGTACTCCGGTGGTGGATTTCAGGGGTACCATATACGACCTCATACTTATTTACTACTATTCTAATTCTAGTTAGCGGTTCGACTTGGGTCAAGATAGGCAAGTTAGTTCCACGTCAAAAGTATACGCAGTTTGTACTGGACCCCAAGGGAATGTACCGCCCGGTACCGGTGCTAACTCGGACATCTGTATTCTGTATGACAATTGACAGTATGAGTAAACGTGGTGACAGCGTGTTGTCTTGTTTCTACTTTCTCTCCAATGATTACACGTACAATCTGTATAATCTAATAAATTTGTACACATATTAGCTATGTTGTATTGCATCGTACAGCCAGATATGGCGATACGGTAAATTTTGAAAACTCTAAAATACGATATGTTATATAAATATATTATTTTAATATAATTAAATATATATTTAAATAATTTTATTAAATTATTATAAAAATTATGATGTTTGGATATTTTACAAATAAGTAAAATAAAAAAAATATATGACGTAAAACATTATTGAATAGTAAAAGTATTGGATATTTTTATATTACACAAAAAAAAGCAATGGATCGACCGTATTAGAACCGTATCCCACCGTATCGGAATCGTATCCAGCCGTATCGGAAACGTATCATGTCATATCGGAATCATATCGGTCCAAATTTATATACTAAAATAGTACGTGACGTATCGGATACGTATCGGTGCCGTATCTGTATCTGATACGTATCCGATACGGATACGGTTCATTTTTTGAAGTATCCGCGCAACATAGCATATTAGTTACGAACTAGTGGTGTAGAAAATGGTTCTTAACAATTTTTAACGGTCTAAAAAATGATTAACGGTGGATTATCGTTGCGTTATTTCCTTAGCGGTCTGAGAAAATGGGCAACCATTGTTTGACTGCATTTAATTTATCTTTCTGACGGTGTTATTCTGAGTGTGTGTTATTTGCATGTAGTTTGTGTGAACGAAGAAAACATATATTTTTGGGCCATGAAAAAACATGAAAATAATAAAGGCCCATCAAAAATAAAGTTGAGTTGCTACTTTACTCGTTGACCTCTTTCATTCTTTTAACCTAGGTTAGAAATAACCTCTTTCTCGAGGATCTTGATGACACGAAAGATTTAACATATTAATAATTAACAATTTAATTCATGACTTGACATAAAACAATCTAGTTAACCGGTACATGCAGATCGTAAAAGTATGTTACGGGCAGGTCCGGTCCTGAGTTTTCGGAGGCCTGTGATATAGTGTTATGATAATCCAAAATTACGAAATTATATCATATAATAATTAAAAATATTTTTAAATTTAGAACTAAATAAATATTCATAAAATTAAAGATCAATTAATAAGTTAAACTTTTGGTTAAATTAAAGTCTAATTAGAATAACATATGTACAAAAATATACTAACCTTTTGGTCACGCATTGGTTGCAGATGGAATAAGTTCCAGAATGTTTTCCTTGAGAAATAGAATCAACCAAAATAATGGTCCATATTATATTCTTGAATATCTTGAAATTATAAGTGAAAGGAGGATAATAAAATATAATATAGTTAAAAAATGATCATTCAAAATTACCGGTTTTGGTATAGTTGATAAGTTGGACAGTAATTTCCCTTTGATCTCTAATAGCATCTCGTATCTTAGATATTGTTGCTTGATCTGTTTCGGGTCCTTGAAGAAACCTATAATTCCAATAATATTATATATCATACGTAAAATACTCTTATAATTGGTCGAAACGTGATTATTACCTGCAATTCCTTCCTAGAATTTCTTCGCGGGTGTACTCGATAAGCTCAAGAAAACTATCAGACGCGAAAATCTGCAAAAAATATCCAGAAATCAATAAACCCACGATTTGGAAATAGTGTGTGTGAAGACTTACAATAGGATTATCAGGAATTCTAGGATCGGTAATGACAAAATTCTTTTCGATACGTTCTAATGTCGTGGCCAAATCGATCCCTTGTCTTATATCTTTGCCCCTATCCATACGATCCCAACTTTCTGTGCGTTGTACTTCACTAGTCAGCAATTTATCTTTGGTCTCCATCACACTCGTATTGAACACAGAACTAAACACAGAATTGAACACAGTAAAATCAGCACGAATTAAACACGCAAATACAAACAGTAAAGCACGAATTAAACACAGAATTGATTAAACACGCAAATTAAACACAGAACAAACTAAAATCAGCAAATTAAACACAAATTGGCATAAATTAAACACACATTTTACAATTTTTCAGCAAATTAAACATAAATTGGCACAAATTGACCCACAACTCGAGCAAATTAAACTATCTCAGTCTCAAATTGATTACAATTTGCATCAAATTAAACTAACTCAGTCTCAAATTGATTATACCTTGAACTAGATTCTTGAACTCTTGAACTCTTGAACTCAATTTGGGAGACGAGAAGAGGACTAGGAGTTTCGAGGAGACAAACGGCGAACAGTATAGGCTGTACAGCAGAGAAGAGCTATCACTCGTCGGCGCGTCGCTAGGTATGGCAGAGGAGAGCTATCGCCATACCTAGGGCTAGGTTAAATTGAGAGAGAGAGAGAGAGAGAGAGAGAGAGAGAGAGAGAGAGAGAGAGAGAGAGAGAGAGAGCGTAAGATCGTAACGAGAGAGAGAGTGGGTTCGGGTTTGTTTCGACTTAGGTTAAACGGGTCTGCTGAAGTGGGTTTGGGTTTGTTTGGATTGTGGGTTTAATCTATTGGTGTTATTGGTATTATTGGAGGCTTTTTTTTTTTGAAGGCATGTGGCCTGGGCCAACTGGGCCAAAGCCCAGGCCCGGCCCTGGTTGCGGGCTTGCTATGGAATCGCAAAAGTAAGCTCAATCACTCGTAGAAGCCACCTCAATCATTAGAAGCCAGCAAAAGGATCCTAGAAGTGTGATGCAAGCTTGCTCTCTTGATCGTCGAGTTAACTAGCACGAGTTAACTGGTAGAATATAAATGGAGTTAGTTCTTTAATTGTTTGCATGTTTTGTATTCGTGACATAATTCAAAGAAGCGAAACAAAAAATAATGGGGACGATGTTTACAAAAGTGGAAAGTAATTATAGACCGATAATGCGAGTCATTGAAGACTGAAGAGAAATGCACCCAAAAATACAAGGATAGAAGTGGTGGAGTCTAAGTCTAATAGTAGACTTCATGGAGATCTGGATTTAACGCCTCCAAGTTGCAGAAAGACCAACTTACGTTAGAGCATGGTTGAGTTGTCTTAACAAGTTATTCGTCAGTGATGCGGATTTAGAGTTGATTACACGCGTGAATGAAGCCTTTGCAGATTATATGTAATAAATATCAAAAATAAGGTTTTGGTATTTGTAGATTATTATTCCTAAAATCTCAGAATATAAGACCCATATTAAATATATAACTCTTCCAACGATCAAAACCGAGTTCTTATGTGTCAAAGTTCTCGAAAGGGTATAATCGTAATTTCATTTTTATGGGTTATTTAAATAAATATATTATAGGGTCTTATTTGCAAAATGACAAAACCATTAATAATACTAAATGTAGAGTTTCTAAAATAAACCTCCATATACTTGTAAATCCAAGAATTTGCAAATATGATAGTTTTGTGGGTATGTATGAAATGTGCCCATACAGCACATCACATGCATGACTTGGGTGCCACCACCTCATGCATGACTTTGATGACCACCTTATACCCATTGAACCCTCCATACATCCATTAATAACATTCATGAAACCCTAAGAAAAAAAGAGAGAAAAGGCGGAGAAATCAAGGAAAATGGGAGATTTCGCAAAACAAAAAATGCCATAATCTTCAGAGGTTGAGTTGTGCGAGTTGGCAAGATCAAAAGAAGAATTCCATCCAAGTTTCGAGTTTCTCCATTTTCACTCAATTTTGTGCGCCGTTTCGATTAATCTGTTGTTTGTCGAGTTTCTTTCCATTAGGTGAGTGCTACTCTCACTTTCCTCTTATTAATTTTAATGAGGATACGACAACAAGTGAGATGATGATGATTTCGACATTAACAAAGGATCAATTTCGAGGGAGTTAGCATCACATGATTGCAATGATTTTATGATTTAGGGTATGTTTTTATTTGGATGTTTATTTTGATGATATGTTTATCTCCTTATTTTGGACATTTGTTTGTTATATTTTTATTTTGAATTTGAATTATGATATTTATGTTTATTTTTATCTTTGAATTTGAATTATAAATAATAGTTTCAAAAAACAATATTATATATAATATATTATTAGCCATTATGATGACAGTTATATTATCATTGATAACTTTTTACTGGTTGCTCCAATTTGCACCCAATTTGTTCCAGAGATCATTGCTAGTGTTTTGCACATCTATGTAAAGTATCAAGTCTTGATTAGAAATCTGTATAACTAAAATTCTAAATATGCACTTGTTAATCCGTGAAACGAACCTTTACTTATCATAAACTTCAGTAATTGTTTATAAATTATTGTTGATTAACCCCGAGGATTATAAACACATGTCGACGACTGTATTTTTTGGGGTTATCAGACACGCAACGTACGCTCCGCGCTATTGCAGACGCAGCATTAATATATCTTCAAAAAATGCAATAACGCTAAAAAAATCGCAATGCGCAACGTAGCATCCGGTACACGCTATTTCGTGTTATATCGCTGCAACATACCGCAATTTGCAATACTGCAAAATAGCTATAATATTTCTTAAAATTTCTTCTAAACTTCTTCTGAAATTTTAATATTTTAAGAAAATTACCAATTTACCCGACAAAAGCTATTTTACTTACCTACATATAAATTAAAACATAAAGACAAAAAATAAATGAAAATATAAATATAATTATAAACAACATGAACTTAAACACGAACAATGAACATACAAAAGTCTTAAGCAAAAATTATGGTTTTTCGTGCTCATAATATTTCTATGGTCTTTATGTTTATTCAATGATTTTCTATATTTATTTTTATTTGTATGCATATGATTACTTATATTTGGTCATTTTTTATGATTATATTTGAATAAGCTACAAAACAACTCTTGTTAGCAAAATCTGATATTTCAAGCATTTAATGATATTTTAAAAATATAAAAAAAAAATCAAAACTGTAATTCATAAATATGGTTTATACTTCATTTTTATTTAAAATTAAAATGCCAAATGATACCTTGATAAACACATCACAAGTCACAAACTCAATTATTATTAGCCAGCTCTTGAAATTTATTTCACACCTCCCCCTCAACAGTTTTTTTTTGCCGACCATCTTAAAATCACTATTTAATCAATCAAACGTTCAATCAACTAGTCTACACCTTGAAATTTTCAATATATAATCAACAGGACCAAAAATTAAATTAACAAAATTAAAAACAAATTTGATCCATCGAAACCACCTCGCCTCCATCCGCATTTTCACCGTCTCAAAAACAAGAAAACCAACTCAAGAAATCAGGTATTTCACAAAATCCGTCCAAAACATCAAAAAACAATGTGTTAACAAAAACAACTTAAATACAACAATAATATCTCAACAAACAACCGTAAACCCCGAAACCTTAGTCACATATTACAAAACCCAACACTTCAAAATACTCCCAACAAAAAAAAACATCCAAACAAAAACACATCAAAATCAAGCCTCCTCCTCCTCGTACTCTTCCTCCTCGTCCTCGTAATCCTCCTCGGCAGTCGCATCCTGATACTGCTGATACTCTGCCACCAAATCATTCATATTACTCTCCGCCTCGGTGAACTCCATCTCGTCCATCCCTTCTCCCGTGTACCAATGCAGAAACGCCTTCCTCCTGAACATTGCCGTGAACTGCTCGCTCACTCTCCTAAACATCTCCTGGATGCTCGTCGAGTTCCCCACAAACGTCGCCGACATTTTCAACCCTCGCGGCGGCACGTCGCAAACGCTCGACTTCACGTTATTCGGAATCCACTCCACGAAATAACTCGAGTTTTTGTTCTGTACTTGGAGCATTTGCTCGTCGACTTCTTTCGTTGACATTTTGCCGCGGAATATTGCCGAGGCGGTTAGGTAGCGGCCGTGACGCGGGTCGGCGGCGCACATCATGTTTTTCGAATCCCACATTTGTTGGGTGAGTTCTGGCACCGAGAGAGAGCTGTATTGTTGCGAGTTTAGCGAGGTGAGTGGCGTGAAACCCACCATGAAGAAATGGAGACGAGGGAACGGGATAAGGTTTACGGCGAGCTTGCGCAGGTCCGAGTTAAGTTGGCCCGGGAATCGGAGGGAGCAGGTCACTCCCGACATTGTCGCGGAGATTAGGTGGTTCAAGTCCCCAACTAGAAATAGAGAGAGGAATTAGGGTTGGAGTAGTGTAATTTATTAAATGATGAGACTTACAAGTGGGAGTAGCGAGTTTTAAAGTCCTGAAGCAAATATCGTAGAGAGCTTCGTTGTCGAGAACCATACACTCGTCGGCGTTTTCGACTAGTTGATGGACGGATAGAGTGGCATTATAAGGCTCAACGACTGTGTCGGAGACTTTGGGAGATGGAAAGACTGAGAAAGTCATCATCATTCTATCGGGGTATTCTTCTCTGATTTTGGAAACGAGTAGAGTTCCCATTCCTGATCCCGTTCCTCCTCCCAATGAATGGCATACTTGAAATCCTGCAAGTTGATTAAGAGAAGACGAATCATTTTCAAATTATGAGGTTTGGAACTTGGATTTATAATGAATGTGTGATGTGATTAATGTGTTGCGGAATGAGAAGGTAAGTAGTTAATGGTTTGTGATTTGTCAAGTAAATTTGAAAGGTATGACGAGCAAGGGTCGAATGAGTATTCACAATGGAATAAATAAAGTAGAGAAGTCAAATGAATATACAAAATTGAAATGAAGAACTCTGCACTTCGATGGATCAAAATAATACAAAATGAAGAAGTCCTTGCAAAAATATAAATTAATTTCAGATCAATCAAGTTTTTATGCAATCATTTGCAAATGTCTTGACCGATTAGAACAAGTAATTTATGTATCTACTACTCAGATGAACAAAATAAATGGATCTGATCCAAAAAAAAAAATTAGAAAAGATCTGATCCTAATTAAATGCACATAATCAAGCGAACAAGTTCACCATATATTAAGCAAAAGACATTGTACCTTGTAAGCAATCACAGTTCTCAGCCTCCTTTCTAACCACATCAAGCACCGAATCAACCATCTCGGCCCCTTCAGTATAATGTCCTTTCGCCCAGTTATTTCCGGCACCGGATTGGCCAAAAACGAAATTATCAGGTCGAAAAATCTGGCCAAACGGTCCTGATCTGACTGAATCCATCGTCCCGGGTTCCAAATCCACCATCACGGCTCTAGGCACATAACGACTTCCACTGGCTTCATTGTAGTACACGTTAATCCTCTCAAGTTGCTCAGGTGTATCGCCGGCGTACTTGCCAGTACCGTCGATCCCATGCTCACCACAAATAACCTCCCAGAATTTAGCACCGATCTGGTTCCCGCATTGTCCTGCTTGGATATGAAGAATTTCTCTCATTTTAGTATTTTACACAATTTTTGTGAATTTCTACGGATTTTTTGAGGTTTTATTGGGGGTTTTTTGTGTTTGGAGAAGAACAATAAGGGTTTTATAGTTTTTATATGTGAAGACCATCAGGTGTGCTTACCACTCAACATCTATTGCTTGTTATGTATAAATACGGTGTACCATTCAAAGAGTAAAATGACCAGTTATTTCTTGTAATAAAATTAGTGGAATAGTACACGTTTCGTATATTTAATGTGTACCGTGTGTAGGGACTGATGTGCAGTGATAATTCAACGCAGGTAAGTCTTAAAGCGGTAACTTTAAGAGAGGAATTTAATTAAAACGGTGATTAGCTGGAGATGATTAGTATGATAGATTTTTTGAATTGGAAGGAGGTGGAGCCGTTGGTTGAAAATCGGACGGATGAGATTTGAATCACGTTGACAGCATAGGGGTCCGTGATTGGCTTCCACTTGTTTTTTCTCCAGTTGTCTCTTCGTACTTAATTTAATGGAATATTTACAACGATGACCCTGCATTATATTGAAACTGTAAACACATCCCGTGTTATAATTTTTTTGGTAGAACTACGGTTGGACTCTGCATTAAATTACATAACTTTTAAGAAAATGATTTGATCCGTTCGTTTCTTTTTTTTCTTTTCTTTTTCTTTTTTTAATTATAGGTTTTTTTACCTACAATATAGTCTATAGATATACGTTTTTTAGCATAAATATTTTGCAGATTTCTATCTTTGAAAAAAAAAATATATGTATTTTTAGATGTGTTTGATACATTTTAATGTGATTTACTTTTTAGCCATAATATTTTTTCAAATGTGTGTTGTACATTTTTTTTTATTAGTGTTATGTCTTTTTACATTATCATTATAATCTTTTAGATAATAACGTGAAATTTTTAAAAAACATCCGGATTTTTCATGACATTTAAAAAAAAACACTTCTTAAAAACTCCAAAAAAATTCATTTCCCAAATTTATCGTTTTCATCTACTTCTCTATCTTCAAATTACCATTTAAATAATTTAATTCAAATGTTACTTCTTCTTCTTCTTTTTTGTTACGAGCCTGTAGGCACAAATGTTACTTTTTTCTTAATAACCAAATTATGAAATCTTTTCTTTCTTAATAGTAATAATAATAATAAATAATTGGAGAATTTTCAAATAACCTCCTAATATTTTTGAATTTGTAAAAGAGACTCACTTTTTGGATACTCCAAAAAAAAATCTACAGATATCATTTTCATTTATCTCCTTATAGGGATTAACATTAACATTTCCATGGTTATAAAAAAAGAAAAAATTGGACCAAAATGGCCTCTATTTTCGATATTTAATTTCGTTAAACATCTTTTTTTGTATTCTTTTATGAAATTAAAAATTTCCAAAATTATTTTTTAACATATAGTAACAATGTTGCAAATAGCATTTACCATTCTGTAGCGTATAGGAATTTTCTTGCAACGAATTACATGTATCTGACGCTATAGCGGCGCAAAATTAATAATTTGTTTGAGATGTATCTTATAAAAGTGTATCAGCACCTAGTTTTATTAACAATGAATTTAACATTAAAATTAAATGTTGAAATAGTATTATTTTGTGACAAATATTTTCAAAAATATTTTGTACATTGTTTATATTTTTATTATTTAATGCTAGTCTTGTATGACATAATATATAATAAATGAAATATTAAAATTGTGTATATGGCTTTTAGTTTTTTTTAAATTAGTATATGTTAAAAAATATTTATGAAAAATTTTAAATTAATAAAATAATACAAAAAAATTAATAAAATTAAATATGAAAAATAGATGGGTGTTTCGGTCCAAATTTGTTTTAACACAATGAAATGTTAAGGTTAACTCATATAGGTGGATAAATGAAAATGAAATATTTTTTGGAGGATTTTTTTTTTGGAGTATCCAGAAAATGAGGGATTTTTTACAATTTCAAAAAAGTTGAGGAGATTATTTGAAAGTTCCCCTAAATAGTTTCTAGAAATAAAATGTTTGCGCACGTCGATGTCCAAGTTTGACGCATATTTCTATTAGTTGTGGCCTTGTGGGGACCCTGAGCGTGACCTTCCGTCGATTTTTGGGGCTCATAGCTCGATATCCGAGCCTCGTCGCTCTTCATATAATCTTGCACCACATTGAGGGAGGGCGTACTATAGAAAACGGGTTTCTCCAACTTTGCCCAAAACCATTTGACTAGGTTAAGCAATGTCATCAAAGTCGCTACCTCCAAAAAAATTCATATTAAGTAATATAAAATAATATTTTATTCCATAAAAATCAAAACAACTAAAAAATAGCAAAAATAAAATGTAGATAATGTAATTAATCAAACTAACTAAATAAATTACTAAATTTTTAATCGGACTAACTTAATAACCTAATTGATCTGATTACATTATTTTTAATCTATTTTTAACAACTAAAAAAGTAAAAAAAAAAAACTTTTCAAAGATATGAGAAACATGATCTTCTCTTCAAATCCAAGATCTTCCAAAAAATTCTTGATTTTTTCTAAATATATAATTTCAGATGGTTTAAATAATTATTTCATATATACATTGTTAATAAGAGTATTTGGTTAGTTTGATTAACAATAGGTTACTTATTTAGTTAGTTTGTTAAGTCTGTTTGATTAATTAGATTATTACATTTTTAGATATTTTTGATATTTTTTAATTATTTTGAATTTTTTGGAATAAAATATTACTTAATATGTATTTTTTTTCAAGAAATTTATATAATTACTATTTCCAGAAATTTATATTATTATTATTTCCAAAAAAATATTACTACTATTATATTTATTACTATTATTAATAATTATTTAATTAATTTATTATTATCAATAATTATTTAACATTTACTATTATTATTAAGTATAAAAAGATTGCTTGAAGGACAATTTGGTCACTAAAAATATAATATTTAAATTAAATTAGTTTAATGATAATTTGATGACATAGACGAAAATGAAAAATTTGCAGGGAGGGGTTTTTTGAGTTTTAAAGAAGTCGCTTTTTTTTAAATATAAAAAAAAAATCATGGTTTTTTTTTAATTTCCCATATATCTTTCATATTATATGTGTTTATATTTTTAATAGTAATGCACACATAAATATTTTATATATATTACTAACATCATCACATTGTTAACACATTTTTAGTAAAATTGGGGATGTCAACATAAGCGGATATGGGTAGGGGTGTCAATGAGTCGGATAATATCCTAATCTATTCTATTCGAACCGTATTCCAAGAAAATCCGGATCCGGAAAAAATATCTGGATCCGTTCGGATCCGGGTCAGAACCGTATCCATTTTTACATATTTGAATATGGATCTAGGAGTTGAATTTTTAGTCGGATCCGGATACGAGCTGGATACGGATCTACTGCGTGAGAATCTTTGGCAAAGTATATTATGATTGTGTAAGGGTCTTGAAAAAAAAAATTGAGTACTTATTGAGCAATTTTTTCAATAGAAAAAGGCAAACCTCATGCAATGTTAGAACTGAAGAATTAAAAAGTACTCAATATTTTTGTATGATTGTGTAAGGGTCTTGAAAAAAAGAAATATTGAGTACTTATTGGGCAATTCTTTCAACAGATTGTGCAAGGGTCTTGAAGAAAAATAGGCAAACTTTTACCATAAAAAGTGAAGCATAATTTTCAATAAGATCATCACATGATATAATCACAAAAGTGAAGAAATAATAAATAAAACAAATTCAAAATGCAATGTTGAAATTAGAAATTTCTTTCCTTGCTTTATTTTTCATATATTTCAATTAAGTTCTTGCTCAAATTAGATTATTTATTCAGATTTGAAAGAATCATGCCTCTCGAGTCTCAAAAGCTGCATATCCAGCGGCATTTGGATTCACAATACTCTTTAGTATTGCTGCATGACCTCAAGCAATTGTTATAGCAGCATGTCTTGCGGCATTTCGATTCACACGACTCTTTAGAATCTCTGCATAAATATATGCACCTTTCGTAGCAATCGTCGTTAACGAACTTCTTCTCCGTCAAAGATGAAATTGGTTCCGTAACAATTGCGGAAACAACAACCAACAACAATATAGTTGCAACAGTTTTCCTCCCCATTTCTTCAAATTATCTCAAGTTGTCTTTATATTTTTCAATGTTATATATGATGATGATGATATATTTATATGTATTAGAGTTGTCATTAAATGCATTTATTTAGTAATTAAATGCATTTATTCATATAAATTATTGCTTCTTTTAGAATTATTGAACTTCCATCCCCACTTGACACATATCCATGTTGTTTAGGGGATTATATGGTAGGACCAATTTAGAAAGGTACATTGGATAAATTAATTAATTGAATGTTGTCTTATTTTGTTAATAAAATTAGTTTATTATTCAACCATTGTATTAATTATTATTAATTAAAATAGATGATTAATTAAAAAATATTCAAAATATTCTTCTTAATTTGTATAAGAATTGCAACAAGAAAGTAGACAATAATAAGCATGGTCCGGTGAGAAAACTTGTTGCATTTCTTTAACATGGTCACATGACCGAATTCTGATCCCAAACTATTTTTTCTTTTGATTTTAAATGTAAATTATCTTTTTTAATCCCATTTATCATGTACTCATGATTAGAGCAGACAAAATGTGACCCGATCCTAAAAAATAACCCAACCCGTCTGAACCCGAATTTGATCTGAAAATGTTAAAAATCAATGATTAAAAACTGAACCGAAAATGAACGATTCGAATCCGAAATCGACCCAAAACTCGAAATCTTTATTAGAACTGGGTATTTGTGAATTGCTTGCTAGATCAAGCAAAAAATATCGCCTTTTTCTAATAAACCTTTTATGTGTGTCGTGGTGATTGAGGTCGAGTCAATTATTACGTCCATTGCCACATTTGCGAGAGAGAAAGGGATCTTGAATGCAACAAGACTGAAAGGTTGGGGGCAAGCAACCGAGCAAGATTTACGGTCACGAATCTATCACGAGAGATCTGAAGAGTCGGAGAGAGGATTCAAATTTTTTTTACAAAATGATAATTATACCTCTATTCATTACAATCGATATTAAAATAAAAATGACATAAGCAAGTTATAATTTTCCCATTTTCTTAAATACTTTTTTTCAATCAGGCTATGAAATAATAAAAATAATAAACAACAATGTCCCCTTCCATTATTAAACCGAAAAAATCTGAATCAAACTAACCTGCTTAGGATACAAATCCAATTTTACAACATCAAATCATTCACTCAGACTCGGAATTCCACAACAACAACAAACAAAATCTAAAACATTACATGTTTGATTTATTTCGAAACAAAATTTGAATTTAGAAAACACGAAAGTCCTAGTAGCATTAGAAGAATTTCTTCTCGTACGAAACTAACCCGTGCACTCCTCCCTCTACTTGCGCAGCTCCGGTTCGAACCTTAATACAAAAATTGAAATTCAAAATTTACAAACCATAAATATTAAAAATAAATAAAGTACAATATACAATACCTCTAAGCGAAGTTCTTCAGAGCGAAGTAATTCATGAGCATTCGCAATAGAAATCGCGCCTAAATCTTGAAGCCCTTGTTTTGCCGCTTGCATCGTATACGGCACGAATCTCAACACGGACCCTTTATCGGCCACGGACCCCACCACTCCTTGCGCCACTTTGAGTTTCAAAGCGTCGCCTAAATATCTTTGATCGCTCCCCTTCGTCATCGCTTCCAACGAACCCATTCCTCTGTATTTCTTCACCTTTTTCCCATCCTATAAAAGACCAAAAAAAGTATTTTATTTACATGTATGCCCTTCTAATTTTGATAATGATTCGTACCGTGGCGTATTGGTATGTGCCGGGAGCTTCGTGGCTACCAGCGAGGAAACTACCCATCATAACCGTGGCCGCGCCGAGCGAGAGCGCTTTTACGATATGGCCCGAATTCGAAATTCCTCCATCGGCTATAACTGGTATGTCATGATCTTTTGCATATGATGATACTTTATAGACTGCCGTGGCCTATAAAAAAATAATTAATATGAGAATTTTGTATAAAATGGAATATTGAAGAAGGGTATCAAGGAAACATAACAAGTACATTAAATATGTACTTTGGAATAAAGTTAGTTTTTAGTAAAAAAGTTGGTGATTTGCTATTGCATGGATAGAGTGAAAAGGTGGAATATATTCTCCTTTCAACTTCAACAATTCAAAAATTAAACCAACCAAAAACCAAATTTCCCAAAATAAACAAAATTTTAGAAAGTATTTATCCAATTAGTAAAAAATAAAGCAAAACTTAAAGAAGAATCGATCAAATTAAATAAAATGAAAGATACCTGGCCTCTACCAACCGCGCAGACTTCTTGAGTGGTACAAATGGATCCGGATCCCATACCGACTCTCAATCCATCAACACCAGCATTAATTAAATTCTGAGCTTGTGAAATAGTTACCACATTCCCCCCAATTGCATCGATTTCGGGATAATTACTCTTTATGTACTTGATCATATTGATTTGATAAATCGAATTGCCTTGAGAGCTATCTACCACGATTGCATTAACACCTTCTTTGACCAAGTATTTCAATCGCTCTTTATCATCCTCTCTTGTACCAATCGAGGCCCCAATTATGAATTTACCGTCTTGTCCAATTGATGGTTTTCCCAATTTGGGGTAACTTTTGATTCTCTCTATTTCTTTGACAGTAACCAAATCGATAATTTCACCATCGCTTGCTACCAATGGGGCAAAATCGAGCCCTTCATTTTCTAAAAAGGTCGCAACTTGACCAAAATCAAAGCTTGAAGAAACTGATTTTGGAGCTTTACGCATGTATTCCGACACGGGCGAATTCTTCTTATTCGACCAATCAGATGCCGCGACCACACCGAGCAATGCTGATGTGGCAGTGCCTGATTCCGTCACAACAACATACTCGTTATCCCCAAAATCAACAATCGAGTCATTGGGTGAATAAAATGGGGTATTGTTAACGAAAGGAAGCTTCCTCGACTTGGCCGCACGGACTAGCAAAGCTTGTACTGAAGCGCTCGTATTACTATGCACAATTGCTATTCCCCCAAGCGAGGCCATAGCAACGGCCATGGCAGACTCAGAGACAGTATCCATGGGAGACGCAACGCACGGAATTGACAACGGAACACGACGAGACAACCGAGTAGACAAATCAACCGCATCGGCCGGGAAGGAGATATACCCAGGTAACATGATCACATCATCGTAAGTATACGAAAACCCCTGAGAGAAGAGGCGGGCCGCCGAGAACCCATCATCGTAGAATGGTGGTCCGTTGCTCATGGCGATTGAGATTAGGGTTTTGGAGGTGGCAAAGATTAGGGTTTTGATATGCAAGGAAATACTGAAGCTTGAGAGAAAAGAAGAGTGTTGTTTGTACTTTGTACAAGATATAAATATAAATTAGATAAATCTAGAATTCTAAAAGAAGAATTAATTAAAAATTGATGAATTATATGGGATTGTAGGATTGGAGAGGAAGTATTGTAGAGAAGTTCGAGGGAGATGGTGGCGGCGTTTTTTGCCCATGATAGAATCTTTTGAATTAATAAAGGGTTTATTCAAGGATGTGTGCAGAATCTTTCTTTGTTTGTTGTTTTTTTTATTTTTTAGAGAAAAGTCTGTATATATTTCTTGTGTATTACTTTTTCTCTGGACTATCAATTTGAAGTTTATAAATAATTATCAGTTTTAGTTAATTGATGAATTTGTGTATTTAAGTGGGGTTGTAGAATTTTTTTTCTGGTAAATCGATGAAACAAGGATCAAAAGGATTATGTAGTTTTGTTATAGTTGACAAGATTATACGTACAAATGAAAAGAGGGTTTTTCAACATTTTTTTATTTAATCGTGCTTACATTTTTAGCGTACATTCCAATTAATATAAGATTAATATGTAAAAACGAATAAACAAAAAATAATACGTGCGTCTATTAACATGTACAAATTAATTGACAATTTAATCAGTATCGGCATGGCACCTTGCACTCTACGGGAATCGTTGCCGAACCCTGATTTGTTGGGTAACGGTGCTATATGTTAATTGAGATATTAAATATCTCAATTAATCACGATTGCGTAAAAAATTCATGACGGAACATTTTAATATTTTATAATTTTCCAATGGAAAGATGCGTGTAACTTGTAAGGAATTCCTACTCGATAGGTCTTAGGGGCGTTTGGCAAGTGAAGTTAGTAGAGTCGAATCGGATTATATGGTAAAGGAAGTTTTGGAATTAGTAATTATACTGTTTTTTTGTATGTCTAAATTATAAAATATTGAAAAATATAATTTTTTGTTTGGATAATTAAAAATGACATGATGGAAAATATAATTTTGTGTGTGGTTATTTGAAAAATTCTAGAATTTTGTTATTGAGTATATGAAAATAGTTAAGTTGTTATGAATTCAACATTGATTGTTTACAAAATGATTAAATTAAAGTCCAAAAATAATTAAATTTCTAAACAAAACATAATTAAATTTCTAAATAAATAAAAAGAAACATATTCATTAATGATAAAATCAAAATATATCATAATTCATTCCACGTTATAAACTAGCATACAAAATTAACTATCATATCATAAATCAAAATACAAAATATTTTCGTAAACATAATTCATATAAAATCTATTTTCCGCGTCTAACCCACACCTTCATCATGATTTGTTCTCTAATTTGAACCCATTATCTTACATCATTTCTAATTCGGGATCCGCTCTTTCTATGTCCATGGAAAGGATGCATAGCCACATCTTTTTTGGTTAGTAGAAATCCATCAAGTTCGCCGGCAATAATATAATTGTGAAATATACAACATGCAATCAATAACTATATCGACTTGAGTAAATCAGCTAGTAAAAAAATACGAACGGTAAGAATTTCGAATCAATTTTTTAACGCATCAAACGCTCGCTCAATTGTTGTGCGCAAAGATGAGTGTCCGAGGTTAAAAAGTTTTTTATCAGTCGTCGAAGGATTACTAGAAAATTCTTTCAAATGATATCGAACACCACAAAAAGGAGAGATGAATCCTGCATGTGTAGAATTCCGGTGTCGACTAAATAATATTTTCCCTATGTAATGCATATAATATTCTCTCTCTCTCTCTCTCTCTCTCTCTCTCTCTCTCTCTCTCTCTATGTGACGTTATTAAGTACCAAAGCATCGTGTACGGTACCTTCCCACCCAGCAAGTACACATATGCAAATTGGAGATGGGAATCAATTGTAGTCAAAACATTTTGTGTTGGGACATGCTTACGACCTCGATATCGTGACGCATCTTCACTAGCAACACTAACAAGAACGTAAGTCCCATCAACAACACCAATGCAATTTTTAAAGAAATGATGAAACTTAGAGAGTGCTTGGTTGAAGCCATGAAATTAGTATGCGTCGACATACTATCATATGGATTTCATTTTCATGTTAAATTTGTACCCTAAGTACCAAAGTTGTTGGTTCAAATTTTCTAGAATTTGATTATCTTAAAATAATGTCGATACTACTAATCAATTTGCGTAAGTGACAATTATAGAGATAAAAAACGAGGCCCGCAAAATGATCAAAAGATGAAGCAAGACGCACAAGGACGATCAAAGGAAATAAAGAATCAAGATGTCGAAGATCAAAGTGAAGATTCCGCAAGTTGGGATATCAAATCATCACCTCAAATATCCAATAGGTATTCCTCAACTTGTCTTTGAAATTATTAAACTCAAGATCAAAAGAAATATTCAAAACATGATGAAATGGAAAATGATGAATCACCATGCCAGAACATGGTTCGTTCGAACGAACCATTCTATGTGTTCGAACGAACCTTTCGTTAGAACGAACTTTCACACTGTGTTCGAACGAACCTAATTCTGGTGATGGGAGAAAATAAACACAAACAATAGTTCGTTCGAACGAATGTTTATACGTTCGAACAAACACCACCATGTATGTTTGAACGAACCATCTCAACGTTCGAACGCACATCAGTCCGTTCGAACGGACAAAAAGGTTCGTTCGAACCCACCTTCATGGTTCGTTCAAGACTCATAGAACGAACCTTGAACTCCATTTCAAATTCCATGTTCGTTCGAACGAACTTCTCAGTCAGTTCGAACGAACCCATCGTGTTTGTGAATAATACATATGAAACGGCTAGTTCAAATTGCAGTGCGTTCGACCACACTGTTCTATGCGTTCGAACGCACTATGTAATTTAACCAAAGACTGAGTGGTGTCTATGAGTGATATAAATAGATCCCACTCAAGTCTTCTCTCTCCAACCTTTCCACAAATAAAAAGACAAAACTAAAAGAGAGAAACTAAGTCAAAATCTTGAGCTCATATTTTCAAACCATATTAGGGATTATAAGATCCACTTTCGAATCCACTACTCAACGATTCCCAACTTGCGTGACCGATCACGACTAGTTCGTTAGTAGTAAATTGTAATAGGCTAGTTACTAATTGTAAATCCCGCCATTGATCGATAAATTCGTGTAAATCGATCTAGGCAAACCTTGTAATTGTTTGAGTTGGGTATTCAATCGAAAGACGAAAAGGTGCAAGGCAACTCCGGAGACGTAGGTACTTTCAATCAATCGAGTCGGTCGATTGAGCAAATAGCCGGTGAGTTAAAGCTACAAAGCAACCACCTACCGAATTCCGTAAACAAATATCGCGTGTTATTTGTTTCGGTATTATATTCCTTTCTCTAATTTATTTACGCTTCCGCACAAAATAATAATTGTATTTCACTACCGCGGAAATTGGACCTTATGACTTCCTATTCACCCCCCTCTAGGTCAAAATTAAACAACAAAAGTAACCTCATCCAACATGATTTAGAATATATTTCATGAAAATAAGATTACATTAAAATTTGTTGTTTTCTATGTTCTTATGTATATTTTTTCCTTTTCAAATATTCTATAATAAAAATATTCCATTCGCATAGTTATTTAAATGGTAAGATGGATGTATCAACTATCAACCAAACAAGATAATAACATTTTTCTAGAAATATCGTTCATTCCATGGAATACAATTATATTGGGCAACACGCCAAATCTATCCAGCATTTTACCTGCATTGATTAATTAGGAAATTCAATGTATTAATTACCTTCCTAATTAATACATAGGGATAAATTACGGATTCCATTGGGGGGGAGGGGCATTTCTTAAAATCTAACATTTCAAAATATATTAGGAGAATACTCGCGCTACGCGGCGAGCATGTAAATTATATTTTTCATTGTAATACAATTATATATTTGTATAATAATATTATTAATATCATCGTAAAATAAAGTTATTTGAATTCATTTATCTATGATTATTCATATGTTTTACAATTATTTTACATTATGATAACAAAAAATCTCATTTTTGTAATCAAATAATAATAATAATACCCATATTAGTGTCATTATATAATAATATACAAGAATAAGATATAATACAATTTTACGAAAAAGTAACAACAAATATTATATCATTGTTCACAATATTTCATACAACATCAAATATTAAAATAATGAATCATGCAACATATGTAGTAACACGTTATTAATTATATGAGGGAGGCTAAACTACTTAATTAAGTACCAACATTTTGGTACTTAATGTTTTTTCACCATTGGATTTGTATTGAGATTTCTACATTTAATGATGTGCACAAACTTTCATGATCATCATGAAAAAACACAAATCTCAATGCAAATCCAATGGTGAAAAAGCATTAAGTACCAAAATGTTGGTACTTAATTAAGTAGTTTAGTCTCCCTCTATTTATATATAGTAATAATTTTTATTGATTCAAAATGCCATGGAAAATATAAAATAATATAAAACTTAATAGTGGAACTAATTTAATAAATAATATCAAAATTTAATTTATAATAAACATAAATACAAATTATTTTATATCATATGATTTTTTATTATTTTACATTTTGTAAAATAACAATACAATTTGATAGGTGTTTATAAGTTTAAAAGTTATTTAGATGGATAAACTTTTTTTAATTTTATTATTTTTTGAAAAAGTTTTGTTTGCTTAAAAACACAAATATAATCAACTTAGTATTATATGAGATTCTTATTGTTATAATTTTTTTTAAAAAAATAATAGTACTTAAAAAAATTATTATGAAAAAAAATTCTCAAAATATATTATGTAAATGTGTATTTTTTTTGCATTGTATTTTCTTACATAATATATTTACAAATTAAAATTATGAAAAATGATATGTATGACTATGCTAACATGGATGTCAAAATAAAGAGAAAAATAAAATGAATATATTTGATGGGTTTATAAAATTAAATTTCCAAAACAATACTAATATTTGTTGTATTTTTTTATAATATTACATATTAAATTATTAGTATTATATATATATATTTTTTTATAACATTTGATCATATAATCTTATGTGAAATGTTAAACAATTGATCAGACTTGATCTAATATTATTATAACCAATAATAATCAACCACATCATTAATGTATGATGATGTGGATTTCTAAGAATGCTTAAAACATGGTGTAAAATAATAACACATAAATGACTACATAAAATATGATCTTCAAAAAATCTAACAAAAAATTAATTATTGAGATTAAACCACATCACTACATCTAATGGTTCAAATTAAAACTTAAAAATAATAATACAAAATGCATGTTTTAAATTATCAAATATAATATTAATGCATATGGTGAAACCACACCACACAATCTAATGGTTCGTAATCGAGATAAGAATGATGATGTGGTTTCATGAGGAGACTCAAAGATAGGTGCAAAACATCATTACATATAATGGTTCAAATTAAAATTTAAAAATAATAATACAAAATGCATGTCTTGAATTATCAAATATAATATTAATGCATATGATGAAGTCACATCACACAATCTAATGGTTAATAATCAAAATAATAATGATGATGTGGCTCCATGAGGAGGCTCAAAGATAGGTGCAAAATAATGGGGTGGGTTAATTTAAAAACTCAAACCAAACGACCTCTTAATGCACGTCTTATATAAAAGCATACAACACTTTTATCATGTAATTGGCAAGTTTGTGTGTACGCGTGTGTGTGTGGGCGTGCGGGTGTGTGTGTGCAGGTGGACATGCGGGTGGGCGGGGTGGGCGGGCGTGCGGATGTGCGTGTGTGTGGGTGGGCGTGCGGGCGTGCGGACAGGCTTGCGGGCGGGCGGGCGGGCGGGCAGGCGGACGAGCGTTCGTGCGTATGTGCATGCATGCTAGCGTGCGGTTCTGGAATAATATTCCTTAAAATCTAACATTTCAAAATATTTTTTAAAACTCGAACCTAACGACCTCTTAATGCATGCCTTATATAAAAGCATACTACACTTTTATCATGTAATCGGCAATTGCTAATTGCTGACGAGTAAAATTTGTTTTATTACTATTTAATTAATTTTTCAAAACGTTTCTGATATTATAGAAAACCCCTAACTTTGTACGCTCTCTTAAAATTAACATTTTAGGTTCCCTAAATACCCTCGAGATTTTCTAAATTTTATAAAAGATCATCCAACGTTTTAGTTATTTTATAAAAAAGTTTTGCAAAGCAAACATAACTAATTGGTACAAGGAGAGGTAAAATGAGAGAAGCCATTAAGCGGAGTGAATTTAATTAAGAAGAAAAGAAACTTGGAGCGAATTTAATTAAGGCTGAATCTAGGTCATTAGAGGGCATCAGAAATTAGCTATGTCAGTAGCCTAATTATCGAGCCACGTCAGCAATTAATATCCAAGTCATCATTTAGATGGAGGGCACAAAATGATCAAATTTGTGTAGTTTTTTGTTTGTTTGAGGAAATCAAATTTATATAGTTCAATGGAGTGGATGAACACCAAAATAGTTAGAGAAAATAAATTATTTGTTAAGGGGTGGAATGTAGACATTTCTTTTCTTTTTTCTAACACAAAGCTCTGTTTTTAGTTTTTTATCAGGACTTCCGATTTTTTTTGCAAAAAAAACCCTTATGCATGATTAGTTTATATTTAAATTGCGTAAACTTGGATTCGGCCCTTGTAACTTTATTTAACATATATATAAATATCTTTTATGTTATATGGATATTTCAAAATCAAGTCGAATTGTATCGGATAATTTACATTACGTGATGAGCAAGTAATCGAATATTTCAGGTTATGTATTTTTATACTTTTGAACAATGATATATATTTCATCGATCCTTGTTGGATACTTCTTGCATATTGATATAATATGAAATTTTAAATATAGTTGAACATAACAAAAAAATATTGCTACATACAAATAAATAGCTGAAGATATCCAAATTTTAGTTTATATCATGATATTTCACAATTTCAGTAATAAAAATTTAAAATATTTAAAATTTTAGTTACATATTTTATCAAAATATTTTAAACATCAAAAATTTATGGTTACCGGTAAATAAATAACTATAACAAAAATTTAGTTTATATCGTGATATTCCAATAATAACAAATTTTAAATATCTTTTACATCAGATCTAATACCATAAAAAATAAATTAAATTATAACTAATAGAATAATTATATATATTATAGATGTAGCATATCCTAAATTTTTCAAAATCATCGTGCCCGTGTCGTATATAATACCATACTCATATTTGTGCAACATCGTTTATATTCAATAGGTAAACGTATTCCATTTTATATTGGTAATTTTTCTTAAGCAAATTTAAATTATCATAAATTGAAAAATAAGCATGATAGAAAAAGTACTTCTATGCAACTCTTGACCGAACCTCAAATCGAAAAAAAACTCTTGATCAAACCTACAAAAAAATTCATAAAATTAACAAAAATATAAATATGTATATGAGATTAAAGCTACAAAATCATCTCTCATATATAAATAGCTATATAATCTCTCGTATACAAGAGAGAAAAAAAAAGAGCACCAAAATTTTCCTCGAAATTACACAAACACCAATCGAAAGAACCTTACTCAAAACTAAAAAAGAATGGAGTCTACAAGTTTTCTCGACATACGAACTGCCGATCCTAACTCGTCACTATGATCTATCTATTAAGATCTAGTGAGACGCAAGAGGAGAAAAAACCACCAAATTCTTCCTTGAAATTACATTAACCACCGATCGAAAATCCTCAACTTCGCATGGAATTCGAAGAATTCCTTGTTGATCATACCCAAATTCCATGGCCGCAAGGTCGAGAAGCGCGATAAACCTCGGGTGTTGGAGAACTTTGGTGTTCACTACAAATCTTTCGGCGTTTTGTTCTTTTCCAACAAGAATTGGAAGGTGGCCTTTTGGAGTTAGGAGAGAGAGTTTCTTTCCCATTTACTAACACTAATTTTGATCCTAACTTCTACTAAATTTCTGATTAGTCTTATTGTGGATGGTTTACTTTGGCCTTGTTTATATAGATGGATTCAAGTTGACAATTTTAATGTTTGTTTTTTCATTTATTTATGATTTTTGTCTTGTGTGAGCCATGGAGAGATTTTGAAGTTTCATTAAAAAAATTAGCAAGAATTGACAGGTTGATTGGTAATTTTGCAATTGGACCTTGCAAAATGTAATAATTGAGTTGTTCTTTTTAGTAAATGTTTTGGCAGGATAACTTTAATCTCCAATTATTTCAAGAAATAGTCTAATTTTTGTTATAATATATATAGAGAATTTAATAGAATGACTGCAATTAATATAATTATTAATACGAACTTTTTGCATTTTATATTGTTGATTGGATCTGAATATTTTGAAAATATTATAATTACTCGACCTGATAATTAATACTCCGAGGCTATATTCTTTTCAGATTTATCGTAAGGTATATTCGACAAACCAAAAAACAATTACAACTAAATGTCTCTTTCCAATTATCTCATAATATCTACAATTAGGATCTAATTATATCCACAAATTAACCCTAGATTGCAAGATTAGGGTTTTAAAATTTGAAAGAAAAAGTTGTGACAATCTCTTTGCTTCCCATAGAGGAAAGCCTATGTCATTTGATTGGTATTGATGTAGACTGATTCATAAAAATTCACCAATGATTGATACAAATACTATATTTATACGTATAGGTTAATTATAAAAATTGGCAAATTGGCTTCTGATTCTTGATGGAATTATTATTTTAATCAGATCGATGTAGGTGAATTTGCGCGTTCGATCACCAAGCTGTTTCTGCAATTGTTTATTTTTGTTCTTCAATTTTCTCACTAGAATGTTATAAATTCTTACGAAATTAAGTTTACTTGCAGCAAAACCCTAATTTCTGTTCTTTGATATCGTACCAATTTACCATCCTTTGAAAATATTATACATCAGAAAGGACTCAAACAACCCAATAAACAATAACAAAAAAGTTTGAACTTATGATGACAAAATTATCTTTTCTTTCTATTAGTTTCTGGTATACATATATTACAATTAAATGAATTGAACCAATAAATAAATACCCAAATTAAAAATAATTTCTATTAGTTAAGGCTTCGACAATTATTTGCCATCCTTTGAAAACAATCCACATCACAAAAAACCCTAAGAAGGCCATTTTGGGAGTACCCAAATTCCTTCGCGGACGTCTCGAGCAATTCGACTATACAAGGATTGTTCAAATGCTTTACATGGACTTCAATTCTCACCATTTCTTCTTCACCGGTACCGACCATTATCGGTACGTAGCCTTTTCGGGTACCGATTTCTCCTTTCTTCTTCCCCTTGTTGTAGATTTCTGTCAAGAGCTGATAATCTTCTGTTCTCTTTATCCAACCCATTATTCTCTTAAAACTCTTTGTTATGTTGAGAAGAAACTATTAATTATGGGAGTATATATATATATAGTTAGAAAGTTTATCAAATCAAGAGAAATTCGTGAGAATGGAATTCAAGTGAAGAAATTAGAAGGCAAGTGCAATTGATTTGACATGTTATAAACGGCGAAAATGATTTTCTTTGGAGTAGTATAATAAGTGATCAAGACCTTTGAGAGCTACATGAAAATATTGTGTTTTATGAACTATTCAAGATTACATGGCGAGTCACAATAAAATGCTTAATTTGAATTGCATTGATAGTTTTTTATTGACTCGCTATACGAATTACAGTATATTGAGAACCACAGGGAATCGAGATTGTGCAGTCGTAATAGTTGAACTTCGGTTCTAATTTTGAAATGGAAAATGTTGGACATACCCCCGAACTCTCCCCCACAATGTTTGATGACGTGGATAAGGATTAACACATTAAAAGTTAACACCTTAATTTATGATTTGACACTTTCATTAGATATCAAATCATAAACTAAGATAGTTAAATCATATATTAAAATATTAAATCATAAATTATGATATAAAATTAAGATTTTAAAAAATTGTCACGTCATCGAGAACCGTGGAGGAGAAATCTAGGGGTCATACATCACTACTAGGCGGCTCGTAATGTGGTATTTATGCTTTGGATATTCAAATTCAAGAATTTCGGCAATTTTGAAGTCAAACATTATTCAACAATAGAATTTTGTGGTTACGACTTGCAAGTTTTGGAAACGACATACTAAACAAATTGATTATTGAAGGGAATTATTCTTCTAATATATGATTGTGTGTGTGTGTGTGTGTGTGTGTGTGTGTGTGTGTTAGCAACCCGTTTATAATAAATATCAAATTTATTCCTATAAAAATTAAAATATCAAATTTATCTTTTTAAAACTAAAACCTTATCGGATTCATTCATTCAAATTAAAAATCCTTACATAGAATTTATAAAAAAAATCAAATTTATCCGAACATTTAACTTCTCGTTAAATTAATCATGGTTAAGATTATGAGCTCGTTAACTCGTAAAAGCCACTTGATGTCCAACTGCTTTTACCGGCCAAGCGTGATTTCATCATTAACTAACCATTAAAAACTTGGGGCAATTTCTTTTATATCCTTCAAAGAATTCAAAATAACAAATTTATCTCTCTAAAATAAACAATTACATATTTATCCCTTCTAAACTTAATTAGTATCATAAATATCCTATTAAAACTTATAAATATCAAATTTAACCTTCCTGTTAAGTTCTTGTTAACTTTCTGTTAAATAAATTAGTATTTAAAATTTTAAAATAAATAAAATAACAAACATAAATTCTGATGACAAAAATACCCTTCTCTTATTTCAAAAAGTAAAACCACCACACTAACTGGAGAGGCCAGTACAATGTTTCTCCCCTACTTCTTTCTTCTTCGTGAACTCTCCGGTAGGCCTCTTCCCCTCACCTTCCTTCTTCGCGATGCTTTCTTTCTTCACAAGATAAGGCCTACTGCTCGCTCGCTGAATCGACCTCTTCCGTTCTTTCTTCTTCGTGCGATATCGTTAGATAAGGCTGCCTCTCAATCGACCTCACTAACTAAAGGTAAGACCTGCTCGCGACTTTCTTCTTCGTGAGCTTTCTTTGCGCAACATTGTGAGATAAGACAAGGCCTTCTCTTCCCCTTCTTTCTTTTTCGTGAGCTTTCTTTGCGCAATAGCCTGAGATAAGGCCCACTGCATTTAGTCTTCTCCTTTCATTCTCTTCTCTTTAGTGAAATAACCCTAGATTGTAGTAAAATTCATGAATTTTGAAATAAATTTGGAGGTCGACGAAGCTCACAATATTACCCCTGACTGCGATAACAATTTACAAAGATCATGAAATCAACTTTCCCGTATTAACTTGATTAAATTGTTTATTACCACAGAAAATCATCAATTACAAATAAATCTCTCTCAAGATCATGGTAACAATTTACAAAGATCATGAAAACAACTTACAAATAAATTTAATTAGATTAACTTGAATAATTAAATTGTTTTCAAGTATTACAACATGATACCGATCAATGATTCTAAATAACTTTCCCGACTCGATCCCTACATGATTACAAATCGATCACAACATGATTCTAAATAAATTTCCAACTCACTTACAAATATTACAAAGATGATTACAACATGATTACAAAGCTCACAACTCGATCCCGGCTTGATCATAACACGATTACAAAGATCACAACATGATTCTAAATAATTTTCTGACTCGAACACAACACGATTACAACATTACAACACGGGAACATGAAACAATCTACGAGGTTAATAATTTCTTTTTTTACAACACAACATGATTACAACATCACAATTTTCCCGACTCGATCATGAAACGTGTGAGCTACAGTAGTGCCCCCTGCTCGACCAGTTCGTCTGCTTCGGTGCATTTAGTCATCAAAGCTAGTGAAGTGTTGTAGCAAACCCTAAACCTCCAAAGAATGGACCAAACTAAAATTTTGTTGTCTAAATTTAAATATGAGCAAATGATTCTCGATAAGTACCTGAACAATGAAGTGTAAAATGGATCAGGTATTTGGCGACTCTATAAGATCAGGTATTCCGCAACTCCTTTGCTGCCTTGAGATCAGGTGCGCCCTAAACCCAAAAAATAATTTCAAATTTTGAGAAAATGGAGAAAATCACAGTTCAAATTGTGAGAATACTATTTCAAAAATCCCCAATTGAACTATTTCAATAATCCTTAATTGGAAAGTTTCGACAAGTACCTGAACAGTGAAGTATAAAATGGATCAAATGAGGCTTTTGTTGTCTTAAGATTAGGTATTTGGCGACTCCTTTGATGTCTTGAGATTAGGTGAGAATATTGTTTAATAAATTGTGAGAAAATGGAGAAATGGAGAAATTGTCAGATTCTTAACAGAGAAATTGTGAGAATACTATTTGATAACCTCCAATTGAACTATTCGAAAACCCCTAACTGGAAAATTTCGATAAATTTTGAGATTTGAAAGAATAAATATAGAAAATGAAAATTGAAATTTATACATAAATTGCCTTGAACAGATCCAGTCGTTTTCTTCAACAGCTTTGCTATAAGTCGGCAACGTCGCCAAAATCGCACGAGATCGCGAGCTTAGTCACCAACGCCATTGCTCACGGTTTGGAGAAGAACAGCTTCAACAAGTTTGAGCTTCGCCAGCTTCGCCAGAGGTCGCCAACGTCGCCAAAATCACACGAGATCGCAAGCTCGCCAATCGCCATCGATATCCAATCGTCATTGTTCACGGGTTCGAGCTTCGCCAGGTTTGAGCTTTCTCTTTCTCGGGTTAGGGTTTGGGGTTAGACTTAGATCTAGAGGTATTATTAACGGGTTTGGATTTGAGGTTAAATTCTTAACGGTTTGGGTTTTGATTCTTAAAAGGATTAATGTTAGGGGTAAATTAGTCAACAAATTATTTTTCTGTTAATTCTAACTTGTCTGTTAAGTTTTGATAAATATGAAATAAATCAAGTTTAGAAGGGATAAATATGTAATTGTTCATTTTAGAGGGATAAATTTGTTATTTTTAATTTTTAGAAGGGCATAGGAGAAATCCCCCCTAATTTATATTACATCTATGCTATAAAACAAAGAGACAAGAAAGAAAGAAGCAAATCATTTTATTCCATTCATCTTTGTAATACATAACATGATCTTTGTTTATAGGGAATGAAAAACTCCCGAGCAATAAAGACATTAATTGCATGAAATCATATTAAATAAAAATATCAAAACATATATGCATGTGCATGAATATTCATACACTTATTAATATTAATATTCATAACAATCTCAAATATGATTCAATGATGACGATATATTTCATTTTGTATAATTGATTGGATGAAACCTTATCTTTTATATCATTTTGTGTATCAATACACTATTTTACATATTCAAATTAAAATAAAAAATGAATCGTCAACTTTTCATTTATAAATATTAATATAATATCTTATAAAAATGGATGAGTCCCAAATATATATATAATAAATAGTGTTCTATTTGATTTTAAATCGGACCAAATTGTTGCTTTTGATACTCTAAACTCGTGATTTTAAATCGGACCTAATTTTACTTATCCAAATTAAAATAACAATGATCTTCGCACAATTTCTCATATGTATTAACCTTCTACTTCACATTATTATTATGACTTTTGTTCTATGTATTTTGGGAACTAATTTTATTCGAAAAACGAATACATCCAGTATCTCCTTCTCCCCCCAAAACTTTGAATTAAAATGGTAAATGCAACTCTTATTTATTTGTTATTTTATTTTTAGGAAGCATGATTTTCTCCAATATCAAACAATCATCTGTTGCGATGCTAATATTGAAATATAAAAAGTAAATCATAAAACGCAGCCAATAAATAAAATACAATGTATTATCGTTTGATAAATTTATTATTTGAAGAAATATGCATAAGAGAATTTTCATATATAACACACTATGCTATCACATTATATTTGCATGATGAAATCATACTGCATGCTATTTTTAATGGGTTTGTCATGTAAAATTCATGACGCTAATAGAAAAGCTTTTTTTTTTATCTTGCAAATTATAAAAAGAAGAGGGAAAAAAGTTTCACCCAAATCAATCTCAAAATATCAGTGATACCCCTACTAAATAATAAAAACACATCATAAATGCTCACGTGTATCATATATGTTGTAGAAAAATATAAAACATAACTTTTAATAATGAAGAAGTTTTTTATAAAAACAAAAAATATTTGAATTGTCAATAATTATAAATAAATACTTTTACAAAATATCAATAGAATCAAGAGTGAGCACTCCCGGATGGTTCGATTAAACATGGAAGCAACACATGATTAAAAAAAATTCAATTTTGAACGCATTTGTACACCTCAAATGCATGTCGGAAAAAATGTTTAATTTTTTATACAAAAAAAATATAAATCTAGTCCAAACTTTAGACGTATAATATTTTTTTAGTTGTATGTTATACTTTTTTACATGTACATTTAATATGATGTTAAACATTTTAGATGTATGGGGAAAAAGAAAGAGGAACAAACATTTTCTCCAATAAACATTGAAACTTTAGACGTTTATTACTCTTTCGTTAATAACTACTAGGTTTTAAAAGACCATTTTTTTTATCTTGCAAATTACGGGGAAAAAGAAAGAGGAACAAACATAACATTTATTATTGAAGAAGTTTTTTTATAAAAAAAAATACTCGAATTATCAATAATTATAAATACAGGTTCGCTAAGGAGAATTCAAAAGAACAATTCAAAAAGAATCCACGCGTGCAAAATATACTTATGAAATTAGCTGAATATACTATTAAAATTAGTAAAAAATACTGATGAATCCAATATGTTAACATAGTTAAAATTTAGAATAAAATAGTATATTTTCAACAGTATATTTTGATAAATACAAGAATATATTTTGCTGGTTTCAACAATATATTTTGGTCTTTGGATTTTTTTTTTTGGATTTTTTTTATGGATTCTTGTTAGCATTTCTATTATAAATATATATACTTTTACAAAACTCGTGATGTTATTATATATGACCATAATTATTTAAAATTTGGTTTAGTTATCAGATAATATTGAGTACACATTTTTTTATAGAAGAAAACTCTATTATAAATATGTGTCGTATAAAGAATATAAAACCTAGTAGTTATTAACGAATAAATTTTTTTATAAAAGAAAACTCGGTTTATCAATAATTGTAAATATATACTTTTACAAAATGTTGATAAAATTATACATTTAAAATTGATCTAATATTGACACAAGTACTAAAAAAAATAATTTGGTACATGATTTACAGTGGGTTAGCAACTATTTTATATAATTACGTTGATAATTTTTTACTATAAGCTTGATATATTAATTTAAACAAGAACACACGTGTCACCATGTGGTGATATGTGCTAAATTATATGTATTTAAATATTATATTTGAAATTTGAAATATGATTCGACAATGAAGATATATTTCTTTTTTAGTATAATACTGATTGGATGAAAACTCATCTTTTTATATATCATTTTGCACATGAATATACTATTTTACATATTCAAATATAAATAACTTGTCGCGTTTTGTATAAATATATTTTCTTATTTATTTGTTCCTTTACTCCAAAGAAGCATGGTTTTCTCCGATATCAAATAATCATCTACTACTGTATTAGCATTGAAATATGAAAAATAAAGGGAAAATATTTGGATGCATAAGAAATTTATAGTATAGTATTAGTTATTAGTAGGATTTAGGATTTTAAAATCATGAAACCTATAAAAAATAAAATATGTAGTAATTTATAAAATTGTTGTTTGAATAAAATTTTAGGAATTTATAGTCAACATCATTTTTTTAATCTTGTCACAATTTCCAATGCATGATTTATAGGAAAGAGAAGAGATAAAAAAGTTTCCCAACTTCTCCCTAGAAAAAACTTGTCAATAAGTCAAGTTTTATTTACCCCAAAAATTATATACAAAAATTACTAAAAATTCCTTCACCAGCATATCCTATCCTATCCTATATATTACTAAAATTGCATCCAAACATGCTGCAATAAAATAAACCTAAATTTTTTCTTAACTATGAAAAACTTGATATTTCTTAGTTATTCAAACAAGCCCAAACAGAGACCAACAAAGTTTGGAATTGATTAAAATAAACAAGTAAGTTTGAAAATGACTTAAGTACCAAACTCGAAACAGACAATTATTTAAAATTTGGAAAGTGGCAATTTTATGACACTAATAATCTCACTAATTATAATTTGGAAGGCAGACAATTATTTTTTAATTTTTACTCTTTAAATATGCAATTGAATAAATTGATATAAGTAATAAGATATATAAATTATATAAAAAATGAACCAGATATATGTAAATGTGATATTCGGACGGTCCGGATCGGATAATTTCGAATTTGGATTATGGTTTGCGGGTCATTCAAGTCGTTGGGTCATTTGAGCCCCGGATCGTGTGATTACGGGTCGTTTCGGATTTCGTATGGTTTGTTTTTGGGTCGTTTTCGTTTTTGGGTCGTTCGGTTCTGGATCGTTTCGGTTTTTGTGTTGTTCTGTTTCGGTTAGATTTCGCGTTCAGGTCGGCGGTTTCGGTTCATTGACGAGATCCGAACGATCCGATATCCGAACTTGTTTGAAACCAAATCCAATACTGAATTGACCAAAAATTCGATGACCTGAAAATCCAATTTGCGGAAACCCAATTGATCTGAATGATATATTACTAAAAATAAAAATATTCTATATTATTGCTACAATATTTCTAATAACATAATCGTATATAGAAATGACAATTAGACGGGTCGGATTGGTTTTGGACCGGATCATTTCAAGTTCAGGCCGCAGGTTATCGGGTTATTAGACATTGTAGTAATAATTTTATTTTTATTAATATATCACTTAGATCATATGTGTTTCTGAAAATTGGATTTTTTGGTTACTCGTATTTCTGATCATTTCGGTTTCAAGTCCGTGACTCGAGTCACTCTTGAATCGAAATTATTCGAATTCGAAATTATCCGAACCCGAAATTACCCGATTTGAACCGTCCAATTCTCACCTTACATGTATTTTTTTCATTTGTTTTGTCTTTTAATATAATTTATACATTTTAATATTTATATTAATTTATTCAACTAATATTTTTAAGAACAATATTGGTTATGGCCCACACATGCAATTGCATATTTAAAGAATAATAACTAAAATATATCTTATCTTTTAAGTTGCACGATTAATAATAATTAGGGAGATGATTAGTGGTATAAAATTGTTTACTTTACAAAATTGGAGAAATATACAAACTCTCGACTTTTGAATAGTCGAAAGTGGTAGTTCAGTAATTTTCAAACTTACATGTCTATTTTAATAAATTCCCAAAATTTTTGGTCTAAGTTCAAAATATTCCCAAAAATAAATCATAAAATCCGTTTGATAAATTTTAATGTTTGAAGAAACATGCATACGAGAATTTTCATATATAACACACTATACTATCACATTATATTTGCATGATAAAATCGTATTGCATGATATTTAGAATGAGTTTGTCATGTAAAATTTATGACGCAAGGAAAAAATAAAATTATATAATTTTTTTATCTTGCAAATTATATAATTTTTTTATCTTGCAAATTATAAAAAAGAAACAGGAAAAAGAAATTCATCCAATAAAATAAAATAAAAAAACACATCATGAATGCTCATGTCAGATCCATATATATTGTCCAAAGAAAATAAAACGTAACATTTATTAATGCAAAAGTTTTTTATAAAAACAAAAAAATACTTCAATTATCAAATATTATCAATGATTTAAATTGCGGCGCAATTGCCCGTCATAGTGCAAATCGCAATAAATATTTACAAAACGCAACACCGCAACCTACTAAATATCGCCGCAATATCGATGATCATATGTAAATTACACTCCAATCGCAATGGACCGTTATATCACAATTTAAAACATTGAATATTATAAAAATATATATTTATAAAATATCAATAAAACTGTTTACTAAAAGATTATCTAATATTATTAATTTATTATACAGGTTATATCATTTGGATAATTATACCATATCCCTCATTTTTCCACCACATTTTCTATATCATCAATTAATGATTAATTAGCATGATCATTAACAAAGTACATTCGATGAACGATTAATTAATATTAATTAATGTATATGTATTTTAATTATATATTAACTAATTATTAATATAGTGTTATTTTGTCAATTATTTCAATAATTAATTATTAATTAGGGATATAGAGGATGCCGTGAGAAAATGAGGGGGTAAGTATATGGCCTCTTATACTTTTCATTCTCGTTTGTTCATCAAGGTATGTATAACTGGACGTCTCCGGTTTCACCACACTGGAGATTAATATTTTCATCTTTTGGAACTCTGAAGAACACTCCAGTGACAAGCGATTCTTCCAGAAATCTAAAGCAAACTAAGATTCAATCTTTCATTAAAGCCTTACTTAACCCATTAATCACATCAATTAAGACAAACAAACACAAAAAGCAGACAAATTTCGAGAAAGATGGGATTTGAAATAGCTATTTCTCTGCCTTTAATCTTTTTCGCCGTATTGCTTGGTTTTGGGTGTTATTACTTCGGCAAGGCGAGAGGTAAACAGGAGTTAAGTACCGGCGTCGGTACCCAAATTTACGGTACGCCCGTTCCTCCGCCCGGTATTGTGGTACAGCCAATTGAAATGAGCAAGGGAGGGCCTGGAAATGTATGAGAGAAATATGTACCGAGATGAATTTGAATTTTCTTGTAATTCGGTTTGTTTTCTTGTGTTAATTTCCCTGTTTCTGGTATCACAAATATAAACAAGTTTTATAGGACCTACATGCTTAATTGCCATAATGAAAGTAATTAGGGTCTTAATGAAAATACAAAAAATAAAGGGGTATGTGTGCAAACATTACTGCAAATGATGAATGATCCAGTTGGGTGATCTCACATCCACAAAGCCATGAACAAAATCTTTCAAACATCTCCAATCCAATCACATCTCTACAAATCACTCTCCTTCCTCAGCGCCTTATCCCCTCCACCCCCCTTATCCTCTCCATCATCAAATACAAACCCTAGAAAAACAAAAAACCAAATAACTAAATCATCAGAAGAAAAGAAAAAGAAACGAAAACAATGGCGTGTTTTACAACCATTCCGTCTCTCACTGCATCGAAGCTCATCTCGCCTTCGAAAACTCGTCTCTCGCCCACTTGTTGCTCTCTTTCTCAAGAAAACAATGTGGTTCCCGCGTCGATAAAATCTTTATCGGCCGCTCTGGCAATTTCTTCGCTCATCTTGACGTCCACGCCCGCGCCCGCTTCGGCTGATATAGCCGGACTCACACCGTGCAAGGAATCCAAAGCTTTTGCGAAACGCGAAAAGAATTCGGTGAAGAAGTTGGAAGCTTATTTTGAAGAAGTACGCACCTGACTCCGCGCCGGCTCTCGCAATCAATGCTACCATCGAGAAGACCAAAAAAAGGTTAATTAATCGATTTAATTGCATATGATAATAGTAATAATAGTAGATCACTCTAAATAATTTCATCATATTGAATTATATAAGTTTAATATTTTTATTAGATTCGAGAACTACGGGAAGTTCGGTCTGCTATGTGGATCGGATGGATTGCCACATTTGATCGTGAGCGGAGACCAAAGACACTGGGGCGAGTTCATTACGCCTGGTTTGTTATTCCTATACATCGCAGGATGGATCGGATGGGTTGGTAGGAGTTACTTGATCGCGATTAGAGGCGAGAAGAAACCAACCATGAAGGAGATCATCATTGACGTTCCCCTTGCAATTAGTGTCCTCGGAAGGGGATTCATCTGGCCCGTGGCGGCTTATAGAGAGCTTGTGAATGGAGATTTGGTTGTCGACGACAAGGACATTTCATATGGAGGCTAAGGTGGGTTTTTTTATTTTATTTTTCATTGAATTTTATTTGCATGTATGTTGTTTGGAATGAGAATTTGTTATGTATACTTTCTTAATTATATAACCAATGAAATTAATTTAATTTACAGTCGAAATCTTGTTTGGATTGCGTAGGAGTTCTGAAGAATTAGTGTGGAAAAAGTCTCTTGCTTGTACTTAAGAAAAAACTTGCATTTGCACCTCTGTTGTTGCTAATTTCTCATATCAATGTTACCTCATTGTCATCTTTTAATCCATATAAAATCACCACAATCATGAAAATCAGCTTTTTCTTCTTCCTAAAAATAGGGGGCACAATGATGTTATCATGTCAATCAGATCAAGTTTTTCGTGCAGCATTAATTGTTTGTTCGAACGGATCACCCAATGTTCGAACGGATGTGAGCGTTTTCAGATCTCTCACTTAATACTGTAATTACCACTCGTTTCAGTATGTTTCCGATCTTTTAATCAATGCCGGATCAGCTAGAATACGTCCGTAATCTTATTCGTTCATTCGAATGGATCACAGTACCGTTCGATCGGATAGTACTATCTGGTCCGTTCGAACTTATAAACTTAACGATCGACAAAATAGTATATTTCGGCATTGATTTGTAACGACCTTTCTTATAACTTCCACAATCCTTTATACGTCATATATATGTTAACTTTGAGAGTAATTCTTTCCCAATTAGGTTAAGTTCTTTGTGCAGCGTGTTCATTTGATGTCGGTAACGAACTAAGTACTTAGTTCGTAAATCACGAACGGCCTATAGAAATGCATCATATCCAAATCAAATGAATGATTCGTGATTGTGATCTTCCAAATATATTATAATCCAGTTCGTTTGTTTTACGATGTATGTTGATCATACGTCATAAATGATATGTCATCGTTGAATAAGATTATTTTGTTTTCTTCATACCGAATTATGCACGAACCAAACAAAACGATAATAACAAATCATTTGTTAATTCTCTTGAGCATGAACGTGCATTTACTCCAATCTAAATTCATCAAGGAGCGCATATATTGTCACACCCCAAAATAAAGGCAAGGTAACTTCACAAAACAAAACAAAATCTCATATGTGATAATTTCACAAAACAGAAATTCAATTTCGGCTGCCTCGACTTTCTCACATCAAATATACCATAAGTTATTATATGATAATTTCACAAAACAAAAATCCAACAATTTGAAAAAAAACAACACATACATATACACATATACACCACCTCAATCCAACTACACACCGGTTATTTCTTCATTCTTTTCTCTCTGATTAACTTTCTCACTCTTAAAACCTCCTCTCGTTTTTTTTTCTTCAAATGTCCGTAGGCTATAGTTATACATTGACTAAATTTACCTTACATAATGTTTAAGATCGATATTACAATACTCCGGATATGACCGGTTTTATGGATTCTCGGATGATTGCTCTAGGCTACATACTACCAACTAAACGAAAAGACCTAAAACGAAATTAAAAGAACATTAACCTAAAATATATAAGTGATCAATGCTAATTTATCTCATTCTCGTGTTCCTTAGCTCCATGATCTTCTTAATACACGAGAAATGTTATCTTTCTATCGTCGTGTCTTCTTAATACTTTTTTCTCCACTTCCATATACAAATTACACAACAAAACATACGTCAAAGTCCTTCAAATCGATCGAAATATTTGTTATCCGTCACGAATTCGACCAAAACCAGTTCAGCCTCCTCGCCACCTCGAACTTTACAAACGCTCAATCAATTTTGCCAAATAACCAACTCAGGCTCGAACTGTTGGGATTTTTGGGGTAGGATTTTGATTGGAGAGAATTGTGGGTTTGATTGTTGGCGATGAATAACAAATTTAATAAAGGTGAAGAGATGTGCCACGCTGGAGAAAGGAGAGACACCATCTGACGAAGCCTTTCTTTATGGGAAAATATACTTTGCCCCCAACATAAAAAAAAGGAGCCTTGATAAGGTGGCAAAAGAGGGGTTAGTGGGTTGTTTAGCCTCTCTAATTGACTCGATTAAATATTAATTGACACGTTTAATTGAATTGACCCGTCAATTAACATGTACCAATATTAACATGTTATAAATTATTTATGTGTCAATTAAAAGTGTCAATTAATATTTAATCGAGTCAATTAGAAAGGCTAAACAACCCACTAACCCCCTTTTTGCCACCTCATCAAGGATATTTTTTTTTGATGTTGGGGGTTTGAATATATAACCCTTTTTTTATTGATAGAAAATAGATACACAACTCAAAGGTTGCACACACAAATAAGTAGATAGATACAAAGTATCAAATGATACACACTCAATAATATATGGATACAATATTTCGAGATAAGGGTGAGATTGTTTTCTACACTCCTTACTCTAATTTTTACATAATTTTTTTCTCTCTTTTTCTGGAGATTTTCTCTCACTAAAAACATATGAGATTGGTTGCATTTATAGATCACATGTACCCTCTCAAATACAACTCTTTGTTTATTCTAGATATTTCTATTATATTTAATAGACACCTATTTATTCAAGATACATCTTTCGTTCATACACAGATACATCGAATATTATCCTGCCCTAAATTACACATAATATTATTAATTAAAAAAACATTAATTTCAATACTCCCCCTTAATGTTTTTTTTGTTCATTTTTTTGTTGTCGTCGATACCCCCCCCCCCCCCCCCCCCTTAATTTTTTTCCCAGTTATTTTTTTTCGATACCTCTGTTGGTTAATTCTAACCTAGAGGGGGGTAAATTTGGTAATCTACCGTACAATTACTTTAGCTAATTACCTAATTTACTATGCGGAATTAATAATAATTTAAATAAATGAGATGATACCGTAAACACTTGAACACAAGATGTTTTTTAACGAAGTTCGGTAGGTGGTTGCTATGTAGCCTTAACTCACCATTTACTCGCTTAATTGACCGACTCAATTAGTTGTGAGTACCTACGTCTCCGGGAATGCCTTACGCCTCTTTTTGGCTTTCGATTGAATTCCAACTCACTCGATTACAAGGTTTCGCCTAGATCGATTTACACGATTTCTATCGATCTATAGCTTAGGCTCTTTACAAGTAGTTGCACTAGCCTATTACAATTTTCACTAATCGAGCTACAACGTGATCGGTCACGTGAGTGGGAAACGATTAGTGGAGGATATTGAAAGTAGATCAATGATCTAAATAGGGTTTCTCAAGTTATCAATGGATATAGATAATCACAGCTTTAGGGTTTCTCTTTTTTGTATTTGAATGTGTGAAAGTGAAGAAGTGGGAGAGAAAGGTCCTTGAAGGATTCTATTTATACTCTCTATAGAAATCCTTCAGAAAACTGCAAGTCCGTTCGAACGCACAATGTTCGTTCTGAACGCACTTGTAGTTTGTACTAGTCGTTTCAAAATAACGCACAAGTACATTTGTCAGTCCGTTTGAACGGACAAAGTCCGTTCAGAACGAATTCAATTATACATTGCCTTTTGTTTGTTCAGTGATGAAAGTCCGTTCAACGCACTCAAATCGTGGGTGAACGGATTCTAAGTGTCCGTTCGAACGTACATGTTTGTTCGTTCGAACGCACCCAATCCTGTGACAAGGGTGGTTCAATCAAGAGATGGTATTTTGATATGTGGTAAGTCCGTTCTGAACGGACTTGGGAGTTCGTTCAGAACGCACTTCTTCCTTGATTAAACTCTTTGTTATTTGAACATGATTTTACTTGAGATCTACTTGGTTTCTACCTATGATTTATTTGTGGCGAATCCCACTCACGGAAGGCTTCGACATCTTGATTCTTGATATGCTTCAAGGGCCTTCCTTCTAATCTTCTCTTGTTGTGCTTCTTGTGACTTCGAAGCTCTTCATCATCTTCGTGTCGTACCTGCGTTATCCTACACATTTTCTCGATGTAAACGTTAGTAATGACAGTGTTTTGAAATAATCAAACCATTAGGAAATTTGAACCAACAACCTCTGCGTAATTTCTTTCGTCACGTTCGTCATATCTTCTTTCCTGTTGTAAACTCATTTTTTTAATCGTTTTTTTTTCTAATCGTCCTTTTTTCGGATCATCTTTTTCGAATCGCCTTTTCCGAATCCCCTTCTTTTCGGATCATTTTTTTTCTTTTCGAATCGTCTCTTTTTTCGTCATGCCCGTACCAACGACAATTTCTTCTCCTTTTATTATTTTTCATAGACAATGCTAGATCAAAATAACTCTCGTTAGAATACTCCAAAAAATTGTACTTTTCTCCATCGAATTGAGTTGCGAAACTTGTGGGAACCCGAATACACCGTCTTGGTTGTCGTGGTTTTCTCCTACTCCAAATTTCTACTAAACTCGATATATCGAAAATGAGTTGTGAAGTTCGTGGGAGCCCAAATACGTAACCTCTTTGGTTGTCTTGGTGATCTCCTTCTTCGACTTCTACTAAACTCGATAAATCGGAAATGAGTTGTGAAGTTCGTGTGAGCCCAAGTACATAATCTATTTGGTTGTCTTGGTGATTTTCTTCTCCGACTTCTACTGAACTCGATAACCGATTTCGATAACCGTCGTTCGATAACCGTCGGCTTTCGATAACCGTCGCTTTCGATAACCGTCGCTCTGATGCCAATTTGTTGGGATTTTTGGGGTATGATTTTGATTAAATTTTGATTAGAGAGAATTGTGGGTTTGATTGTTGGCGATGATAACAAATTTAATAAAGGTGAAGAGATTAAGTGCCACGCAGGAGAGGGAGAGACACCATCTGACGAAGCCTTTCTTTATTGATAGAAAATAGATACACAACTCAAAGGTTGCACGCACAAATAAGTAGATAGATATAAAGTATCAAATGGTACACACTCAATAATATATAGATACAATATTTCGAGATAAGGGTGAGATTGTTTTCTAGATATTTTTTTTCTCTCTTTTTCTGGAGATTTTCTCTCACTAAAAACATATAAGATGGATTGCATTTATAGATCACATGTACCCTCTCAAATACAACTCTTTATTTATTCTAGATATTTCTATTATATTTAACAGACACATATTTATTCGAGAGACATCTCTCGTTCATACACAGATACATCGAATATTATCCTGTCCTAAATTACACATAATATTATTAATTAAAAAAACATTAATTTCAATACGAACGACATGTTATTTATCAAATTGAGCGCTTCAATCGGGCTTTTCAATCTTGCAATTATATGAAACATGCACGAATAATGCAATTTGGGCTCGATTCCAAACGAATTTGTCATCAAATTGATATGATTGTGGTTTATATTATTGTCTTGCATCTTATTAAAGAGATCGATGGCTTCTAAAAGGTGATCACAAATCGATTATCTATAAATCATCGCGTCCGTGCGTCGCAGGAAAAAGCTAAAATAAATAAATAATATAATAGCAAATACCGTAATTTATGTAATTTCACTACTCTTGAGTCTGGTTACTTTGCATAAAAGAGCCATCTAAAAAAACCTCAATCTTAGTTTAAACGTAAACGAGCCTAAAAGCTAGTGGCGAAGGAAGTGATACTGCGACGAATACTTGATTTATGGTATTTGTTATACATTTTATCGAACAGGTTGCAAGCATTTTGCATGTTGCTACACTTCACATACATATCCACGATAGTTATCTCGCTATGTAAATATCTTTATGTAACTATTGTTTTAATATTTGTGCGCGTGAGTAGGATCCTTGTAAATTTCAAACAAATTAGACTAGTTGGACAAGAAAGTATTTCGAGGAAACCCTTCGCCCCGGCTAGACAGTCGCCTCAACCAGTCGCCCTTGTTGCCCCATTTGCCCCAGCCGGCCACTCACCCTTCTCCCGAGGATTTCTTGTTCGCTAGGGATTTGGGGTGCTTGGTTTGTTAACGAGTTTAGTCAATTTATAGTTAACGGGTTGGGTTCTGGGGTTGTGTTTATTATATATGTTTGGAATATGATTATTCAAGGAGTATTTTGGTCAACTAAATTTACATTTATTATTTAGTTAGTTTTTAAATTTGAAATTATATTTCAGTCAACGTTAATTTATCAGTATGGATAAATTTAATAGCAATCGTGTTCAGTACTAATAAATATGATATTAACAACTGAAAAGGCATAAAATACATAAATATATTATTTAAAAAAATTTAAAGATACAAAATAAATTTCCCCAATAACAATAAAAAATAATATAACAACAACTAAAATAATAAATATACAGCGCACTAGTCACAAGAGCAACACCATGTAAATTTTGGTGTAGTTTGCAGCATGCTAAAACCAAGCTATCCGTAAAAGAAAAATACACTCTCGTCTATGTTACGCGGATACTTCAAAAACCAAGCCGTAACGTATCGAATACCGATACTCGTCGGATACTCGTAGGATACTCCACGTGATATATTTGAATATTTATTTCAAAATAATAACGGATACTTGTTGGATACTTCTAACGTATATATAAATATACTTGAAAAATAAAAATAAAAATTTTAAATCGAAATAAGTGAGTAATATATATAAGTACATAATTAAATATAATAAACTTTTACTTAATATATAATTATTTTTGTAAAAACAAAATTTTAATATATATTATGTCAAATATAGACTATATAATATATAAAAATATTAAATATATAAATTATAATTAATAAAATAATAAAATATTATATATAATAGACTTATCATATTTTATGTTTTTTTGAAATTTTTTGTATCGTCGTATCTTTATCGTGTCAGATACGATATTCGTATTCGTACCTGCGTGCCACAAAATTGCCACGTAACTCTTCTTTTATGTGACTTCTGTTAAAGAGCCACAAATTTTCCTTCATAAGAAATCACACACACTCATCACAACACTAACTCCAGTACTCTACGTTATTTCACAAAACATAGCCATTTACGCACCTTTTGTTCCTTTCAGATCATTGTACGTCTCTTAGTAAAATTTCGTATAACTCACCCCGTGTAATAAAATTACTCCGTACACGTGTTGATCAACCACAAGTATCACATCAATCCCTAGCACATTGTTTTATATATCCTTGCAAAATAATTAAATATCACTTATACCCTCCAAAATGTGAAACACTGAAATATCACGAATCACGAATCACGAATAACCTACAAAACAAAACAAATGATAATCGAAATCTAGGCATTATTTCTTACAAAATTACGAGAGGGCTATGTATGATATTTCACATAATGGAGGGCTATTTATGATATTATAAGATTTTGCAGGGGTTTCGGTGTAATTCCTCCAATGTGCAAAAGACTACACAAACTTCGTCTTCTCAAAAAATCCCCTTGCGAGCAATTTCTTTTCATCTGCGCAGGAAAAGATAGAGAGGAAGAAGAAACAGGCGATCGACGCAAGCCAATCTTGCATAAAAACCACAAAATTTTACTTATTTACAGTTCAGTCCTTCCTTATCATTCCTTTTACAACTTTTTGTTAGGGTTTTGATTTTCTGTACCCATGAATTTCTAGGGTTTGAGGTAATTTTGTGTGTATATGGTGTTGTTTGTGCAGATCTGAGCGACTATGTCGAAGATCGGCGATTTGCTTGATACCAAGGGTGGGAATGCAAGATACGAGAAAGAAAACAAGGGTGGAATTGGGGGAAATGGTGAAGATGATGGGACTGTTGAAGGAAATGTAAATTCCGAAGGTTTGGCGACTGAAGCTGAGAAAGAGAAGCTCATGGAGGACATGCATGGAGTTGCCACGTCATCCCCACCTCAGACACTGTACAAAGAGTATGCCACTCGCGTGGCACAAATAATGCGTACTTACCGAGGAGGCGGAGGGGCAGAGGAGGGGTCTGGTGGGTCCACTAGCAGCTCGCCACGTGGCAAGCCAGGTCCGGCTAATACAGACCGGTGCAAGGCCATGATGGAAGTCGTCAGAAAGCAACACGACAAGTGGGTGGTCACTAAATTCGAAGCAGATCACAATCACTCAAATTCTCAAAATTCTGAGGGCAAAACCGCAATTTCACCACCTCCAATAGGAAGGGAGTTTGAATCAGTCGAGGCAGCCAAAATATTCTATAACGGGTACGGCGAGAAATTAGGGTTCAAGACCCGTACCGGTTTGAATCGACGCTCTGCTGGCAGTGGGGCCCTGACAATGCAAAGATTCGTATGCTATAAAGGGAATTATATCAACAAAAATAACGACAATACCAAAAAAATTATTGGACTTAGAAAGAAAACTCATCTTGATGAAGATGGACCCGTTGCAAAAAGAACTAGAGGCAAAAAAATCGATATACTCGAAACTGAGAGCTCTAATGAGGTGGCAGAAAAAGACGAAACTGAGAGTGATTATGAAGAAGAAGGGAGCTCGAGTAAGGGCAAAAAAGGAAAGAAAAAAGGGAGGAAGAAGACGAAAGGGTCTGACGAGGATGCGGTGCCGAGTAATAGCAGTCTTTTGTATAGATTGGTTAGGGTTCCGCATCATAATAATGAAGAAAGGAGGAGAATTTTGTTGAAGTATCTGAATAAGAGAAGGAATCGTGGCCTCTTTGAACGGCCCAAAGTGAGAATTTGTTTTATTGTATTTTTTGTTAATTTTTCCTTAATATATTTGATTCGATGAATTTAATTATTGATATTTAATTCGTTAAATTTCTTTCTTTTTTAATGTGAAGATTGAATCTCGACAAATTGCTGCTCAAAGTAGAAAGAGAGTCGGAGGAAGATTCGTTACGAGTGAATCCACGGTAATTATCATTCGGGGAAATTTCATATATACCCTTCATAAAAACAAAGTATCAATTTACCCTTTTTGTGTTTCCTCTTTTGTAGCCACTACAGAAAACTCCAAAGAGACGATATGTAAAGCGCGGCCAATCACAGGTAATTTGAACTTTCAAGTGCAAGAATTCTTTAAATCATATCTTAATTTAACTCAAAAAATATCTATAATTCTATTTATGGTACGCGTTAATTTTCAGGTTACCACAACTGGGCAAGCTGTACCAGCCTATACTCTGATGTATTGGCCTGTGTATTCATACCAAGGCTTGGCAAATTCTGGTACCAGTACCAGCACCCCAAAATCAAAAACCAAACCTCCGCCTCCTCACCAGGTACGACCTTTTAGTTTATCATGGGTAAATCTGATATTTTGAATTTTTGGATGGGTATATATATATGATCTTTACTGATCTCTCTCTCTCTCTCTCTCTCTCAGATAACAACACCGTACAAAGAAAATGACACACCCGAACCTGATCCAACAACGAAAGTAACTGCCGTACCAGGTGAAGAGCCCAAAATCGGCATGGTATTCGAAAACGAAGAAAAAGCTCACGAATTCTACTCAAAATACGCGATGAAAATCGGTTTCACCATCCGCAAAGGATGGTGGGACCGTGCGAACCGTTCCGTCACGAAATCCCGCTCATTTGTCTGCTCCAAAGAAGGCTATCGTCCCCGCTCTACAGGCTCCTCAAACCCGAAACGTCCCCCTCCCGAAACCCGCACCAATTGTGGGGCCCACATGACCATTAAAATCACCGTGAGCGGCAAATACGTGGTCAAGGAATTCGTGAGTCATCACAATCACGAGCTCGAACCACTTTTGATGGACATTCAAGCGTTGCGACGTAACAACTTGTTGAAAAAAGTCGTGAAGAAGCCGAAGGAGAAGAGCGATAAAGGGAAAGAGGTTGTGATGAGAGAAACCGAGGAGGAGGAGAAGGAGAATGAAATGGAGACCTCCATTTATATCCCTCCTCATTACAAGAATTATGTGAGGACGAAGAGAAGGAACGGGTTCATGCCGAGTGGCGACGCGGGTTCGATTTGCGAGTATTTGCAAAGGATGAAGGGCCAAAACCCTAGTTTTTTCTATTCGATTCAATTGGACGAATTGGACCAATTAACGAATGTCTTTTGGGCCGACTCGAAATGCATCAATGATTATCATTATTTCGGGGACGTTGTTTGCTTCGATACCCGATACAAAATCGAAAATTACAATCGGCCTCTCGCTCTTTTCTTGGGCGTCAATCACCACAGACAAATCGTGATTTTCGGCACGGCTTTATTATACGACGAATCGAACGAGTCGATTAAATGGTTATTCGACTCGTTCAAATCGGCCATGTGTGGAAAGCAACCCAAAACCGTGTTGACCGATCAAGGCGACGCGTTTTCCGAGGCAGTACAAGCCGTTTGGTCCGGTACGGCCCATTGGCTCTCGGTTCTCCATATTTACCAAAACGCCACTAGGGTTCTCGAGCACGTTTTCCGAGGCAACGATCCGTTCGACGTCGATTTCGCGCGGTGTTTGTACGGCTGCGAAGAAGAAACCGAGCTCGTGACTTCTTGGGAAATCCTCTTGGATAAATACGAATTAAAAGATAATGATTGGTTGAAGAATCTATACATGGAGAGAGAAAAATGGAGCTTGGTGTACGGGCGCCACGTGTTCACCGCGGATATAATAACCACGTTACAAAACGATAATTCGAGCGTGAATTTAATGGAATATTTAAAACCCGAAGTAAACATTTCGATATTTTTCAAACAATTCGAGCGGTTTCTAGAAGAAAAAAGATTCTCGGAACAACAAGCCGATTACATCTCCTCTCAAGGCCCGAATCGCGTCCAAAATCTTCGTCTTTTATGGCAAGCGATCAACGTCTACACTCCTGCGATCTTCGAACTATTCCGAATCGAATTCGATTTATTCCTAACCTGCATGGTCTACTCGGGCAACGAAGTGGGCACCGTATCCGAGTACGAAGTCACCGTCAAAGAAAAACCCAGGGGCCATTTCGTAAGATACGACGCCGCGGACCTTTCCACGATCTGCTCGTGCCGAAAATTCGAGAGCGTGGGGATCCCGTGTTGCCACGTGTTGAAAATCTACGATTACAAAAACATGAAGGATTTACCGCCTCAATACATTCTCAAAAGGTGGCGAAAGGACGCCAAGGTGGAGAATTTGCGAGAGAATCACGGATTAGGGTTCGACGACGATCCGAGGTCGTCCTTGGGGAAGCGGTACGGGTCGTTGATTAGGGTTTTGTATAGGGTTGCGGAGCGGGCGAGCGAGAATCAAGAGGCGTACGAGTTCATGGAGAATCAAGCCGAGCAGTTGATCGAGCAGGTCGAGAGGATTTTGCATGCGAGGGTTTTGGACAAGGGTGGCAATGCGAGTAATCATAAAGGTATCGAGAGGATTTTGGGTGGTGGTGAGGGTACCAGTGGTGAGAATAAGCGTAAGAAGAAGAGAAAAGGCGTTAATAATAATAATATTAATAATAATTTGAGTAATTTAAATAATAATAATATGAACGGGAGTGGTATGGGGGTTGGTGTCGAGTCCAGTGGCGGGAAGAGGAAGAAGTCTCGACAAGGTATTTTTATTATTTTTTTATGGCAAATTTGCATAATTGACCCTACTTAAATATAAAAATAAAATTTAGTGTTGTTATTTTCTTATTTATATTAATATTAATATTGTTTATGTTTTGATTTATATATATTTTTTGGGTTTTTTGTAATTTAATAATTAAATAGGGGTTTCGGAAGAAGGGCAGCAACTTGCTATTAGGGCAGAGGACGTGCAGCCACCGACTGGCGAAATTACGCCTCCGCCCTCGAGAAATCCAGCGAGTCATTTCCTCACTCCGAATCAGCTCATGCAGGTAAATTTAATAACTTCAAAGTACAATTTATGCGTTCTAATTGTTACTTAATTATAATATTTATATCGAAAATATCCTTTTAGACGCCGTATGTTCCGACACCTCAGCAGTACGGTCTCGGGGCCATGCAAGGCTATCATGGCATGTCTCAATTCAACCAGGTTTGTTATTTTAAATTTTCTTATTTTCATTTCATTCTAATTATTTATTTAATTTATTTTGATTTTGGAATAGCAGCAGATGCAAGATTCGGCTGCATCTTTGCAGCAGCAAGCATTCCATAGCACAACTCAAATGACCCAGGTAATGGAGATGTCCATTTAACTGCTATTGTGACTCCACTGGAGATGTCCAGTACATATTCAATAAAAATGTTTAATTTTATTTTGCAGGCAATTCCGGCACCGCCAGATATGCAATCACTTCAATTTCTCGGGAATCCTCCGCTGGTCGGCACCAACCAGAATATGGTCGGTACCAATCAGCAACTGGGTCATCAAAACACTGATCAGACTCACTACACTATACCAGTCTGGGATTTTCTGTGAAGATTTCTGTGTGGTCCTTTGTGTGGCTCAAGCTGTTGTCTTGTAAATTTGTTATGTGGCTATTATTATTATTAGTTCATGTGTGTTATTTTAATGATATGTGTTTTTAGCGGAGCCTTTTGTTATGTGATATTCAAAGTGTTTTCCCCTGTTTTCAGTGTACTTGTTTAGGTATTTATAACATGTTCATTAACTATGAGGCTTGATATTTGAAATATCTACACTTTTGTAGATTCTTTTGAAATTATGCGGATATTTCTTAAAGGAAGAATTTTTGTGAATTTGAATATCCGATATAGATACAGATGCGATACGGGTCAGATGTGTCATGGAGAGAGTATTCAATTGTTAGATACTTTCAAAATATTTCGGTTCATTTTATATTCCGTATCATAATTTTACGCACAAGTATATGATATATTTCTAGAATATTTCCTGATGCTTCTAAAATGAGCTAAATGACATTTTTAGAACAAGTGAATGCTACTTGTTTTGTCATAATATTTTATAATTATCCTTATTTAATATTTATTTATTATTTTTATATAATATGATAAATTAAAATATTAATTATATATTCGTATTCTATTTTTCTTTTTGAAAATTAGTATAACGACTTATCTGTACCGTATCAGTGCAAAATAAATGATTAATAATCCCAACTAGTTTTGTAAAGTAGAAAAAAAACAGAGAATACATACTTTTTTCTAAGCTAAAATGTCAACAATATCAAAATAACCCTTGTAATTCATACAATTAGTTTTGAATTCCACAAATTAATGGGATAATATGGCAAGTGATTTCGATGAAAGGTACCGCTCCCAATTATTGCCGGTACGAAATGATCTATTATTATTTTCATTTTTGCATTCTCTTCTTGGACCGTCATATTGACTAATGTTAGTTTCACCGTTTCGTGAATTTGATAATGTCCATGAAGAAGGAAGCGTGAGATATTTACCGTATAAAGTCAATGCCATTGCCACTCTTATATGATCAACCCTAAAAAGATATATATGAAAGTAAGTTCATTAACAACACTATAATATTTAGATTTGTAAATTCATTTCAAACCATGATACATTTATCAAATTTAACACCAAGTTAGTAATTTGGATTTTTTTGATATTTTATAAGTTTAAAAGGGGTTAAAAGTTAAATTTAGATTTCTAAAAGGGTAAATAAATATCATATTTTTACTATTTGAAGGATAAATATGATATTTTGGAGTTTCTAGAAGAGTAAATACATATATCTCCTCAAAGTTAACATATGGGCCTTTTTGCAATTTAAGCATATTGTTCGGCTATTTTTTTGTAAATTTGTCAAAAAAATAAATATAAGTATATAAATAATTAAAAATAAAACCTTGTGATTTGTAGATCAAGAACGTTAGTCCACCATGCAACGGCTTCTCCAATATTATCATCAAGTTTACTCGGATTAACTAAAATCAAATTAAAATTGGGTATGCAAGCATTTCTGTCGTACGGTTTGTCGGAGACCCAACTTTTGGCAGCGGTTCGCTGAATCGCGTTCAAAACCTCGATATTTACAAATTCGCCCAATTTTTTCTCGCAGTTCTCTGCTGCCCCAATTGTGTATTTGCCTAAATCAATACCGAAAAGATCTTCAATTTGTCCCTGCACAAACAATGATTAATTAGTATTTATATTTTATTTATACGTATATATATATTTGCAATACTTACTGTTATGATGGTATCTGGAGGTATGCACAAATATTTGCTTAAAGAAATATGTGATTTTGGTACGATAAGAGGTGAAACTTCGTCAAGAAATATTCGCAAAGTATCTCCTTCGAGATTCGGTAACCTTAATTTCTCCTTAGCGCTATTTTGACTGCACAACGAAAAAGAATACAAATAATAAATTGTTGAAAAATTGTAAAATTAAGTGTATCTTTTACCTTATTGTTTCGATATTTGAATTCGATATTACTACTTTTAGCTTGTAATATGATAATTTCTCGTCTTCTTCAGGAGGTATGAAGAAATGGAAAAACACATCCTCTTGGTACCTGAAATAAAAATACACGTGAATAAACATTCATCAATTAACCAATTAAGTCGCACACAAGGTGTTTGTGATAATTCCATGTATAAAATCTTCTATTTTAAAGAAAATGGAACCTTGATGCGGACAAAGTGGAGTTAGCGAGCACTGCGATCATAGGAAGATCGAGACAATCGATCCAAGAAAAGATATGTATACCCGGAACTTCTGCCACTTTCTCCACAGTGCTTTCTCTATAATTTGTCTACACGAAGAGAGAGACAAATTTACTCAAATTCAAACCAAATTAGTTCTTTCTTTTTCATTTTAACAATGTAAATTCAAACCAATTTAGTTTCTTTCAAACACTTACAATCGGATCATAACGAGTCGGGTCGACGGGGAGCCAACTGCGACGAGGATCCTTAGGGTCTCTGAAATGAGTAGGAGACATAAATATCTGCACACAGCCCAATACTAAAATTGCTCCGATAGCAAACTTCTGCATTCCCGGTCTTTGTCGTGGTGCCGGTTCCACGTCCGGCCTGAGTGGCCCACCCACCACCGACCGGTTTGGCAGCGAACTGGTTGGTCTGCGCGTCAGACCCGCCCCTGAGGCGTGTAAATTAGTAGAGTCTGATGAACTAGATGCCATCTGATTTACCGAAATTAATCAAATAAATGGAATCGTAATCAATGTATCAAGTATGATTTGTAGTTGTTAGTAGAATTTGAGTATCTGTTTGTTGAATTTATGGAGGAATGTTGTGAGCTTGATTTATTGGCAATGGCGGAAGTGGAAAGGGGCCAAGGCGGGCTACTGAGTCAACGGTGAGGAGGGTTTTTATATGAACTTGGTTCACTCTTGTTGGATAATTTCATTGTATACACCCTTGTAATATTTAGAACAATATTTATACTATTTTTTTTATAAATTTTATCCATTTCATAATTAATGCGTAATTCAATCCATTAACTCACTGATAATAAAGTGTGAACCATACAAATATTTTTTAGTATTGTAATTTATAATATTGTTATTGTTATCAAGTACAAAAAAAAATTAAAATCTCATGTTCTTATTATTAATGCTGAAGTAATTACATGTTACTTTTTAGAAAAAAATAGTTGTGAGAGAATTCGAAAATAATAATATGTGAAGAAATGGTTGTCAGATAATATTGTTCGAAATATCGAATTCATTAAATACAATGAAAAAATAATTAGATTTTTTTTCTTGCTCCTACCTGAAAATATTTTAACGAGAACGACAAGAAAATATATTGTTTATTTCCTCACCGGTCACCCACAAATCGTACGAGTTGTTATAAAAATGTGTGTTTTTCAATTAATCTAATATGAAATTATATGTTATATAAAATAAATTTGTGATATTGAACTAATAACAAGAATACTTCACCTACAAAAATACACAACAAGTTAGTTATTAACTACAAAAGTAATTTTATATTAACAAGTAACAAATGAATTAATATGATATCTTGCAACCAATAAATTCATAATTAATTTGTTGAGTGCATAGCACAACAATTCATATGTTATGGATCCAATGGATTGATTTTTGAAGTATCCGCGCAACATAGATGATAATTGATAAAATATGGTAGCCTAAATATTACTGTAAAAATATGAACAAATATGTAATTGTCGATTCGTTCATGTTGAATTGTTTTATAAAAATCCCATTCTGGTTTACGCATTTAATGGGGACTGCATATAGTTAAATATTACAAATCAATTCTTACTTGGAAGCACGACTCATTGTTTCAGGTATACCGAAATTCCAGAGCCGTCATTTCTTTTGTGCGCTGATCCATATAGACCAGGTTCATGTATTATTCCAAGATTAATATTCGGATTATCTCTTGTTTTTGCCAATAAATAAACAAAAGATTATAATTAGAATTAGAATTAGAATATATCTAATTCTAGTATCGAGTCTGCAATACAATAGATTAATAACTAGTAATGTAACGTAGTATCGTGCAAGCATTCTTTTTTTTCGTTATTATATTACAAGTTGTTTATCAATTCTTCATATTAAAAAAGGTATAAATAATTTAAAAAATCCATATTACCCTTTTTATAATACAAGGGGTTATATTAGGGGTTATACTTAAAGAATTTAAAAATCTTGACATTACATTATAATAATGACAAAATATATTTAATCATTATATTAGAGCTAATATATGGCGCCCGCAAACAATGTAAAGTTGTGATGATGCGTCAATCGAGAAAGATTAATGAGGATTAATTTGATTGATTAACACTCAAATCAATACTTAGTTGGATTGATTCAATTAAATAATTTAATCAATCAAATTAATTTTCTCTCGATTGACGCATTAAAAATATTTATTTTTGTTCATAGAGATAATATATTTATCCTTAAATTAATATATTGTTTTTCGAAAATGATAAGAGGGACCATGGCCCTTCCCGACCTCCTATTAAACCTGTCCCTAAATGCAAGCTAAACTAGTTTTAAGTGAAAAGACCAAGAGTGTAGGAAAAAGTACAAAAAGTCCAGTATGTTTTTGTGTTTTTATTTTATTTATTTTGTTCTTTTTGTTTTCGTGGACTTATAATGAGTTTATGTAAAAAAGAGGTTTAGTTTTTTGTATTAGGGTGATCAGGTGGATGAATGAACACTTAAGGGTGTTTGTTAGGTCAGTTTTGTATAATAGCAGGAAAACTCGTAATTGCAGGAAACTATGATAGCAAAAATATGCAAAAACTATGAATGTAGGATGTTTAAAAGGTGTTTGATGAGAATCATAAGATTAGATGTAGGAAATGAATAAAATATTTTAGAATTGTATTATTTCTTATGAAGTTCTATAATTATCAAATTCATTTCTTAATCATATATATTATAATTATTTCACATAAATAAATCATACCAATAATTTAATTTATTATTATTATTATTATTATTATTATTATTACTACTACTACTACTACTACTACAACATTTTTATTATGTATTATTATTTATTTATTTCTAAATAGATATTTAATTATTATTATTATTATTATTATTATTATTATTATTATTATTGTTATTATCATTTATTTCTAATACATTTTAATAGATACCGATACTCGCCGTATACTCGTCGGATACGTATCGAATATTCCACGTGGCGTATCCGAATATTTTATTTCAATAATATAACAGATACTTCTCGGATACTTGTCGGATACTTCACACATATAAATAAATGTACTTGAAACTTAAAAATAAAAATTTGAAATCGAAATAAATGAGTAATAAATATAAGTAAATAACTAAATATAACAAACATTTACTTAATAAAAAGTTATCCATGCAAAAACTAACTTTTAATATATTTTACATCAAATACATAACATATAAAAATATTAAATATATGAATTATAATAAATAAATAATAAAATATCATATAAATTGTCGTATCGTATCCTATGCTTTTTAAAAATTGTCGTATTTCCCGTATCCGTATCGTGTCGGATACGATACATGTGTCCGTATCCGTGCAACATAGCTCATGTGACGTATGTGAATTGTAATGTAATTAAACATTCTTTACATATAATATATTTTTTCTATTTTGAGATATTAAAGCTCACTTTAGGTTTTTTTCAAAAAATATATATAGAGTAATTTGACAAGTAGTCGAGTGGAATCGGATTACAAGATTGAGGAATTATTTTTTTTGGAATTAATAATTTCATTGTTTATTTGAATGTCTAAAGTATAATATGTTAGACAATATCATTTTTTATTTGATTATTTAGAAAATTTTAAAATTTTAGTATTATAATATCAGTAATTATAAAGTGATTATATCATAATAATATTATAATTATTATATCCATCTAATTAATATATCATTATATATATTATTATAATAATATTAAATGTACTTTAACATTATTATAATGTTATTAAATATATTATTACATTATTATAAAATACATATATAATATTATAATAATATTCATATTATTCTTATTGTTTTAATTATATTTTATAAAACTATATTATAATTATCCATGTAACATATTATTATGATATTATTTTTGCAACTAGTTTTTATTAATTCTATTCCATCTACTAATTCTCTACTAATTCGGTGAATATTGTTCAGTCAATTCTATCGGTTCTTTGTGTGTGTTTTATAGGGAAATTTTCAAATAACCCCCCTAACTTTTCTTTAATTTGCAAAAAAAGTCTTTAACTTTTTGAGAGACTCCAAAAAAAACCTTACATACATGATTTCCTTTTCAATTACCCCCCTTACAGAGGTATTTCATGGTATTACAATTTATTTGGACCAAAATACTCCTCTGTTTTGTCATATTTAAATTTAATAAACATATTTTTGTATTATTTATTATTTTATTACTTGATGTTAAATAAAGTTATATAATAACTGAGTAAATGAATTTAATTTAACACATGAGTATGTGTTAACTGATGCTAAATGAAGTTATATAATAACTGAGTAAATGAATTCAATTTAACACATGAGTATGTATTAAATGAATATACGACAGATAAGTAAACCGATGCTAAATAAAATTATATAACAACTGAGTAAATTAATTCAATTTAAACATGAGATGAGTATGTGAAACGAATATACAATAGATAAGTAAATCAGCCCCACTTGACATATAGAAATGATTTTAATTTAGCATATATGGTGTATTTGTTTTGTTTATTACTAATCGTCAATATTTGTTTATCAGTAATTGTCAATATGTTCAATTAGTTTGGGGTAATTTAGAAGGGACATGCTAATTTCCATAGTTTTATACTTTGTTAATTTAACATATGCAAATAATACCAGGTCTGTGGCTCCCAAAACAAACTTAAAAAAAAAACACTTCACTTTTTTCAATATTTTAAACCCCCATCATTTTTGAGATATTTCAAAAAAAACCCCTCGAAACAAACTTTTATTTTCAAATGCTTCCCTCTAAGTGTTAAAGTTAAATTTGTTTGGTGTTACAATTTTGGACCAAAATACCTTTCTATTTTTGTAATATATAATTTTACTAAATAATATTTCGTATTTTTTTTTATTTAAATTTTTTTATAAATATTTAATAATTAATTAATTATGTATTAGCTCGTATAATTTATATCAGTTTATATATTTACAAAATATTGAGGGATAATCCCCAGAAAAAACGAAAAATGGATCTTCTTTTTCTTTAGGTGGGACAAAAAATTATCATCTATTTATTTATTCTACATACCGTACATTGTTTGGCATATAATTTATTTAACGAGTAATAAATAATAAAAATATTAATAATAACAAGTTAATTTACTTTTCATATGAGTGATATATTATATCACATATTTAGAATGATTTTTTTGCTTGTATATGCACTTGTTATGGGATGAAAATAAATCGTATTTAAACACTTTCGCCAAGTTGTCCGGCGAATATAAAGTTTTTTGCCAAATTGCTTGACCAGTGTGCTAGATCTGCAAATTCGAACATACCACCGCTACTTTTGCGAATGGTCTTTTTTTTAATACTATATATCAAAAAGTTATATATAAAAAGTGAATGTCCATTAAAACAAATTACTAAAAAAATTCCCACGATATTTTCTAGGTGTTGATATTTTTTATTTGTGCTTTTTTTTTACATAACCAAGTTTTGTAACTTTATTCCCATATAATTGTTACGTTTTGAACTTAATTCCGAAAATACCCAATTGCGATGTTCCGAATCCCGTCAGTGCAAAAATTAACGGTGTATCAAATCTAGAGCTGGCAAAATCTGACCCGACCCGAAAAAATGACCCGACCCGCCCGAACCCGAACCCGACCCGACCCGACCCGACCCGACCCGACCCGACCCGAAAATATTGAAAAGTCAACGACCCGAATGAAGGGAATTATCACGTTCCCGGACCCGCGCAGCGGATATGAAGGCCCGGTCCGGTTCCCAAATCCCGAGATCACGCTTCGATATCGAGGGTACGATGCAAAATAGGATAGACGATTACCAGCGTGAAATTGATCACGCACGACGGGTTGATCGCTCGCATCCTTCTTTTGTTCGGTGTCACGTTGGTGAGTAGCCCGTGTGTCCCATACCACACGTCTCCCACCGTCTTGACACGCCTTCGGTTGTCTTCGTGCGTCCCATGTCCACACGCTTCCACAGCTTTTCACTCCTTTACTTCTCCAGTTTGATCACAAACGAAGAGCCACAAAATGCGAACTCCTCTACTCGTATCCACCGTGAGAGAAAAGGACGATTTCCAATATTTTGTTTTCCTATTTATAATGAAGTATTATTTTATTAAGTAAATATATTTCATATTACATTTATATTTTTTATATAATAAATTATAGAATAATATCATAAGTATCATAATATAATATTATGAATATTATATTATAAAATATTATTATTTATTAGTTTATAGAATAAATTCAAATAATAAAATAAATTTTTGAGAGTATTTTCATCAAAAAAAAATTAATTTTGTTGGAAAGTTAAAGATTACACTAGTAGGAATAAAAAATTAAGAAATTCTAGAATTAATCTAATTATAAGGTTCTGGAATTAGTAGAGGGGAATTGGATTATAAAATAGAGGAGTAAAATATTCTGGAATTAGTTATTCCACAGTTTGTTTGGATGTCCAAATTATAAGATGCTGGAAAATATAATTTTATGTTTGGTTGTTTACAAAATTTTGGAATTTCGTTATTGAAAATGTAAGACTAATGTTTGATTAAAATTAATACAATATAATAGTATTATCATAATATTTTAATTATTATAATATTATTATTATTATTATTATGTTATTATATTATTATTATTATTATTATTATTATTATTATTATTATTATTATTATTATTATTATTATTATTATTATTATTATTATTATTATTATTATTATTATTATTATTATTATGGTATTATATTATTATAATATTATAATATTATTATTATTGTTGTTATTATTATATTATATTATTATAATAAAACTAGTTTAAAAAAATTAATAATATGATTATAATATAACATTATTGCAATATAAAATTATCATAATATTATTAATTGTAGTAATATTATGGTACTAATTTTAATAATATTATAATATTACTTATAATAATAATATAATATTAATTATAATTATAATATATTATAATATTAATATATTATGATAATACTAATATTAATATTAATATTAAAATATTGTAATTAATACTAATATATTAATATTTTTATAATAATGCTATTATATTAGTATATTCATATATTATACTATTGTAATATTAACATATTAATATTATTAATATGGGTAATATATTTATATTAATAATATTATTTATATTCTAATATTAATATTTTAATATATTATTATTAATATATTATATTAATAATAATATAATAAAAATATATTCATATAAATATATAAAAAAATATTAATATAATAATATATTATAATAATATTAATTATGATATTAATTATAAATTATTGTATTATTAACTAATAATATATTATTATTAATAATATATTCTAATATTAATATATTATATTAGTATTTATATAAATATATTGAAATAATATTAAGATATTACTATTAATATATTATAATAATAATTATTATTATAATATTAATTATTATTATAATATTAATTATTGTATTATTAATTAATATTATATTAATATTAATAATATTATTAATTATTAATATTAATATATTAATATTGATATTAGTATTAGTATTAATATTAATATTATTATTATTAAGTAAAATACTATTAATTATATAATTTTATATTATTATAATTTTATTTTTTAGATATTAATATATATTACAATTAATATAATTATTTTAATATAATAAATATAATATTAGAAATTATATAATTATAATATTATAATAATAATATAAAAATTGAATGTACTTAATATATATATAATATTATATTAATAAAATATATGTCGAAAATATCTGAGAACAATATTTACTTATTACGACGAAATTGCATTATAGTTAAAATTGAATTAGTTATAAGTATTTAATTAATTAATTGTCTTAATTGGTTTTGGGTTTTCCATCATCTTGGCTCTCCAAGTTTTGGTGAATCAAATTTATTCTAAAATAAAAATAAATAATTACCTCCACTTTGAAATTCACCTCTAATTTCATATGCCAAACAAAAAATTAAACTTTGTCTCATCTTGAAATTCTAGTTTCACTCTAATTCCATCTTCCCAAACAGGTCCTAAAAGTTATGAAATTTTTTATAGGGGTTTCGAAGAATTTCCCACTTTTTAAATTACAATTAACACAATAACAATAAATATTTTCTTCTAGCCCTGATCTTATCCTTTCACCATCCTTTTATTTGAATTTTTTTTCATCTCTCATGTTTCTCTCTCTTCCTTGTGAAAAGAAACATCGAACTTTTTCAGAAAGAGAAATAAAAAAGAATTCTAACAATCTCGAATTTAATAAAGAAGCAACAACTCAATTCTTCTAAAACATTCAAATAACAATACAAAATTAAAAATAAGATATTCGATTTCGGATATCCATGCATATACGAATACGGAATCTGATATCTAATTTCGGATACAAATACACATACGAATACGGTATCCGATATCCGATTTGGATACAAATACATATAGAAATTGATATTCGATGTTTGATATCCGATATTTGATATCGGATAGAAATACATATACGTACGAATACGATATTCCGTATCGTATTTTGAATACGAATATGTTATTCGATACGAATAATTGATAACAATATACATTCACGTTCTATAATATAGTTTTATAATATACATGAAATATAATACATGCATGCAACTATATACATGGAATATAATATACATACAAAAATATACATGACAAGTATAACGACAAGTATAATTTGTGCACGACAAATATGAATTGCATGTGACGGGGTTTGAAAACCCGTTACTCTTTTAAAAATGTAATTTGATCATGTTTCTATCTCTTTCCACAAGTTAATTCAAATGTAATTTGATAATTTGGAGATTAATATTTGACGGGATTTGATTAGAGGTGGCAATCGGGCGGGTCGGGTCGGGTCGGGTTATTTCGGGTTCGGATCGTTTCGGGTTTCGGGTCATCGGGTCGCGGTTCGTTCGGGTTCGGGTCGTTTCAGGTTTCGGGTCATTCGGTTCCGGGTCGTTTCGGTTTTCGGGTCATTCGGTTCCGGGTCGTTTCGGTTTTCGGGTCATTCGGTTCCGGGTCGTTTCGGTTTTCGGGTCATTCGGGTTCGGGTTGTTTCGGTTTTCGGGACATTCGAGTCTTGACTATTTTGATTTTCGGATAATTCAGATTTCACAAAAATTGATTTCGAATCATTCAATTTTCCAAAAATTTAATTTTCGGGTAATTTCTGATTTATTTTATTGATTCCGAGATATTTTAGCAATATTATATTAATTTTAACAATAATATTTTAATTTTCGGGTCATTCGGGTCGTGAATTTCGAGTCATTCGGGTCGTGAGTTTCGAGTCATTCGGGTTTCGGGTTAGTTCGGGTTTCGGATTGTTCGGGTTTCGGGTCATTCGGTTTCGGGTTGATTTCGGATCCGGGTCATTCGGTTTCGGGTCGATTTCGGGTCGATTTCGGGTTCGGGTCATTCGGTTTCGGGTTCGGGTTCGGTGAAGGAAATACAGTTTTGGATCAACGCTAAAATGGTACGTAGAAGGACAAACGAACGTACGCGTTCGTGGGCATAAGAAATAGTTTTAGTAAAAGTGGCATAACTTTTAGATAACGACTCCAATTTGAATGGTTCAAATTGGGTTAGATAGATAATGAGATTATATAGAACTTTCATGAAGAAATATATTTCATTTGAGCGAAGTATCAGTGTCGTTTTAATGGAATAGCGAAAAGGTGCGACAGTTTGACATACTGTTAGGAAAACCGTCATAACTTTCGCATCCGAACTCCAATTGGGCTGGGCTAAATTGGGTTGGAAATATAATATGATTATCTGCAACTTTCGTGAAGGTTTGAAGTCGGGTGGAACGATTTAACAATTTCGTTTCAACAGAATACTGAAAATGGTGTATGCAGTTTTATGTTTGAAAATGTGTATATTAGATATACATACATTTGGCCCATCCTTATCTTATTTTAGTATATATATGATGTTTCTCTCTCTCTCTCCTCTAATCAGACTATTCAGTCAATTGAAGTCTAATTCAGTCCAGAAATTTGAGAGACTCTTATCTAGGTGTTGAATGAGTGCGAAGAGAAAGAGAGAAAGAGAAAAGAGTTTTCTCCGTGTAGAGAATCGAAAGCAATCATACAAGTTCGTCGGTGCATCGTCTAGGTAGGTGCATCCTCGATCGAGGTGCTACAAAATAATACCATGACATATTTTATTTATTTATGTTTTTATTAATTTATATTTAATAAAAAAATTTATAAAAAAAATCAATAAGGATATTTCTGACAAAAACAAAAATTGGATAAAATATTAAAGTTAACTTTTGTAGGGATAAAAAAATTTAATTTAATTTTTAGGGAATTCTTGAAGATAAAAAACAAAAAATGGATGAAATGTTAAAACTAACTCATTGATTTTTGTTTTTTGAGCCAACATAAAAAATCCAATATTTTTACTCCTCAATAATTTTTTACATCACATATTTACATATTTAGTCATCAAGTCACATCATTTATTAACAACCAAGTCATTTTTAATGAATGAAAGACTAAAAGGAATGATTATTGAAGGAAGCAAACAAACAAAATAATAATTGAAGGGGATAAAACAATAAAATTCGACAATTGAAGAACCAAAATCATACTTTTCTCTACATTATATATATAATTAACGTGTGCATATTGTCTAATTATCGATGATAATATAATATAATTAACATTAACATACGTCTGAATTACACCATTCTCAATCCATATTAATTTATTTTTAGTTATATGTTTATTGTTAATTAAAGGTGTTAAGTAAGATTGGTTAAATCTGGGGACAACTAATTTTTGTATTCAAATCAAATCAAATCCCGAATCAATTCGCAAATCAAATCCCGAAATTAAATTTTATATACAAAAAATAATCAATAACTGTGAGACCCACTTGAATTTTATACATAAAAAGCCCATTCGGGATTTGTTCGGTGGATTTCTTATGTGGGAGTAGCATTTCAGTTCGCGAAAACTAAACTTCACTTCGTCTGGCGGTAACGTTACCGTTCAACACTTCACACACTCACTCACTCTCCCACTCACTAAACCGCGTCTCTCTCTATCTTAGCAGACCGGCGGGCGACGGGGCAATGGCCGGCGGATCGAGTGTAATGCCGGGTTTCAACCCGACCTTGATTAGGGCGATAGTTCTTCTTCTCGGTATCGGACTGGCTGGATACATCGTCGGGCGGCCTCTTTACTGGCACGCGGCTGGAGCTCTTGGCCGGTCATCTGGTTGTACGCAATGTTCTTGTGATTGCTCTTCTCAACCTATTCTCTCTCTTCCTCAAGGTCGACTTTTAAATTCTTTACGTTTTCTTTTATTTCATTGTTTCGGATCCTAGATCTGTTCTTATATTTGTTCATATTCGTTGACATTTTTGCTTATATTTCTTATTGTTGCAGAATTGAGCAATTTCTCCATCTCTGGTTAGTGTTTCCTCTACATCTGGCTATTTTGTTGTCTAATGCTTCTCTTTCTTCCTTTATTTAACATACTGCCATGTCTAGTGCACAATTGATTGTTAGTTGAGGAATAATTGCCATAATTTTTCAGAAAAATTGTGTTAAATCAAGAATTTCAGATCGAATTGAGGTTTAATTGCAAAATTGACGATCATTTCATGCATAATTGCACGTAACTTAACCATTTTTATTCAGATTGTGCGAAAAAAGATCAAGAAGTGAGCGAAGAAATGAACAAGAACTTCACGGACTTGCTATCCGAAGAGCTAAAGCTAAGAGAAGAAGAGTCGAACGAGGCTCGGAAGAAATCTGACGTGGCATTGCTCGAGGCGAAGAAGCTCACTTCGCAGTACCAAAAAGAAGCCGACAAGTGCAGTTCCGGCATGAACACGTGCGAACAAACACGAGAAAATGCCGAGCAAGCTTTGATCAATCAAAAGAAATTAAGCTCTCTGTGGGAGATCAGAGCTAAACAAAAAGGATGGAAATCTCAAATCTAGTAAATAAATAGATTAATTAATACTACTTTTGCTTTCATTTTCTTGCTATTTTTGTATAAATTTAGACTATTTCTGTATTTTTTAGTATCAATTCTGCTACTATAATAAACATGATATATTTTACTATACTACGCTCAGAAATAAGAAATGTGTGAAATGGTCCCTGAAAAAAGTTTAATTGCAAAGAATTACTGAATTTACTATAAATGTTAATAAATTATATTGCAAGGCATATTTGAAAAATGCCAGCACATAATACGGATACGTACGGGCCCACATAAGGTACGGGACGCCTGCTGTCTTCCAGCTATTTCCTTATCTTCCTAAAATGTCTACGACTATTTACTTAATTCCTCAGTATCCAATTATACACTACCACCTCATTTGTAACTAATACGTAAATGAGTAATGCAGAGCGTAAGTATTCCATAATTGACCACTACAGATAAATACTATTTCCACCACTACAAATTTACTTCTTTCTACGTACATTAAATCGAGCAAATAGTAAATCGTCACCTCATTAGTAAGTGAAGGAGTAAATAGTTTGCGAGTGAGGAAAGCTAGTTCGGCTTGACTGTGTTTTTCCTTCCCTCTTGGAGACAATTTAAATTTCAAAATTTTGGCACCTGATATTTCCACTAATTAAAATGTGTGAATTATAATTTATAACGCTCCTTTCAAATAGGGAAACTACAATAAAAGAGCTCAATATACGCCCCTCTTCACTCTCTCCCTCTCTTTGAGGTTTAAAGCTCTTTTTCCACACAAAGAAGGGGGAAGGAGGAGAGAAGAGAAAACCCTAGCTACGATGGGATGCCTTTTTGATTGTTTTCGGATTAAGAATGCTCGGGATGATGGAGAGGTTTATTCTAGAAGCAAGGTGAGGGAGGAATTCGATTGAGCTGATTTTTGTTATGTTTCGTTAATTTTTCTTTTTAAAGGATTTATTAACCATATTTTTTTTTGTATGAAATTATAGATTAATGAGGAAAAGTCAGTGTCAAAGAACCAATTGTCTGCTGTTTTTATGCGTGAAGGTATTGTTTGATTTACACTGAATTTCGTAACTATTTTTTATCTTATACTTAGATTCGTATCACAATGTTTAGCTCGGGGTATTGAATCGTTTCCTTTTCTATTTTATTTTCCATTTCTTTGCCTAATTTGTGTTTAATTGCAGAACATAAGTCAATCAGAGCCAATTTTGGTTCAATTCTGGTTCAGTTCGGTTCAAAATCGAGGCTGAATTTGCACATAACGAGACTACATTGCTAATATTTTTTCCTTCTTTCGTTTGCTTAGACTTAGAGAACGGAAATTCCCTTGAAAAAATTGAAGATAAGAAGCCACTGGAGATCTCCAGCGCAGACAGTCCAGACAGTCCAGAGAGAGAAGATAAACCTGTGGAGGTATGTTCAACGCCTTGATATTATTATGATAATGTTTTATAAGGCCAGTACAAAATATATATTATTTGACAAATAATATTCATTTTTTTTTGGGAAAAAAAGATGAATAGGTTTAATTGTCTTTTTCATTTTTGATTGATTTTTACTTTCAATCTAATATGTCATTTTTAAGGTACCCCTTCAATTTCTGAGAATTTTTCTTGCCCTAAATTTCAATATTTTTTAATAAAAACTAAATCCAATTTGCATTCTAATCCTCGTATTATATACTAATTACATACATAACCCAAATTTGTTTTAAACAGGAAAAAGAAACTCCTGATAATACCAAAGAAGAAAATACTCCAATTATTTCCGAATCGATAACCAATCCCTTCATAGACAAATACATCTTGAACCAAACCCCAATTTCTCCAATTTCAACACACGAATCTCCTCCACCCAGTATCAACACCAATACCGGTACCGGTACGGACATTGAAACACTGGTACCGAGTTTATCTGATTGGTTGAAACCGCCGAGCAAGGAAAGACGGTACGTGAATTCTGGGTTGAGCACGAACTCGGATCGACCCATTATTGGATCCGTTGCGGCTCATTGGAGCGAGGAGTCCGAATCCATTTCTGTACCGCTCCCCAAACCCAAAACTTGGGATGGAAAAGGAATTCCAAATTCTACCACTAAGTATAAAGAGGTACATCTTATTTTCAATTTTTTTTTACAATTTGATATTTGATTTTTTGATTTTTGTAAAATAGGATCAAAAGGTGAGCTATCACGCGACACCATTTGAAGAGAGATTAGAGAAGGCCTTGTCAGAAGAGAAGTCTCAAAGGTTCTTGCAATAATAAATTAAATTTGTGTTTACCATTTTTCTCTTTTAATTTATTCATTTTCTTTCACAATATTTGTAATTTAAAATATGTTTGAATTTTAATAGGGGGATTCCAGTTCTACTAGAATTAAATTCTGAAGGAGAGGAAAGCGATACTGCTGCGTCTTAACCACCAAAATGAAGTCGTAATATTTTTGTGATATGGCTTTTTTTTGTTTTTGAATATCTATTAATTACATGTTGACCTTTTTTTGTGTCTATTTGTTGTTTTGTATATAATTGTGTTTTGAGATATATTTTGCGTAAAATCGATGTATCGGTAGGTATTGTTCGACTCAAAAACCTTTTTTGAGATATTATCTTTTGAAAAATGAAATGTCGTATTTACACTTTTAAATATTTTTATTTTTTTTTAAATCTTTTCGTAACATACAAAATATGAAAATATCCAAGTTGTTAGCATGATGTTAAATTTGTCAAGTTTATCATGTTTTTATTTTATAAATCTTGTTCGAGGGAAAATATCACATTTTTATTTTTGAAGAGTAAATATGAAACTATTTTTAAAGGGTAAATATGTTAGACCCCCTTAATATTAAAGATGATCATTAATAACTAGGGGTAATTTCTAGTATGTCCCTCAAAAAACAAGAAATATCAAATATGTCCCTCTAAAAATGTAATTATCAAATTTATCCTCTCAAATACAAAAAACACTCAAATTTATCCATGAAAAACTTCAAAATATCAAATTTAACCAAAATGTTAACTTTTCGGTTTATTTTCTGTTTAGTTATAGTTTAATTAGTAAATCTTACTCAAGTTAATGAACTTGATTATAAAATAGACTAAAATGCCCTCCTTGTCAATTCTTTCATTATCCCTTTCTCTAGCTCTTCTCGTCTTTATCCTCGCGAAGAGAAATGGCAAGCAAATAGGTAAAAAATATTGATTAGTTTGTTTGTCTCTCTCCTCTTCTGATTTGCTTTCCCCTTCCTCAGTTTTTGATTTTCCCATTTCTACGCTCTCTTTTTGTATAACAATAAAATGGGTGAAATGGGTGAAATAGTGGTGAAGAAGAGTAAACAAAATAATGATGCTAGATCTCATCTTAAACTCTTGTATTATCTGAACACATCATTAGATTTAGTAATTACAGCTAGTTACAACTATTATGATTGTATTAGATTTCTCCAACAATTTGATGCACTTCGGCGATTGCTGAACTCATATTGACGAGCTTGAAAGAGTACACTCTACAATCGAAAATACGTGAAATACAACCATTCACCCATCTCTTCTTGTTCTTTTAATTTCATAACATCCAAGAAATACAAACAAAAAATAGCACAAGGCAACACATTAGCATGGAAAAAAAACAAGAATAACTAGAAACTTATGAGTTCCAAACAACCAAAAATTAAAATAGATAGATGCCTATGTTAATAGCACACTCGAGGTACCAGCTAACCAGGGCCGGCCCTGGGCATTGGTCCAGTTGGCACGCGCCACAGGTCTCCCAAAAACTCATAGGCCTCCATTTAATGACTCCCTTAACATACATTTAATATTAAAAATATTTACTAACTAGCTTTATTCCCGCGCATGCGTTTGAACTAAATTAACGCGTGTGCGAATTAACGCGCATGCGTTTGAACTAAATTAATTTAATCATGACATATTTGCAAATATCATGATGTCAATAGATGCATAAGGTTCATGAAATTAGTCTATCACGGATATTATTTTCTAGTATAATTTGTATAAATAACATTTGTTCAGGTGCTTCTAAAATCGATTAATATAATCATGACATATTCGCAAATTTTAATATGTATGTAAACTAGGAAAAAAAGACCAAATGTAAAAAATGTAAAATAAGAAAAAAGGATAAAAATGTAAAAATGGACCGAAATGTAAATAAAAAGGACCAAAATATAAATTAAAACAAAAAGGACCAAAATATAAAAAATGACCAAAATGTAAAATAAGAAAAAGGATCAAAATGTAAAAAATGATCGAAATATAATATAAAAAGGACCAAAATGTAAAAAAAAGGGACCAAAATGTAAAATAAAAAAAGGATCGAAATGTAAAAAAGGACCGTAATGTAATTTAAAAAGGACCAAAATATAAATAAAAAAGACCAAAATGTAAATTTTAAAACTAAAAAGGACCAAAATGTAAAAAAAAAGGATCAAAATATAAATTAAAAAAATATTTTTTTACACAAAGGCCCTTGATGACGTGGAGGCCTAGAATTGCAAGAAATTTCTTAACTTTATACATAAGATATAATATGTTTTAGACTCGTCCAAAAAGTACAGTCGCCAGGACTAGTAAAAGATCTCGAGTCCTGCATTTGATAGTTAATATGAGCCTTATATTTATAAAGCAATACTTAGCCGAAAATTCGAAATAGAACTAGGTGGGACTAAACTAAGTTTGCAAAAACATATATTATTTTCATGGTAGTTTTTCTTTGCAAGAACCAGAAGTTCGATTGACGGCTCGCATCGAATGCACTCCTGCCGCTCGACCTCTTGGTACCGTTCTTCGGTTTCTCCCAGATGAAACTCGATCGACTTTACGAACGGCTCGCATCAAATGCGCTCCTGCCGCTCGACCTCTTGGTACCGCTCTTCGGTTTCTCCCAGAAGAAGCTCGATCGACTTTACGAACGGCTCGCATCGAATGCACTACTGCCGCTCGACCTCTTGGTACCGCTCTTCGGTTTCTCCCAGAAGAAGCTCGATCAACTTTACGAACGGCTCGCATCGAATGCACTACTGCCGCTCGACCTCTTGGTACCGCTCTTCGGTTTCTCCCAGAAGAAGCTCGATCGACTTTACGAACGGCTCGCATCGAATGCACTACTGCCGCTCGACCTCTTGGTACCGCTCTTCGGTTTCTCCCAGAAGAAGCTCGATCAACTTTACGAACGGCTCGCATCGAATGCACTACTGCCTCTCGACCTCTTGGTACCGCTCTTCGGTTTCTCCCAGAAGAAGCTCGATCAACTTTACGAATGGCTCGCATCGAATGCACTACTGCCGCTCGACCTCTTGGTACCGCTCTTCGGTTTCTCCCAGAAGAAGCTCGATCGACTTTACGAACGGCTCGCATCGAATGCACTCCTGCCGCTCGACCTCTTGGTACCGCTCTTCGGTTTCTCCGAGAAGAAGCTCGACCTTACGACTCTTCTCGAATGCTGCCACCAACCTCTTCGTCCATTGAAAAATTATATATCATAATTATAATTGGAAAAGTACATAAATATAATTAACCTAACCGCTCATTGTGTTTATATTCATTTATCTTTTCTAGTATATTACTTGTGAGACCATTTTACACTCTTGTAATCGCCAAATATAAAAAATGTATTTTTCAGGCAATATTTTGCGTGGCCATGTTTTACTTGTTGCATAGCTAAACGTTTCGTATCAATATCATTTTACACTCATGCAATGTTGTCTTCCCTGTTTACTTAATAATTTGATAATACACATCATTTTTTTTCGTATTTTTCACATGTAGTTTTGTGTGAAATCCACTTTTTCTTTTCCAAAAAAGTTATTTGAGAAAAGACTCAGCTTGTCGCGGTATTGCATGTCAAAATCCGCCAGATAATGCACTCCTAACTCTTAGATTGATCTAGAGAGAATCGAAGATGAGTACAAGGAGATTAGCGGCTGGAGAGCATTCGAAAAGAGTCGTAAGGTCGAGCTTCTTCTGGGAGAAACAGAAGAGTGGCAGAAGTGCATTCGATACGAGTCTTCAGTCCAACTTTTGGTTCTTAGAGAGAAAAAAACCATGAAAAAAATATAGGTTTCTACAAACTTATTTTTGGAGAGGGACAAAGAACTGGTAGAGGGAGAGCGAGAAACAATCATGAAAAATAAAGGTCTTAGTGACTTGCCTAATTAAACAAACAATTGCAAATTGAAGTAATATATCTATGTTACCTAATTAAGCTAACAATTGTAAACGGAAGGAATATTTATTCCGTCTGTCATCACATATCCTCAGTATCATCAGATTAAATCGGACGGCTTATGATGCTTAAGTACGGTTGTTAATTTACTTAATTGAGTACGTTAGCTTTTCTTTCTCTCTGTATATATATATATATATATATATATATATATATATATATATATATATATATATATATATATAACTTTTCAGAAAAATTCAGGATTCGATTCTTTCGCGGTAATTCGAACAAATTATAGAACTTTTCAGCAAAATCAGAGCAAACTCAAATTAGTTTTCAGCAAATTTAAAAAAAAAATTCAGTATTTTTTTGAAATAGATTTTCAGCATAATTGAAAAATGTTTTTCTTTTAATATTAAGGTTTCGTGATAATAATTGCCACAGGCCTCCAAAAACACAGGCACGGGCCTGCAGCTAACAGAGATATAAGTTGTCATGGAGAAGAGTAAGAGAAGAGGGGTCAATCGTTACTCGTTTGAAGAAGAAGAAGAGCCAGCCAGGTTGAGCTTATCGGTTTATGAGGTTATCGGGTTTAGGGTTAATGGAGTTATTGGGTTTAGAGGGTAAAATAGTAATTGTATTGTTTTCTGTTAAGTTTAACAGATTTGTTAGTTTTGTATTAATTTGATATCAATTAAGTTTTAGAGGGTTAAATTTGATATTATCAATTTTGTAAGGACAAATATGATATTTTGTGTTTTTGGAGGGACATACAAGAAATTTTCCCTAATAACTAATGCTAAATTGCTAACTAAAGAAAAGCATAATGTTAGACCCCCTCAATAACTAATGGCAATAAAAGTAAAATAAATAAATAGCAAAAAAAATGGAAAAAAAGAAAGAAAGAAGAAAGAATGGACATAAAAACTAAAGAAAATCATTTTTAGTCTGGCTATAAAAATAAAATAAATAAATAGCAAAAAAAAAGGAAAAAAAGAAAGCAAAAAGAAAGAAAAGGCATAAAAACTAAAGAAAACCAGTTTTAGTGTGACAATAAAAGCAAAATAAATAAATAGCAAAATAAAAGAAAAAACGAAAGAAAAAAGAAAGAAAGAACATAAAAACTAAAAAAAATCATTTTTAGTCTGACAATAAAAGTAAAATAAATAAATAGCAAAAAAAAGGAAAAAAAGAAAGCAAGAAGAAAGAAAGGGCATAAAAACTAAAGAAAATCAGTTTTAGTGTGACAATAAAAGCAAAATAAATAAATAGCAAAATAAAAGAAAAAACGAAAGAAAAAAGAAAGAAAGGACATAAGAACTAAAGAAAATCATTTTTAGTTTGACAATAAAAATAAAATAAATAAATAGCAAAAAAAAAGGAAAAAAAGAAAAAAAAAGAAAGAAAGGGCATAAAAACTAAAGAATATTTCAGAATAAGAAACGAAGAGATCTCTAATTACATCTGGACCGTTCATCTCTCTCTATATGATTCTCCAAGATCTAATCACCGCCGTCCAAGGCGTCCATATTTTTACTCTTCTTTATTGCTTTAGTTCGTCTCGCAAGTCCACTCGAACCAAACCCTAACCCTCGAAAACTCGTCGAAGAAGAAGAACAGCAACAATGGTGTGCATAAGGCAGGCGAAGGTAGAAGATCTACTGGCGATGCAAGCATGCAATTTGATGTGCTTGCCTGAAAATTACCAGATGAAGTACTATTTCTACCATCTCCTTTCGTGGCCGCAGCTCCTTTTCGTCGCCGAGGATTACGGCGGCAAGATCGTCGGATATGTGCTCGCGAAGATGGAGGAGGATCCGTCGGAACCATGTCACGGCCACATCACTTCCCTCGCCGTGTTAAGGACTCATCGCAAGCTCGGATTGGCTACCAAACTCATGACCGCCGCTCAGAACGCCATGGGAGAGGTCAGATCATTCTCTTATTCCCATCTTCCATATTGAATCAATCACACATGTTCTTATCAAATTACCCTCTATTTTAAGTTCAATTTCTGCATTTGTCCCTCAATTGAGATTCTATTTACATCTTTAACCAAAATTCAAACTCAATCTAGCCCAAATTCATCTTCAATTTTACAAATTCACACAAAATTGATTAATTGACCCTTAATTCCTCTCCTACACAGGTATTTGGGGCCGAATACGTGTCCCTCCACGTGAGAAGAAGCAACAGGGCCGCATTTAATTTATACAATTCAACATTAGGATACAAAATCCATGATATCGAGGCAAAGTACTATGCAGATGGAGAGGATGCTTATGACATGCGTAAACAACTCAAAGGAAGGAAACCCGCCCCGTTGCCAGCTCAGCACCAGCACGGGCATAATCACCATCATCATGGCCATGGAGGGTGTTGCTCCCACGATCACGAGGGTTCTTCCTCCGCCGAGAAAAAGGTGGAGTCTTGATTTTCTTGATATTTATTGTTTTCATATTTGTCGCTTTTGTAGTATTATTTGGCGTGGAGGATTGAAACACGTGTACTCGAATTTATCCTTGTTTTTTGATCGCGTGAATTTGGGACTTGACATTTTGGTTCTTTATTATGTTTTGATAATATCATTGAAGTTCTTTATTATGTTTTGACAATATCTAACATTATCACTAACAAATTTAAACAGTTATTACTAACAAATTTGTAAACTATTACTTACAATTATCAACATAGAGAAACATGAGAAACATAAGCAATTAATCTTAAAAATTACAAACATTTACGAACTTATTAACCATATTAGCAATTATTAACAAATGTAAACAATTAATTTAAAATTATACTAAACTAACTTAATCTAGCTCAAAATTAACAAAATAACTTAGAATATGAATATTAAGAAACATGATTTCTTATTCAAATCTTCTTCAATCTTCGATGGATAAGAGAGAGAGAAGAGGAGAAAGTAGAAAGGGGAAGGGAGAAAGAAGAAAAGAGACTGGAGAGAGAGAAGAGGAGAAAGTAGAAAGGGGAAGGGAGAAAAAATAAAAAGGACTGTTGTGGAAATATTAAACAACCATTTTCGACAGTTAGAGTGACGAAAATGTTAACTCACGAGTGGGTGCCTCGGGACTCGGTGACGGCGGTCTCCTCTGGACGAAGCGGAATCTTCAGAGAAAACATTTCGCCCTTAGGCGAAAACGGGCAAATGTTATTGACCTGAAATTAACGGCAAAAAAACATTTTCACCGGCCAGTCCGGTGAAAATGAAGTTTTACCACCACGCCAGATCTCGTGGTGAAAATGCTATTTTTTTTCATTTTTTTGACATATAGGTATATCATTTTCAAAAGCCCAATTTGTAAAAATAGCTAGCAAGCTTTGCAAATTGCAAATCTAGATCTTTCGTCAGAAGGTCTGGCGAGACTCCGGCAAAAGAGTTTAGAGGTAGATTTTGACGGTTAATGATGGTTCAACACTGTTAACGTCTTTCGCCAGACTCATTGGCGAAAGAGTGCATGCCTGCCATTATGAGATCCAAGGAGACACTGTGTGCCTATGGACGTGTTTTTTTTTTTATTAACTCTCTTTCGCCAGACCTTACACCTTACAGACAATACGGGTGATTGCGTCTCTCTCATGTTCTTGATGTTAATGGAAGACATGCCTGCCATGAGACAATAAAGTCGGGGGAGCGCGGTACTCGCATACTTGTATCGTATGCTATGCAATGTCACCACCCCGTGCAAGAAAGGGATATGGGGATGTCATATGTTTCTTCCCATGTGGACGCATTCTCGCTTTCGGGTTCATGCGCCGAGGACCTTGCATAAAATCATCAACAATTAGGGGGCCAATTGGCCGGTAAAGTGGGGGGATCACATCCAGGCCTATGATGCAGCTATGGAGATTCCTGTCCCCGCACCTAAATCGTAAAACATGATCAGTTTTGCAACCTACATGAGGTGGTATGTGATCCACGACCGTCCGCGATTGCATAGACTTCCGGGGAGCACGAGGCGCCTATGAATGTTCGTTACAGATCCAGAGAGCATAGGATATGCGTCGCGGTATGTTCTTGTTTTTGTTATTGAATTTTTCAATTTTTTAATTTTAACTAATTCAAACTTGCAAGAAGGTCATCTCAAACGACAGTACGGAGTACGATCGTCAATTGTTGAATATGATCGGCGACGGGGAGACAACGATGTATCCCACAATGAAGAACAGCTTCAAGAGGACTTGCATACATATGATAGCATCTTGCAGTCGTGGTATGGAGGCATTGGCATGGACGTGACGTTGTTGATCACGTCTTTGCGTTTCGTAGACATTTGTTTTTGTTTTGTGCTTGTGTGTTTGTTATGTGTTTGGATGTACTATGTTTGTTTTATATCATGTGTTTGATTTTGCGTTTGGATATATAAAATATTATGATATTTCATGTTTTACTAGTTTATATAACTCAAAAAGAAAAACAACGCATGCAATGATAATTTTACAAATTAAAAACATCTCATAAAAATTTCAAATAAACTAGTAATTTTGTGGATGATTTTGAGCGAAGAAATAATAGCTGAAATTTACAAACAATATATCTAAATTATAGTTCTTAAACAAATCTAAAACTTTGCTATTTATTGAAGTTTCAACAAAAAAAATTCTGAAATTTCCTCTTTCGCCGGAGCTTGTGACGAAAGACTTCAAAAAACTTAAAAATAACATTTCCTCGCCCATTCCAGCTACCTGAGAAAGATGACAATATATCCATGCACTTATGCCGGAGTTTCTGACGAAAAAGATGAAATTATGTTTTTCGTTTGAACTAACAATGGTTAACAATGCTAAATCATCATTATAGTCAAAATCCACCTCTAATCTTTTTCGTCGGACTCTTTGACGTAAGCTAATCTTTTTCGCCAGATCGTCCGACAACAGAGTTATATTTGCAAATTGCAAAACTGGCTAGTCATTCTTCCAAATTGGGCTTTTGAAAATACTAAATTATACTATACGTCAAAAAATCTATTTTTTCAAATTAAGCTGCGAGAACGATATTTCTGCAAACTGCGGTGAAAACAACGCTAAACATAAAAAAAAATCACATTTGAATCGTCAGAAATTTGCGTCAAAGCCCATGTGTTCTGCCAGAATTTGAAAAAAAAAAAATAGAGAAAAACTAAGGTGATCATAAAATAATCATGACAATGAAAGGAAACACCAAGTATGCATGCACAGCACAATTCAAAATTAGCAACAGTCAAAGATTATTAGATTATTAATATCATCACGTGTTACTATAATATAAATTCGAAACATGGAATACGTGACACACTATCAATCTATCACTGATAGCAGCATTTTTGCTACCATTCGAGTGGAATTGTCAATTTGATGACATTTGAAAATAGTTTGTGTGAGAATTGAGATAGTACTGTTCAAAGATTCATGACCATTTAATTGAGATAGTACTGTTCAAAGATTCATGACAATTTCATGACAATTTATACCTTCCATTCAAGGGGGTTGGTTACCTTTGTGATTTTTTTATATTTTTGTTTACTTGGACTGAATACTCACAGACTGACTTCGTGACTTCTTGTAGAAATTAGTGAAATTTAATCTTATTTTTTTTTTGTCGCTATGATGGCGTGGAAGAGTGCAGACACTCGTTTCAAAATAGTATATGATTATACAAAATGTTATATAGATATTAATATTAATTGCATCAAATGTAGTTAAGAAAAAACTAATTGATTCAAACGCTTGTTATTAAAAGTCTCCAAAAGAATTTGATATGCCATTTAGTCCAAAGTTGAATGTTGAAAAAGCTTACTGCACTGTTACTTACATCAAACTCAGCAGAAAAAATTGAAATCTAAATTGCATGGATCCAACTAAAATCGAAGGACATTCAAACCATATGATAGAAAATACATATTCTTCGAAGAAAATTCTCCTCTCATGCTCATCCGTTTCAACACGAGGAATTTTCTCCTTAGATAACACCATCACTGTACTCTTGTCACTTGCATTGCATGGAAATAGAATTAGAAACATGAAATCAAAAACAATTGTTATCATTCTATTCAAACGAAACTTGAAACTTGATTTGTTGCCACATATTCATTATCCCATAAATAATATTCTCACATGACGTGCGAGGATTAGTTTTTCGTCGATTTTTCGAGCCTGACAGTTCGTATGCGGCCCGAAATAAGTATAATAGACGTATAAACAGGTATAACAGAGACTGGACAGATAAAAATGTTATATTATTGATTCAAAAGACGTAATGAACGTAGATATATTGACATTAATGCATAAGAGAACCAGATTTTTCAACCTATCAGCTCTTGTGTGGCCGAGAAAAAGTATTATGAATACATAAAGAACTTATAATGGACACATAAAAAGTATACTGTTGTTTTAATTAAAATGTATATGAACATGTTTATAAAATAAAAAGGTATAATGAATATGTATGTGCGGTACTTTCGGGAGCACTGCAGATAAAACTTGTTTCTCTTATTATAATGAAGGATAACAATTAATAATAGTAAAAACAAGTTAATGAGTTCATAGTTCAAATGGTTGAGCGAATAACATAATAAATCATAGTCCCGCGTTCAAATTTCATCGACATCAACTAATAATGAAATTTTTTCAAATAACCCCCTAACTTTCTTGAATTTGCAAAAAACCTCCTAACTTTTGAGGAACTCCAAAAAACCCCCTACACACAAGGTTTCCTTTTCAATTACCACCGTATAGGAGTATTTCATGGTATCACAATTTTTTTGGACCAAAATACCCTTCTACTTTTCATATTTAAATTTGATAAACATATTTTCGTATTATTCAAGAAAAGTTTCCTTTTTGGACCAAAAGTTAAGGTTTTTTTTGCAAATTCAAGAAAAGTTAGGGGGTTATTTGAAAATTTCCCAATAATAATAGATGATGGACAAACAACCTTGTCCGTTCAATCAAAATAAATAAATAGTGAAAACAAAGGTTATGCACCATTTTTTCATACCAGTCCAGAACTATTGCTGATGCTAAATGAAATTTAAAGAATAGCATTGGAATCGTAAAGATAAATGGTTAAAACAAGTACGTTAGAACTAGTGTCTATTATAAGTTGAAGAAAAAAAATACGACTAACATAAAGTTTTAATGGCAGGAAGTCAAATCTCCTATTATTTATTAATATAATTTTTTTTTTTTGTACTTCGGTTTATTGTACTCCGGTTCGTCATATGATTCATCCTGACGTGACACGTAGCAGTTTTTTCTTATAAAAAAATATTATTTATGTGTTATACATCTTTTTAGATATATGTTTTTTTTACATGTAATTTTTAAATGTATGTTATATATTTTTACGTGTATGATATATATTTATGTGTTATACATGTTTAGATGTATCTTATACATTTTAGATGTATGATATACATTTTTAAGTACATCATATGTTATATCTTTGTAGTATGATATTTTTTATTTGTTGTATTTTGTTAGATGTATCATATTCCGTTTGGATGTATGTTTTATTTTTTTAAAAATATAATTCATGTTATACATTTTTATATGTATTATATGCCTTTATGTATGCATAAGTATGACATATTTTTTTAAGATATATGATATATTTTTTAGATGTATGTTATACCTTTTCATGTATGATATATATTTTTAAGACGTATTATATACTTTTTTTACATGAGTAACATTTAGTATATTTTAATTTAGAATAACATATAAAGTTCAAACTAGAAGGAAAAAAATAGTACCATAACATACAAAGTTAAAATTAGAATAACATTGTATTAGTCTCTCCTTTTTCGTAAAATTAGAATAAACATATAAAGTTAAAATTATACTAGCCATATACTAATCCACCAGTTATTAACATTGAACCAGTAAAACTAAGATAAGATAAAAAGTCAAAAGTGGAATATGAAAAATGCTACCCGCTTTAGTCTTTGAGAGTTATTGGAGTAGCAGATTTTTTTTTTTTTGAAAAAAATAAGAAGCGGAGCTTCTTTTGATATATTAATGCAAGTTTAATATATCGTTTTAATTTTACATAATCACTTAAAAAATAACCTAGCCTCAAAAAGGACCGAAATTTAGCCAAAAGAAAAAGTAAGTCTAATTTCTCGAAAGTTGAGAATTCGCTAAAAGATTGGGAGATTAAGAGAGGGATGGAGAGGCGCCTTAGCAACATTTTTCCCATGTCGTAGCTTCGCGCTTGATCCTTTGTAGTGTCGAGGAAGGCGGAGTGATTTTTTGGTTGAAAATTCGGTTATTGTATGGAATAGTAGATTTATATACTAAGAATAATAAATACAGAACATTATAGAGATTAGAGAACAATAATATTGTTCTACTAAAACATGACAACGACATTCATTTATATATGCACATATATTGTACGGATAACCCATTTCATACATAAAAATCACTAAACCCTAAACCTGCTTGTAACGGGTTTTCGGCATCTGACTTCTCGCTCACTGTCCGAGAGGATGACATTTAAATCACATACAAAATGAAACCTAATAATTAATCTAAATGAAATTATCATAAAAAACACTTTGATTCATGATTTCCATCGGTCTTCCGAGCTCACCCAAGTTCCCGTCTTGCTGGTACTGGTGCGGTTCGTCGATCATAACCGAATTCAGAGGATTCGAATGGTACGGTGTCATCGATTGATTTTGCACCATGGGGTAATTCATCCATTGATTACCTAGAATCATTTGATTCCTCTCTCGAAGATAATTATAATTCGCGATTATTTGTTCAGCCTGGTATTGCGAATAATTAACGTAGTTGTTAGGGTTTACATTGTAATAGTTGGAGTCGTCTCCTCCATCAGACTCGAGACTACTTGTATTCGTGCTTGAGTATTGATCAGAGGAGATTTTCTTGCTTGTGGCTTCTCGATTATTGTGTGGATATTTTTTATACGTTATATTCCTTCTGAAAATTCGACAAATCGTCCAAACCTCCTGCATATTTAATATATATACGTCAATTATTAGTATAACTTGTCATTTTGAAATTGCAACGAAACATAAAATTAAGATTGATAATCGAGATTTTTCCTTATTTTTTTATATTATGCAAAAAAGTGAAATCGTGAACATATGTAGTGAAAGAATTTCACATGCAATAATATATGAACAAAAGTTATGTTCAACCTTTATATTCTTAGATTTTAAATTTTAATTCAAATTTCCAAATTTCATTTTATATGAAATTTACAAATTACAATACATAATGAAAAAGAGAAAATAGGGAGAAAAAAGATCTTACAGCTTCTTGCATGCTTGGAGGGGCATTATCGTCAATTTTCTTCGAATCAAGAGGTAGACGAAATTCATGCATCATCCAATCTGTCTTCGTACCTTTACCAGCGGATCCTCGATAATAAACCAAGGATTTCTTTAACCCTACACATTCATCAACTGAGCCAGCTTTACCGGTACCGCTCGATGGATAAATTGGTCGATCGATACCAGTCGCCTTCCAGAAACCCGAGCCTGTTACTCTATTTGGTCTGATACTATTCCTGTACTTTCTCCCTCTTAAGCAAAAGAAGTACCATTCTTTCTCTCCTCCCGTAGTTATAGTTTCTACATAGACAAAAAGAGTGAAAAAAAATGAGGATACATATAAAGTGGTGTCATTTTCTTTTTGAGAGATGAAAACGTGGCACTATTTTATAAATGTAATATGGTTGAGAAGCAACAAAAGTACAAATTGGTTTATTGGAACTATTTGCAATAAAAAAAGTTAAGGACTAAACAACAAAATGGTTAAAGAGGTGGTTGTAATCGTAAGTAAGAAATGGTAAGAAATTCCTCGAAGAAAACAGTTACAAGAAAGAAATACTTACTAGGGAGATCCCATGGATCGTATTTGTAGATATCAATGTCCCGAATGATTTCAATACTAAGTCTCTTCATGTCGACCTTTCTTCGCAAATAAAATGTGACGAGTTCTTCATCGGTAGGATGGAATCGAAATCCAGGAAGCATGATCTCTTCATCTTCTACTTCATCTTCTTCGACGAGTTGTGACAAAATTAGATTTTCTTCTTCCTCCTTTTCTTCTACTCTTGATATTTTAGGGTTTTGTTCCATGTCCATGTTCTACACTGTCTCAAAGAAGTGTAGGATTTGATTTGGTTTGCCAAGATTGATTTGGCTTTGGTTGTATTTATAAAGAAAACATGGCAGGAACTGTTAAGAACCCCCCCAACATTCCCCTAAACTGCCAAAAAAAAAAAACTTATTAACCAATAAATGTTTTGTTTGTCAATGATCTTATATCTTAATTGGTTGAGACACCAAAAAACATATGTAATGAGAGATATTAGGTTCAAGTCTCAGTGACATTAAAAAATAAAACCATTAAGATAAATGAACGTTTTTTGGGCGCCATTGAAAAAAAAGTAATAAAAATAATTATGTTTTGCTTATAAAAAAAAAAAAGAAGAATCCAAACACTTTAATTAGTTTCCAGTCATCTTTAATAATAATTATTATATTTTCTCTTTTTCTCTTTCAAACAATAAACATATACAATTTTTTGAATGTTAAACATAAATAACAAAGATTATGAACATATTTAGTTTGAATTTGAAAAATAAGTATTTGCAAATAAGAAACAAGTAGTATGTAACAAAACAACATTATTATTTTCAAATATAATCCTGAAATAGTATACTATGACTAAAAATATTTGAATCTTATAATTATAAAACAACACATAATATAACTTAATAATCTGAAATATTAATATAACAAAATATTGTTTATAATATATGACTAATTTATATTATCTCAGCCATAATATATTTTATAAATTAAGATTAATATAATTTTAATATTATGTTTTAATCATACTTAACGGAGTAATAATAATATGAGAAACAACGTACATTTAATTTAATAAATATTATTATACATTATCATCATAAAAATCAACACGCCTTATTAAAATAAATAAATACACATGATTAAATTATCCACATTACATCATATGCATATTCTAGTATTACTCGAATTTCAAACTTCAAAGAGACTATATGTGATGCGCTCATATTTCACCAAAACATCTTCTATATAATAATTAACATAAGATAATTAATCTACAATGTTAATTATGTGACACATATTAATTAATTATGTACCATATATGAATTAACATGCCAATTTTTCCATATTAATTGGAACATATACGATATTTTGGTGAATTAGGGGGGGGAGTGACATTCCATAATTTCAAAAGAATATTTGCGGCCCATCCGGTCAAGTCTTTTGCATTGATTTTTCCTTCTCTCTCTCTCTCTCTCTAACTCACTCACACTCTAGATTATGAGAAAATATACTTGGCACCCCAAAACTCACTCAAACATTTTTGATGCGTCAATCGAGAATGTTTAAATGGATTGATTAAATCCCTAATCAATGATTAAATGGATTGAATCAATTAAGAAGTCCAATTAATTCATTTAGGAATCCAATCAATCTATTTAAACATTCTCGATTGACGCATTAAAAATATTTGGGTGAGTTTTTGGGACCAATTATAAACACCCTAGATTATTCTCTAAGTAGAGCTAGTCTGCGTCCACAGTGTTCAACATTGTCGACTAGTTCTTTCGAAAGCAATAGTGGAGCTTTTCCAGTGATGCTTTTGTTGACACCAAATTTCACTTGTAGTAATAAATAAATGCACAGTAGATTTGGATGTTTTCAAATAAATTTCAAATGACGTTCTAATTGACGAAAATTCAAAAGAAACTAAGTTGATTAATTTCTAATGCCGACCAAGTCATTCTTTTCTAGTTAATTAACAATAGTAATGGTATTTTGATAATATTTTGTAAAATAATATATCATTTGATTATATATTATTATAAGAGAATTCTTAAAAAAAATCCTGACTTTTCAAGAAATAAAAAAATCTTCACCTTTTGAATACCGTAGAAAAACCTTCAAAAAAAGCTTTCTTCTCATCCTGAGATTAAAATTTGACAATGCAAGGTGCTACATTTCTTTTCGACCAAAACAATCTTCTATTTTCATATTTAATTTTACTAAATAGCTATTGGTATTTTTATTAATAAAAAAATGTCCATAATTTTAAATTAAAAAATAGATTATATGTTATATTTATAAAATATTTATATTTCGTTTATTATATTTTCATAAAAAAACTAGCATAAAATAATAAAATATAAAAACGATATAAAATAGTTAGGCGACTTGAAAATATATTAGAATAAAATAGCCAGTTTAGTTCAAAAATTGTGTACACATTGTTCAAAATATATCTTTTTTAGAAACATTTTATTATTATTTTCAGCTAATTTGTTATGAAAAAATATAATAAATGAAATATAAATATTATATAAATATAATCTATTTTTTTTATAATTTGTATATGGTTTTTAACATTTATGATTTTTTTAAAATTAATAAAAATGCCAAACGGTTGATTTAAATCAAATATGAAAATAGAGGGATATTGCCAAAGGGGTGTCAATGGAATGGATATTGCTCGAACCGAACCAAGGAAAAAAAAATACCCGGATCCGAAAATATCGGGATCCGAACGGATCCGGGTCAGAACCGTATCCGTTTTTACGAGTACAGATCCAGATCTAGAAGTTCAATTTTTGATGGATCCGGATCCGAATAAAATTTATAAACAAGTTATATCCGTTTTGTAGAAATCATGATCTCATTCATATTTTTTGTAGTAATATTCAATAGACAATAACTCTATTTAAATTCATAGTAATACTTAATAATCAATAACTTAATTTCACTCAATAGATAATATTTTATTTCGTTTCATAGTAATACCTAATAGAAAATAATTTTATTTCATATTACGAAGACACACCTACATACTATTAGTTTCTCTTCTCCAAATTTATTTCTTTCTTCCTCTCACTTTTATATTAATTTATAATTTCATATATATATATATATTAAAATTACAAAATAATCAAGATTTGAATTTAAAAAATAATATTATATTATTAAATCATAATATCCATTTTAATATCCGAATAGGATATGTATACGTATCCGTATCCGAAAATATCTGAACCGTATCCGTATCCGTATCCCGAACTGTACCCTTATCCGTTTAATATCTGAATCGAAAAAAATATGGATATGAATCTGGTATGATCACTATCCGAACCGTTGACAACCACCCCTATCATATTGGTCCATTTGATGTATATATTTTTCATTATTAAGTTTAACCCTTGTATGTGGATAAATATTTTTTATTTTATTAAATGGAGAAGATTCTTCGTGTTCTATCCATTAATTTCAAATGAAAATTTAATCATGACCTTTGAACTATAAACTCATTGACAGAATAAAAAAAACAGAACCTGAATTTATTTAGTATCCTAAAGATGATGATTTCTTTTTTAAGAATTTCACAATATTATATAATTTAAATATAAACATTGGTGGAGCCACGATTACATTTAAAGAAAAACGAAGTATCTAACAAGAGAAGTCGAGTAATTAAAAAATTTCATTTAATTTTTTTTTTATAAATAAATTCATAATTTTTTTTATTTCCATGGTCTAACAAACCAAAATCAAAATGGCCTAGGATTCCACCCTTATTCCATGGCATTCTGAGGTAAATATATGCATGGCCCCAATTTTTCGGAGTCATTCGCGCCATTAATAGTTGGTCCTGGATTATTTGGCATTTTTCCTACACATGGTACGAAGATTTCAAAATTTCTTAACACGTGCAATTTCTTGAGAAATCGTTCCACTAAAATAAGAGGCCATCTGTCGTGCCCCAATATTTCACAACTACTTCTTTCATATACTAATTAACTAATTAATTAGCATATCAATTAATAAATAATACATAAGTAATCTATTAATTATATTAACTAATACATGTGATTACTCTAGATGTTAATTAGTTATAACTATTCATGTTTAATTATGACATGAATGATGTTTTGGTGAAATCTGGGCAAGATAAAATTTCCCTAAAGTAATTATATTTTTTATACTCAAATTTTATTTCTGTTTTGTTGGGGAAGACAAATTTTTAGTGTGCTCTCAAAATGTGCAACTTACATGCTCTTTTTGTTAAGCATGTAAACCGATAAAAAAAAGTTGCCTGTAAAATTGTTTCACAAATTTGGTTTCAGTAAAGATATTTATCATGTCTCAAATTTGTTTCACAAATCTGTACGTAACAAAGAAAATTCGCCTTGAAATAAACCAAATATTGAATGAAGTACAGTTTAGTAATACTGAATTTGCACCGTAGAAAAAATATACGAATAAAGAGACATGAGAATTAGGGTTGTATTAGTCATAGTCAAAAATGACACGATTTTGGTCTTATTGACACTATACAATATTAGGTGAGTAAATATAACTATTCAAAGTTGGTTCCAAGAGGTGGAAAAAAGGAGGCGAAGGTTTAATCGCACCATATTTTCGTAAAGATAATTTTCATGGGACACTATTTTGGTCAAAATTTACGCATATTATAAAGGATCCAAAACTATATTATATACTAGCTTTATCTCCACGCAATTGCGCGGGATGTTTTTTATATAATTATTTACATAGACTTAAATCGTGTGCGAATTAACGCGCATACGTTTGAACTAAATTAATTTAATCATGACATATTTGCAAATATCATGATGTCAATAGATGCATAAGGTTCATAAAAATATTCTATCACAGATATTATTTTATAATATAATTTGTATAAAAAACATTTGTTCATGTGCTTCTAAAATCGATTAATATAATCAGGACATATTCAAAATTTTTAATATGTATTTAAAATAGGAAAAAAAACCAAATATAAAAAAGGACCAAAATGTAAAATAAGAAAAAGATCAAAATATAAAAAAGGACCGGAATGTAAATAAAAAAAGGACCAAAATGTAAATTAAAACTAAAAAGGACCAAAATGTAAATAAAAAAGACCGAAATGTAAATTAAAAAAATAGTTTTTTTATACAAAAGCCCTTGATGACGTGGAGGCTTAGAATTGCAAGAATTTTTTCTAATATATTTGTATAAAAAGCATTTGTTCAGGTGTTTCTTAAATCGATTAATATAATCAGGACATATTCGCAAATTTTAATATGTATGTAAAATAGAAAAAAAGACCAAACGGAAAAAAGGACCAAAATGTAAAATAAAAAAGGATTAAAATGTAAAAAAAAACCGAAATGTAAATAAAAAAGACCAAAATGTAAATAAAATGGACCAAAATGTAAATTAAAATTAAAAATGACCAAAATATAAATAAAAATGACCAAAATGTAAATTAAAAAAATAATTTTTTTATACAAAAAATCCTTGATGACGTTGAGACTTATAATTACAAGAAATTTTTTTGATTTATATATAAGATATAATATGTTTTCCACATAATGGTAATTTTGAATCTCATTAAATATTAAAGGAAAACATAGTAGGAGTTTCAAATTGTCCAAAAAGAATGACATCATGATTTATCTAAAATCATATCAAATCTTCTGACTTGATGACTCCTTAATTTGTTTCTTCTTATTTTGGGGTGTGAATGTACTTATAGTTTGGATCTTACTTTTATATGCATAAATAAAAATGTATAAATCTTATTAGAACAATTTTAGAATTTTTCTCCCAAATGCAATTAAAATATGATAAAAATGATCTAGACTGAGATTTGAACATTTGATTTATTGAAAAAAGTCTAGAAGATCAACCAATAAACCACACAATCATATGTGACTAATTATATTAATATATTTTTTAATAAATTAATTGGATACGGAACTCATTTTCAAAATAGGTTTCGGATATTTGAAAATCCGAAACCGGACATGAGTGCACACTCACAGTTTCATTAGTCGAGCCCTTTGGATTAGGTTTAGATTTTCTAATGTTTCACAAAACATACAATATTCAATTTATTTGAAAAAAAAACATACTGATGTACCTTATCTCTTACACGAATGTTAAAACATGTTATTCAGTGACAAATTTGTTAAGAAATTAGAGGGGCAGCACCCCCTCTAGATTTTTGAGTGATATTGCTATTTAATTTATGATAAAAATTGAAACTTTTGTCTCCGTGTGATAAATAAATATTCAATTTATGTATTATCGCTCCTCCAAAAAAATTGAAATTTCTCAGGACAGACCCTCCTAAATTATCGCCTCTTGTTGTAAATAATGCATATTACTTGTTCTTCGTAGTTTCGTTTAGTCAATAAAACGGGATTTTATAAAGCAACAAAAATGACAAAGATTTCTTGCTTATGTACTTAGATGTTGTCATGTTTGGTAAATATAAAATTATCTCATACATTGCACCGTACATGAATAATGAATTGATGTAACGTTTTGTCCTAAAGTGGTGAAATATTTCCACATATATATTTGACACTTCCAAACATTTATATCATATTTTACCAAAATTCGAATGAAAGATGACTAGTAAACCGGAATTAAATTGAAATTGTCAATTCATATTAAATTAGGAGAATACTCGCGCTACGTGATGATCATGTAAATTATGTTTTTCATTGTAATACAAAATACATATTTGCATAATAATAATATTGATAATATCATCTCAAAATAATATTATTCAAACTCAATTATCTATGACTATTTATATGTTTAATAATTATTTTACATTATGATAACAAAAAATTTCATTTTTTTAATCAAATAATGACCATTATATTAGTATCATTATATAATAATAAATAATATATATTATAATTTTACGAAAAAACATAACAACAATTATTATTCTATTGTTCACAATAGCTCATACAATATTAAATATCAAAATAATGAATCATACGACATATCTAATAATACATCATTAATTATATAATATTGATAATTTTTTCTTGACTCAAATTGCAACGGAAATTATAAATAATATCTAACTTAAAAGTGAAAGTAATTTAATAAATAATATCAAAATTTAATTTAGAATAAACATAAATACAAATTATTTTATATCATATGATTTTCTTTTAAATTAACATTTTTTGAAATAACAATACTATTTGATATGTGTTTATAAGTTTAAGAAGTTATTTAGATGGATAAACTATTTTTTTTAATTCTATTAGTTTTTTAAATTTAAATATTAAATTTGTTTGGTTAAAAACACAAATGTAATCTACTTAATATTATATGTGATTATTATAGTTATGATTTTTTAAAAATTCAAATTAAAAAGAAAATTGAAATTAATATAGTTGATGAATTTTAAAATTAAATTTCGAAAAATAATACTAATATATGTTGTATGTTTTATAGTATTAGATATTAAATTATTAGTATTGCATACGTAAATTTTTTCGTCTTCCATTGTATTCATATTTGATCATGTAATATTGTGTGAAATAATAAATAATTGAATAGGCTTAGTATAATATAAAATTATCCAATAATAATAGTTCGCATCATTAATGTAGGATGATATGAATTTCTAAGGATTCTAAAAACATGGTGTAAAATAGTCACACACAGATGACTAAATAAAATATGATCTTAAAAAAATCTAACAAAAAAATAATGGTAACATCACTACATCTAGCGGTTCAAATTAATACTTACAAATTATAACAAAAGGCCATACACAATACATGTTTTAAATGATCAAATTATATGATGAAATCACGTTACAAAATCAATTTAATGGTCAATAATAATGAATAATTAAGATGATGTGGTTTAATGAGAAGACTCAAAGATAGATGCAAAATAATGAATGTGTAAATATTGAAACTAAGGTGATTTTCACGCTACGTTGCATGTCATTTAGTCAGGAAATTGCTAAGTTGAGTTCATTTACTAAAATCTAAGAGAACCTACATGTAATAAGTGTATATTCAGGCACAAACAAAAATACTATTTTGATAAAATGAATTCGTGAAATCATTTTGTGTCTATATCAAAACATGCACTTTTTATAACTGGATTTTATTCGGAATTCTGTAAAATGAATTTTACTTAGCATTTCACATTTTAATTACACTTTCTATTTTGATAAAATATGTTGTTTTTTTATGATAACATCAACAATATAATTTCAACATAAAAGTATATAATTCCTCATATTTCATAATGCTACTAAATACGATCAAAGTATACCACTAGAAATGTATTAATCTAGAATAATTAGTTATGATTTATTTGATAATATTGCCGCCTTATACTACAAACACAATTAATTGACATGTTTAAAGATAATGATTTCTTTTATCAAATTTCTTAAGAAAGTCATTCAAACGACCAAGAAAAGTAAAAGTAAATAAAAATAGAGTAAAAAAATTAGATCATCCCAATTCATCCTAATTTAGATTTCAATCCCTTTTACAAATAAGATTAGTTAATTTTATAATCCTCCATGGACTGTTCCACCCACCTTCCTTTCTTGTCGTTAATCTTTCCTTGATAAGTCATCATATTTATTTATTATTAATTTTGTGAAAAAGTCAATATATTTTATCGAAAGTTATTTCCATGTGTTTTCGTTTTCTTTATGCGAGGACAAAAACTATAGCATAAGAACATTTGAAAAAATGACTACCCCTAAATTCACATAGACCTTGCTAATATTTAACATAAATCAAATTTCTCAAATTATCATATACTGATAAATAACCAATACTAGTTTTATCCTCCGCTACGAGTATTACATAATTTAACTTTATCATTACAAACAAAAATTAATATTTTTTATTATAAATATAAAAATATTAATTATAAATTTATAACTTAATATGTTATATGCATAATCAATCATGTATGGATATGTAAGGTTGGATAGTTATGAAAGATGCGTATGAATATGGAGATATATATACACATTGAAACTTTTATATTAAAGCATTCATATTGATCAAAAGATGTTATGTTACCTATATAAACACATTTTTTGTTGTTCATTTCTACAAACAATTCATTCCAATCAATCAATAGTTATAATGTAGAACATGTAACAAGAATTTGACACGTGTCACAGCTTTTTTTTTTTTTTTAGTTTTGTTTATATTGCATACCAAATTATACTCACGTATGCAAGAAAAATATAATTGCTCCCCAAACTCATTACGATATCTTTGATGAGGTGACAAAGTGAATTGATCAGCATTTCTAATTGACTCAACTAAATGTTAATTGGCGCGTTTGATTAATACATCAATAATTTATAATATGTTAATATTAGTAAATGTTAATTGACGTGTCAATTCAATTAAACGATCAATTAAATCGTTAATTGAGTCAATCAATAATACTAATCAACCTACTTAATCCTTTCTTCCCGCTTCATCAAAGATGTTATTTTTGTGTTATTGGGGCTCCATATCCCCGTATAAAACTATGGCTCAATTGTTTATTTCTTACGGTATAATTTAGAGTTGTGTTATATTTTTTTTAAAATGTATGTTAACGAATAACATTTTAAATCTATATTTTGTTTTTATGTGTATTAATCAAGGTTTTCTTTTATTTGTTTTGAAACTTTGATTTTGTTTGAATTATAACATGTTATATTTTATTTATTTTGTGTGGATTTATAATGATGAACTAATTTCATGTACCTTTATTAATTATAATGCATATATAATAACAAATTTCATGAATTTTAATTAATTATAATGCATTTATTGACATTAATATATTTGCAAACATATCATGATTATATAATTGAGTTTAAACGTTCCCACGCAAATTCTATTTAAACAAATTATACAAAAAAAATGAAAAAAGGGTATGAAGTCCCGCGCAATTGTTGCGCGGGCTATTGCTAGTATTAAAAAAAATGTCCTATCTTTTTCTTGTGTTTATATTACTTTTAACTTAATATCAACATTTTTTGTTCCTCGACATGTATATGTCACATTGTTGTAATTATAGATCAAGATAAGAAAAAAAATTATGTACTGATTTGGCAGATGAATTAATATAATTTAGTAAATTCGATATTGTGCAGAATAAAAATGGAATTGATTTTTTTTGACACGTAGCCATTTGAAAAGCCCAATTTGCACACATACTTAGTTTTTTTCCAATTTGCAAAATAGCCCTTTCGCCAAACCCTCTGGCGAAAGAGGATAGTATCTCGTCAGAGAGTCTGACGAAAGTGTCTAATCATAATTTTTTGCACGTTAACTTGAAGAAAAAGTTAATTAAACTACCTTCGCCAAACCTTCTGACGAAAGAAAAAAATAATATTTTTTTATTATTTTTTAAAATTGTTTTCATTTTAAAGTAGCAATTGTTTTTGCATTTTCGACAGCCATACTGGCGAAATTGCAGGTATCAACACCGTTCAGGAACTTTTCTGTAAGATTTCAGAAACCTATATGTAAATATGTCATCAATTTTTAGTGGTATGTCCAAATTGAATTTTGTTTTTTTTTGTTAGATTTGCTATTGTGCATGGAATGATTGTGTGAAATTGTATAGATTTATCTTGAACTAGCTTTTACCCGCGCGGATTCGCGCGCGAGTTTCGCGAATCTTCTCGAGTTTGAGACAAAAAAAATTATATGTATTAATTTTAATTTTTTTTTTGTGGTATTTTATTTCGTATTTAATGTTGCAATTCAGCATAATTTCTCGAATGTAAATAAATATATCATACATACTGGTTGCCCGTATGATATCAACAAATTATGAATATATATCGAATACATCAGATAGGAATACAATAAACATAACATTATTATTTGGTAACTAAGAAACAAACAACAATATATTAATTTTAATAATAAAAGAAACAAAAGAATTACAACAATATAAAGTTCTAATTAATTAAATAATTAAAAATTTATACAATTTACTGTGAAAATTTCACAGCAAAACCATTTATGATATTACATAATTTTTAATGATAATAATCACAAAATGTACGAACATGATATGTAAATTAGGAATATTTTACAATAAAACAACACATATAATTAGATAATTTTTAGTAACATCACAAATGTAAGAATCAAAACAACCTCAAGTTTAAATTACTTTAATTTTGATAAAATAACGAATCAAAAGCATAGAAAGCAACAACAAAAAAAATCGAAGTATAAAACGTCTCAGTATGATTTTTTTTGCCTCAGTAAATTATTATTTTTTATAAATTTTACATCAATAACCGTATGAATTGATCAAGAGCCGGCTATCTTGAACAATTCAAACAGTCATTGATGTAGAATGTGTTTATATTTTACATCATCGGCACAATGATGATGATGATGATGATGATGATGATGCTGCTTTATTATTATTTAGGCTTTGGCATCTCGTTTACAACGTTGAGCTTATTGACTTTCGAGTTTAGTATGTCATTTTGTGTTTATGTATATAATTCATATTTATGTTTCACGATTGTATTTTGCACCGATTCTTATTTTCGGTTTTATTTATGTGTGCGTATTTACATTTTTTGCGTATATTTATATCTCCATTTTGATTGATATTTGCATTGGTTCGTGATTTTTAGTTCGTGTTTCATAAACATATCCGTGCTTGTCACCATATTTATACTTTTATTCGTATTTGGACTTTGTATTTCATGATTGTATTTCTTCTCATTTTGTTATACTTTTTTCTATTTTCGATTTTGTCTGCGTGTTTTGTGTTTACACTCTTCTGTCTAATTGTATTTTGTTTTTGTAATTGCAATGCATAGTTTGTATTAATAACCATGAGATCGTGATGATGATATTTTATTGTTTAGGCTTCAATAATGTTTAGCTTTGCATCTTTAGGGTTTGGAATGTCATTTCGTGTTTGTATGCCTAATTCATGCTTGTATTTTGCGATTGTATTTCATATTTATACCTTGATCTTTATTTCATCGATGTATATTTATTCGTGTATTTCTGTATACTTATGCTTGTGTTTCGCTCAATCTATTGTCATCCCTGAACTAAGATTGATAGTCGTAGTGATTCGTCATTTGCACTCTGTAGTTCATAAATCAAATCGTGTTTGTTTTTGCACTCATAGTTGTGTATGATTTTTTTTATTTCGTATATGTATTCATTTTTTTTGTGAGGGTTCTTCATTTGTACTCCGTAGTCAATAAATCTATTAGGGTTTATCTCCATATCCATATTTGTGCTTTATTTTTTTTTATTTTGAACTTGTGTCTGTATTGTTGAATTGTGTCTCATGTTTTTTTTTCACAAACACTCTCGTATACACACTCGTGCATTTATTTAATCAATATGGATAGTTCATATTGGCATTGTATTCACGTTTATATTTTTTGGATGTATTAATATTTTGTGTTTCGCATTTCTTTTAGGTTTTGCTTCTAATGTGTTTTATGTTCTCATTTGTGTACTCGTAATTGCGTTTGTAATTGATTTCGTATCTTGTTTTCATGTCAATGGATTTACCGCTACTTATATGTTGGTTCAAATTTCCTAGGGTTTGATTATCTTGTTTTCGAATGATCGAGAATGAATCCGTAGATGATATGTACTCACGAATGACGCATATCAAAAACGGATTCATCGCTCTAGGAGAGACACTAACGAATTCTCGAGTCGTAGGTAAGCTTATTCGAGCTATGCCGTCAAGTTGGGAAACGCTCCTCGTCGCCTTGGAAACCATGATGGCTACCCAAGACATCACTCCGGAAATTCTCGTAAGTTATCTCCGAAATTTCGAGGCACGCATGAACCAACAAAGCAACAACATAGCGAGCACCTCATATTCCGAACATCAAGCCAACCTCGTTATCGACACGAACGAACACGAAAACGAGATGTCATTGTTGGTAAGGAGACACGAGGATTTGAAGGACCAAGAACGCAAATTCAACGATGACCGAAAGCGCCAACGCTTGAAACCGTTGTGTTTCGAGTGCAAGAAAATTGGTCACATAACCGACGCGTGTTGGACGATACACCCCGAACACGCACCTTGGAACAACCGCGAAGACAATCCAAAAGGTTGGAAAAGAACGGATTTGAGACGCGAACGAAGATATGAGGATAAAGCCCTAACCGACAAAGGCAAAAAGAAGGTAAGAAATGTAGGTAAAACGAAGGCCTTAATTGTCGAGTCGGATCCATGGGGAGATTCGGAGTGCTCAAGCACATTCTCCGACTCGGAGTGCAATCTCAAGCATAAAATCGCCAATGTGACATTAATGGCGCAAATCGACTCTCCAAATGACGATGTGGTTGAACGGGCCATTCAAGCTTTAATCCTTCAACGAGTTTCACAATCGAAACCACAAGAAATTGAAATTCCGAGTGTCGCACCTCCTCAAGTCATTCCACATATCTCCGACATCGACGCTTCACATGATTCCGGTCATGAGGTACAACTAAACTCTAAATTTAAATCAATTTCGAGAAAGGAAGATTCTAGCTCATCCGATGAATCGGAAATTGAGTTAGAATTTGACTCCCACACGAGTCTAATGTGAGAAGTCAATCGACTTCGACAAAGTGAAATTGAAAAAGAGAGCACGATTCAAAATCTCACGGCTAAGGTATCTTCTCTTGAATTGTCGGTAAAATTGCACAAAGCACAATTAACCGAATTTAACGGATTTTCAAAATGTGAATGTCAAGCCTTAAAAAGCGAGATTTCCACTCTAAAAGTCGAAATCCAAAATTTAAAATTTGTGAATGAGTCTTTGAAGAGCGCATGTGTATCACTTACACCTTGCACTCCTTCATTGGACAAAGTCTTGGAGGGACAAAATCCCAATGATAAGACGGGTCTAGGATTTAAGAAGACTAACGGTCATAAACCCGTGTCTTCAAAATCTCAAGATCAAAAAGGAAAACGGGAGTACAATGCTAATACGAATCGCGGAAATGCTTTTATGTACCGCGATTCCAATAAGGGTAAAAGTGCTAAAGTTAACCAACCTAAAAATGTTAGAAACTATAATGGGGTTAATCATTATGCACCTCACTCTTACTTTAGAGATAACCATACGGGACAAACCGAATGTTTATACAAACGGGGATCAAATGGTTACTTCTATAAGGTGAGTTCACCACATGTCGCTAATAACCAAAAACGTACTCCCAAACATTTCACAAGCACACAACGATTTAACAAATCAAGTAATAATTGTGCTAAGTCGACAAAGCCGATAACTCAACCGAAAGATTACTCGAACCACTTCCATTCTCACTGTGTCAAGAGTTCGGAAAACATAAATAAACCGACTCGCGCATTTTGCAACTATTGCAATATGGGACATATTTCAACGGGTTGTCCACTTCGAACACCGCAACCAAATTCTAATTGGTTGTGGCTTCGAAAAGATCGAAACTTGGCTAGCACGTCCACCTCAAATGGGGTGTGTCCGAAAGTTACTTAAAGTCATGTTTTCGCACTCCCTCATCCATATTTAAAATTGGCCACAATTTGTGGGGGAGTGCTAAAACAAGAATTCGCATCACTAAATTCAGGTTTAGTCGATACAAATGTCTTGATCATAAGTGTTAAAGGTCAAATATTTACGGTTTGATACTATAATTATCCATGCACTTACAAAAGGCCAAGAAAGGTATTTTGCTTCAATGAAGGTACACAAGAACGAAGAGAAAATTGGATAGCTCATTTTAAGCGAAAAATTCGAAATCTATAGTAGAGTAAAAAGAGGATAGAGAAATTAATCAAGACATCTCACTCGTAAACATGGATCTCGGGTCCATGGCACGAGCAAGGTATGATCGCTATTTAAATAATTCAAGCATAAATCAGTCATATAAACGTTGGAGTATTGTGAATTTCGCAAGAGATTTTTCATAATTCACACATACATGTCATAAGTAATACCTGTCATGATTATGCATAAAATCTCATGATTATGCAAAAACTCACACATCAAAACTAATTTAAAAAACTTGCGAAAATTCATCTATGTACAAGCCTAAAAATTGCGAAATGCAAGAATTTAGGGGGAGCTTGTGTGGAGGGGGAGCTTTCCGTGAAGATAAGCTCGGCTCCCTTTTGATCCTTTCAAAAAGGGGGAGAAGAGAAAACTATATGGAAAGTTGCTCGGTAATCGATTCAACTCTCCAAATCGACATTATTTTGAAATGAATCAAAAGGGGGAGTTTGTTGGTTCAAATTTCCTAGGGTTTGATTATCTCAAAATAATGTCGATACTACTAATCAATTTGTGTAAGTGACAATTATAGAGATAAAAGACGAAGCCCGCAAAAAGATCAAAAGATGAAGCAAGACGCACACGGACGATCAAAGGAAATAAGGAATCCAGATGTCGAAGATCACAGTGAAGATTCCGCAAGTTGGGATATCAAATCATCACCTCAAATATCCAATAGGTATCCCTAAACTTGTCTTTGGAATTATTAATATCAAGATCAAAAGATAAATTCGAAACACGATGAAATGGAAAATGGAAAATCACCATACCAGATTATGGTTCGTTCGAACGAACAACACAGTGCGTTCGAACGAACCAAGATCTGATATTGTGAGAAAATAGACAATACTAGACACAATAAATATTCGTTCGAACGAACTAATCTGTTCGTTCGAACGAACCTTCATGGTTCGTTCAAGACTCATAGAACGAACCGTGAATCACTCCAAGTTCGTTCGAACGAATAATAATGTTCGTTCGAACGAACCAAGATCTGGTATTGTGAGAAAATAGACAAAACTAGACACAATTAATATTCGTTCGAACGAACCTTCATGGTTCGTTCAAGATTCATAGAACGAACTATGAACTAATCCATGTCCGTTCGAACGAACCACTGATTCCGTTCGAACGAACCCATCGTGTTTATGAAAAATTCCTTTGAAACGGCTAGTTCAAATTGCAGTTAGTTCGAACGAACATAACAGTGCGTTCGAACGAACTATGTAATTTTTACACAGGATGAGTTGTTTCTATGAGTGATATAAATAGAACTCACTCATCTCTACTCTCTAAAAGCTTTCAAAAATAAAACTCTTTCACAAATAAAAAGAGAGAAACTAAGCCAAAACCTTGAGCTCATATTTCCAAACCATATTAGGGATTATTAGATCCACTTTCAAATCCACTACTCAACGATTCCCAACTTGCGTGACCGATCACGACTAGTTCGTTAGTAGTAAATTGTAATAGACTAGTTACTAATTGTAAAGCCCGTCATTGATCGATAAATTCGTGTAAATCGATCAAGGCAAACCTTGTAATTATTTTAGTTGGGTATTCAATCGAAAGCCGAAAAGGCGCAAGGGAACCCCGGAGACGTAGGTACTTGCAATCAATCGAGTCGGTCGATTGAGCAAGTAGCCGGTGAGTTAAAGCTACAAACCAACCACCTACCGAACTCCGTAAACAAATATCGTGTGTTATTTGTTTCGGTATTGTATTTCTTTCTCTAATTTATTTACGCTTCCGCACAAAATTGTAATTGTATCCATTACCGCTAGAATTGGACCTTAGGACTTCCTATTCACCCCCCTCTAGGTCCAAATTAAACAACATTATATTCGTATTTTCTTTTTTGAAATTTAATTTGCTGGAAAAGATATAAAAGTCATTAATCATTATGGAAATATATTATAGTTATGAATCATATTGATTGATTTTGATTGTTCTTCTTGTTTAACTTTTATCGCTGCATAATTTTTTTCTCGAATTGTCATTTAATATGCAATGTTAAACAAACACATATTTTCGAAAAGAATATCAAGTCATTGCAAAGGAGTTTTATTTTATATGTATTTCAAGCAACAAAATTAACAATGGACAAAAAACCCAAATTTTTTACTTGTGTCCGTGCTTTGTACTTGTATTTCATGTTCGCGTTTCGCAATTATTTCGTGTATATATTTGTATATACGTCTCTATTTCATGTATGTATTCGATTGAGATTGATCTATACATTACATAAAAAAAGTTATTCATGTTACTTAGAATTGTTAAAATCAGTAATGTCAATGACGTTCGCTAATATTGTTATTCTTTTCGCACTATAATTTATTAATATGTTTTTTTCTACATCACAGACAACACAACAATCCGTTTTCAAATGTGAAATCGTACTTAACAATTTGCAGTCATGAGAATATAAATAAGCATGTCTTTTTATTGTTATTGATCAGTGAATAATCTTACATTTGCTAACTTGATATTTTTTAGTTTTGTAAAATGAGTTTTTAACACATTGTGCAATTACATGAATTTTTTGTTGATTTCGCGATATCTAAATTATCAAATACATTGATCTAAATTATCATATACATTGTTTGACTTTGCGATATCTTTTTTATTTCTTCATAACATTATCACGATATAAATCAAATGAACATAGAACTTTGTATATATTGCACAGGATGGGATAACATGGATTGTATTGATTGTCGAGGAAAAAACTTTCAGGTACATTGGTATTTTGAAAGCATGGTGTTATTGCTGACGAAGTCAAAAAACTTGAATTCTTTTTTCATGTCATTATTATTGAATAAAAATGTCCACTTAAGCTTTGTAAGTCTTGATATTGTTTCGTAGATAAGTTATAATCACGGGATACAAATCAGGTAAATGGTGCTTGTTTTCGATGATAATGATGATATGATGATATGTTATGATCATGATGATAATGTGATGAGATGACGATGATGATGATATGATGATATGTTATGATTATGATGATTATGTTGAGATGATGATGATGATAATATGTTATGATGATGGGGAGATAATGATGATGATGATGATATGTTATGATCATGATGATAATAATGATGAGGTGATGACAACAAAAATGTCTGAAAAAATAAAAATGACGATATATCCTTACATATTTGAAGATTAGGAAAATGTCAAAAATATCCCTGCATTAAAAAAAGAGAGAAAATAACATAACTAAGCAACATCATTAAAAATGAATCTGAATTGATGAAGGAGAGAAATCAATTTGTATCTATTTTACACACTTAGAAGTGCATGAATGTAATTTTCAAAAATTACCTCTTTGAACGGAGAGGGACCAGTGCTGCAGCGACGCCTTTGCAGACTCAAGTTCATGCTGATGCGACAAATCCAACTCATTGTGCTTAGTGACGCATCAAGGTCCCCACATTCAATGCGGCCCGTACTCCACCTGCGGAAGCGAAATAAAAATATCATAAATATCCTTGAAAAAGTAACAATACCATATATACCCCTGCAAAATGTTAAAACAAAAAAAGAACACGAAGTACCTATTTGGAAATCGAAAAAAAGAAGAGTCAGAATGTTCAAATTTACCCTCGCTAGGCAGGAATGACGGTACATCTCCTACAATAAAAAGTAGAGGCTTAGTTAATACACCCTCCAAAAAGGCACAAAATATATTAAAAAAAAAATCATAGCATAATTTAGAGCATAAAAATTGTCAGGGATCATATCATAAATTAGTCACATAATTACAGATACATACCTGTCGATCTAACTCTTGCATTTCTCGCTTTCTTCCAGGAAGGTACCCATTTTTTGCATAATTCAAATCGGCATCGACATTGGTACCGATGCCGTACCGCCACGCCTTGCAGGCTCGAAGTGGGTGTTGGCACGGCAAACCCAACGTGCCACGCTTAGCGGCACATCAAGGTCCTCATCTTCAACGGGGCCTGTTATGGACCTGCAAAAGCACAACCAAAAAATTTCGTAAATATCCTTGAAAATCTTATAATACCACATATACCCCTGAAAAATCAAAACCCTAATAGGTTAAATTAACATCCAAAAAGTGAAAAAATTGAAAAACAACATCAAATTAACACCTGCTATTTCGTTTCACCCAGTTCCCTGGCCCGCTTTGCCTCGCGATATTGTCTTCTCTGCCTCGGCGTGCTTTACTCTTTTTTCTTTTTTCCGTCGAAGAGCTCCGGTCAGGGCTAGGGTTCCTTTTCTGTCGCGGAGTGCTTTCCTCTTATTCTTTTCTTCGTCGAACCAAATTTCTATGTCGAAGTAAAGAAAACGAAAGAAGGAAACCCTAAGTCGCCCCTTTTTCATCTCCGCTAAATTTCATCGAGCGCACAGGAAAAATGAGGAGAGAGAGAGGAGGGGCTATTATGCCTGGTGAGTGGTCGTTCTTGTTCAGTTGCGGCAAATGGAGACCCTAATCGCAGAAATGAACACCAAAAAAAACTTAAAAAATTAAAAACCACATGAAATGCGATAATTGAAACCCTAATCGGAGAAATTGACACAAAAACAATAAAAAACATCAAATACCTGTCTTAAATTGCCAAAATAACCCTACAGTGCTCGTTCTTGTTCAATTGCAGCACGTGAAAACGCGTTCTTGTTCAGTTGTAGCAAATGGAGACCCTAATCGCAAAAAAATGACACGAAAAAACTGTAAAAAATTAAAAACCACATGAAATGCGAGAATCGAAACCCTAATTGGAGAAATAGACACCCAAAAAAAATAAAACATCAAATACCTGTCGAGAATGATGAGAATCAAGCTGGACAACTCAAAATTCCTGAATAATTGCCATCAGCGAAGCACCAAGCACCACAAACCCCGAATTCGATAACAAAGAGCATAAGTCAGACATCAAACGACAAATAAACAGTCAAGGAACAATATGAGCCTTGGAATTGAGAAAAAAAAATGATAATTGGACAACAAACAGCGAAATTATTTTAGAAAAAGTGATTACCAAATTGTAAAGCATGAATTTAAGTAAGAGGTATCATTAATAACGCATACCAATCACGACGAATCCTGAATTGGAGAACAAATAGTAGAAATCAGACATCAAAGAACAAAGAATCAGTGAAGGAACAATTTGAACCTTGAAATTGAGGGAAAAAATTGATAATTGGGCCAAAAATAGCAAAATTATTTGAGAAAGAGTGACTATCAAGCTGGAATGCTTGAATTTCAGCAAGAACTATCATTAATAATGCATCAAGCACCTTAAACCCTAAAACTGAGAAGAGAAAAAAAACTGAAATTACTTGCAAGATAGTGAAATCACCTCAACAACAATGTAGACGAAGCAAGACTCGTAAAACGACGAACACAGAGGAGATCCAGCCGGTTTGTAAGAATTCGCAAAACCCTAGATTCGCAAAACACCTCAACAAAAATGTAGTGAAATCACCTCATCGGCGACGGCCAGTACCCCCCTCTCCTTTCTCTCTCGCCAGAATTCGCAAAACCCTAGATTCGCCATGGGTATGGCTCTCGCAAGAGCGAGCCGACGGGCTGGAAAAAAAATGAACAGAGAGAGAAGAAATGGGTATATATTATGTGTAATTTTCGTGGAAAAATTTAAATGAACACGGGGCACGGTGGACCAGTATTAAAAATATGTATTTGTTAATAGGTGCACACGAACCAGGTTCATTAAACTTTGAAGCAAATCCAACCATTCAAATCGAATCAGAGGGATGAGAATGTATCTGGCGACGTGGCACAATGAAAAAAGAGCAATTTATTTAGAAATATACATAACTAGCTTTATCCCCGCGCAATTGCGCGGGATGTTTTTTATATAATTATTTAAATAGAATTAACGCGTGTGCGAATTAACGCGCATGCGTTTGAACTAAATTAATCTAATCATGACATATTTGCAAATATCATGATATCAATAGATGCATAAGGTTCATGAAATTAGTCTATCACGGATATTATTTTCTAGTATAATTTGTATAAATAACATTTGTTCAGGTGCTTCTAAAATCGATTAATATAATCATGACATATTCGCAAATTTTAATATGTATGTAAAATAGGAAAAAAGACCAAATGTAAAAAATGTAAAATAAGAAAAAAGGACAAAAATATAAAAATGGACCGAAATGTAAATAAAAAAGGACCAAAATATAAATTAAAACAAAAAAGGACCAAAATATAAAAAATGACCAAAATGTTAAATAAGAAAAATGATCAAAATGTAAAAAAGGACCAAAATATAATATAAAAAGGACCAAAATGTAAATAAAAAGGACCAAAATATAAAATAAAAAGGATCGAAATGTAAAAAAGGACCGTAATGTAATTTAAAAAGGACCAAAATATAAATAAAAAGGACCAAAACATAAATTTTAAAACTAAAGAGGACCAAAATGTAAAAAAAAAGGATCAAAATATAAATTAAAAAAATATTTTTTTACACAAAAGCCCTTGATGACGTGGAGGCCTAGAATTGCAAGAAATTTCTTAACTTTATACATAAGGACCTTTTTTACATTAAAAAGGATCAAAATGTAAAAAAGAACCGAAATATAATATAAAAAGGACCAAAGTGTAAATAAAAATGACCAAACTATAAAATAAAAAAGGATCGAAATGTAAAAAAGGACCGTAATGTAATTTAAAAAGGACCAAAATGTAAATTTTAAAACTAAAGAGGACCAAAATATAAATTAAAAGGATCAAAATATAAATTAAAAAAATATTTTTTTTACACAAAGGCCCTTGATGACGTGGAGGCCTAGAATTGCATGAAATTTCAATATAAATAAAAAGGACGAAAATGTAAATTTTAAAACTAAAGATGAACAAAATGTAAATTAAAAAAATATTTTTTTTACAAAAAGGCCCTTGATGATGTGGAGGTCTAGAATGGCAAGAAATTTCTTAACTTTATACATAAGGACATTTTTTACATTAAAAATGATCAAAATGTAAAAAACGGCCGAAATATAATATAAAAAGGACCAAAATGTAAATAAAAAGGACCAAAATGTAAAATAAAAATGATCGAAAAGTAAAAAAGGACCGTAATGTAATTTAAAAAGGACCAAAATATAAATAAAAAGGACCAAAATGTAAATTTTAAAACTAAAAAGGACCAAAATATAAATAAAAAGGATCAAAATATAAATTAAAAAAATAGTTTTTTTACACAAAAGCCCTTGATGACGTGGAGGCCTAGAATTGCAAGAAATTTCTTAACTTTATACATAAGATATAATTATATAATATATAATTTCCAATTATTTATATTTTTCAACTAATTATGAATTTATGGGAAAAATTAGCATTACAAGATTTTTTGTGATGTTTAAAATTATATAAATTATTTTGTAATGCTTGTTTGTGCATAATTTATACTTGTTTGTGCATAATTACAAAATAATTAGTTGAAAATAAATTATATAAATTATGGGAAAAATTAGCATTACAAGATTTATGGCAAATTATGGGAAAAATTATTTTGCCTTATATACTTGTTTGTGCATCTTTTCGTGTTCGAAAATCTGTTTGTTTAATTATAAAATAAAAAAATAAAAAGTATATGTATAATTAGGTTAAATTTCAATGATATTTTTCATTTCTTGATGTTTTGTTTTGTAAAATAAATTTGTCTATTTTTATATCTTTTAAAATCATCAAAAAATATCATGTTTAATGACCTGACCAAATTTTCAAATTACGAATACCACCTAAACTGACATTATTTCTTTGGTTAGCCGATCATAATCGTATTCTCACTCAAGAAAATTTGCATAAGAGGGCTACAACTTGTGCGTACTATGTCATGGAGACCACATCACATCTCTTAGTGCATTGCACATACTCCATGGAATGCTTCCGATTATGTGACTTACCGACGCCATTGAATGTGACGACGACGTTTCTTGAATTTTGGGAACGAATCAGATCAATTCCTCCTACAATGATGATGGAACATGTTGGACATCTTGCGTGTGAGCAATTTTGAAAGAGCGAAATAACCGAATCTTCAAGTAAAAAGGAAGAACGCCGATACTAATCAAAGCATAATGTAAAAACATTCTACATTCTTGGCTCGCAGCTAAGCTATAGCACGACGAACTATTTTTTTAGTCTCTAAGAATGTTAAGAATGAAAAAAAGTTATTACAAGAATACTTAGGTTATACAAATAAAAAATAAACAAAATGGATTATGTTTCACTTAAGAGTATTTAGGTTATGTTAATAAAAATAAAACACAAACTATCCATGACTCATGGATTATGTTTTATTAAAAAAAAAAAAAAGTATTTTGATTATGTCGAGTGCTTACGAGAGAGTTTGTTTTGTTTACATTAGTATATGTGACATGTACCGAACATGTTTCGAGCATGTTTCGTACTATGTGCTCGGGGCTCTACTTCGAAAAAATAAAAAACAACAAAAAAAAAATTAATCAAATCAATTTACAATAATAATGCAACATCCCTAACTATTTATATCTCCAATTACTGTTCAATATTTATCATGAAAAGAATGTGTATATTATTAACATCCAACGTCACAACATTAATAATGTGCGAGTACAATAGCAATGGCTAATTAACATTTAATTGAACCCAAAATTTCTTAGAAATATCAAAAAACACCTCCGGATTGGCTTTTCCCTACCAAAATGTCTTTGGCTTCGTTTATTTTAGACGCTATATAATGGCTTCCTCCCGCATCGGGATGGTTTGCGATCATAACCCTTCTATGCGCCTCTTTTATCTTCTCCAGTGCCGCTCGTTCTCTAAAATTATTTGAAATCACATATTCGAATTTCATTAGTTTCACATTTATCCCTACAAAACCACAAAATATATCATGTATATACCCTTCTTTAAAACGTGAAATATCGCAAATACCCTTATAATAAAAATGAGATTTCATACGTTTTTAGGGGTTTTTCCACGATATTTTACAATTTGTAGGGGTATATACGTGATATTTTGAGATTTTACACATGAAATTGCGTGAACAGTGAAAGTAGGAATTGTACCTGATGCCGAGGATTAAAGCAGCCTCTCTTCGAGTCATTTGGCGCTCGAAGCCGCCAGGATAAAACCGGCGCATTTGAGGGCCACCAGCACGGTTTTTAAAGGCATTAAATGCTTGGATCATATATCTCCCGCCTAATGCCGCCGCTGCAACCGTCAATCCAGTAACCATCGGTGTTGCCTAAAATTTATTTTTACATTAAAAAATTTACACTTAGAAATTTAGTTATATTATAATTTTAAGAGGTCGTATATGGTACCCCTGAAACCCACCACGGGAGTACCGATATGGGGGGGCCAATTGGTGTCCCCAATTCGTGTACCCAAAATTGTATTAACTGTTAATTGAAATTATTAATTTATATTGATAAATAGTACAAATGTATTAACCGATAATTAACTTTGAATTAACTGTTAATTAAAATTCCAATTAACCATCAATTGAATTTTGGAGGTGCAATTTGGGGATGGGAATTCCCCTCAAACCCATATCGGCAAGGCCAAAGTGGGTTTGAGGGGTTCGGTACAATTACCCTAATTTTAATCCCGCTTCATAACAGTTAACTTGATTTAAGTATTTCACCATTTTTTTTTTTTTCCGACCTTAGCAGTTATATTGAACGATGTCGATAACACCCTATCTTTAGGAATATTGAAAAAGACAAACATAATAGAACTCAATTTTTTTTCACAAATTTGAGAATATATCGGATTTTTTGCAAAAATTCTCGGAACAGACTGGAACGATATATAAATTTAAGATTTTTGCCAATTAAACCTCGATTAATCCTCATTTGTGTAATTAAAATTATTAAACATTAATCAGAAAATAATTCATATACCATTTAAATAAACAAACAATATTAAAAAAAATTCAATTGTGAAATTGAGTTTGAATCACCGTACCATTTATTTGTCCTCGAAATACTAATCCCCACTGGAAACCTCTTCAAATCAATCTCTTAATACAAACTGAAAAAACCTGTAAACAAAAACCGAAAAAACAAATCAGAATTCGATCAAACTATCACAATTCAAACATCGCAGTAAAAACAAGTCAATCGAAGCATAATCTATACGTCAGAGTAAAATTAAATTACCTCAATTGAACACGAAAAACGTGTTCTAGTTCTTCACTTAAATTTCTCCTAAATTTCTCCTAAATTACCTCAACTGAACACCAAAAACGTGTTCTTCACTTAGAAAAGATTGAAAGCAGAGTTTATGCCAGTACAATACAATATGGTTTCTCTGGCTTGCGCTCCAAGAATATTTTAATTGTAAACGGTTCACGGCGAACCATCAAGTAATAACATGCCACGACAGCAATCACTTACGTGTCGTAATAATATTAGTTAAAATATTATGAACCAGTTCCATGTATTAATTTCATATTCCTCTTTAGAACCGCCTATTATATTCCGCGGTTGTTCTAGAAATTATATAACTGGGCCAATTAGGCCCAAATTCAAGAATTTGTATTTTTAATTATATAACAGAAATTGCTATATTTAGATTTCGGAAGAAACAACCAATAATCTAATTTTAACCTAAAATTAGATTGCGTAGGTATTTTCCTTATTACAAAATAATCTGAATTTGGAACTTTTTTTTTTTTCAAAATTGAAAAAATAAGCATCTCGAATTTCGTCTCAAATTGAGAAAACTTGTTATTCCAATTCTAATTCAAGAATGCAAACTCAAAAAGAAAACGTCGCGAAAGAGGTTCTGAATCTCGAAAGCATCGGTTTTTTTGGGGTCTTAACAGATGATATAGTCCTCGATATCATGACCATGTTGAGCGCGTCTGCCAAATCACATTTGGATTTTATCAATGCATTACTAAGGTGAGATTTTTTTTTTATAGTTTTTTTCCTTTTTTTCATCTTTTTGTTAAGCATGAAATTGTACATTTGATTTTGAATAGTTGTAAGAGATTATATAATTTGGGCACGTCTCGGCACGTTCTGTCAACCATTGATGACTCGATATTCCCGAGAAAAATATTTTCGCCGGGAAGCCCGGTGGGGATTGAGACAGGAAAAAGGTTCATCCGGCGATGCGTCGATGCGGGAAATAGAGAAGCTGCCTCTCTTCTCTGGTACATAAGTATTTGTGACGTTCGTAAGTTTCTTATAAACATTTTCATAATACATTCTTAAAAATTTAAAAGTATTTATTTAGCCTTCTTTTATAATAGTTTTATTTTTCGTACAATAGATGACGGTATTTATCAACCGGAAAGAACGTTGAAGATAGAATTCGAAAAACTTCAAAAATTGACTCGACTAGTCATCCGAGAAAAACAGACTCGACTCGACATCTTGCGCGGTGGAGCCATTTTGGAACACGTTTAGTGTATTAGTGAAGTCGTAGATTATTTTAAGAGGAACGAGTTAATTATCACCGTATAGTTAAAAGAGTTTTACAATTATCTTCGAAATTGATATTAGTTTGTGCTTAATTTGACATAATGTGTAGTTAATTTTCAACAATTGATATTATATTTTTTCTCAAAATGTATTTTTTGAGAAAGTGTATTTGCAAAAAAGAGAATATAATTGGTATAATTTGATTGGCTGGGAATAGAAATACAATAATAAATAAATAATAATTTGATGAACATCATAAGACTAAATTTAACAATTTCAAACTATAAATATTAATTGGTGCCGAATGAAATATTAATTGGAAAATTATTTGTTTATGTAGCTTTTTTTTCTTTCATGAAAATATTAATTGGTTCCGAATAAAAAACATAATAATTATGTTAAAATAATTATGGTGTGATTGAGAATTAAATACGATAACTATAGAACTCCAAAAAATAACAAAATAATATAAGTTTATAATATTTTGTTCAATTGCCATATCGAATCTTATGATTTGAATCAAACATCTTAGTTTCCTTATATTCAATTTAAAGGTTCATGAAACTAGTGGGCAGTATAGCATAATAATTTATTCATATATACTATTATGAGCTTGAATATCTTTGTATTTCATGCAAGTGGACAGCCAGCCAATATTAGTTAATAAACGTAATGAATAATTGTAAAGTATAATTTTAGTAAATGAAATGTTATAATAATTATTATTTAAAATTTTAATATCAGATGTCTGTACGAAACAAAAGAAAATTCAAAAAAGAAGAAATATAAAATGTAAGGAGTTTTTTTAATATTCAAGGTAGTTAACACTTAACAGCCTTTCAAAAAAAATGTTGTATAACTAATATAAATTTCGTCCTTAAATAAAATACAAATTTCAGCCTTCAAAAATCAAAATCAAAGACAATATTTATGAAGGTTACATAACATAAACAAAGAAAAAAAAATATAAAAACCTAACATAAATAATAAAAAAAATCACAAGTAAATAAATTAAAAAAAAGTTAACCATCATAAAACATGCACAAATAAAAATAATACAAACCAACAAACAAAAAAAAAACATAAATATAATAACACTATTCCTCATTATCGGGTCGGATAACAACCCCAACATCAAAGCTATCGGATACGGGCGAAACTTCCCTCACATCAGACCCGAACCCCACATACTCGCTCTCTTCCTCAATCGGATGAATTTCAACTGGGTCGACAATATTATCCTCGCTTAACGGGTCGGGTATAGAATCGCTCACGCAAGCCTTGTCCTCTTGAGACGGGTCGACCCGTTTCGTCAGAGGAGACTCCACCGTGCCTGAACTTGACTCTGGTGTTTCTTCACACACTTGTTTCGTTTCGCTTTCTTTCCTGCCATAATGTAAAACCCAAAAATATCATATATACCCTTCCAAAAATAATAACTAAAATATTTACCTAGGCAAATCAGATCGAAGTGAATTAACATAAGCAAGTAAATCTTCTTTATCCTTAATGGCAATCTCTACTTTTTGTTGGGCTTCTCTAACCCTAGATTCGGCATTGGCGGTGGAAACCCTAACTTTTTCTTCGGCTCTGATAACAGAAGCTTCTAGAACAACTCCTTGTTCTCTCGCCTTTGCCAGCTCAGACCGCCATAAATGCGCCTCGTGAACCGCACTGTCTCTTTGCTTCAAAATCTCGTCTTTTTCTTTGCTTAGTTGCTTCTCTCTCTCCTCCGTTTCTCTCACCTTAAAAAAAAGAAATTAAAAATTTAAAAATGTTTAATTGCATGATTTGATTTGGGGGTAAATTTGATATTTTATTGGACCTTAATTAGGGATGAATTTAATTGGGTGGAGAAATCCTTTTTGAGAGATTCGATTTGGGAGATTAATTTTTTTCGTTCTTCGTCGATTGAAAGTGCCGCTAAAGATGCTGACTCAGCAGCTAAAGCAGTTTGATTTAATTTATCTGCAATTTCTCTTATGATCGAATCTTTTGTCCTCGAATCCCTAGATAAATTCTGAATTTCCTCATCTTTTACCCTCAACGTTTCCTGTCAAAAAGAAGGAAATAAATAATTATTTGATTAATTGAGCGTATAAACCGTATGATTGAAAGAATTGTTTACCTTCATAATTGTGAGATTATCCAAAGGGGCATTATTTATATTATTATTTGATAATCCTAAAGCGTTTTGAAGGGATATTTTTAAAGCGGCTTCGATTTCCCTGGACGCCTCCATTGCAGCTGAATTTGCAGCGGATACCACGGTCGAAACGGTACCGAAATTTCCCATACCGGTACTGGTACCGATATTGTTCACTGCTTCTTTATGAGCTTTCAGTACCAGTTGGGTCGCACTGTGTACCATCAAAATAAAAGGATCAAAAATTTGTGCAAATCGTAATAATTTAGGGTTTAATTGCATAATTTGTAAAAAATTTACTGTAAAGTAGAAACCCAAGCTTTGGCTGCACCGGGAGTTTCGGCGACGAGAAAATATTCTTTTTTCAAAGGAGTCCCTATATCTAATAAAATTAGTCAAAGACCCAATAATTTCAAATTCACCATTTCAATTTTATTCAAAAAGTAAAAAATTAAAATTATGATATACAAGGATACAGAAACCGCATCCATCATACTTAGCTAACCCACTGCAATTAAAAAAAAGACAAAAAAGGGTATTTTTAGTAATTTCACCAGAAATTACTTTGGAAACCAATATATTTTTTATTCGTATAATATGAAATTAATCTTACTGGAAATTAAGAGGAGATAATGAAATAGAGCTTGACGAATCAAATATAATTGATCCTCTTACAGCAGGATCACTTCTCTGCATCCTATTACAAGTATGAAGTTTATAAATACAACCTTGTGTTTCTTAAATTACAAAAAGTAGGAAAATAAACAAATTTTGGTATTAAACGTACTTGTATTCCATTTTTCCAGTTGTGGGATCTAAAATGACCCATCTCTCATTCCATTTCCTAAGCTGTAACATTATATTTATAAACATTTAGTAAATTCAGTCTCCGAATATGCAATTAAGCCTAAATCGAATCCAATTTGGCCTAATATTACCTCTATTAAAACAATTTGGCAGAACTAAGAATCAATTTGGGTTAATACCAAACAAAACAAAAATTCAACAAAAAACGAAAAGATCCAGAAATCAAACCGTTTCAGATCGCTTGAGAAGGGGGCCTTGAAGAAGATGCTTCCCAGATGGTGAAGCGAGCTGCTTTTTAATCTTCTCCAAGCTACTCTCCATCTTAATTCACGAAGAAAAGCACCAAATTTTAATCGCAATAAAACCCGATAAACAATGAAATCGACAAAGAGAGACAACTTACTGAATTGCTCGCATTTGATTCCATGAAGTTTAGAAAAAAATCAGAGAAATTACATTACAAATAGACAAAAAGATTTGAGTTTTGATGAAAGTTTGTAACTTTTTGGTAATCGATCAGGATCACTATACATTTACTAGATCTTAAGTTTGGAATGTACTGATATGGATTCGACCCGACCCGATTATACGATCCGAAAAGTCAATGATCCGACCTTTCCATTCACAGAGCTAAATGTGATATTAACAAACCAATATAACTAAAAACAAAGCATATAACTGTTCTGTCCATAGAAAGTTGATTATGTTAATAAAAAAATGAGTTTATAATGTAGAGATTTCATTATTAAGAATTATTATTTTGTTCACGAACCAAAGTAACTCAGGTTTACTAATTTCATTGAGGAAAAATTCTGATTTTTTTAGTTTTAAATTCGTTAATTTCAGGATGCATATAGTTCAGGTCGAGAGTTTTGAATGATATCATTTTTTTGTGTTAATTTAGAGAGTAATGGTGCATATAAATCCATTAATTTGAATTTAAACACTACAATTTCAACATTCAATTAATCATAAACATTATAAGCTTTGTAATGATCCATGGGTTTGAGCCTTGGCTTAAGATATCGTAGGTCACGACACGTAATACGTTCGTATATAATTCGGATCAAACGTTTTTCTAATCGGTCAAATAAAACGCAATACGCTAATAATTCGTCGATTCGGTTATTCGTCTATATTTATGTTTATTTTACATAATACAGATGTAATAATTCGATATATAAAAGTATATAAATGTACATTTGTTTACCCATAAATAGGGGTGGGCAAATGGTTTGGTTTATTTGGGAACCGAACCAATAAACCGAACCGAACCGATCAAATTCAGTTTATTCGGTTCGGTTTTTCGGTTTATTTGGTTCGGTTCGGTTCAAAAATTGATATCGTTCGGTTTATTCGGTTCGGTTCGGTTTTGGTATTTCCAGAACCGATTAAACCGAACCGACCGATTAACACTATTTTTTACTTTTTTATTATGTTCATTTAAAAAAAATTAAAATTTAATACTGTAAAATTAAAAATAACGATAAATATATTTTATATGATCTGTTTTTATATTTTTTTACTAAATACCACTTAAATTTTAACATTATAAAACTTCTAATTCGGTTCAACCGAATAAACCGAATAAGAAGTTCGGTTTATTCGGTTCGCTTTTAAATCGGTTCAAATTTTATTCGGTTCGGTTCGGTTTGAATCTTGTCCGGTTCGGTTTAATTCGGTTTGCTCTTATTCGGTTCGGCTCGGTTCGGTTCGGTTCGGTTCAACCGAATGCCCACCCCCATAAATAATTCATAATTATAATTATTTTATTAAACAATATTCATTTTAGTTCAAAATCATAAATTTATATATTATTATTGATATTTTGATTTTCTTAATAATTTTTGAAAATTTTTGTTTTTTTATTTATTAAAAAATTTATATTTTTTTCTTTTAAAAAACGTATTATACGGAAATACGTGTATTATTCGTGTTTTTTTAAAACAATTATAAAATACGCGAATTATTAATCAGATTGAGTACGGGAACGTCAATACGTATATTATTCGTAATACGTAATTATTCGTAAATTATACGCGTATTATTCGCGAGCTGAACAACTATAGTCACGAATTTGAAACAGGTCATTATAAAAAATATTTATCTCTTATACGGAGAAAAAAAATAATAATATAACGCACACTTTTTTTTGGTTAATAAATTATGTGAAGTTATAAAAAGACCACCTGCAACAAAAAATGGGGAAAATTTTAAACTTAAGGGGAAATGAAAATATTAAAAAAATGATATTTGTTTACCATTATATTATGAATCTATGATCATATGTTAATTTACAATATTACGAACTTATAATAATTATTATTATACTATTATTAAATAATTATTTTCATATGTTAACACATAGAAAATTTAAACAATTATATATAAAAATATTTTAACATAGCAAATACAATATTTAATTTAGTAATTTTTTAATAAGAACAACTAAATAAGAGATATAAACGGACTAATTTAAATGTCTTGAACATGTCACACAATGTTGACACGTGTCAATTTTTGTTTTGTTATGTTTCTATTGCAATCTAAATTATATTCCTGTAGGAAAGAAAAATATAATTTGACTCCAAACTCATCACAATATCCTTGATGAGACGATAAATTGAATTGATTAATATTTATAATTGACTCAATTAAATGTTGATTGACACGTTTAATTAACACATCAATAATTTATAATATGCTAATATTAGTAAATGTTAATTGACGTGTCAATTCAATTAAACAGTTAATTAAATCGTTCCATGAGACAATCAATAATACTAATCAACCTACTTAATCCTCTCTTGCCACCTCATCAAGGATGTTATTTTGGTGTTATTGGGACTTAATATATAATCTCCATATAAAAGTATGGCTCAATTGTTAATTTCTTATGGTTTGATTTATAACTAGGAGAATACTCGCGCTACGCGGCGAGGATGTTTATTATGTTTTTCATTGTAATATAAAGTACTTATAAATATGATGCTATTGATAATATCACTTCATAATATAATTATTTGAACTAATTTGTCTACGATTATGTATAAATTTTTCAATTATTTTGCATTATGATGACAAAAAATTTCATTTTCTTAATCCAGTAATAACACTTATATTAATGTGATTGTATAATAATAATATATGAGGTATAACATGATTTTACAAAAAAAAAACATAACAACAAATATTATATCATTGTTGTTCACAATATTTCATATAATATATCGCAACAAATGTAAAAGATAATAAATCATACAACATACGTAGTAACATATCATTATTTATCAAGTACTGATAATTTGTTATTGATTCAAAATGCAATGCAAATTATAAATAATATCAAATTTAAAAGTGAAAGTAATTTAATAAAAAATATAAAAATTAATTTAGCATTACATAAATATGCATTATTTTATGTCATATGATTTTTGTTAATTTTATATTTTAAAAATAATATTACTATTTTGTAAGTGTTTATAAATTTAAGAAATTTTTTCGATGGAAAAGCTTTTTTTATTTCGATAATTTTTCAAAGAAAATAATATTGAATTTGTTTGATTAAAAACACAAATATAATCAACTTAGTTTTATATGATATTATTATAGTTGTAATTTCTAAAAATAAATATTAATTAAAATTCTATTATGTAAATAAAACAATTAAATTTATATTTTGTAAAAATGCATTTTTTGCATTGTATTTTTTACATATTATTTTTACAAATTCAAATTATGGAAAATGATATGTATGAACTATGCTAACATGGATGTCAAAATAAAGAGAAAATTAAAACGAATAATTTGATGAATTTTTGAAATTAAAATTCTAAAAATAATACAACTATATGTTATATCTTTATAATATTATGTATTAAGTTATTAGTATTTCATATTTTAACTTTTCATCTTCCATTGCATTCACATTTGATCATGTAAACTTATGTGAAATGATAAATAATTGAATAAACTTAGTCTAACATGAACCTAACCAATAAAAGTAGTCCACATCATTAATATATGATGATGTGGCTTTCTAAAAATCCTTAAAACATAGTGTAAAATAAGGGACACTTAAATGACTACAAAGAAAAAATGTTTATAAAAAATCCATGATTAATCAATGGTCTAAATTTTGCCACTTATCATTATCAATGGTTAAAATGAAAGTGATGATGTTAAAAAGAAAATGATGATGTGGCACAAGGAATTTGAATAAAGTTGGTGGTCTAAATTTTGTCACTTATCATTATCAATGGTTAAAATGAAAGTGATGATGTTAAAAAGAAAATGATGATGTGGCACAAGAAAATTGCATAAAGTTGGGTCCAAAATAAGGGTGTGGGTAAATTGTGTTTTTTAAAAAACAGGTGTCAACTCTTTTTTTTTTTTGTTTTGTTTTCTTTTGTTATGTTTCTATTGTAATCTAAATTATACCCATGTATGAAAATAAAATATAATTTGTCTCCAAACTCATCACAATATCCTTGATGAGGTGACAAATTGAATTGATTAACATTTCTAATTGACTCAATTGAATGTTGATTGACACGTTTAATTAACACATCAATAATTTATAATATGTTAATATTAGTAAATGTTAATTGACGTGTCAATTCAATTAAATCGTTCAATGAGACAATCAATAATACTAACAACCTACTTAATCCTCTCTTGCCGCCTCATCAAGGATGTTATTTTGGTGTTATTGGGGCTCAATATATAATCCTCATATGAAACTATAACTCAATTGTTAATTTCTTATGGTCTGATTTATAATTGTGTTTTTTTAAAAAAAAATTGATATTTTTTATGTTAATGGATGACATTTTAAATATATTTCGGTTTTATGTGTATTGTTCACGGGTTTCTTTTATTTGTTTTGAAAACTTAATTTTGTTTGAATTATAACATGTTATATTTTATTTATTTGGTGTTGATTTATAAATTATAATGATAGATCAATTCCATGGATTCTTATTAATTATAATGCATATCCATAATAGACAAATTTCATGAGCGTTTATTAATTATAATGTGATCGTGATTATATAATTGTGTTTAAACGCACCCGCGCAAATTTTTATTTAAACAAATTATACAAAACATGTAAAAAAAGAGTATGAAGTCCCACAATTATTGCATTGCGCGGGCTATTGCTAGTACTTTAAAGTTTAATAAGATTAACAACTTGTTGACACGTGTCTTTGTACCTAAATATTAAATTGTCGTGCATAATTCACATAGAGAATCTTGCGCAGTTGGAAACGTTTGTTGATTTTCACCTGATCGCCCGAGTTCAATTCCGGTCACTCACATTTTTTTTCCCAAACTTCTAAAGTATTAATGCCTTTTACTATAAATGAATGAAACTTATTTTCATAGCCCCTGTGGCTCAGTTGGTAATGATTGTTGCTTTTGGCTGTGACCATCCAAGTTCGAATCCAGCATTCAACCCTTTTTTTTTTTTTTTTTCTTTTTGCAAAAATAATTATTTTCATTTTCATAAAAAACAATTCATGTATATTCCTAGAAACTCAACAAAAGATTATTTTCACTGAGAAATATTATGTTTGCACTAACATGAAGATTTTTTTTTCTTTCCGTAAAAAAATTCTCTTTATTTTCATGAAAAATAATTGATGTATATCCCATAGAAACACAAAAAAATATTATTTTCACTCCAAAATGACAAATATTATTACTGCATTAAAATTAAGTTTTTTTTTCCTTTTTGCATACAAAATTCTCTTCATTTTCATACTTTTTTTTTTTTTTTTTTTGCAAAAATAAATCTTTTCATTTTCATAAAAAAACAATTCATGTATATCCCTAGAAACTCAACAAAAAATTATTTTCACTGAGAAATATTATGTTTGCACTAACATGAAGATTTTTTTTTCTTTCCGTAAAAAAATTCTCTTTATTTTCATGAGAACTAATTGATGTATATTCCATAGAAACACAATCCAAAGAATTATTTTCACTCCAAAATTACAAATATTATTTCTGTATTAAAATAAAGTTTTTTTTTTCCTTTTTTCATAAAAAATTCTCTTCATTTTCATAAAAATAATTCATGGATAGCCCATAAAAAACAAAACAAAATATTATTTTCACTCCGAAATGAGAAATATTTCGTACGCAATAAAATTAATGCATACTCCATAAAAACATAAGAAAATAGTATTTTCATTTCAAAATGAGAAATGTTATGTTTTATTGAAATCAATTTTTTTTTTTATTTCCATTATGAATATATCCGAAACGAAGCGAGGATCTCCCTAGTTATTATTAATTATTAGAAACCTTATTTTAAAATTGAACACGTGGAGTTCTTCGTAAACGAAACATTCATTGTTGACCCATCTATAAATACCGAGTATAAAACTTCAGTTATCTATGTTCATTTGATTTTCAATCGGACATAAAAAATACGATGGAAAATTTGCAATATTTTATCATATAAATCATATTTTATGTCTTCTCGTTCTAAATAATATTAAAGAACAAACTACCAAAATCAAATTGATTTCCTCCAACATTTTATTCTAATTAATATGAAATTATGAACTAAAATGATGATATTTTTTATTTAATAACTGATCACACTAAATGAAATCTTTTCTTTTACGGTAGAAACTCGCTCAAGAATTGTGCCAACGCACTGAACATGTGAGCAACTAATTTCTTAGAAATAGGACATATAAACATTTATATCCAATAAAAATCAAAGGATAAATATGATATATTTTAAATTCTCACAAGTAAATATGACAAAAAAGTAGCCAAATTAGTAATAATTTACAGAAGAAATCAAGTATAACGATACATCTATTTATATGATTATTATATATTAATATACACCACCTCCTCAAGCTTATCTAAACCTAACTTCTGCGAGGATTAAAATTTCAAAAGAAACAGGAGTTTAAGTTACAAACAATAATAATACAATTCGAAATTTAATTGTTGGTTTTATTCTCTCTTGGCCACCAAAGTTTTCTTCAAACCTCTTAATATCTTTCCAAACCACATTAAATTCATACCGAAAAGTATAAACGGTACCGTGAACGTCAAACCGTACCCAAATTTGTCCATCATTTGAATCTGTACAAAATTCAATTATTAGGAAATATAAATTAATTTCAGGGATTTGATTGCAAATATATTCAATATTCAATATTTGAATAAAGGATTGGTTATATACCTGGTTGAAGTGTAAATAGATGTGGTAGAACACGTACATGAATAAAAATATCCTCGCAACCTTTATTGTTAAAAAGAGTATCAAAATTTTGTTACTTTGATTACGAAAATGCCCTTGAAAAAAAAAATTACGAAATTAATTACCAGCCAAGCAACAAACAAAGCGACTCCATTAACGAGATAAGCCTTCGATTTCTTTTTGCCAGCTGCATCCAAATACCTTCATAATCATCCAAAAAATACATAAAATTACAAAATATCTGGTAATTTTTCATACTGAACCCTAAAATATATAAAAATTACCATCGCATATTAATTCCTGGTGTGGTAGTTTCTGAAATGAGAGTCATGTAAATATAAAGTTGGCCTTCTCCTGATAACATTGAATATGCTAACGATACAATCGAAAGCATATGATGCAAAACCTGAAATAAAATATAATAAAATAAAAAATTACGAAAATACCCCTAGAAGATATTATATGAATTATAACGATATGAAACTAACATATTCCATTCCACCGAGTTTGGGATAAAGCCATAATATCATTGCAAGGTCTGTAAGAAAATACCCCATTGAAACCTAAAAACATAAAATTTTAATCGCAATTAGTTTTTGAAGTTTCAATAAATAGTGAAATTACGAAAATACCCCTAGATTGAAGCTGGAGATCTTCGTGCTGCGAAACGTAACGGGTCCGTCGATTTTGTCAGAGAATAGATCAGAAAAGAAAACTAAGTATATAGCCATTGTTGTAATGTATATTGCATGAGCCGTGGACATTCCTCTGAAATTCAAACCGTTCAATTCGTTAAAATTATTGTATTTCAAAATTGTGAATTGTATAAGATAAATTATTAAAATAAAGAGGAGAAATTAGACCTATTATTCCACTCGGTTTTTTGCATTTTTGAAAGAGATGCGTGTCCTTTGTAGTAAATTGAGGTTGCTAGATTCGTCAAATCATATGCCTAAAAAAGGGATTTTAGTACCAAAAATTCAAAATGTTTCGATTTTGAAATTTTTTACGAGAAGAAGATGAAGAAAATGAGAAATTACCATCTTAGACACGAGAATTCCACAGAGAACAGAAGTGTATGGTATTAGAGCCTCAGAGAGCAAATATTCTCTTAACATTGTCTCTGCTTGGTATTTATATGATTCGATCAACATTATTAATGTTGGATTTGATACCTGTTTGCTGTAACAGTATAATAAATTTAATACTCGTAATTTTAAAATTTGTAAGAGGGAAGACAAATGAAACAAAAATAAATAAATATGAGATTCGAGTCCTTGATAAAACCCCTTAAAGGGGATCTATAATTACGTAAATCAATTCATAATTTCTGTTAATTTATATAATAAAGAGACATATGATTGCATAAATTCCCAATTAATTTAGAGATTAAATCCTGATGATTAACGATGCCCAAAATAATATGAATAAATAAAAAGGTTAAAAAAGTTTCTGTAGAAGGGCGAAAATCGGATAAAAATCATGCCAATAAGCGCGAGAAAGAGAATTAGAACATACCCAAATCCGATTTTTCCCTTCAAACAAGTCGAAATCACCAATATCGAGAAGAACAGAGAAAAAAATAAAAGGGTAAAAGTTCATACCTTTATCTTTGTAAGAAGAATCGGACGTACGCGTACCCACTTACAATTGATGAAAAATCAAAGCGAAAAATAATGGAGACTATTACAATAATATAACAAAAATTAGATGACAAGGAAAGAATCTGAAAATACTTCGCTTGGCTTTGCGTCTTTTTGTTTCTTACCGTATAACCAGAATTAAAAGCGCCCCGACAAAGGAAAATATATTATTACAAAATAAATAAAATGAAAAGAACAAGTTTATTATTATTATAACTAGGAGATTACCCGCGCTTCGCGGCGGTTTTGTTTCATTCGTTTTACCATACACATAATATATACAAGTAATATATAGTTATGATTTTTCGGGATCAAATATAAGATTTTATGAAAATAAATATCATATTGATTAAGCAAGTTTGATGATGACAAATTATTATACTATTTTTTAATATGCCACATTGCGAAATATTTATTTAGTATTTTAATGCAACACATACAAAAAAAATGTCACAATAAAATAATAAAAAACATGCGTGGACATAAACAAAAACCAAAACCATATGATATTTTAAATTTTCATATCTAAAGTTAAGAATAATAACATTGTAAAAGTTTAAAAAAATTATTTGTGTCTGATACAATTTATGTTTCATGTTTATTATTGAAAATATTATATAAATTAAAGAAATTATTTGTGTTTAGTAAATAAATATCTTTTATTATTTTTTTTGAAAGATTAACATGAAACTGTTTTAAGTAAAAATACAAATATAACATAACTGTTTTAGAAATAATAATAATTATTAGGATGTGCAATTTTTTTGAGTAATATGTTTAAAAATAATAATAACATATGTATGATAATATAAATTATATATTTTTTATTGTAATACAAATTACACATGTGTATGATAATATTAATAATATAATATAATCTACTTAGGTATTATATGAGATTCTTATAGTTATCATTTTTAAAAAATAAATAATAATACTTAAAAAGTCTATTATGCAAATAAAATTCTTAAAAATATATTATGTAAATATGTATTTTTTTTTTGCATTGTAATTTCTTACATAATATCTTTACAAATTGAAATTATGAAAAACGATATGTATGAACTATACAAATATGGATGTCAAAATAAAGGAAAAATTAAAATGAATATATTTGATGGGTTTATAAAATTAAATTTATAAAAATAATACTAACATATGTCGTATGTTTATAATATTACATATTAAATTATTAGTATTTCATATATAAACTTTTCATATTCCATTACATTCACATTTGATCATGTAATCTTATGTGAAATGTTAAACAATTGATTAGACTTGGTCTAATTTGATTCTAGCCAATAATAAAATGCCACATCATTAATATATGATGATATGGTTTTTTAAAAATGCTTAAAACATGGTGTAAAATAATAACACATAAATGACTACACAAAATATGATCTTCAAAAAATCTAACAAAAAAATTGATGATTGAGATTACATCACATCACTACATCTAATGGTTCAAATTAATACTTAAAAATATTCATAAAATCTAATGGTTAATAATGTATGTGATGATGCCACATCACACAATCTAATGGTTAATAATCATGATAAACATGATGATGTGGCTTCATGAGGGAGCTCAAAGATAGGTGAAAAATAAGGGGGTTGATAAATTATAATTATAATAATTATAAATTGATGGATTAATAATAAAAATATTATTATTCCAATTGGGGAATTTTTGGAATTAAAAAGGGCCAATTATAATTGGGTTTCTTCTGGACTTTACATTTGGCGAGTTCTGTTCATTTCCTATTGAAAACTGGAGATCTCCTCTGTTTCATAAATCTTAGATAAAAAATGGAGATCTCCATTTATACTAGTAGGAACTAAGAAGTTACAAAATGCATACCAGTCTTTTACAAGTTTTTCATTTTTTTATAATAGTATATTATATTAAAAATTACTTTAAGTAAAATGAAACTTTTTTTCTTAATAATATATTATATCAAACTTATCTTAATGTTATTACATATTTCGAAAATTAATTTAATTCTATCACGATTCATGTATATTATTTATTAGGGACATCATGAACCATAACAATATACTTGAAATTCACACCAGAAGGATCATGCAAGAAGTGACAAAAGACCGGGACCCTTTCCGGTTAAACACGTTGAAGAAATCCAGAGATGAAGACCACAAGACCGAAGAACCAAACACATAGAAGACTCACCAAGAAGCACTGTGAAGAATACGACATGAAACTCATCCGGGAGCGATCACAAGACATGAAGATTAAGTTAGGAACACAACAAAAAAAACACAAAGAATCCCGACGAAGACTTGAATACTTGAAGACCCACATGATCCCAAAAAACTTCTAGGAGACCGGTAAACATACCCTAGAAGCATTGGATCAAATCTCAAAGAAATTCAAACAATGAAATTTGGGAAAAACTTCTGAAAAATGCAAAATAACACATTCCGTCAGGATGCCAGACTGAGTTGTTCGGATGCTTAATACAATTTCAGCCCAAGCGTCCGAACAATCCAGTGAAGCGTCCGAACGATTAGTGTAAAAATTTGCCAACCCACAACCCAGCTTGCGGGGCAAGTTTGGAGCGCCCCTGTCCAGCTAGGTGGTGCAATTTTAGGCATAATTGAAGGATTTTTGAATTTGAATTCTCCTTAGACTCCGACCTATTTGGTCCCTTGATTTTAGGTTAAATTTGGGGATGGGGTGCTCCACCAACCCCTATAAATAGGGGAGCACCCCCATTCAGAATTTACACCATTCTTTGTTAAATTCTTGAGAGAAAATTCTAGCCACCATTGTTGTAAGTATAGTTTGAGAGCTCCAATTTAGGCTGGCCTATGCCTTCAATATTTCAGTGAGAATAACCTGAGAACGTTCTTTGAGGGATCGTGTGGTTGCTTGAAGTTGTTATATCTGTTGTTTTGTGGAGCTAGTTTGTTGTGTAAAGGCTCTACGTCCTTGTTAGTCCTTTTTGTAATAGCAACTATTATAAGAGGTTCATCATGCTCTTTCGTAACAGCGATGATTTTCCGCGAAAACGTAGGCACCGTTCATCATATCCAGTGTCATCTCTTATCTTTTCTATTTCAATTATTCAGGTTTATTTTTCTTTTTCTATTCTTTTTGAGGAACTTGAGTTTTCCTCGTAACTCCCACTGTATTTGCATGTGATATAAACCTCCGCATCTATAGTTGCTTGAGTCATTCGTATGTCACGTATCCATTCGTTGACCAGGATTATAGTGCACCAAGTGCCTAATTTAATTTTCCGTACTTGTACTTTTTTTATTCTTTTATTTTATTTTTATTTTTATCGAGTTTCTTTTATTTATTTATTCAAGTACTTCCTGTTTTTAGTTTAGTTATTTATTTACAAGTACTTTGTTAATTATCACAACATCTACTCTAAAAGCAACAATATTAAAGTGACCAGATAGTTGCATCTTTAAATAGTTACATAATATTGTTTATGTTTAGAAAGTTCACATATAAGCCTATTCACCCTCCTTCTAAGACATCTCGGGACAACATTACTCTTCAATTTTAGAATTTTTGCAAATTTTTTGAAACAAAATATAAATTTGTATATGTTAGTCTTCAATTACAGAGTTTTTATAAGATAATATGAAAATTTAGTATTTTGTTCGTTTTAGACATCAATTTTGACATTTTAAGAAAAGAAAACAGCAAATTCCCATAGGGTTAGATTTCAATTTTGAAAACATACAAATGGCATATTTTTTTTTTAGATATCATTTTTTGCATTTGTGAGACAAATATGATAATTGATTTTTTAGAAGGTATTGTTAGACTTCATCTTTTACATTTCTGCGATATTTTTGGAAAAAATAGAAATTCGTATGTGTTCGTCTTCAATTTTTGGTTTTTCTAGGAACACATGAAAATTAAGTAATTTGTTCGTTTTAGACATCAATATTTGCGTTTTTAGGAAAATATGATAAATCATATTTTGAAGGCGTATGACTTCATTTTGCTTTTTATGAAAACAACATAAATTCGCATGCGTTAGTTTTCAATAATGAAGTTTTTTTGAGGAAAATATGAAAATTAAAAATCTAGTTTGTTTTAGACATCAAATTTGGTATTTATTAGAAAAATATGATAATTGATTTTTCTCAAGGTATATTAGACTTCAATTTTTGTATTTTTGCGAATATTTCAAAAAAATAGAAATTCACATGTGTTAGTCTTCAATTACGGAGTTGTTATAGGATAAAATGAAAATTAAGTATTTTGTTCGTTTTAGACAATAATTTTGTTTTTATAGAAAAAATATTTAATTGATTTTTTTTGGTGTTAGACGCAAGTTTTTGCATTAGTGCAATTTTTTTGCGAAAAATAGAAAATTTCATGTGCAAGTCTTCAATTATAGGTTTTTTGAGGAAAACATGAAAATTAAGTATTTTGATTGTTTCAGACATAAATTTTGAAAATTTTTAAACATATTATATTTAATTTTTTTTTTAAGGTGTTAGACTTTATTTTTTTCATTTTTGCGAATATTTTCATAAAAATATAAATTTGCATACGTTGCTCCTCAATTGTTGATTTTTTTTTTGAGAAAAACATGTAAATGAAATATTTTGTTTGTTTTAGACATTTTTTGTGTATCCGTGTTTATAATTTTCTAAGGATCAGTAGTATCGATTTTCATATTGTATTTTTCACAACTAGTACCAAATAAGCAGAGATCCTAAAAGTAGGGTAGGGTACGAAATCAGAAAAATGGTTTGATTCAATAAAGCACAACATAATAACGCACAACACCTCATTTATAAAAATGGTTTGAGTCAAAACTAATATATTTATCCTAATACATAGTCATCATTACATCTTATAGTCATAATACAGTCCTAACTCCTTTTAACATTTTCCATCAAAAAAACTTCTTAAACAGTGTCATTGGAGCTCATTTATAAATCTTTAAATCTATTATCAAAACATTGTAATTGGTGCTGGAGGGGGAGCTGGAGGCTCTTAGCTTAGCATTAAAATTGGTTGCTAAAATATTCACGCAAAGACAATGTATGTTCATATCTGATAATAGAGAACTGGTGAATATTATGAGCTTAACCAGGGATTTAAATCAGTTGCAACCAGGTCCGGTCCTGAGTTTTCGGAGGCCTATGATATGATACTACGATAATCCAAAATTACGAAATTATATTATTTAAAAATAAAATATATTTTTTTAGTGTCAAACCAAAATAAGTATTAATAAAGTAAGTTCAAAATATTACAAAACGTATGACTAACATATTATAAAACATGAAACTACCTACAATTACAAATAAATAATCTTAAAAAACTGCAACAAATTCAGTGAAAATTGCAACAACAACGCGGAAGAATCGGCAAAGCACTTATTCATTAATTGCTCATATGCGCAAAGGATTTGGAGGGGATTTCGACACATCATGCGAATACCCTTCGACATTCGCGACACCTTACCAAAATTTTGGCTAGACAACCGACGAAAATACGCCAAGGAAAAAAAGGATGAAATCGACACCTACTTCGTTGCCACAATTTGGACCATTTGGAAAGAGCGAAACGAATTGATCTTCAACCAAAAGAACTCTCCGCCATCATCCGCGATAGCGAAAATCACCTACGAGGCAAAGACATGGAAACTTCATTGCTAATCGGAATCCAATTTTCGCTCGCCATTTCTAGCTTCTCCTCTCTTCCTTTCCTCTAAATCTTTTTACTTGTAGTGCGTATCCTTAATAGAGTAGGTTTTTCTACTAAATGAATTAACGTAGACCCTTTATATTTTTACATTACCATGTAAAATTAAGACGTTGTATTGAACTTGCTTTAATATATCGAAAAGAAGCTTCGCTTCTTAATTTTAAAAAAAAAAATTCAGTGAAAATTCGATGTACCAGTCAATAGTCATGATTTATCACATGTTTCTTTTCAGAGAATTTTCAAAATTGACTCGAAATGTTATGGGACTCGAAAATTAAAGAGGTGACAATGCCATGGATAGAAATTAAAAAATGATTAATGGCTCGACTCGAGAATTCTTTATGTCTAGGTATTACAAAGTTATGGGACTCGACTCGAAATTTTTTTATGTCTAGGTATTACAAAGTTATGGAACTCAATTGAACTGGGACTCGACTCGAAATTTTGTATCCATGGCGATTCAACTATTTTCAATCGAACTGGGAGCTTGGAAATTAAAAGAATTCATGTCTAGGATATTTTAGCCATTGGCGAAATTATATGTAACATAATTGAATTGAACTGAAGAAAATTCGAAAATTGAATGTAACAAAATTGAAGAAAAATTACAAAAAAATTGACTGTTTCGAAATTACAAGAAAATTGAAGAAAAATTGAAAAGAAATTACAAGAAATTGAAGAGAACTTCGAAGTGAGACTGAAGCTCTCGATTATACAATACCGAAGCTTTACCTAGGGCAAGGGAGACTACAACTTGCAACCATCCAGATGGGAGGCTTTACCTAGGGCAAGGGAGTGTCTCCTCTTGAAGAGGAGAATCAAGGACCCCACTTTCCAGTGGGTCTCTCGATTATACAATACCGAAGCTCACAATCTTGCAAATATGGCGAGATTGCTTCAAACGGACTATGAAGACGTCAGCTTTCCTTTCATGATGTCAGGGATAAATGTGACGCTTGAAGAAAATGGGAAGACGAGAGGATTTTCCTTAGTAGTTAGTTAGTTTTATTTTATTCAATTTTCATTACTGCACTTTGTGTTGCTTTGGTCTGTTTTTGTAATAGGTTTTTATTTGCTTTGTCTATTTTCATTTGGGGGTTTTTCTTCCCGGTCATTTGTAAAAACTATAATTTACTTGATGCCTAAGGGTAATTCTCACAAAAAAAAAAAAAAGAAACTTGCGAAAAATTAATTTACTTGATGTAATTTCTAATACGATCAATCAAACAGGTCCTTAATAATTTTAGACTTACTAATCTGGATGCTTTCGAATATATATTACTATTTAATCTTTCTCTCATATTTCATATTTGTAAATAAAAAAATCACGAAAGGAAAGATGCTAGGCCCAATATATGTGATATTTTGAGACTTTGTAGAGTACACATGAAATTTTGCCAGAAAAATTAAATCGGTTTTCCGATGAATTAATATTAAGCCCAAGACCCATATATAATCAAATGTTTGACCCAATGTAGAATCAGTTCTCTTTTCACCATTAATAAACCATTCAAGCTCGAAAGACTGTCCCTTTAACAGTATCATCTCAGCTTCTCCAAAACTACGTTATAAACCAAAAAATTTATGAGTTTCTGTATTTTATTTGTTGTGGTCATAACAAAAAATTTATGAATTCAAAATATTGTATTAAAAATAGCAGTAGACCGATTTGCATGTCTACAATCAATCCAACGTCAACATCCATCCTTCACACACGCTATTCCTTTTCCTTGCTCACGTCAGCACAGTACTAAATGATAAATCCTCTTGTAATTTCTAGTTTTACTATCTCTCAGGTCACTATTTCAATTACTAAACTTTACTTTTCTTATAATTCAGCAAGTAATTAACATGAAACTATAACCATCAAACAAATTAAAGGAGCAATGAACTTTTCATTACTTGGTTCTCAATCGCCATTATATTTTTGTGCTCGCAACGTGTTCGACAAAATGTCTAATTAAATAATTTTGTATGTATATATATTTTCAGCAAGTAATTGTGCAATTACACAATTAACCAATAAAATTTTAAGCAAATTTTCCTTTATAGTAAGTTTTGATGTTAAGACATTAGCCAATGAAACTATTGATATTAGACATTTTTCAATTAAGCAATTATTCTCTGACATTAAGTATTGATATTATGTTTTATATGTGTTTTCAATTCTTGTTTATTTGTAGATCTTTGTTGAATGGAGAATTTTTCTCAAGATGAATGTGTTGCGATCATAATAACTTTGGTTTCTTGGATTATTCGTCAAAGGAAAAAAAAAATCACGAGAAATATATCACCAACCAGAATTTCCGAGCGAAATCGATATTTACAGAGAATCATATATGAATCTGATATTGCGTGCGTGAACATACTTCGCATGAATAGGGAATTTTTTTTAATTTACACAAAGGATGTGTTTTGTTTGTGACTTTACGTACTTTAGTCCTAAGAATGACATAATATATAATGTAATATATAATTATTTGATAAACACTCATAATTAATTTTTTCACTATATCATAATTCCAATTTTTTTAAACAACAAAACAGAGAATTACACTTTCCAGCATCTTATAATTTGGACATCCAAACACTGTGAAATTACTAATTCCAGAACTTTTTTCCCTCCACCTTATAATCCGATTCCACTCTACTAATTCCACTTGCCAAACAACCCCTAAGAAAGTTTTCTTTTCGATTCATAGCAATCTTTTTACGCTTTGAGGAGTTCAAATAACTTGTTTTTAGATCATTTGTATAGTATCTTTTACTACATAACTTTTCACCAAATTTTACAACAACTAAGAAAATTTGTTTTTCGATTCAAAACAACATTTTAACGTTATGAGGAGTTCAAATAACGTGTTTTTGAGATGGTTTGGATCGAATCTTTCACTACGTAACTTTTTACCAAATTGGACAGACACTAAGAAAGTTTTCTATTCGATTCATATAATTTTTTTTACGTTTTGAGGAATTCAAATAACTTGTTTTTAGATCATTTGTATCATATCTTTCACTACATAAATTTTCACCAAATTTTACAAACACTAAGAAAATCTGTTTATCGATTCAAAACAATATTTTAACGTTCTGAGGAGTTCAAATAACGTGTTTTTTAGATGGTTTGGATCGAATCTTTCACAACGTAACTTTTCACCAAATTGTACAAACACTAAGAAAGTTTTCTTTTCGATTCATAGCAATCTTTCTACGATTTGAGGAGTTCAAATAACTTGTTTTTAGATCATTTGTATCGTATCTTTTACTACATAACTTTTCACCAAATTTTACAAACACAAAGAAAGTTTATTTTTCGATTCAAAACAATCTTTTAACGTTCTGAGGAGTTCAAATAACGTGTTTTTAAGATGGTTTGGATCGAATCTTTCAGTACGTAACTTTTCACCAAATTGGACAAACACTAAGAAAGTTTTCTTTTCGATTCATAGAAATATTTTTACGCTTTTAGTAGTTCAAATAACTTGTTTTTAGATCATTTGTATCATATCTTTTACTACATAACTTTTCACCAAATTTTACAAACACTAAGAAAGTTTGTTTTTCGATTTAAAACAATTTTTAACGTTCTGACGAGATGGTTTGGATCGAATCTTTCACTACGTAACTTTTCACCAAATTGTAAAAACACTAAGAAAGTTTTCTTTTCGATTCATAACAATCATTTTATGCTTTGAGGAGTTCAAATAACTTGTTTTTAGATCATTTGTATCATATCTTTTACTACATAACTTTTCACCAAATTTAACAAACGCTAAGAAAGTCTGTTTTTCGATTTAAAACAGTTTTTAAAATTCTGAGGAGATCAAATAACGTGTTTTTTAGATGGTTTAGATTGAATCATTCACTACGTAACTTTTCACCAAATTGTAAAAACACTAAGAAAGTTTTCTTTTCGATTCAGAGCAATCTTTTTACATTTTGAGGAGTGCAAATAACTTGTATTTAGATCATTCGTATCGTATCTTTTACAACATAACTTTTCATCAAATTTTACAAAGACTAAGTAAGTTTGTTTTTCGATTCAAAAACATCTTTTAACGCTCTAAGGAGTTCAAATAACGTGTTTTTTAGATGGTTTGGATTGAATATTTCACTGCGTAACTTTTCACAAAATTGTACAAACACTTAGAATGTTTTATTTTCGATTCATAGCAATCTTTTTACGTTTTGAGGAGTGCAAACAACTTGTATTTAGATCATTTGTATCGTATCTTTTACAACATAACTTTTCATCAAATTTTACAAAGACTAAGAAAGTTTGCTTTTCGATTCAAAACAATCCTTTAACGCTCTAAGGAGTCCAAAAAACTTGTTTTTTTGATGGTTTGGATCGAATCTTTTACTACGTAACTTTTCACCAAATTGTACAGACACTAAGAATGTTTTCTTTTCGATTCATAGCATTCTTTTTATGCTTTGAAGAGTACAAATATCGTGTTTTTAGATCATTTGTATCGTATCTTTTACTACATAACTTTTCACCAAATTTTACAAAGACTAGGAAAGTTTTCTTTTCGATTCAAAATGTTATATTTTAACGTTCTGAGGAGTTCAGATAACGTGTTTTTGAGATGGTTTGGATCGAATCTTTCACTACGTAACTTTTCACCAAATTGTACAAACACTAAGAAAGTTTTCTTTTCGATTCATAGAAATATTTCTACGCTTTGAGGAGTACAAATAACGTGTTTTTAGATCATTTGTATCGTATCTTTTACTGCATAACTTTTCACCACATTTTACAAACACTAAGAAAATTTGTTTTTCGATTCAAAACAATCTTTTAACATTCTGTGGAGTTCAGATAACGTGTTTTTGAGATGGTTTGGATCGAATCTTTCACTACGAAACTTTTCACCAAATTGTAAAAACAAAAAGAAAGTTTTCTTTTCGATTCATAGAAATCTTTTTACGCTTTAAGGAGTTGAAATAACTTGTTTTAGATCATTTGTATCGTATCTTTTACTACATAACTTTTCAGCAAATTTTACAAACAATAAGAAAGTTTGTTTTTTCGATTCAAAACAATCTTTTAACGTTTCAAATAATGTGTTTTTGAGATGGTTTGGATCGAAACTTTCGCAACGTAACTTTTCACCAAATTGTACAAACACTAAGAAAGTTTTCTTTTCGATTCAAAGCAATCTTTCTACCCTTTGAGGTGTTCAAATAACTTGTTTTTAGATCATTTGTATCGTATCTTTTACTACATAACTTTTCACCAAATTTCACAAACTCTAAGAAAGTTTGTTTTGCGATTCAAAACAATCTTTTAACGTTCTGAGGAGTTCCAATAACGTGTTTTTTGGATGGTTTGGATCGAATCTTTCACTACGTAACTTGTCAACAAATTATAAAAACACTAAGAAAGTTTTCTTTTCGATTCAAAGCAATCTTTTTACCCTTTGAGGAGTTCAAATAACTTGTTTTTAGATCATTTGTATCGTATGTTTTACTTCATAGCTTTTCACCAAATTTAACAAACACTAAGAATGTTTGTTTTTCGATTCAAAACAATCTTTTAACATTCTGAGGAGTTCAAATAACGTGTTTTCGAGATGGTTTGGATCGAATCTTTCACTACGTAACTTTTCACCAAATTGTAACAACACTAAGAAAGTTTTCATTTCGATTCATAGCAATCTTTTTACGCTTTGAGGAGTTCAAATAACTTGTTTTTAGATCATTTGTATCGTATCTTTTACTACATAACTTTTCATCAAATTTTACAAAGACTAAGTAAGTTTGTTTTTCGATTCAAAACAATCTTTTAACGCTCTAAGGAGTTCAAATAACGTGTTTTTTAGATGGTTTTGATTGAATATTTCACTGCGTAATTTTTCATCAAATTGTACAAACACTAAGAAAGTTTTATTTTCGATTCATAGCAATCTTTTTACTATTTGAGGAGTTCAAATAACGTGTTTTTAGATCATTTGTATCGTATCTTTTACAACATAACTTTTCATAAAATTTTACAAAGACTAAGAAAGTTTGCTTTTCGATTCAAAACAATCCTTTAACGCTCTAAGGAATCCAAATAACTTGTTTTTGTGAAGGTTTGGATCGAATCTTTTACTACGTAACTTTTCACTAAATTGTACAAACACTAAGAATGTTTTCTTTTCGATTCATAGCAATCTTTTTACGCTTTGAAGAGTTCAAATATCGTGTTTTTAGATCATTTGTATCGTATCTTTTACTTCATGACTTTTCCCCAAATTTTACAAACACTAAGAAAGTTTCTATTCGATTCAAAACATTCTTTTAACATTCTGAGGAATTCAAATAACGTGTTTTCGAGATGGTTTGGATCGAATCTTTCACTACGTAACTTTTCACCAAATTGTAAAAACGCTAAGGAAGTTTTATTTTCGATTTATAGCAATCTTTTTACGCTTATAGGAGTTCGAATAACATGTTTGTAGATCATTTGTATCATATCTTTTACTACATAACTTTTCACCAAATTTTACAACCACTAAGAAAATTTGTTTTTGATTCAAAACAATATTTTAACGTTCTGAGGAGTTCAAATAACGTGTTTTTTTGAGATGGTTTGGATCGAATCTTTCACTACGTAACTTTTCACCAAATTGTACAAACACTAAGAAAGTTTTCTATTCAATTCATAGCAATCTTTTTACGATTTGAGGAGTTGAAATAACTTGTTTTTAGATCATTTGTATCGTATCTTTTACAACATAACTTTTCATCAAATTTTCCATAGACTAAGAAAGTTTGTTTTTCGATTCAAAACAATCCTTTAACGCTCTAATGAGTCCAAATAACTTGTTTTTGTGATGGTTTGGATCGAATCCTTTACTACGTAACTTTTAACCAAATTGTAAAAACACTAAGAAAGTTTTCTTTTCGATTCATAGAAATCTTTTTACGCTTTGAGGAATTCAAATAACTTGTTTTTAGATCATTTGTATCGTATCTTTTACTACATAACTTTTCACCAAATTTTACATACACTAAAGAGTTTGTTTTTCGATTCAAAACAACCTTTTAACGTTCTGAGGAGATCAAATGCCGTGCTTTTTAGATGGTTTTGATCGAATCTTTCACTACGTAACTTTTCACCAAATTGTACAAACACTAAGAAAGTTTTCTTTTCGATTCAGAAAAATATTTCTACGCTTTGAGGAGTACAAATAACATATTTTTAGATCATTTGTATCGTATCTTTTACTACATAACTTTTCACCACATTTTACAAACACTAAGAAAATTTGTTTTTCGATTCAAAACAATCTTTTAACGTTCTGAGGTGTTCAGATAACGTGTTTTTGAGATGGTTTGGATCGAATCTTTCACTACGTAACTTTTCACCAAATTGTAAAAACACTAAGAAAGTTTTCTTTTCGATTCAAAGCAATCTTTTTACCCTTTGAGGAGTTCAAATAACTTGTTTTTAGATCATTTGTATCGTATGTTTTACTACATAACTTTTCCCCAAATTTTACAAACACTTAGAAAGTTTGTTTTTCGTTTCAAAACAATCTTTTAACATTCTGAGGAATTCAAATAACGTGTTTTCGAGATGGTCTGGATCGAATCTTTCAGTACGTATCTTTTCACCAAAATGTAAAAACACTAAGAAAGATTTCATTTCGATTCATAGCAATCTTTTTACGCTTGGAGGAGTTCAAATAACTTGTTTTTAGATCATTTGTATCTTATCTTTTACAACACAAATTTTCATCAAATTTTACAAAGACTAAGTAAGTTTGTTTTTCGATTCAAAACAATCTTTTAACGCTCTAAGGAGTTCAAATAACGTGTTTTCGAGATGGTTTGGATTGAATATTTCACTGCGTAACTTTTCACCAAATTGTACAAACACTAAGAAAGTTTTATTTTTGATTCATAGCAATCTTTTTACTATTTGAGGAGTTCAAATAACTTGTTTTTAGATTATTTGTATCGTATCTTTTACAATATAACTTTTCATCAAATTTTACAAAGACTGTGAAAGTTTTATTTTCGATTCAAAACAATCCTTTAACGCTCTGAGGAATTCAAATAACGTGTTTTCGAGATGGTTTGGATCGAATCTTTCACTACGTAACTTTTCACCAAATTGTAAAAACACTAAGAAAGTTTTCTTTTCGATTCTTCGCAATCTTTTTACGCTTTTAGGAGTTCGAATAACTTGTTTTCAGACCATTTGTATCGTATCTTTTCTCCAAATTTTACAACCACTAAGAAAATTTGTTTTTCGATTCAAAACAATATTTTAACGTTTCAAATAATGTGTTTTTGAGATGGTTTGGATTGAATCTTTCACAACGTACCTTTTCACCAAATTGTACAAACACTAAGACAGTTTTATTTTCGATTCAAAGCAATCTTTTTACCCTTTGAGGTGTTCAAATAACTTGTTTTTAGATCATTTGTATCGTATCTTTTACTACATAACTTTTCATCAAATTTCGCAAACACTAAGAAAGTTTATTTTGCGATTCAAAACAATCTTTTAACGTTCCGAGGAGTTCCAATCACGTGTTTTTTGGATGGTTTGGATCGAATCTTTCACTACGTAACTTGTCAACAAATTGTAAAAACACTAAGAAAGTTTTCTTTTCGATTCAAAGCAATCTTTTTACCCTTTGAGGAGTTCAAATAACTTGTTTTTAGATCATTTGTATCGTATGTTTTACTACATAACTTTTCACCAAATTTTACAAACACTAAGAAAGTTTGTTTTTCGATTCAAAACAATCTTTTAACATTCTGAGGAGATCAAATAACGTGTTTTCGAGATGGTTTGGATCGAATCTTTCACTACGTAACTTTTCACCAAACTGTAAAAACACTAAGAAAGTTTTCATTTCGATTCATAGCAATCTTTTTACGCTTTGAGGAGTTCAAATAACTTGTTTTTAGATAATTTGTATCGTATCTTTTACAACATAACTTTTCATCAAATTTTACAAAGACTAAGTAAGTTTGTTTTTCGATTCAAAACAATCTTTTAACGCTCTAAGGAGTTCAAATAACGTGTTTTTGAGATGGTTTGGATTGAATATTTCACTGCGTAACTTTTCACCAAATTGTACAAACACTAAGAAAGTTTTATTTTCGATTCATAGCAATCTTTTTACTATTTGAGGAGTTCAAATAACTTGTTTTTAGATCATTTGTATCGTATCTTTTACAACATAACTTTTCATCAAATTTTACAAAGACTAAGAAAGTTTGCTTTTCGATTCAAAACAATCCTTTAACGCTCTAAGGAGTCCAAATAACTTGTTTTTGTGATGGTTTGGATCGAATTTTTTACTACGTAACTTTTCACCAAATTGTACAAACACTAAGAATGTTTTCTTTTCGATTCATAGCAATCTTTTTACGCTTTGAAGAGTTCAAATATCGTGTTTTCAGATCATTTGTATCGTATCTTTTACTACATAACTTTTCACGAAATTTTACAAACACTAAGAAAGTTTCTTTTCGATTCAAAACAATCTTTTAACATTCTGAGGAATTCAAATAACGTGTTTTCGAGATGGTTTGGATCAAATTTTTCACTACGTAACTTTTCACCAAATTGTAACAACACTAAGAAAGTTTTCATTTCGATTCATAGCAATCTTTTTACGCTTTGAGGAGTTCAAATAACTTGTTTTTAGATCATTTGTATCGTATCTTTTACAACATAACTTTTCATCAAATTTTACAAAGACTAAGTAAGTTTGTTTTTCGATTCAAAACAATCTTTTAACGCTCTAAGAAGTTCAAATAACGTGTTTTTGAGATGGTTTGGATTGAATATTTCACTACGTAACTTTTAACCAAATTGTAAAAACACTAAGAAAGTTTTCTTTTCGATTCATAGCAATCTTTTTACGCTTTTAGGAGTTCGAATAACTTGTTTTTAGATCATTTGTATCGTATCTTTTACTACATAACTTTTCACCAAATTTTACAACCACTATGAAAATTTGTTTTTCGATTCAAAACAATCTTTTAACGTTCTGAAGAGTTCAAATAACGTGTGTTTTTGAGATGGTTTGGATCGAATCTTTCACTACGTAACTTTTCACCAAATTGTACAAACACTAAGAAAGTTTTCTATTCGATTCATAGCAATCTTTTTATGATTTGAGGAGTTGAAATAACTTGTTTTTAGATCATTTGTATCGTATCTTTTACAACATAACTTTTCATCAAATTTTCCAAAGCCTAAGAAAGTTTGTTTTTCGATTCAAAACAATCCTTTAACGCTCTAATGAGTCCAAATAACTTGTTTTTGTGATGGTTTGGATCGAATCTTTTACTATGTACCTTTTAACCAAATTGTACAAACACTAAGAAAGTTTTCTTTTCTATTCATAGAAATCTTTTTACGTTTTGAGGAGTTCAAATAACGTGTTTTCAGATCATTTGTATCGTTTCTTTTACTACATAACTTTTCACCAAATTTTACAAATACTAAGAGAGTTTATTTTTCGATTCAAAACAACCTTTTAACGTTCTGAGGAGATCAAATACCGTGCTTTTTAGATGGTTTGGATCGAATCTTTCACTACGTAACTTTTCACCAAATTGTAAAAACCATAAGAAAGTTTTCTTTTTGATTCATAGAAATGTTTTTACGCTTTGAGGAGTTGAAATAACTTGTTTTGAGATCATTTGTATCGTATATTTTACTACATAACTTTTCAGCAAATTTTACAAACATTAAGAAAGTTTGTTTTTCGATTCAAAACAATCTTTTAACGTTTCAAATAATGTGTTTTTGAGATGGTTTGGATTGAATCTTTCACAACGTACCTTTTCACCAAATTGTACAAACACTAAGAAAGTTTTCTTTTCGATTCAAAGTAATATTTTTACCTTTTGAGGTGTTCAAATAACTTGTTTTTAGATCATTTGTATCGTATCTTTACTACATAACTTTTCACCAAATTTCACAAAACTAAGAAAGTTTGTTTTGCGATTCAAAATGTTATCTTTTAACGTTCTGAGGAGTTCAGATAACGTGTTTTTGAGATGGTTTGGAACGAATCTTTCACTACGCAACTTTTCACCAAAGTGTACAAACACTAAGAAAGTTTTCTTTTCGATTCATAGAAATATTTCTACGCTTTGAGGAGTACAAATAACGTGTTTTTAGATCATTTGTATCGTATCTTTTACTACATAACTTTTCACCACATTTTACAAACACTAAGAAAATTTATTTTTCGATTCAAAACAATCTTTTAACGTTCTGAGGAGTTCAGATAACGTGTTTTTGAGATGGTTTGGATCGAATCTTTCACTACGTAACTTTTCACCAAATTGTAAAAACACTAAGAAAGTTTTCTTTTCGATTCATAGAAATGTTTTTACGCATTGAGGAGTTGAAATAACTTGTTTTTAGATCATTAGTATCGTATCTTTTACTACGTAACTTTTCACCAAATTTTGCAAACACTAAGAGAGTTTGTTTTTCGATTCAAAACAACCTTTTAACGTTCTGAGGAGATCAAATACCGTGCTTTTGAGATGGTTTGGATTGAATCTTTCATTACGTAACTTTTCACCAAATTGAAAAAACACTAAGAAAGTTTTCTTTTTGATTGATAGCAATCTTTTTACGCTTTGAAGAGTTCACATAACTTGTTTTTAGATCATTTGTATCGTATCTTTTACTACGTAACTTTTCACCACATATTACAAACACTAAGAAATTTTATTTTTCGATTCAAAATGTTATCTTTTAACGTTCTGAGGACTTCAGATAACGTGTTTTGGAGATGGTTTGGATCGAATCTTTCACTACGTAACTTTTCACCAAATTGTATAAACACTAAGAAAGTTTTCTTTTCGATTCATAGAAATATTTCTACGCTTTGAGGAGTACAAGTAACGTATTTTTAGATCATTTGTATCGTATCTTTTACTACATAACTTTTCACCACATTTTACAAACCTTAAGAAAATTTGTTTTTCGATTCAAAACAATCTTTTAACTTTCTGAGGAGTTCAGATAACGTGTTTTTGAGATGGTTTGGATCGAATCTTTCACTACGTAACTTTTCACCAAATTGTAAAAACACTAAGATAGTTTTCTTTTCAATTCATAGAAATCTTTTTACGCTTTGAGGAGTTGAAATTACTTGTTTTTAGATCATTTGTATCGTATCTTTTACTACATAAATTTTCAGCAAATTTTACACACAATAAGAAAATTTGTTTTTCGATTCAAAACAATCTTTTAACGTTTCAAATAATGTGTTTTTGAGATGGTTTGGATTGAATCTTTCACAACGGACCATTTCACCAAATTGTACAAACACTAAGAAAGTTTTCTTTTCGATTCAAAGCAATCTTTTTACCCTTTGAGGTGTTCAAATAACTTGTTTTTAGATCATTTGTATCGTATCTTTTACTACATAACTTTTCACCAAATTTCACAAACACTAAGAAAGTTTGTTTTGCGATTCAAAACAATCTTTTAACGTTCTGAGGAGTTCCAATAACGTGTTTTTTGGATGGTTTGGATCGAATCTTTCACAACGTAACTTGTCAACAAATTATAAAAACACTAAGAAAGTTTTCTTTTTGATTCATATCAATATTTTTACGCTTTGAGAAGTTCAAATGACTTGTTTTTAGATCATTTGTATCGTATCTTTCACAACATAACATTTCATCAAATTTTACAAATACTAAGAATGTTCGTTCTTCGATTCAAAACAATCTTTTAACGCTCTAAGGACTTCAAATAACGTGTTTTTGAGATGGTTCGGATCGAATCTTTCACTACGTAAGTTTTCACCACATTTTACAAACACTAAGAAAGTTTTCTTCTCGATTCAAAGCAATATTTTTACCCTTTGAGGAGTTCAAATAGCTTGTTTTTAGATCATTTGTATCGTATGTTTTACTACATAACTTTTCACCAAATTTTACAAAGACTAAGAATGTTCGTTCTTCGATTCAAAACAATCTTTTAACGCTCTAAGGACTTCAAATAACGTGTTTTTGAGATGGTTTGGATCGAATCTTTCAGTACGTAACGTTTCACCATATTGTACAAACACTAAGAAAGTTTTCTTTTCGATTCAAATCAATTTTTTTACCCTTTGAGGAGTTCAAATAACTTGTTTTTAGATCATTTGTATCATATCTTTTACTACATAACTTTTCTCCAAATTTTACAAACACTAAGAAAGATTGTTTTTCGATTCAAAACAATCTTTTAACGTTCTGAGGAGTTCAAATAACGTGTTTTTGATGGTTTGGTTCGAATCTTTCACGACGTAACTTGTCAACAAATTATAAAAACACTAAGAAAGTTTTCTTTTTGATTCATATCAATATTTTTACGCTTTGAGGAGTTCAAATGACTTGTTTTTAGATCATTTGTATCGTATCTTTCACAACATAACATTTCATCAAATTTTACAAAGACTAAGAATGTTCGTTCTTCGATTCCAAACAATCTTTTAACGCTCTAAGGACTTCAAATAACGTGTTTTTGAGATGGTTCGGATCGAATCTTTCACTACGTAACTTTTCACCACATTTTACAAACACTTAGAAAGTTTTCTTTTCGATTCAAAGCAATCTTTTTACCCTTTGAGGAGTTCAAATAACTTGTTTTTAGATCATTTGTATCGTATGTTTTACTACATAACGTTTCACCAAATTTTACAAACACTAAGAAAGTTTGTTTTTCGATTCAAAACAATCTATTAACATTCTGAGGAGATCAAATAACGTGTTTTCGAGATGGTTTTGATCGAATCTTTCACTACGTAACGTGTTTTCGATTCATAGCAATCTTTTTACGCTTTGAGGAGTTCAAATAACTTGTTTTTAGATCATTTGTATCGTATCTTTTACTTCATAACTTTTCCCCAAATTTTACAAACACTAAGAAAGTTTCTATTCGATTCAAAACAATCTTTTAACATTCTGAGGAATTCAAATAACTTGTTTTCGAGATGGTTTGGATCGAATCTTTCACTACGTAACTTTTCACTAAATTGTCAAAACACTAAGAAAGTTTTCTTTTCGATTCATAGAAATCTTTTTATGCTTTGAGGAGTTGAAATTACTTGTTTTTAGATCATTTGTATCGTATCTTTTACTACATAACTTTTCAGCAAATTTTACAAACAATAAGAAAGTTTGTTTTTCGATCCAAAACAATCTTTTAACGTTTCAAATAATGTGTTTTTGAGATGGTTTGGATTGAATCTTTCACAACGTACCTTTCCACCAAATTGTACAAACACTAAGAAAGTTTTATTTTCGATTCAAAGCAATCTTTTTACCCTTTGAGGAGTTCAAATAACTTGTTTTTAGATCATTTGTATCGTATGTTTTACTACATAACTTTTCACCAAATTTTACAAACACTAAGAAAGTTTGTTTTTCGATTCCAAACAATCTTTTAACATTCTGAGGAGATCAAATAACGTGTTTTCGAGATGGTTTGGATCGAATCTTTCACTACGTAACTTTTCACCAAACTGTAAAAACACTAAGAAAGTTTTCATTTCGATTCATAGCAATCTTTTAACGCTATGAGGAGTTCAAATAACTTGTTTTTAGATCATTTGTATCGTATCTTTTACAACATAACTTTTCATCAAATTTTACAAAGACTAAGTAAGTTTGTTTTTCGATTCAAAACAATCTTTTAACGCTCTAAGGAGTTCAAATAACGTGTTTTTGAGATGGTTTGGATTGAATATTTCACTGCATAACTTTCCACCAAATTGTACAAACACTAAGAAAGTTTTATTTTCGATTCATAGCAATCTTTTTACTATTTGAGGAGTTCAAATAACTTGTTTTTAGATCATTTGTATCGTATCTTTTACAACATAACTTTTCATCAAATTTTACAAAGACTACGAAAGTTTGCTTTTCGATTCAAAACAATCCTTTAACGCTCTAAGGATTCCAAATAACTTGTTTTTGTGATGGTTTGGATCGAATCTTTTACTACGTAACTTTTCACCAAATTGTACAAACACTAAGAATGTTTTCTTTTCGATTCATAGCAATCTTTTTACGCTTTGAAGAGTTCAAATATCGTGTTTTCAGATTATTTGTATCGTATCTTTTACTACATAACTTTTCACCAAATTTTACAAACACTAAGAAAGTTTCTTTTCGATTCAAAACAATCTTTTAACATTATGAGGAATTCAAATAACGTGTTTTTGAGATGGTTTGGATCGAATCTTTAACTACATAACTTTTCGCCAAATTGTAAAAACACTGAGAATGTTTTCTTTTCGATTCATAGCAATATTTTTACGCTTTTCGGAGTTCGAATAACGTATTTTCAGATCATTTGTATCATATCTTTTACTACATAACATTTCACCAAATTTTACAAACACTAAGAGTATGTTTTTCGATTCAAAACAACCTTTTAAGGTTCTGAGGATTTCAGATAACGTGTTTTTGAGATGGTTTGGATCGAATCTTTTACTACGCAACTTTTCACCACATTGTACAAACACTAAGAAAGTTTTCTTTTCGATTCAAAGCAATCTTTTTACCCTTTGAGGAGTTCAAATAACTTGTTTTTAGATCATTTGTATCGTATGTTTTACTACATAACTTTTCACCAAATTTTACAAACACTAAGAAAGTTTGTTTTTCGATTCCAAACAATCTTTTAACATTCTGAGGAGATCAAATAACGTGTTTTCGAGATGGTTTGGATCGAATCTTTCACTACGTAACTTTTCACCAAACTGTAAAAACACTAAGAAAGTTTTCATTTCGATTCATAGCAATCTTTTAACGCTATGAGGAGTTCAAATAACTTGTTTTTAGATCATTTGTATCGTATCTTTTACAACATAACTTTTCATCAAATTTTACAAAGACTAAGTAAGTTTGTTTTTCGATTCAAAACAATCTTTTAACGCTCTAAGGAGTTCAAATAACGTGTTTTTGAGATGGTTTGGATTGAATATTTCACTGCATAACTTTCCACCAAATTGTACAAACACTAAGAAAGTTTTATTTTCGATTCATAGCAATCTTTTTACTATTTGAGGAGTTCAAATAACTTGTTTTTAGATCATTTGTATCGTATCTTTTACAACATAACTTTTCATCAAATTTTACAAAGACTACGAAAGTTTGCTTTTCGATTCAAAACAATCCTTTAACGCTCTAAGGACTCCAAATAACTTGTTTTTGTGATGGTTTGGATCGAATCTTTTACTACGTAACTTTTCACCAAATTGTACAAACACTAAGAATGTTTTCTTTTCGATTCATAGCAATCTTTTTACGCTTTGAAGAGTTCAAATATCGTGTTTTCAGATTATTTGTATCGTATCTTTTACTACATAACTTTTCACCAAATTTTACAAACACTAAGAAAGTTTCTTTTCGATTCAAAACAATCTTTTAACATTATGAGGAATTCAAATAACGTGTTTTTGAGATGGTTTGGATCGAATCTTTAACTACATAACTTTTCGCCAAATTGTAAAAACACTGAGAATGTTTTCTTTTCGATTCATAGCAATATTTTTACGCTTTTCGGAGTTCGAATAACGTATTTTCAGATCATTTGTATCATATCTTTTACTACATAACATTTCACCAAATTTTACAAACACTAAGAGTATGTTTTTCGATTCAAAACAACCTTTTAAGGTTCTGAGGATTTCAGATAACGTGTTTTTGAGATGGTTTGGATGGAATCTTTTACTACGCAACTTTTCACCACATTGTACAAACACTAAGAAAGTTTTCTTTTCGATTCAAAGCAATCTTTTTACCCTTTGAGGAGTTCAAATAACCTGTTTTTAGATCATTTGTATCGTATGTTTTACTACATAACTTTTCACCAAATTTTACAAACACTAAGAAAGTTTGTTTTTCGATTCCAAACAATCTTTTAACATTCTGAGGAGATCAAATAACGTGTTTTCGAGATGGTTTGGATCGAATCTTTCACTACGTAACTTTTCACCAAACTGTAAAAACACTAAGAAAGTTTTTTTTTTGAGTAAATTCGGAGAGGGCTCAAAGTCCCCCTTCCAAACACAATTTTTTTTTTATTTTATTTTTTTTTATTACAAACCCGTAGGCCACACATTCTATTCACTAATTTAACATTTAATCTATAATCCAGTGTCCCCGTCGGGAATCGAACCCCACACTTCTCGCTCCCTAGCCAAGAGATGTGACCAACTAGGCTAACTCTAGTTGGCACTAAGAAAGTTTTCATTTCGATTCATAGCAATCTTTTAACGCTATGAGGAGTTCAAATAACTTGTTTTTAGATCATTTGTATCGTATCTTTTACAACATAACTTTTCATCAAATTTTACAAAGACTAAGTAAGTTTGTTTTTCGATTCAAAACAATCTTTTAACGCTCTAAGGAGTTCAAATAACGTGTTTTTGAGATGGTTTGGATTGAATATTTCACTGCATAACTTTCCACCAAATTGTACAAACACTAAGAAAGTTTTATTTTCGATTCATAGCAATCTTTTTACTATTTGAGGAGTTCAAATAACTTGTTTTTAGATCATTTGTATCGTATCTTTTACAACATAACTTTTCATCAAATTTTACAAAGACTACGAAAGTTTGCTTTTCGATTCAAAACAATCCTTTAACGCTCTAAGGACTCCAAATAACTTGTTTTTGTGATGGTTTGGATCGAATCTTTTACTACGTAACTTTTCACCAAATTGTACAAACACTAAGAATGTTTTCTTTTCGATTCATAGCAATCTTTTTACGCTTTGAAAAGTTCAAATATCGTGTTTTCAGATTATTTGTATCGTATCTTTTACTACATAACTTTTCACCAAATTTTACAAACACTAAGAAAGTTTCTTTTCGATTCAAAACAATCTTTTAACATTATGAGGAATTCAAATAACGTGTTTTTGAGATGGTTTGGATCGAATCTTTAACTACATAACTTTTCGCCAAATTGTAAAAACACTGAGAATGTTTTCTTTTCGATTCATAGCAATATTTTTACGCTTTTCGGAGTTCGAATAACGTATTTTTAGATCATTTGTATCATATCTTTTACTACATAACATTTCACCAAATTTTACAAACACTAAGAGTATGTTTTTCGATTCAAAACAACCTTTTAAGGTTCTGAGGATTTCAGATAACGTGTTTTTGAGATGGTTTGGATCGAATCTTTTACTACGCAACTTTTCACCACATTGTACAAACACTAAGAAAGTTTTCTATTCGATTCATAGCAATCTTTTTACGATTTGAGGAGTTGAAATAACTTGTTTTTAGATCATTTGTATCGTATCTTTTACAACATAACTTTTCATCAAATTTTCCAAAGACTAAGAAAGTTTGTTTTTCGATTCAAAACAATCCTTTAACGCTCTAATGAGTCCAAATAACTTGTTTTTGTGATGGTTTGGATCGAATCTTTTACTACGTACCTTTTCACCAAATTGTACAAACACTAAGAAAGTTTTCTTTTCGATTCATAGGAATATGTTTACGCTTTGAGGGGTTCAAATAACGTGTTTTTAGATGATTTGTATCGTATCTTTTACTACATAACTTTTCACCAAATTTTACACACACTAAGAGAGTTTGTTTTTCGATTCAAAACAACCTTTTAAGGTTCTGAGGAGTCCAGATAACGTGTTTTTGAGATGGTTTGGATCGAACCTTTCACTACGTTACTTTTCACCAAATTGTACAAACACTAAGAAAGTTTTCTTTTCGATCCATAGCAATCTTTCTACGATTTGAGGAGTTCAAATGACTTGTTTTTAGATCATTTGTATCGTATCTTTTACAACATAACTTTTCATCAAATTTTACAAAGACTAAGAAAGTTTGTTTTTCGATTCAAAACAATCCTTTAACGCTCTAAGCAGTCCAAATAACGTGTTTATGTGATGGTTTAGATCGAATCTTTTACTACGTAACTTTTCACCAAATTGTACAAACGCAAAGAATGTTATCTTTTCGATTCATAGAAATCTTTTTACGCTTTGAGGAGTTCAAATAACTTGTTTTTAGATCATTTGTATCATATCTTTTACTACATAACTTTTCGCCAAATTTTACAACCACTAAGAAAATTTGATTTTCGATTCAAGACAATCATTTAACATTCTGAGGAGTTCAAATGTCGTGTTTTTGAGATGGTTTGGATCGAATCTTTCACTACGTAACTATTCACCAAATTGTAAAAACACTAAGAAAGTTTTCTTTTCGATTCAAAGCACTCTTTTTACGCTTTGAGGAGTTCAAATAACTTATTTTTACATCATTTGTATCGTATCTTTTACTGCATTACTATTCACCAAATTTTACATCCACTAAGAAAATTTGTTTTTCGATTCAAAACAATCTTTTAACGTTCTTAGGAGTTCAAATAACGTGTTTTTGAGATGGTTTGGATCGAATCTTTCACTACATAACTTTTCACCAAATTGTACAAACACTAAGAAAGTTTTCTTTTCGATTCATAGAAATCTTTCTACGCTTTGAGGAGTACAAATAACGTGTGTTTCGATCATTTGTATCATACCTTTTACTACATAAGTTTTCACCAAATTTTACAAACACTAAGAAAGTTTGTTTCTCGATTCAAAACAACTTTTTAAAGTTCTGAGGAGTTCAAATAACGTGTTTTTGAGATGGTTTGGATCGAATCTTTCACTACGTAACTTTTCACAAATTGTAAAAACACTGAGAAAGTTTTCTTTTCGATTCATAGAAATCTTTTTACGCTTTGAGGAGTTCAAATGACTTGTTTTTAGATGATTTGTATCGTATCTTTTACTACATAACTTTTCAGCAAATTTTACAAACACTCAGAAAGTTTGTTTTTCGATTCAAAACAATCTTTTAACGTTCTGAGGAGTTCAAATAACGTGTTATGAGATGGTTTGGATCGAATCTTTCAGTACGTAATTTTTCACCCAATTGTACAAATACTAAGAAAGTTTTCTTTTCGATTCAAAGCAATATTTTACCTTTTGAGGAGTTCAAATAACTTGTTTTTAGATGATTTGTATCGTGTCTTTTACTACATTACTTTTCACCAAATTTTACAAACACTAAGAAAGTTTGTTTTTCGATTCAAAACAATCTTTTAACATTCTGAGGAGTTCAAATAACGTGTTTTTTGATGGTTCGGATCGAATCTTTCACGACGTAACTTGTCAACAAATTACAAAAACACTAAGAAAGTTTTATTTTCGATTCATAACAATCTTTTTACGCTTTGAGGAGTTCAAATAACTTGTATTTAGATCATTTGTATCGTATCTTTCACAACATAACATCTCATCAAATTTTACAAAGACTAAGAAAGTTTGTTTTTCGATTCAAAACAATCCTTTAACGCTCTAAGGAGTCCAAATAACGTGTTTATGTGATGGTTTGGATCGAATCTTTTACTACGTAAATTTTCACCAAATTGTACAAACACTAAGAAAGTTTTCTTTTCGATTCATAGAAATCTTTTTATGCCTTGAGGAGTTCAAATAACTTGTTTTAAATCATTTGTATCGTATCTTTCACTACATAACATTTCATCAAATTTTACAAAGACTAAGAAAGTTTGTTTTTCGATTCAAAACAATCTTCTAACGTTCTAAGGAGTTCAAATAACGTGGTTGTGAGATGGTTTGGATCGAATCTTTCACTACGTAACTTTTCACCAAATTGTACAAACACTAAGAAAGTTTTCTTTTCGATTCATAGCAATATTTTTGAGATTTGAGGAGTTCAAATAACTTGTTTTTAGATCATTTGTATCGTATATTGTACTACATAACATTTCACCAAATTTTACATACACTAATAAAGTTTGTTTTTCGATTCAAAACAATCTTTTAACATTCTGAGGAGTTCAAATAACGTGTTTTCGAAATGGTTTTGATCGAATCTTTCACAACGTAACTTTTCACCAAATTGTAAAAACACTATGAAAGTTTTCTTTTCGATTCATAGCAATATTTTTACGCTTTGAGGAGTTCAAATAACGTGTTTTTAGATCATTTGTATCGTATCTTTTATTACATAACTTTTCACCAAATTTTACAAACACTAAGAAAGTTTGTTTTTCGATTCAAAACAATCTTTTTACATTGTGAGCAGTTCAAATAACGTGTTGTTGAGATGGTTTGGATCGAATCTTTCACTACGTAACTTTTCACCAAATTGTACAAACACTAAGAAAGTTTTCTTTTCGATTCATAGAAATCTTGTTACGATTTGAGGAGTTCAAATAACTTGTATTTAGATCATTTGTATCGTATCTTTCACAACATAAGATTTCTTCAAATTTTACAAAGACTAAGAAAGTTTGTTTTTCGATTCAAAACAATCTTCTAACGTTCTCAGGAGTTCAAATAACGTGGTTTTGAGATGGTTTGTATCGAATCTTTCACGACGTAACTTGTCAACAAATTATAAAAACACTAAGAAAGTTTTATTTTCGATTCATAACAATCTTTTTACGCTTTGAGGAGTTCAAATAACTTGTATTTAGATCATTTGTATCGTATCTTTCACAACATAACATCTCATCAAATTTTACAAGGACTAACAAAGTTTGTTTTTCGATTCAAAACAATCTTCTAACGTTCTAAGGAGTTCAAATAACGTGGTTTTGAGATGGTTTGGACCGAATCTTTCACTACGTAACTTTTCACCAAATTATACAAACACTAAGAAAGTTTTCTTTTCAATTCATAGCAATCTTTTTGAGATTTGAGGAGTTCAAATAACTTGTTTTTAGATCATTTGTATCATATATTTTACAACATAACTTTTCATCAAATTTTACAAAGACTAAGAAAGTTTGTTTTTCGATTCAAAACAATCATTTAACGCTCTAAGGAGTCCAAATAACGTGTTTATGTGATGGTTTGGATCGAATCTTTTACTACGTAAATTTTCACCAAATTGTACAAACACTAAGAAAGTTTTCTTTTCGATTCATAGAAATCTTTTTATGCCTTGAGGAGTTCAAATAACTTGTTTTAAATCATTTGTATCGTATCTTTCACTACATAACATTTCATCAAATTTTACAAAGACTAAGAAAGTTTGTTTTTCGATTCAAAACAATCTTCTAACGTTCTAAGGAGTTCAAATAACGTGGTTGTGAGATGGTTTGGATCGAATCTTTCACTACGTAACTTTTCACCAAATTGTACAAACACTAAGAAAGTTTTCTTTTCGATTCATAGCAATATTTTTGAGATTTGAGGAGTTCAAATAACTTGTTTTTAGATCATTTGTATCGTATATTGTACTACATAACATTTCACCAAATTTTACAAACACTAATAAAGTTTGTTTTTCGATTCAAAACAATCTTTTAACATTCTGAGGAGTTCAAATAACGTGTTTTCGAAATGGTTTTGATCGAATCTTTCACAACGTAACTTTTCACCAAATTGTAAAAACACTATGAAAGTTTTCTTTTCGATTCATAGCAATATTTTTACGCTTTGAGGAGTTCAAATAACGTGTTTTTAGATCATTTGTATCGTATCTTTTATTACATAACTTTTCACCAAATTTTACAAACACTAAGAAAGTTTGTTTTTCGATTCAAAACAATCTTTTTACATTGTGAGCAGTTCAAATAACGTGTTGTTGAGATGGTTTGGATCGAATCTTTCACTACGTAACTTTTCACCAAATTGTACAAACACTAAGAAAGTTTTCTTTTCGATTCATAGAAATCTTGTTACGATTTGAGGAGTTCAAATAACTTGTATTTAGATCATTTGTATCGTATCTTTCACAACATAAGATTTCTTCAAATTTTACAAAGACTAAGAAAGTTTGTTTTTCGATTCAAAACAATCTTCTAACGTTCTCAGGAGTTCAAATAACGTGGTTTTGAGATGGTTTGGATCGAATCTTTCACTACGTAACTTTTCACCAAATTGTACAAACACTAAGAAAGTTTTCTTTTCGATTCATACCAATATTTTTGAGATTTGAGGAGTTCAAATAACTTGTTTTTAGATCATTTGTATCGTATCTTCTACAACATAACTTTTCATCAAATTTTACAAACACTAAGAAAGTTTGTTTCTCGATTAAAAACAACCTTTCAACGTTCTGAGGAGTTCAAATAACGTGTTTTTGAGATGCTTTGGATCGAATCTTTTACTACGTAAATTTTCACCAAATTGTACAAACACTAAGAAAGTTTTCTTTTCGATTCATAGAAATATTTCTACGCTTTGAGGAGTTCAAATAACGTGTCTTTAGATCATTTGTATCGTATCTTTTACTACATGACTTTTCACCAAATTTTTCAAACACTAAGAAAGTTTGTTTTTCGATTCAAAACAATCTTTTTACGTTCTGAGGAGTTCAAATAACGTGTTTTTTTGGATGGTTTGGATCGAATCTTTCACTACGTAACTTGTCATCAAATCGTACAAACACTAAAAAAGTTTTCTTTTCGATTCATAGCAATCTTTTTACGCTTTGAGGAGTTCAAATAACTTGTTTTTAGATCATTTGGATCGTATCTTTCACAACATAACTTTTCATCAAATTTTACAAAGACTAAGAGAGTTTGTTTTTCGATTCAAAACAATCTTTTAACGTTCTGAGGAGTTCAAATAACGTATTTTTGAGATGGTTTGGATCGAATCTTTCACTACGTAACTTTTCACCAAATTGTACAAACACTAAGAAAGTTTTCTTTTCGATTCATAGCAATTGTTTTACGATTTGAGGAGTTCAAATAACATTTTTTTAGATCATTTGTATCGTATCTTTTACAACATACCTTTTCATCAAATTTTACAAAGACTAAGAAAGTTTGTTTTTCGATTCAAAACAATCCTTTAACGCTCTAAGGAGTCCAAATAACTTGTTTTTTTGATAGTTTGGATCGAATCTTTTACTACGTAACTTGTCATCAAATTGTAAAAACACTATGAAAGTTTTCTTTTCGATTCATAGCAATCTTTTTACGCTTTGAGGAGTTCAAATAACGTGTTTTTAGATTATTTGTATCGTATCTTTTACTAAATACCTTTTCACCAAATTTTACAAACACTAAGAAAGTTTGTTTTTCAATTCAAAACAATCTTTTAACGTTCTTAGGAGTTCAAATAACGTGTTTTTGAGATGGTTTGGATCGAATATTTCACTACGTAACTTTCCACCAAATTGTACAAACACTAAGAAAGTTTTTCTTTTCGATTCAAAGCAATCTATTTACCCTATGAGGAGTTCAAATAACTTGTTTTTAGATCATTTGTATCGTATCTTTTACTACATAACTTTTCACCAAATTTTACAAACACTAAGAAAGTTTGTTTTTCGATTCAAAACAATCTTTTTACATTCTGAGCAGTTCAAATAACGTGTTGTTGAGATGGTTTGGATCGAATCTTTCACTACGTAACTTTTCACCAAATTGTACAAACACTAAGAAAGTTTTCTTTTCGATTCATAGAAATCTTGTTACGATTTGAGGAGTTCAAATCACTTGTTTTTAGATCATTTGTATCGTATCTTTCATAACTTAACTTTTCATCAAATTTTGCAAAGACTAAGAAAGTTTGTTTTTCGATTCAAAACAATCCTTTAACGCTCTAAGGAGTCCAAATAAATTGTTTTGTCATGGTTTGGATCGAATATTTTACAACGTAACTTTTCACCAAATTGTACAAACACTTAGAAAGTTTTCTTTTCGATTCATAGCAATCATTTTACGCTTTGAGGAGCTCAATTAACGTGTTTTAGATCATTCGTATCATATCTTTTTCTACAAAACTTTTCACCAAATTTTACAAACACTAAGAAAGTTTGTTTTTCGATTTAAAACAATCTTTTAACATTCCGAGGAGTTCAAATAACGTGTTTTCGAGATTGTTTGGTTCGAATCTTTCACTACGTAAGTTTTCACCAAATTGAAAAAATACTAAGAAAGTTTTCTTTTCGATTCATAGCAATCTTTTTACGCTTTGAGGAGTTCAAATTACTTGTTTTTAGATCATTTGTATCGTATATTTTGCTACCTAACTTTTCACCAAATTTTACAACCACTAAAGAAAGTTTGTTTTTCGATTCAAAACAATCTTTTAACGTTCTGAGGAGTTCAAATAACGTGTTTTTGAGATGGTTTGGATCGAATCTTTCACTACGTAACTTTTCACCAAATTGTACAAACAATAAGAAAGTTTTCTTTTCGATTCATAGCAATCTTTTTGAGATTTGAGGAGTTCAAATAACTTGTTTTTAGATCATTTGTATCGTATCTTTTACAACATAACTTTTCATCAAACTTTACAAAGACTTAGAAAGTTTGTTTTTCGATTCAAAACAATCCTTTAACGCTCTAAGGAGTCCAAATAACTTGTTTTTGTGAGGGTTTGGATCGAATCTTTTACTACTTAACTTTTCATCAAATTGTACAAACACTAAGAAAGTTTTTTTTCGATTCATAGCAATCTTTTTATGCCTTGAGGAGTTCAAATAACGTGTTTTTAGATCATTTGTATCGTATCTTGTACTACTTAACTTTTCACCAAATTTTACAAACACTAAAAAGTTTGTTTTTCGATTCAAAACAATCTTTTAACATTCTGAGGAGTTCAAATAACGTGTTTTCGAGATGGTTTTGATCAAATCTTTCACAACGTAACTTTTCACCAAATTGTAAAAACACTAAGAAAGTTTTCTTTTCGATTCGTAGCAATCTTTTTACGCTTTGAGGAGTTCAAATAACTAGTTTTTAGATCATTTGTATCGTATCTTTTACTACATAACTTTTCACCAAATTTTACAACCACTAAGGAAATTTGTTTTTCGATTAAAAACAATCTTTTAACGTTCTGAGGAGTTCAAATAACGTGTTTTTGAGATGGTTTGGATCGAATCATTCACTACGTAACTTTTCACCAAATTGTGCAAACACTAAGAAAGTTTTCTTTTCGATTCATAGAAATATTTCTACGCTTTGAGGAGTTCAAATAACTTGTTTTTAGATCATTTGTATCGTATCTTTTACTACATAAGTTTTCACCAAATTTTACAAACACTAAGAAAGTTTGTTTCTCGATTGAAAACAACCTTTTAACGTTCTGAGGAGTTCAAATAACATGTTTTTGAGATGGTTTGGATCCAATCTTTCACTACGTAACTTTTCACAAATTGTAAAAACACTAAGAAAGTTTTCTTTTCGATTTATAGAAATCTTTTTACGCTTTGAGGAGTTTAAATAAAGTGTTTTCAGATCATTTGTAACGTATCTTTTACTACATAACTTATCAGCAAATTTTACAAACACTAAGAAAGATTGTTTTTCGATTCAAAACAATTTTTTAACGTTCTGAGGAGTTCGAATAATGTGTTTTGATATGGTTTGGATCGAATCTTTCAGTACGTAACTTTTCACCAAATTGTACAAACACTAAGAAAGTTTTCTTTTCGATTCAAAGCAATCTTTTTACCTTTTGAGGAGTTCAAATAACTTGTTTTTAGATCATTTGTATCGTATCTTTTACTACATTACTTTTCACCCAATTTTACAAACACTAAGAAAGTTTGTTTTTCGATTCAAAACAATCTTTTAACGTTCTGAGTAGTTCAAATAACGTGTTTTTGATGGTTTGGATCGAATCTTTCACGATGTAACTTGTCAACAAATTATAAAAGCACTAAGAAAGTTTTTTTTTCGATTCATAGCAATCTTTTTACGCTTTGAGGAGTACAAATAACCTGTATTTAGATCATTTGTATCGTATCTTTCACAACATAAGATTTCATCAAATTTAACAAAGACTAAGAAAGTTTGTTTTTCGATTCAAAACAATCTTCTAACGTTCTCAGGAGTTCAAATAACGTGGTTTTGAGATGGTTTGGATCGAATCTTTCACTACGTAACTTTTCACCAAATTGTACAAACACTAAGAAAGTTTTCTTTTCGATTCATACCAATATTTTTGAGATTTGAGGAGTTCGAATAACTTGTTTTTAGATCATTTGTATCGTATCTTCTACAACATAACTTTTCGTCAAATTATACAAAGACTAAGAAAGTTTGTTTTTCGATTCAAAACAATCCTTTAACGCTCTAAGGAGTTCAAATAACTTGTTTTTAGATCATTTGTATCGTATCTTTTACTACATAACTTTTCACCAAATTTTACAACCACTAAGGAAATTTGTTTTTCGATTCAAAACAATCTTTTAACGTTCTGAGGAGTTCAAATAACGTGTTTTTGAGATGGTTTGGATCGAATCTTTCACTACGTAACTTTTCACCAAATTGTACAAACACTAAGAAAGTTTTCTTTTCGATTCATAGCAATCTTTTTACGATTTGAGGAGTTCAAATAACTTGTTTTTAGATCATTTGTATCATATCTTTTACAACATAACTTTTCATCAAATTTTACAAAGACTAAGAAAGTTTGTTTTTCGATTCAAAACAATCCTTTAACGCTCTAAGGAGTCCAAATAACTTGTTTTGTCATGGTTTGGATCGAATATTTTACAACGTAACTTTTCACCAAATTGTACAAACACTTAGAAAGTTTTCTTTTCGATTCATAGCAATCATTTTACGCTTTGAGGAGCTCAATTAACGTGTTTTAGATCATTCGTATCGTATCTTTTACTACAAAACTTTTCACCAAATTTTGCAAACACGAAGAAAGTTTGTTTTTCGATTTAAAACAGTCTTTTAACATTCCGAGGAGTTCAAATAACGTGTTTTCGAGATTGTTTGGTTCGAATCTTTCACTTCGTAAGTTTTCACCAAATTGTAAAAATACTAAGAAAGTTTTCTTTTCGATTCATAGCAATCTTTTTACGCTTTGAGGAGTTCAAATAACGTGTTTTTAGATCATTTGTATCGTATCTTGTACTACTAAACTTTTCACCAAATTTTACTAACACGAAAAAGTTTGTTTTTCGATTCAAAACAATCTTTTAACATTCTGAGGAGTTCAAATAACGTGTTTTCGAGATGGTTTTGATCGAATCTTTCACAACGTAACTTTTCACCAAATTGTAAAAACACTAAGAAAGTTTTCTTTTCGATTCATAGCAATCTTTTTACGCTTTGAGGAGTTCAAATAACTTGTTTTTAGATCATTTGTATCGTATCTTTTACTACATAACTTTTCACCAAATTTTACAACCACTAAGGAAATTTGTTTTTCGATTAAAAACAATCTTTTAACGTTCTGAGGAGTTCAAATAACATGTTTTTGAGATGGTTTGGATCGAATCATTCACTACGTTACTTTTCACCAAATTGTACAAACACTAACAAAGTTTTCTTTTCGATTCATAGAAATATTTCTACGCTTTGAGGAGTTCAAATAACTTGTTTTTAGATCATTTGTATCGTATCATTTACTACATATGTTTTCACCAAATTTTACAAACACTAAGAAAGTTTGTTTCTCGATTCAAAACAACCTTTTAACGTTCTGAGGAGTTAAAATAACATGTTTTTGAGATGGTTTGGATCCAATCTTTCACTACGTAACTTTTCACAAATTGTAAAAACACTAAGAAAGTTTTCTTTTCGATTCATAGAAATCTTTTTACGCTTTGAGGAAGTAAAAAAAAGTGTTTTTAGATCATTTGTATCGTATCTTTTACTACATATCTTTTACTACATATCTTTTACTACATAACTTTTCAGCAAAATTTTCAAACACTAAGAAAGTTTGTTTTTCGATTCAAAACAATTTTTTAACGTTCTGAGGAGTTCAAATAATGTGTTTTGAGATTATTTGGATCGAATCTTTCAGTACGTAACATTTCACCAAATTGTACAAACACTAAGAAAGTTTTTTTTTCGATTCATAGCAATCTTTTTACGATTTGAGGAGTTCAAATAACTTGTTTTTAGATCATTTGTATCATATCTTTTACAACATAAGTTTTCATCAAATTTTACAAAGACTAAGAAAGTTTGTTTTTCGATTCAAAACAATCTTTTAACGCTCTAAGGAGTCCAAATAACTGGTTTATGTGATGGTTTGAATCGAATCTTTTACTACATAACTTTTCACCAAATTGTACAAACACTAAGAAAGTTTTCTTTTCGATTCATAGAAATCTTTTTACGCTTTGAGGAGTTCAAATAACGTGTTTTTAGATCATTTGTATCGTATCTTTTACTACATAACTTTTCACCAAATTTTACAAACACTAAGAGAGTTTCTTTTTGGATTCAAAAAAATCTTTTAACATTATGTGGAGTTCAAATAACGTGTTTTTGAGATGGTTTGGATCGAATCTTTCACTACGTAACTTTTCACCAAATTGGACAAACACTAAGAAAGTTTTCTTTTCGATTCATAGAAATCTTTTTACGCTTTAAGGAGTTCAAATAACTTGTTTTTAGATCATTTGTATCGTATCTTTTAGTACATTACTTTTCACCAAATTTTACAAACACTGAGAAAGTTAGTTTTTCGATTCAAAACAATCTTTTAACGTTCTGAGGAGTTCGAATAACGTGTTTTTTGGATGGTTTGAATCGAATCTTTCACTACATAACTTGTCATCAAATTGAAAAAACACTAAGAAAGTTTTCTTTTCGATTTATAGCTATATTTTTACGCTTTGAGGAGTTCAAATAACTGGTTCTTAGATCCTTTTGTATCGTATCTTTCACAACATAACTTTTCATCAAATTTTACAAAGACTAAGAAAGTTTGTTTTTCGATCAAAACAATCTTTTAACGCTCTAAGGAGTTTAAATAACGTGTTTTTGAGATGGTTTCGATCGAATCTTTCACTATGTAACATTTCAACAAATTGTACAAACCCTAAGAAAGTTTTCTTTTCGATTCATTGAAATCTTTGTACGCTTTGAGGAGTACAAATAATGTGTTTTTAGATCATTTGTATCGTATCTTTTACAACATAACTTTTCACCAAATTTTACAGACACTAAGAAAATTTGTTTTTCTATTCAAAACAATCTTTTAACGTTCCGAGGAGTTCAAATAACGTGTTTTTGAGATGGTTTGGATCGAATCTTTCACTACGTAACTTTTCACCAAATTGTACAAACACTAAGAAAGTTGTCTTTTCGATTCAAAGCAATCTTTTTACCCTTTGAGGAGTTAAAATAACTTGTTTTTAGATCATTTGTATCGTATCTTTTACTACATAACTTTTCACCAAATTTTACAAACACTGAGAAAGTTTGTTTTTCGATTCAAAACATTCTTTTAACGTTCTGAGGAGTTCAAATGACGTCTTTTTGAGATGGTTTGGATCGAATCTTTCACTACGTAACTTTTCACCAAATTGTACAAACACTAAAAAAGTTTTCTTTTCGATTCATAGAAATCTTTCTACGCTTTGAGGAGTACAAATAACATGTTTTTAGATCATTTGTATCGTGTCTTTTACTACATAAGTTTTCACCAAATTTTACAAACACTAAGAAAGTTTGTTTTTCGATTCAAATCAACCTTTTAACATTCTGAGGAGTACAAATAACGTGTTTTTGAGATGGTTTGGATCGAATCTTTCACTACGTAACTTTTCACCAAATTGTACAAACACTAAGAAAGTTGTCTTTTCGATTCAAAGCAATCTTTTTACCATTTGAGGAGTTCAAATAACTTGTTTTTAGATCATTTGTATCGTATCTTTTACTACATGACTTTTCACCAAATTTTTCAAACACTAAGAAAGTTTGTTTTTCGATTCAAAACAATCTTTTTATGTTCTGAGGAGTTCAAATAACGTGTTTTTTTGGATGGTTTGGATTGAATCTTTCACCACGTAACTTGTCATCAAATCGTACAAACACTAAAAAAGTTTTCTTTTCGATTCATAGCAATCTTTTTACGATTTGAGGAGTTCAAATAACTTGTTTTTAGATCATTTGTATCGTATCTTTCACAACATAACTTTTCATCAAATTTTACAAATACTAAGAGAGTTTGTTTTTCGATTCAAAACAATCTTTTAACGCTCTATGGAGTTCAAATAACGTGTTTTTGAGATGGTTTGGATCGAATCTTTCACTACGTAACTTTTCACCAAATTGTACAAACACTAAGAAAATTTTCTTTTCGATTCATAGCAATTTTTTTACGATTTGAGGAGTTCAAATAACATTTTTTTAGATCATTTGTATCGTATCTTTTACAACATACCTTTTCATCAAATTTTACAAAGACTAAGAAAGTTTGTTTTTCGATTCAAAACAATCCTTTAACGCTCTAAGGAGTCCAAATAACTTGTTTTTTTGATAGTTTGGATCGAATATTTTACTACGTAACTTGTCATCAAATTGTAAAAACACTATGAAAGTTTTCTTTTCGATTCATAGCAATCTTTTTACGCTTTGAGGAGTTCAAATAACGTGTTTTTAGATCATTTGTATCGTATCTTTTACTAAATAACTTTTCACCAAATTTTACAAACACTAAGAAAGTTTGTTTTTCAATTCAAAATAATCTTTTAACGTTCTTAGGAGTTCAAATAACGTGTTTTTGAGATGGTTTGGATCGAATATTTCACTACGTAACTTTCCACCAAATTGTACAAACACTAAGAAAGTTTTCTTTTCGATTCAAAGCAATCTATTTAACCTATGAGGAGTTCAAATAACTTGTTTTTAGATCATTTATATCGTATCTTTTACTACATAACTTTTCACCAAATTTTACAAACACTGAGAAAGTTAGTTTTTCGATTCAAATCAATCTTATAACGTTCCGAGGAGTTCAAATAACGTGTTTTTTTTATGGTTTGGATCGAATCTTTTACTACGTAACTTTTTACCAAATTGTACAAACACTAAGAAATTTTTCTTTTCGATCATAGCAATCTTTTTACGCTTTGAGGTGTTTAAATAGTGTGTTTTTAGATCATTTGTATTGTATCTTTTACTACATAACTTTTCACCAAATTTTACAAACACTAAGAAAATTTGTTTTTCGATTCAAAACAATCTTTTAACGTTCTGAGGAGTTGAAATAACGTGTTTTTTAGATGGTTTGGATCGAATCTTTCACTACGTAACTTTCCACCAAATTGTACAAACACTAAGAAAGTTTTCTTTTCGATTCAAAGCAATATTTTTTCCTTTTGAGGAGTACAAATAACTTGTTTTTAGATCATTTGTATCGTATCTTTTACTACATAACTTTTCACCAAATTTTACAAACACTGAGAAAGTTAGTTTTTCAATTCAAAACAATCTTTTAACGTTATGAGGAGTTCAAATAACGTGTTTTTTGGATTGTTTGGATCGAATCTTTCACTACGTAACTTGTCATCAAATTGTAAAAACACTAAGAAAGTTTTCTTTTCGATTCATAGAAATATTTTTACGCTTTGAGGAGTTCAAATAACTAGTTTTTAGATCCTTTGTATCGTATCTTTCACAACATAACTATTCATCAAATTTTACAAAGACTAAGAAAGTTTGTTTTTTGATTCAAACCAATCTTTTAACGCTCTAAGGAGTTCAAATAATGTGTTTTTGAGATGGTTTGGATCAAATCTTTCACTATGTAACTGTTCTCCAAATTTTACAAACACTAAGAAAGTTTTTTTTTCGATTCAAAACAATCTTTTAACGTTCTGAGGAGTTCAAATAACGTGTTTTTTGGATGGTTTGGATCGAATCTTTTTACGCTTTGAGGAGTACAACTAACGTGTTTTTAGATCATTTGTATCGTATCTTTTACTACATAAGTTTTCACCAAATTTGACAAACACTAAGAAAGTTTGTTTCTCGATTCTAAACAACCTTTTAACGTTCTGAGGAGTTCAAATGACGTCTTTTTGAGATGGTTTGGATCGAATCTTTCACGACGTAACTTTTCACCAAATTGTAAAAACACTAAGAAAGTTTTCTTTTCGATTCATAGAAATCTTTTTACGCTTTGAGAAGTTCAAATAACTTGTTTTTAGATCATTTGTATCCTATCTTTTACTACATTACTTCTCACCAAATTTTACAAACACTAAGAAAGTTTGTTTTTCGATTCAAAACAATCTTTTAACATTCTGAGGAGTTCAAATAACGTGTTTTTGAGATGGTTTGGATCGAATCTTTAACTACGTAACTTTTCACCAAATTGTAAAAACACTAAGAATGTTTTATTTACTATTCATAGCAATCTTTTTACGCTTTGAGGAGTTGAAATAACTTATTTTTAGATCATTTGTATCGTATCTTTTACTACATAACTTTTCACCAAATTTTACAAACACTAAGAAATTTTGTTTTTCGATTCAAAACAATCGTTTAACGTTCTGAGGAGTTCAAGTAACGTGTTTTTGAGATGGTTTGGATCGAATCTCTCACTTCGAAACTATTCACCAAATTGCACAAACACAAAGAAAGTTTTCTTTTCGATTCATAGAAATCTTTCTACGCTTTGATTAGTACAAATAACGTGTTTTTAGAACATTTGTATCGTATCTTTTACTACATGAGTTTTCACCAAATTTTACAAACACTAAGAAAGTTTGTTTCTCGATTCAGAACAACCTTTTAACGTTCTGAGGAGTTCAAATAACTTGTTTTTGAGATGGTTTCGATCGAATCTTTCACTACATAACTTTTTCCCAAATTGTAAAAACACTAAGAAATTTTTTTCTTTTCGATTCATAGATATCTTTTTACGCTTTGAGGAGTTCAAATAACTTGTTTTTAGATCATTTGTATCGTATCTATTACTACATAACTTTGCAACAAATTTTACAAACAATAAGAAATTTTGTTTTTCGATTCAAAAAAATATTTTAACGTTCTGAGGAATTCAAATAACGTGTTTTCGATGGTTTGGATCGAATCTTTCACTACGTAACTTTTCACCAAATTGTAAAAACACTAAGAAAGTTTTCTTTTCGATTCATAGCAATCTTTTTACGATTTGAGGTGTTCAAAAGACGTGTTTTTAGAATTACAATTTTTTTGTCATCCTAGCTTCAAAAATCTCTTGAGCTAAACTAAAAAGAATATAATCTTCTTGGTTTGGAGATCCTCAAAGCCGTAGCATCCGGGGATAACTAGAATTTCATTATGAGATCATTGAGATGACATTTCTTTTGTTTTCATTGAAGAGGGATAGACGACTATTCATATTCACGAGACGAACTCGAAGTGTTCAACAAACAAACAAGATGAAGATAAAGACAGCAACAATAATTGTCTCAGACTGAATAGAAATGACACTTTAAAATGTACCCCTGCAATACGTAAGATTAAAACATGTCCTTAGATTGGGGAAAGTAGAATATTTTTATTTTACCGGAGACCCTCTTAAACATGAAAACTGTTATTATATCCATATATCATGCCCCTCAAATTCTCCCACAATCCTCCACAATAGTAATTCATGATTAATTCAATAATTAGAATTTTGGATTAACGATTAATTCATAATTATCTATTTTTAAATATTTAGAATTAATCATTAATTAATATGAACCTTAATTTCATATTAAATTTTTATTAATCATGAATTAATTGTTAATTTACAAATCCTTGACTTTTTTGGTATTTTGTGTCACGCTCTTAATCACTAGGATATGAATTCATTGGCTATATTTCTTATCTTGTCGGGGTACATTTGAAATTTTCCAATGGACAATATAATGATTTCTCTTCTCTTTGGTCTTCAAAAAAACAATTTCTCTTCTCTTTCGAATCAAACCAATACAAATATTCATGGAAAACAAAAACAAAAGCCCTTTCATAATCGCCATGAAAGGCCATCCTGGTACTGGAAAATCAACCCTAGCACGAGCACTGTCCACTTCCCTTCACATTCCACTCCTCGACAAAGACGATATCCGCGATTGCACCCTCCCTCTCCAACCTCTTCTCCCTTCAACCTCCTCGCAATCTCTCCTTAACGACCTATCTTACAAAACCCTTTTCTCCCTTGCTCGTACCCAAATTGAACTTGGCATCTCGGTAATAATTGATTCCCCACTTTCGAGTAAGTCTCGATTGGATGAGATTGCTAAAATCGGTGCGAAAAGAGTGATTGTTGTGGAGTGTAAATCGAGCGACGAAGAAGAGTGGAAGAGGAGATTGGAGGAGCGAGGGAAATCATTGGATGGGTACAATATCACTTTCTACTTTTAATATTCATTTTATTTCATTTGGAAATATTCTACTTTAACTGGAAGATGTTTCAATTTCACTGATAGGACAAGGCATAAGCCTGCCACTTGGGAAGAGTTGAGGAAGTTGAGAGAAGGATATAATAGGTGTGATGAATATGAATTTGGCGAAAGAATTCAGAGTATTGTTGTTGATACTACTCAAAAAGGGGTCCCCATGGAAATGATTATCGATAAAGTTTTGCGCTTCATCAATAATTCATTATAGTCATTCCAATTGGATGTATCATGTATGTATATATTTTTGTATTATGGTAGAAGAACAATATTAATGGAGAACAATTAATAAAGTATCCCTTAAACCTAGTTCAAATATCAATCTCTATAAATTAAGAGAAAAAAGTCTAATGCTACAAACCGTTCAAGTAACCCCCAAAACCGCCTTAAAAAAACTAAACGCTCTATAACAGAGCCCTGCGGGACCCACAACAACATTAATCTCCCCCTAAAAATTAAAGGACTAGAAAGCATCTACATACTCTTCCTCGAACAAAAAAAAAATAACCAAAAAGTCAAAAATTAAAAAAATAAAATAAAAAGAGTTGATATTTACACCTACACTTTGCTTAACAAATTAAGCATCGGGGTTCTGAATTTCACCCATCATGATGCGGTTACTGACCACATTGAACCCTAAAACATTCGAGTTCACCTTTTTCCCCTTCTTTCCCTTTTTACCCTTGTCAAAGTCTCTCATGCCAGAACCATTACCAGCATGTACCGGTACCGAACCAGACCCAGTACTGGCACGAAGGGAGAGATTGGGACTAAACGCCATTTCCAACACGTCAGGAGATAAAAAGGATTTGTAATTCAGGAATTGGTCGATGAACTCGTGATTCTTGTCTAATTTGCCCAGATTTTCTCTTAAAAGCATTTCAGCTTCGTTGGGAGATTGCTTGATACAATATTCCAAGAAACTCGTATCTGACAATAAAATACAATATTCAAAAAAATCAAGGTCTGTTTTGTAAATATCATTATATTGTAATTTGTATGTTCACACAAGTTAATTTACAAAATACAAGGGGGTAAAAAGAAAATGTACCAGTGGTACCGGTAATGCGGGCCCACTCACTACCGCACCAGCTCCTGAAGTCAATTGCCTCTGCAAAGAAACATGAATGAATTTTCTAGGGATATTTCCTAAATTTTGCAGGGGTATTATTCATCAAATAGTTATGGTTCAGAATTTACCATTGTACTTGGTAGATTCATCGACTCTTGCACCTTTAGTAACGGGTTGAGCAGGAGGGGCAGGTGTCCTTGCACTTTTCTGACGATTCAGACCTGGTACCGGTTCATCTCTTGCCGAATTACCCTTGCCTCCCTTTCCACTCTGACTCGTCAGACTCGGAAACTCAGATCTGTTTCAAAACAAATCATTAGTCATTACAAATATGAAATATACACATCTATTATAACAAGTAAAGTATTGCCAAACTATAATATATATACATACTGTTTAGAGTCTTGTTTCGAGTCAACCGGGCCCCAGAAGAAATCGTCCTCAGTTCTCCCCTTCCCCTGAGAAGAACCGGTACTGCTCTGTACCAGTACTGGTACAGGCACCGGAGACTTGTTAGAAGGCGAAGCTTGCCAAGAACTGCTGTTTCCACGTCCCTTGCCGGCATTCAGTACTGGCACCGGTACAGGTGCTGTCAATACCGGTACCGTTACAGAATTCGCAGCTAAAGCAGCTTTCCTTTCCTGTTCCTTTTGAATCTCCCTCAAAGAAAGAGACTTCTGATGCTTGGAATTGCTCGACCATGCTGGTGGCTGTACCGACGAAGTTACCGAATCGCCCTTCCATATGAAATCACCCAGAGAAGGCCCAGCTGGCGGGGCCGGTAATATCTCCTCGTGCTGAGTAATCACCTGACGTGTCACCGTACCAACCGCACCGGTACCAGATTTATTCTTTTCGTTATTTACATCGACTTGTGGAGAAGAAGCTGGTTTGGTACCAGAGCTTTTCGCCTTTGATTTCTTCCTATTCTTTTTCAACTCTTTCGCCTCTATGAAGTCATCTTCTTCAACAGGTACAAGAGATTCGTAAACGTACGCACTAGTCGCGGTACTAACTGGTACAACGACATCTCTCTCGAGTTCATTCGACTTAGCAATAACCTCCTCTGCCAATACATCATGCAAAGGACTCTTAGGGGGAGGAACCGGCTTGGCTTCTAAGATTAGAGTGGTACCAACTGATACAGGTACGGGATTTCTCTTTGCGCGTAATTGCTCTTCAGCTTGAATCTCTGTAAGGGATTTCGGTCTTGGACTTTGCGTTTGTTTCCATCCCCATTTTGAAGGGCCGCCCTGATTCGCCTCTGTACATGTACCTGTGCCGGTACCGATAAGGTCCTGATCCGTTTCGCTTCCACACGTGTCAAATTCTACCTCTAACGCCTTCATCGGAGGCAATTCAAATTTTTTAACTTCCGTTTCTTCCTTCTGTGTACCGGTACCGGTTTTAACCGGCTCAGAGCTATCGGCTTCGGTACCAATTTTTTTCTTGGCGCTCTTTTGCTTCTTAGATTTCTTCTCAGCAGTTTTCTTCCCCTCATTACCAGCCTTGATCTCGGACTCAGGGACATTATTGTCAATTTTAGCCTTATTTCCCTCATTACTCGCAACGCTTCTAATCTCCTTCTCAGGAACATTCTCGGGATTTTCCTCAGATATCCTGATGTCATTAATCTGAGTAGTGACATCAGCAGATGACCCCCAAAAAAAATCCTCAGGTTTACTCACATTGTTATTATTCAACACTTGATTACTTTGTTCGGTTTTAACTTTCTCCATTTGTAAATTACTCGCACTGATTGAAGCCTGATCCCATTGATTATTGCTAACCGGTACAGGTACTTGAACCGGTATGTGATCAAACATCTGATGCGGCAAGTTCAAAGGAGAAGCTTCCGCCTGAGGAACCTGCATTCCCGGAACTTGCATTCCTGGGAAACCAAGTGACGGATTTTGAACATTCGGATTACTCTGCCATACGGCATGGGAAAGCAATTCCTGTTGTTTCTGCATGAGCAATTGCTGTTGTTGTTGTTGGTGTTGCTGTTGCTTGAGCAGCAAGTATTTATCCATCAAAGAAAGCTGTGGCGAAACCGGTGCGGCCAATGGTGAGGCCTGCTGAAGTAAATACTGTTGTTGAAGTAACCCTAATAATTGAGGATCTTGCGAGATCTCTGACAGGACTTGGTTTTGATGGTTTAGTTGATTCATTAACCTCGGTTGAACCTGTCCTATTTGGGGATTAATTGGGTTTGGTTGCGGTAAATTAGGGTTTTGAACATTGTGCACGTTAGACCAAAGAGGGAATGCATGATTTGGGACTGGTAATGAAACTGGTACCGATACCGGTGCCTGTACCGGCATTTGAGAGTGCATTTCCATTGGAGGGAGGAGTTTTGAAAGTATACTTGGAGAAGGAGAAGGAGAGGAATTATTGTTATTCGAAGGGAGAAGCTTGGAGAACATACTAGATGAATTATTATTCATAGGGGTATGATCCGTATTTTGCGGTACCGGTACAGTTGGTACCGTATATTGAGACACGTTAGGTATTGATTTTTGTCGCTCCATTAATCTTTTTTGTGCTAAAAAGTAGTTCAACTGCTCTGCATTTTGATTTTCTCCTACTACTGAGAAAGAACCAAATCCTGGACCACCAGTACCTGCATAATTCATAAACTAAAATAATTATATGAAATTACAAAAATACCCTTATCATATTAAAAAGAAATAAACGGGGCCCATAATTTACCGGACATAAGAGATTCCAAGAACCGGTTTTGTTCCTCGACTGCATGTCCCTTGCCAGGCACACCCAATTGGGTCCCCGAACCAGTACCAACCGTACTAACTGTACCAGTCTCTGCAAATCCAGGTGGCGGTCTCGTTTTGGCCTTCAAATGAGGCATCATTTCGCCTAATTGGATAAAAGGTGTCTCGTTCGTTGCGCCTTGGAGCCGTACCAGTAGATCAATACCGAAATACGCCGCTTCGTACCAGCCAATAATATCAGCTCCTGAAAATGGACCCTGTACTTGGCCATGAGGGTCTTTGTAGAACAAGGACAGATCTTCAGGGGCCATTTGGGGAGTTTGCGTCTTTCTCGAGAAATACGGGTCTGTCGAATTGTTTGGGCTTTGTAGACTTTCTTGATTCGGGTACTTTTTCATGGAACTGGACCTGTCCAGTAGACCCAGTTCGGCAGAGAATTGCTTTGGATTTGGTTTATTCTTATCGTTATCATTATCATCCTCCATCCAAAGCGGCATTTCCTCTATAAATCAATCAAAAGCAAAAAAATGAGAAATTAACAAAAATCAATATATTGAAAAAATAAATAACAAGTATTATACCTTTATGTTCGTTTCTACCAAGAGAGGAATCTTTGGCTTGATAACTGCCCGTTATATCCCCCTTCTCTATCCCTTTCAATACAATCTACAAATTTAAATAAAAATGATCAAAACAACAAATTTTACTAATATACCAAGAAAATGAAAATATCACACGAATTACCAATTCATCAGCAGTGGACATGGAGAAAGCAAAAGGCTGAGAGGGCTCGTCTTGCACAAAGGGCATTTTGGGAATTTCACCATTAGGCAACTTGAAATTCTTCAAGTCAGTACTCTTATACACATCAAGCAACTTCATCCTACTATACCTCGCTAAACCCGTTTCACTGGACCCACTTTCACCAATTTGATACGACCTAGACCCAAATCTCCCTCTCGAATAGCCGGGGTTTGAATTCCCGTTTTCACCTCTTCCAGCTCCAGTACCACCACCCCTCCCGTAACCGTACTGGTACGTCTTGGTCCGTCCTAGACCAGGTGCAGGGTCCATCGTTTCGCCTCTCCCTCTCCCCACCACGCTACTCGGTTTCCACGGCCGAGAAGTAATCTCCTCTTTCTCCCCATCCCTTTCGCGCGGATCCCGATGCTCGTCCTTGTTGCGCCAGTTGTCCTCTTTCTCTGGGCGCGGATCTCGATTATCGCGCCAGCTTGGAGTCCACTTGGTGGTGCCAGCTGGACGGCGTGGAGTTGGGTTTGTTTCTCTCTCATCATCGCGCCAACGGGATCCCGTGTCAGTGTGCTGTTGAACGGAAGATGGCCTGAATGGTTCACGCTTTGGATTTGGATTTGGTTCCTACAAATAGAAAAATTGCAAAGAATAAGAATTAATGGTTTTGGTAAAGTATTATAATTGGGAGATTTAGGGTTTACCTTGGTGGCACTTTTGTCTCCGGTTTTTGGGAGAAGCCACTGAGGTGAAAGGGGAACCTCAGAGTCAAGTGCTGGTGGTTTTTCTGAAAATAAAGAATCAGATGAAAGAACTGAGATTTGCGAAAATTAGCTTCTAAAAGTGTTATTGAGAAATTGAAATTGCATTCAGAAGAAAAGATTTGACATTCAACTTCTTTGAGAATAAATTGGAGTAAAAGAGGAACGGAGAAGTAATGTGAAAAAATTGGGATATGAAAGCAAGATGAATTAAAGATTGAACCAATGCAAGCAATTACATCTGATGTTTTAATCTCTTATTTGACACTAAACGGAAACCCTAGATTGATCAAGAACCCAATCCATTTCAGAAGACCTATCAAGAATGCAAACCCTAACACAGTGTTAAACTCAAACCTCTTCACTTTGGATCAAGTAAAACCCAGTCCGAACACAAATTCCAAACACTGATTAATATTCCCCGTCCCTAAATTCAAATCAAAAAACAGTGCAAGTTCAATCACCTTTAGTACCATGTAACGGCGGCGGCGGCGGCGAATGAAGAGGCGGATCGACGGCGAGGTGGTGATTCTCGGCTAAGGAGGTAGCGGCGGCGGCGGCGGCGGCATTGGAGGAAGCTTTGCTCGTAGAGTCAGCCATGGAGATTCGCGGAAAAAAAAACCTAAAAATACTCTCTTGTTTTTATCCCTCTCGTTGAAGCTCTGTGCGTAGGAAGAAGATTCAGTGACAATTGAGGCCAGTATTAAAAGGCTATACGGTCCATAATTAAATGCATACACCATCACATAACTTTCCTGGAGTAGTGCAGACCGAGCGTGTGTAGTATCTAATATCTTACAAAGAGAGCATGAACTAGCTGAACGGGGAAGAGTATTAATGCTTGCACCGAAATAATTACTCGAGAGGAAATATGGGTCGTTTGATGGACCGAGCGTAAACAAAAATTGTGAGCGTTCTGTTTATATTAGCATGACGTGAGGAGAATCTAAGACGTGTAGATTGTGGCAGAATGGGATTGGGGGTAATCGGAACCGTTGAATTTGGATGGATAAACATATCTGACGATTGACGATGAGGAGAGAGTAAGGATCCGAACCCTAGAAGACTTACTACACGGAGAAATTTGATTAGTACAGAATTATCCTATATAATGCTTATTGTTGTTTATAGTTTATATAGAGGGGAATCGGATTATAATAAGGCGAGAAAAAAAATATTAGGAATTTGTAATTTGTTTGTTTGAATGTCCAAATTATAAAAATATTGGGAAATATAATTCTTTTTTTGATTGTTTACGAAATTTAAAATTTTCGTTATTGAAAATGTAAAACTAATGTTTCATTAAAATTAATACAATATAATAATATTATCATAATATTAAATTATAATAATATTATTATTATTATGTTATTATATTATTATTATTATGTTATTGTAATATTATTATTATAATATTATTAGTTTGAAAAAATTAATAATATGATTATAATATAACATTATTGCTATATAAAATTATCATAATATTATTAATTGCAGTAATATTATGGTACAAATTTTAATAATATTATAATATTAATTATAATATATTATAACATATTAATATTAATATTAAAATATTGTAAATAATACTAATATATTAATAATTTTAATTATTGTGTTATTGTGTTATTAGTATATTCATATAATATTATACTATTATAATATTAACATATTAATATATATTAATATATTAATATTAATAATATTAATACTATTATTTATATTTTAATATTAATATTAATATTTTAATATATTATTGTTAATATATTATAATAATAATAATAATAATAATATTAATATATTAAAATAATATTAACATGTTAATATTGATATTAGTAATATTATAATTATTATGTTAAATAGTATTAATTATAATATTATTGTAATGTCAACTATAATATTAATACAATTATGATCAAATTATAATATTAAGTATTGATTAAATAATTAAAGAAAAATGCTTCACTTTGGCATTCCAATTTTTATTGGAATTATTTTTTATCATAAAATTGGAATAATGAGATGTTCCACCATCGAATTCCGTTTCTAATTCTAGATGTCAAACAAGAAACTTATATTTGAAAAATCTCAAGATACAATTTCATCTCTAATTCCATATATCCAAACAACTCCTAAAAGAAATAAAATATATTAGTATATCATTTTTACTCTGTTACCATTATGTTGTTATTGTTATTTTATTTCATTTTTTATTTTATTTTGCTGCTGACATAATATGTATCCTAATGTTTTTTGCATCATCATATGTATCATAATGTTATCTAATGATTGAAATACTGAAATAATTAACATGATGCAGTATAAAGACTGAAGAGAATATTCAATCATCAATGATGAATGGAAAATAGAGAGGTGGAGTAAATTTGCATAGTTGATTGTAATTGTAGGGTTTATAACAAGATTTGTAATAATTATAATGATTTGGTTAGTAATTAACATAAATATGATTATTGATTTGATTCATACTGATCCAACAAATATCTTTCCACATGGTATGATGTACTAATTTCATGATTTGATTGATATCAAAGGTGTAAACTCATATAAAAGCAATTGCATGCTATTTATGTACATATTAAGATATTAAAGGTGTAAACTTATATAAAAGCAATGGCTTACATAAAAGCAATTGCATGCTATTTATGTACTAATTTCATGATTTGATTGATATCAAAGGTGTAAACTTGTATAAAAGCAATTTCTTAATTTGATTGATATCAATGATTTTATAGATAGGGTCAAACTTAAAAAAAAAACAAGAAATTATTATATTAGAGGTTCAAAATGAAAATCTCTAAACTCCTAATAATGAATTTTAGGAGTACACTACTCAATTTTTTGTGAAATATAAAAAAATTATTGTAGTTATTACTTTTTCATGGGGAATTCGCCTATGCTACTCATGCAATACGTTGTACTATTTTTGTTATAGTTTTCTGAAAATACCTAGTGAAATCTATGTTTTATAATCTAAACTGAATTTATACATGTAATTAAAATTAAAATATAATTTAATATAATTATATTTTAATTATATCGAACAAAATATATTGTTCACATTGTAACCAATAAATATTGTCTAATTTTTACAACTATACATATAAACACGTCAACGTAGTAGATATATTGATATTGTTGAGAACTTATGATAATATTATCATAATATATGTGTGTAACAAGTTAGATATTCTCTTATCTAGAATAAAACAGACACTTCATATTATGTATTTTTGTAATATTATATTAATTTATTAGTATTTTAGATATAATTTTTTAATTTTTTACTGTATTTATATTTGATAATATAATTTTATGTAAAACAATTGAATAAACTTAAACTAACGTGAAACTAGAGAAAAATAATAACCTACGTCCTATGTTGCAAGCATACGGATATGGGTATCGTATACGATACGGATACGGATATCGTATCCGATACGAATGGATACGGCGATACAACAATTTTCAAAAAATCACGAATACGGATACAACTATATAGTTATTATTTTAATATATTTATATTATATAAATTAATAACTTGATAATATTTTTAAATTAAATATGTTGACAAGAAATAAAAATCTACCTAACAATACAAGTATCATAAAAAATATCCTAAATTTATTCTAGAACTATCCTAGAACTAATTTAGAAATATCATAAAAGTATCATATATAATTTATTTAAAAATATTATGTGCCAAAATATATAATGGGCCGAAGTATATCATAAATGAAGTATCACAGTTGTATTCTTGACGTATCTAAGCCGTATCATGTCGTATCCCATCCGGACAGTTCAAGTTTTTTCTGTCAAATAATGTGTCTTTTGACCAAGTGGTGAATTTCGGCCAAGGGATGCATTTGATTATTCATGTATGTATATATTCACAAAACGAATTTCTCTCTGCATTTGATTATTCATGTATGTATATATTTCCAAAACTAATTTCTCTCTCTAATCCAAGTCATTTTTCACCGAAATTGTGAAATTTGAGGAGAAAGAAAAATAATAACTTGGCAGAAAAACTGGCAGAAAAATAATATTTTAGTAGCTAGTATTGACCCCTCCCATTAAAATCACAATAATTTGGCTCAGGAGGAGCGTGCCACGTTTTTCATCATCCTGCCATCCGTTCCAAGAATACATCTTCGCCGTCCGTTCCCAACATAAACTAAACTCCCTCTCCCTCTCTCTCAAGCTCTGTACCCTCACTCTCTCGCTCTCCATACCTTCCCTCACTTTCACTCGTCCCTACCCCCTCTCGGTCTCCCTCTCTCTCGTCGAAATCCGCCGGTTGGTGACGGTTCTGCTCCTCTCTGCACCGAAAGAAATCATGCCCACGAAAAGATGAGAAGCGGAGCGAGGAGAAGCATGGAGCTTAAAATGAGTGATAAGAGAATTGACAACTGAGCGAGCATTTGCAAAAATTGGGAACTTCATTGGGAAAACCGATGCCCTTGAAGCTCGTGGCGTAGAAAAGGATAGATTTTCGAGTTTGCAGTTATGTAGGAAGCCATTACGAATGAATTGAAAGAGGATTTAAAAAATCTGAAGGATGAATTTAACAATTCCGCCAAAATAAATGTGAACAAGAAACGGGACAAAAATATGATTAGGCGGAATTGTTAAATTCAGCATATTTTGTTTGAGTTGTTTTCTCTTGCTTTAGGGTTTTCTATTGTACATCTGATTGGAGTTAATGGTTGTCCAATTGAAAATCAATTTATGGTGCTAAATATGTGTATTTCTATAATTGTAGAATTCTCCAGTTTTTTTATTCTTAAACAAGCTCTCTAATTGTGAAATTAACAGTTCTTAAACAATTTGTCTAATTGGATGAGGGGTCTTGATGATATTACATATATATTGTAGGGGTATTCCTGATATTATGAGATTTTGTTGATGTACAGATGAATTCTGCCTTTTACTCATTTAGGATTCATGGAGAAAACCTGGCAGAGATGCCTTTTACAGTTTACTGGTACGAGAAATATGCACCGACAACAAAGAACATGTTATGTATTTTAGTGATTAATTATGTGAGCAAATTCTTGCAGATCATGAAGGCTGCAAACAAGTCATGCAAATTCTCACACAAGACTAGTTAATTCGATAGTTTTTTTTACTTTTTGAAGGATACATTTGTTATTACCACATTTATAGGGCTAGATTTGATATATTTTTTTGAAGTGATATGCCTGAAATTATCCAAAAAAATTATATCAGAACTTTTGAAAATTATATCATATATTTTTATATTATCGTTTTGAAATACAAATATTATTTGATATACGTTTCGTAAGATTTTACATTTATTAGGTCACAGTTAAGTAAAAAATAATGATGCATAAAATTTCTACAAATAAACACTATTCACACAACAACAACAAAAATGATTAATACATATATGTTATTAATATTAATATGTGTGAATATCCATACACATGTATATAGGTTTTTGGTATTCTTATTAATATGTTTAAATGTAATTAATGTCTTTAAGGTTTTCATTCCTTATAAATAGAGGTCATGTTATGTATTATAGATGGATTCATTTTGAATAGAAAATTTCTCTCTCCTCCCTTTCTTGTTGTTTGTATTTATTTATAACACGTTATCAGTACGAATGCTCTATTGTCTGGAAATCAAATCGAAGACACACAAATTTAAAGGTACATGTTAAAATATTTATCGATTTTGTATATTATTTTTAATCACGAAATTCTTGTGATTCTTTAAATTATTTGTATGCATTTTTTTATTTGGATTGTTCTTTGAATTATAATTCGTATGTAATGAAAAATTATGGAATGCCGGAAGCATAATAGTATTGGTGAGGTTACTTTTGTTAACACTAGACTCCATTGTAGAGAATTCACCACCCCTTATTTTGGACCCATCTTTATGCAATCTCCTTATGCCACCTCATCACAACTCATGCCACATCATCACAATTATTTCAACCATTAGATTATGATATGTGGCAACATATGAACCATAGATTAACCTTTGATTTTGTGTGGTTATGTTTTATTTGTAGATATTTATGTGTCTCTTATTTCACACATAGTTTTAAACAATTTTAGAAGGCCACATCACCTTACACTAATAACGTGTCAAAATATCATTTGTTAGGTTCTTGTTGGACCAATTGTATTTGATTTTGAATTGTTTCACAATATGATACATGATTAATTGTGAATACAAATAGAATGTGAAGAATTTAAATATCTAACATTAATAAATTAATAAATCAATATATAATATAATAAAACATACACCAAATATTGTTAGTATTTTCATAATATAATTTAAAAAAAAATTAAGAAATATATTCATTGGAATTTTATCATTATTTTGAGATCCATATTATCATATATTTAATATTTTTTTCTAACTTAAAATTATGAAAACAATTGTGTAAAAAAAGATATAAAAATACATATAATCACATTAATGACTTGTAAGACTAATTATTATTATTTTTAAAACTATAATTGAAAAAAATGCACATACTACTAAGTGTGTTATTATTATATATTCAATATTTTTTTCTAACTTAAAATTATGAAAACAATTATGTAGAAAAATATATAATTATATTAATGACTTGTAATCCTTATTATTATTATTTTTTTTAAAATATAATAGAAAAAAATTTGCACATCCTAATTATTGTTATTATTTTAAAAACAATTATGTTATATTTGTATTTGTACTTAAAGCAGTTTCATGTTAATCTTTTAAAAAAAAAATAATGAAAGATATTTATTTACTAAACACAAATAATTCATGTAACTTATATAATATTTTTCAATAATAAACATGAAACTTAAAATTTATCCAACAGAAATAATATTTTTAAACTTTTACAATGTTATTATTCTTAATTTTAGATATGAAAATTTAAAATATCATATGATTTTTAATTTTGTTTATGTCCACCCATGTTGTTTTATTATTTTATAATTATTTTTTTTTGTATGTGTTGCATTATAGTATGATAATGTTTCATATTCAAAAATAGTATGATAATTTTGTCATCATCAAACTTTCTTAATCAATATGATATTTATTTTCACAAAGTCTTATATTTGATCCCGAAAAATCATAACTATATATTATGTGTGTATATATTACGTGTATGGTAAAGCAAACGAAACAAAACCGCCGCGAAGCGCGGGTAATCTCCTAGTTCATGATAAAATGCCAGAAGCATATTTACATGAACTTAATTTTTGACTCTCATGTGATAGATAGATATTACCATGTACGAGAATTCGTGGTACTAAATTACTGGTACATGACTCCAAAATTTGAATTATCAAATTGGATATAGACTATAATAGTTTATAGTTTTAAAATTTGAGGGTGAATGTTCTATTATTTTAAAACTATTTCTTCTACATAAATGCATTGATATATGCATAATGATAAAGTAACTGATAAAAAGTAAATAAATGAGAGAATATTTGATGGTACTTGAGGAGCAATAAATGAGATTATTTTGGAATTACTTTCATAAATGAAAGCAATTAGGAGCTCATGCCGTTTTACTTGAGGCAAATCATGACATGAAAACATTGAAAAAATCGCAATACAAAAAAAAAATCTCCGATATTATGCCCTCTCTTTATTCATATTATTTGCATTGAATATTATTGTTTTTGAGATAACATTGTTATATAACTAGAAGCTTTATAACTAGAAGATATTATTGTTTTTGCACTACTGCAACCAGAAATAATACATAAGCTCTTTTAATACATGTATAACTAGAAGTTTGCACTATTATAATATTTGTATATGGAAGTTATTATTTAAGCAGAAGTTATATAAATTTATATAATTAAATTGTGAATGTATCAGTATATAATCAGATGTTATATAAAATTGTTATTTAATTTTAGAACTTGGACTATAACCAGAAGTTATAAATTAGATGTCTCTATATGTTTGCCTCTATAACCAGAAGTTATATCGAATTAAACTCATTTTGGTATCATCTATTTAATGATATTCTTTAGAATTTCATATTATTTATTTAATGGCAATTTGAACATAAACACTACAAAACGGTGTAATAAACTCTCCTTATTGTTCGGAGGCATTAAAATATATGTTGATAGCCATAATTAACATATATAAACTGATATTTAATTTATTTTTTCATGAAATCATGATTTAATAATAATCAGACCTTTTTATTTGGAGGCATCTTTTGTAACAGTTTTTTTCATTTATTATTGCAACGTCCATTTAGTCATTTTTTTTGTTGGTAATTAAAATTGTACCATGCAATTAAAGGTACCAGAAGTACACAATTTGAATCACCAAAGTGGTACATGACTTGAATTTAGTGGTAAGAGAAAAAAAGGTACCAGAAGTATGCTATATTGGATTAGAGAATTATTATGAATAATTGTATTTCATGATATTAATGATGAAAATGTGTAACATCTAGCAATTAATGTACAATATTGAATCATTATGATCATCATAAACAATAGTACAACTTGTTCGCCAAGTTTTGAATGTGATATTCATCTTAATATTATAGGAGCTCAGAAAAAATAAAATCGTTATAATAGAAAACTACATAAAAGAGAAATGCAATTGTTGCTAACATGTTTATCAACAAGTAATAACTTACGGAAAATTTCTCCACGATTATATCTTTCTTCAAATTGTCATGGTTGAATTAATCTTACTAATACATTTGGCAAACATAATTCTGCTTCCACGTGTTGCCACGTCAGATTTAATTAGATTAATGAAATTAAACCATCCGTCCAAACCTTTAGGGGCCGTTTGGTTCGTGCTTTGGAGAATGCCTTGGCATGAAATATGCCAAGGAATCTCATACCAAGGCATATCATTCCATGGCATACTCTAATACCTTGTTTGGTTGTTACACTTATTTATTCCATGGCATAATCAAAAAATATAAAAATGAGTTTATTTATAGAAACCTTGAACAATTTATTTTTGGAAATTAAATTAAAATGTATTCCCTCCTCATGGGAATAGAGAAAAGCCACCAATTTTGGTGGTAATCATATTCCCATCAATTATGCCCTAGGAAATGGAGTATGACATTATTTTATTACCGAGCGCGCAAACCAAACATGAGAATGGAATCCATGATTGAGTATGCCAAGACATTCTGATTGTAAAGCTCCAACCAAACGCCCCCTTATGTCTCTTTCTCATGACTTTCTACTCCTGAGCCAAGCCAAAAGTCCCCATACTCTATACTCCCTCTCGCCAAAACACACCTTCTCATCAAAACACACTTCTTCTCTCCTAAAAAACGCCCAGTCCGAAACCTCTTCACCAAAACTGGTTATCCTCTCCCTGCTTCCTGCACTGTCTTCACATGCGCCAGACCGCGCCGGCTTCAACGCCCTTGTACATCTACATAGACTGGTTTTAAAAGCGAGTTCTTTCTTGTTTTTGAGCGGTTGCGACAACTTTTCCCATTTTTTGGGATTAATTTTCGCGACAGAGATTTGTTTTGAGAAGATTCAAAGGCGTAAAGGTCAGTTCTTTTTCTGATATTTAATTGATTTTGATTCGTGCTGTTATTTCCTCATTTTTTTAGTATTGATTTTGTCGAAGTGTTGAGGAATAGTCTTTGTCTGTTTTGCGGTAATTCTAACTACCCCTTATTTTTTTTTGGCATTTTTTTTGCCATTCAATACAGTGCTCACTGTCTAATCCGTGTTTCTTGTGATAATTTCGCTAAATGATAGGTTTGTGTCCCATGCAAGCCTTAAGAAAGAGAGAGAAAATGAGTTTGCAAAAGTGTTTGATGAAATGCCTTGCTGATTCCTCTGAGAGAAAAGATAGAATCGGGTTTGAATGCAAGGTGTTTGATGAAATGCCTGGTAATATAATTATATTCATGCCTAATGTTTTATGCACCACACAATGAAGGATTATTTGATGGGTTATTTTTTTTGCTTGTTTATAATATTATTCATACATGCATATTAATGCATATTAATATTTATCATGCCAAGAGCATAATGACCAGAAGTTTATTAAGATTAAGTTTATAACATTAAATTTTATGATTTTTTTATACACGAGGCGTTGTATATTAACGCACCTGAAGTTGCTGGCTTAAATTATGCACCTGAAGTTGTAAACATATTTATCTTTATTTATTTTTTGTATATTTAATTTTGCGCACATTTATTTACTTACGTTTATTTATTATGGCACATTTTTTTATTCATCTATGCATTTTGTAGTTGCAATCCATTATATTAATGCACATAGTTTGAGAATTGATCTTACTGAAGCCTGAAGTTTCGATATAAATGCGAGAGGTTTAAATTGAAGATTGCCGCATTAAATTACTGATGCTTTTGAAAGCACCCGGAGTTGCAAAAATATAAAATATATAACTTGATCTAAACGAATATATTTGATCTAAAAGAACATAATATATATTATTTACAATAGCATATGTTTATGATTAATGACTCTAGAAGAGTCAGCATGCGATTTCTCTAGAAGAGACATTATCGATATTGCTCCTAAAAAGTCGTTATGTAAATAGAAACATGTTTGTTTATTTTTATGACATGCACTTTGTAAAATTGAAATCATGTTATTATGAACTAGAAGTTCAATATATAAAATAAAAGGCAATTTTATGATTTGAATTAATTGCTTATACATAGAATATGCATGTCACGATCATGACTCGATTAAGACCAACTATTTATGTATTCCCCAATCTTTATTATAACTTGTGAGTGACCGGAGCAGAAAAAGCATTCACTGAATTTTGTAATGTGTAGCAGATGTGTGATAACACATGGACGAGTTAAAAGAAGTGTTTGGTGTATATATGATTGATTTATTCTTGAAATTGTATATCTTGAATATGAAAGAAATACAGTTTCGGATCAACCGTAAAAGTGTACACAAGGATAAACGAATGTAGTCGTACATTCGTGGCCATAACTTTCAGTGGGAAAATCCAATTAGAATGGTTCAAATTGGGTTAGATAGATAATGAGATTATCTACAACCTTCATATAGAAATATATTTCATATGAACGAAGTATAAGTGTCGTTTCTGTGAAATACCGAAAGGGTGCAACAGTATGACATACAGTTAGTAAAACAGTCATAACTTTTGCATACGAACTCCAATTGGGCTGGGCCAAATTGGGTTGAGTAGATAATAAGATTATCTACACCTTTCGTGTTGGTTGATTTTCTGTCAGAGAAATTTATCAATTTCGTCTGGACAGAATACTGAACAGGTTCATACAGTTTTCTGTGTGAAAGGGTGTATATTGGATATACATGCCTTTTGGCTAATCCTTATCCTATTAGGTATAAATAGGATTTTCTCTCTCATCTTCAAAAAGGAATTCAGAAGTAATTCAAAGCAATATTCTGCCCAAGACACAAGAAAAAAGAGCAAATTCAGATTTGATCTTTTGTGAGTGAAAAGGCACGAAGAGAGATTAATAGAGAATTGATCGAGATCAAGCAAGTGCACCGATACATCGTCTAGGCAGGTGTATCCGTGTCCGGCGTCTTCCGACTCAAGGTGGATACGTGTGGAGGAGCAACACTTGGGGCTCTCCGTTGTGATCGAACCGAAGGATCGAAGAACGGGAACGAACGGTGAAGGACGCATGGTGTGGGACGCGCGTAAAGTCACCAACGTGACCGGAGGAATAGGAGGCAGCGATCAACCCTTCGTGTTCCATCAATTTGGAACTGGTATGGATCTAACATTCTATTTGCATCGTACCCTCGAAGTCGTGGCGTGATCTCGGGAATCGGGGAATCGGACCGGGCCTAAATATCCGCTGCGCGGGCCCGGGGCCGGGGATATTCCCCAACAGAATATTTATTTAGTTGAACCAGAAGTTCTGAACAAGAAGTTTAAATATGTACATATAAACTAGAAGTTCACATTCAAGAAAGCAACAAAGTTGAATATGTTTGTTCAAAATATGAAATTCCTGAAGAAAAATATTACATACACAACTAAGATGGTGTTAGTAAATAACCAAACACGAGTGAAATTTTTCAAAATATAAGATATCATGTTAGCCCCGAAGAACTTCATTAGATAGTAATAAAAATATTAGCAACTCGTGCCTAAATCAAGGGGAAGAGATTGAAAACTGGAAAAATGACAAATTATACGCATCATCATATCAGATCCTCGAACAAGTAAATATGAACTAGGAGTTCATAAATTAATTATTTGCGCGGAATTGCAAATCTGTGATTTGATGCATTTATCAATACAAGAATGATTAATAGATAAAATTTTCCAGTCTAAAATGCTCATATTTGTAGTATAATATCCTTGGATAATTTTAAATTTGATATAAGCCTGAAGCGTGGTCGACCACTCGGTTCCAATATTAAAATCCAAAGGAATAAGAAAGAGCATGATAAAAGGTTGGCAATAAAGAAGTTGATAATACTTCTAATAATAGATATCTTTTTTAACGGGATAATGAAAGATTAATTAATAGATTTGACATAACTATAATCTTTGAAAAAGATTCAGGTACCTGACAACTTTGAAATTGTTGAAAATAATGAGATCTCGAAATAATGTCTCTACTAGAAGAAAATGGAACCGAAATGAAACTATAGTTACTAGAGAGTTGGCATGGGTGCGCTTTCAATTGATATTAATAAAACGAGGATCTGAAATTAAATCAATTGTGGAATGTCGACATTTAAAACTATTGGCCATAATTGAAATCACATATGAAAATGAAATTGATGGACCCGAAGTTCGAAAAACACCATGGTGATGTAAATTATATTTACTTATTTATTTTTATTTATTTTTTTTTTTAATTTTTTTAAATTTGTTTTAAGGTCTCTGAAGGACTAAAATCGTGTCTTGTATTCATTATAACAGATTATTCATATGACTCATTTAATTACAATATTCATGAAAATCCCCGTAGGATTCAATATGCCTAACGCATACAATTCAAACTCTCGAGAGATATATTATATTAAATTACAAAGATCTTTGCATGAATAAAATATGAGTTATAAGATATAATCGTTGTAATAAGTAAGAATATATATACCGGTATGAATGATCAGATATGCAGATACGTACTTATTACAAATAAATAGAGTTTAATGATAACTATTCGAACTCCCGAAGAGTACTAAAAGATAAGTACTAAAAAGGAGAAATTTTCCGTAAAAGATATCGAAGGTGAAATTTGTTTTTCATGGATTACAAATATAATCAATATTTCATGAAGAAGTTAGATCGGCGCTGGCTACTAAGATTTCGAAACAGCGAATGCGAAAGATTGATTTTTTTGTCGTAAAATATTTGTATCCATGAGGGGGAGAAATAATACGCAATACACTCTTTTTGTCCTTGGTCATGGTTTTGTCCCACTGGATTTTCCTGACAAGGTTTTTAACGAGGTAATTTATGAGGCATATGAAACATAATAATGTTGCACTCTTTTTCCTTCACTAGGATTTTTTTTCATTGGGTTTTAACTAGTAAGGTTTTAATGAGACATATTTTTATGATATCGAAATCTAAAAAATAAATTCACTTGAGAAACGTGAAGATTTTGGACCAGTAGTCCAAACAACTATGCTATAACAAAGCATATATGATACAATGAGTATGTGTAAGAAAATGCAAGGAAGATTACGTAAAAACATATTTGTACAATGTTAGATGCAATCACATTCAAATTTTTATTAGCTTGGTAGTCCTTGAAGGACTACAGATGTATCTCATGAAAATTGTAACCTCGTATTTGTTTGGATTGCTTGATAATGTTATTTGCATGGAAATGCCTGAAGAATTAAATTGACAAGATACATGCAACAAAATTTATCAAAATATATAATCTATAAAATGGGTAGAAACAATCTAGAAAAATGTGGTATACTCGTCTAAATAAATAGACAACAAAAGAAGGATGTTAAATAATCTCATTAGTGCATGTGTATTTATCATTGAAAATTCCTGAAGAACCTGATACACGGGCTAAAGACCTAGAAAAAAGGTTTTGTCTTGGCCTGCAAATAAGGTATATAAGAAATGAGATTTTTCATCAATATACTTTTGTAGAGAATCTTGAACTCACTTATGGTGATCAACCTCTTCACAAAGTCATTACCTAATGGACTTTTCCTAGCATGATTTTTATTGAGAAGGCTATTATTGCGCATAATGTAAATTTTTTGGATATTCAAGTAGGAGTGTTATAAATATTAATATGTGTGAATATCCATACACATGTATATAGGTTTTTGATATTCTTATTAATATGTTTAAATGTAATTAATGTCTTTAAGATTTTCATTCCTTATAAATAGAGGTCATGCTATGTATTATGGATGGATTCATTTTGAATAGAATTTTTTTCTCTCCTCTCTTTTCTTGTTGTTTGTATTTATTTATAACAATATCATGATTTATTCATGGGAAATTCTTAAAAAACCTAACTTTAATGGAAAAAAAACTAATCTTTTACAAACTCCAAAAACCTCCCTCCATACAAGTTTTCTTTTCATTTATCCCTAGAGGAGTTAAACTTAACAATGTAGGGTGTTAATTTTTATTGGACCAAAATACCTCTCCATTTTCATAGATAATTTTACTTTATTTATTAACATGTGCAATATCTCCATAAAAAAAATCACATATACAAATTTAAAAATATATTATATGTTATATTTATAAAAAATATACTTAATTTATGATACTTTTTCATAAAAACTAGCATAAAAAAGATGACTAAAAATAATTAAACCCCTTGAAAATTTCTTAGTTGAAAAATATATATTAATCAGTTAATTTTAATTATATATTTTGAACAATGTACATATAATTATAATTAAAACTAGTCGGTTAAAATAAAATTTTCTGCTAAGATATTTTCAATACGATTATTTAATTTATATCGCTTTATTTATTTTATGTTGTTTTTCATGAAAAATATAATAAATGATATATAAATATAACATATAATATATTTTTAAAATTTTGATATGTTGAAAAATATTGACGAAGATTTTTAAAGTAACAAAAATATCAAAAATGATTTAGTAAAATTAAATATGGAAGTAAAAGGGTATTTTAATGCAAAAAAAATTCAGCACCATAAATTGTTAAGTTCGACTTCTGTATATGGGTAAATGAAAAGAAAATCTTGTACATAGTTTTTTTTTAAGTTTCCAAAAGATGAGAGGTTTTTTTTAATTTCATGAAAAATTAGGGGGATTTTTGAGAATTCTCCTTTATTCATTGATGTGATTATAATGTGGTAACAGAAAGATGTTGTCTAAAAGATAAATGCAAGATAAAAGATGGGTGTTAATCATGTTGGAGAGTCAATTTGTTACTGGAGAATTTATTTTATGACTGGTGATTAACAATTAATAGTTAATTCAATTCAAATTTTGGACTAAAAAGTTCATATGGGTTACAACAAAACGAATAAAAAAACTAATCCATTTGTGTAGGTAATATGGACCACTCACAATTTGCTATGTGTCAAATTCTCCAAGATCATCTCTATTTTGAACCTAAAAACAGAGATATCCTGCTGTAATATGATTGTACATGATTGTCCAGTGTTGGTAAAACTGGAGAAGGTTGGAACAAATAATTGAAAATAAGTGTTCAGGTTGTATCGCGGGAAATATAACAAACCGAATTAACTAACAGTATTTTGTACTGAAAAATAGGAATCAGTTTCAAACAAGAAGGAAAATTCGATTCAAGGATAAAAATAGAAAATTTAGAGAAAGTAACGTTGTTGTCGAATGTATCAAGGAGATTGCACAATCGGAGGACCAAAAGGGCGCATGCGTAATTGCTGTATCTTTTTTTCTCTTTTCGCCCTTCTCTGAAACGGAAACAAAAGAATATGAAAAGATCGAATCAGAGTGAAATTTGCTGCACAAATTTTACAGAGATTATCTTCTGATCATCGTTGATTTATCGATCATCTCTGTTTTCTGCTTGGTTAGTGCTTGAATGTGATTCGTTTGATATTTCTTTTGTTTTCCTCTTTTGATCGTATCATTTGTAAGGAAGTTTTTCTTTTTTCTGTTTTAGGAATTGTATATTCTATCGTTTTGATTCTTTTGATCACATTTTTGTTTGAGTATTGAATTATTTCTCTTTACTAATTCGAAGTTACTTGCCTAAATTAAATCTTTCATTAATGTTTGTTTTGGAAACTACAAAAAAATGTTGTTCTTTCTTCTTCTTCTTCTTTCGAATAAAAATATTGTTCTTCCTTTTGTTAGATTTTTCCCAACTTGTTTCTTCATAGTACACGTTTGATTTTTAATAAATTTCAAAACAATTTTCTGCAGGATTTTATTTTCGAGCATAGATCCGTCCATTTACCAGTAAAGTTTCCTAGGAATTAATCAATCATGTCGAACTCAACCAACTCTACATTGCCGGCAACAGCTCTTCCAGCGACTAACTACTCATCGTCCTCCAACTCCACCACCACTGCCGCATCTCCACCCCCTCAGTCACCTCTTCCTCCCTCCTCACCGCCACCAAAATCTTCTTCGCCTCCTCCATCTTCGACCCCCACGGGGCAATCAAGTGATCAATCCCCACCAAATTCCCCGCCCCCACCAACAAAGTCCTCTGATGGTTCACAGTCACAATCATCATCCTCTTCGCCGCCACCACCACCACCTCCACCGTCGCCTCCTGGTGTAACCCATTCATTGGCCCCTCCAGCACCTAAGTTGTCCTCAGGTTCGAGGTCATTGGGTCCCCCGTCATCGGGTTCGCCGTCAAGTAATAAATCCGAAGCCATGGTAGCGGCAGGAGGAGCATTTGCTGCGTTTATTCTTTTCGCATTAATATTAAGTGTGTGTTATTGCTGCCGCAAGAAGAAGAAGATCGACAAGCCGCATAATAACATGCAATATTACAACGATACATCTGGATTCCAAGGTAATGTCGAATATATAGTTTGAATCAAGGAAAATATGTATCATCTGTAAGTATTTTAAGGGGACTAATTAAAATTTGAATCGAGTACAGATAACAATTATTTCATGAGTGGCCCGGACTCGCAATGGATGCCTGAATCCAGCTTTGGCAAGCCACCGCTTTATCCAGGCAATCCTGGGGGCTGGCAACCGCAACCGCCGCCGCCGCTGCCCCTTATGACAAGTGCAAACATGAGCTCAGGCGGGTTCTCCGGGCCTCACGGCCCCCCTTTGCCGCCACCCTCCCCTAATGTTGCTCTCGGTTTCGACAAGAGCACCTTCACGTACGAAGAACTCGCAAGTGCAACCAATAACTTTAATGATGACAATTTATTAGGTCAAGGAGGGTTCGGATACGTGCATAAAGGATGGTTACCGAATGGGAAAGAGATTGCAGTGAAGCAACTCAAGTCGGGTAGTGGACAAGGAGAGCGGGAGTTCCAAGCCGAAGTCGATATTATAAGCCGGGTCCACCATAAACATCTTGTGTCCCTCGTGGGCTATTGTATTGCCGGTGCGCAGCGAATGTTGGTCTACGATTTTGTGCCCAATAATACTCTTGAGTTTCACTTGCACAGTGGTTAGTAACTTGGTATCACAATGATTTCATATACTTATAAGTAAAATGGCAATTTCAGATACATGCCCTTTCTGAAAAGAAAACAATTCAAATCTGATCTTACAAAACTACAATAGCACAATTAATTTTTAAAAATTCAAATTATATTTTATTTCAAAAACAAATCAGAATATATCAAAGTAAATTCGAATTGTATTTTTGTTGAATTGAATTTATGTGTTCAGGGCCAGCAGACAAAAAGGTATCCGTGATCGATTGGCCAACAAGGCTCAAAATTGCCCATGGAGCTGCTAAAGGCATTGCCTACTTGCATGAAGATTGTAAAAAAAAAAAATTCTGTTTTTTTCTCTATTTATTATCGTAATTTTCTTTTGCTTCGAGAAATTAACTTACAATATTTCTAAATCCAAAGGTCATCCTCGTATAATTCACCGCGATATCAAGGCGTCGAATATTCTTCTCGATGAAAATTTTGAGGCCATGGTAAGAAACACAACACATATTATAAAAGATCAATTATTTGATACTATATTTTACAAATTTATGTAATATGAAAAGATCTTAATATTTATCTTAACGGTAATGTATATTTGTAGGTTGCAGACTTTGGATTGGCCAAGCTTTCTGCTGATAATCATACACATGTTTCAACACGTGTCATGGGAACTTTCGGGTAAGCCACGAATTATTCACCTTCAATATTTCAGATAAAATACTCCTGGTGCGGTACGGTACCTATCTGATTTGGTACCACGAGTAATATATTTTTTGAAAATTAAAACTGAAGTACAAAATAATCCAACTCGATCTAAGTTTTAATATTTCGTCGATCCATATACTAGATATTTGGCACCAGAATACGCGTCGAGTGGGAAACTTACTGAGAAATCAGATGTATATTCCTATGGTGTGATGCTTCTCGAGATGATAACGGGGCGAAGGCCCGTGGATATGAATCATGCTTTCATGGATGATAGCTTAGTGGACTGGGTAAGTTTTTCGTGTTCATAAACACGAGGATAAATTTCATATATATCCTTATAATAAATTATAAATTTTGTTTATTTATTTCAGGCAAGGCCGGTTTTGGGACTAGCACTGGCAGATGGAAACTACGATGATTTGGCAGATTCGCGCTTACAAGGGAACTACGACCCGATGGAGATGGCGCGCATGGTGGCTTCTGCTGCTGCCGCTGTTCGTCATTCTGCTAAAAGACGCCCCAAAATGAGCCAAGTATAAAACTTATTTTCTTTTCATATTTTCTTTATTTCGTTCATATTTTAATTTGCCGAGTTTCACTGTACAAATTGCACAGATTGTTCGTGCATTGGAGGGAGAGGTATCTCTCGAAGACTTGAACGAAGGAATGAGGCCGGGTCAAAGCACAAATTTCGGTTCTGGTTCTGATTACGAATCGAGTTCGTACGCATCCAATATGCGCACTAAAATGCGACAAGTGCAAATGGCGAGTCCAGAATATTCTGGCGATTACAGCGAGCCCGTAACTGGTTATGCTCGGAACTCTGCGGTCTCTAGCAGCGACGGAGAGTATTCGAGCCAACTGAAACCTAATCCTCGGGTCAGAAACCTTTGAAAAAATTCGAGTGTTCTAAGCAGGTAATTTTTCATATATAACCCTTTCTGGATGAAAGTGCTCAGTTAATTATACGGGGTTGTATATGAAAAAAGAACATGGTTTTTATTTGATATGTGCTGTATTAATTTCATCAATATATTTTTGTACTTTGTTTGTTTGAGAGTGTATATAGGAGACATGAAGAACTTGCTTGTAATAAATATATATATTGCTTGTTATTTATTTCTTATTCGTTTTGAATTTGTGTCATTTATATTTTGAATAACAAAGTTTCTTTTTTTCTATTTTTAGAAACTCCAAACTATATTTTTTTAAAAACCAAATTATATTGCTTAATTTACGGATAAAAAGATTTCTAAACATGTAAACAAAATTACCATTTTAGTATTGGCAATATTATTGTCAAAAATTTTAATATGGGAAGGGTATATTCATCATTCCATGCCCATATTTCGGTTTTCATGCATGAAGATTTCTTTTTGGTGAATGTCTTACGAGACGAGAAATTGGACGAAGAAGCTGGTTCATGTAAATTAAATGCTACTTCGAAGAAGAATAAGTTCATTTTCTAAAAAATTATATATATTGAATATAAAAAAAATAAAAAAAACAGTTTTACAAGTATACAACATCCAGGCGGGTCCTGTATTTTTAGAGATCTTTGACGATCATTATCGTGAGGTTTTTGTTTCTTTTGCTTGACGACAAATAATCCTCTAATTATGTTTTGAGAAATTATAAAATGTAAAAAAAAATGCAACAAAATATAAAACCTGGTTTTGGCAAATTTGCATCCAGATTCAACCAAAAAAGCTAGAAGTGCAGCATGACCTTTCTCCATCACACATATTCTTCATGTATGAGTGAGTATTGATTGCTTCTCATAAAACATAGTGGAATTTTCAATTTTCCATTCATGCACATAAAAAGAAAACAAAAATTACAATTTTGCCCAATTAAAGACACAAATATACGTGGTATAACAAAATTGAAATAATTTGAGTCCAAAATAGGATAATTCAGCACAAATTGATAATAAGGAGATTATTTAAAGCCTGATTAAACAAAATAATTCAATACAAAACCGATAATAAGGAGATTAACTAGAAAAATAAAAAATTTAACCTTTAATTCCATTCGATGAAATTGGAGGCTAGGCAGCTACCAAATTGAACCTGTCAAATTGACTATCAAGCGACTGGCAGTAAAATTGACCTGAAATTGACTGCAGCGGGGCACTGTTCGGGTACTCGAGTCAAATTGACCGTCCAGAAACGAGCATGAATTGGCGAAATTGACCTGAAAACTCGAAATTTGCGAAATTTCCGAAATCGACATGCAAAAAGAGAGTACATTAGCGAGGGACTGTCATCTCTTCAGTCGCTATTCAGTCATGTCTGGTTGTCCATCTCCATGTGGGTGTCGCGTCGCTCAGGCATGGCCATGGCCATAGCTCGCAGGCGTGCGTTGTGCTAGCTTATCGTTCAATCGGCGATATTGGTAACGGGTGTAATGATTTGATATTGTAAATGTGAAGGCCTTCTAATTTTTTATATATGTAAAAATTAAATAGAGAAATATGAGATGTTAGGGAATTACTCGAATCAATTTATCAAAAGGTTGTTCTAGACTTCAACATACAACTAATAACGTCTTTTAATAATTTGATTAGATACAATTTTAAAAAATATCTATCATTGTTTTCTTCTGCTTTCTATCACGGTCGAATGTATATATTATTAGAATTCAATTTTGTTACTTTTTTTACATTTAAAGGCATGTCTTGGAAGTATCCTCGCGAACGGTATTTTTCGCTCGAAATCAATTTTAAATAATGCTAGATAAGTCCATATTATTTACTTCATGTATATTTGCATTTGAAGTATGCGCCTTCATCAACCAAAAATACCCAATTACGCGATTAACAAACTTAGAATCCGTACTTCAACAATTAGCAGATCATTCCACACAAACCGAATTACAACAAATAATGTTGGCTTTCATCTTTCATGTATGGAAAGAAAGATGTAATCGCATTTTTCAAGAGTCGGTAAAGACTATAGGAATGATGGTATCGCTTATTGCATACGAGATTACAAATTGGAGTTGATATCTATGCAACAACAACTAGCTGTATTTTATTTTATTTCATTTTGTTTTGTTTTTTCTCACATTTCAACTCATGTATCTAATTTAAATTAACTATTAGTGTCCCTGATCAACTCGATTGGAGATGCTCGAGTGTACATAAAAATATTTTATTTTATTAATATATTGGACGTAGGACTTTGAGCCTACTCCTTAAAATAAAATAAATAAAATAATGTTATTTTAAAATAACTATATTGAAGTAAATATTGTAAATCTAAAAAATAAATTTTTTGTCTCCAGCAGAAAAATAAAAAAAGTAACCATATTAGTTTTTAGATTATTATCTTAATAAAGAAAAAAAAGTATGAATAGTAGCGAGGCATCCTATTTTGTAAGAACTTTTTTAAATGTTTATTCATTTTTTCATAAATTTATTATTTATCATAATTTTAATTATTTTACAAAAAAAAGGATAATAAATATTAAAAAATAGACATTCTGTATAACAAATGTTTATTATCTAGGAAGTATATATTAGTTTCAAAAAATATATGATATATAATATATACAACAATAATCTATATACATATTCAATGGTTAACGAACCGAAGTCATATACTATTTTTTCTTTATGATATATAATAAATTTATGAAAAAAAAAACATTTGAAAAATTCTTACAAAAAATGATTATCTCACTACGATTCATGATATTATTTATAAAATTTATTATTTATAATAAATTTACTTCAACATAGTAGTTTAAAATGATATTCTTTTGGATATAATATGGGTTTATCTAGCATCATTCAAATTACTATGACTGCAGTTAGTAATTACTATTGACAGTTTTTGGGTAACCGGAGTTTTAGACAATTAGACTCCCGTTAATGCTTTTCTTTTTTTTAAATGACCCAAATTTTAATTAGTATAATTCTATATTTTTCCCTGGCTCCTGGTTGAGCCACGTCACCAGGGGCCTTTTTGTAAAAAAAAAAAATTATATTTTGGTCATTTTTATTTATATTTTGGTCATTTTTATTTCGAAAAATTACACTTTGGTCCTTTTTTATTTACATTTTGGTCCTCCAAGTTTAAAAAAATACATTTTGGTCCAGGGGCCTCTTTGTAAGAATTTTTTTAATTTACATATTGGTCCTTTTTTTATTACACTTTGGTCCTTTTTAGTTGAAAAAACTATATTTTGGTCCTTTTTATTTTTGTTTTGGTCCTTTCAAGTTTAAAATATTACATTTTGGTACTTCATATTTACATCTCGATCCTCTTTTATTTACACATTTTAATTCGAAAAAAAAAATTAATTCACATTTTGGTCCTTTTTAATTTACATTTTGGTCCTTTTCAGTTTGAAAAATTACATTTCGGTCCTTCTCAGTTTGAAAATTCCACAACACCACACAAATCGAATCACTGGCCAATACAACCAATACAACGCTGCAGAAAAAGTACAAATCATAAAAAAAAAACAAATCAACGTGCCCCGCGCAATTGCGCGGGGTTATAGCTAGTTATTATATATTTTGATAATTTGATAATTTCAATTCTTAACTTGTTTACTAAAAAAAATGGTTTCATAATTGATTTTAATTGAATATATATATAAATAATTAATTATTTCTAAATAATTTAAAGTTATAATTATAAAATTACGTTTAAATTGTGAAGTCAAATATAATAGTTTAAATTGTTAAATCGCATATTATGTATATATAATTAAAAAATATTATGTTATTGTATCATAATATTTGTTTGAAATTCAAGAAAAAATGGTATATGATGATATCTGAACCATTTATGTATCCGTTTAATATCCAAATCGTATTCGAATCGTGCATTCGAATTCGTATCCGATAAAGATACCGGTATGGTATGACTATTATCCGAACCGTTTACACTATGGGTGTACACACAATTCTCCAAACCGCCCAACTCGTCCAACCCGGACCGGCCCAATCCGTTTTTTTGCCGGTTTCGAAGTTTTTGAGTCAGGTCCGGGTTGGGTATGGGTCGGGTCGCGAGTTTGGAATTGATACCCATATTGACCTAACCTGACTCATACATTTCTAAATATTCAATTAATTATTTTTATTTTTATTATAAATTATACGACGTGTTATTAAATTATATTGGCATAACTTATTATTACTTCTTTCTTATATTATATGATATCTTTTTTTTTTTTATCCTGTATGAATATTATGTTGTTAAGTAATCAAAATTTCTAAAATTAAATTACAAACTTTCTTAACTTAATTCATGCGTGACATGTTTTTTTTTACAAAAATTGAGTATTTCTTTTTGTTATTTTTTGTTATGTTTAAGAATAAAGTCTGCATTTTGTTATATTCAATAGTAAGGTTTGATTTCTTTATAATATCACTATGTCAGATTTGTGATGAAATTTGTAATTTGTTTGAATTTTAATTTTTTTATATGACGAGAATGAGACGTTGATTATGCATGTTTAATGAGTTTTGCGTGTTTTTCTAAGATATTTCAATGATTTAATTAAAAATATAATTTTTGTTGCATATTTTTTTTGTTAACATATGAACACACATCGTTATAGTACATACTTAACAGAAAACTCGGGTAACCCACCCAAACTGTCCAACCGGATCACGACGAGTATCAAAAAGCTTGTAAGTATTATTAAGGGGAATTCTTGAAAAACCCCCTAACTTTTTCAGGATTCTTCAAAAAACCCCTAACTTTTTGATTATTTGAAAAACCCCTATAAATTGAATTTAATTCTTAAAAAAAACCCTACCAATGTTAACTTTAACATTTCATCCAATTTTTATTTTTTTGGACAAAAATACCTTTCTTGATTTTCTTTTATAAATTCTTTTATTCAATATAAATTAATAAATACATAAATATTTCATGATAAATATTTCACGTTATTATAATTAAAAATAGTTTGTGATAATATTTTACAATTCACTATTTTATTTTACTATTTATAATATATATATATATATATATATATATATATATATATATATATATATATATATATATATATATATATATATATATATATATATATATATAAAGTATTATTTTATTAAATAAATACTATTTCACATTACATTTTTTAATTTTACATGAAATAATTTTATATAAAAATCATATAATAAATTATAGAATAGAATAATAAATATCATCTTATAATATTATGAAATATTATATTGTAAAATATTATTTATTTATTAGTTTATAGAATAAATTCAATTATAAAAGAAATTGTGAGGGTATTTTGGTCCAAAAAAAAAATAATTTGGATGGAAAATGAATGATAACACTAGTAGGGGGTTTCTAAAGAATTAAACTCAATTTATAGGGGATTTTTCAAATAATCAAAAAGTTAGGGGGCTTTTCAGAAATTCCAAAAAAGTTAGGGGGTTTTTGAAGAATTCCTCTATTATTAATTGGGTTGATTTGGAAAAATGAAATATTCATTTTTAATGGATCGGGTCATAGTTTTAACAAAAAAAAAACGTCCAACTCGTAGACGATCCACGCCTGCCCCTAGTTTACTTTACGCCCCTAGTTTACTTTACACCCCTGGTTCGAGCTGCACATAGAATATAAAGGAAAATGTTCGGAGACACCCCATCTTTCCTCCTACGTCCTTGATGACGTAGATATGATTTAACATCTTAAAAATTAATATTTTAATTCATGATTTAACATCTTAATAATATGTTCAATCATAAATTAAATTATTAAATCATAAATTAAGATATTAAATTATTTTTGTGTGTTAATTTTGAAGGTGTTAAATCATATCAACGTCATCAAGGATGTGGGAGGGAGTACTGGGTTTGTACATCAGTACTCGAATATAAATGCATACATGGGAATTGAGAGAGAGTTCATACGGACTGGCCTCTGCTGGGTACAAGATACTGGAGAAGAAGCTCATCTTCTCAGTACACTTATTCCCTACAGTCTTCTGAGAAGAACAAAGAACAAAGGGGAAACGAAAAGAGAGAGAAGGAGATGACATTAGGGCTGATAAATGCGAATCCGGTGGTGCACGAGAGGCGAGAACGGCTCGTCCATATCCAATCCGACGATGTCCTGGATGCTCTTGACGTCTTTGGTAATTTCCATCCCTTTGTTTTGGTTCGAATTTATGTGTTTCCTGATTTGAGTGTCGATTTAGTTATTTGTGAAAGGAAATATAAAATTGGGGAGAATTTCTCCATCCTCTTGATGTAGATTATGAGTACTTTGTTAGATTAAATCTGAAATTGAGTTACTTGTGAAAGATATGGTGATAAATTAGGAGAATTAAGACCCAATAGCTGCACCCATTATCTTAAATTTAGATTCTTTATGATTTTTTCTCTCTTTTTTGGTAGATTCTGTGAGGGATATAAGGGATCCAGAGCATCCATACTCGCTTGAACAGCTTAGCGTGTTATCAGAAGAATCAATTAATGTCGATGAGAAACTCGGCACCATTCAGTAAGCTAATATTATGTCATTAGCACCCCTCCAAAATGTGAAATGTCATGGATACCCCTACAAAATACGAGAAATATCACCAGGTAACCATATTTTTAAAGAAGGGGTATACGTGATGTTCCATATTTTTACAGGCATATGTGATATTTTCTATGTTTTATAGGGATATTCATGATATTTACTTTTAATTACAGGATAACATTCACGCCTACAGTTCAGCACTGTAGCCTGGCGACTGTAATTGGCTTGTGCCTTAGGCTTAAACTCATGCAATGCTTTCCTCCTCATTTCAAGGTTTCAAATTCTAAATTCCAAATTTAATTTAAATTCCAAATTTAATTTAAATTTAAAATTTAAAATTTAAATATTAAATTTTTAAGAACTAATGTACCCGCAGGTCGACATAAAGGTCGCTCCGGGATCCCTTGCAAATGAAGAATCCGGTACATTTTTAAGCGAAGAAAATATATTTATTTGCTGCTTTCGTAATTCAAATTTAGGATTCGGATTAATTTTAATGAATTGTTTGGTTTAAAATTGCAGTTAACAAACAGTTAAATGACAAAGAAAGAATTGCGGCTGCGTTGGAAAATCCAAACTTGCGACAATTAGTCGATGAATGTCTCTACTCGAATGAACTTTACTCGTATTAATTAAGCTAATTTTGCAATCCAGTCCCTCCTTTGTTGTAAATTAATTATGCTAATATATGGTATATGGTAATCTTGTGTATTTGTGTGCGTTAACTATATGTATTTTTCTTCTAGCCTTTTTTGGGACTCATCTTGTTGAGCTAATCTTGTTATCCTAATGGCTAATTGAATAGCAATATTTACATAAGAATGATTTCTTATTGGTAAAGAAAAATATTTCGTATTCGTTAACTTTTATCATACTAATTATGCAATATCTTGTCAATCAATTTGTTTAAAAATGAATTAAAAATAGTTGTATTTTGCAACAGAGATTTTTAGATCACACATTTTGATTCTTTTTTTATTCATGTATTTGGCAATCAATTTGTTAAAAGAGAAAGTTTAGGACACGTACAAGGATCAGCATTTTTGTGTGAAACTAAATGTTTTTTGTGTGACAAGCTTTCTATATAAAAGACTTCTTATATTGTTCAATATACAAGAAGTTTGGAAAATAGTCTTAGTTTATTTCATTATTTGTGATAATTTTTCATCACTCATTCATGATTAGAGCAGAGATGAGATATTAGAGCAAATCAAGAAGTCCCCAGAATAATCAAGATTAAAGAGTCAAGTTAGGGTTTCCAAAGGCAGAATATTAAATGAGGATTTTTCACACATCATAACGAGTATTGGGTAATTGTTTAGTAATAGATGTGCAATAATCCATAACGCGAAAATATAGCCTATATAAACAATTAAGTAGGGCTTAATGGTTTTTAATTATTATAGCGATGTAAATTTTTTAAATATAAATATAAAAACGAGTCGTAGGACTTCGAGCCTGCTTCATTCATTTAAAAAAAAAATTCCGAGAGAGAAAAAAAAATACTATATATTTATATACAAATTAAGGTAAATAAATGTATTTATTCAATTTAAAATGGCCAATTATGGTAAAAAAAAAAATAGTCAAATGATTAGTTTCATTTATTAATAAAACTATACTTTCCGTTTATTTCAAACTTTGATGTAAGTAGAGTGTCTTGTAATATGCAAAACGGAAAACATAAAGCAACAAATAGTTACATGAAAACATCAAAATTTAGTCTTTTCATCCACAATAATACATAGTATATTAGGATTTAGATTACTCTAAAACATCATAAATTGTGAAAATCCAACCTTAAATAATAAATAAATAAGTAATTTGATCAGCATATGATCTTATCCACTTTCCTGGTCTATGAACCAAATAATAAATAGACACTTCGTGATGTAGTCTACAATAGACCCAGTCTAAACAAAACAAAATAGAGTCGGCAATCTTTGTGTGTGAAGTTCTTGTATGAACCAGGTCCACCCATAACCTTATTATTCATCAATCTTTGGGGGTTCTTTTACAAAGGAATCTTCATATAACATGGCAACAAAATTTTGGATAAATATTTACGTATAATATAATATTATATTAAAATTATATTTAATAATAAGTAATTTTTTTAAGAAAAAACTTAAAATGAATATTTGTCGGATATCTCAATATTTCAAAAGAATAATGAATATTTCACAAATACTTCATGAATACTTATCGAATACGAGTAAATATACTTTTAAAAAGATCAAATTTTAAATTGGAATAAAATAATAATTCATAAACTAAATAATTTATTATAGCAAATATTTAGTTTATAAGATGATATTTTGATTATATCGATCTTTAAATATTTTCTTCGTCGACGATATAATATGTATACATTGAAATTAATAATATATATAGACTACAATTAATAAAGTAATATAAATAGATCGTATTCAATAACAAAAATTAACATATTATTGCATATGTATAATATCAAATATGTATATTTATATGTATATTGTATGTAACTAATAACATGGTAAATTGTATTTGATGATCATCTTCGATTTGTTGTTAGGAAATGGAAATGTTCCCAACAAAAAACATTTTAATTTTATGATGGAGATATTTCTATTTTGTCTGGAATGGATTTTCTCTTTAGAACTAATGAGGCAATGAGTAATTTATTTTATGTTATTTCAGTATTACGAAGCTTATTAATAAGCAATAACAATGATTTATTAATTATTAATTTATGTGCTGATTGAGGTTTATTTTATTCAAAACATCATTTATGCTTCATATCAACCTGCATAAGATATTTTACAAGATTGTGTGTAGTATGGATTGAGACCACTTAAGCTATTTTTTAAAATCACAAGGGCCTTTTGTTTACATTTTTACATTTGAGGACATGATCTTTTTGTATTTAAATTTGAAGAGAAAAATTCAGTTTTTTTTGTTTTGTTTACAAAACGAATTTAACATTATTTTATTTTTGTACCGTAAGAAATTTCCAATTCTTTCTTCTTCTGTGTATTTATTGACTATTATATATACTATGTATATTAAACATAATATAATGTGATATAAAATCATATTTTTTAATATAAGTCAGCACACAATAATAACTAAATTTAGTAATACTCGACTCGTTCATAATTCATTCATAAAACTCACAACATAAACTGAAATTCGATTGAAATTTTCGATGTCCCAATCCTAAAATAGAAGAACACATTTTTAATGAGTAATTATACACAACATGTTCTTACAATATGATTGACAACAGAATGATGAAGTGTAGGATGATAATTGAATTAATTTAAATTAATTTTATAGTGTGAATACAATATCCAATGTATGATCAATATTCTGTTGCGAGAGTATGTTGTGAAAGTATGTTGTGTAGAATTACTCTATTTTAAACAAAACGGTGAAAGTCACGAGGAAATTAAATAATACGATTTAAAACCTAAAAATATTCATAATATCATACATCCCACAATATTTTCAATCTTATAAGGGCAAATATGTTACTTAAAAAAATTGTAGGGTACAAATGGAACTGTGACTTTGGTAGTTCACCAAAGAAAATTTCTTTAATAAATACAAAATAAATAAAAATGGAAAAGGAAAAAAGGGAGGAGAAATACAATATGGATAAGACAGAGAAAGGAAAGAGACAAGAAAACGCCAATAGATTTCCTCACAATTCCATTTCCCACGGTATTGTTTGTTAATTCATCTTTTGCTATTCCAATTCTTATTCCACTTCTTGTTCCGATTCCCGTGAAAAAATCGGTGGTGTGCGTACTGTGTATATTCAGTCGCGCTCCAGGAAAACTGAGAGTCTGAATTTCTTCTCGGATTAGCCTGTGATTGTAGGCGAATCGTAGGAAAGTGTGATCTTTTGATACGATTCGTTCCCCGTTCTGTGTTATTGGTACTTGGGTGAGTCTTTGATTGTAATTTTAGTTCGTTTTTGGGATTTGATTGGACTTCGAATTGTTTACGGACGTATATTTATGGGGTTTTCGCTTTTGGTAAATTTCCGTTGATTTTGCTTGCAAGTCATCTTCCTTTTATCAATTTGTTCGTTTTTTCATGGTGATTCTGAATGGAAACCTTTTCCCCCTTTTTACAAGTTAATAGTTTTCAATTGAGAAATTTGTTGATTATAAGTTTGTTTGAGTTAGAGAATTGTTTTGTTTGCTAATTGGGATTGCTTTTCATGTTAATTTGATAATTAGTTCATCTACAAATTCCAATTTGCATATTGCGTGACTGAAATTGTGCAATCAGTTCGGGTATTTTGTATGGCTTTTCAGTATTCCGTGTACTTATTTTCTGTATTACCAAAAGTAAAATAATGATAAATAATACAAAATTGAAATAGCTCGAGCATATTTGTATTGATATATTATGAAAAAAGACAACATACCTTAATGTTTTATTTCAATTCAATAGATACCCACAAATTACTGGTACCAATACTGCATCTTTTTATCTACTCCCCCAAATTAACACTCAATTTTCTCTTATTTTAATTGCAGTTAAAGGAATAATATAAAGGAACACCTTTTCTCAGTTCAATCCCCGCTCACAAGTTTAAATAATCTATCGTTTTCTCTGAACGGACCCAATTTTTACTTCAATGGAAGGAGACCCGAAACCCGAAAATGGAAGAAAAATCATAATCCACCCTCTTTACCCCGCAAAATCATCCCCTTGGCTCGATTTGCGCGTGTTTTACATCAAAATAAGCAATTTGGAGCTGAAAAATTCAACCCCGAAGCACCTAACCCTAAATCTGGTACCGCTCTCTCCAGACACAGTAATAGAAATAAACGGTACGAGAAGCAGCATGCACACAGACTGGATCTCGTCCACTTTGCGAAAAGACAGAGTGGACCGGAACACAGAAGAGGCGACTTTTGTGAGCACGGACAGCATCAAAATGACTGGAAGCGTCCATTTCCAGGTCTTCGATAAGAACGAGCTCTTCCTGACTGGAGATCTCCAGTTGGTGAACGAAAATGGAGAGAAGAAATGGAGTATCGAGTGCACTTCGGCTTTGAAGGGGAAGGATTTGGGGTTTCATCCGATAATAGAGCTGTACGTGGCTGGGAGCTTTTTGGGGACGCCTATCATTTTGACCAAGACCATTCAGCTCGGTTTGTCGAGGAAGAAAAACGGTATGAAATTGACTCTGGACTCGATTCCCGAGAACGAATTGGTCGAACAGGACAAATCAAAAGAGATTCTACTCGATGAATATACCAAGGTAATCATGTTTTTAATTTGTATATATATTTTAGCATAATTTATATATTTTATTTATTTTTAATTAGGAATCGGATTACCGAGAATACAAATCGGATACGGATACAGATACAGAATACAACAATTATAACAATATGTATTTTGCGAGAGGAGGAGAGGGGGGAGAGTACTTGGAAGGAGAAGACGGGGAGCTATCGTGGTTCAACGCGGGGGTCCGAGTCGGAGTGGGGATCGGACTCGGGATTTGCGTCGGAATCGGACTCGGAGTCGGACTCATGGTCAAGACGTATCAGACTACCACTGGCAGTTTCAGACGACGCCTCTTGTGATTAAAGTAGTATATATTAAATGAATATATTTTTGTTTTGTTCTTTTTGTTGGGTTTTTGTGATATGTTGTTGAGAGCTGAATTTTCTAATTGGTAGTGTAAGTTTTGTGCATCTCGAAGCAAAAAAAAGGAAAAGGAAAAAGAACCACTAATTTTTTGTTATGCGTAAACTAGTTTACTATGCGGTGAGGGGTTTTGGTGGATTTGTATTTTGAAATATCGGTTCTAGTAAAAATCTTGTTTTATGTGGAGAGTTTGAGATTGTCATCTCGAATTTCATTTTTTTTGCAGATTAGTTGGCATAAAAATTCTGCAGATTTTGAATTGAATCGATATGTGGTTTATCACTTAATCAATGTGAGTTACCGTCTAATTAGTTATAATTTAGTATTTAATGAATGTATTATTCAATGCTAAGTTGCTATCGTAAGCTACATCAATAGATTAATGAGAATTTTAGGTGATGTAATTTTTTTTTTTTAAAGAAATATGAATTAGCTGGAAATTAAGCCAATAATTGACATAATAAGTGCAGTTTTCTTCTGAATTGAATGATTTGAATTGGACTGATTCATTATCAGGCTTCAGAAGGCCGGAAATAGACTCAAAACAAACCGAATTAATCGTAATCGGACTTAATTAACTCTAATCGACAGAATTTGCATTCGCTTTGAGATTAAAGTGATTATTCCTGACAAAAATTCACAGTTGATGATCATGGTAACTTTGCAAGGAAGCCCTCCACCTCTCACAAAAAGATAAAAAAGTTTTCTTCCTTTACTTTGCTTAGAATTGGGTGAAACTCAGATGCAAACCAACTATCCAATTTAGTTGCTGTAGGTCTCTGTTAATGGATCCAAATCTAAAATTTTCCAATCCAAAATTCGAACCGAATGCAACTTAATATCCATCACATTTGTAATTAGGTTTGCATAAAACATTGTCATGCCAATCTTGTACACAGCTAAACTCTAAATTACTTGTATTAATAAAACAAAACAGAGTTAATGACTTAAAATTGCGGATCATGTTTATGAACCGGACCCGATCCATTAAGAAGATTAAGTAAATGACACACCAAAACAAAACCCTAACTTTCACTTCAAATATCTGCAAAGATATATGACATCTCACCTCACTCACCCTTTTCAAACACACACATCACCCACACCAAGTAACAAAGGCTAAAAAAGGAGATACGAACTCACCAACTTCATTGAAAAGAAACCTTTGATCCTTCTATTTTTCACATATTTACAAGAAAAAAAATACCATAAATAGCCTATAAGGCCTAAGGTTTTGGATATTTTGTAAAGTTTGAAACCTTATGTTACTGCAAACATGGCGAAGAGGCCCGATTTAAATTCAGATTTTTCGCAGAAGTTATTGGGTGATATTCGTCGCCGGAAAGAGAAGCTCGGTTTTTCGTCATCGAGCAATAATGTCTCTTCATCAAGTATGTAAAGTTTTTCTCTCTTTCTTTGAAAAATTTAGCCATTCTCTTTATTATGTTTGAATAATTTTGATTAGTATGATATTTTTTAAGTCGTTTCGAAATGGCCAATCGTGAATGTTACTATTATGTTTAAGCTAAGAAATTTGTAAGTTATGATTTTGGTAATTTTGGTTGCAACTCATCCCAATTTGTCCTTCTTCCCTATTGTTTTGAGAAAAATCTAACAAGAAACTTTTAAATTTTTATTTTCACTTCATTTGAACTACTACTCCTTATTTACACATTTTGGCATGCAGATCCTCAAACCGGCTCTCAAAATTCATTTCGAGGCGGTCGAGAAGGGACGAAGAATAATTATCTTGTAAGCCTGTAAAAAGAACTACAAATAATCATATCATCTAAAATTGATTATCATATTCTAATCATATATGCTTTTTTATTTTTGTAGAGTCCACAAAGCAATAGCAAAAGCATTCTTAAACCAAATAACAATACAGGAATCTCTTCTCCAAGGAGAAATCATAAACAAGGAATCACACCTAAAACCCCTTCCCAAGAAATGGTACCATATCGAAAAGATCAAAAACCGGTACGAGACAAAATAGACGTATCGATGGCTCTGGCTCTTGCCCTAAGCAAAACGGGTAAGCTCCAAAACATAGAACTAATGAGTCGCACCAAAATCGGTACCGAATTTGTCACTCGTCGTGGTTCAATTCAATTTTTAGATTCTAATCGCAAATTTGTTTCAACTGGGAATGAAAGAAATGGAAAACAATATCTACTTCTACCCAATTTTGGAATTGAGAAGTTAAATGAGATGATTAATGCATATACACGAAATAGGAATTTTAGGGATTTAGAGGAATGTTTAAATATGCTCATAATGGTACAAGATGCACAAGATTGCATGGCTGGTTCCAAAAGCAATACTACTAACAAGGTTTTGTTGATAAAAGATAAAGAAGAAAAAGAAAATAAATCGAGAAAAAAATTGAACAACAAACATAATAAATTAGAGAAAAATGGGTTGAATTCTCACGGAAGGTCGGTAAATTGTGGCGCGAATACAAAGCAAGAAAACAATTTGTTGGCAATAACTAACAATGGAAATTATGATAAATATAATTGTAAATATTCGAACAATGTGAATAGTGAACGTAATAAGAAAAGAATACCGGGTTTAGTTGCGAGATTAATGGGTTTAGAAGAGTTACCACAACCCGTTAAGTCGAAAGTGGAAATCAAGGAAGTGGAATTGGATATAGAAAATGAGATTTTCAATGAAAAAGAGGTGAAAGTCAGAGAAAATATCGAGAGAATTATTACTAGTAATGAAAAGGTTAATTTTATGGCGCCTCCCTCGAAATGTGAAACTAGGTTAGAAAGGATCACGAGAAATTATATGGTAATTAACAGGGGCTTTTCTGAAAAAAGTGCGAAAAATGGTGGAAAAAATCAGGAAAAAAAGATTGAAGAGAAGGCACAAACAAGAAGGGTTGTTAGAGATGAAAAATTAATTGCAAAACCAAGTGTTGATTTGAAATCAAGGAATAAAGATAGCAAGAAAAATTCCACAATTGCACAGAAAAAAAATGCGGGTAAACTCGAATACGGGGATAATAATTTGAAGAAAAAAAGTTTTATTCACAAGAAAAAGGAAATAAGGAATGACACGGCTTCAGAGAATGGGTGTAAAAGAAGCGAGAAAATTACAAAACTAGATCAAAACTTGAAGGAAATAAGGAGGAAAATCGAAGAAAAGTTTGAATTCAAATTGGAGGATTCGGGGGAAAATCGTACGCAAAAAGATGTTAGCAGCGATTTAGTGAAATTTGATAGAAGCTTAAATACAGAGACGAATGTAAGTGGTCCGATTCTGTTTTTATTTTGAATGCTCTTTAATTAATTCAAATTAATTTTTGCAATGTTTTCATATATAATCATGCAGTTCGGAGACATAATCAGCACGGACATTGATGCAAATCACATAATTCGAGTTCAAAATTTAAAAGAACATGAATTACAATTACATGATTTGACAGATAATCCAACTGGTATAGGTACGTAAATTTTTTTGTTTTCTTCAAAATTCATTGAAATAGTATTTGTAAAATCAAATTGAGGATTTAATGGAAAGTTTTCATACTAACCTTTGCAGATTCATGTAATTACGCAAGTGAATCTACTAACTTAGGTTCTGTTGAAGATGTACTTACCAAAGATCAGAATTTACTCAGAGAAATTTTGCTACAAGATACCCAATTCCTTGATTTTGCTCAAAAAATATTCAAATTCGAAATACCATTACATACCATTCAATCTATAGAAATTACAGTAACACCCATGGAGAAAGAAACTAACACGCCTCTTTTGCACACTGCGAATGAAATTCTGGAAAGGAAATTCAAACGACATGATCTAGTTTGTACGAATTTCAAACTCGAAAGCCTGAATTCTCTGATCAGAGAATTGGATTCGGATCTCAAGTGTTTGGAATATAAATTTGAGTGCGAAACCTTGAAGAATTCACAAAAGATTATAGAGAAAGAAATTGAGGTAAGAAACCCTGATTCAAATTGCATGTGGGGATTCGGTTGGAATTCAAAATATTCTGCGCAATTTGAGAAAATCGAAATCGCAAAGGATTTGGAGAAACATTTGGTGAGTGGCCTCATAACAGAGCTGACAAAAGATCTAATTGAAGAAATAATTTAGTTTAACAAGAATTTTTTCTCCTTTTTTTGTACTTTTTGAATTTTATATCACGCTATTAGTCACATATTACATGTAAATTCCAAAAAAAACTAGCAATTTGTGTGTGTATAGTATATAGATCATGAATACTCCCATATTGTACATATGCGTTAATTAATTACTAGTTTGGTTTGCTTTACTGCTAATTTTTTTAAAATTAAAATTAGGGTGGTTATATTGACAGGAAATTTATTTTGTTATTAATAAATCTTACCAAACCTTATGAGAGCTAATCTCATAAAATGTTATGGTTTGTGTCTGTCAATACCAATATTAATATTAATATTTATTTTTGTTTTGTTTTTCGTTCTAATTATAAGTTGGATTGGTTTTTTGTACCATGCCAATCCTAATATTTATTTTTGTTTTGTTTTTCTTTCTAATTATAAGTTGGATTGGTTTTTTGTACCATGCCAATCCTAATATTTATTTTTGTTTTGTTTTTCGTTCTAATTATAAGTTGGATTGGTTTTTTGTACCATGCCAATCCTAATATTTTTTTTTAACTCTATTAAGTATGATCAAAATGTATTATTACTAGTATGTTAATCGAAAATTTTAAATATAGTACGATAAAAATAATATAAATTTATTATATATTATAATTTATAATCTAATTTACGATTATTAAATTGTGTAATATTTTTATCAAAAATACGGAGCATTTCATTACAATTTGAAGTTTTAAAAGCTTCAATATTTTAGATAATATATATTGTGTTTAGGAAAATATAATTCAAAATAATGTTTTTATTTATAACATACTATTTTTTTTTCACAATTACTTCTCACATTGAAATTTTGTTTTGCTATTTGAAAATGATCTAATGTATCATAATTTAAAAAATGTGTACATTTATCATATTGAAGCGAAAGACAATATGTAATTATTATAAAATATCACTAAATATTTATACAACAAAAATATATAAATTACGTGTGTCATTTCTTCATATTACCTGTTATTTTAACATTCTGTCGAATATGAAATGTCGGTTTTTATTTAAATGGTTCGGGTTTAAATTTTTTTGGAAAATAACAGACTCGTAGATATTGCTAAAATATTGATGTAAAATAATAATGCACAATTAATTACATAAAATATGAGTTTTAAATAATAAACACACAATCAATTGATTTGATCAAACCATATCACAATATATGATGGGTAAAATATGACACACAAATAGTTACACAAAACCATATTACCAGGACAATAATCACGCCACGCATAAAAAATGACAATATCATTTCAAAATAAAATTCTTTCATATTATATTACTCTCATCATATTATTAAAAAAAAACATAGAAACGATATTATTATAGTTGTTCACAATAATTCGTGCAAATCAAACATACAAACGATAAATCATACGATCTATGTACCCATATTAAAGACTATTAATTAAATAGTACTAATTATTTTTTATTGATAAAAATACATTGAAAAATATAATAATATCACATTTGTAGTGAAAATAATTAAAAAATATTGAAATTTAGTTAAGCAAAAACAAATCTAAAAATTATTTACATCTTTAAAGATAACATTAGTACTGGATACATGTTAGGCAGATACAACTTTAAATTTACAAATATAATATAATCTTCTTAATATTATAAAGGATTTTTAAAAGCATAGTTTTAAATTAGAGAAAAGTGTGATTTATTCTATAACATACATTTGTAGTACTTTATTAGCTTGTATAATATCTTTATAAATTTAAATAAAGAAAAGTGTGATTTATTCTATAATATATTTATCATATTGTTTATTTTGTGAAACATTTTTTTGTTTATTTGTAAATTTAATATAATTAGATATTTGTAGCTATAATTAAAATAATAATTATATTTATTTTAAAAAAACAATATATATATTAAATATAATATAATTACTAATAATTACAATATAATATAATTATTAAGTAATTGTGATTATAATATAATTATTAGTTATAGTATAATCATTATAATAATTATTAAATATAATATAATTATAATTATTTTAAAAATAATAATATATTTAAATTTAATATCCGCCTCCTAAATATATAATTACCCTAATCTTAAAATTGGTAGTTATGGGGAAGAATCCATATGAGTTTAAAATATTTAAATAGAAGAGAACATGAATCCGAATGGAACTTTCTCTGCAACAGAGAGTCTAAACAATTTGATTTTTTTAATTAAACCACATTTACATAAATACCATGACAATTCTCATATTTCCAAATATTTCATGACAAACTCAGCTCCAAAAATACGTATACCCATGATATTTTATTTGTTTCACAAGACATTTTTTTTTCTAACTACTTTTATTTTCATTAAAAGCTGTAGCATATAGGGGTGTCAACGGTTCGGATCCGGTTCGGATAGTGGTTATACCAGATCCATATCCATATTTTTTTTCGGATACGGATCCGGATACGGAATTACCCGGATTCGGATACAGTTCGGATATTAAACGGATACGGATACGGTTCGGATATTGTCGGATACGGGTACGGATACGGTTCTATTTCGGATATTAAAACGGATACTATGTTATCATAACATAACTTACTTTTTAGCTATAAATAAAATATATATAATTTGTGACATAAACGATAAATATGATTATATTTAAACGTAATTTTACGATTGTGAGTTTAAACCACTCACAAATCATTAATTTGTATATAATTTTTCAACTAATATCAAATATAATACATAAAAATAATATATAATATACGTATCCGGATCCGGTTCCGGATACTCGAATATGGTTCCGAGTATCCGGATCCTAAAAATACTCGGATCCGGCCCCCGCACCAAAACCGAATATCGAATCTGGTTCCGGATCCTAAAATTAGCAACCAGATCCATATCCGGATCCACTCGGATCCGGGTATTTTTTTCGAATCCGGATATTTCGTCGGATACGATTCGGGTCGGTTCGGGCAATATCCACACCATTGACATCCCTAAGCATATATGTTAATATTAAAAGTTATTAGGGGGACATACAAAAGTTGCTAAATAATTTTTTGAGACAATCTGTTATCATCACGACAAACCAAAATTCCCCACTCCTTTTGGCTTTTATTAATAATAATAGTCAGTAATTATCACCGCATTAAGAAATTAGCTGGGATGACGTAGCACTTGATGCTTATCCTCTCCAATTTAAACATATGTCCAGTTCAAAAGTATAGTTAAATTGTATATACTTGAAAAGCGTGTTTATTAAAAGACTGGAGATGACGTGATAATGCGCATCGCCGCCCATTGTATTATATAAAACTGTTGGGCTCATTTACCCCGTAGGCATATCAGATTGGCAGTGGCCTAATATTATCCATCTCCGAAAAATGGTATCTCCCATATTCACAAAAATAATCCGACTATTTGGGTGATGCATATCGAGAGTCGATACATGATAATTTTTTAAAGCTATAGATTTATTTATATTTCAGAAATATGTAATGATGTTACAAAATATAGTAATAATCAAAAAAGATATATTTTATTTAAATAAAATATATGATGTTGAAAGTTCACAATAAATATACTAATATTAAAAAACATATTATTTAAAAAAATATATTGCTATTCAAAACATACTTAATTTTTTTTATAATTCCGAAGAGTATATTTTATAGTTAAAAATGTATCGACACTTCTAGAAAGATGGTGATATCTACAAAAATACGTATCGCATACTGAAATATATATTTTTCAAAATGTATGAATAAGAAATATAGTTGTATTTCAAAAATTTATATTACAGTTACAATTAAAATAACATATAGTAAAAGAACACCGTTTGACGAACTTGTCCATTCCATCATCGGCAATATTGTTTATCTTAATTAAAATATTTTTTTTCAAATAAAAATAATTCTTTATAATATAAAGTACATAAAGATTCGGAGCGTCGTATATTTATAAATAATTATATTATTCATAAAGTTTATACAAAGAAAAGTAATTGATGATTAATAACTTCTATATATAAAAATATTACTTGAGCAAGAAGAATGAAGTATTTAATGAATACATTGAATTAATGAATTAAATTACCATAAAATTAATTCATGACATTTAGTTATTTTGAATATATAAATTCATAAATTTTTGAACTAACTATATAAAACCGAATTTGCATACCAACCGTATTATAAAAATAAATAAATTAAAATAAATATTTTATTTTTAAATAAGTGACATGTCATCAAATAAATATAAATATATTATAATTTGGAGTTCTTTTGCAGTGTTACTCTGGAAGCACAAAATAATTTCTCTTATTTATTCTTTCCAATAAAACCACGAGAGTTATCTTATTCCAGAGGTTGGGAAAGAGGAAGAGAAATCGAGGGCATTTTAGGTATTTTACCCAAAAATCATTTTTCTCGTATTTTATTCTGTAATAATCCAACATTTGTGAGTGCAATAACGGTAATAAAACATCAATTGTAAGAGATAGAATTATCGAGTATTTCAGAGGAAAAAGGTCCGAGAAATAAGGCCTAGCAGTTTCTTTCCTCTCTTCCTTCCCTCCCAAAAAAAATACCGACAAGAATAGGCTTAAATTCAATCAGAAGAATTTCATGTATTCCTGATCTAAATTCGAAGTGTAGCATTTTGAATTTTGAACCTTTTTCATCAATTTCGCGTTAGTTTTTCTTGAGATTATTTTTTTTCTTCTATTTTAGTCGCTTGAACTGATTTGTTATGGTTGTTGATTACCGACGTTTCAACCACCTTCTTTTCTCTGTATATTGAGCTCGAATCTGTTGATAATTTTACGCAATTTTGAATTTGAGGCCGTAACAGTACAGGAGGAAAATTTTGATAGACAAATTCGTATTTCATTCTTAAGTAGCAACAAAAGTAAAGACCTTCTTTGGCCCTTACTTCCTTTTTGGTCCGAAATACCAGCGTTTGTAATTTTGTTTGTGGCTGGAGGAATTAAATTTTGATTCTTTTGCTTGTGTTTTTTCAGAGAATTATGGCTTCACCAGCACTCATCTCTCAGACGGAACAATGGAAGGATCTCAAGGTAAATAATTTCTGGCGATTTTTTCGGAGTTAATTAGAAGCTGGATTCTTCTATTTTTTTTTTCATTTTAAAACTTTGTTTGATTTTACAGCATGCAATTAAACTCAAAACTTAAATTATTTTCATTCATTCTAGGAACATGTAAGCGAGATTCAGGAAACACACTTGAGGGATTTGATGAACGATGTGGATCGCTGCAAGTCAATGATGGTGTATGTTATACTTTCTAGCCAAATTTAACAATTATTTTTGAAATTCATTTCATAATAATGCAAAAGTTTGATTCTTTTTAATTTGATTTATCAGAGAAAATGAAGGAACTTTTGTGGATTTCTCGAGACAAAAAGCTACTCAAGAAACCATGAAAAAACTTTTCAACCTAGCAGAGGTATTGAATCGATCAATCAATAAATATAATTAAATCCTTCAAATATTGAAAATTGAATCCTCTAATTCATGCCCTGTTTTTATTTATTCATTTATTTTGTTTTAGGTTGCTCAGTTGAAAGAGAAGATAGAGAAAATGTACAATGGAGAGAAGGTTAGTTTTGATAAAACCCAACAATTTTCTTTTTCATTTTATAATTAGGTTTATTAAGATAATTATTTGTTGTTTGATATTTAATTTATCAGATAAATAGCACAGAGAAGAGGTCCGTCTTGCATGTGGCTTTGAGGGCCCCACGCGAAAAGCAGATTTTGAGTGACGGTAAAAATGTCATTCCTGAAGTTTGGGAAGTTCTTGATAAAATTAAGGATTTCTCAGAACGGGTCAGAAGCGGGTCATGGGTAAGTTAAAAAAATGTCAAATTATGTTCTCAACCCTAAATCATGCAATTCAGATCCAATTTTAATTCAATTATGTAAATAATGATCAATTGACCTCAATTTAAAGAAATTTGTCCCAATTGAAGAATTATTTTTTCATTTTGTTTTTAATTTTTGTAGATTGGAGTAACTGGAAAGCCATTGAAAGATGTAGTTTCGGTTGGAATCGGTGGAAGTTTTTTAGGCCCTTTATTTGTTCACACAGCTCTACAAACTGGTAAATACGTTAAAAATAAAATCAATAGGAATTTTACAAAAAGGCCCCTGAATTACACCTCAATTCCAAATTGCCCCCTCATAATTTTAACCTTTTTCAGATTCAGAGGCTGCTCTGTGTTCCAAAGGCCGCCAACTTCGATTGTGAGCAAACTTACTCATTTAGTTTTTTTTCTCTTGTTTATTTTATTTGATTATTACTTTTTCTGAATTTTTTTTAGCTAATTTTGAATTTTTGAATGACAGTCTTGCAAATGTGGATCCTGTTGATGTGGCGAAAAGCATCAAAGATTTGGACCCAGAAACTACTCTCGGTTAGTTTTTTTGAACTAAAAAAAATAATTAAAATAAGGCCAAATTTCATATGTACCCCTACAAAGCACCATAATTTCACGTATACCCCTGTAAAACGTGAAATATCATGAATACCCCGACAAAACTACTAAAATTTCATATGCCCTTTTTGTTAGATTTCGGTTAACTATTCCTTAAGATTAACGCTAATTGGTGCTTTTTCGATTTTTTCGACATAAATATTATTCCATATTTACATAGGGAGTAAAATCAGAAAAGCAAAAATTAGCGATAATCTTAACGAATAGCTAATCGAAATCTAATAAAAAGGGCATCCATGAAGTTTTAGTAGTTTTGTAAGGGTATTCGTGATATTTCACGTTTTGCAGGGGTATAAGTGAAATTATGGGGTTTTGTAAGGGTACATATGAAATTTGGCCTTAAAATAAAACATTTTTGTAATTTACTTAAATTTATGTCCATTTTTGTAAATTTTTAGTTGTGGTGGTATCAAAGACTTTTACTACTGCCGAGACGATGTTGAATGCTAGAACTCTGAGAGAATGGATTTCTTCTTCTTTAGGGTTTGTATTTTCAATTTCATTCTTTGACAAATTTCTTCATGAAATCTGGCATTTATTTACTTTTTCTCAAATTAATCATTAATTTGTTTTCTCTCTCTTCTATTTAGGGTTGAAGCAGTAGCAAAGCATATGGTCGCTGTCAGCACAAATATTCCAGTACGTAACCAAAACTAAAAAAAAAAAGGAACAGAAAAGAAAAATTTTTGTTTTTCATTTTATTTTGCCAATTTCCCATATTATTATTTTTCTAAAAATAATATTTTTTTCGTTCTATTTTTAAAGCTTGTGAAGCAATTTGGAATTGATCCAGAAAATGCATTTGCATTTTGGGACTGGGTTGGTGGTCGATACAGTGGTACGTATTATATTAATTATACTTATTTGGCGATTTAATTATAATTTCATATTTTCATATGATATTCTGAAAATACGTTAATTTAATTTAATTACAGTTTGCAGTGCTGTCGGTGTTCTCCCCCTCTCTCTCCAATATGGTTTTCCAATTGTCGAAAAGTATGGTTTTTTTTTCATTTAATAAATTAATACAAATTTAATTGATCTGTGAAAAATATTTTAATGTGATTTACTTTTATTTTATGTTGTAGATTTTTGGAAGGAGCACGCAGTATTGACAACCATTTTTACTCCACACCGTTCGAGAACAATATCCCCGTAAATAACTCCTATCTTTTTATTATATCTAAACAATTTCATTTATAACCCTCCAAATAATTATTATTTACATTTTGGTCCTTTCATTTCGAAACAGGTACTTCTTGGTTTGCTAAGCGTATGGAACGTCTCGTTTCTGGGTTACCCAGCCAGAGTAAGTGATAATTTTCATATCTTGCATTTATTAATTATTACAATCATATTTTTAATTATTAAAAAATTAAATAATATTTTAGGCAATATTACCTTATTCTCAAGCGCTGGAAAAATTCGCGCCGCATATCCAACAAGTAAGTATGGAGAGTAATGGTAAAGGGGTCTCGATTGATGGATATCCACTCGATTTCCAAACGGGCGAAATTGATTTTGGCGAACCCGGTACCAATGGTCAACACAGCTTTTACCAATTAATTCACCAGGTACCAATTAACATTATTAAATTCGACTAAAACTGATTTTTTTTCAGAGTTTTTATTGATTATTGTGATTTTTTTTAGGGAAGGGTTGTTCCGTGTGATTTTATCGGTGTGGTTAAAAGCCAGCAACCTGTCTATTTGAAAGGTAATGGCAAAAACTATATTAATTAAATATAAATTATATCAAATTTATTTTGATTGTACGGTTATTTATTTATTTATTATATAGGGGAAGTTGTAAATAACCATGATGAACTTATGTCTAATTTTTTCGCTCAACCTGATGCCCTTGCTTATGGAAAGGTATTTATTAGTCGTTCATTATTATATTTATTATGATTTTTTCACAAAACAAATAAAAAGGTTTCTCTAATTTACATTTCTGTCAGAATCAAGAGGAATTACTTCGCGATGGAGTCCCTGACAATTTGGTCCCACATAAGGTGAACTTTTTAACTATTTGATTTTTTGTATTTCTTTTTCAATTTTTAGGTAAATTTTAATTATGCATGTGTATATATTTTTTGCAGACTTTTACTGGGAATCGACCTTCTTTAAGCATACTTCTCCCATCTTTGACTGCCTATAATATTGGCCAGGTTTATATTTTTATTCATCGGAATAACCAATTTATTATTATTATTATTATTATTATTTATTTTATGATTTATGTTTTTTATTGTTTAGCTATTGGCTATTTACGAGCACAGAGTTGCGGTGCAAGGGTTCGTATGGGGAATCAACTCGTTTGATCAATGGGGTGTTGAACTGGGCAAGGTTTGTATTTCTTTTTACAATTATATCCCTATAAACTGTAAAGTGAGAAATTCCACGATTGGAGGGATAATATTTTCTAATTTTTTATGTTTTAATCTTAGGGGTCAATTTGAAATTTTGATTATTTTTGTTTTGTTTGAATTGCAGTCCCTAGCTAGCCAAGTGAGGAAACAGTTGAATGCATCTCGTGTGGGCGAAAAACCTGTTGAGGGTTTTAATTTCAGTACAACTACCCTGTTATCTCGATTCCTCGAGGTCTCTCTCTCTCTCTCTCTCTCTCTCTCTCTCTCTCTCTCTCTCTCTCTCTCTCTCTCTCTCATCAGTTTGATTTGGAAATTATTCATTTAAACTTAGAAATTTCTTCTTCTTCTTTTCAGGTGGAAACGAAGTACGAGTCGACTGTTCTCCCAAAAAATGTGGAGTGAATAAACGTCATGAGTTCCTTTTCTGTTTCTGTAGAAATAATTAAAGAAATACTCTCTAATACCATGAGTATCTTTTAATCGATGTCTTTTTTAATCTTTATGTGTTTAAAGTTTTGTATTAAATATTCAGAATGTTCTCGTTTCTTTTTGTTTTTCTCCTGAAATAAATAAATGAGTAATAGTCCCGTAAAGTGGAACATAATTATTAAAATTCTAATATATTTTCCTCTTGTTATTCCTCTTCTCGTCTTCGAACTATTCCTCCCAATTCAGTTGGTATTCCTTCTCCCATTTGAATTTTTTTTCTTTTTCAAAATCCAAAGACTTCCTCACGTAATTCGTTTGATGAATTATAGGACAATAGCAACAAACATTGATAATATTTACTATTTCAAAGAAACCACAGGTCCACAGTGATAAAAAGTGATAAAGTTTTGTCAGTTTTTTTAATATTTCGGAGTACATCTTATTTTCTGAAAATATATGTTTTAAGAAACTAGAGGTCTTAAAAGAGATATTACTTAATATTAAAATTAAAATATTTATACAATTTTTCATATTTATTTTCCAATAAATATTCTAAAACAGAATAAAATACCTAATAAGTCCCTATTCGCGAAGAGGAGAGAATATATGTGAGTCCTCAATAAATTTATTCCAAGTGAAATTTTGGTGTAAGTTCGGAATTGATCTTCAATATCTCACTCGTCAATTATTAGTGAGGAAAAAAAAAAACTTGCACAAAACTATTTCCTCTTCGGAGAGAAAACTACTCGCACCCCTTAGTTTGCACCCCTAGACTGCAAACCAACTCCACCGCCTGAATCGGCGCTCCTCCGCGCTCGCTGGAGTGCTCAGGCCATCAGTGGGACAACGACTGAATCACTGCTGTTTTCCTCCCCTCTGATTTCGACGGAACAGTGTTTTGAAGGTGAACTGTAATTTCGACGGTGAACAGTGATTTTGACAGTGACGGTGCACGTTTGTGCGATTTTGGCAAATAGACAGTGATTTCCGGTCGCGAACAGTAATTTCGATGGTGAACAGTGATTTCGCGAACAATAATTTCAACGGTAAGCATTGTATATCGATGCCATATCTATGAAGAAAATTCATTTCGAGAAATTTTTCTTGTATTAGAGATTATGGAATAGGTTATGGAATTCAGTGTTATAGGCTTAAAATGTTTAAAGCCGTTATTTTCTCGGCATGTGGATTTGTACTAAAACTATATGTAATGTGTCAATGTATCTATTCCTAAGGGCTTTTTTGCAAAAAAAAAAAAAAAAAAAATTATTAGTGAGAGAGTAAATAAATTTAAATATGATGGGGTCCTGAATATCAACAGATAAATTTAAATATGATGGGGTCCTCAATAAAATACCTAATAACCATTTTCAATGGATTTGTGAGGGCTAAACTTTTTTGTGAGAAAAATGTGATTATATAAACATACATATAGCTAAAAAATATTATTATTTTTTAAGGCAGCATTTGCATGACATTGGTAAGATTTATGCTCATCAACAAAATGTGACGGGGGCAAGATTCTTTGTATGTCATGAGTTTCTTGCCGGTTCTTACTTTAGGCTTTACTAGCATTACCCCCGCGCAATTGCGCGGGGTTGTTCGGGTTTATAAGTAATGTAGTTGAAAAAAATTGTTGTTCATTTTGTGTATGTGACTTTCTTTTTGTAATCATTATTATATGTGTAATTTAGTGTGTTGTGTGCGAGTGAAATTTTGTAGCAAAAATCGTTTGAATATTTTAAGAGCCGGATTTCTTGAATAATTCAAACGGTTATTGCTAAAAAAATTATCTATATTTTATACTTCATAAGTAAAATAAGGAAAAATAACGAATGAGTCGTCATGAAATTTATTAAGAACATAATAGTTCAGAAAACATTGCTAAAAAAAAGAGTGTTTTTAATTTCACAAATCCTTAATTTCGCTACATATTTAGCACAAATATTTTTCGTCCTTTGTGTGGTCAGCCAACAACAAAGTTTGACGATGTCATCGCTAACCGTTTCGTTCGAACCTTTAATTTAAATTATGTCATGATTATTCGCACATCCATGATTTGGTATATTTTTAACCCCCTAATTTTTTTTTGGATATTATAAAAAATTCTCTATCTTTTCGTAAACTCCAAAAAAAAAAAACTCTTTACCAAACTTTTATTTTAAAATACTCCTTATGGATGATATTAATTTTTTTTTTCCCAAAATACCCTCCAAATCTCATATGTAATAATTAAAACTTATTTTTGTTATTTTTTATTAATTTTAAGAAAATTCATAAACACTTCTTAACACGTAGTGATTTAAAAAAATTTAAATTATTACATATTTTGTTTATATAATTTTAATATTACATTCTTTATTCATAAAAAAACTAACATTAAATGATAATAAATAAACATCTTGCAAATATATTCATAGAAAATATCTATTTAAACATCTATTTTTTATGTTAGTTTTCTTTTTATGTATTTTTTAATAGTTTTGTGATATTTTATTTTTAAATATTTGCAAGATGTTCTTTTATTAATATTGTTCAACTTATTATAACTTTATTTTAGTTTTTCAAGAAAAATAATAAAGAACCAAAATGTAAATTTTAAAACTTCGAAGTACCAAAATGCAAATATAAAGGACCAAAATGTGAAAAAAGGACCAAAATATAATTTTTTTTAAAAAATAGGACCAATTTGAGGCCCCTGGACTAAAATGTAAATTTCAAAACTTCGAAGGGCCAAAATGCAAATATAAAGGACCAAAATGTAAAAAAAAGTACCAAAATGTAATTGTTTTTCGAAAAAAGGACCAATTTGTAAATAAAAAAGGACCAAAATATAAAATAAATATTTAAAAAAAAGGACCAAAATGTAATTGTTTTTCGAAAAAAGGACCAATTTGTAAATAAAAAAGGACCAAAATGTAAAATAAATATTTTTTTTCAAAACTTCGAGGGCCAAAATGCAAATTTAAAGAACAAAAATGTAAAAAAAAAAGGACCAAAATGTAATTTTTTTTCGAAAAAAGGACCAATTTGTAAATTAAAAAGGACCAAAATGTAAATTTTTTTTTTTTACAAATAGGTCCCTGGTGACGTGGCTGCACCAGGCAAGAAAAATAATAAAGGACCAAAATGTAAATTTTAAAACTTCGAGGGATCAAAATGCAAATATAAAGGACCGAAATGTGATAAAAAAGGACCAAAATGTAATTTTTTTTAAAAAACAGGACCAATTTGAGGCCGCTGGACCAAAATGTGAATATTAAAACTCGAAGGACCAAAATGCAAATATAAAGGACTAAAATGTAAGGAAGAAAGGACCAAAATGTAAATTTTTTTTTAAAAAAGGACCAAATTGTAAATAAAAAAGGACCAAAATTGTAAATAATTTTTTTTTTTTACGAATAGGCCCCTGGTGACGTGGCTGCACCAGGGGGCTGCAAATCCCCTTGAATTAGTATATAGTATAGATTCCAACAAAGTTTAGCAATAAATTTATGGAAAATAGGAAAGGGACAAAAAAACTCATCCTATATAAAATCGAAAAAAAAAAACAAATGAAACATTCTAAAAAATAAATATATATTTTAATCATGTTATAATGACATTTTGAAATGAAAATACCATACAATTTGGTGTTAATTATCAAATCAAATAAAATTCAACCAATGGTTATTAATAAAAGTACATAAAATGATAAGAAAAGACGCTAATAATAAAATCAAACAGTAACAAGAATTCACTCACTTGACAGTGAAAATTGCATAAATTTCACAAAAGAAATTAAGAAAAATCCCAAAAAAGAAACTAATCATACAAAAAACAGTACGTCTCCGCATCACACTTTAAAATCACCAAACAAATTAAGAATGATATAAATATTTTTTTAACTTATTTGGTATATTCTTTCTCATTTTATTAGGTGTTCTTCTATTGGGTGATTTCAAAGAAAGGCGCTAAGCATTAATTATTACATTCACTTGACACTTTGTGTTCCGTGACGCCTTTCCTTCTTAAAACGCAATTGGTCAGGATCGAAACCTCCTTCGTCTGCTCCATATACCGCCCACGAAGGTGTCATTTTCATATAATCTTCGCTCTTAAACGGCTCCCCCGATGCCACCTGTATCGTTTTTAATATTTCCACAAAAACAATAGTTAATACAATACAATGCGATAAAATATTATAATTTATTCATTCGTTGACTTACCAATTGTTGGAACTTGACGTAGTCGATCCAAGTATACCAATTCCCGTCGATCTTGAACCTGTCGACTTTGGCGAGAAGAACGCAACAAGAGTGGACGTGTTCACACGCGACTTCGTAAACTCCGTTGCTTTTCGAAGCTAACTCTTCCGAGAAGGCCTTCACGTCCGCGTGCCACGGCACGTTCTCCATCGTCAGTTTCGAAGTGGCGGTCCTGTAAATTTTGTAAATATATGAGGCGGAAATTTTAAAATGTAAATAGAGAAATAAATACTAACGATCCGCAATAAGTGACGCCTTTAATTTCCACGAAATCAGGTACTCCTAAGTGAAGCAAATTCGAATACGCATCGATATCCTCGGCATTCCACCCTTTGACCAAAGTCAACCTATACACGGTTCTCTGACACTTGTCCTTCAGTGCCTTCAACGAATCCTTTCATATCATAACAAAAAAAAACAGTGCATTTTAATTTGATAATTTTTTCTTTTTATCTTGAAAAAAATGAAAGAATAAACAAAAAGGTAAATTTTGTAACTTACAATAAAACGTTCCCAAAAATCGCCAAATAAGGGTCGATCAATAGCTTTAAGACTATCTTTTGTAGCTGCATCCACACTCACATACAGCTGCAATTTGTTCAAAGTAGTCCTTGTAAATCGAAAATTATATTAAATACCCCTCAATGCATAATTGAAATTTTAATACCTGAGTTATCGGTTTTAAAACCTTAATTCGGTCAGGAAATTGCGCGTTCGTGACCAAAAACGTGGAAATTGCGCGCCTGTGCAATTCATCGATAAGAGAATTAATTTCAGGATACATTATTGGCTCCCCTACAAGAGACAATGCACAATGTCTCGGATCCAATCCTTCGTCAAATTCCTTTTTCTTCACCCCTAAACCCAACAAATAAAAAAGATTACATTTTGACCCCTACAAAATCTAAAATTACCAAAAAAGACGGACTATATATATACATACCAGGAACTCCTTTCATTTGCTTGATCATTTTAACATGTAGGTCAATGGCCGTATTGACAATTTCAACTGGATCGTCCATTTTCCATCTCCAGCTCTTCCCAACTGGATTTGTGTGGTGTCTCCAACAAAACACACATTTATTCGCACATGCCAAACTTGGCGTCGCTTCCATGCATCTATGGCTTTCGATTCCATAAAAGGAATGCTTATAACACCCTCCTCTTCCTCTTAATTGCGATTTAGTCCATCTACAGAGCTTCACTCCACTATGTGAACCTATGATTTTATATCCCTGAAATCGAATACAACATTAAATATATAAACATAATGTTGAAATCGTTAATTCATTTTAATAATAGTAAAAGAAATATACTTGTTTCTCTAAGCTGGTTCGAATAATTGGAGTGACCATTTCCTTCAAACCATTCTCGCTACTCTTTGTCAAACCATTCGTAGAATTTTTCGCAGGTGCTTTTCCTGCAATGTCCTCTATATCGACCTCTCCAGTCTCTGCGTCCTCCTCCATTTCATCCTCCAGTTCCTCCATTTCTTCTTCCTCTTCTTCCTCCTCCTCCTCAATGGTTTCTCCCTTCAAGACCCTAACCAACTTCTCGCCCCATGCATCAAAAACCGGGCTCAGTTCACCTGTATCCACGTCTCCATCACAAATTGGTATCATCTCTTTTGCACCGAGCATCTTCATCCATTTCGCGAAATCTCTGCCTGCTTTATTGAATGTATCACCATAAGAGCTCGACCCAACTCCAAAAACAGCGAATTTACAGCCTGATAAAGCGAGCGATCCAACACGAAAGTCATTAGCAGCATCTGAGAGAAACTCAGAGAAGAGTTGCGAATCCTGAGGAGGATTCCCATCCTGCCAAGAGGAGACGACGAAGAGAACTAGGGTTTCTGACAATATATTGTCAGGGTCGTACTTGGATGGATCAGTGAGAGAGAAATTAAGAGAATTAGACTGGAGTAAGGAATGGAGGCGAATGGCGAGGTCTTTGGATGTATTGGTTTGAGAGACAAAGAAAAGCTTCGGTGTAGTACCGGAGCTCGGATTTGGGGAGATAAGAGAGCGTGATTTGGAAGCTTTGAGGCGGCGAAGGTGAAGAGACTTGTAGAAGAGGTAAAGGGAGGAGAGTGAGAGGACGGTGAAGATGGTGAGATGCGTTGTGGTGGTGGAGACGGAGAGGGAGGAGGAAGAGTTCGCCATGGCCACTAGAGATGAAGGGTTTAGTCAGGGCTTTAATACGTGGTACATTTTTCACTCGTACCCCTGAAAACCTTTCTATTCCATTGAAGTCATCGAATATAATTATCTTATATGACCCTGAAACATATGAAAATTATTTCTTTCTACGTTTAATTTCACAAAATAGTTGTATTACAAAGTGTGTATAATCGATGAATAAATTCAATGATAATCTACATATTGTACAAATTACAATTTTCCAGAAAACAAGCCACGAAATAAACAAAAAGCTAGTACAAATCAGAATAAAAAAACAATTAATTTCGAATACAACACAAACAATCAAACAAAAAAATAATAATTTCACGGTCACAAAACTATCTTTTGCGCGCAAAGTATCCCTTCCTTATCCTTTCCAAAAGTCATACGAATCTCCCAATTCATCGACTTCAATATATTCTCCAAAGGATTCAATATTTCTAATTTATCGCGTATTATCGCCCACCCTCCCGGTCTCAAAATTCTATCCATTTCGACCACGATCACAACCGGTTGTTTACACCTGTAAAACCAAACCAAAAAAATCACGTATCGAGCCAAATCATAGAATACTATTCAATAAAATGGAATATTACCGATTTTTTAATCGAGAAAAGAGATGGTCTGCGTGCAAAAGATCGTACGATCTTGGATACGTGCTGAACGGTTCGCACCAATCGTGGTGTACACCGATGAGCCCCCTTTCGAAAATTATTGGAAGCGTGTTTGGTGCGTGGACCGGTACCACGTTCATTACCCACACATTCTGGCCCGCCAAAGCCGCCGCAAATCTATATATAAATTAAAAAATTTATCCTACGAAAATAAAATAAAATTAATAATAAAATTGGTAGTTACCCTCCATAAATGGATTTCATGTCGAGGACGTTGCGGATGGTTGACCAGTCAACGCCAAGGCCGTTCAAGTAGGATTTATGAACCACGGATCTCCAGTGATTATGATCGGAAGTGAGTTTCTCTTTCAAATCTCCGAGCCAATCAGGATACGTTTCGAGTCTGCTTGGCCAATCTGCAGGCCAATCACTTCCTCTCTCTTCTATCGCTACGGGGACTTTATGCAAACATGTTTGTATTGGCGTGTACCTTAAATTTATCAAAAAAAATAAAAATAAATAAATAATAAGAAGAAATAGTATATTCCTAGAAATAAAAGTTATAAAATTTTGTACCATGCGTAGTCTTGATTATCGTTTTCTTTACAATAAGGAGGGATTTTGGTAGTTCTGATTTCGAATATATCATTCGAGGCAGGTCTTTGATAAACCCTAATTCCTAACTCGCTTTCTTCGTCTGTTGTGTGTGCTAGCACGTTCCAACATATCGACTGCAATAATTTCCTCATTCCTATAAAAATTATTCGAGATTAAAATTGACCCCAAATCGATTTGAATTTTTGCAATTTTAACAAAATAAATGCACAATAAAAAAAAAATTTAAGCGAGATTTACCTTCTTCGGTCTCAATATCACCATGCTTATTAGAAGTAATGAAATAACCACCAGGTCTCAAAATTCTATTCATTTCTAGAAGCAATTTCCCCCCTAAAAACCCAAAAAATATTAATTAATTGATTAATTACAACACAATTTTTGTTAATTAGATATAAACTAATTAGACAATTTTTTAAAGAACACCCTATTTTTTTGTATGTTTCTTATAACTCCCTAAATGGGAAGAATATTTTTTACCTCTCTACGTTCACTTTGTATTTGGACAATAATGCCCCTTATCCAATATTTTTAATCCATTTCATGTATACAATTATCCAAAAATAATTTAATGTAAGTACAAAATTATCTAAAAATAATTTTAAATTATATTTTGGATAATTATATATGCAAAAATAATGATATTGGTAATAAAAAAATAATATATACCATTATGATGCCAAGCAATGTCACATTCGCCACAATGAATCGCATCGAAAACACCACTAGGAAAAGGGAGTCTTCTAGAACCCAAACTTGCCAAAATTACAGGAATACCCCTCTCGAGGGCCAATTGGGCGAGGTTAATTTGGTCATTAATTAACCCTAGTGATAGCGTCAACACATTTTTTTTAATTAATGCCATGCTGAATTCTGCGGTTATACTGCCTATGTCTAGAACGGTACGAATGTTCTTGCCAAATTCCAAATCTGGTACCATCTAAAATTGAAAAAATTGAGAGGAATTAATGAAATTAATTGGTAATAAGGGTTTAATAATTAATTGATTGAACAAAAATATATAAAAAAATAAAAAATTACCTCTTCAATTGAATCAAGATAATGTTGAGCGCCAGCTTTGAATTCAGCTTTATCCTTGGGAAAAATTAGATTATCTCCAGATATTTTTAACCAAGAATGTGATTTTATATATGAAGATAATCTTGGATGAGCCACATTATTATACCATATCTGAAATTATTTCAAAATTAGAAAATTACGCCTGCTTCATAATTCTAATATTTTCAGGGGTCAGAAATGAAAATATTTTACCTTATTTTCTCTCTCAGGCCAAGGAAGAGGTTCTTTATATTCTTTAGGTACTGAGACTAAACACATCGTACCAGTTTTAGGGCAAGTTCGTTCATTGTGTCTCTTGGTGCCGTCATTCTCGAAATCCAAACACGGTACATAACTGGTACCACTTTTGGTACCACATTGCTTCCAGTGGTACCGGGCTAAAGGATCAAATAAAGGTCCCATTTTTTTAATTTTCTTTGTGTTTTTACTTTTAGTTTCTTCTTCTTCTTCTTCTTCAGAGATTTCTTCATCTCCTTCAGAAATTGTTTCTGATTCCTCTTCATTCGAATTTTCAATGGTTTCCTCTGAGATCTCTTTTTCATCTACCTTCTCTGTTTCCCCTTGTTCTACTTCTTTCTCTTTCTCTTTCTTCTCTTCTTCTCCCTCTTCTTTCTCTCTCTCTTCTTTATCTGTCTTGTCATTTTCTCTCTCTACCTCAGTTTCATTTTTCATCACAATTTCTTCATCTGGCTTTGGCACCTGGACTGTTGCATTACTCGAATGGGTTTGGGTTTCCTCAAAGGTCTTATCTTTCTCTTTTTCTTTCTCTATGGGTTTGGATTTGGGTACGGTTTTTTCAGATTCAAAATCTGAAATATCCCCAAAGCTACTTCTTTTTGTAGAAACCTCTTCTTCAGTAGAATTAGGAGAGAATGTGGACCAAATCACGGCAAAAGAGAGGCCCAATATAATTGCTATACACACCTTGACCGCGATACTGAATGGAGCCCGTTTTGCACTTTGTTTCAGTTGCTTCAATTTTGAAATCGCCATTAACGGAGATAGAAAGAGTAATGCGAAGGATAGTAGATGCTTTAATTGTTGGTTCGTCTCTTTCACTTTTCAGTGGTTACAGACGAAATGAAAATAAAAATGAGTAAAATTGCTTCAATTTACTTATCCTCATGGAGAAAGAGAAAGAGAGAGATAGAAATGGAGCTTAACAGTGATAAAACTGGTGAAAGATCTCACATTTTTGGTAGGAGCAAGGTCTTGTTCAAAAACCAAGCTAAAGTTGTTGGTCGTAATTGTTGCTTGGTCACTGTCAGTAGTTCAAAAATTAGGACACCAATTACCAATTAAGAAAAAAAAATCGATTAAATCTGCGTCAATTTGATTATCCTCGTTGTAGATTCCGAGAAAGAAATAGAGAAATTAGAGCTCAAGCTGCTCAACTGTGATAAAATTAGTGAAAGATCTCAGCTTTTCCACTTGCTCTGTTAAGTTGTTGATTGGTTGTTTTCAGCAGTTACAAATTGCGAATCAAATCACCAAAACAAAGAAAAAAGAAAAATTGGTAGGTAAAATATATACAATGTTTAGTCTGTACTGGAGAGGTAGAGGAAGAAGAACTGAAAGAGGAGACAAGGGCATAACAGTCTTTTTCCCTAGATGCTCTTGTGACACTACACATTCTCTGTCAAGTAGCTTTTGGTGTTGCACGTTCAAATTTGGGCCTTCAAAATAGGCCTTAGCCCAAATTACTTTTGACCTATTTTATGAAATTATAAATTTCCCATTTTGAATATTTTTTTAGCAGAAAAAGATTATGCCAAAAGAAATGAAAACAAAATTAATTCATAAATATTATAATTATAATTTAATTAATGTTGTAAATTAACCACCCAAAGAAATTGTGTGGATAGGTGAGAATTGAGATTGGAGACATATAATCTGAGTTTGTATGTAGTTTCAGGTGCCAGTTGAGAGTTATGAGATCCAATTATATTTTGTCTACAACCTCAAGATGTGACCATCTCGTTATCTTCATCCTTCGGCCACGATTCGTCCAAATTCTACTTACTGTACTTTGTGATCTCTCTCTCTCTCTCTCTCACACACACACACACACACACACACACGTATAATCATACATATACACACAATCGTGTATATTTCTCCAACATTCAAAATTACCAACTTCTTCTCTCTTTCATTTGTAGTGTGTATATACTGTATACAATATACCTATCATTCAGACCCTTAATTTGATTCCCTTTTCCTCCTCTTGCCTTAATTTGTTGTGTGTGGCTCTCTTTCCTCTTATCTCCTCCTCCTCCTCTTCTCCCTTCATAACCTCCCTTTTCTTATATAGCCATTCTCCAGCCATGCATTTTTCTTTCTATATATCTTTTCTCTTACGATATCCACATGGCAGGAGGAGAGAGCTCCACGTCATCGGACGCCGAGTATACATTGCGAAACTTGGTCACTTCAGACGAAGTTCGAGAAATACATGCAACGATCGACACGCAATGGGGCCCGCTTCTGCAGAGTTCCAGACAGACTGCAGCGGTACGAGCTTTGTGGAGTCACGTGATTAACGATCCATTGGCAGATATATTCGCCGGAGAGAGGTAATTGATAGGTAATTAATACTCAAAAGTGAAAAATATATGAACATTTTTTCTTCTGTGATGGTAATTAATAGGTTGTTGAGGGGGTTACATGCAACAATTAGGAGAGAGAGACTAAATAATGCAAAAGAGATACCTGGCGTCATGATGGCGATACGAACACTTTGGTTCGATGCACGTCTCGAGGCGGCGATTGAGGCTTTTGGTCATACAGGAATTCAAATCGTTCTATTAGGTGCAGGTAATTATTTAGTTCGCGACTTAATTTCTTAAAATAAAATGAAAACAACATAGAGAGCACAATTAGTTGTTTCGAGGAATAATTTGACAGGCAATTTTTGAATTCTAAAATCATTGATATTGTGATATTTTTCAAAAAATTCAATTCAAATTTTCTCATTAAACAATTTCTTATCAAATCATTTTTCCATGTATGCATACAAGGAATGGATGCGAGGGCGTACAGACTGAGTTGCCTGAGAAAATGCACTGTTTTTGAACTCGATTTCCCCGAATTACTCGAACTTAAATCCAATCTCATAAATCAAGAAAAAGCTACATCGACGAACAATAATACAAAACTGAACCTTCAGTCCAACCGTTTGATCCAAGTTACAGCTGATTTACGTGAATCAGACTGGTACCCAAAGCTAACCAACTCCGGTTTTTCCCCAGAAACCAACACGATTTGGCTCCTCGAAGGAATTTTATACTATCTATCAGAAAATCACGCAATGCAAGTGCTCGAAACAATAGCCACGACGAGTAAAAGTACAATGTGTACGGCCCTCTTGGCAGACTTCATGAATAAATCGGCGATTACTCTCTCGGATGACTTGTTCCATTTTTATTGTGATTGGCCCGAGCAACTTTTGCCGAGTATAGGGTTCCATGGCGTAAATATCGCAGAAATTGGGGACTTGGATGCAAATTTTGGATTGTTGAGTGATCCTGAAAATTTATTTGAGAGGAGAAGAAAGATACCGAGATCGGTCGAGATGGATCCTATTGATGGATCACCATGTTGTAGACTTTATTTGGTCGAGGCCGCCGGACCAGGCAGGTTAACTTATTAAAAGGCAAAGAAACATGTCAAAACATTTTTTTAAGACTATATGAATATTATTTTTCTAATTTTTGTGCCTAGTTGGTTAGAGAAATTGTCATATTTGTTATTGATTTTTCGAATAAATTGTTTGGAGTTACTCTGTGGAGATATGGGAGGATAAAATTGGATACATTATTTCATCATAATTGGTATAAGAAATAATAAAAATCAAGAGTGAAAATACTTTAAAAAAAAGTAAGATGAATACCAAAATATCGAATTAACGAAAAAGGTATGTAAAATATATTCTACCTTAACGACGCTATCAAAACTCTAGTCTATAATACAAACATGTACGATACAAAATTAAACATCGTATTTATTAACTTTATTTCTATTTTTTTTTCTGATAATAATGCCTAGAGTTTTTTTAATTTTCTGAAAACATAACTAAACAAAATCCATTTTTAAAAAATGCTTGCATCAAAAATGCATTTAATATGTGTAACAAAATAGGAACAATTACAAAATCCATTTTTAAAAGTGCTACTAGTTTTACATGAACCCTACAAAATGTATTTCATGTGTTTTCTGTGACATATATTAGTAGGTAATTCACTCAACATGCAGATGCATGCTTGATTCATAATTATCATTTAAATTTAATATGTGTGACAATTTCCCACTATATAATGAGAAATATGTCATACAAAAACAACAATTACTATTACTAAATAATGTTTACAATGATTTGTATGAGAATCTCATTAAGATATTTGAAGAAACTAAATATATATATATAAAAAAATTATTTGGGTTTTTTCAAATTCCAAACAGTAAAAATTAGGGGGTGTTTGAATGACCGCGTTTGGAAACATTAGAGGAATTTGAATCAATGTGGGTACAACACATATTCATTTCTTGCTTGGATCAAAGAATCTATAATTGTTGTAATTGGAAAGTTTATGTTTGGATTAATACAATAACCATTACAATGTAGTTAATAGTTATATAATAGGATCATTATATTTGTATATTTTATAATTTGAATCTAACAAAACAAAAATCATACGAGTAAAATTTTAAGCATAATAAATTTATAATCTTTCGTTAAAAAATAAATAATTTGTAAATAATTTATATGTAAATATAATATTATTTGTAATTAGTAATTGAATTGTTAACTCAAAAATAACATGATTAGAATGAATCATGACTGCCTGCCTCCAAACTTGCTTCGCACCACTATTTCTATTAACGAGTCCTGTCTTTTCGCCAACTGAACTCATAATCTCTTAATCTTCTCAGAGGCATTAGACACCCCCCACTAATTACCCCGCATCATACCCGCAAGGTTTGATTAGGCAATTTAATGCATTAAATAACTTCCTAATTTACTCATGCGGGATAATTTGCGTGGTTTATTAGCGGGGTGTAGATTATAATTCTAATCTTCTGTACCGTTCCAAATTGAGACTTGATAAGCAAATAACAACAATACAACCTGTACAAAATTAGAATGTATGAGTCCCTAATTAGAATTAGAATGTTATATTTAAATTTGGAACAAAACAAAGCATAAAACCTGCAAAAATGGTATAATTAAAAATAAATACATGTCAATTACAACAAATCACCTAATGAGAGCAAACGAAGAAAGAGGCGCGAAAGAGTCATTTAATCATCTCAAAATTACAAGTTTACAACCACAACCCATCTTTTATAATATTATGATTAATCATAAGATATTCAAAGAAACATAACGACTAAAGAACAGAAAATTAGAAAAATTTAGAGATTGTGTTTTCTTTTTGTATTGATTTTTTAATGAATTGTGTGGGATGATAAAAATGGATGCGTTATTTCATCATAAATTCGTAGAAAACATAATTAAATATGAGTTTTATTATCTTTTATTTATATTTTCTTTTTCTGATAATATTGCCCGGGAAGTTATTTTAAATTTCACTTTTCATAAAACATAATTAAAAAAATCCATTTTGTAATCTTTGTAAAAATACCAATGTTAGAAATATTTTATGTTATTTACATTATAACGGTGCTATTGAGCTATTTAAATTATTGAAAAATACATTAAAAATGAGCATCAAACTTGTGCAAGTCGCATGAGTCGTGTAGAAGATGATATTTGATGCGATTACTTAGTAACATATATTAGTAGGTAACTCATTCATAATGCATGATTCTAAATTATCATCTAATATGTGTGACAAAATCTCACTACATAGTGAGAATTATATCAGACGGAAACAACAACAAAAATTTAAGCCAATTCTGAGCAGACGAAAACAACAATTACCAGTCATTAATGTTTGAAATAATGTTATGATAATTTCGTAAGATATTGGAAGAAACTAAATAGGAACTAAGCAAATCCAGAAAATTTAGTCTCAAAAACCGAAACAAACCGAATATGTTAAACAACATGAAGTTTTCAACCAACCAAATCGGGTAAATTTAAAGATCAAATTGAATAAAGATTGAATTTGACCGGTTTGAAACCGTTCGCAAATAAATCGAACCGTTTGAACACACCTACCCATTAGAAACTAACGGAATGATCTTGACATTTGATCTCTTTTTAGGATTTTGGACTAATTATTATTTTGCACTAAATTATCATGCGAGTGTCATGATAGGGACCTTAATGTAATAAATGTATTTTTCATTAGTTATGCACATGTCAGGTAAGTGCATGAGTGTCATTCTTATGTGTTCGAATGTGCGAGTAAGGTTTGCGAGTTACGATACCGCATAACCTTACAATTGGTATCAGATTCGGTTTCGATCTTGCAATATGAACTATAACTAATACTCCACATTTTAGACAAATTACACTTTTCTAAATCCACTGCTACCCCAATTTCTGACACTAATATGAAAAATCAGAAAAATTAATGCACAATTATATTTTGGTTTACATATAAGTTTCATTTGATTAATAGAAGAGATCTTTTCTGTAATTTGAGAAATGAAAATATGAAGGAAAAACTAATTGCTTAGCGAGAGGCCTCAATTGGTGCAAGATTTTTTTTTATTTCGGCCATTCTTTCGGGGTCAGCTTCCAATTAACAAAAATAGAGGGGGAGTTATGTTGAATGTCCTGATTATAATCTTCAAATTATTAAGAATTAAGTGAATGCTTTTGCAAAGTATTACTTTGTGCGAATTAAATGTTTTCATGAAAACAATGAGCAGCGAATCTTATCAAACAGGTCTCAAATTCGCCTTTTATATAACCCTATTCTGATCTCTTTTGAACTTTTTTACCCTTCATAATCTTTTTTTAGGACATTTACCCTGCCTTCATAATTCACAACCACATTTTCTATAATCTAATTAACAATTAATTATATATAATTAACATACATATGAATTAACAATTTTTAATATATATTAATTAATATATATTAATTGAATATTTTTTGTTAATCATCATGTTAATTAAGATACACTATTTTTCTTATAATACATCATTTTAAAGGGTAGTTTGAGTAATTATTCATTTATGAATATTTAAGATAAGGTCTCAAATATATTTATCAATTAATGTTTGACTAAATTGCAATTCTTTGTTGTTCAATTAAATAAAAAATCTCTATAAAAATAAATTTTATGATACATCTTCTTACAAATATAATTAATTGTTTAAATATCCAAATTTTTTTTTTGTGTACGATAGTAATTCCCTAATTTTTGAGGGAGGAGGTAATGCCTCTCTCGAATTTGCAATAATTTTAAGAAAGAGTAAAATAGTGTTGTACAATCATACTCCTCTCAATGTAATGAGATAGTAGTGAGAAATAAAATTTACAAAGCACACATATTTTATTTATTTATTTAGATTATTGTGCTTGATTAATTTTTTAAATTAACAAATGAAATATAATTCATACTTATACTTGAACATAATAATTTATGTCAAAATTATTTTCTTTCAAAAATATGATTTTTTTTGTGCGAAATAAAATACTTATAAATATGATTTACTAAGATTTAACAAAAAATTACGATATTTTTTTTGATGTTTTCTAAATAATATAGATTTTAGATATATATACATATATGTGGTTGCAACATGGGTTAATATATCAAGGGTAAAACCAATTTCTACATCTCTCGACCTTTCAAGAGTGACATATCTCAAATTTCCAAGCATTCTGGTCTATTGTGGTAAATATGAGACAAATTGTGTCTAGTTATAAATTTTTCCTTAAAAAACATTGTACTAATTTAATATCAAAAGAAAAGATTATGATTTGTTCACTATTAATTGTTCTAATATTTCCTACAAAAAATCATAAAAATACTTAATCAAGCATATATTTTAATTCTATCATTTTTAAAAAGTAATCCCGCATATGTACAATTTTTTAATTTATATTTTAATATGTGAGTTCAAAAGAATTCAAACTTGTGAAATATGAAAATGTGAAATATATTTTAATTTCCACTTATATGATATTTAAATTGCAATGTAAAAAGATTAAACATCAGCTTTGTCCTCTATTGATTCACCTTTATCCCTATTTTAAATTTTAAAAAATTTCACACATTCACATAAACATTCACTATCTTCTTAAAGTACATGCATCATCCAAGTGCTACAGTTTTGCATGACTTGTGCTGAAAGAGTGCTATCTTTATGATATCTATCAGTAGGTAATTCATTCATCAAGACGGTTTCGAAATAATCATCTAATATATGTGACCACATTCCAATATATAATAATGACAAATTATTTCAATTTTAGTTATGAATAATGTCTACTTTATATGATAATTTCATTGAGACATCAGAAGAAACCAAATATAAATCAAACCAATGTGCTGGCTTCCATCTATGCTATATTTTATGTGAACTATCGAGGAGGTATACCGTAAGCTTATACTAACGAAACTTATTCATATTTGTCGTGTACTTGAAAACTATATTTGATTACTATTCTCAAATAAATAACTATATTGTTTAATTTGAACAATTTACTAGTTCTGTTTTTAACAATTGTTTTATCTTTCATCATAAATCTGTAGAAAAGATGTCATAAAAATAGAAATAGGGAAAAAATGATATTAAAATAAGGGCGGGTACAAAAAATATCAAAATCGTGAAACGCACAAAAGTAAATTATATTTACCAATTTTTTTCTGATAAAATTGTCTTAAAATTTCAAGTAATTCTAATTTGAAATACCTAAACATCTCTTAATACCTTCTTCAAAAATTTCAAGGGCCGAAATCGTCTCTATTAATCCATCGCCCATTTTCTTTCTGCATAGATAAATCATAGAACGAGTAATTATGTAACATTCATTTAAGCCTCAATTTAATACAAAAAAAACTAACCTATCAGATGCGAGTTCGAAATTGGTGGTGGTTACGGCATCTCCAATATTTGAAAATGATCTGTATAATTAGAATAAATGAATTCAGTTCAATAATACAAAAATAAAAACAAGTTCCAAATTTGAACAAAGAAGACGACTTTACCTTACTAGCATATCGAGCGAGGCTTCTGTCTCCAATTTGACTGGATCCTTATTATCAAGCAATGAAGAAGCATTTTTCAAAATCAAACTATATGTACAAACCTAAACCATAAACTTTACCTCATTAATAAAAAACAAATTTTGATATTTCATGATATTTCACGTTTAGATAAGAGCATAAATGCAATTTTGAGGTTTTATAGGGGTAGTACACACATGAAATTCTGCCTGAAAGGCTAAAACATATATATAGTTATCAATAAATATGAAATGAAAAGAACTACACCTCAACACCTGTACGAGATTGAAATGAAACAATTGAGTTTCTTTGATTTGGTACACAATCTCTAGCTGCTGAGTTAATTAACACATTAAAATCCTCTGAATCCACTGGTACACCATTTTCTGACACTAAACATAAAAAAGATCAAGAAAATGAATTCATAATTTAATTTAGGTTTAACATAACATTTATTTTGAATTAATTGGACGAATGAAAATGCGAAGGGAAAACAGTACTAAGCAATTTATAGGCTTCGTTGAGGCCTATGCGAGAGGCCTCGATTGGAGCAAGCACAAATTTTGAAGTTTTCTTCTTTTGTTCTTTCAACCATTCTTTGGGTCCAGCTTCACATTAGAAAACAAGGATTTTATGTTAAATGTCTCAAATATTACCTTACGAATTAAGATTTATTTAAAATTTAAAAGCCATTCAACCATTCTTTTGTTGTTTGCAAATGTTCTTGCATTCGGTAAAAATCAAAATCAAGTCGAATGAAAATGACGAACAATAAATATAATCAACCATAGCACAGATTCACCTTTGTAGGATCATTTTCAAATCTTTTGAACTTTTTTACCTTCAAATCTTTTTCTCACTTGACCTGAGATCATATACTGATTTTCTGTTCTGAAGGATATGATATCAAGTCAAGGGAAGAGAAAGAACAAAAAAGAGTAAAAAGTTCGAAAATTTCGATTGTAGATATCTTCATTGCCATGTTTGACATCGAACTTGTGAGAGAAAATATTTCATAAAGGCATTAGATTCAGATCCAATGCCAGAAAATTAAGAGATCTGGTATGCATATTTCAACGAAATCATCAGATCTGATATCAGAAAACCTAAACACGAAAAATTTCACACCAGATCAAGAAGAAAGTAACAAAATCTTTGGATCGCGCGCAATCATCGGCTCTTAGATGAAATCTCGTCATAGCCTCATCATAAAACAGAAAGAGTTTTGAGATCTAAGTAATCATCGGCTCAAACAAGAGCAAGAGGAGAGGAGACAAACCCTTTCTAAGAACTCCCTATCCTCCCCCTCCGTCGCCATCGCTTTCTCCGTTCAAGCCTCATACTTAAACTAATGAATGAGGAACTGACCTAAGAACTTATCCCTTATATACAACTTTTTCGTACAAGGACTTTGATGAAAAATCTTATTAATTCAGGACCATTCTGGAAAATTGATTATAAAAATAACACAATGGAATGGACAAGTCCAGTCAGTTCGTACATATTCCGAGGGAGAAGGCGGAGGCGGAAGAGGCGAAGGTGAACGGAGAAACGACCGTCGCTAGAAGGAGAACGCCAACTGTAGCACGGCGGTTGGCTTGTTGAGCGAAAATGTTGTTTTGGGGCGGAGATGGGATCTGGCGAGAATGGACGGGAGGAGGAGGAGCGATGCAATGGATAACTCCTCTCATGGTATTTTTTATGCTGATTCTTTTTAATGTTTAGATTTTAAGTTTCCCCTTTTCGGTATTTTTGTGTGGATAATACTTAAAATATTGTATTTACTTTTCAAAAATAAATATATCCTCCCAAAAATCTAAAATATCATAAATGATGTTAAGAGTTTGAGTATTTCTTTTTATATTTGTGACTTTGAAAGAGTAAATATGATAGTTTTTATTCATATATTTTTGAATAGATACGGGGGTTTCAATATCGGGCATGTTTGATTTGAGGGATTGGATATGTATTTCGAAATTCTGGATATGTCTAAAATTCATTGTTTGTTTTTAAGTGTATTGTATTTCACTTTGGCTCCTTGTATTTCTCTTTGGCGCCAATTTTTTTCCTCTTCTCTCGTCTTTGCCCACCCGCCATTATCTTGTTCTTGTTCTCTCTTCTCACTTTGGCTCCACGGTGCATCTAGTCAAGTTCTTTCTCCTCAAGTTGGCTCCAAGTTATTTTTGCTTTGTCAAAACTCCAAGCATCTCAACATTTTTTCTTGTTCTTGAGGTAATTTTTATTTTTGTTTCTAGTCTTCCCAAAATAACACACTGCTTATTATGAATGGTCCAACTAAATACTCGAATCTTTCTAATAGTTATACTGCATCCAATTTTTATGAGTTTTTGTTGGGAGAAAAGGGTTTCATAGATTGTAGTCTAGGTGTTCGACGAAATGCATACTTAAAATAGAGTGTAATTTTGATATGGTTTAGTTGTATTGTACAAGTATAATTGCAATTATAGCATAATATAAATAATCCCCTTTTAGTTTAGTTGTATTGTACCATAATTTAGTTGTACCGGTATTTAGTTGTATATGGTGTAATTTTGATATGATCAGCACAATTGTTGCATCCATTTAGTTTGGTACCAATTATTTAGTTGTACCAGCATAGTATGCATACTTAAAATAGTTTGTACCAGCATAATATGCATAATTACAATTGTACCAATTAGATGTACCGGTATACTTAAAATAGTCTGTACCAATTAGAGCAAAATTGAGTATATTGCACCAGCATAATATGCATAATTTATGGTGGTTAGATAGTTTAGTACCAACTAAGGACCAAATAATGTTCCAACAAACTGAAGAAGTTCAATATCGAGGGTCAGCAATGATGAGAGAACGGCGCCATGAAGCTCGAGAGTGGTTCGAAATTAGAGATAATATAATGAGACAAATGTGGAAAAATCGTGTAATTCATTAAGTTATATTGATGTTAATTTATAGGTTGTTATGTAAATTTTTGTTGTATTAGTTTTGTCTCGTACTAGTATCGTGTTAAACAAATCTTGTTTCGTGGTAGTGTGAAAGTAGAAATTAGAGATAATACAAGTTGAATTTTAATTTAATTGCTTTTATATTTAATTAGTATTTTATTGTTTTAAATATTAAAATTTTATAATGTCATTTGAATAATATTATGAAATAAAAATTATGTATTAATTTAATTATTTATCATTCATTTCATAACTAATTTGTAAATCATGAATTTCAATTAAAAACCAAACAACTAACTTTTGTTCACATGATGTAGGGATGTCAACGGGGCGGGTCGGGTTCGGGTAAGCCTTCCCCATACCCGAACCCGAAATTTCGGGTATTACCCGAACCCGAACCCAAAATACTCGCGGGTAAAAAATTGTACCCGAACCCGCGGGTAATTTCCCGCCCGCGGGTATTACCCATTACCCGAAATTTCTCTCTTTTTTTTTTTTTTTTTTTTTTTTTTTTTTTTTAACAATTACAACCATTACACTAATTAAAAGCAATTACATATTTACATGACAAGCAAACACAATTACATGACAGTACAAAGAAAATTGATTTTTTTTTACTAACCGTCCATGTCCAGGAGGCTATTGCTCAATATAACTAAAATAGAAAATATTAAAATAGTCAAGGTATTAATAATTGTCTAAAACAATCCAACAATAATTTAAAATACATAAAGATCCAACATTACAATAATTAATCATTAAATATCGTAAATGTTCAAATATCAAATCGCATCTCTAAGTAGTTGGTCATCCACGAATACTTGTTTCCGCATGCGACTCGATCTATAAAAAATTCAAATAAATTACAATGGATAAACCAACACAACATAACTTATAAAAAAACCGAAATAAACTAAATTACAAATAAAAAATTACCTCTTCATCTTCCTCCACGCCGTCCGAAAAAGGATGACATTGCGAATAATCTATTTGCATGCTCTCCGCTTGAGAAGCACCTAAAAAATCCGAAATAAATGAAATTCGTCAAAATAAATTATTTATAATTAAAAAAAAATATATATATTTCATATACCATTCAAATCGGCGGCTAACCAATTTTGTGTACACATAAGTGCCTCTATCGATTGATTTTGTGTACCATTCAAATAATAATATTTCATATACCATTCAAAGAATCTTCGTCTTGACTTGGAGCCGTTTCTCCCGCTTGTATCGATTGATTTTGTGTGCTCGATTGTGGGGTCAACTCGACCGGAGAAGAATCAATTGTATTTGCACGCTCGATTTGGGGATTATTACTACTACCTCCGGCTTCCAAATCCATCGCAATTTAATACTACAATTTGAAATAAAACTGAGTTATTTTATTTGATTCCAAATCCATCGCGATTCATATATGATTCAAAAAACTGAGTTAATCAAATAGAGTTAAATTGAGTTAATCAAACTGAGTTAAATTGAGAAAAAACTGAGTTAAATTGAGAAAAAACTGAGTTAAATTTGAAAGGGACCTGGCGACTAGGCGAGGGTTGATTGTTGAAGCACAGAAGCGCGGGCGACGAGCGCAGGGGTGAGTGAGGAGCGTGGGCGACGGGCGACTGGGCGACCTGGCGACGGGCGACGGGCGACAGGCGACTGGGCGTGATGAAGCAGGAGTGGCCGATCGCCTGAGCGTGGCTGGCGTGGGTTGAAGTTGAAGATTTCTCTCTCTCTCTCTCTCTCTCTCTCTCTCTCTCTCTCTCTCTCTCTCTGCGTGGTGGGTTGGAGAAGAACTGAAGAAGTCTCTCTGGCGGCTGAGTTTGAGTAATAACTAATAAGAGTAACAAAAGAGTAAGACCTAAAAGGATAATATGAAGTATAAAGGGTAAATTTTAATGGTCCAAGATTTAATCATCCGAAAATTATGAGGGTAAAATTGTAATTTCAGTTTCGGGTATGTTCGGGTAATTTTCGAGTACGGGTTCGGATTACCCGCGGGGCGGGTAGTACTCCGCCCGAACCCGACCCGAACCCGAATCGGATATTTTGTTTTCGGGTAATATCCGATCCGCGGATATTTTTTTCGGATAATACCCGCCCCGTTTGGGTCGGGTACCCGCGGGTTTCGGGTTTTACCCGACCCATTGACATCCCTATTCACATGTCATCAAAATCCCTCAAATCAAACAATTCATAGGGATGATCAAATACATGTATTTGATATATCCATGTATTCTAAGATCCCTCAAATCAAACATGCCAATCTTTAATGTAGTCACTCATCAAAGATAAGTTAAAAAAAAATATCTTTGTGGATATAGTTGAATGTGCTATGACCAATTTTTTAATATATAGGATCTAAAAAAGTTTAATTCGTAAAAATAACACGTTACTGGTTTTTTCACGCAAAACTTTTTGATAGTTTAATTCGGGAGTTTTCGAATTTATCATGATTTTATTTTTTGTGTATTTTTTTTTTAATTTTAAAGTTTTTGTTTTATTTCTAAAATATTTTTTTAATATACATGGTTGTTGTGATTGAGTATAGTTCCTCGCGATGTCTTCAAGACTTTTTTGATATTTTTGTGATATATTTTGATTAAATTTTTTTATTTGTGATGTTGTTGTTGATGTTGTTATGAAAAATCCTGCATTAAACAAAATTGAAACATTCATAATGACTCGATCTCGCCGTCGTTTTCGTTCTATGGCCTTAATCTCACTCTCCTTCGTCGTCTGTCTCGACCTCTTATTTGTTTTGTAAGGTTTTAACTGTCGAAAAATGAAGAGAGAAATAGAATGGGGAGTGGGAAATTTTCAAGAAAAAAACCCCAACTTTTGTAGATATTGTAAAAAAATTCGGGATGAAATGTACGCATACTCCAACCTTCGAAAGGGGATGAAATGTACGCATACTCCGAGATGAGATCCTTGCCGATGGTACTCGCACTCGAGACCATGTCACCGCCACTTGAGACAAAATCTATGCATATTCCGATCGAAACCACGAAGAGATTTTTGCGGACAATGCATTGACTCGGAATCACACCATCCAAGTTCGAAATGACCTCATAGCCTACATGAATCGCCGATTCGATGAGATGAAGAAAGCCATTAACGACGACATTGAAGAGAACGATGATGACAACAAACCTTGAAACCCTAAATCCTTATATCGTCGCTCTAGTTGAGCCTAAATCTATCTATATTTCGTAATTTTCAAAAACTATCTTTGCTTGTGTTATGTATTTGCTTTCAAAAACTTTGTATTTTGTATGACTATTTGGTATGTCGTTTGTTGTTCTAAAACTCATGTAGGACTTAGCTTGTGGTTATGATTTTCGTTTAAATGCAATTATCTATTTTGATGTAGTAAAAATTGAGTCATAACTTGTGCTTACAAAAAAATTTCATACATTTTCACAAAATACAAAATTCAAAATCTAATTATGAAATTCATATATATACGAGCCTAAAATTGCAAGAAGCAACGATTTAGGGGGAGCTTGTATGTAGGGGGGGCTTTCGTATAATTACGCTCTATTTCCTTTTGATCATTTTCAAAAAGAGGGAGAAGAGAAAGCCATATGGAAAGTTGCTCGGTAATCAATTCAACTCTCTAAATCGACATTGTTTTGAAATGAATCAAAAGGGAGAGTTTCTTGATCCAAATAACCTATTGTTTGATTATCTCAAAAGTATGTCGATAACACTAATCAAAATTGTATAAGTGTCATGAAGAAAATACAGTTTTGGATCAACGGTAAAATGGTACACATAAGGATAAACGAACGCACGCGTTCGTGGGCATAAATAATGTGTATATTAGATGCACATATGTATATTGGATATACATAGTTAAATTGATAAGAAACAGTTATATTAAGAAAACCAGAAAATCAGTTTAAACAGTTTTAATAAAACTGACATAACTTTCAGATAACGACTCCAATTTGAATTTTTAAATAGATAATAAGATTATCTAGAACTTTCATGTAGAAATATATTTCATTTGAGCGATGTATCAGTGTCGTTTTAATGGAATACCGAAAGGGTGCGACAGTTTGACATATAGTTAGTAAAACCGTCATACCTTTCGCATCCGAACTCCAATTGGGCTGGACCAAATTGGGTTGGAAAGATAATAAGATTATCTACAACTTTCATGAAGGTTTGAAGTCGGTTTAAACGATTTAACAATTTCGTTTCAACAGAATACTGAAAGGGTGTGTGCAGTTTTCTGTGTGAAAAGGTGTATAATAGTTATACATACTTTTTGGCCCATCCTCATCCTATATAGTATATATAGGATGTTTCTCTCTCCTTGATTCAGATTTTTGAAGGCAATTGAATTGTCAATCCTGAAAATTCACTTTATCAAAGAGTTGAAAGAATGCGATGAGAAAGAGAGAAAGAGAAAAGGAGTTTTCTCGGATTAGAAAATCAAACGCGATCATGCAAGTTCGCCGGTGCATCGTCTAGGCAGATGCATCCGCGACCGAGGTGCTACGACTCACGGTGGATACGAGTAGAGGAGTTCACACTTTGTGGCTCTTCGTTGTGATCAAACCGAAGAAGTAAACGAGTAATAGGCTGTGGAAGTGTGTGGGCATGGGACGCACGAAGACAACCGGAGACGTGTCCAAACGGTGGGAGACGTGTGGTATGGGACGCACGGGCTAGTCACCAAAGTGACACCGGAGAAGAGAAGGATGCGAGCAATCAACCCGTCGTGCGTGATCAATTTCACGCTGGTAATCGTCTATCCTACTTTGCATCGTACTCTCGAAGTCGAGGCGTGATCTCGGGATTTGGGAACCGGACCGGGCCTTCATATCCGCTGCGCGGGCCCGAGGTCGGATCGATTCCCAACATGTCATGTGTAGAGAAATAGGTATTATCTGCAAAAGAGATCAAAAGAACAAGCAAACACAACAACATCAAAAGACAAGGATCATCAAGATAATAAGGAAGTCAAGGCGATGAAGAAATGACAAAATGGAAACGCACTGCAAGATCAAGTGAAGATGTCAAGAATTCGAAGACCTCCGCAATTTGGGATATAACAACATAGGCAAAGTGTGAAAACTGTGCATAGTATGTCACGACGGACCATACGTCCGGCATGATGGGCATATATGAATGACTCTAGATTTGTGAAATACACGACAGTCTGTCACGATGGAAAACCAATTCGTCATGACGGAGCCACAAGGTCCGTTGTGACTAACATTCAAACGTCATGGCGGACTATACAAACAAATCTAGAGCAGAGTTACAGTATATGTTCGTCGTGGCGGAACATGAAGCGTCATGACCGAACTCAACTAGATTTGTGAAATACATCACATTCCATCACGACGGATAAACTAAACCGTCATGACGGAGACACAAGATCCGTTGTGACTAACAATCGAACCTCACAACGGACTATACAAACAAATCTAGAGCAAACTTACAGTAAGGGTCCGTCATAACGAAACTTGATGCGTCGTGACGGACCTCAACTTTAAGGATGCATACTACACACTGTCTGTCACGACGAACATAACCAATACGTCGTGACGGAATCACAGGTCCGTTGCGACGGACAAATGTCAGTCATGATAGACTATACAAAACATATTTGTTAGGAAAACTTACAGTATGAGGTTTGTTGCGACGAACTATACGTTCGTTCGAACGGACCTCACGTATACTGGACGTCCGACGTGACGGACAAATAGTCCGTTACGACGGACCTATCAGTTTTCGAATATTCTTGTTGCAACTGCTAGTTTGACTTGCGGTCCGTCATGATAGACCACTATGTCCGTCACGACGGACTGTACGGAAAAGTTGAAAAACAGGAAGAGTCTATATGTTCTATAAAAATAACTCTTCCTATCTTTCTCTCTCCAACTATTTTTGTAAAATCACAACTCCATTAAAAGGAGAGAAAACTAAGCCTAAATCTTGAGCCATAAATTCTCTAGATAAAACCCCTAGATCATTGATCTACTTCGCTTCCCTCAACTAAACAATTCCCAACTTGCGTGACCGATCATGACTAGTTCGTTAGTAATTATTTGTAATAGGCTAGTTATTGTTTCTAATGCCCGTCATAGATAGATATATTCGTGTAAATCGATCTAGGAAAAATCTTGCAAGAGTTGAGTTGGGTATTCAATCGAAAGCCGAAAGGCGCAAGGCAACCCCGGAGACATAGGTACTTGCAATCAATCGAGTCGGTCGATTGAGCAACTAGCCGGTGAGTTAAAGTTACATAGCAACCACCTACCGAACTCCGTAAACAAATATCGTGTGCTATTTGTTTCGGTATTGTATTTCTTTCTTTAATTTAGTTACACTTCCGCACTAAATTGTAATTGTATACCACTGCCGCGAAAATTGGACCTTATGAATTCCTATTCACCCCCATCTAGGTATAAATTAAACAACAGTATGTATGTATGTACGTATGTATGTATGTAGGTATGTATTTATGTATGTATGTACGTACGTACGTACGTGTGTATGTAGGTACGTACGTACGTACGTTTGTATGTATGTATGTACGTACGTACGTATGTATGTATGTAAGTACGTACATACGTACGTACGTACACGTATGTATGGAGTCCCTCAAATACACACAAAAATAGTTTGGATGAGGTGACAAAAGAAGATTAAGGATAAAATGTTTTGCACAAGAAACCAAAGATCTAAGATTCAAGCCTCATTGGTATCATAAATAAAAAAAATGAAACCAATAATGTCCATATTTCATGGATTAGATTTCACTTCAAAAAAATAAAAATAAATAATAAGTGTGTTGATTAGTATTATTAATTTATTTGATTAGCGATTTAATTGACCGTTTAATTGAACCGACTCGTCAATTAATATGTATTAATATAATGTATTGACGTGTTAATTAAACGTGTTAATTAACAATTAATTGAGTAAAATAGAGAAATTAATCAATTCATCTTTTTTGCCACCCATCAGGGATTTCGATTGAGTTTGAAGGGCCAAGTATATTTTCCCTTTTTCAATAGCTTTACCTTAAAGAATAACTAGCGCATATAACTAGTTCAACACGTTAGTTAGTATTAAGGCAAACTAATTTTATGATAATGCAAATAAGACAATGGAATAACAATCATTTCTAAATGATTTGAGTAACATATGTGTTACTACTAATATTGAATAAAATCCTTGATATATTGCAAATAATCCTCCAGTTTCTCTAGAAAGGACTTTCTGCAATCATTGTTGAACATAAGTTATTACACATGAGTGATAATCCTCTAGTTTCTCTAGAAAGGACTTTCTGCAAGCAATGTTGAATAAATTATTATACATACAGTGAGGCTATCATTTGAGAATCCCAATCTAGAGAATTGTACATCGTTACAATTAAGCACCTACATGAATGGAACTCGACGAGCAAATTCTCTCATGTGGTAGCTCATGGAACTCTATAATAACCCCTATAGTTATTAAGATATGGTGGTAGGGCTTCTAAACCCACCCAAGGTCTCGATGAACCTCTTAGGGGCAGTACTGTAGGGCTTCTTCACCAATTTCTCATCTTTGTTCACCATGTCCCCTAAGATTCCGGACTCAGGCTTTTTCGTCTCCGAATCTTTGTCCATGTTCCATCCCATGCAGTCGAGTAGGGTCGCAGGTTGTTCTGTATTATTTACCTTCCCCATTTCTTCGTTTTGATCGAATGAGTTAACGAGTATCGGCTCCGAATCATTCAAAAGAGGAGGTCTTATCTTGCCCCCCAAAGATGGATCTCGGGCATAGGAATCAGCATAGAGTACGTCTTCAATCCGAGACATCACTGTGAAAGCCAAGCTCTCCAAAATCCTCGAGTAACTCTCTAAAATCGCATATCCAACATCCTAGATGACAAACAAAATTATTGGTTTCCTTGGAAAATCGATACACGAGAATTCCAGTTTTTAGACTCATTACCTTGTTTTCCTGAATTTTGCTTATGTCGAGGCTGGACTGTGGGATACCTGGGTATCTATGCTTCAGTATGTGTAACATGGTCTCGGCTCTCTCTTCGAATTGTTCCCTTTTCTCTTGGCTAATCCCTGAGCCGAGCTGGCTGACGCCTGAGCTCCATGATGATTTGGAATCCTTGTTATTCATCTTCCTCTTCCAAATCACCACTGAAGCCTCTATCTTGTTCTTCAAGTCGAGTATCTTGTGCTCGGTTGTTAGGTCCACCGATGAAAGGAATTCCTCCGGATCGAAAAACTCGTCGGTTATAATCTTGTAGAGGGAATCTCCAAGACTCGCACGCCCATTCTATCAATGAAAGAAAGATTTGAATAATATACATTCTGTGTTTTCATGTTTAAGGGTGAAGAAAAAACCTTAGGAAGACCGTCTATATACGAGTCGGGAATTTCCATCTCCATCAGAACATTTGCGTTTATGGCCATGGCAGCCTTAAGGACCTGGTTCACACATTCTTTCTGGTACTGAATAAATCTTTTCCCCAACTCTGACAAACCGTTTGGGGGAACTTTAACTGTCGGTAGCCACCACTTGCCACCATCTCTCTGTGCACTTGACCCGTTATTCGACTCCTCGGAGTCTCTTGATACGTACCAAAACTCCTTCGCATCTTTGAATTTGTCTAGATGATCCTGCGTATCGTTACAAACAATATAATGACAAAAATATCGTAATAGCATGACTTAATTGCATCTTAATTGAGGGGATAAAAGAATTGTCGTAGGTTTTGTCTTGCTTACGAGTAGCATAGTGTCGAGCTTGCGCAAGGCGGGGATGTTCATATGAAGATCTTTTCTCTGTTGGTTCCTCATAACCTGCGAGAGCAAACATAAAGAATCAATCATTTGGCTTTAAATTTCATATACAAATTATGTCTTCTGAATATTATTTGCATAGATCACACAAATTAGATTAGTTTGTAGTATTACATCCATAGTGGTACCGTCTGTAGACACTTGTTTAGTTGGTACGAACTCGACAATATGATCCGCGACTGATAGAAGCCAGCTTATCTCTTTCTTCCACCTCGCCTTCCTTTCCGCTTGCATTGGTTCAAGTCGCCTTTGCTCCCCGAACACCGAAGCTACATTTCATGGCAAAATGAATTTATTTGTTACAAGCAAAAAAATGCTTCCATTTATGCAATTGAAAGTCTTTAATATTGTATTGGTTCTATAATATGTAGCAATTGATGATATTTGATGGGCATACGAAATAAGAAATAATCATAATATTTACCTGCAAGATTTGTTATTGCATTGGAGAGAGCAAGAGCTGAAGAAACTCCTTTTCCAGAGCCAGACATGTCTTCACCCAACAAAAGCTTTGCAAACTTCTCCTTCATCAAGTCCATATCTTGACAAAATTAAAAAAAAAATGTCAACATTGTGAATTCTTTGTTAAATGTTGGATGTTTTCAAATCGCCCAATAATAATTAAGAATTTTTTTTTTTAAACTATAAGAAAAGGAAGTTTGTGTTTACCTAAGGGGCCCTCGTTAGCTACTGGAGACTTCATTTCTTTGTCGGATGCGCTATCAAGTACACTACCGATCCGGTGATCTTCTTGAGTATAGTTTGAGGTACGTGCAGCTTGACTCCTCGTTAATATCTTGTCGTCAATGGAAGACTCGGAATTTATTTCAAAAATGAGGCTGTGGGCCGGGCGTTCCGTTTGTTCTAGCATTCTTTTTTCGCTTGAAGAATCTCGTTAGCCTTTTTCCTCTCTTGAGGAACCGAACCACGACGCGAAAAAGCTTCAGTTTGGTCGTATGTTTGAACTTTGAATGATGAAAACAGGGTTGTTTTATGTTTGAATGTAGAATGTTTCTAATTTAAGAGCTATGGAGGGAAATTCACTTATCAGTTATGTTTGGGGATGACTTGCTGGCTAAATTAGGGTGATAGGCTGTTTTGAAGACGGGTATCAGTTATCCTTTGTATTTCTCTCTCAACTCTTAGTATATTTATAAAAAAAAACAATAAGATGCAACAAGTCTTCAAACTTATTCAATAAATGTATACGAGAAATAATGTTTAATGAATTATGAAAAATAACTAGAATAGTAGTCGCGCTAAACGGCAAGTATGATAATTATATTTTTCATTTTAATACGAATATTATGATGATAATGACAATGACATTTCAAAAATAAAATTAGTATATATTACGTCAAGTCTCTTACATTTTTTAATTTGTTTCAATCGGATCCTTCCATCCAATAATTGATGGCTGGACCGTCAATTTGTGGCGTGGCAATCATGACATGACATATTTGATGATACGACAGTATATGACATGTAATATTTGATGATATAACAACATAAATTATTTAAAAAAAAATATGACATGTCATAAATTGCCACATCATCAAATAATTTGTGTTGTCGCTTCATCAAATGACATATCATAGGTTGTCATGTTCATAGATTGTCAAGTCACAACTTAACGGTCCAGTCATCAATTAATGGATGCAAGGATCCAATTGAACCAAATTAAAAAGGAAAAAAAATACTCGATTGAGCAAATTAAAAATGTAAGAGACTTGATTAACCAAGTTAAAACATTGGGGACTTGATTGAATTTTTGATGAAAGCTAAGGAACCAAAAGTAAACTTTTTCAAATAATTAACCAAAAAATATCAAATTTTAACTAAGCAAAAACGTACTTAAAAATTAATTTAGGTCATATGGTATTTTTAAATTACTACTTTAAAAATAACAATAATATATATTCGATGACTGTTTTGTTGGTTCAAATTGCATTTGATTGTTTCAAAACAATATCGATTCTACTACTTATTTATATTTTTAGGTGTGATAATAGGAAATAGGTTAAAAATGATCAAAACCATAACCATAGAAGAATTGCAAGACAAGAACAAGACATTGGAACAATACACGAAGACACATCAAGATATTAGAATATCAACATCGGGATAACACGAGAAGATCTGACGAAGCCGGAAATGAATGAAGAGAAAAATCTCGAAGACTTCCACGAGTTAAATCAACGTAAAATACTTCACAAAATTACCCCGGGTTATCCCATATTTTTATATAAATTTACTAAAACTCAAAAATATAGTTTATGAAATAATTAAACTCGATTTTTGAGGCAAATTAGTAATTAATCCATTAAAATTGCATTTTTAATTAAATTTATGAGTTTATGGACTTATTTATTTCTTGATAGCTAAACTCTTCTTTTTCATTTCTAAAACATTTCGAAAATTTTAATATTAAAGTTGTCTGGACAAAAGCACAAATATAACATTATTATTATTATTATTATTATTATTATTATTATTAGAAAAATGATACTTGTCTCCTTTAATATCCTCTCAACCTATTGATGTATTTGCTATATATAATAAATGAATTAAATGTAAAATTTAGATAATAAATTATCATATATGGCAAATCGTATTAATTAGGTGGTAAGCCACATTGATTATGTGGTAAACCAAATTATTAAAAAATGATTGGTATATTTAATTTTTTTTTTTATTATATTTTATTTTGCAAATGATAAGTCATATTCATTTTAACATTTTTTTATTTTTTTATCTTCAATCTTTTTAAAAGCAAAGTATTTTCATTTGTATTTTGCAGAATTTTGCGAAATTATTATTCTTATTTTTGTTGTTATATTTTTGTTTATTTTTATGATAATTTTATACATGTGTATTCGTTTAGCACATGTTAAACGGTACATTAATTCAGTCCAATAACTTATTTTTCAAATTTATAAATTTAAATTTGATTAATTTGGATGATGGTAAACAAAGTTGTTAGAAATATTAATAAATTAATGATGTGTGAACGGTGCATCTTCTTTTCCCTATTTGCTCTTATCCTATATTTGATGACAAAAATTAAATGATCATTGTTTACCACTAATATCATTGTTTACATCAATCATACTAGTAGATTCTAAAGGGATGTATATCACCACTTTTATGATTATTATTATTATTATTATTATTATTATTATTATTATTATTATTATTATTATTAATAATAATAATAATAATAATCAATTATGTAAATATACATCGTTTTATATTGTTTTTTTCTACATGATAGTTTCAAAAATTCAGGCTAGATAAAACATTATGTTCGAATAAATAAAAAATGGATGTCAAAATAAATAAAAAATTCAAACGAACAAATTTGACAAATTTTTAAAATTAATGCTCGAAAAGTACTATGAATATATAATGTATGTTTTATATAATTATTTACTAATTTATTGGTAAATAATATATAAACTCTTCATCTTTTATTTGTTTTCACATTTGATCATTTAATTTAATATGAAATAATAAATAATTGAATACACTTGATCTAATGTGAACTCAACGAATGATAGTAGTCTATGTCATTAATGTAAAATGATATGGCATTCTAAAAATACTCAAAGTTTGTTGTTAATTAATAAATTATATAAAATATTGTGATGTAAGGGCCAAAATAATTTTGGATTTAATTTAGTAAAATAGGAGGTTTGGACTGAAATAATTTTGGATTAAATAATAGAAAAGAAAAAATTAGGAGATTATTGAAAAATTTCATAAAAAAATATATGATACATCTTAAAAACAATATATCATACATGTAAAAAGATACAACATGTATCATGTTTCAAAACGGTATATCATACATCTTAAAGGTATATAATATATTTAAAAGTGTATAACACATAGAGATATAGCGTACATTTAAAATGTATATGATATATTAAAAAGGTACCGGCACATAAAGATATATCATATATGTAAAAATATATAACATATATTGTACTTCTTCATTTCTTTTTCTTTTTTGAGGAGAATTCCAGATCACGAATTGTGCTCATTTTTTTATTCAATTTTTATATGATACCAATGGGGCTCGAACCCATAATTTATGGAATTTGTGCCAATCATTGCCGCCGTCCTGAAAAAGCCCTCGAGCCTCCTCTGTGCCGCCTTCCTCATAGAAGCCGCTGGGTTGACCCCGAAGGCCGAATTCAATGGTAGAAAAGGCGGCTTTCATAATCATTTGGCCATGAAAGACCTTCAGTATTGCAAAAGAAGGGGCTTGCTGATAGAGCTGGGCGGGGAGACGATACTAGTTCTCAGGTCAGAGAGAGGCCTCGCTCGTAAGCTGACCGCCTCCTAATTATCATACATCTAAAAAGTATGTGATACATATAAAAAAGTATGAAATATAAAATGAAGGCGTGTGCAATTAGAAACATACAAAGACTGCTTGATGAGGAACGGCGTGCGTTAGGCGCGCAATAAGCCCATTTTTACTAGCGTGCCGAATCCTTTCTCACTTTTTTTTCACATTGGCATTTGCATTTATTTATTTATTTAACCAAAAAATTTAACCAAAAAACATAGCAAAACTGTTTTACCCAATTTTAAATGTGCTTTACAAACTTTTTAATAAAAAAAAAACTTAAAACTAAATGTCGTGAATTTCATAATACATACAATATCACAGAAAAAACTCGATCAATTCCATTTATGAACATTCTATATCATCATTATTATTATATATTTGAACAAAATAGAAATTACACATTTATTTTCAAATTTATGCCCTATTAGGAAATTATTAAACAAGCTGTCAGGTACAGAAATGTAAAATTACAATTACAATTTTTCATATTTTGGCTATACAAAATATTTCATTTATAGTCCAAGAACGTCGAATTCATGAGGCATGAAATCCTCGCTCGGTCTATAATACTTGTTTGGAGAATATAACCCTAAGTTTGATACTTGGCTCGAATATAAACACGCAAACCTCTCAACCTATAACATTAAATTTTATATGATTATTAATATTATATTGCACACCTTAATATATATATATATATAATATTATTAAATAATAAATATAGTCATATGTAAAAAAAATGTTTTCTTTTGTATGACCTGATGGGCGAAACGGGAATTTTGGTAACCAGTCTTCATGAGTTGTCCCCATACTTTATGAAACTGCAAATAAGTTAATTAAATTATTATTGGTAAATTATGAAATTTATTCAAGACAAAACAAATAGTTTTCTGCAAAAAATATTTTTTTGTTTATTTCATTATTTACCTTTTGATGATGATTTCTTTGAGCCTCCTGATGGAGTTTCCTCACATGCTCCCTTTTTCCCTAAATATCATATACATAAATTAATATTTTCTTCTATACAATTGACAAAATCATTAATGATGGGTATTTATTAATATAAATAATAAATAGAACTTACAATTAAATTTTCCAATTCAGATAATAAATATTGATGCTCTTTACCCTTCAGGTCTTCAAAACTAAATCAAATAAAACAATCATTAATTTTAACAATTTAAATGATTTTAATTCACAAATAAAAGGATAAAATATTATTACTTGAGAGACCATTCGAGTCTATGTATTTTATCCTCAATAAGATCCCGTTCCTTCCTCAAATGTCTCAGCTCCTATAACACAGTATAACACGATAACAAGTTCATTATACCATTTTATTTCACAATATTCCATTTTGAACATGATGTGTTTTATATACCTTTCGAATGAGTTTTGAATCAGAAAGGAGGGTCACCTCCTCTGTTAGCTCGGGAATTACAAGCATAGTTCTCCAACCTAAATTTTCAATAAATAATATTATTTAATTTTATTTACCAAATTTATGTAAAAGTAATAAAAAAAGGTATTTTTATAAGATTACCTAGTACTTTTTTGCTGCGTAAAATATCGCCATATATATGATCTCCAACATAGAGAATCTATTCACGAATAAACCAAAATATATATATTAGTTTCAGTTTTTTTTCCTAAGATATAAATAAAACTATACTATAATTATATTTAAAAAACCTGAGAACTGGATGCAATGGAGAGGAGTCTGTGCAGATGGCCAACATTTCCTCCCTTAAAAAAGTGAAATTAAAATAATTATCTCATCAATCAATATTTTATAAGAGTATACAAGAGATATTAAATTATGAGTTAATTTATAAATTACCTGATAAACTTTGTGAGAGGGGATATTCACTTTAGTAGTTGTTCTCGGGCTTGAGATCTTCAGTAAACAATAAGGAAATTTTAATTTCAAAATTCAAAATTGATTTTTTTTTTTAATTTGGATTTAGGGTTTACAAAACCTGAAGATCAGCATTAAGTAGCTTAGCCGAGTCAGGTTCCACTTCAAACAAGCTTGCTCGATTATCATCATGGAAAAAACTTGGCTTCAAACTAGTAATTAAAAAAAACTCAGATAAGGGTATATACGATATTTTGTGATTTTGCATGGGTAGATACGAGAGAGAAAGAGAGAGGCCAACCTGCCAGTGATAACAACATCGAAGTATTGGAGCCATTTATGATTATCAGAAGTGTTTGTATCTGTATAGTGGGGCCCGCAAAGAAAGTTCATCACCACATCAGTATAGTCCCACAAGCTGCATTTATTCATAAATGCATTATATTATTCATTTATTACAAGAATTATATAAACAAAATTAGCTCATAATTAAATTCAAAAGAAAAAAAAAGAGCAAGTACCTATTTGTCACCAGAAATGTTGAATGGCCTGATTTTTGAATCATTTTTAGCATGGGTACTATTGCTAAATCTTCATTTATATATCTGATTCCAATAAATAATAATAAATAAATTGGAAATAATAATAATACTAAATAATAAATAAGTAAATTAAAAGGAGAATTACCGCCCAGGATCCAAAGCAACCATTTTCTTTAGAGTGCCGTCACGGTGGCACAAGTCAACTGCAAATCGCACGTCTCTATACATAAGGGCATAACTGTAATTTTATAAAAATGGAAATTTATTAAAATTAAATCCTACAATAAATAATTACACACGACAGTTAAAGGAACAAGAACAATTATTAGAAACTTAATTAATCGTAATTATTTACGAGCTGAGGACCTTCTCATAAAACCTCCCTTTTTTACCAAAACCAAATCAATTAAAGTACTCTCTTATAATGAAAAATTCTACATACAAATTTTGGCAAAAAGAATAAACCCCTTATCCATGCAATTGGTCCACTACGTAATTTCTCACTTTTCTCGGGTTAAAACGAAAAAATCCAACACACAAATTTTCACCAAAACAAAAAACTTACTCGGTGCCAGCAGGGACTTTTCCAGGATTCTGATCCATGAAATCAACCAACTGAGCGAACAAATACGCCTCGGCCAATGAGAACAAAGTATCGATCAACGCATAATCAGGCTCGTCAAACGAGTCCCTGATTAGCGTGCTTCCGTAAGCCCCCGTTTTCTCCTCTTTCGTCATTTCTCTGAACCCATGATATGCCACTTTCACATACTTGTGCCTATCCATCTGTATACAAAACGGTATATTAGTCAATAAAATAGAATATTGTTGCAGTTAAATTAAGAAACTACCTTTAAGATATTTCCTCTCTTTTTGTCGACTACCAAACCTCTTACCATGTATTTCCAGTCAAACTTCCATTTTAGCAACTGTATTTGCATGATAATAATAAGATAAACAAAAAATGGAGAAAATATTTATATGAAATTACTATACTGACCTCGTCAGGATACTTAATATCGTTTACCAGCTTAGCAACCGTGCCTTGGTAGGCTAAAGCTTCGAAAGTTTCGGGTTTGTATTGGGCGAGAGTATAGTCCATATCGAAACCTACTGCTGTGATATTCTTCATGTTTAGGGACCTATTGCAAAATATTTGCTTCCCAATTGGGATGTTTTGGCTTGGATTTTGGGGAGATTTCGACCAGACTTCACTTCCAATTGTTGACTCCATTGATGAGACCTTTGTGATCCACCTACTACTGAGCCCTGATCTTAAAAATCAGTTTTTTTGTTTCAGAAGATTTTGTTTAATTGAGTTTTGTTAAACTTCAATTGAATAAAGCATGGCCTTCGATAACAGTATTTAGGACTATAGAGGAGATAATTTTTATCAAATTGTGTCAATTGGAGTGGAATTATGATCAGATTTTGAGTTCAATCTGAATGAAAATCGCAAAATTTAACTCCTAGCTTTAAAAACAAGTTAATTCGTACCAATCAGCTCAGTAGAGTACTGAATTTCACTTCAATTATACAAACTAAACCAAAATTATAACCATATAGTGCCTTCTAGTGATGAATCTTGGCATAAAACCAATAGAAACTACAAAAGAGTAAAAAGACAGAGAAAAAGGAAGGAGTGAAGTGAGAAATTATCTGACCTTTAGTAAAGAGAGCAGGTAAAGAAGACGAAGAAGAAGAAGAAGAAGAAGAAGAAGAGAATAAGCGAAATGCGGTGGTGAAGCGCATATTTGTCGACCTCTCCTTATATAGACAAACAATTATGCGTGCAAATTGCAAAAAAAATGCTATCACGACGCGTGTCAATTTGAAAATTCAGGATAAGACTACATATACGAAGAATAAATTCTCCCACGATTTCTTATACTTGATACTCCCGTCGTTTTCCGGCGATTCCCCAATGATTATCCGCCACCGGCGATTCCAACGGCGAGAAGAGAGAAGAAGAAAGAAAGAGCGATACGATGGTCCCGAGGAACAAAAGAATTTGGATCTGGTTCCAATGGACACGTGGAAGGTTCTGATTGGATTCTGGACGGAGTATATGATGGCGGGGGAATTTTGGATTAATCTATAACGGCTGGGTTTTAATTTTGAATAAAAATATATAGGGAGTTATTTAATTTATTAATTGTCAATTATTGGTGGATAGGATTAGTAACAATTTTGGATGGACTCGGTGCAACATGGACTCATAAATAATAAATTTATTTCTTCATTTACTCAGTAAACTAGATTATGAGCATAACAAAAAATAATAATTAAAATTATTTATTGGATAAGCTAGAGTATGAGTACAATGAATGAATAGTAACTTTGAAAATTAATTTATTTTCATTCATTATATTTTTACTACAAACAAAAAAATATAATAAATGAGTAAATCTATGAAATTAGATATTGTGTTCAGTTGAGTTTTATTTTTAAAAATATATATATAATATTTACTGTTGGAAATTTTATTATTCAAATTGGAAAATTATATTATATGACGAGTGAATAATATATAAAGGAATAAAATCTTTGGTGTAAAGCTGAATATTTGTATGCTAGGTCCATGAAAGAACTAATATAAAAAGGGATAGTGGCATTGAGGATAACGGAAGATTGTGAACCGTACGATCTGTAGAATTTGTTATCCTACGGTTCAGATTGGATGGAGTGCTGATGGTGGGTACTTGATGTGGTTCTGCTGGTTCTTGTTATTTTGACCAGGGGCTTAACGTGGATGAGAAGGATGTGCAGTGCAGACAAGAATACTTTTAAAGTACAGCTTATTTATGAAAAAATCTTGAATAATAGTTCCAACCATAAAGTTTTTTATTCTATACATTTCACAATTCCACTATGTAAATTAGTAAATAAATAAATTATATAAAAGAAAAATTACTGGTTAATCGGTCAAAGCAATAGTGAGTTATTGAATGGAGTTGGTTTATTTATTTTGGCAGTAATTATTGAATGGATTAAGAAATGTATTAGTACTAGTTTATCAAATCGTTTGCATCTTCTTTTATTGATAATAAATGGAGAATATTCATATATTATTCTTTCACTAATATTAACGAAACTAATGTTAATTAAGATCGAACTCACAAATTCTCAAAATAAATAATTGGTGTGTATCAGATTCAATCAACTATCCTACGGTTCCAATGACAATTCATTGTACCACACATGTGATGATGATGTTGTGAGATTTCTTTTTTTCACAGTAAATTAGCACACTTTTAGTAATCTCCGACAACCCATTTTTAATTAAGGGGGATTTACATATTTAATTTTGCTAAACTTAAAATTACATATTTATTTTTCTTAAAATTAAAATATCATATTTATTCTTTCATAAATCTAAAATATCATCTTCAATTAAGGAGGAGGATTTACATAGTTTATTTGTCAGATTTTTTTCTCGTTTAATCTTTTTTTTATTGTTTTTTAAATCATGATTCCTTCTTGTTCTTGATAATTATCTTCATCGAATTTTTTATTTATTTATTTTGCATCTGTAGTAGATTTAAATATTGTTGACGGTCGTTTTCGCACAACAAAAGATTTTTATGATAAAAGTAATATTGGATAAATAGGGGTATCGATCCACGAGGAATATATGCACTATTAAATTAATATTTAATTCAAAACGTTATGAAACGAAATGAAACTTTCCAGTTATGTTCACCATCATACAAATAAGGCCTGGTACAATTTTGGTGCAATTTGGAGTTGTAGATAAAAAGTTATTAAGGATTTAGAAAACAGTCCCTGGCATATTTGTGACAATATCCAGTTAAGTTTTCGAATCAATATTAGTTTTGAACTGTTTTGCAAATTGAATAACTAACGATCTCGAATTAAAAATGAAATGATACTGGTATAGAATTGAAATATAGTCTTAGTAAAATACATTGGTGAATTTGGTCTGGTCTAAAATTATTTAGGTATTTTATAATTCATGTACAAATTTAGACAGATACAAATATTCACACAGTTTTACAGTTAAGTCCTAAATTCAGAGTAATAAGTTCAATATTCAAAATTCAGTATCAAATAGAAAATAAAACCAAAACAGATGATTCAAAAAGGGTATGAAAATACATTGTTTTATATTGAATATAAATTAACTGTTTTTATCCATATCAATCTATAAATCAATTAAAAATGGTCGAGGAAGATGTTCTTTAAATTTGGATTCTGTGAAATTAGGTCAAAATTATCTCCAGAAGTATTGTTTCTCAAGTTTGGGATATCATTTCTCCCAAACTTGATGATTAAATGAGATGAGATTGATTTTAACTGAAATTATTGTGGACATAATATCTTAAAAAAGTTCTTTATTGAATTAAAAAGATCCACAAAAGCCTTAAAACATTCAGAGAAAATAGGCACTTGAATTCTGAAAACTGGAATTTAGGTTTTGAGTGAACTTTAAAAATCAATAACAATTCAACAAAACTTTCAAATTCCAATCTGTAAAAATGGATTTCAAGAACAGATAAAGATCTATATGAAAAAAGTATGAAGTGATAATTAAACAGTTATGGGTATGTTAGGGTTTACCCTAAAAGGGCCTGAATGTAAATATTATTTTTATTGGGTTTTTAAGTAAGTTTACAGTTTGAATAAGGCGCCAATAGTCGCATATGTCTGGAGTATGAGCCGAGAGCCAGGGGAGTCGTAGGATTGGTGAGAGCAATCATTTAATGAAGACCGAATGATAAAGGAGATGCGTGCGCTGGGAGTATACGCCGAGAGCTAGCGGAAGGCAAGGATTGGTTGGTTCAGGCATTTAATGTTAGATCATCCAATCTGAAAGTTACTGTTCATCTTCCGTTAGATTAGTAGTAATTTACTTTTATTCTTGTGGTAATTTGTGTAAGATATATATAGTGCTGTCTTCTTGTTTTAGGGCATGTTTTTGTAATAACGATACTTGGTTATCGAAGGAGTTCTCACTCGTCATGATGATGATTTTCGAGTAATGAAAGAGATGATGTCGAGAATGGAGCAGCTACTAACTCAGCCTCCTGTAGGTGTTCGGCCTATTGTCCCAGAAGGATCTCATTCTCGGGCACACCCTCAATCTAAGGGCAAAGAGGTTACAGGGGATTCCCATAACACGAGATCGGAACGAAGACATCCAACACAAACTGTGAGAGAATCGAGCTTGCATGGTGACGTCGAAGGGGATCGGGATCCGTACGGGGAAGACGATCTGGAGGGTGATCCGGATCATGATCGCAAGAGAGATAGAGATCGTGGTAGAGACAGGAATCGGGATCGATATCGAGATAGAAACCGGGAAAGAGAGTTCCATAAAGATCAGGTTACTGAGTTCCAGCCTAAACCGAGAATTGATATCACACCTTTTTCGGGAACAGATCCTAAGGCATGGATTATTAAATGCGAGAACTATCTCAAATTTTGCAGAGTGCCCGATTGGCAGCAAGTAGAGTTGGTAGCTCTTTACTTGATGGGTGATGCTGAACAGTGGTTCATTGGGTATAGGATGAACATGAATCAATTGGTGTGGAATCAATTCTGTAGAGACTTGTGCAAGAGATTTGAAGGAAAATTAAGAATGGGAACAGCGGGGGAATTCCATTCCCTTAAGCAGAGAAGTTCAATTCAGGAATATATCACCCAATTCGAGAAAACTCAAAATCTGATGATGTATCAGCACCCGCATCTGACCGACTCGTATTACTTGGAATGTTTTGTGGCAGGATTGAATCGAGAATTGAGATCTCAAGTCCTAGTGTCGAGGCCTCGAAATTTATGGGAAGCATTTGACAACGCAATCCATTTTGATTCCAGTGATGATATTCCGAAGAAACATAAGAGTTATCCAAAGAATTATGAAAAGAAGGAAGTTTCGAGGGAAAAACGAGTTGAAAAGGGGTATAAAGAAATCGATTTTGAACAACGAAGGAAGGAGGGATTGTGTTATTGGTGCCCGGCGAAATTTTCAAGACAACACCAATGTAAGAATAAGCCCCAAAAAGGATCCGTTCATGTAATCATTACGGAGGAGGACAGTGATTATCAAACGGGTTTGGAAGATTCCGAAGAATCGGATAATGGAGGAGGAGTTATACAGGATAAGAGGAAGGTAATGGTGACTGAGGAAACTATGATGATCGACATTTGTTCTCTCCATAGTAATCCAATCAATCAGACCATTAAAGTGGTGGGCAAAATTAACAAAAAACCGTTAACCATCCTATTGGACAGCGGTAGTACACACTCGTTCTTAGACCCAAAATTCGCTAAGTTTGTAGGATTGCAGATCAATAAAACCAAACCAATCCTAGTTACAGTGGCTAATGGAGCTAGATTGGTTAGCGATTCCCAATGTCAGGGGGTGAAATGGAGGATGAAAGACCAAGATTTCGGGTTTGATCTGAGATTATTAGAATTGGGTTCGGTTGAGATGGTGTTGGGGTGCGATTGGATGAAATCTATAAGTCCAATTAAGTTTGATTTCCAAGGAAGAAAGATTTCATTCAAACGAGATGGAAAAAAATTAATCTTTGAGGAAGAAGAAGGAGTCCCAGGAGAAGATGATTCTGGATCCATTAAGTTGATTGAGGGATGGGAGTTGAGTTCCTTGATTAGCAAAAACCAGATTCGTTGGCTAGCTCAAATGCAGAGCTTGGAAATGGAATCCGAGAACAATGAAAAGAACGAGAAGTTAAAAAACCGGGAATTGGAATCTTTAATCGGTTTATATGAAGATATATTCCAGGAACCCAAATTCCTTCCTCCTAATAGAGATTACGACCATTCAATTCCATTAGAGCAAGGTTCTAAACCAGTTCAAATCAGGCCTTATCGATACGCTAGCGGCCAGAAAAACGAGATAGAGAAGATCGTAAGGGAGATGTTAGAGAATGGTATTATTCAGAGGAGTCAGAGCCCGTTTGCTTCACCCGTGATTCTCGTTGGTAAAAAAGATGGGTCGTGGCGATTATGTATTGACTACAGGCAGCTCAATGCAGTCACAATTAAGAACAAATTCCCCATTCCAATAATCGATGACTTGCTAGATGAATTGGGTGGATCAATGGTGTTTTCAAAGTTGGATTTAAGGGCAGGGTATCACCAAATCAGGATGGCCGAGGGAGACGTGTTCAAAACTGCTTTCCGAACCCATGAAGGACATTACGAGTTCCTCGTAATGCCATTCGGATTGACAAATGCTCCAGCTACATTCCAAGCATTGATGAACCGGATTTTTGAGAGTCAATTAAGGAAATTTGTGTTGGTCTTTTTCGATGATATTCTAGTTTATAGTAAGAACGATCAGGAACATCTAGAACATCTCAAATTGGTTTTTGAATTGCTCCGGACCAATCAGCTTAAGGCCAACAGAAATAAATGCTCATTTGGGGTTCTCGAAATAGAATATCTGGGCCACATCATTAATGGTGAGGGGGTGAGCACAGATCCTCAGAAGATCGAAGCCATGATCAAATGGCCTAAACCAAAAAATTTAAAGCAATTAAGAGGATTTTTGGGCCTGACAGGTTATTACCGCAAATTTATTAAGGATTATGGCAAAATTAGTAAACCATTGACTAATATGCTGAGGATGGATTCTGTTGGAGTAAAGAATCTGAAGAAGCGTTTGCAGAATTGAAAGTAAGGATGACAAACACCCCAGTTCTTAAATTACCTGATCCAGAATTGGAATTTGTAATAGAATCAGATGCAAGTGGAGGGGGAATAGGAGCAGTATTGATGCAATGTGGCCATCCAATTGGATTTTTGAGCAAGGCATTGGGCATAAAGAATCAAGGGAGATCAGTTTATGAGAAGGAGCTCCTAGCTATCTTAATGGCAGTGGATCATTGGAGGCATTACTTAATGGGAAAGAAATTTGTTATAAAAACTGATCATGAAAGCCTGAAATTTCTATTTGGGGGGAAAATCTCAACTCAACTCCAACATAAAGGTTTAACCAAGCTATTAGGTCTCAATTATGACATTCTTTATAAAAAGGGGATCAACAATGCAGCTGCAGATGCATTATCAAGGATGCCTCATGTTAAGGAAGATGTGGAAAAGGGAGAAATACAGCACATTAGTGTGTTAATTCCTGAGTGGTATGCCACTGTGGAAAAAAGCTATGAGAATGATCAGAAAATTAAAACCCTAATTGAAGGATTAGTGATCAACTCTGGTGCTTTCCCTGATTTTTCTTATGCTGATGGATTGTTAAGGTATAAAGGAAGAATATACATTGGGAATGTGAAGGAAATTAAGGAGAATATTATTTCTGAAATGCATGATACTGCCAGTGGGGCCACTCTGGAGTATTAGTGACTTACCAAAGACTCAAGAAATATTTTTTCTGGATAGGAATGAAAAAAGAAGTGCATGAATATGTCTCTGAATGTGACATTTGCCAACAAAACAAGAATGAGAGGGTACCTTATCCTGGTTTACTTCAACCATTGAAAATTCCAAATGAAGCTTGGGAGAGTATAAGTATGGACTTTATTGAGAAATTGCCAAAGTCTGAGGGTAGGGATGCAATTCTAGTAGTGGTGGATAGATTAACAAAATATGCACATTTCATTGGATTATCTCATCCCTTCAATGCTCAGCATGTTGCCAAGGTTTTCTTTGATCATGTGGGCAAACTTCATGGATTACCAAAATCAATAATATCTGACAGGGATAAGATATTCACTAGTCATTTCTGGCAAGAATTATTTAAATTACAAGGGGTGAAATTGCAATTAAGCTCAGCTTACCATCCCCAATCAGATGGTCAAACTGAGAGGGTTAATCAATGCTTAGAAACATACTTAAGGTGTATGATAACTAATAATCCAAAGAAGTGGCATAAATGGTTGAGCCAAGCTGAATTCTGGTACAATACAAATTTTCACAGTTCTTTACAAAAAAGCCCTTTTGAAGTATTATATGGTTATGCACCTAATTTACTGGAAAGTGGTTCCATTCCTCAGTCCAACAATGTGGCCATAAATGAATGGTACCAAGAAAGAACTAGTGTCCTGCAATTGGCTAAGCAACATCTAAAAAAAGCTCAAGAGAGGATGAAAATGCAAAGTGACAAGAAAAGGACTGAAAGGAAGTTTGAGGTGGGGGATATGGTTTATTTGAAATTACAACCATATAGGCAAACTAGTCTCACTTTGAACAAGGGTATGAAATTAAATGCAAGATTTTATGGACCATTTGAAATTCTGGAGAAAATTGGGGAGGTTGCATATAAATTAAAACTACCAGATCATTCCCAAATTCACCCCACATTTCATGTCTCACAGTTGAAAAAGAAGATAGGGAAGAAGAAAACCCTAGTTAATAACCTCCCTCAGATCAGTAATGAGGGAATGTTAATTGTGGAGCCAAGGGCAGTATTGGAAAGAATTATTTATAACAAGAATAATGGCGTGGGAGTTAAACTCAAAGTTCAGTGGTCCAATTTACCAGATTGTGATGCAACGTGGGAAGATTATGATGATTTGATTCATCGTTTTCCAAATTTTAAACCTTGAGTCAAGGTTTTAAAAAGAAAGGGGTATTGTTAGGGTTTACCCTAAAAGGGCCTGAATGTAAATATTACTTTTATTGGGTTTTTAAGTAAGTTTACAGTTTGAATAAGGCGCCAATAGTCGCATATGTCTGGAGTATGAGCCGAGAGCCAGGGGAGTCGTAGGATTGGTGAGAGCAATCATTTAATGAAGACCGGATGATAAAGGAGATGCGTGCGCTGGGAGTATACGCCGAGAGCTAGCGGAAGGCAAGGATTGGTTGGTTCAGGCATTTAATGTTAGATCATCCAATCTGAAAGTTACTGTTCATCTTCCGTTAGATTAGTAGTAATTTACTTTTATTCTTGTGGTAATTTGTGTAAGATATATATAGTGCTGTCTTCTTGTTTTAGGGCATGTTTTTGTAATAACGATACTTGGTTATCTATACCAGTTCTCCCTCGTTGGTTCGTCGTCTGAACGACCCGAGGCGTTTTGCTTAATTATCTTGTGTTCAGTTTTATTTGCACAATTGATTCTCAATTGTGACAGGGTACTTTAATAATTAATTAATAATATCAGACAGTAATTAACAGAACATTAGGGTTTCTTGACAAAGAAAATTCGAACTAAATTCAAATAAAATCCATAAAAATAGGAAAAATATTTCTAATCATCAATCAATAGTTTATACATATAGTTTCATAAGAAAATCACAACCTAGCCTACTGTCAGAGAAAATAAGGAAAAATATCATCTAATAAAGAGGAATTTGATGAACTCAGAGGCTTTGGAAGGCTTGAGTGGGAATATCCAGCTTGAAGATGAAGGGGAATATCCCCGGCCCCGGGCCCGCGCAGCGGATATGTAGGCCCGGTCCGGTTCCCCGATTCCCGAGATCACGCCACGACTTCGAGGGTACGATGCAAATAGAAGGTTAGATCTTTACCGGTGCAAAATTGATTGCACACGAAGGGTTGATCGCTGCCTTCTTTCTCCTGTCACGTTGGTGACAATACGCGCGTCCCACACCACGCGTCTTTCACCGCTCGTTGACTTCGCCGATTCGCTTGATTTCGTCTCCGACTCAATCTACTCGTCCGAATCGATCACAATCGTGAGAGCCTCAGTTGTTGCTCCTCTACGTGTATCCACCTTGAATCGCAAGACGTCGGTCACGGATGCACCTGCCTAGACGATGCACCGGTGAACTTGCTTAATCGAATTGATTCTCTAAACCGTAAAACACCTTTTCACGGTTTCTCTCTTTTACACCTTTTCACTCTCTAGAAATTTGTCTCACAATTTTCTGGATAATTCTGAATGAATTGGTTTGAATTACTTAGTGAAGATGAGAGAGAAAATCCTATTTATACCTAATAGGATCAGGATTAGCCAAAAGGCATGTATATCCAATATACACCCTCTCACACAGAAAACTGCATGAACCTGGTCAGTATTCTGTCCAGACGAAATTGATAAATTTCTCTGACAGAAAATCAACCAACACGAAAGTTGTAGATAATCTCATTATCTACACGACCCAATTTGGCCCAGCCCAATTGGAGTTCGTATGCAAAAGTTATGACTGTTTTACTAACTGTATGTCATACTGTTGCACCCTTTCGGTATTTCACAGAAACGACACTTATACTTCGTTCATATGAAATATATTTCTACATGAAGGTTATAGATAATCTAATTATCTATTTTACCCAATTTGAACCATTCAAATCGGATTTTCCTACTGAAAGATATGGCTACGAATGTACGACTACATTCGTTTATCCTTGTGTACACTTTTACGGTTGATCCTGAAACTGTATTTCCTTCAGTCTCCCACTCAATTTCAGATCTACGTAAAAGGTACTCATGCATATCCAATACGCACGATTTTAGAGAATATAGCTCGCGTATCAAATACCAAGCTATGCACATCCTATGTGCCAATTTTATGATCAAGCCCGACTTAGTACGACTCGTTGTGTGACCATGTAGGTTCGACTTAACGATGGCAGTAGGTTGTTTCCAATACCTACAAGCTCATGAGCGGGATCTAGTCACTCCATCATAGCTACCCATGTTAAACGAATAATGATTGTGATCATTGTGCCTATCTCGAATAGCGGTTACTAGTTCTCTTGTTAGCGATATCCCTTAATCAAAAGGCACGGTAATAGTCATCCTTATAATTTGATTAACTACACTTATTCCCCGATTCCGAGTTGAGTTAACAAATTTCAATCGATATTAACCATTAATATCATTGACTGCGGCCGCAGGTTTCGTTAATCGACTCATCGAGCGGCGCCTAAGAGATATCTCTTCCTTTCGGAATAAACAATTCCTATCTTGGAGACTCACATTGAATTCCGTGTTTCGGACAATACCCAATGATGACCCTTTTAACTCCCTGTTACGGTGAGCGTAAGATCATATCAAAGCATTGTGTTACGCACGAAACGCAATCAATGATCCCCTCAAGTTTGAAGAATCTAAAACCCCATCCGTCGCAAGTCCATCTATAATGACTAAACCATGTCATGGTCTCGCGGCTTCGGTCATATCCAATACATGTAACCTAACATATATCTACGTTCCCGATTCGACAAACTCCTTTGTCCCATGATTAGCAAAACATAATCATCTCCTCAGCAAACGTACTAGTGTACGCGTTCAGTCTATTCCCTTGTAATAGTAATGCTTCTCTCTTAAGCAAACTGACCCGCGACTAGGGATGTTTAGAAATGACACTTTAAGTGTGACGGTTTCGCTGCACATGATCCTCAACCATGTCGACGTCCACACAAGTTCAAATCAAGGTTCATGTAACAATCATATTACACAACCCAGCACACAGTTTTCATATAAGGTGAATGCATATTAATTTAAGTAAAAAAAAATGTTTAAAAGGGATGCATTCATATGGACTAAGTATTTGGGTGATACAACGTTTACCTATGGGTATCTCCATACCCATAACCTGCGAGGACTATCGTATTAGATAACTACACTCTACTCTCTTCTTCCTCCTCTAGGTATCTCCATACCCATAGTCATCGCATGACAATCACGCGCAACTAGAGAGAGCGGTTTTGTAAACGGGTCCGCACGTTCCCGCTAGTGTTAATCATCATCAGGATTGGAACATTTCCAATACCTACGATCACATCTTTTCACAAAATTTCATGGATCAAATGAAATTTTCTGAGTATTGGCTAGAAGTGGTTGTGACCTCGGCATTTTTGGCTTGTACTATTGCGTCTCACGCAATAAACTGTTAGGGATTCGGGCAATCATATTGCACAGCGGAATTTATCCGAACCCCTTAAGCCATGGATCTGTGTATCGCTAATTAGATACGAAGGAAGAGTTTCAGAATTTTCACCTCAGATTTAGTTCAAATCTGGTTGAAGGAAGCTTCCTGAGATCACGTTGGTGTGCTCGAACCGGCACTACCCTCTATCGGTATCCACACGCGACTCGTCTAGGCTGGATGTGAAGGCCTCCGATGCTAGTCGGATCCTTCCTCCCTTCAGAAAATCTGCTTGCTTCTCTTTTCTTTCACAAAGAAATTCAGCCAAGCTTCACTCTTTTCTTTTCACTGAGAAAACCTTTTTCTCTTCTTTTTGACTCTCCAAGAAAACTCTTTTCTTTTAGTCAAAAATCTGTTCTAGAAAATGAGTGAATCTTTTTCTCTCTTCAGAAAGAGCTGTGATGTGTATTAATCATCGAGTGGGAAAAACTCTTAGCATTCCCACCCACTATCTTTCATCCAATGAATGATATCCTGAGCATTAATACCATGCACCCATACATGCATGTAGCATTCATTTAATGCTATACACCTTCTGTTCGAACAGAATAATATCCTCGTTCGAACAGAATAATATCCACGTTCGAACAGAATAATATCCTGATTCAAACTGAATAATATCTATGTATCTGATTTTCTGTGTCCAGTCCGAACTTGTCTTTGTGTGTGACCCTATAGGTTTATTTAAAGTTGGCAGCATATTAAATCTCTATTTAAATATGCAAATCATAATTGGCCTCTAGCAAGGCATTATGACTACCCAAATTAAATAAATGATTTGTGATCATAACCTATTTATCAAATAGACAAATTTCTAGCTCTCTTGTTCATACGATATCTGTTGATCAAAGACATGGTCAAATGTCATCCTTTCTAAATCAACTTAACTCTTTCCCGATATAGAATTAGATTGAATGTTCAATTAGTATTAACAACACATGTTAATCTTATTGAGCGTGGCCACGCATTTCCTTCAATCCTAATTCATCAGGGGGCCCTGAGAGATATCTCTTTCAATCATGAAAGGAACAACTTCCATCTTGGTTATTCACATCCTCCAACATGCTTCATGTAATACCCAATGATGATCTTGATTACCCGGTTAAAGATAACAAAGAAACATATCTAAGTATCACAATTCACAGGTGAGAAATCTAATGATAACCTCAGGTCAAAGAACTAAAATTCTATTTGTTTATGAGAATATATATAATGACAATAACCATGTATATTCTCATAAGTTGGTCAGTCCAATATGTAGTCTCTAATACATATATATATTCCATATTTGACATCACTACATCTCTATGTATTCCATGTCCATGATCAGTAAAACATAATCATCTCATATGCGAATATACTGGTGTACATATATATTCTATTTCCTTAGACATGTACATCTCTATATACATCTCTATAACCTCAGGGACATTTAGAATCGTATTACGTTCATTGATACAGTTTTACTATCATAATCACATATTATGATGATGTATAAACTAGTGATACAATTCAAGGCTTATTCACATATTCCTAAATATGTTAAATAACCAGTACACGTATTAAATGAAACTTTAATTCAATATTAAAATATTAGATTAACAACACATAAATAATAACTATCCTTTGTTTACATACAAGCTAAACAGTTTAGCCTAGGGTATTATTTAGTTCAGCCCAGGGCATTATTTCATTCAGCCTAGGGCATTATTCCTTCAGTCTCCCACTTGCACTAGGGTGAACTGATAATAATAATACACACTCAACTCTCCTCTCTGAGGCAATCCAAACCAATAGCTCTAGCATGACGATCATGTTTCGCTATCGAGAGCGGCTTAGTAAACGGATCAGCTATATTATCATCAGTTGGAATTTTGCACACATTCACGTCTCCTCTCTCTATTATCTCTCGAATTAGATGAAAACGCCGAAGTATGTGTTTGGATCTATGGTGTGACCTTGGCTCCCTAGATTGCGCAATTGCTCCATTGTTATCACAAAAGAGAGTCACAGGGTCCAACACACTTGGAACTACACCTAGTTCTGCCACAAATTTCTTGATCCAAACAGCTTCCTTAGCTGCTTCTGAAGCTGCTATATACTCCGCTTCCGTTGTAGAATCTGCGACAGTTTGTTGTTTGGAACTTTTCCAAACAACTGCTCCTCCGTTCAAACAGAATACATAACCACTTTGCGATCTAAAATCATCAATGCAGGTTTGAAAGCTAGCATCGGTATAACCCCTTATCACCAGCTCACTTTCCAAACCTCCATAGATTAAGAATACATCTTTAGTTCTTCTCAAGTACTTAAGAATATTCTTTACTGCTATCCAGTGACTCTCACCTGGATCTGATTGGTATCTGCTTGTTACACTTAATGCATATGACACATCTGGTCTAGTACATATCATCGCATACATAATAGATCCAATTGCAGAAGCATATGGTACTCTATTCATGCGTTCTCGTTCATCTCTCGATGTCGGACATTGAGATTTATCTAACGAGATACCATGCGACATTGGCAAGGATCCTCTCTTGGAATCTTGCATATTGAACCTCTTCAATACCTTGTCAATGTATGTACTTTGACTCAGACCTAGAAGCTTCCTTGATCTATCTCTATAGATCTTTACGCCTAATATATAAGCTGCTTCTCCTAGGTCTTTCATTGAAAATTGATTCCCCAAATATTTCTTAACACTTAAGAGCATAGGTATATCATTGCCAATGAGCAATATGTCATCCACATAAAGAACTAAGAATACATGTGCACTCCCACTGAATTTCTTGTATACACAAGCTTCCTCCACATTCTTGATGAAACCATAATCCTTGATTACTTCATCAAAACGAAGATTCCAACTTCGAGATGCTTGCTTCAAACCATAAATAGACTTTTGAAGCTTGCATACTTTCTTAGAATTCTTTGGATCGACAAAACCCTCGGGTTGTATCATGTATACATCCTCGTTCAAGTTCCCGTTAAGGAAAGCAGTTTTGACATCCATTTGCCATATTTCATAGTCATAATATGCGGCTATGGCAAGTAGAATTCTTATAGATTTAAACATGGCCACGGGCGAAAACGTTTCATCATAGTCTATACCATGAGTTTGCTTGAAACCTTTCGCCACAAGCCGTGCTTTGTAAGTATGCACCTTACCATCCATGTCAGTTTTCTTCTTGAAAACCCACTTACACCCAATGGTTTTTAATCCTTCAGGTGGATCAATCAAGTTCCAAACTTGATTGTCATACATGGATTGTATCTCGACATTCATGGCTTCTTGCCATTTCTGTGAATCTTCACTCATCATAGCCTCTACGTAGGATGTTGGTTCATCATCCATGGCCAACACATCATCATCATTAGTCACGAGAAATCCATATCTCTCGGGCTCTTGACGATTCCTACTAGATCTACGAGGTGGTCCTTGTGTAACATTTTCTGATTCTCCAACATTTGGTGAACCCGAAATATTTTCCATCTCATGTTCATTTTCAGTTTGGGAATCTTGAACTTCTTCAAGATCAACCTTACTCCCACTAGCTCTCTTGGAAATGAACTCCTTCTCTAAGAAGACTCCATTTCTAGCTATGAAAATCTTATTTTCTGAGGGGATGTAAAAGTAATACCCTTTAGTTTCCTTAGGATATCCCACGAACAAACATTTATCCGATTTGGGTCCAAGCTTATCTGACATCATGCGTTTAACATATGCCTCGCAACCCCAAATCTTCAGAAAAGACAAACTCGGAGTTCTTCCTCTCCATATCTCATATGGAGTCTTTTCTACGGATTTAGATGGAATTCTATTCAGTATGAATGCGGCTGTTTCAATGGCATAACCCCAAAATGATTTCGGGAGATTAGTTTGACTCATCATAGATCGAACCATGTCCAACAAGGTACGATTTCTCCTCTCGGAAACACCATTCCATTGAGGTGTACCGGGTGGAGTTAATTGTGAAACAATTCCACAATCTCTTAGATAGTCATCAAAATCTTGGCTCAAATATTCACCACCTCGATCAGATCGAATGGCCTTTATTTTCTTGCCTAGTTGATTCTCTACTTCATTCTTAAAATCTTTGAACCTTTCAAATGATTCTGACTTTTGTCTCATCAAGTAGACAAAACCATATCTACTATAGTCATCAGTGAATGTAATGAAGTATCTATAACCTCCTCTGGCTTCCATGCTCATTGGGCCACATACATCAGTATGTACGAGCTCCAACAACTCATTGGATCTTTCACCAACATTTGAGAAAGGTTTCTTAGTCATTTTGCCTAATAAACAAGACTCACATGTCTCATATGATCTCATATCAAATGAGTCTAAAAGTCCATCGGTATGGAGTTTAAAAATGCGTTTCTCATTTATATGGCCTAAACGACAATGCCAAAAGTAGGTCTGATTATCAACATGAGACATTATCCTCTCGGTATTGATATTAAATATGGATTTGTGATTATTCAGATCTAGCACATAGAGACCATTTTCTAATGAAACATTTCCATAGAAAATTTCTCCTTTACGGATAGTACAATTATTATCTTCTATAATAAATTTGTAACCATCCAAAGCTAGTCTTGAAATAGAAATAATATTCCTGTTCATACCAGGTACAAAACAACAATTGTTTAGTTCTAATACAAATCCATTAGGTAAAGTTAAATGGTAATTTCCTACGGCTAAAGCAGCAACTCTTGCTCCATTTCCCACACGTAGGTCCATTTCACCTTTAGCTAATTTCCTTCTACTTTGTAGTCCCTGCACATTTTTACAAATGTGAGTGCCACATCCGGTATCTAATACCCAATTTGACAAAGTAGATAAGTTAACATCAATACCTGAGGCACTTGCCGAAACTGCTTTCTTCTTCTTCACTTCTTCTAAGTAAAGAGGGCAGTTCCTTTTCCAATGGCCATCTTTATGGCAATGGAAACAAGTGGTCGGTTCAGATTTCTTGATCTTTGGTTTGGGCAACATCTTGCCCTTACCTTTGTTCTTGCCTTTGAACTTCTTCTTGAACTTTCCCTTTTGAACCATCAGAACTTCGTTGACATTTGATGCCTTGAAGTCTCCGGACCTATTGGTAGCCTCAAAATTCTTGAGCATACCATGTAATTCCGGTATTGTTTTGTCCATAGAGTGCATGTTGTAGTTAGAAACAAACTGTGCGAAATTCGGAGTCAAAGACTCAAGAATCAAGTCAGTTTCCATCTCATGGCTGACTTTCGCACCTAGTTTCTCAAGGTTATCAACATAACCTTTCATCTTTAAAACATGTGCACTCACAGATGTACCCGAGACCATTTTACAGTTGAACAACGCCTTGTGAGTGTTAAACCTCTCAAGTCTGGCTTGCTCTTGGAACATTTCCTTGAGCTGTTTGTGCATAACATATGCATGCGAATCTACAAACTGCTTTTGAAGATCCGATGACATAGTTGCCAACATGAGACAGGTTATTTCAACATCATCATCTATGAACTTTTCATAGTATTCTTGGTCCACTTGGTCAGCATCTGCTGGTGGTTCTTCAGTTGGGAGAGGCTCATCAAGAACATAACCCTTATGTTCAGCCCTAAGAACAATTCTTAGATTTCGCTCCCAATCCAGAAAGTTTTTACCATTCAACTTCTCCTTCTCAAGGAGAGATCGCAAATTTAAACTGTTTGAAGACATTTTTCTACATGGAATAAAATGTGCAAAATTAATACATTTATAGATGATAACATTTATGTTTTAGTTCATTTAAAATACTCCCACTATTTTTATCAAATCAACAACCCTCACTGTGTTGGTTCGGATACATTCCAACTACATGTACCATAGTGGCTCAAGATCCATATTTCGCAAAATCCTAATCGGCTTTGGCTCGTCTCAGAATTCTGTTATTTAGGTAGGATCAAATCCAATTGCATCTCCATGCAACTCTTGAGATCATTTATGAGATCAGGGGTTTATGAGTCTAACTCAAAAATCCATGTGTGTACATATCTCATCTTATGCCCTAAGTTCAAGTCCGACTTGCTACTTAGTTAAGTACTAACCATAACTGATTATCATCCAATTAATCTACCAACACACCCAGCTTTGGCATGACCTATGTTGGTAATTAATCAATGCATATTCTCCCGCCAACTATATAAGCTCACACACCCAGCTTTGGCATGACCCATGTGAGTGATATAAAGGCCCTGAGAATTTCAGAATATGGGAGGCATTTTCTCAACTTAATAATTAGTAGAGGGATTTCTAATTTATTTATCACATGTATAAGCATATCACATCACACATCACAGAATAATTAAATGATATAGCATGACCATGATCTTTATAAGCCACTATAAAGATCTCTAATTAATTACTTATAATGAACTCTTTCATTATAACAGCGGATGTGGCAATGAACTCCTTCATTATGTGACTGGTTATGGCGGTGAGCTTCTTCATCATGTGATCGGTTGTGATGATGAACTCCTTCATCTTGTGATTGCTTGTGGCGATGAACTCCTTCATCTTGAGAATAGTTGCGTCGATGAACTCCTTCATCTTCATTTAAATAAAATAACAACCTATTCTACTTTTACAACTTGGACAACTCACCGGTCGCCATAAATTAAATTTACAACTTGGACAACTCACTGGTCGCCATAAATTAAATTTACAACATGCAATCACATCATTCAATCACAACACAAAGTTTTGGCCATGCTATATCATATATCGTTGAATTATAAAATACATATCTACATTTCGACTAATACATATGCAATAATCGCCACGTGAGACCAGAATAATATCCTGCATCTCATGCAATAATATCCTGCATCTTATGCAATAAATCTCAGCGTGAGACAGTGCACCTTCTGTTTGAACAGAATAATATCCTCGTTCAAACAGAATAATATCCGGCATCTCATGCAATAATATCCTGCATCTTATGCAATAAATCTCAGCGTGAGACAGTGTACATTTCTGTTTGAACAGAATAATATCCTCGTTCAAACAGAATAACATCTTGCATCTCATGCAATAATACTCTGCTCGAGACAGTGCACCTTCTTATGCATAATATCAATCAAAAATACATATGTAGTTTTATAATTCTCAGAAACTCTAAACTAGTACATCTAATATACTAAATCGATCTAATAAACGATACACGTGGCTCTGATACCACTGTTAGGGATTCGGGCAATCATATTGCACAGCGGAATTTATCCGAACCCCTTAAGCCATGGATCTGTGTATCGCTAATTAGATACGAAGGAAGAGTTTCAGAATTTTCACCTCAGATTTAGTTCAAATCTGGTTGAAGGAAGCTTCCTGAGATCACGTTGGTGTGCTCGAACCGGCACTACCCTCTATCGGTATCCACACGCGACTCGTCTAGGCTGGATGTGAAGGCCTCCGATGCTAGTCGGATCCTTCCTCCCTTCAGAAAATCTGCTTGCTTCTCTTTTCTTTCACAAAGAAATTCAGCCAAGCTTCACTCTTTTCTTTTCACTGAGAAAACCTTTTTCTCTTCTTTTTGACTCTCCAAGAAAACTCTTTTCTTTTAGTCAAAAATCTGTTCTAGAAAATGAGTGAATCTTTTTCTCTCTTCAGAAAGAGCTGTGATGTGTATTAATCATCGAGTGGGAAAAACTCTTAGCATTCCCACCCACTATCTTTCATCCAATGAATGATATCCTGAGCATTAATACCATGCACCCATACATGCATGTAGCATTCATTTAATGCTATACACCTTCTGTTCGAACAGAATAATATCCTCGTTCGAACAGAATAATATCCACGTTCGAACAGAATAATATCCTGATTCAAACTGAATAATATCTATGTATCTGATTTTCTGTGTCCAGTCCGAACTTGTCTTTGTGTGTGACCCTATAGGTTTATTTAAAGTTGGCAGCATATTAAATCTCTATTTAAATATGCAAATCATAATTGGCCTCTAGCAAGGCATTATGACTACCCAAATTAAATAAATGATTTGTGATCATAACCTATTTATCAAATAGACAAATTTCTAGCTCTCTTGTTCATACGATATCTGTTGATCAAAGACATGGTCAAATGTCATCCTTTCTAAATCAACTTAACTCTTTCCCGATATAGAATTAGATTGAATGTTCAATTAGTATTAACAACACATGTTAATCTTATTGAGCGTGGCCACGCATTTCCTTCAATCCTAATTCATCAGGGGGCCCTGAGAGATATCTCTTTCAATCATGAAAGGAACAACTTCCATCTTGGTTATTCACATCCTCCAACATGCTTCATGTAATACCCAATGATGATCTTGATTACCCGGTTAAAGATAACAAAGAAACATATCTAAGTATCACAATTCACAGGTGAGAAATCTAATGATAACCTCAGGTCAAAGAACTAAAATTCTATTTGTTTATGAGAATATATATAATGACAATAACCATGTATATTCTCATAAGTTGGTCAGTCCAATATGTAGTCTCTAATACATATATATATTCCATATTTGACATCACTACATCTCTATGTATTCCATGTCCATGATCAGTAAAACATAATCATCTCATATGCGAATATACTGGTGTACATATATATTCTATTTCCTTAGACATGTATATCTCTATATACATCATATATATGACCAGGGACATTTAGAATCGTATTACGTTCATTGATACAGTTTTACTATCATAATCACATATTATGATGATGTATAAACTAGTGATACAATTCAAGGCTTATTCACATATTCCTAAATATGTTAAATAACCAGTACACGTATTAAATGAAACTTTAATTCAATATTAAAATATTAGATTAACAACACATAAATAATAACTATCCTTTGTTTACATACAAGCTAAACAGTTTAGCCTAGGGTATTATTTAGTTCAGCCCAGGGCATTATTTCATTCAGCCTAGGGCATTATTCCTTCATAAACAACCATAAATCCGATAACTCGTGACTACTAGAGTTTGGTCATGTATCCTTGATCCATACCACTTCCTTTTGCGATTAATAACCGCAATATACTCGCCACCGTAAATAGAATTATAAACTATTGGTCTTGTGGAACCTTTCCACATAACCGTGTTTTCATTTAAGCAAAACATGTACACACTTTGTGATCGAAAGTCGTGCTACATATTTGGACGTGCTTCATCTTTGGAAACTGTTGTTTGTTATAACTCTTTATAACCAACACGTCCTCCACACCATTATAGATAATAAATCCTGAATTCTTTCGCAAAGTATTCAAGGATAAACTTCACCTCTATCAATACAAATCCCGATGGGTTTTAAATATACATAACCATTATGTATATATTTGTATAACCATTATACAATCACAAGAGTTAGTCTCATGTAATCTAATTACATTCAAACTCATGTGATTCCCATGAATTTTATTGACGGTGAACTAGACGCTTTATTTGTATGACAGATAGCCACATACATAGCATGACAGATATAATAGATCCTAACATCAAATGTAAGGCATCATATTATTACTTTTCGCGCTGCTTGATGTCTCACATCGAGCAGTTGAAAATTTCTGCCATTCGACATTTCGATTTATCTCCTCCAAGGAGTTTACATGTTGAAAACCATTTTCAACAATATGTCGATATATGTGCTATAACATAGAACGAGGAACTTTTTAGATCTATCCTATAGATCTTCACGCTTAATTCATAAGCGGTCTCGTCTAAATCCTATGTCGTTACAAGAAATATAACGCAGCTCCCACTAACCTTCATGTGTACACAAAGTTTCCATTCGTTTCGACAATTTTATAACAGTTTATAATTTTGTCAAAACGAATATTCCAATTCCGAGAAACTTTCTCTAATCCATCATATGGATCGTTAAAGCGTGCATATCTTATCCCCGATTCTTATGAATCGACAAAACCGTAAGGTTGTGTCAAGTACACATCCTTTCATAAAATTTCTGTCAAGAAATTCGGTTTTGACATCCATTTGGCCACATCACATAGTCATAATACGCGACCATGGCAAGCAGAATTTCGAGAATGGGAAAGCATGGCAACAAGCGAAAACGTTTCTTCATAGTCCGACTATGAATTGCATGAAACTTTTCGTAAAAAGCCTCGCTTTACATATATGCGTATTCCTATCCATGTCGGTTCTTCATCTTGAAAAACCCACTCACATTTCACGGGTCTAACCTAGAAAGTAATGAAATCAAGTTCTAAACTTGATAATTCACATGGATCGAATCTCAGATTTCATGACACCATGTCATGTGGAATCAACGTTTCATAGCATCCTTGTAGGATATCGAATCATCATATGATTTCAATCTATCATCATTAGCCACGATAAATCCGTATTTACCGGCTTATGATATAGCCTACTTGATCTACGAAAAATTAATTTGTGTGTTCGACTTGCGTTCATCAACTCTTGATGAAGCCATGTCAACTTTCATCGGTACAATGTTCATTTTCAAATCACGAACTCTTTCGAGATTTATTCTACTCCCACTAGCCCGCATAGAGAGAAATGGCACCAAGTTCCAAACTTGTGCGCATCTAGTCCTCCTCCAAGAAGGCATCTCTTCGAGCCACAAAAATCTCATTTTCGTCGGGACGTTTTAACTAATACCCTTTAGTTTCCTTAAGGATAAACGAACAATTTCCAGATTTGGGATTGAGTTTAACCGAAACAAATTTCGAAATACACTCACATCCTCAAATCTGTACAAGTGACAACTTCGGAACCATTCCGATCCATATCTCATATGGCGTCTTTTGTACCGATTAGAAGGTTTATGGTTCATATCTTATATGCAACCATTCATTAGTGCCGCTGTCTCAAGGGCGTATCCCCAAAACATTTTTGGGAGATCTTATTGACTCATCATTTATCGAACCATGTCCAACATGCGTTCATTTCCTCTTTTCGGACACATCTCAATGTTTCGAATAAAGGCAATCGTGAAACGATTCCACAATCATAAATGATCATTAATATTCATAACTCAAATATCGCCTCTTCGATCCTATCGAAAGGTTTAGCTCAAATACTCGCCTTCTCGATCCTATCGAAAAGCTTTGATTTTCTTGCTTAGTTGATTTCGTATTTCGTTTTTGAAACTCTTTGAATCTTTCAAAAGTCTCTGTTTCGGCAGGCATTAAATAGATATTTTCATATCTACTTTAACCGTCCATAAACTTAACAAAATACCGATAGCCTCCTCTTGCCTCGGAACTTATCGGAACATCATATGTAAATATAATTTCCAATAATTCGCTGGATCTTTCTCCAATACTTTGGAGAATGATGCCATTTGTCGTTTTGCCTAATAAATAAGTATTGCATTAATCAATCAAATCTAATTCGAATGATTCTAGCATTCCATCACATGGAATCTAGATACGCGTATCTCGTTTATATGGCCAAGACGGCAATGCCAAAAGAAGCAATCAACTTCTAGGTTTAATCCTCCTCGGATTTCACCATTCTTTGAGTCACTAGTTTGGACAACTCCTTGTCCGAACTTTCCATTTTGGAAAACATTTTCCCAAAATACCCTTAGACATACATTTCTTTCGATCCCGCTTTTGAATTACAAGGACATCCACGCATCTATATGCATTGGATTCCTCGGAAACTCTGAGCATCTCCAATTCAAATTTAAATCGCATCATATGCAATTTCGGGATCGACTTATCTATCGAATGCATATGATATTCGGTCACGAACATCAAATCTCGTACCATCAACACACGAGTGTTAATCAAAGACCCATAAGGTGTCTCAAAATTAACCTACTCTTTGAGCCGCATTGAGTCATTCAACGCGCTCTAGCTCTTGAAACTATTTCATGAGCGTTGTGTTTTACTTTCATATACACCCGAATTCTCAAAACAATTTTGAGAAATTTGCGTCTATACATGCCACCACAAGGCACGTAATATTGTTTGATTCCTTCTTAAGTTTATCGAACCCGGCTTTCTTTAAAACCAAAGCCTCGAGCCCCGAATCTACTATTTCCGTGTCCAACACGTTCCTTTAAGTCTAAGAACTATTCTTTGACTATCAAGGTTAATAACGGTAATTCCGACCCAAAAGCCATCTATCATATCGATCTAATCGATATATTTGGTGTTGCTTGAAAACATAATTCTAAACGGATGATGAAGATTAATTCCTAACCGTGCGTACTTAATCTATATGCTTATATGATAATTATATGATAGTGTTATTTTATCGAATCGATAACCCTCATACCGATACGGGACTCCAAGTCCATAACACTCAAGATCCATATATCACGATCCTCCCATAAGTTGCTTTGGCAGACGAATGGGATCTCGCTATTTAGGTAGGATTATATCCAATCGCATCCAATGCGACTCTTGAACCTTTATAGGATTTCGGTGATGAATCGTATCCAATACAATCCCAGTTCCGTGTGTGCATCCTATCTATGCCCCGAACTTCCAATCAAGTCGGCTTTGGCCTCAACCCTTACTGGCTAGAACGGTTAAGTCACAACCATACTCATCGTATCGTTCAAATAAACTACTAATAAGTCGGCTTTGGCCTTAACCCTTATCAGTCCCTATTTAACGCTTGCCACCCCGTCGATGACTACAATAACCCATGTCGGCTTTGGCCTTAACCCATGTGAGACGTAGTACCGATCATAGTGGTTGTGAATATGGAAGGCATTTCCATGACTTAAATATTATGAGGGATCATGCCATTGCATGTTTCTAAATCCGTGACATAATCCAATTATATCACTATCACAAGATTTTCATAAATGCATATGTATTTATTTGGGAGTCTAATTATTCTAAATAATTATCTAATTATATGCTAGTACGATTGATGCCGATCAAATCGATATAAAGAACTCAAAATTCCAAGTTGTGTAGCCAAAGTTATCACGAAAACAAAATCAGCAACCAGAAACCAGTCCGTTGCAACGGACCTCCTGTATACTTGGCACTCCGTTACAACGGAATACCAGTCCGTTACAACGCTATTTATTCCGGAGTTTGGCCAAAATTGCCAGAAACATGTCCGTTGCAACGCAACCTTGGTCCGTTACAACGCTATTTTCTGCAAACCTTTGTCCAAATTTCCAGAAACCTGTCCGTTACAACGCAACATATAGTCCGTTGCAACGGACAAAACTGCGTAGACATCCGTTATAACGGACCCAGTCCGTTACCACGGACTCCAATAGACACCACTGGCATCCCCGCAACCTCGTATCTGATACAGGTTCCGTTACAACGGACTCCAAGTCCGTTGCAACGGAATATGCGTTTTTCACAGTTCTCTTCACACCCCCGCATCCTATACAGGGTCCGTTGCAACGGACTCCAAGTCCGTTACAACGGAATATGTGTTTTTTCGAAAAATTCTCAATTTCCTGTATCTGCTACAGGTTGCGTTATAACGGACTATGCGATTTTTGAACTGCTGTTTTCGCTCGTTTCCAAAACGATCAATCATGAAACCTTTTCACGATTATTCCTAGATACTCTCAATCAACTATTGATCGATCTCTAGCGAATTTCACTTGTGATTTTAATGGAATTTGACATTCTAAATATGTAACATCATGCAAACGGGTACGAACTTTGATAACCCGTGCGTATATCTAATATACGACTATGATTCGACCCTCGAATCGATGGCGATTGCTCTGATACCACTGAAGGGGAATATCCCCGGCCCCGGGCCCGCGCAGCGGATATGTAGGCCCGGTCCGGTTCCCCGATTCCCGAGATCACGCCACGACTTCGAGGGTACGATGCAAATAGAAGGTTAGATCTTTACCGGTGCAAAATTGATTGCACACGAAGGGTTGATCGCTGCCTTCTTTCTCCTGTCACGTTGGTGACAATACGCGCGTCCCACACCACGCGTCTTTCACCGCTCGTTGACTTCGCCGATTCGCTTGATTTCGTCTCCGACTCAATCTACTCGTCCGAATCGATCACAATCGTGAGAGCCTCAGTTGTTGCTCCTCTACGTGTATCCACCTTGAATCGCAAGACGTCGGTCACGGATGCACCTGCCTAGACGATGCACCGGTGAACTTGCTTAATCGAATTGATTCTCTAAACCGTAAAACACTTTTTCACGGTTTCTCTCTTTTACACCTTTTCACTCTCTAGAAATTTGTCTCACAATTTTCTGGATAATTCTGAATGAATTGGTTTGAATTACTTAGTGAAGATGAGAGAGAAAATCCTATTTATACCTAATAGGATCAGGATTAGCCAAAAGGCATGTATATCCAATATACACCCTCTCACACAGAAAACTGCATGAACCTGGTCAGTATTCTGTCCAGACGAAATTGATAACTTTCTCTGACAGAAAATCAACCAACACGAAAGTTGTAGATAATCTCATTATCTACACGACCCAATTTGGCCCAGCCCAATTGGAGTTCGTATGCAAAAGTTATGACTGTTTTACTAACTGTATGTCATACTGTTGCACCCTTTCGGTATTTCACAGAAACGACACTTATACTTCGTTCATATGAAATATATTTCTACATGAAGGTTATAGATAATCTAATTATCTATTTTACCCAATTTGAACCATTCAAATCGGATTTTCCTACTGAAAGATATGGCTACGAATGTACGACTACATTCGTTTATCCTTGTGTACACTTTTACGGTTGATCCTGAAACTGTATTTCCTTCAGAAGAAAGGTAGGAGGAGGTCGGAGGTAGCTCAATTGACCTTCTTGTCACACCAATTGACTGAAAATGACTGAAATGCCCCTGATTTGGTACCAGCACTTGATTGAAGATAAACCAGGGGGTTTCAGTCACTTATATAGCTTCCTTCACTTCTCTAGACCACACATTAAGCTATAAATCCCATAAATAATACCTCTTTGGACTGTGATTACTGATTCTCTCTCTGAAATGGTGAGTTGAGATGGAAAATAGGGTTTCTGTCTCTCTCAATTCAAACCAAGTGTGTAAGAAGTATTCTTTAGGCTTAAGGAAGGTTTTCGAAGCTTTACTTTGGATTTAGACTCTCTCTGATGCAACCCCCTTTCAATGAACCAGACCCGAGGCCTTTATAGCCAAAATTCGTGCTTCCTGGACCAAATTCACCCAAATTAACTCCACTATCACACTCCTCACGTTCCCACGATCATTTCAAGTATCAGATCATGAGATTTGGTGGATTGAAGAGAAAGTTCTCTTCTCTCCAGTGATGTCACTGTGCTGCGAGGATCTTCGTTTTTTCCTTTGTTAAGATGAACTGAGCAGCCAAGGGATAGCTCTAGTGATAAAAAAAAATGGAGAGGATAGAAGCAGGACGTTGCAATGTCTGTTGCTGAAAGGGAAGCTTTTCTTGATCTTCTGTAGCCTCATCTTTATGTTTGTTCGTGTTTTGAGTCGTTTAACAGAGAGAATGGGTTGTTTAATGAGGTCACGTGAGTTTTAATGCCTCACGTGATATCTGATACAGTGATGGGTGAGATTGGTCAATATAAATTCTTCGGTGGACAGATCTGTGTAATCTCTCGTGCAATGATCTATAAAAGAATAAAGTTTGGGCTTTTAGTGTGGGCTTCACTGTTTCTGGGCCACAAAAAATCCAGGAAATAGTAATTTAGATGGGTTTTTAATGGGTCAGTTTAGGATTTAGTGCGGGCTGTTCTGTGTAGGCTTTGGTGTAACGAGTCACTTGGGTGTGGGACCCACTTTCTCTCTCTACTTTCTCTCTCTTCTTTTCTCTTCTCATTATTTGTTCAATAAATTAAGATGAATATACCATTTTGATAAGGAGAACGAGAGGAATCCAGATCTGGTCTTGGTTTTGATTGATTCGAAGTAGAAAATTTACGTCTTCATGTGGGGCCCATTTTCTCTCTCTTCACTTCTCTCTCATCCCTTCTCTGAATTTCATGATATTATATATCAAATTCATCAGAAAAGAGAGAGGAATGTAGCCGTCATCTCCAAATTGCCAAATTCCTACTTTTAGCCCTGACATTAACACAAATTCAAATAGTTAAGCAATTTCTAAAGATATTTAAAATTATTAACAATTTATATGTTGTTAACTAAGTGATATATTGTGCTAAAATCCCCTTTTTAACCCTTTAAAATGTGCTCAAAATAGATCTTATCAAATATTTATGACATATAGGCATCTTCTCCTAAAAAAAGTTCAACAATTGAAAAAAAAACAAATGATGCAATTACAAACATCTCTCTTCGTTCTAATTATAATTATAATTTCTTGATAAATAATTCCGTCGATCATCTATTAATTGTTGTACATAAAGAAGGAACTTCCTTTTTACGAATGATATATTTCATAAAACGAAGAGCGTTTCATAAACAAATCAGTGTCTTGTCTAAATCGAGAATAGCAATTCTATTTCTTGAACCACTGATATAGACTTTCAAATGATGAGCAATTACCTGATGTTCGGGATGTGCATTAGTGTAAAACAATTGAGTCAAAACTAGGAAATGAATAGTCATTGATACGTTTGATCTTCTGTATCTCTCGAGGAGGCGGTGAAGCAGAACAAATAAATATGGTCTTCTTCTCCGTCCTCTAATCTGGATTCCCCCTCCGTGTTTCTGGGACCAATCACCCACCCTCAATAAGGTCATCAATCATGATTTTCCGACCCGGCTGAGGATTGTGCATCCTAGGTTATGGGGATTCATATTCAATCATACTTTCTGCTCTCAATTTACTGTTTTTATTTGGAAGGTTGTTGATATATACACTTGCTAGATAATAGACCCTGTTAATTTATTTATTTTTCATTTTTTCTGAAAAAAAAAATTTTGTTGCCTAAAAATGCCCGTAGGCTATCATATATAAAACAAGAAAATGTCATGATACATCATAGATATAAGCAAATAGCACATGACTAACGATATTATCGGTCTCTCCTAATAGTAGAGGACCTAACACACTCTCAAGTCTCAATAATCATCCTTTAAAAAGTGATTACAAGCAATATATAAGAAAAGATATAAAAGAGAAAAAAGATCACTAGTGCGATCATATTTACAGTGAGGGTTTATTTTTCGCTGAGAGCCTTTATAACAATCGAGCCGCCCCTGGTCGAGTGGAGGGTTTTAAGACGATGTTAAACCGATAATTCTGGCAATCAATTAATTTTAGTTGTTCTCCAACATCTCACTCTTTTAATTTGAATATATAGTTGGAAAACCTAGTCATGATTTACCTTTTTTTGACGATAAAGTTTCTAGTTATATAGTTATCTGGTTCATGAAATTACTGTATGTTAGGCAATATTTGCATAAATTTTTTCCTCCAGTTCACTCTCTTGTCAGACCAAACAAGTTTGATGTGAATAAAGATTCTGAAACTGAGTGAATTTGAGCATGATGAACATTAGTCACTTTGTTATATGCTATATGATATGAATATGAATTTTAGTCAAAATTTTGTATGTGAATTATGATTGTGTATTTGATCATGTAATATTTATATTTTTGTGTAATTATTTGTCTGTCATGTTTTAAATTATTAGATGATAAGATATGGTCTGACCCCTATTGTACGATTGAATTTTGTAAGTTCATATATGTCTATGAATTATTTATGAGTAATTATTGCACAAGTATTTCTAAGCTACATCATTAAGTCATCAGATCATTGTTTTTTTTAAATACAAATTGTATAATTAAAATCGGATGAGTTATATTTGATGCAATATTTACGTGATAAAAAATATGAATTTTGTTTGCTCAATTCTGTTTTCAGATCTTTGTAGTATTTATTAACATTTACATACGATCTTTCCGCCATCCGAAATATTAAAACTTAAAATAAAAATTACATAATTAGAAGAAAAAAAAATCTTGTTAATATATAAACTAGGTCATGTTTGGCAAGAGTATAAACCAAGAATAAGCATCCTTATCCTAATTTTTTACCCCCAACACTAATTTATTATTGGGAATAAATAGGCTTAAGAGAGAAGTAAAACCATACAAATTTACCACGTGATGTAAGTTTTACCCCTCATTTTTATTACAATTCCACTCTTCATTACTCCTCTTCATTTTTATTTTTATTTTCACTTTTCCCCATAAACTTCTCTCTATTTCACTTCATCTTCACAACCAAGCAATGCTTCATCATTGTTGTATATGGTTTTTTCTTCGAAACTAAGATCCTTCTCATTATTTTCTTTTACTTAACAAATAAACTATATCATTCTCTTCTGCTTTTTATTCTCTTTAATTTGAGACCAATCATGGGATAGTTTTCTTTCGAAAAAAATGAAGTACTTTTGATGAAAATTATCTTTGGAGAAAATTTTGAGGTTAGAAAAAGAATGTGGTGGTATGTGTGTTTTGTTTCTTATTTTTCATGACAGATTTTATTGATTATTTTCATGAAATAATGAAGTTCTCTCATTCTTTTTTTTTCCAGAAAAATCTTAGGTAAGGAGAAGGAAGCATTCATTTACGAGAAAGGTATTTCCACTGCCAAATACATAATATGTTGGTTAACAATAGTATAATTGGTTAAATAAGTATATAATACTATGATTAGTAAAATTATATATGGATATTTTGGTCAGACGTCATGTCGTGTATGCATGTTGTATTTTGTATTTTGTTGTATGTTGTCTTTTGCAAATTGGAGATTATACTCCAATTCTAGCATATGTAATATATTCTGATGTTTGTTGTTTATATATTTTACTTTCATATTTTGTTTTTCTAATTTAGGAATATGAATAAATTATAATGTATTTATGTGATGTATGTTGCCTAGTTTAATTTTACATATGTCATATATTTTTAATAAATTAATCTAACATATTTTTGTGATATACTAATAATTAATAATTATCATTTCTTTTTAATGTTCATAAATTATAAGGATAAATTATAAGGATAGTTTGGTCAATTGTAAAAGATATTCTTTTTATAATCAACATTCTCTCAACTTTTAATCTTACTAGCAATAGTCCGCGCAATTGCGCGGGACTTCATACTCCTTTTTTACATGTGTTTTGAAAAAAAAATCGTGAATAATACGCATAAAATCAAAATATATTTTGAAATGTCAATCATTAAAATAAAAAATATCAATTTTTTTTAAAAAAAATAAGACAATTGTAAATTATACCATAAAAAATTATTAGTTGAGCCATAAATTCATACGGAAATTATATATGGAGTCCAAATAACACAAAAATAACATCCTCGATGAGACGGTAAAAGAAGATTAAGTAGGTTGATTATTATTATCAATTGACTCAATTAACAATTTAATTGAATTTACACGTCAATTAATATTTATTAATATTAACATATTATAAATTATTGATGTGTTAATTAAATCTGTCAATTAACATTTAATCGAGTCAATTAGAAATATTAATCAATTCACTTAGTCACCGCATAAGAATATTGTGTTGATTTTGAGAGGCCAACTATATTTCCTTTCTTTCTTGGATATAATTTGGTTACAATTTGGGTCACAATAAAAAAAACAAAAAAGAAAACAACTTCACACGTGTCAATTTGTGGTGAATTGTTGAAGATTAGAACTATGTATAATTACTTTGCCAAACACAATTCAAAATTTAGGAATAAAGTGGAGTAATTCCTTAATCCTCTAAAAAGTTACACTCCCCTTATTCTCTTGCCAAACACACCCTTTAGAAGTAGTACGTATCTTCATATTTTTTTTAATCTTAAATTAACATTAGCCCTAAGTCGAAATTGTGTTCGTATGTTAAAAAATTTGTTTTGATTTCTTTTATATCACTAATAATATAATTTTATTAAAACATTATTTTTTTCAAAAAATTTAATTAAAACATCTTTCACTTTGAATACATGATATGTGGAGAAAAAACTATTTAAAATGTACATATTTGTAAAGTTAAATTTTAAAAGCTCACGGCATAGCATTAGACTTCTTCTAGTGAGGATTAAAATAACAATTAATATATTAACTAGGAATATCTATATGTGAGGATAAAACACAGTTGTAGTGGAAATAAATTGGAGTACTAAAATATCATAATCATAATAAAGTTAAACTCTTGTCGGGGAGAATTATCATTTTCCTTTTTTGTCACTATTCACTATTAGTTGTGAACGAGTGCATAATTGAATACAACTTGGTGTCAAAAGAAAATGGAATATAGCAATTTTTGGATACGAATTTTTAAATTGTGTATTCAGTTTGAAATCCTAATCACATGATTTAGATTAAACATTCCTTGTGGATATCTTTTACTCTTTAATTAACATAAAAAGGTTTATTGGTTACAACTTGATTGTTTTTTTTTATTTTGTTTTTTTAATGGTATTCATCAATCGATCGCTAGTCATTACTTATTTTTATTTATATTATGTTAATGGGACTAAAACTAATAATATTTTCAACATATATTATGTCAAACATTCGACCAACTAAATTATGAAATTATTGACTATAATTTAATTGTTTTAAACTGTTGATTTAGATTAAATGGATATTTCTTACTCATTAATTAACTTATTTTCTTCTTGTTTCGTTATTTATATATGATGGATTACATCATAATGAGATCATGTATTTGGTCTATGATTGATAAAATATAGAATATATCTAGTTTGGCAAACACACAAACACAATTATGCAAGTGGTGAATGTGATTGTGTATGCTTCCAAGCATCTGTTCCTAATTAAAAGAAAATATAGTTAAATGTAGGGCAGATCTTAATAAGGACCGGAAATCTTGGTCCTCTCAAAATTTTCAAAATTTTCGCCGTATAATGTATAATAATGCGAGTGATTCACTATATTTTATTAATATAACAGTGTAATTTTTATTGTTTGACTTCTCCAAAGAAATACAGTATAAAAAAAAAAATTTCAAAATTCGTCACTGTTAAATATATTTTGATGATCGTCAGAGATTTTAGATTTAAAAATCTATCAAAAAATCTTACATAGTTATAATTTTCAACGTATCACCCAAAGCTGCCACGTGTGCAGTTTTTTTCCTATTTTTTTTTTAGGTTTTTTTTTCTATTTCAACCCACATTAAACCGATATATGAAAGGAAAATATTTTGGCCCCCAAAACTCATCACAATATCCTCGATGAGGTGATAAAGTGAATTGATTAACATTTCTAATTGACTCAATTAAATGTTAATTGACACGTTTAATTAACACATCAATAATTTATAATATGTTAATATCAGTAAATATTGAGTGATGTGTCAATTCAATTAAACGCTCAATTAAATCGTTAATTGTGTCAATTAATAATACTAATCAACCTACTTAATCATCTCTTGCCGTCTCATTAAAGATGTTATTTTTGTGTTATTGGGGTTCCATATATAAGCAATGTATGAAACTATGGTTTAATTGTTAATTTCTTATGATACAATTATAATTGTGTTTTTTTTTAAAAAAAAATTTGATATTTTGTATGTTAATGGACGACATTTCAAATATATATTTCGGTTTTATGTGTATTATTCATGATTCTCTTTTATTTGTTTTGAAACTTTAATTTTGTTTGAAGTATAACATGTTATATTTTATTTATTTTGTGTGGATTTATAATGATGGATCGATTTCGTGGACCTTTATTAATTATCATGCATATATCTATGATAGACAAATTTCATGAAATTTTATTAATTACAATGCATTTATTGACATCAATATATTTGCAAACATATCATGATTATATTGATTTAGTTTAAACGCACCCGCGCAAATGTTATTCAAACAAATTATACAAAAACATGTAAAAAAAAGCATGAAATCTTGCGCAATTGCGACGGATATTGCTAGTTATATACAATCAGGACAGATCTATATCTATTAAATGGATAATTTGAAACTTAAAATAATAAATTGATGCCACTTTATAATGAGCCATATATAGGCCTATAAAGACATATATGGGCCGGAGTGAATTGGGCCAAATTTCAGATTTTGCAATGAGCATTTAGGTTGGATCCTGATATATTGTCGGATCTGGATCCGCGTTCGATCCGACTTTATTCAGATCCGCCTCCGTTGTAAAGTCAGTGCCTGAGGCCCTGATAGCATTTGCGAGCTGATACTGATAAACACCATTGCCGATCTAAAACCCTCGCCTCCGCTCAGCACTTTGCTCTCGTAAGTCTCCTCTCTCCCTCTCTGGAAATTCAAGTTCAATTTACAAGATATTTGATTTGATGAAAACTCGTATTTCGAATTCAGTACGTGTCCGTAGCTTTGTCTTTCATCAATCTCGAAATTTTGTAGTTAATCACAAATGAAATGCTAATAATGTTTGAGATTTGACCCGTGTTATCTGGATGGAAATCTCTCTGTTTCTACTTCATTTTTATCTCTGATTTTTACTTAATTTTCAGAAATTTCTATAGTTTTAATTGCTTCGATTTTGCAAAATGTGGCATTTGGGATAGAAAAGTTACACTTAAATTACAATTATTTAATCCGTATATATCTGTTTATATTACAGATTGAAAAGGATGTCTTTTTCAGCAATTTGTAGAAGAATAGGACTCAAAGAAACACTCTCAAACCCCACGGTCTACACAGGATCCACTGGTAATCTAATTTAACAATTCATAAAAAAAATCTTTGCAATCCATTTTCATCCGCCTTCTTTTTCAGAATCTTCTGAAGGATTAAACTTGCTATTCAAGCGTTGGGCCACAAAGAAAACCGCAGGTTCGACCAAAAACGGTCGCGATTCAAACCCTAAATATTTAGGCGTTAAGAAATTCGGAGGAGAGGCATGTTATTTAACTTCTTTGCGATAATTCCAATTTTACCCTTGATAACATATGATACTTTTCTTTTATGCAGAAGGTTATACCAGGAAATATAATAGTGCGTCAGAGAGGAACGAGATTCCATCCTGGGGATTATGTGGGGATGGGAACAGATCACACTTTGTTTGCGTTAAAAGAAGGCCATGTTAAATTCGAGAAGAATAAACTCACTGGACGAAAATGGGTTCATGTGAATCCTATCGATGGTCACGAGCTTCATCCTGTTTATGTTAGTTGCGAAGATGGTGACGAGGCTCGAGTTTGTTAAACCCTAATTGGAACCCTAGGTTTGAGTCGGATTAGGGTTTTTGTTTGGTTAATAAATTGTAATGATTAAATCATGGTGAATTTGAATGTTTCCTTTTACAATTTATGCAAAATGAATATCGATTTTAATTTTAATTTTTCTTATAGAAGCATTCAAATATGTATCTTTTGTTTGCGCTTATTCGCCTTGTACTGCGAACCTGAAATTCATCTTTGCTTGATGTCGGTATTTTTTGTGGGGAGCAGATATATGAAATATGAATTTCTAAAACATTGATGATCTTTGTAGATAAATGAACAGCATCAAATATCAAATTGGTAGCATTCCCTTGCTCCTTTACAACAATTTTTCAAAAAACTTGTGATAGGAGAAATAATTTTAGAAGTTTGAACTCATATTTTTCTTATTTATTAATATTTTGTTTCATGGGCTAATTTGTTTTAAATATCTTTCTATGAGTGGTGATATGAAGTTCCCTTGCAATCTATATTGATGCCATGGTATTTTGTCATTTAGTGCTAATTAGTACGTAGTAAATGAGTAAACAAACCCGGTTTAACACATCAACATGTGTTAAATGAGGGGACATATATATTTTTCATAATTATTTTTCAAAATTAATTACTAAAGCCAAGTAGTTTCTGAATCAACTGCAAATGAAGCATGGAACAAAACACGGACATTACTGAACTAAAACAAAAAACAACGCAATAAGAATGTAAGAATAAGATAGTTGAGATCTGTAGGCTAGCTTGGAGAGTTTAGGGCATAACGCGAGATAAAGACAGAGAGATAACTTGATTTACATCCTTAACTAACTAGGGTGTTCCTGTTTTCTTAGCATCGAAGCCTATATTTGCATTCGAAGCACCTTTCTTGAATCATGTACATGCCTGAATGTCAGCATCAGGTGTGTATTCATCCATTATTGGACGATTATCCCCCGAAATTGAAATGGTTAAACCTCCAAGATCAGTTGTAATGGAATGTATGATGGGAGCCGAGAGGAGAAGCACGACCAATGACAGCAAAACCAAAGAGGTTCTCATTTATGTTATGTATTTTACGGAGTTTTTTTTTCTGCCTGTAAGTGGCGGCGTCGATTGCTAAGCATATAGGTACGGGTTATATAGCCAATCGCTTTATTACAATAATGAATCAATGATTCCAACTACTTGCAAATTGCTAAAATATCATTTTTGGACATCATTAATCCAATAATGGATCTAAGTTTCCTAACGACTAGAAATATAATGATTAGACAGACAGACAGACCACTAGAATAAATAATTTTCGTGAGTCACATGATTTATTAATTAATGCATTTCATATTTTTATTGATTTGTTGTGGTTATGTTATGTCTGACTTATATGTTATTAACCATGGAGGTTCATTTCTATTTATTGATTCTAATAAGTTGAATTCACTAATAAAATGTCAAATTCAATCCAAATATAATAGAAACGCATTCTTATGTAGGCAAGATCAAAATATGTATTTGTCTATAACAAAATATTCAGTTAATACTTATCACAATCAAATTCATTTTGAATTTTAAGAAATGAATTTAACTTAACAGTCTTAACTGTCATGTTGTTTTGTTGACCTGATGAGCTAGATCTTGTTCGACTTTGCACAATTATCTGCATGACTGCATATGTTGGTACCAGGTTGGCACCGGTACAGTAACTACCATATATAATATTAATTAATTATTATAACGTTGGGAGCATTCTAATTTTTTTTCTATTAATTTATAGTTATACAGTCTGGCACAACTTGTTCTTAGAAGCCAATTTCTTTCGTTCACTTTTAAGGTTTTTATTATATATAATCATATCAACAAATAAGCATAATATAAATAACAAAGAATTCTACATCTTTTTTCCTATTTAATTCTTTTATTTACAAGTTCGATAACACGGTTTGAGATTGTTCATTGTTACAAATTTCAGAATTTGAAAGACCAGCTTCGAATCTTTTTCTTGTTTCAACGGCTCCTTGAACTCTTTGATTGAATTCTTCGTCATTACAAGCTAAAATAGATCTCAATTTGAAATTAATCCTGTTTTTCACTAAAATTTCATGTCTTGGTTTTATTCTCCCTTCTAATGAATAACTAAAAAACCTGAAAAAGTCATCATTTTGAAGTTACTAAAATATATCAAATTTACCCAAAAGGACACGGTAATTTGACATTTTACCTTGGAAATTCAATAATATCTTGTAAAGGGCGAATCATAACGCGTCTCAAATATTTATATTTAGGTCTCAAAATATCCAAATTATATCTCAAAAGCATGGGAAAATCTGTGACCATTTCGCCGAGTAAAGAAACCCTAATTCCCAATGAGAGGAAGTATTTCACATTCACGTCCAATTTTTTTATGATATTGCAACCCACTAATTGAGGGTCCAGTGTAATCACTTTGCTTATGTTTTCTCGCTTCACCCCCGCTTTTGTTATTAAGTAAATCAACTAGAAGAAAAAATTAAATTAATTTGAATAATATTATCATAATTAAAAAATAGTAAAAGTTTGAAAAAGGAACGAACCACTGGGCGTATTTTCTTTATGAAATTTAAAGTCAAGAAACTTGGAAACCTCACTAGAACGGTACCGATTGATTCTTCTCTCACTCCTATTTTTTGTAAAAACCGTACCTAAAATTCAGAAAAAAAAAAAATATTATATTTGATTATATTTTGCTTTAATCCCACTTAAGTTTGCATCAATTTCACCTAATTTTGCATCATTTTATACCCTAATTCATCCATTTACGGACAAAAAAAAACAATTGAACAAAACTAAAAAGAGAAAAATAAAAACTTGTACCTTTGGTACGATACAAGTTTCGAGGTCAATGCAAAAGACCATAGGTTTGACCAATAAAATTCTTTTCATTCCTTCTTTATTTATCCCTAAATAATACAAATATTTCACAAGAGGCCTCCATCTCTCCTCTATACTACACCCCATTAATTGAGGCTTATATGCTACCAATCTCCCCACTTCCTCTCTCCGCAATCCAAATTGCACCAAATATTCAACCTTAAAAATTGAAAAGAAAAAAAATTTAAATTGAAGAAAAAAGAGACAAAAAGAAAAGATAAATTACCTTACTATTCATTTCTTCCAGGCTGAAAAACCCTAAAGCTTTAGGATAATCAAAAACCATAGTACCAAAATCTTTCTCATTTAACCCCAAATCTTTATAAAATCCAATTCGTGCCTCCAATTCCTCATTTTTCATTATTAAAAATTGAGGGCATTTACTAATAACAAACCCAATCCAATCCTTTTTCACTCCGTAACTCTCCAAACAACCAACTGTACTCTCCAATTCCTCGTAAGACCGACCCATTAGACCCGGTCCGGCCTTTACTATTACCGTACCGAGAAATTCTCCCTTCACATGAACCGATTTCAGCCACTCGCATTTTTTTCTAATTTGAGCAAGATTTTGGGTACACATGCAAATTGCCTTCCCTATTTGTGGATACGTTAATGAATTGTGCTTCAACCATCTAAAAATAAAAGACAAATTTAGCCAATTTTATTGATATAAAAAGAGGAAATTAGAGATGAATAAAGATATTTACTTGACGAGAAGAACTACACCAGAGGAGTCTATATATGCTTTGGCGCGTGCATTAAATGTTTGGTGCGCGAAATCTGGGTTCAGCTTCAATTGGGCTGCCCCAATTACGATTCTATCGATGAAATCTCCCAATTCAGAAACGAGATTAGTTGAATATTTAATACTCAATCTTCTAGCTCTAAAAGCTGCTTTAAGTATCTCGCTCGCAACTCCTCTTCTCACTTCCAGTGCTCTCTTTAGCAACCTGTTGAAATTGAGTTGGTATCAATTTTCTTACTCCGATTCATATTAACTGCTCAAATTGAAGATTTTTTTATTCTGAATCATATAAACTGCTTAAATTGAAGTGAAAATCACCTGTCTTGTTCAACACTGCTGTTAAGAGCAGAATGCAAATCCAATTGGGGTAAATCAGGTTTAGGGAAGTCAACCGCGCCAGGAAATTTAGGAATACGGCGAATGGCGAGTGAAAATTCATCAGAAATTTTCCGACTGATCTCATCTTGTTCGTCCTTCGCAGTTTCGTTCAATTGCGCCGGATTGTACGGCTCTAAGATCGTGTACGAGTTATGAAGACGAGAGCACGACACCAGAGAAAAACGAGGCTTAGGGTTTGAGAATGAATGGAGAAAATTGAGATGATGCGGAATGGAGGAGGACAGCATCGTCGACAGGTTTATCTGAACTGAAGCTTTTTTACACGGTGAAATTTGCTTTACACAAGGATAGAGGGAAAGAGTGAATATTATTATCCTTACACCTGGTTCATGGTACACCTCCGCACTGACATATTATTTTGGTTATATTAAATATTAATATATATGATAATATTCGAAATGAATCACAAATGGTCCCATGGTCTAGTGGTTAGGACATTGGACTCTGAATCCAGTAACCCGAGTTCAAGTCTCGGTGGGACCTAAATGTTTTGCTTAATAGTTATTTCATTTTTGTAGGAGTAAGAAAAATTAATAAATGCAAAGATAATATCTCTTTTGGTTATTTACTTTCTTAGAATATGGAAGCTTATTGATAGGCGTGGTTTTTATTCTGACAAAATTTTAAATTAGGTTTTCTAATTTGGATAAAAAAATATTCAACTGAAAATGGATTTACATGCGTTTATGTTTTGTATATCTAATTTTAGTTGTTCTGAAAAGGGTACATCATGTTTTTTTGGTGATATTAATTATTTGTAGATAGTTCACTCTGTATGCATGATTTTCTAAAGTATCGTCTTATATGTGCGACAAAAAATAAAATATTTATAAATAATGAGAAATACCATATGGAACCAATGATTTCATTGCATAAATTCAAAGATACTAAATTGGCAGTGAAGGTAGCTAAAATCTTATTAAGACATTGGAAGAAACTAAAGAGATAATTCCTGGTATATATCTTCTTTAAAATTCAGTTATCATCAAATTAATCAAATTAATCGATAATTAACTTTACTATCTCGAAAATAAAAGTCGAACAGTAATAGATCTCCTCGTTACTATCTCGAAAAATCTAACTGTTATATCTTCTGTCTAATATAGGGGCCTCGAATGGGCTAACTATATGGGTATATGATTGGCTTAAATCGAACTATATGTTCGAGAATCTTTGTATTGATTCAGTTGAGAATTGACACATTGGTCATAAGAAAATGCGCAAGAATTCCTCGTAACACAACAAAGAGGCGGACATACACCTCGATATAAATATAAATTATCTGAATTTACATTTTTGACAGTAGTCGATATTACGATCGAAAGTGTTTGTTTTCTTATGAATTGTTTTCATTATGTGAGCTGTGTTTAATTGGATATGAAATAGGATATTCAGGAGAATCTTACGATTAGATGACGTTGGGGTTGAATTATGCCCAATTAGATCAATTGTCATGAATTGGTGTTAATTGGATATGAAATTGGATATTTCAAAACTATAGGGTTAAAACATGGAAAATATTTACTATCTCTTGTTTGTAAGACAAAAAATCTACCGAGATTTGTTACTTTTGTTCAATATTATTGTTTTAAACAGATTATACAGAATACATTTACATGATGATTTTTTATTTATTTTGCTTTGATCATTATTATGTTCAAAACATCTTCTGTGACTATAATTTGGTGCTAGTTTGTAAATAAAATATTAAAATTATATGAATATTACATATAATTTATTTTTTATTTTTTATTTTTTAATGATTATTATATGTTCAAAAAAATATTCTGAAATAATAAAAAATTAGCAAAATGATTTACTCAAATTAAATATTACAAAAATAGAGAGGTTTTTTATTCAAAATTTTTTAACACCATACAAAATTAAGTTTAACACTTTACGAAGGTATTTTTAAAAAGAATTTTGTTTTGAGGGGATTTCTTGTAATATCCAAAAAATAAGGTCTCCTTTAATATTAAAAATAAGAGGAATTTTTTAAGAATCCATCTTGTCAGAAAACCCTCTGATAGTTTTTTTACTTTCCTCCCTAGAAAAGCCAAAATAAACAAAAAATAGTTCCATTGCCGGGATTTGAACCCGGGTCGCCTGGGTGAAAGCCAGGTATCCTAACCGGGCTGGACGACAATGGATTTTGATGGACAGGGTTTGTGTTCTCAAAATATTATATTTGGGTTATGTAATTTGGAGAAATAAAATTCAACTGGAAATTGATTTCCATGCATTTAGGTTATTTATTTCAAATTATTTAGTTGTTATTATGCATTATTTTGGTATATACTATATAGATAGCTTTCTTTGTAGATAGTTCGTATCTAGATGCCATAGGGAACCAATGACCACTGCAAAAATTCAAACATAATTTCTGGTATATCTTTTTTAAAGCAAGAAATATCAAATTCAGTTATCATCAAATTAATCCGTAATTAACTTTACTGTTAAAGCTAACTCAAATTTTGTGAATTTACAGTTATATCCTTAGCATGCATATCATTTTCTCTCTCTACAAAAATAATCAGGACAATATTAAAGTAGCTGTTAAGGTATAATTATGTTGACTTAATGTTAACTAGCAATAACCCGCGCAACAATTTCGCGGGAGTTCATACTTTTTTTTTTACATTTTTTGTATAATTTGTTTAAATAGAATTTGCGGAGAGACGTTTAAACTCAATCATATAATCATGATATGTTTTCAAATATATTAATATCAATAAATACATTTATAATTAATGAAAGTTCATAAAATTTGTTATGATATATGCATTATAATTAATAAATGTCTGTGAAAAGATAGTTTTGGTAGCACGTATTTCATGCCGTTGCTAAAAGGAAGTTTTGTTAGCGCTTATTTCGTGCCGCTGCCAAAAGATAGTTTTGGTGGCACCTACTTACAGCCGCTGTCAAAAGATAGTTTTGGTGTCACTTATTTCCAGCCGCTGCCAAATATAATTTTGGTGTCTCATAATTCCAGTCGCAGCCCAAAGATTGTATTGGTGACACTTATTTCCTGCCGCTGCCAAAAGATACTTTTGGTGGCACTTATATCCAGCGGCTGCCAAAAGATATTATTAGTAGCACTTATATGCCGCTGCCAAAAGAGAGTTTTGGTAGCACTTAAATCAAGCGGCTGCTAAAAGATATTTTTGGTGGCACTTATTCACGACAGCTGCCAAAAGATATTTTTGGTGGCACTTATTCACGACGGCTGCCAAAAGATAGATTTGGTGTCACATAATTCCTGCCGCTGCCAAAAGATAATTTTGGTGTCGCATATATATACAGGCGCTGCCGAAACTTAATTTTGGTATCACTTTACTCCCGCGGCTGCCAAAAAGATAGTTGTGGTGGCGCTTATTCCCGGCTGCTGACAAAAGATAGATTTGGTATCAAATAATTCCTGCCGCTGCCAAAAGATTATTTTGGTGGCACTTATATGCCGCTGCCAAAAGATTATTTTGGTGGCCCTTATATGCCGCTGCCAAAAGAGAGTTTTGGTAGCACTTAAATCAAGCGGCTGCCAAAAGATATTTTTGGTGGCACTTATTCACGACCACTGCCAAAAGATAGATTTGGTGTCACATAATTCCTGCCGCTGCCAAAAGATTATTTTGGTGGCCCTTATTACCTGCCGCTGCCAAAAGATAGTTTTGGTGTCTCTTAATTCCTGCCGCTGCCAAGAGATAGTTTTGGTGGCACTTATATCCTGCCGCTGCAAAAGATAGTTTGGCGGGTAACATTGATTCAGCCGCTGCCAGAAGATAGTTTTGGTGTCACCTATTTACAGCCGCTGCCAAAAGATAGTTTTGATGTCACTTATTTCCTGCCGCTGCCAGAAGATAGTTTTGGTGTCACTTATTTCCAGCCGCAGACAAATATAATTTTGGTGACATAATTGCAGTCGCAGCCCAAAGATTGTATTGGTGGCACTTATTTCCTGCCGCTGCCAAAAGATACTTTTGGTGGCTCTTATATTCAGCGGCTGCCAAAAGATAATATTGGTAGCACTTATATGCCGCTGCCAAAAGAGAGTTTTGGTAGCACTTAAATCAAGCGGCTGCTCAAGATATTTTTGGTGGCACTTATTGACGACAGCTGCCAAAAGATAGATTTAGTGTTACGTAATTCCTGCCGCTGCCAAAAGATAATTTTGGTGGCCCCTATTTTGTGCCGCTGCCAAAAGATAATTTTGGTGGCCCCTATTTTGTGCCGCTGCCAAAAGATAATTTTGGAGTCGCATATATAACGACGCTGCCGAAAGTAAATTTTGGTATCACTTTACTCCAGCAGCTGCCAAAAAGATAGTCTTGGTGGCACTTATTCCCGGCGGCTGCCAAAAGATAGATTTGGTGTCCCATAATTCCTGCCGCTGCCAAAAGATTTTTTTGGTGCCACTTATATGCCTTTGCCAAAAGAGAGTTTTGGTAGCACTTAAATCAAGCGGCTGCCAAAAGGTAGTTTTGGTGGCACTTATTCACGACGACTGCCAAAAGATAGATTTGGTGTCGCATAATTCCTGCCGCTGCCAAAAGATTATATTGGTGGCACTTATTTCCTGCCGCTGCCAAAAGATAGTTTTGGTGGCACTTAATTCCTGCCGCTGCCAAGAGAGAGATTTGGTGGCACTTATATCCTGCCGCTGCAAAAGATAGTTTGGTGGGTAACATTGTTTCAGCCGCTGCCAGAAGGTAGTTTTGGTGTCACTTATTTACAGCCGCTGCCAAAAGATTGTTTTGATGTCACTTATTTCCTGCCGCTGCCAGAAGATAGTTTTGGTGTCTCTTATTTCCAGCCGCTGCCAAAAGATAGTTTTGGTGTGACTTATTTCCATCCGCTACCAAAAGGTTGTTTGGTGTGACTTTTTCCTACCGCTGCCAAAAGATAGTTTTGGTATCACTTATTTCCTGCCGCTGCCAAAAGAATTTATAATTAATTGATTTATAGAAGTTATTTATTTTCTATTTACCATCCTCTTCATGTCATCTATATCCTTAACTTACTGTGTGAGGGCGATTACTGAGTTCTTATACTCAGTTGCACTATCCTCATCCATATCGGGTCTCAAAGGTACGATCAGAGAGATCGAATTCTCCGCCCCCTCCTCCTTAAGCAATTATTTCTTGTTAATGCCGGCCATGATCGTTCAAATCGATTCCGGCGAGTACAGAGGAATTCACGTTAGAAAGAGAGAGGACATCTGAGGGAGAAAGGAACTAGGGTTAGCTTCGGGTCGGCATGAATTGGGAATCAATCAATTTGGGCTTACATATTACAAACAAGATTGAATCTATTAACAAACCAAAATTATTTTATTCTTTCCCGAAAATAATTTTGAAATTAAGAATAATGACAACATTGTAATTTTGTTTTTTGTATAGACAACATTTGAAATAATGGGCGGAGCGCTCACTACTTGGGGAATCAATCAACATCAGTGCATAATTCTAATTCCATGAATTAGGCTATTAAATGAGCTGCACGTGGGACTATATATAAACCCCTCTCATACAAAAAATATAACAAGTTATAATTGTTTGATTATCTCTCGCAGACTAGTGTATGCTCATCTTCTTCTCTTAATTGCTCAGCCATCTCCCATTTTTCTTTGACCCCTGATGCATTTTAATCAAAGCTGCATTTATTAGCTTTACAAGAGAGGCTAATTGGATTTGGAACAATTATGTTCATTAATATTTCACAATTGACAAGTTCGAATCGGCTTATGACATGGAAATTGTTTCAATGCCTGGAAAAAATCAATTTATTTGAATTTGATTTTGCTATGTTGTGTGGTTTCGATTTATTCTATGTTATGTTCGTTACGAGATCAAATATTATTTTTGGAGATTAAACAAAGTTAATTTTGGTATATATTATTTTGTTGTGTGCAAATTGAAATTATATTTATTTATGATGTTTTTATTTTGTTACGTGATGTTTTATTTTTATTTTTGTTTGAATGAGAGAGTTATTCTCTCATATTTTCATTGCGTTCCGAGTTTAGTTACAAAATTTACTACAAATATAACATGCGATCTTCTGAACCAAAATAAAAACATCATAAATAAATATCCTATGAATAATATAATTTACTACAAATTTATAGGAGAAATGAAAGAAAAGAACCGTAAAAAAAAGAAAAACAAGTAGTGAGCGCTCCATCCATTATTCATAAGGAAAATTTTGTATGTAGACATGATTAATTTGGTAATATCCAAAATAAACATCAAAGTCGAGAGGTTTGAAACTTCTCGACATTTCAAATGTGGAGCAATTTTATCATGAGATGTTATTTACCAACTCAAAAATAGGTGTTAAATATGAAATACAACACTATTTCAAATGTTATGTTTCCTGAGAATGTATACGAACCTGCTTTGTCTTGTGCCGAACTTTTATTGGTGGCGTTGGAAAAGATATGAAAATTTACAAAAATGCTCCTGCATCGTTGCAAAAAAAAATGCAAAGAAGTCCCTGCACTATTGCCAAAATTGTACCGACTTGTTATGTATATAATTATATGATATAATAATATACTTAGTTATAAAATGTTAGATTCTCAAACAAATATATAACTTAACAAATATATCACCAACTAAAATCATTCCTATCTACTTTTCAATTGTGTTTCACATCAAACAATGAATTTCATGTGACGCATACTTGTCAGATAGGATATTTCAAAACTCAAATTGTGTCGTATAGGATACCATCGGATACATATCGGATATTTCATGTGACGTATCCAAATATTTTATTTCAAAAATAATATAAAATACTTCCCGAATACTTGTCAGATACTTATAACCACTATTCTAAATATCACTGATATGGACCGGTATGTCGGTTTCATATCTCTAATCAGTGTCCCTCCGTTACGATATGCCCCGTATCACTTGAGTAAATCGGTCGACCGATACATGGACTGATATGGGCCGATATTGGACCGGTTTGAACCGATTTGGACTTTAAAAATAATATATTTTGAATAATTATTTGGGCTGGCCCATTTTATAATAATAGTTTTGCTAAAAAATTTGGCCCAGTCTTTCCATTTTCTTCTTTTCTTACTCTAATTACTTAACAGCGTGAGGGAGAGTGTATATTTTCTTCTTTTAACCTAAAAATTTCCCGACAAAAGAACCCAAATGAATTAGGGTTTGGCTTGAAACCTAATTTTTTCTCTTTTCATCTACAAATCTTCACTTCAACGAGCAAGAAATCCACAACATCACTCGAAGGTGTGCTAGTTTCACTTTGATAACCTCCAAGAACTTCGATTGCACGACTTCACATTTTCATTGGGGGCATCCGCATCTATATCGATGGTTAATGAACACGATTTCGTGGTTTAGTTTATTATATTATTTATGAATTTTTTGGTATAATTTTAAATGTATCTTTAATTTAACTTGAAATTTATGTTGTATTGTTGAATTTTGAATATTAATCATGTAAAACTTAAATTAGTTTAAGAAACTTAATACAAATTAATGTTATAATAATCAATTTCATATATTAATATTAAAAAGTACACAACCGCTATACCACTGATATTTTCCGCTATGAATCCGCTATGTCAGTCATATCTCTTATCAGTGACTGACCGATCTGTAAACGATATACGCTATCTGTAACATTGCTTATAACACATCAATAAATGTTCTTGAAAACCAAAAATATAAATTTTAAATCGAAATTAATAAATAATACATATAACTAAACAACTAAATATAATAAAATTTTACTTAATATGGAGCTCTTTACGTAATAACAAACTTTATTATATTTCATGTCAAAAATATAATACATAAAAATATTAAATATTAAATATATAAATTACAATTAATAAAATATTATATAATACACGTATCATATCATATGCTCTTTAAATGTCGTATATGTATGAGGCCTTCTATCATTTCCCCCACATTTCCGCCACTCTAATTAATCACATAATTAGTGCTACCAATTAATAATTAATTCATAATTATGTATTTTAAAATATTTATAATTAATCATTAATTAGTATTGACATTAATTACATATTAAATTTGTAGTAATCATGAATTAATTATTAATCCACTTTGTTAATTATGAAATTAATTAGTGAGGGAAATGTGGGTAAAATTAAGGGAAAAAGTATAATTTTCCTATCCGTATCGTGTCGGATACGATTATGTATCTGTGCAACCTATCTTATCATGTTTTGTTTTGCATGAATGAGTAAGGAGTGTGATCATTTGCAGGGTTGAGTACATTATATATACTAGGAAAATAGCCCGCGCTTCGCTGCGGGATATATTATTTGATAAGAAATAATATAATAAGCAAAAGTAATAATTTTATATATTATTTGATATATTATTTCGCTGCGGAATATATTATTTGATATATTATTTGATAAGAAAATAGAAATATTTCTCGCGCTTCACTGGGATTTTTCAAAATTTGTTATGATTATAAAATAATAATTTTATCTAAAACGTTATAAGTGCAAAACAAAAGTAATCTTCATAAATGTTAATTTAAAAAAAAAAATCTGATATTAAATAGTCTCACAAGTATTATGCAATAAATACAAACTTTTTTCCTCCTCAAAACATATCATATGTTCCAAAAAAAAAATTCAAATATTTTATTTATAATACAAGGCATACGTAAAAAAAAAAAAAAAAAAAGTAAAAAAAAAGCAAACAGTAAAATATGAACAGTACCTAATTAAACAGTAACGTGAACAGTACCGGTTGTAAACAGTAACCGACAGTGAACAGTACCCCCGGCAGTGAACAGTAACAGGCAGTGAACAGTACTGGTGACGTGGCCTCACCATATTCTTAGTATCACGTGAACAGTACCGGTTGTAAACAGTACCCCCGGCAGTGAACAGTAACAGACAGTGAACAGTACTGGTGACGTGGCCTCACCATATTCTTAGTATCCAACTTTTAATGGGAGAGGGAGATATGGATGTAAACGGTTCGGTTAGTACTTAGCAGTCATAACAGATTTGTATCCATATTTTTCGTATGCGGTTCAGATACGGTTCGGATATTACGGAATATGAATGCAGATACGAATTTTTTTACATTATTATCTATGTTTTTCAACTAATATGCTGACACCGATCCGGATCCGAATAAAAGTACCCGGATCCGATCGGATCTCGGATTTGGATTTTTTTTTTATATGATTCGGTTCGGTTCGAATAATATCCACACCATTTACATCCCTAATTATATATTCGATGAAGTTCAAAATTTTAATTAGCAATGAGGCTAACTAACAACCTTATGATAATTTTATTGGAAGAAATTAAGTATAGGATTAAGGGGCTGTTTGGTATGATGTAATGAAAGGAGTTAGCAGTAGGTGGATCAACAGTTTTAACCACCTACTAAATTTAGGTGGAAGATGATTGATAGAAGGGGTTTTTTATTCTCACAAAATTAAAATTGGGTTTTCTAATTTGAAACAGAAAATCAACTAAAAATGGAATCCAATGCATTTAGGTATTTTTAATTCATTAGTCGTTGTGTATTATTTACGTATAGCTAGCTTCCACATGAAATGGTGGGTACAACATGTTTTCTTTGTGAAGTTGATTACTTGTAGATAGTAGATAGTTCACTCTATATTCATGATTTTTAACTTATCGTCTTATATGTGTGACAACAGAAGAAAAAAAAAGAAAAAAAATTATAAATGGTGAGAAATACCATATGGAACCAATGAATTCACTACAAACAAAATCAAAGTAATTAACAACGAAGCTCTTTTATAATGTTATAACAATTACACTGAGACATTAGAAGAAATCAAATATGGATTATTGTTTATTACACCAACTATCTCCAACAGAACTTTCAATTGAACTTGCTAATATACATTTTCAATTTGATATTCATATTCATGAGAGAATTAAAAAAGAAATGGTCGGCATGAGAGACTTTTTTGCAAAGCAAGGCAAATGTCAGTCAAATGCATGGAAAATTGGAGTTAATCGAAGAAGTTCAATTCAATGATCCTAGGATATGCGTATAATTAGAAATAATAAAAGGAATTATCTTCAAATTAGCGTTTTGTTCAGTTGCTATTTTCTTTTATTGTTTTGTCCAATTATAAATAGTGGGAAGAGAGAGAATTAGAATAATGAATATTGTGTAATTGTTTTTTCTCGAAAAACTTGTGACCTTTTCTCATTTTGCATTAGTGAATCGAATTTGAATTCCATTAAAGTGTGTATTTTGATCTTGTTTTATTTGAAATTGAGGTTGTTTTTCGAAGGATTCGTGACTGAATCCTTACACGACAGGGCTAAAAGATGGGAAATATTTATTAATTACTATCTCTTGTTTGTAAGATCAAAATTCTACTAAGATTCGTTATTTATAAAAAAAAATGAGTAAATGGAGAAGGCTCGGTGGTCCTCCATCCATTGGTGTCAATGGGACTCGAACTCACAACCTCTCACAACGTATGATTTATTGTGTCTCACACCCAACCACTGGACCACGAGCCCATTGGCAAGATTCGTTATTTATGTTCATTATTGTTTGTATATATATAATTACTTTTATTTAACCGTTTGAATTTGCATAATTTATCTTTTAGTTGGCACATGTTTATTAGATACTGTTTGTGTAAATATATGTAAGTTTATATGCAACTTAATAGTGTCATTATATAACAATTTATGAGTAGGTTCACTAAATTAACTAAATTATACAAATTTGTAGAAGGAGAATTCTTAAAAATAAAACTCAACTTCTCCGAATATTTACAAAAAAAATCTCATTTTTGGTTATTCTAAAAAACAATTCAAACCAAAGTTTTCTTTTCAAATACCATGTTAAACTTAACTCTTAATGATATTAAATTGGACAAAAAATACTCCTCTTTTTTAATATTTAATTTTACTAAATTTTATTAATTTTATATTATTATAAAAAAAAATCAAAAATATTTCATAATAAATTAATTATATATTATCTCATATATTTACAAAATCATATATCATTTCACATATATTTATTCAATCAGTAACATAATAAACATGTAATTAATAACAAATTATTTTACTATTATATGAATTATATATTAGCTCATATATTTGTTATATGCTTGGACATAATATTTAACGTAATCAACTACATCCGATTTAAAGTTTAAACATTGTACAAATACGTAATTAATATTTATTAATATTATAATTAATTATTATATTAGTCAATATCAGAAATAAAAATATCTTGAAATTATTAAAAAGATGAATAAAAGAAGTGTATGTACCCTAAAACAATCTAATAAAAAAGTTATATTTTTTTTCAAGATATTTTATAGGTGCTAAAATTTTGTATATCATTATTGTATAGGTACTAGCTATCTAATTCGCACCCTTCATCTGATAATTCATATTCATGTTTTTTTTTAGGTATGATAGGCGAAATGCTTATCGAAATTCATTAAAAAAAAAATGAATATAACAAATTATCAACTTGCAAGTAAAAAAAATTAAAAAGTAAAAATTAATTCTATGCTAGCAATGTGTTGGTCCCATCTATCTACTCACATGTGAAGTTGAAAACTCCAATTTCATAATATCATGTCGACATATTCATTATTCTTGTGCATCATCATTATTTGTTCAATTTGAACAGAAATTTGTGCACCAAAACTCTTCATCGAAAACATCACATGAATAATTATTAAAATAAAATAGAAACATTCACATAAATGGTCGACAAATCGAACATATATGAGAGTTTTGAAATAAAAAAATCCAATCGACCTAAATGCTCCTCTTTTTCCTGTACTTGCTGCGACCCATATGACCCATTTTTAGAGGTCGAATATTTTCCATACTTTTTTGCAACAAGAAAAACCACATTTCTTACTGGAAAATGAAACCGTCATAGGTTTATCCAATATTACATACATTGAAAACAAGATCTCAAAAATTAAATCATCAAACTCTATATCAACCAAACCCCGAAATAATTAAATTTACAGTCCAAAAATCACATGAATGATCAATTTGAAAGCACACCAAAAAGAAAATTATATGCAGCGCTATATCCATTTGAAGAAATGATAATTGCGTACAAACAAAACCATTCCCAAAAAAATCAAACAAAAAAATGGATTTACAACATTAAGAAAAGGAAAAAATCATTTTTTTATGGTTTAATTTCGATATCACCTTCCAAATCAGTCGTCTCAGACACAATCTCTCTAAAACTTCTTTTATTATTATTGTTGTTGTTATTTATTTTAAAAGATTCGCTCCCTTGAGACTTGACCGAATTTCTAAAACTCCTAGCTTCGAAAACCCGACTCGATAAAGACGAATTAAAATCCGAACCGAAATTCCAAGAGCTTCGATTCGACATACTTCTCAATCGATTCGAATTCGATCTCTCTTCTTCTCTCACGATTTTCAAAGGATTTTCTAATGCTTTTAATACCTGTCGAGCTGGAGGCCTCTTCGAAGGCCTAGGGTTTAAGCAAGATTTAGCGATTATTGCAGTTGCCCATACTTCTTCTAGATGATCCTCGTAGAGGAATAAAGATGGATCAATGATTTTTGCGATTTGGTCCATGTCTTTAATTGTAATGTGATTTAGAGCCGTTTCGATGTAATCGAGTGTGGATGCATCGTCAGAACTGCTTAACCCTAATTTGCCTGTTATTATTTCGAGGAGTACTTTGCCTAAGCAAAATATATCGTATGAACACATGGCTGGAGGACCTAGAAGAAAATAAGTTCAAATATTTTATTGGTTTGTGTTTTGGATTATTTTGTAAATAGTATTTTTTTTTAGGGTTGTTTGAAAAATTAACCAGATTTATGTACCTGAGAGGGCTTTGTCAAGTGACCTATACAACGAGAAAGAATATATAGTTAGATATGAAAATATAATTTAAAAAATAAAAAAGAACTACATATATTTCACGCATAGGAAAAGATTTATTCTGTTAACCTAAATTCAACACAACTAAGCCTCCATTTTTGAATTTTTTGGAAGTCTCAAAACCTATGAAAGAGTTCTTTAAAAGATTATTATTTTACTAATTCAGTTTTTCAAAGTCAAAAATTGTGGCTCTAAAAAGACAAAAGCTTGAAAATTGAAAGTAAAAATAAACAACAAATAAATATATATAAGAGGACTAAAAAGTGAGGAAAAGAGCATACTTTGAAGATCGCATAATTCTAGAAAAGACACTATGATGTCCATCTCCTTGTTGTACACAAATTTCGCTCAAACTTCCAAGTCGTACTTCAAATTTGTCATCTAGTAAAATACTACTCGCCTGAATATCTCTACAAAAATTAAAAAGATAAACAAATTAGAGCCTTTGTCCCAAATATAGCAATGATTATGTTTTACATTTAATTAATGTACGTAAAACTTGGTCTTGACTTTTGCGATAGTAAACAAAGTCTTGACCAAAACATAATTATACATTTTAAAATATTTATTTTATTTTTTCCAAGGTAGAAACATTGTGGGTCATACCTTCTTAGTGATATCTATTGGTAGGTACTTCATTTAACATGCATGAATGTACTTATCGTGCAATATGTGTGACAACAAACTAGTATATAACGAGACAAATG